>JAILYF010000041.1:2500-1496650 GCA_025491095.1 Brachionus asplanchnoidis | reverse complement strand
ATGCTCTTACAAAAAAGCTGCGGTCATAGCACAGGGTCTTAATCCGGATTTAAGCGGATACCCATTTTTTACTAAAATTGCTGTAAAAAGCAAAAAGCAAAACAATACTGAAAATTTCAAAAATTTATTTTCATACAATACATGGATTAAACGCAATAAAAAAAAGTTAAAAAAAAATAAAAAGAACTAAAAAAAAATAAAAAAAAAAAAAAAAAAAAATTGGAAAATAGAATAAAAATTTGATTAAGATTCATCATCAGTTGAGTTGAGCTAATGTTCTCTAATGCTCTTTACAAAAAGCTGCGGTCATAGCACAGGGTCTTAATCCGGATTTAAGCGGATACCCATTTTTTACTAAAATTGCTGTAAAAAGCAAAAAGCAAAACAATACTGAAAATTTCAAAAATTTATTTTCATACAATACATGGATTAAACGCAATAAAAAAAAAGTTAAAAAAAAAATAAAAAAAAAAAAAAAAAAAAAATTGGAAAATAGAATAAAAATTTGATTAAGATTCATCATCAGTTGAGTTGAGCTAATGTTCTCTAATGCTCTTTACAAAAAAGCTGCGGTCATAGCACAGGGTCTTAATCCGGATTTAAGCGGATACCCATTTTTTACTAAAATTGCTGTAAAAAGCAAAAAGCAAAACAATACTGAAAATTTCAAAAATTTATTTTCATACAATACATGGATTAAACGCAATAAAAAAAAAGTTAAAAAAAAAAATTGGAAAATAGAATAAAAATTTGATTAAGATTCATCATCAGTTGAGTTGAGCTAATGTTCTCTAATGCTCTTTACAAAAAAGCTGCGGTCATAGCACAGGGTCTTAATCCGGATTTTAGCGGATACCCATTTTTTACTAAAATTGCTGTAAAAAACAAAAAGCAAAACAATACTGAAAATTTCAAAAATTTATTATCATACAATACATGGTTTAAACGCAATAAAAAAAAAGTTAAAAAAAAAAATAAATAAAAAAAAAAAAATAAAAAGAAATAAAAAATAAAAAAATTATTAAAATTTGATTAAGATTCATCATCAGTGGAGTTGAGCTCATGTTCCCTGATGCTCTTGACAAACGAGCTGCGATCAGTGCACAATGTCATAATCTCCGACTTCTTGGTACTCACTTGAACAACACTAGTTTGACTTGGCCTAGCACGACACACAGACCTCACCCGATAGCTCCTGGGCTCAATCTGCGAATTCAAAACGAACGTGCGCGGATCCTCGTCCACCTCATCCACCAGTTCAAACTCAAAATTTTTAACCAGATTTGACACGTACAAATAAATCAAATTCATGGCCACAGTCCTGCCCGGACACGCTCTCTTGCCCGCGCCAAACGCATACAAACACTGCCACTCTTTCACTTCAAACACCCCATTGTGCATAAACCTGTCCGGCCTGAACTTAAACGCCTCCTCATACACACTCTCATCATGATGCAACTTCCACAAATTGGCAATGACCACAGTGTCGGCCGGAATGTCATAGCCGCACATTTCACTCCTGACCACAGTCTTGCGAAATATTCCCAGCGGAATCTGCGAGACCAGCCTCAGCGTTTCGTGAACGCACGCATTCGTCAAATGAAGAAACTTTTTGTCCGCCAAAAGCACCAAGTCCTGCTTTACTCTCTCACTCATCTCGGCATAGACCCGCGCCTGCACATCTCTGTGCACACACATGTACAAAATAAACGAGTTGACGGTGTCGACAACGCCATCGATGCCCGCAAAAATCAACTCCGTCAACACATTCCTAATCTGCACTTGGCCGAACATGGGTCTGTCCAAATTGAGCAGCGACAGCATCAAGTCAACAATGGACCGCAGACAAATGTCGTCGCACTGTGAACTCGGCAGCGAGTTGCGCGCTTGGCTTCCTGCTTTCGACAAAATTTGATCCAGCAGCTGTTTCTGCAAGCCGAGCGCTCTGCACAGCAGACTAAGAGCCGAGCTGTCGAACAAATTGGCCAGCGGCTTCATATTCATGAGCGCAGTGTACAAAGAGGCGATCACGTGTTTGCTCATCGAGTCCAGCTGTCTGATCTGTTGCATGAGAAGCGGGTCGTCGGCCACCTCGTCCCCGAACAAAATGACGCTCATTATTTTCGATTGAGAGAGGTAGACGAGCTCTTTGAGCTGATAGACTTGGTTTTGTGCAGAGAGGGCTTCTAGTTTGAGAAAGATGTTGGTCCATTCGTCCACGAACACAATCTCTGTTATGTCCTTGCGGTGGTGCAGTTTTTTCATGTCGGAAAAGAATTTGTGAAAGGCAGTGCGCATTTGTAGCCACTTGAGATCGGGCTTGGAGAAGACGAGGTCGTTGGTGCTGTTGGTGGCCAGTTGGATGAGGAGGCAAGTGGGCCGGCCGGCCAGCTCGATTGTCTTGGAGTTGAGCGTGTGGCTGATTGAGTGGCGGCTGTTGAGCACGATCATGGCGTGGCCAAAAATTTTGATGGTGAATGCGTGGCCGTAGTGCTGGCCCAGTCTGGTCAGGCTCAGATGAATGGGCTCTTTGTTGAGATCGAAATAGTTGCCGAAGAAGAGGCGGCCTGGCACCAGTGGCGGCATTGCACTCGCCTCATCCTTCCACTTGCGGTACTTTATCACTGCCAATGAGCATGCCAACACCAAGAATAGACCCAGAATTAGCAAATTCATCAAGAATCAAAAATTTTTTAGTTTTTTTTTAATTTTTTAACTTTTTTTTTTTTGCTTAGTTTTTCTATGGAAAATTTGTTGCGAGCGTGTTTTTTTAGCCGCACCCAAATTAAGCCAAATGAAATAAATTTGTTTGAAAAATCTCTGAACTTGGTAGAGTTTTTTTTTGGTTTTGATTGACTGTTTTTTTATTCAAAGTTTTAATTTGACTTTGATTTGATTGAAATAAGCTATATTAAAAACAAAGCAAAAACTTTTGAAAAAAAAACGTTGGATCAATTTATGACTAAATTTTTTATTTTTAACCAGAGTTGTTTTTAAGTCACAAGTCAAAAGTCAAGTCAAGTCAATGACTTAAATTTTTTTTTTTTTTAAGTCAAGTCAATGACTTAAAATTTTTTTTATTTTAAGTCAAGTCAATGACTTAAAATTTTTTTTTTTTAAGTCAAGTCAATGACTTAAAATTTTTTTTTTTTTTAAGTCAAGTCAATGACTTAAATTTTTTTTTTTTTTAAGTCAAGTCAATGACTTAAAATTTTTTTTTTTTTTAAGTCAAGTCAATGACTTAAAATTTTTTTTATTTTAAGTCAAGTCAATGACTTAAAATTTTTTTTTTTTTTAAGTCAAGTCAATGACTTAAATTTTTTTTTTTTTTAAGTCAAGTCAATGACTTAAAATTTTTTTTTTTTTAAGTCAAGTTAATGACTTGAAATTTTTTTTTTTTTTAAGTCAAAGTTATGACTTGACTTAGATTTTATTTTTTTTTTAAAGTCAAGTCAATGACTTAAAATTTTTTTTTTTTAAGTCAAGTCAATGACTTAAAATTTTTTTTTTTTTAAGTCAAGTCAATGACTTAAATTTTTTTTTTTTAAGTCAAGTTAATGACTTGAAATTTTTTTTTTTTTTTAAGTCAAAGTTATGACTTGACTTAGATTTTATTTTTTTTTTAAAGTCAAGTCAATGACTTAAAATTTTTTTTTTTTAAGTCAAGTCAATGACTTAAAATTTTTTTTTTTTTTAAGTCAAGTCAATGACTTAAATTTTTTTTTTTTTTAAGTTAATTCAATTACTTAAAATTTTTTTTTTTTTAAGTTAAGTTAATGACTTGAAATTTTTTTTTTTTTTTTAAGTCAAAGTTATGACTTGACTTAAATTTTTTTTTTTTTTAAGTCAAGTCAATGACCTAAAATTCTTTTTTTTTAAGTCAAGTTAATGAATTTAAATTTTTTTTTAGAAAAAGGCTTGGTAAAGCTGGTTAGCTTGACGGTCAAAATTTTGGACCGTTTAAAAAAAAGGTAAAAAAAAAGCAGGCAGTCAAAGATACGGTCAGCATTGTGACGGGCGGTCATTTAGCCGTTTAGCTAGGCAGCAAGAATTTTGGACTGCCACGCTGAAAAAAAGAGGTTAAAAGATCATAAAAAAATAAAAATCTAAGATAAATAAATATGTTTATTAATTTAAAAAAAAAAAAATTTTTAAGCCATGACTTTGACTAAAAAAAAATAAAATTTTAAGTCATTGACTTGACTTAAAGAAAAAAAAAAATTTCAAGTCATTGACTTGACTTTAAAGAAAAAATTTAGAGTCGAGTCATGATTTTGACAAAAAAAAAATAAAATTTAAGTCAAGTCATAACTTTGACTTAAATTTTTGTGACTTAGACTTAAAACTGTGACTTAAAAACAAGTCTGTTTTTAACCTTGGATGAAATAATATATTTAAGAATTTTAAATCAGAGTTACTTAAAAGTCACAATTCTCAAGTCACAAGTCCATTTTCGGACTTTTCTTTTTTTCAAAAGTGCGCGACAAAGGATATAATTTTTTTATAAAAATAAGTCAAAGTGAAGAATTATTTTTTTTTTTAAGTCCTGACATTTACTTTTATTATTTATATTGACTGTTTTTTTTTGGTTGTCTGTAACTTTAAATTGAAATTTTAGTTTTCATTAAAGAATATAATTTTGTAACAAATAGTTAATATTAAAAAAATGTTTTGTATCGATATTGAACATAATTTAAATCGAAATAAATTTCTCTTACAAAAAAATCAAAAAACGATTTTGCAGGCCTTTAAAAAAATTAAATTTGAATTTCGGACTAGAACCTTTTTTTAATGCATTTAATATGACACTTTTAAGAAACTATGAATAATGGCTTTGAATTTTTGTATCACCGAAAATCATCATTTTTCTAAAATATCTCTTTGCAATTTAAAAATACTCTTGTGGTATTAAAGTACTTTTTTTGTTTAAAAATTCTAAAGTAAAATTAAATCGATTTTTTATTAAAAACATAAAAAAAATAAGAATTAAAAAAATAGTAAAAATTAAAAATAAAGTAAAAGTTTAAAAAAAAATTAAAAAAAAATGTAAAAATTTAAAAGAATTGGAGTTGTTAGTCTGATGGTTAATTTCAATGCATATTTCGTTAGCAGATAAACTCTTAACTTCGATCGATGATTCATTAAATGTCTCTTCGAGATCAATCATTTTTGTAAAAATTATTTTATATTAAAGAAGTAATTTTATATTCAATAAGTTATTTTGTTTGCAAGAAGTTATTTTGTTTGCAAATAGTAATTTTGTTTAGTGCAAGTAATTTTGTTTTAGAAAAGTAATTTTTTTGGTGATAAAAAAAGTAAAATTAGTGCTAAAAAGAATTTAAAGACGAATAAAATACACCAAAATTTAATTTTTTAACCCCAATTTTATTAGAATCATACCAATTAATAAGAAAAAAAATAAAAAAAATAAAATGACACTTTTTTTTCACATTGACACCAAATTAACTAGAAAAATACCAAAAGAATTAAAATTTTTTTTTTATTTCTACCACAAAAAATATTATTTTTTACCACATTTATTTGGACAAGACCAGTATCGGCTTAGTCATTTTAGCTCCACATTTTTCACAAAACATTTCTTGTGCAACTAATCTTTTTGGTCTGTCCAAGTGATCGAAAATACAAACTTTTTTCTTTAGTCTAAAGAGGAACACCAGTAGAATTTTCATCTTTTGAATGATTTGAATGTTGATTGTCTGAAGCATAAGCTGAACCATTTGTTTTGCCATTTTTGACATTGAAATATATTGATTTTTTGCAACCTTTTTTGTTAAATTTACAATTGTATGTGTGTTTATCGCAATCAGCTTACTTGTTTGTACTGTGAAAATTCCAGGGGACATTGTCGAAATGTAAATTTTTGAGCAGTCTTTTGAATTCTTTCAACGATTCATATTCCTGAACACAATCGTAAGTCTTTGCTGTACTTCTTTTATTTGTGGAAATGTCATCAGCGTCATAGCTTGTATCGTTAAAGTTATTTTCTAGAAAACTTGCAGAACTAGACATTTTTGATTAATGGAACAAATAAAATAGAAAATTTAAACTTAAAAACTATAGAATTCTCTTAAATGAGCTAATTCGAAATAAAAGCAATTCGTGAATTTTGGTTCAGGTTTTCTTGATTTACGATTTTCATGCCTTTTTCTATTTTCGAACTAAAGTTTCTCTTTTATTTTTTTAATTTTATTTCTAGGTAATTATCTTTCATTTAAAAAAAAAATCCAAAAAAATTGGCAAATGTAAATAATTTTACATTTCTAAATTTTCATATTTTTAGATTTTTTGTGAATTCAGAAGTTTTTCATTTTAATTTTTATTAGAAAATTAATTGGGAAAGTATTTTTTTAATTTTATGAATTACAGCACAAAAAATCTAAATATATGAAAATATAAAAATGTAAAATTATTTACATTTTGCCAAAAAATTTATTTATTTTTTTTTTTTTACTTCTTCTTAAAGGAGGTTAATTCAATTTAATAAATAAATGAATGGTTTAAATATGTTATTAATGGAACATTTATTAATTTCAATTTCTTAGATAAGATTTTTCAAGTGTCAAAAAAATTTGTTTCATTTTAATAGCGTTTTATTAAATCATGTGCAAAACTTAATTTATATTTCTTATTTTATTAAAAGGGGTAATTAATTTAAAAATTGGGGAGAAAAATTAATATTTTGTTTTTTTTTGTTCAAAATTTGGAGTATCGATATTATAAAGGCCCTTTTTGCATTAAAAAAAATTTATTAGTTAACGTACTTGCTCGATTTTAGTGACATGTCACTATAGTTGGGTATTCGGCTATAGTGACATGTCACTATTTATCGAACACTGGTTTTCATTTTGACCTTTTTCGACTAGTGCGACATGTCACTATAGTCGAAAAAGGCCTAAAAATGACGATTTTTACAAAATTTAGTGTCTAAGTTAGTAACATGTCACTATAGTCGAAAAAATTTTAAAATAACGTTTAAAAATTGTAAATTATGAGTAAAAAGTTTAGTTTTGATGGATTTGTTTTTTTTTAATAAATATAATAACATAAATTAATATATTTGGATAATAATCCATCCTTGTAATATACAAAAATGGCCACAAAAATATTGTTAAAAGGTATATAAATTGTATCGTATATTTACAGAGTGGATAACATATACCAAAAATTTTTTTTTCTATAAATATATTATAAAATTTTTATTCATATGGATTTTTATCTGCTGATTTAGAAAAATATTAATATTGAACTTTATTTAGCTAAAATTAAAAAATAAAATAAATTAAAATTAAACTTTATTTACAGCGGTTCTAATAAAAACATAGCGCCAACGATCCGGCCGGCATTAACCTGCCGTTCGTGCCGTCAGACAGAACTGTCCGATCTAGGCTTTCAATATTTTATTTTAGAAAAAAATTTATTTATTTTTATCAAAAATTAAAAAATAAGACTTAATTTTTTTCATATGAGAATTTCTAAATGAGAACTAATTATCCAAAATGAGTTTATCATTTTGAAATCTTAAAGTAAAATATTGCCCAACTAGAAAATTCTCAGATGAAAAAATTAAACTTCTTTTTCAATTTATAACAAATATTAAATAATAAACATCTAAAATAAAATTGTATAAAATATTGAACGCCTGGGTCGTCCGGCAATATCCGACGGTGTGGACGGCTAGCTCGGAACGGCCGGCGGGTTGGATCGGATGGATCGGCTGGGTTGGTCGGACGGGTCGGAGCCGCAAACAGGCCTGGACGGACGGCCGCTACGGTTGTTGTTTGAACGCGGCTTTTTTAGCGTTACATTTTTATTAGAACCCTGTAGTTAAAATTAAATTAAATTCTTTATCTCAACGTACTTTTTTTTTTATCCTCTACATTATTCCTAAACTTAATATATTTCAAAGTATTAATTTTAACATCAATAAGTAAATAAGATGTTAAAATCGAAAAAAAAGCAGGATAACCGAATATGTCGTGCATATTCAATGGAATTCAAAAGAGCCGCAATTAGGCATTTTGAAACAAAAAAAAATAGTAGTAGTAGTAGTAGTATTGAAAGCTGTGACACAGGCGAAACCTGTGTGAACGTAGTTTATAAGGCTACATTATATCAGCTAAATCCTTATCTGCTATGCCAATTACTAAACCTGATATACCGATCTCCTAAGACTTCCCGACGCCATGTGTGCATCAAGTTCCGACTTGAAACCGTTTACTGTAACCGCATTTACTACATAGGATGGAAGTAAATTCCAGGTGGTTTTTGGTGGTTTTATCCTTAAATTTTATGTTAGTTGATTGATTCTATAAAAAGGGATTGAATTGATTGTTTTAATTGGTATCTAAACACGCCTTTACATGAAAAACTTAAATCAATTAATCAATTAATTTTTTTACTTATATTTTTTCAAGGATTGTCTTGGGAATTTTTTTTAATTGGGTGTATGTAATTTCCTGTTCATGGAAAATTCTGAACATCCTGAATCTAATTTAAATAAATTAAAATTTTTTGTCCTAATTAGCATGTCGAAATTTCCAGGTCGAATTTTTTCCAGATCACCAGCACCATCAAAGTCGCATATTTTTTAAAATAGTACTGGACTCAGACATTTTTTAAATGCATAGCTATTTTTAAATCCACTTCCTAAAAAGATGTTTGTTTTTCACGTGAAAGATGTAAAAACTGGATTTGTGGAAATTGTTTGCCAAAGAGTTTCAAACAATTTTATTGTCTAAACTGTAAATAACATAAAAATATTTTAGAATTTTTAGACAATTGCTTTTTTTAATTTTAAAGGTCAATTTCTGATTTTATATTCTTGCGTAAAATTCGTTAATTACTTTCTCGTTATCCAGACAAAAACTAATAAAAAATAGCTTAATTATTTAAAAAATCATTTTTAAGTCCTTTTTTGACTAAAGTGACATGTCGCTAACCTAGACACTAAATTTTGAAATAATAGTCATTTTTAGGCCTTTTTCGACCATAGTGACATGTGGCATTAGTCGATAAAGGTCAAAATGAAAACCAGTGTTCGATAAATAGTGACATGTCACTAAAATCGAGCAATTACGTTATATTGCTAGAAATAAAAATTCCCCAAAATTTTTCATTTCACCCAAATTAAATAAAATAAAATTATATAATTTTAAATTAATTAATTAAAGTCCTAATTAACAAATTGATCAGCGACCAATTAATTTTTTTTGTTGCATTTGTCACAAGTCTTAAGTCAATTCCAAGTTTGACTTTAATTTTATTGACATTTACTTTAACTAGGCCGCTACAATAACTACCAGGAACGAACGACAAAGATCATTCATCAGTGATGATGAATGAATGAATTGAATGACATGAATTTTTTGACATTGACTTCCAAGTCAAGTCAAGATTTGGGTCTTTCGATATATTATTTTGTTTTTTGATTTCTTTTTTGTAAGAGAAATTTTTTTTTATTTTTTTCTTCATTTAGAATATTTTAAGGAAGATTTCTCCCTAATGCTTCTCATAATGAAACTAAGTCTTTCTTTTAAGCCTCATGATTAATAGAACATTGTTAATTGAGTTTTGAGCTATAATAAAATAAAATTAAAATTAAATAAATAAAGTAAGAGAAATTGATTTCGATTTAAATTGTGTTCATTATCGATACAAAACATTATTTTTAATATGGACGATGTGAAGTTGCTAAATGGTCCAGCTAAAGAAAAGCTTTGTTTTTTTTTAAAATCTTTATTTTTTGAGCTTAAGCCAAAAGAAAAACGGGATCCTCTCATTCGCTTCTCTCCTCTCTATTTATATCTTTCTTTTCTCGAGCGTCATATAACCACTCGAATATGCAAGAATAAATAGTACAAAAATAAAATATATAAATATCATAAGTAACTTAACGCTCACATACATAATAAATAAATAAACAGATAAGTATCTGTGGTGAACACCACAGACGATAATTACTACACTCTAAAAAATAATTAGTTGCATGTATAAAATACTAACTTTATTGTACAAAAATAAATTGCATTAAATAAGAACAAATTGAGTTTTTTTAGAATAATTAATTTCTTGCTAAAATAATAACATATGCGAAAATACTAAGTTTTTTGAAAAAAATAATAAGAAAATAGAAATCTTGATCGATATTAGTGGTGAAGGTTGATCATTAGCGTATAGTTTCTTAACAGTAAATGATAGAGTAATTAAAAAATTACCAAATTCTACAACCTATCTTTTAACAAAAAAAGGATTTAAAGATGAGCTAAATATGGATTATGCAAAAGGCTTATATAGTAAGCTTAATAACGATTTTGACCAGCTGGTTGCTTTATTTAAAAATGTAAGGATTATAAAATTTAATAAAGACTCCTGGGTATGTTCAAGTTGTACCTGCAGCTATTATCTAAGAAACTATTTTTGTTATCATTTAATAGTAGTAGCCGTAGTGAAAAAGTTAGTTGGAATTCCAAAATAAATACAAAAACTGTTCAATCGAACTGAAGGCTAAACGTGGTCGAAAAGCCAATGCTGCTAAAGCACTAGTAAGGCAATAAAATTGTTAATGTAAATTTTTAAAATTAATAAATTTTATAATTTTTATCGAATTTTTTTTACATTAAAGTTATTATTTTTTACAATAAATTAACAATTTATACATAATCATTTATTAGTTAGCATTTTTAGCAATAAACTAATTATTTTTTACAGGTAAATAATTTTTTTAGGGTCAACTGATTTTTCCACTTTTTAATATTATTTATTTTTTTACAAAATTATATTCTTTAATGAAAACTAAATCTCAATTTAAAGTCAAAGTCAAACTTTGACCTTTTTCTGGATCTCTTGAAATCTTAAAAAAAATCCTCCAAGTCCTTTCAAATTTATTGAGTATACCAAAATGAGATCTAATCCAAGTCTAGTTTTTTGGTTTTTATTTTATAGTTTAAATATTATTTTGAAAAAGTTCAGAGCAGCTTTTTTGGATTTTCGTATCTTCTACCTAAAAAAATTCCTACCTCTTCACCTTAATTCAAATCATTTGTATACATAACATATTGTTTATCTAAATTCACCTATGGTCTTGAGGCTCTCACTCTTAACTCGACCATCAAGGATTCAATAAATAAATTACAAAACAACTTAATTAGACAAATGTTTAGTTTAAAAGCCTATTGTCACATGTCACGAGTCTTAAAATAACTGAAAGTATTCAATTTTAATGATTTTTATCTATTTAAAAAACTAACTTTAATTTATACAATCAAATCTAATTATCTTTCATCAAAATTTTTAAAATAAATGCTAAATGAACCTCCTTCTAATAAATCTTTACTTCCGACTTGGTCCTTCTTTATAAGTACATAAAAATTAAAACCTAAAAAAGTACAGTTAAAGCAATTCAAATTAAAGAAAATCTTAAGAATAATCTTATTTGTAATGATGGTATATCTGATTCAATTTGGTAATGTCTTAGAAAATTAAAATTTAAAAACTACAGAATTCTCTTAAATGAGCTAATTCGAAATAAAATTATGAATTTTGGTTCAAGTATTCTTGCTTTCTAATTTTCATGCCTTTTTCTATTTTCGAACTAAAGTCTCTTTTTTATTTTTATAATTTTATTTCTTGGTAATGATCTTTCATTTAAAAAAAAATCCAAAAAAATTTATTTATTTTTCTTTTTTTTTACTTCTTCTTAAAAGAGGTTAAATCAATTTAATAAATAAATAAATGGTTTAAATATATGAATAATAAAATATTTTCCTATTTTCTTTACAGATAATTAAATCGTTATTTAACTTTAGTAATCGTTATTAAATATTAAACTTTAGTAACAGTTAAATTGAGTTGTTTTCGATCACTGTTACTAATAATTAAAGATTCAAGTTTTTTTCCTAATTGAGAATTTAATTTTCCTAATTACATTTATGTATTATTTTATACTTATGAATAAATATTTATACAACAGAAAAGAAAGTTATACTTTATTGTAAAAAGGTCTTAAGTAAATTCGTTTTTCCTAATGTATAAAAGCAAAACGTCATAAGTGTAAACAACTAGTCCCGAATTTAATGAGTTCACTTAAAATATGATTAATTATTTAATTTTTAAAATATCAAAAGAATAATTAGATTTTTTAAATATAATTAAATTTTAGATTCTCGATTTTATTCCACAATAACAGAATATTTTAACTTGAATTTAAAAAAAAGGGTGGGAAGATCGAAGAAATTTTAATTGGGAAAATACTTTATTTGTAATTTTAACATCGAAAAATTGTTTTTCTCTATCAAATGAATAATTTTAATCAATTATCTAATAGCTTTATTATATTTTTATATTTTTTTAATTCTCACTTAATACTTAAATTTCTTGTCTTTCTTTTTTTTATTTTGAAACTTTAAAATTTTCTTCTCCTAAAAAGTAAGTTAATTCAATTGATAAATAAAAATAGTAAAATATTTTTCTACAAACAAATGCATTTTCAAATTAATTATCCCACTTTACAGTATTTATATTAAATAAAAAAATAATCAAAAAATTTAATTTTTAATTTTAATTCAATTTTAAAATAAAATCTTTAATTGATTTTTGAATCATGTGGACAAGACTGGCTAATTGGCTCATAGAACACAAACCTAGATCGTTGATTACAATGATTTTTGTATCTTTTCAGCTGACACTCGTCAGGCAAAAACATCTCCAAATTTTGATAGAAGCATTTTCTTATTCTAAGACCACAATCAATTTGAATTGACGAGATGGTTACCTTTTTCATGTCTTTACGGCACAACATTTTGTTCGAAAAACTTTTAAACATATTGCCTTTTAGATCAATGCTTAGATAGTTTCCATGCTGACTTGAAAACGCATAGTCATGAACATATTTTAACCTTCCATTCTGACCAGCCACACTCAAATAGCTTATAAAAATTAATCTATCCACACTTGGTATTCTGCTCAGGTAATTATTAGACAAATCTATAGATTCTAGTTCTAAATTTTTGTCAAACGCATTTTCTTCTAATCCACTTATCAAATTACCACTTAGATTAAGATACCTAAGAAGTGGAAAATTTGCCAGAAAGCCTACATTGCTGATCCGATTAGAGGAAACATCCAATTCATTTAGACTAAAAGACTCAAAATCAACACTAGTAAACAGATTATCTCTTGCCACCAAACTAATCAAATTTGTAAATTTTTCAAAATTAAAAAATGACAAATTATTTGAAGATATGTTCAAATGATACAAATTGCTGCCAATTTCATCAGTCATATTGAGAATTTTTATCTTGTTAAATGATAAATCTAAAATTTTAAGATTAGGCAAATTTTGAGCCTTGAATTCAGCAATTCTATTATGGCTAAGATTAAGTGCGCTCAAATCTGGATGGTCTGATATTTCAAAATTTTCTATATCATTGCCAGCCAACAACAATTCCTCAATTGCTGAATTTACATTTCCCATAAGCTCCAAATTTCCTAATAGATTAAAAGATAAATCAACATAAAAATTGAACGAAATAAAAAAGTCCATATTTTCAATCTGACCAATTTGGTTGTGAGCCAACTCAATAAATTTGCCATAGAATAAACTTGAATTATTAATAATGGTTAAATTGTTTTGACTAAAATTAATTGCGTAAATATTATTAAACTTGCTGAAAATTTCATGGTAAATATCTTTTAGTCCACTGTCTTTGACAACCAAGCCTTGAACACTGCTGGATGAAAAATTGCTCAGAAAATTGACGGCTCCAGGTCCGTACAAGTCCAAGAGAACCAACGATGGCAAATTTTCAATTATCAAAACTTCCCAGATCAAATTTTCAACAAGCAAATATTCCAGAGAGACTAAATTTTCTAAATGAAAAAGTGATAAGTTCGAGTTAACAACTTCCAAAGACTTGAGAGATGAACAATTTGAAATTTGTATCCTGGCAAACAAATTTGAGCCTAAATAAACACTTTCTAGATAATTTAAATTTTTCAAAAATAAATTTCTAATTCGATTTTTGTTTAAATTTAATATTCGCAGACTTGAGCTGTCAAATGTTAAATCATTTTCGATTAAATTCGATTCCAAGTCCAAAAATTTCCACCCATTTGCCATAGTTGGATCAAAATTTTCGATTAAATTGTCACTTAGAACCACATTTTGAATGGTGTTTAAACTCTTTAGAAAATTAGTATTTTTAATAAAATTTTTTTTTACAGACAAATTTTCTAGACTTTTAATTTGACTTAGAAATTCTGCTATTGAATCGTCCAAACCATTATTGTCCAATATTAAAGTCTTTAAGCTGTTCAAGTCATTCATGTGTGGTCTTGATTTTAGATTGTTCCATTCCATGCTTAAATAATTGAGTGCTGATAAATTTTTGACCTGGAGTTGACTGACAGTGTTGTTTTGAATGTACAAATCGCTTAAACTTGGCAAGTGAGAAATTGTTAAGTTATCAATGTCAGATGTTTGGACCCTGATAAGTGCTAAATTGGTACTGGAAGTCAATATTAAATTTTTCATTGTGGAAGAGGAAATATCAAGAATTTGCAAATTTTTAAAAGAGTCCAGCTCAAAATTTGTCAAAGAGGGCAGGTTTTTGATTCTTATTTCTGACAGTCTATTGGCAAATAACCATAAAGGTCCTTTTTTTATTTCGTTTAAAAATGGCATGTTAGATAGTTCGATGGCGAACAATTTGCTGATGTTTTGAAAAATTCCGTTTCTTAAAATGCGGACTGGAGAATTGGTCAAAATAAGTTCTCTTATTTCTAAACCGCTGAATATTTTAATTGGTATTGTGGCAAAATTCCATATTTGCAGAACTGACATTTTATCAACTAAGCTTGAAGAGTTGGCTTCGAATTTAAATCTCCTCTGGCCTAGGCCACATATGCACACTGGTCGCGGGTCAGTTTTATGATCATACTGTTTACATTGGTTGAATGGACATGCCAGACTAATTCGATAAATTAAAATTGTTAGATAAATTTTTTTAATCATCATTTTTAAAATGAAGTTTGTTTGACTGGAAAGAATGCTTCTTTTTAAATTCAATTTAACTAGTCATTTAGGTTTATTTTTGATCATGTCATTTAATTTAAAATTTCAATTAATTCTAACAAAAAAAAAAATTAATGATTAATTTAATTTATTTTGTTTCAATAGTAGAATGATATTTCAAATTTTTTTTAATTAATAAATCTTTAAAATTTTAATTTTAATTTGATAAAAAAATTTAAAAATAAGGAATTTTTTTATTGATTAATTTTTTAAAAGATGACTTTTTATTAAAAACAAAATATTTAAATTCGAAATTTAGAAAATATCTTTTATTTTTCAATTGAAAGACCAGATATGATTTGTATCGTGGTTTAAACTTTGAAATTTAAGCAAAAAACAATTTAAATTGAATAAAAACAATAAAAAATTATAATGGTTAAAAATAATAAATTCAAATATAAAAATACGAACATCAGTTCAATCGAGTAAAAATATTTACAGCTTAACTTGAAAATTGGAACATTGAAACAAAAGGACAAAAATAAAATTGAGGAAAATGTATTAGCTGATACAAAGTTTGCATAATTCATTTGTTAATATTTAAATTCGAAAAATAATAATTAAAATGAACTGTATCATAGGTCTGGAAGAAATGGTTTAAAGAAAGGGTAAATGGATTTTTAAAAGATTAAATTTAATTAAAAAAAATTGTAAAATATTTTATAAAATTAAAGAAAAATTAGCATTTTAGAACAGAAAAATAAATTCTTTTAATAAGAAATTGACCTTTTGATTATTTTAATTAAAGTATTTGTCATATACTGAGTGAAAAAAAATTATGTTTTACTGATGAAAATTAAGAAATTAAGCATTGATGAGTATGAAATCATTTTTTTTCATTCTAGAATGATAAATAAACTATTTTTTCGAGGATAAATGAAAAAAAAAATCTAAATTATTCCTCAAAAATTATGCTCAAGAGCAAACGAACTTAAAAAAAAGAAGAAACTATCCTATCTATAAAATTTTATTTTAAAATATAATAAATTAAATAATAAAATGTTTGTAATTAAAGATTAAAAATTTTTTAATTCAATGGTGAACGATTTTATTTTAATATTATTTTCTCTTTGATAAGTTTGTTGCTTTAAGTATGATTTTTTGGTAGTTTAGAATAAAAAAAAACTAAAGGGTTTAAATGTGATGCAGCGATTTTATAGACACATAAATTATTATTGATTAGCTCTTTAAATTGTAAAATTACGAAATTTACAAAACAAAAATATTATTTTTTTTTTAAATAGACATTGTTTATTGGGTTCGTTTTTAGTTTAAATCTTAGCAAATTATTAATTAAATAATTCAATAATAGAACTTACAAAAACTCATTGAGATTAGCTATTTAAACAAAAAAAATCATAATTGTGGTCATATTTAATATTTTAATTTTATTCATATAAATCGTATTTTTTTTTATTATTTTCTTTGAAGGCACTATAGATCGACCAGAGTTACTAAAAAATTAATAATTGACTGGCTAAAAATGTAGTGTCTATTTTTATTTTTTTTTTTTAAATAAAGGCTTACGGTCAAAATTTTAAAAATTTCAGACTTTGATGAATTAAAATTTAAAAATAAATTTAATTGATTTTATTAAAAATGTCAATTTCTATCATATTCTTTAAAATTTATTTCTTTTACTCGACAAAAAATTTCCAATTTTTCAAAATTCAATTTAATAAAATTTTTTTATCTTTTTATTAATTTAATTAAAAAAAAAACATGAAAAAGAAGAGACCTCATATTATTCTAATTTTTTCTTAGTAAAAAATGTGATCTTTGCCTTAATCAAATTCGCATTTTTTGTCAAAAATAAGATTATTTTCATTTGTTCTACGATGTTTTTCTAAGAAATTATTTTAAAAAAAAGTAAAGCATGTTGTGCATTTGATGTTTTAATTTAAAAAATGTCAATTTTGAACATATCTTGAGGTAAAAATGATAATTATTATTTAAAAAGTCAATCAAGCGATCATTCAGAAAAAATTTATTTTATGATGATTAAGCATTAAAATTAGACAAAAATATTAATTAATAAATGTCCATTGAATTAAGTTTTTCTAGGGAACACCAATTAGACCATGGAAAACTTAACTTAAGTATTTTTAAGTGGGAAAGTTTATTATGAAAAAAAAATCCAATTCGAATAAATTAACTTACAAACTAGTTTAATAATTAATTTATTCTTTAATCTTTATTTTGCTAATCAGAATAAAAATATTTCAGAATCTCGAAATGAACTCTCAAGAGTCTTTGGAAGTCGAAGAGCTAAAAGCAAAGCTATTCAGCTGGAAGTATGTGCTTCTACCGGTCAATAATCTTTTGGAATGGGAGCACAAATACGCACCAATTTTGATAATTACATTTAATTTGTTAGTCTTTGGTCTCATTTGGTTCTACAACCCGTCTATTTTGACAATAGTAGCCATAATTGGTCTGGTAACACTGCTCATAGAAACAGCTATTCCCTTTCTAGTATCTTACTTTGTCAAATCAAACGAATGGTATTTAAATAATTAAACAAAAAATATTTAATTTACTTTTTTAACAATCAAGGACTGTACAATCAGAGGCCAAATACACCAGGATATGCGAGAGATTATCTAATTTTCAAGCTCACTTAATCAACTTTAAAATTAAGCTGGAAAACACCAGAAAAGAAAGACAACCATTGGTAAAATTTTTATTTGAAAAAAATTAGCTAAAATTAAGATTTTGTTCTAAAGTATTTTTTAATCTTGTTTTTTTTCTTTGTGTTCTGTGCTTATGTTGGTCAAATGGTTGACAATTTATTGCTGACTTTTTTGGCTGGTAAAATATTTAAAATTCTTGGTAAAATTTCCACTAAAATTTATTTTATTTTAAGTAATGTTCATGACTCTTACGCCTGGAGCTCGTCGACACAGACTGGTGCCGAGAACTTTCAATAAAATAAAGAGGACTTTGGGAGTTGGCAACTCAGGCCGAAAAAATCACTTAAATTAATTTTTTAAATACTCAATTTTAATTAGAGGTTTTAGTTTTTAAGTTATCTTTCAATTTTAGCCTAAATAAAATTTCCAAAAAAAAAATTTTTTTTTATTAATTCAATATTTTAGTTACTTTGACAAACATTTTTACGTAAAACACTCGGATCAACATCTAAATACTTTCCTCTAGAAAAACCAAGTGCTGATTGCTTTACAAAACTTGAATTTCCGCCGGAATTATTTGGTTGACCATCTACAAATGGGCCCACTCTTGTTCCATCTCTCCATTTAAAAATTTCCCCGGGTGTTGAAATACTTGAATCAGCCCAAATCTGGAATACTCCAAAAAAAGCCGTGATAAAATCAAGTTCAGTATGAAATCTTGGACTGATCAGAAATCCTCCCAAACTTTGGCATTGAGTCCTGCCAGTACTGAAATTTCTGGAGCCTTGAAGAACGTGATAGCAGCGGTAAGGCCAAGCTGGGTACTTCACAAAGCCTTCCAAGCAGCTAAGACATTTTTTTTGTACCAAAGACCAGTATTCATTGGATGAATTGCAACCATGATAAATAATTTGACTATTTATTTTTTCATATATGACATGACTGCCGGAAGTGACCAAGCTGTCTATGGCAAACTCACTGTACAAAATACATTTTTGGTCACTAAATGATGCGTAAGCACAGTAAATGTTGTGCCTGCATTTGTCGAGACACAAAAGAATGGATAAATAGGATCCTTCCTCAAGATAAATCTGCCATGATTGATCACTCACTTGTTTTTTTTTTATGATAAATTCAGATGACCATTGCGAACACTTTGACAAAAGAACAAAGCATCCAATTAAGCTCAAATTTATAATAATTCTTTTCATTTTTTCACAATATTTCATTTTTTTTCTTTAAGGCAATTTAAACTAAAAAAAATGTTTAATTGAAAAAAATTAATCAATTTGTTTAATAATTTATTAGGAAAAATAATGAAAAGTTAAATCGATAATCAAAGTTAATATTTTCGCCACTGAATTGAGTAAAAATAATAATTAAAAACTTTAAATTAAATTCTAGACATTCCCAAATTAGAAAAAAAATACTACCATTTTTGAACTTGCTCAAAAAAGTATCATTTGTAAAAAAAATCTAGCCTTACAAAAATAAGTATTGAAAGAGTTTAAACTCATCTTTTATTTGGCGATTTTTCTACAGATATTTTAAAAAGAACTAATCATGACTTATCCAAGATGTAAAATATTGTAAAAAAACTGTAACAGTTCATAGTATAAAAAAATAATTCAACTTACCTCTTTACCAGTTTCCAAGACACTAGTAATTAGAAAAAAAATAATTAAGGCTGAAATCGTATTAGTCAAAAATGGATTTCAATTTTAAATTTCTGCCAAATTTATTTTGTCTAATTAGTTTGTTCAATATTTGTTAAAAATATGGGAGATTCATTACTTTACAGTTTACTATGTTTTTTATATCATCAGCATAGACTTTTATCTAATTACTTAAAGTTTAATTTATATAAACTCAAATAAAAGAGACTCGAGAACTAATCATAAACATAAAATACTTAAACATTTTGCACATGCCAACTCTTACAATTTATCAATTTAAACTTTCTTTTATATAATATTTTAACTTATTTTAAATTTTATCTTTTTTTTGTGTCATTTTTATTTTATTTTATATTTTCTTGATTTTTATTTTTTTTGTTTAATCTGAAGGAACTTTAGCTCAGCACAGATAAAACAAATAAAAAAATAAATAATAAATAAATAATAAATAAATAATAATCATTCGGAATTAGAAATATTGTTGGAGAGAGAACACAACCTTACCTGATTCCTGTACACATTTTGAAGTCCAGAATGTCCTTTTTCAAGAATTATGTTCCACTAAAATTTCTCATAGAAGAGTTTTATCAAGTTTATGAGAAAGAGCATTGTTAAATTTCATACAAAACTTCCAATACAAAAATAAAAAATTGTGCCTTGTCAATTTCATGATCTATAGATCAAAAATTTTACTAGAAAAATTTATCTTGTAAATTGTATGAACTTGAGATCATATTTTTACGATTGAAATTTAATCGTAAATTTTATGATCAATAAAAGAAAATATTAAAAAAAATTGATTGTAATTTTTACATTAAAATAGATCACAAAATATACAGTTATTAATAATTAATTTCATTATAAATTATCCAGCATCTGTCTGGCTAGAACTCATCAATACAATTTTGAATTAATTAATTTCTTATTCAATTAAATTGTCTCGAATTTTAATGTGATTATGGCTCAATAAAAACTCACCAGTGGTAAATTGTCTCAAGATCATTTTGTGTAAATGTGAATGGACAAAAAAGCAATGATTTCCCAATCAAAGCCGGAGTACCGCAAGGCTCAGTAATTAGCCCCCTCCTATTTAGTATTTTTATTAACGATTTACCAAGAAAAGACAAAACAAATAATGAATACTCTCTTCTTTTCGTTGATGACTTAGTTACCTTTTTTATCTATAAATCTAAAAGAAACATTGAACGTAGGATCAATACTTACCTTAATGAATTAGAACCATGGTTAACAAAATGGAAAATGAAGATTTCAATTGAAAAATCTTGTTACATGATATTCACAAAATCATCAAGAGAAGAGCTCAATCTTGATTTGAAAATATATAAGGACAATTTAAAGCGACAGGACGAAATCAAATTCTTAGGCATCAGATTTGACTCACGGCTAACCTTTAGTCCATTGATTGATGAATTAAAAGAGCGTTGCAACTCTAGGCTAAATTTAATTAAAATTTTATCTAATAAAAACTGGCATCTACATCACAGAACACTTGGAAATTTATATAAATCGCTTATTGGTTCCATTTTAGACTATAATTTTCCCTGTTTAAACTCTTTATCTGATACTAACATTAAAAAACTTCAAACTATTCAAAACTCAGCAGTTCGATCCATTCTAAAACTAAGGTTTGACAAGCAATTTATACCACGAGGCCCAAAACAAATTAAAATTTCATACAATTTCGAACCGACTTTTTGAATTGAGCGAAAGATATGTTAGGGAATATGGACTTAAAAATTCTGTTCCATTACTTCTTAGACTGGTAAATGAGTATAGACGAGGTTTCGAATCTAGATTTGTTAACTATCCAACTCCATTGTGTAATTGCTACCTTGTCATAGACTCTTTTTTTTCTGAAAACTAAACCGATATAACTCTTGTAACTTTGGTGCCTATTTTCTGCCTTTCAAAAACGATTTTTTTTTTCTTTTCTTCTTTCTTTTTTTCTTTTCTTTTATTTCCTTTTCAAATTTCAATTATTTAACCTTATTTTTTAATTCGTATTTTATTCATTAACTTTTATTTTAATCATTTTTTTTATTTTTTTTTATTTTTATTTTTTATTTTTCTCTGAAGGAGCTAACGCTCGATACAGATTTACAAATAAATAATAATAATTTTGACTGAAGCTTTAAAAAATTTGAAATTTTGGGATCCAATTAAATGTAACAATCACAGACTTGTATAAAAGTCACAAGTCAAGTGCAAGTCAGGACTTTGACTTGATTAGAAAATTTAAAAATTACCAGTCATAAATTCTTTTCAATCTTGATTTTTTGTATATTTTATATATTTTTTAAATTTGTTTATTTATTTATCTAATTTATATCTAAATTTTTTTTTAGGACAAATATTTTTTCGTTTTTTATAAATAAATTCACTTAAAAAAATATAACGATTATGTGAATTGTAATTAAAAAAAATCATGTTTCAATTTTTTACAAAGCTGTAGTCATTTTAGATCCAGGTATTCAATGATAAAATTAAAATATTTTGTAAAATTATATATATTCTAAGAGAGAATAAAACTTTCTTTACTTATTTAAAATTAAATAAAAATAAATTTTATTTATTTAAAAAACAGCCAAAAACAATGCTTTTTTTCACTTGAATCGTATGTAGTTCCAGAATCACTTGAGACCAAAATTATTTTTTTGCTGTTAAATAAACTAGTCAAAATACTGAACAAATGCGGCTTTGCTTTTTTGAATTTTAGCTTTATTTAATATATAAATTAAGTCTCTAAAACATTTGATTTATTAAAATTTTCTTATTTTTCAAATAAATAAATCGTTAAAGTAATGATAGCGCAGAAAAAGTCGATTGTTGACACAATTATTTAAATTTAAAATATTTTAAATAAAAATTAGTATCAAGGGTAACTTTCAGTCGCTGAAATATATTCTAAAATGTATTAATAAATATAAAATTTGATTTTTGGAACCCTAGATTTTTAATGATGAACAATTAAAATCGAAAAGAATCGATTTTTTTTAATTTTATTTATATAAAAAAAAGGCAACTTTGGGCTCAGTTTTCTCCGTTATGTGCAAGTATGTGCAAAAATTTTTTTTTTTATTATTAGCTGTATGATTTTTGTTTTAGGAAAAAATATGTAGATCCCATTCCACCAGATTCCATAAAAACTTTTATTTGATCAAAATTCAAGAAAAAAACGTGATTTAAATAAAATATTTTGATACAATCGAAAAAGAAACCTAGATTCAAATTTATTAAAAAAATTCTAATAGCCAAATATCTAAAAAAAAATGACGCACATATCAATTTTTGTTCTTGAGATAATTTAATTCAAAAAAAGCATACAAATTTTCATAAATTTTTCTTTTCAACTTTGAGTCAATTTCTTTTTGGTTTTTTCAATTTCCTTTTGGTTTTTTATTTTTGTTATGTCAAAAAATAATTTCATATTCTGATAGAGCAAGATTTTTTCCATTTAGATCTGGGTTTGAATAGGGGAAATGTCATTTTTGAATTTATTAATTATTTATTAATTATACAAACAGACAATTTCTTTTTTAAATTTTTCATTTAGAATGAACTTTTAAATAATTAATGATTTGAAACTTAAAATTGCTACATTTTCTTACTATATTTTACCATTTCTTACAAGGACTACTAAATTTTTGCAAAAAACTACCAAAAATTTACAACAAATATTGTAATAAATTAAAAAAATTTTGTAAGAAAAAATTCAAAAAATTTTCTGTTTGAGCAATAAAAAAATAATAAAAATTTATTAAAAATAAAAAAAAATAGCAAAAATTTACAATTTTTTGTCAGAAATCGAATTTACTGTGTCTTTCAGATATTGATTTGATTTTAGGTAATTTTGCGTAATCTTATATTAGATTTTGTGTGTAAGAAAGTGTAAGATTACGTAAAATTACACAAATTTTTGTAAGAACCATGTAAAATAAAAGTACTGTATGCCAATTTCGAAATCACTCCTTGCAGATTTAAGATGTATGATTTCTTAAAACTAGAAGCACCTAAAACGAGACATTTGACTCATTTTATAAAAATTTAAAGTGATAAAAATTTTTTTATATGGATAAATCTATTCAAAATTTAATTTTATTTGAGAGAAAATAAAAAATTGGCTAAATAAAAGCATTTACCTATCATTGAATTCATTTCTTGTTGAACCAATTTTTCTTCTTTTATGTAAAAATACATAAGCTTAAATTTTTTCTCTTTTGAAATAGCTTCATCTCCATCCTAGGACCCAGGTCTGAGCCAGTTGTTTAAATATTTTGCAACATTTTTTCATTATTTTATGACTAAATCATTGATTTGCTATCTAAATTCATAATTTTTAATTGCAAAAATTAGTAGAAATTTACAAATTCAATTTAAAGTGTTTAATTTCGAAATTTTGACTTCTATATACATCGGGTTTTTATGATTTGATTGATGTTGATTTTCGCTGAAAAAATTCAAAAATGTACCATAACAATGAAAGACATGGAACATGGACTGTTGGTTGTTGGTATAACCATAGTGATTTGTCACCTATACAAGCAGCACACTTGGATTTAGAGTTCAGACTTGAGTATGAACGACAAGAGAGAAACTATGTCGAAAGAACTCTTAAAGAAAGTTATCCATCAAAATTTGTGGTTGTTTATTCATTCTTAACAATAGTAATTGGAATAACTCTAATAATTCTTCAGATAGTTTATTTTGGATCTAATGGAAGCAGGCTAAATTCTGGTAGTGGTATTTGGGCAGGATTAATTTATGTGTTAGCTGGTCTTTTGGCGTCAAGTATCATCCTATGGAGAAAACAGAACCTGCTGAATTTAACTGCCTTATTTCATTTTTTTGCTATATTTATTTCAGTGCCGCTAATTTTTTTAAATTTAGTTTGCCTTTCGCTTTATGATGAAGAATGGTCTTTTTTAAATGATGGTAAAATGAATCAAAATATGAAATTTATTAATAAAACTATGATTGTTTTGGCAGTCGTTTCAATAGTTTTACTTATTACCTTTTTGGTGGTGTTGAATTCATATTTTAGAAGGTCTAGGCTCACTGAACCAATTGATTTGAATAATTTTTCTTTACAAGATAATTGTTATCAAAATGCGTTGCTTTAGTTTTTTTTAATTGATTTTGTCATTACTTTATTTATTTGAAATAAATTTTTTTTTTAATGAGACTCAAATCAATATTTAAAAGTAATTTAATGATTAGACTTTTATTTGAAATAATAATTAGCCAAAAAAAAAATTAAGTATCAATAAATATTCATTTTTAAGCTTATTTTATTTTATTATCTGCAAACTTTTTAGACATCGCTTGCATAAAATCAATAGATGTAATCTATTAATTTAGCAATGATTGTGGGCAACTTGAAGTTCATGATCATGATCAAATGATCAAAATTTAATAGATTATAATCTTAATAAAAATTGTTCAAATTAGCTTTTTTAAATATTTTTTAAATTAAACATAAGATGTTTATTATTTTAATTGAAAAAAAAAAATTTTTTTTTTTCTAATTGATTTTTAATTGATTTTTCTAAAATCTTTATTTGAAAAGTTTAAAGGCAAATTTAAAATCCATATTTAGGTATCCAAATTGTGGCTTTAAATGATATTTTAGTACTAATAAAAATATATTATGGCGAAACAAAGTTAAATTTTGTCTTGCAAAATTTCAAAATATTGATTAAGATTTTAATTTACTTTAGATAAAAATTTATATAATTTTCTATCTAAACATAGATTAAAAAAATCATGTTTAATAAAGTTTAGTAACTTTTTATTAAAAAATTGAAAAAAAAAACCTTTTTATTTAAATCAAAAACTAAAAATTTAGATTTGAATTTAAATTTGATCATGAACTTCATTATGGTAACAAAGGATTAGTTGACTCAGTAAAGTTTTACTTTAATATCATTCAAGATGCAATACATAAAAATCTTGACTACTTTAGGATTTATGATAATTTAAATTTTTTACTCAAAGTCTTCAATGTAACTTAAATTTTATTTTATTTTTTTTATATTCAATTTTAAATTGCATATGAGGCTAAAATTAATAAATAATAATAATAATAATAATAATTTTCCATGATTGTGTCACTAATATTCTTTTATTAATTACTTTTTTTGTTGTTCTGAATTTTTATTTAAAAAAACCTTGGCTCACTGAACCAATTGATTTGAATAATTTTTGTTTTCAAGATAATTGCAATCAAAATACGTTGCTTTAGTTTTTTTTAAATTGTTTTTGTCATTACTTCTTTGATTTAAATGAATTTTTTTTATCAATATTTAAAAATAATTAAATGAAAAGGCTTTTTTTTAGCTGAAATTATTTGAAATAATAGTAAGCCAAAAGTGAAGATTTTGACTTATTAAAAAATAAAAATAAAACATTTTAAAAAATGAAAAAATTTGCAAAAAATTCAATTCAAAATTATGTCATAATTTTTTAATTCAGGAGAAAATAAAATTAGCAGTCTAAATTAATTTTTAAATGTAAAAATTTAAACATCATTTTTTAAATAATGCATGTTATCGGCAAATTGAAGTTTGAGATCAAGATCAAAAGATCAAAATATGAAATATAAATTTTTTAAAGAGTAAAATGATTCATTTTCTAATAATAGTTTTAAAAAATAATTTTTTTAATCTTTAAAACATGTCAAAACTTGTAATTTATATAAATATCCAAGTTAAAGTAATACTTTGACTTGTTTTTTACTGGTTCAGGCTTCTTTTTCCTGATTTTTATTCAAGCCTTATTATTTCGTTTACTTTTTATTCATATTTAGAATATTAAAAGCATATTTAGGATATGCTATTAAACTTTAAAAGCATATTTTAAATAAAGGAAAAAAGTATTTTGCAGAATATTTTAGAGAATATATTTTTTTAAGGAATATTTTGACAGTCTCAGGTGATAAGATAATTTAATATCTTAGTATGTTTTAGATAGACAATTAAAATCGGATTATTTCAATTAAATAAAAAAGAATTTCTTTATTCGAAAGGTACTAAATAAAGACAAAAAACTGAGTACAAAGAACAAAAATACATAATTAATAAAACAATAAGTTAGTCTGCTATTGATTTGAATTTAGCTCTGCGGACAACTTTATTAATTCATAAAGAGCAATGCTGAATTCTTTTTTTGAATCCTTAAATTTGAAATTTTGAATTACATTTTTGTTGTCATGCTGCGTTGCTTCAAGTTAATTTGTCATTTCTTCAGTATCAGAAAAAATAAAGTCTAAAGGTCTAAAGCCTCATAATGAACAAAGCTGCTAAAAAATGCTTCAGATCTCTCAACTAACCTTGAGAAAGTTTTTCACTATAAAAGTCTGTAGCAATCAGCTTTTTCCAATATTATTTCATTGTTATTGATCTCTATTGAATTTTTACTAAATTCAATAGAGATCAAATTCCAAAGTTCTAAAATTTTCATCCATTTTGGAATAAATTAGATTAATTAATATAAATTATTCAAAGGCTATTAACTAATTATTTCAAACTAATAAAATAAATTAATCGCATAAGTTTTTTTTTTAAAGTATACTAAAAAAATTTTTTGCTTTTAAATTCAATATAATAAGTATTTAAAAAAAACAATTATTTGTATTTAATTAAAATAATTAAAAATTTTCATTAAAAGTAAAACAAAAAGTTGCAAAATTAACATCAATTTAAATGAAATTGAGAGATGAATTTTACCCAAAAAAAAATTTTTATTATCTATTCGATAGTCTTGAATCTTGTTTTTTTTATATATTTTTTCTATAAGGCAGAAATTTTTAAATAAAAATTTTATTAAAATATATTTCCGATTTGCTAATTTTCGTCAATTTTGAATTTTAAGGATACCAATTTTTGGCAATTATTGAATCATTCTGATTAATTAGACAGATGAAACAAAAATTTATTAAAAATTTAGCTATTCTTGAGTTTTGAATTTTTTTAATTTTTACACGATTATAAATTCATTTAATTTTTAATATTTTTCGAAATAGTCCAAAATTTGTTTGACTGGTAAAAAGGCACAAAGAGTCTCATATTTTTTATTAACATTTATGGTTTGTGATTAGAGTCAAAAAAAATTTTCCGGTGTGTTTGCTTAAGCTTAATTTTTGTTCTAAACTTTTATAAAATCAGTTTCCAATGCGTATTTAAGTTAATTATATTTTTAATTCATTTTTAATTTTTTTTGTTCTTTAGTCAACATACGATGATATATCAATAATAGAAAAAAAAAACTCATAGAAATAACTTTAATAAAATATTTGATAAAATAAAATACCTATAGAATTTTTTTTTTACTTTAGAGAAAAATATCTAAAAAAAAAGACAAAATTTGATAAAATTTTATTAATTTTAAAGGTGTTTTTTAAGAACGAATGTTCAATTTATTTGCATAAATGATGACTCACAAAATTAATAAAACAAAAATAGTTAATTCTGAAAATATTTTTTTTTAATTAAAACTTTCATTTTTAGTATATAATTGGAAAAATTTTAAATATTTTGTAAATTTATTAGCCATCAAAAATTACGAGAGATTATTATTTTGAAAATAATTCTTTCGTAAATATTCTATCAATTTTTTTTTCCTTAAAAATAATAAAAAATTTCTAGATAATTATTGTATAAAATAATTATTATATGAAAAAATAATTCTGTGAATAAATCAATCGTTCAATCAAAATACAGTATATTAGTTTCTTATATTTTTTTTTCCTTTTACGAAAATTAAAATAATTTTAAAAAACAAAATTTGCTTTTTCTTATGAGACTCAAATCAATTTTTTATGATTTAATAAAATAGGTTCTTTTTTTTTGATTAAATAATTTGAAAAAAATTCTTTTAATTTTTAAATTCTATTTTTAAAAAATGCCATTTTTGCTCCTCTTTTACTTCATTTTTACTGATTTAGATCCATTTTACAAGCATCATTTTTGGAAAGAAAGAATGTGCCCACAACAAAGTATTAAACAACCACTCAATACAATATAAACACATAAAGTGTACTGGTATATTTATGAAACCAGACCTTAAGATTAAAAAACTAGAAGTGGAAAATGAAATTATGAAAAATTTTATATTAGGTTATCCCTAAAATCAGGACTATCGGATCCGGATTTTTGATTTTTGGACCTAAAATACGGATTTTGTTTACGGATTTTTACCATTACCTAAAATCCGGATCTTTTAAATGTACTAAAATACGGATTCGGATACTTTAAGCTAAGAAAAAAGTTTAATATTAGAAATTAAAAATTAAGATTAAACTGAATTTAAGCTAAAAAATTATAAAATGGAAAAATTTTTAAGCCTTTGACTTTAAAAAGGAAATAAATTAAAAAAAATTATCGTAAAAATTAAAACGATATTTTTTTTATTTATAAAATTAAAAATATATTTTTGAGCAAATCATTTCTGTGAGTTTTTGATTGTGAATCAAAAACAGTAAAAATTTTCTCATTATTTTTATTTTATCTTTTTTATTAGTTACCTCAAATGTTTAGATTTTTTTTCATAATATATTAATATAATTAAGCTACGATTGAGTTATTTTCATAAATTTTGATAGATGAGTTACTAAGTAACTTTTAAAATCGTTAATTACTCATTTAATATCGTTTTGATCCAGACCAGATCATCTCAACATTAGCATGAATGTTGATGCAACCTAAAAGACAAGTCATATTCAGCTGTGGCAAAGAGATTTTGGCAGAATACTTGGTTCCTTTTTACGAGGATGATGTAATAAAAATAATTTATGATTTACGGAATTTATATCAGAACCTCGTATCATATCATTGCTGTATGCAGGATGCAAGAACAATTGTTTTGTGAATTTCGAATACAAATTGAAAAAAAATTCTTCATTTTTTGATTAATTAGAATTAAATTTACTAAAGAATACTAGAAAAAATACTGCAACATAGTGCAACATACTTTGTTGCACCTTTTTGACCTAAAATAAAATTTTTATTTTCGTTTTTTTTAGTAAATCAAATCAATAATCTATTTAAATATTATTGATTCTTTATTTTTTGTCATTTTTTACATGAGAAAAAATATTTTAGGCAAAAAAGGTGCAACTAAGAACGTTGCATTTTGTTGCAGTATTTTTTCTAATATTTTTTATTTACTTTTATTTTAATTTATTAAAAAATGAAGAATTTGTGTTCAATTTGTATTTGAAATTCACAATACCTCATTTTTTAATAAATTGCAATTTAATTTAATAAAAATTATAGAAAAAATACTGCGACATAGTGCAACATACTTTTTTGCACCTTATTTAACCTAAAATTATTTTATTTTAAAGTAAATCAAATAATAAATCTATTTAAATCTTATTTATTCATTATTTTTTGCCATTTTTTACATGAGAAAAATTATTTAAAGTAAATAATGTGCAAGTAAGTATGTTGCAGTATTTTTGCTATTATTTTTTATTAAATTTAATTTAATTTTATTAAAACATGAAGAATATTTGCTCAATTTGTATTTGAAATCCACAATACCCATTTGGTCATTGTAGAGCATTAAAAAAAATTTATTAAAAAAAAAAACTAATTAACTTAACTTAAAAAATGATTATGAATTTCATCATGAATTTTAGCTAAGAAATTTCAGAGAAATTTTGTTTTGACTTTGAAAGTTAAACAATGAAAAATATGTTTATAATAAATTTTTTTTATTTCAAAAGGCTGCATATTTTTCAATTTTTTTTTTTGACCCAGTTGATTTTACACATAATAATTAAATATCTATTTATTAATAAATTAACATATAGGCGAATTAACACATTATTTTGTTAATTTAAAAAAGAAATCCGAAAATGTTGAAATTTAATACTCTAGCGCTTGAATTAGGCTTTTTAGTCAAGACAATTTTAATTTTCAGGTGATAATAAATTCAATTATTCAACAAAAATAAACTCGAAAAAATATAATTTTGTTATTTACCGAATTTTAACTCAGAACCAAGTATTATATCATTACTGTATGCTGGAACAATGTCGTAATAACTTTTCCTGACAAATTTTAAACTATTATTCTTATTATTATTATTAATTGTACATTAATACATGACACTTAGCTATAGTAGAGCATTAATTTATTTTTTTAATAAAAAAACTTATTGACTTAACTTTAAAAATTATTTTTTATAGCATCTTCCTTCAAAAAATGATAAAAAATTTCATCATAGAATTTAAGCTAATAAATTTCAGAGAAATTTTTTTCAGACTTTGAAAATTAAAAAATAAGTTTATAATAAAATATTTTCTTTTTCAAAAGGTTTCATATTTTTCTAGTGATCCAGTTGAGTTTACACATAATAATTAAATAAATATTTATTAATAAATTTAAAAATTTAGCACATTATTTTGTCAATTTAAAAAAGAAAAGCAAAAAAAGCCGAAATTTTATACTCTAGCACTTGAATTGGCTTTTAAGTCAAGACAATTTAAATTTTCAGGTGATAATAAATTAAATTATTCAACAAAAATAAATTTTAAGAAAAAATTTTTATTTTCATTTTCACTAAAAGAAAAATAATTTTATCTTAGATAATAAAAAAGCCAACCAAAAATACTTTTATTTAACCGGATCTGTGCCGGTAAAATGTTAACCATTTTGGAGCCAAAAATTAGAATAATAAATTATAATTTAGGATGATTGTTGCAACAACTAATGCAACTATAGAGCTTTATTCATCGTCAACAAAAGCCAGCTATTTTTGTTGAGATAATTGAAAGCGACAACTAATTCTTTCAAATTATGTAAACAAACCATCAGTCTAGATTTGTATCTTTTCTAATTAATTGAGCTGACTTTAGATGAATAGCAGCGAGTAGAGATGAAAAAATCGACCAACACTAGTTCAGCGGAGCACTCGAGATTCATTGGCAAGAGCTACCAGCTGTCCAAGCACCAAGTGGTGATTGAGGACGTGATCGCCGAGGGCGGATTTTCCATTGTTTTCTTGGCAAAGTCAAACAATGGCAGAAAATACGCTCTGAAACGCATGTGCGTCAACAACGAGCACGACCTGGAAGCTTGTCGCCTGGAAATTCAAATTATAGTATTTAAATATTATTTATTTAATAAAAAAAAAATTTTTAAAATTATTTATTATTTAAAAAAAATTTTTTTAACTATTTATTATTTAATAAAATTATTTAAAAAATTTTTCAAATAAAAAAATTAGAAAAAATTCAGTGAAGCAAACAGACACATTTTGCGCTATGTGGACTCATCGATTCATCGGCAAACATCTGAAATATACGAAATCCTGCTGTTGACCAAGTACTGCCGCATGGGCGGCCTAGTTCAGCTGATGAACGAGCGTTTGGGACAGAGCTCGCGCTTCCAAGAGCCAGAGGTAGTGAAAATTTTGTGCGACACTTGTGTGGCCTTGGCCGAGCTGCACGCATCCGCCATCATCCACAGAGACCTAAAGGTAGAGAACATACTGATTGACCAAGAGGCCAGCACCAAAAGCGCATCCTTCAATCAGCTGGTTTTTGTGCTGTGCGACTTTGGCTCAGCGACCAAGAACATTTTTGACAAAAGGCAGCACACGTCCACCCACTCGATTCAAGTGGTGGCCGATGAGATCCAAAAGTACACGACTTTGTCGTACAGGTCGCCCGAAATGGTCGATTTGTACTCGAACAAATTGATCACGACCAAGTCGGACATTTGGGCTCTCGGAGTGTTTTTGTACAAATTGTGCTATTTTCAAATGCCCTTTGGTGAAAGTCAACTGGCTATTCAGGAGGGACGCTACTTTATACCAGATGCCAAGGCTACATTCTATTCTAAACAACTCAATCAACTTATAAGTAAATTATTTTCTTATTTTTTTTTCCTTTTTTTTTTTAGAATTTTTTTAATTGGAATTTTTTTGGTTAATTTTTTTTATTGGAAAAAAAATCGAAAAAACCAAATTCCTTAAAAGGGTTGAAAATTTGTAAAAAATTAAGAAAATGTTGAATTTTAATAATTTTTTATTATTAGATAATGAATTTATATTAACCCGGAAAAAAAAGAACGCTGAAAAGAACGCCGTTTTAACGCTGGGAAAACGGCGTTAAAACGGCTTCTTTTCAGCGTTTTTTCAGTGTTTTTTCTGCGTTTTTTAGCGTTATTTTCGTCAGCGTTTTTCACGCTGCAGAACGTTGAAAAAACGCTGCTAAAAATCGATTCAATTGGGGCCAGATGGTTTATTGAATTTCTTCATCAGTTATAAAATATGATTCAAATAGCTGCTGAAAGCCTTTGAATGTTGTAAAATAATTTTCGCTGGTTTTCAGACTAACACTGTGAAAATTATATTAAGCAGTATTATTAAATAAAAATTAAAATATTTTTTCAATTAAACTTGACTTTTTTTTAAAATATTTTAAAGTTAAAGCTTTGATTAAAATAAAATTAGTTCTGATGAAACTATTAATTTTATTTAATTAATTTGTTATACGTTTGGACGTTTTAAACTCTCAAATTTTAAGCGTATTTTAAGTCATTTACTTAGGACGCTTAATTTCTTGCCAGTTCCGCTTCAGTCCATTAAATAGGTTGGAGTAATTAGCACCATTGTAACTGAAAGAAGGGAGAGGGAAGAATAATTTTGTTTTTGATCCTTCAAATTAAAAAAATAAGAAAAATAAAATAAGCTAAAATAATAAATAAAAGAAAATAATTAAATTTAATTACGTCAACGTTTTTTTTTTCTTTCCTAAAATGTTCAATATTTAAAAATGAGGCTAATGATACAGAACGTTTCCAAACAAAGTATGCAGCTATGTTATAGCGCTGCTCTAGAGCTGCGATAGAACATGTTTTTTGCTTAAGAGCATTTGCATGAGCAATTGAAAATGCTCTAGAACGCTCATGAGCATGTTCTAAATTGCTTAAGCAGACCATGAGAACTGCGCTAGCTATGCACTAGAGATGCCTAAGTAATGCTCTAGAAACTGTTTACTTTTTTTAGAAACGTACTGTATGATATATTTTAAATTTTGAAGTAAATGTTAATAAATATAAATAAGGTTAAATAAGTAACTAAAGTGAAATAAGTAACGCATGTAATAGGCATGGCAAAATTATTCCTTTCATTTAAATAAGCGTGGAAATGTTTTTTCTTTCTTTTTCTCATGCTTATTATTTTAGCTTATTTTATTTTTCTTATTATTTTAATTTGAAGGATCAAAAACAATCTGAAATAGTAAGAATATGAGCAAAAATAAGATAATGTATTTGCTTGATTTTTACTACATATCGTTTCTTATCGAACACTGGTATTCAAAATGGCCATTTTCGACTAAAATTACATATCTTTATAACATTTTGAAAACAAATGTTCGATAAGAAACGAATTTCGTTATTTCTAAATACCCATGTACAAATTTAAGGTGATTTTTTTTAATTTTTTATCTGTGTCGAGCCAAAGCTCCTTAAGATAAAATAAAAATAAAAATTTTTTAAATTTTAAATTTTTTAATTTAAATTATAATTTAACAGCCGTGACCCTTAGGAAGTTCAAAATTATCTAAAAACCCTTTTTTTCATTTCTCATGCGATTTAAATATGTTTAATGCATTAAAAAAAGATTCAGCTAAATATTTAGAATTTCTTACTGAATCACCTATAATGATTATAATGTGACAGATGCTTAGCTTATATAAATAATTTATATTTTTATAAAAAAATATTAAAATCAACTAATTTGCGAAGTCAAAAAAGTTCTATTAATTCTAGTTGATCAAAAAATGTGTCATATATTTTTTTTAATTATTTCAAAAAAAGAAATTTAAATCTAATAGCTTTGTTTTGGAAAAAAATCATTTTTGAAAAATAAAAAATCGTTCCAAAACGCTTAAAAAACGCCGTTCGGCGGCGTGAAAAACGCTGACGAAGAACGGCGTTCTTTGAGCGTTTTTTGAGCGTTCTTTTTTTTCCGGGAATTTTTGTTCGAATCTATTTTTGTTGGCACATTTGCTGCGAATTTTGGGACATTTGAGTAATCTTCACCCTAAAAATATAAATTTAATCAGAAGAGAAATATTATTTTTTTTTGAGAAACGATGCTGTAATAAAGATATAATCTTTTTTTTTATCATTTAAAATATTTTCAGATTAAAAAATAAGAAGGGCTGAAGAATTCTAAATAATTAAGAAAATGTTGAATTTTAATATTATTTTTTTATTAGATAATGAATTTACATTAATTTTTGTTTGAATCTATTTTTGTTGGGACATTTGAGTAATCTTCACCCTAAAAATATAAATTTAATCAGAAGAGAAATATTATTTTTTTTTGAGAAACGATGCTGTAATAAAGATATAATCTTTTTTTTTATCATTTAAAATATTTTCAGATTAAAAAATAAGAAGGGCTGAAGAATTCTAAATAATTAAGAAAATGTTGAATTTTAATATTATTTTTTTATTAGATAATGAATTTACTTTAATTTTTGTTCGAATCTTTTTTTGTTGGGACATTTGCTGCCAACAGAGTGATCTTCACTGAAAAATAAAAAATGGGTGATATTTATTATATCATCAAAAAATTGAGAAAATGACATTAAAATTTTAACATAAAAAAAAATTAAATTTATCGCCAAAATATTTTTATTTTTATCACCAAATTTATTAAAATTTCATCGAAAAAAAATATATGAATCAATTAAAATAAATTCATCGTCAAAATACAAGAAAATTTAGATTAATTAAATAGAAAGTATGCATCAAAAAATTTTTTTATCATTAAATATAATAATTATTTTAATCAAAATCAATTTGAATATAAAAAATAGCAAAAACTTTCTCAGTTAAGCATTATTGACTAGTTTAGATCAACCACGAGTTCTTTTTTCACCAACATCAAGTGTCCAAGCATTGTCAGGAATTTTAGTAAATTATTCAGAACAGCAATATAATATGAAATGTTTGCATTTATAACATTTTGAATATCTTGGACAATCACATAAAATTCTCCTATATTATAATCAATTATTTTCATTTACATCAGCTGATATCTGCTACTTTCATTATTTACAAAATCATCGAAATTTTTCTAATTTTTTTTCATATTCAAATCTTGGTATTTTTTGAACTAACTCTTGATTTAATTTGAATTGTGAATTGAAAAATGTCGATTGAAAATAAAATATACAATTATTTGCTTACAAAACTAATGGTATAAGTATTTATAAATCATATGTAAAATTCCAAAATTTTTACATAAATAATGAATTGCTGATTCATTTCAGAGTAATTAAATTTCTAAGTAAAATTTTAATTAAATGCTTTGTTTATTTTTTTGTTGTGTAATTTTTTTTATTTGATTCAAAAAAAAAAAATTGATGTAAAAAAATGTTTTGTTAAGTATTTTTTATCTGTTGTTAAAAAATATTTTTGATGACAAAAAATTTTATTTTGATGATAAACTTGAGTAAAAATTTGATGCCAAATTCTGATTTATTAAATGATGAAAATATTTATTCCTATAAAAATTCCTCATTAGAGAAATATTAAATTTCTATGTGTGAGGGTGTTATAATCTTATTTTTTACATCAATTAAAACATTTCAAATTTAAAAAATAAGAATTGCTGAAGAATTCTAAATAATCCAAAAAAGTAGAATTTTACCAAGTTGTATTCAAGAGATAATTTACTAAAAAATTATCATTATTTTAAATTACTTCAAAATTAATAACAATTTTAATATACTAATTTTTCAATCAAACATAATGACAAATTTTAAATTTTTGAAATGGGAAAAAAAAATTTTGATTGTACCCCAAATCAAAAACTGAAGTTAGTAAAATAAATTTCAAGTCTTGGTTATTTTTTTTTAGATTGAAAAAAATGTTAAGTTTTTACAAAAATAATAAACATAAATTGTAAATTTTCACTTTGCCTTCCGCTTTTTTTAGAACTGAAGCATTTGACTTTAATACCTTAAATAGATAAATTGAATAAAATTGAGTGACAATAAATAGATGTTAGGAATACAAGTGCTAAATTTTCGATTAAGACTTTAAGTTTTAAGCCGGACTAACTATTTCGGCTTCAGTTGTAAAAATTTCATCTTGTGATCGATTGATAACATATAAATAGACAAGTTAAAATAAAAATTAAGAAAATTTCAGATAGTTTTTAAATTTATAGAATTCTTTGGATTCATTTAAGAATATGTTCGATATTTTCAAAAAATTTTCATTATCTACAACGTCTTTAAAGAATTTTTTTTGGAAAAAAAACATTGTTTTTTGATTCAAAAACCAATAACAATATTTTAATTAAGATTTATTTACATTTAAAAAAAAATACTGGAATATGTAAAAATGATATGGTAAATACCAAGTTTTATTCTGATTATTTATTTTATCATTTGTAATCAACTTAAATTAATAAAAGTATTTTTAATTTTATTTTAGAAATATTAGTAAAAAAAAAGTTAAAAGCCTCTCCTCAAAAAAAGATTTTTAAATTCTAAATGAATTCTTTTTAATAGAAGTAACATTGAAAAAAATAACATAAAAATTAATATTATAAAAATAAATAAAAGATAGCAAAATTTCACTGATAAAAATAAAAAATTTCATAATTAAAAGTCTTAATGAATTAAGACTTGTTCTGAAAACGAAAAAAATAAGGTTTTGGAAATGAAAAACTTTAATGAAACTGAATTTCGACTACTAAAACAAAAAGATGTTCCTAATTTTCTCTAGTTTAAGAAAATATATAAATCGCTCAGGATTATGGGGACAATTAAGACCATATAAAAAATTTTTCAAAAATAAATTAATGATCTTAGTAAAAAAAAACATTTTAAAAATAGATTTTAAAGATAGAAATTATTAAAGAACATATCTTAGTAAATTTTATTATATTTTAATTAAAAAAAATATTTATCTACATTTAAAAATAAAAGTAGTTAATAAATACTTTTGTTGATAAGAATTTGATCATCAACTTTAATTTGGCCAAATAAATGAAAAAAATTTGGGCTAACAATTAAAATATTATAGTAAAATATCAATTTTTTGTATAAAATTTTAATAGTCTCTAGGTAACATATGATTTTTGTTATTCTTTTGGTCAAAATATTTGAATTGTATTAAAATCACATTTTTCTTCCTCTTTAGAACTTAATTCCAATTTTTTTAAACTCAAACCAGTCCTTGAAATATTTTGTATCTCTAAGATATCTTCAAAAAATAAAATTTTATTTGTATTAAGACTATATGCTAGAACCGGATCCATCAAGAAGACCAGACATTTTTCAAGTTTCATATCTAGCATTTCAACTATATCAGAAACCATGTCCAATTAACAACATAAATGTAATATATTAAATAAAATTTTTTAAAAAAATTTAATTTTTTTCCTTAAAGAAAAGTGAAATACCAAATTTTGGCGCCATAGCTGCGCCAATGACCGAGAGTGAGTGGAAAAAAAATTCCAGCTTGGCAGTAAAAAAGACATTTAATACACCAGTAATGGAACAATCTACTACAGTGAATCCTCGCGAACGACCCAAAGCTAATCTAAATCATGCAAATAACATTCTACAATTGCCAAATCAAAATATTGTCAAGACCAAACCGAGCAATGTGGTACAACCTAAATTGAATGTTTCTATCAAGCCCAAGAACGAAATTGAAACTGTAAGCCCGTTTTTGGCATCGACTAGCAACCAGGAACCACTGGGATTTGACGACGATTTTGGCTCCATAAACCCTATTGGACCCGAGCCTGATAATTGTGTACAGCAAACGCCTGTTCTGGAGACAAAAAAATCCCATCGACGTTCAGCTTCACATTCTTCGACTTTGCTGCCTCAATTTGACATGAACACACCATCGGCACCACCAAAAAACACACGGCTTACCCCGACACAACTATCACAGCAGCTCAATCCGATTCAACACCATCAAATTCAGCACTTACAACAGCAACAATATTTAACTCCTATTCCAACACAAACTCTTGATCGACTTTACACTCATTCCAGATCGGCGTCCGCATCACCAAAGTAAGTTTATAATTTTTTTTCTTACCTCAACTTGTACAATGTTAAGCATTTGTGAATTTCAAATACAAATTGAACAAAAATTCTTCATTTTCTGAGAAATTAAAATAAAATTTAATTAAAACTATTAGAAAAAATACTGCAACATTGTGCAACATACTTTTTTGTAACTTTTTTGCCTAAAATAAAAAATTTAATTTTCTATTTTTTAGTATATCAAATCAATAATCTTTTTTAAATATTATTGATTCTTTATTTTTTGTCATTTTTTAGATAAAAAAAATATTTTAGGAAATAAAGTTACAACAAAGTATGTTCCACTATGTTGCAGTATTTTTTCTAATTGTTTTTATTAAATTAAATTTTAATTTATTAAAAAATGAAGAATTTTTGTTCAATTTGTATTTGAAATTCACAATATCGAAAAAGTCAAGGAAGGTCTTTTTTATTTTGTGAAATTATTGGCTTTTTAAAAAAAAATTAAAAAAGGAAAGACAATTGTTAATTTTATAAAAAAAAATGTGTGAACGTACAATTCAACGAATATTTTTCATAGAAAATTTTTTATGGATAAAATTTTGGTATGCTGAAAAGCTTTGATAGTATGTTGGTCAAGTAGACCCTTTTTTATTGAACTTTAATAGGTTTTAATTTTTTAATTGATTTTAATGAAAACTTACTTTTAAAGAAAAAAAATTCAAGTTAATTTAAGTGGAAAAATGAAATTAATTTTGTTTGAATTAATGGATATAAAAGTTATAAATTTGAGTTTGTGAATTAACTTAGCCTGAATTATTTAAATTATTGATTGTTTTTGTTAAATAAATTAGATATAAATCATTTTGATGTAAATTTGATAATAAACCACTATAAAACACAACATGTCTAGTAATGTTTAGTATTTATTTATTAAAAATTTTCAAAATCATTTGATTAATTAAGTTCTAAAAAATTAATTAAAGTTTTAAATGATCGTATTGATCATAAAATTTGAACTGAAACTTCCATTTGCCATTATGGCATCTTGAAGTTGATGATCAATTCAAAATATCATTTCAATTAAAAAAATGTATCCATAGATATTAAATCCAATCTTTTAATTAATTTAAATAATTGTAGTGTAACATGCTCAACATGTAATGTAGATTTAGAAAATAAAAAAAATTGAAAAAACATTTTCTCAATACATTGATAAAATTGATTTTTGTATTTAAATGTATTAAGTGATTTTTTTAAAGTTTATTTGAATTTTTTTCAAAGTATTTGTATCTAGTATTCAAAATTAAATTTAAAAAAGAAATAGAAATAAAAAATTCCAAATAAGTAATAAAACGAAAATAAAACTTTAAAAAAAATCAGTAAAAAAAATTAAAAATCGATTTTATCAATTAATTGTGAAAATGTTTTTAAAATTTTGCTTACATTCAGATTATTTAAATTTAATCAAAGATTTATTTTTATATTTTAAGATAAACTTTTTGAATTGAAATGATATTTTGAATTGATCATCAACTTCAAGATGCCGCCATTATTTGATATTAGATAATCAATTAAAAAAGAAATTGTGTTTAGTAAAAAAAGTGGATTTTTTTTTATAGTTTAATTAATTAAGAAGATATTTAAATTTTTTATTAGATGGCTAATTTACAATAAATAATATATCATAATAATAAATAATATTTTTCCTAGTTCGGTTGGTCTAGCTAATTTGAAAATAGAAAAACCAATCGAAGAAGAACGAAGAGTATCGAACAATCCATTCGATGACAACGAGCTGTTCGGTCAGGAGTTTGACCGCATACGCCATGAGACCACAGTACAAGGTAACCAAAATTATAATTTCAGCATGCTCCATAATCCTAACAATAACCATAAGAGCAACAGCTGTAGTAATATTAATTACTACTCTAATTATTATTATATGGCTAGTAACTATTTAATGAGTAATCCAAATTTTTACATGTACAGACCGCAACTGTCGTTTAAGACAAGCCGGCCCTCACCTAACACAGACCAAAACAATAATCTTAACTTCATGTAGCTTTTCGTTGTGTTCACAACAGCGAGTTGGTCACAATCCTCGATTTTGTGAACAAATCAACAGACCAGCTTTTTTTAATGCTAATTTAACATTTGTCTTTGATGATAAAATTAAATTTCTGTTAATAGGTCCACTTATCACATTCGATTAAAAGTACGGTTACTCATTAAAGAAAATTTTTTTTCTTAAAATTTATTTAAATATGTTTTAAAATGAATAAATAAATTGATTGCTAAAATGCGTGAAAAAATAATTTTTTTCTTAAAATTTATTTAAATATATTTTAAAATGAATAAATAAATTGATTGCTAAAATGAGTAAGAAAAAATTTTTTTTCTCAAAATTTATTTAAAATAAGATATGTTTTGTTATGTTGTATAACAATTTTAAATACAATTTTGAAAATGCATTGAAAATGTGCGATGGTTGATATGTATATTTTATTTTAGAAATATTTGGAGAAAATTTTACATTGTCGCTCTATTGAAATTAAATACAATGTTTCAAACATATTATGTAATAACAGAGTTGTTTAAAAGTCCCAAAAAAAAGTCCAAGTCATTAAAAAAAAGTCCAAGTCAAGACTTTTTTTTTTTTTTAATTAAAATTTTTTAATTTTGTTTTTGTTTTTTAATTAAATTATTTTTTTTTTTTTGAATAAAATTTTTTGATTTTTAATTTTTTGAATTTTTGAATTTTTATTTTTTATTATCTTATCACCAGACCGTATAATTTAGACCGTTTATTTTGGAGGTCCAAAAAAAAAAATCGCCGAGCTGACCGGCCAAATGACCGCAAAAAACCGTCCGCGTAATGGACCTGACTTGGACTTTTTTTTTGAAAAAAAAATTTAAGTCTTTGGGGGGGACTTTTGAAAAAAAAAAAAAAGTTTTGACTTGGACTTTGAAAAAAAAAAAAAATGTCCGGACTTGGACTTGACTTGAGACTTGTGACTTTTAAACAATTCTGTATAATAATAATAATAAATAATAGTTAATATTCTACGGTCAATTTAGTTTAACTAAATTAACAAAGCAGAACGACTAACGTAGCGTAGTCCCGCTATAGTAGAATTTTAATTCTTTTAGTTTATATAGCATATTTAACATTATAACATATTAAGTTTTAGCTTCTTTTTTGAAAAAGTTAATTAAACAATGTTACTTTTAAATTTAAAATTATTTTGTATTTTTTCAATTAAAAAAATTATTAATTTTATTGAAAGATTGAAAGATAGCTTTAATGAGGAAAATTTTGCAACAAGTCTCATATTCACAAAGAAATTAATTAATCTCGAGTAAAAATATCCAAATGTTTTTTCGCCTTTGATTATTTTTGACAATGACTCATAAATTTTATAAATCATTTTTTAACAATAAATTTTAATTATATAAAACATCCTCATTTTTTACAGAAATAACATTATTAAATATCATTACTATAAATTTCTGATTTTTAACCAGTTAAATTTAATAGTGAACTCAATTTCCTTTGTTTTGAATCATTATCATTATTAATTAAATAGGTTCAAAAATTTTGTAGAATCAAACGATCGAAAAAAATTTTCAAAAGGCTATTCAAAATTCTATCCAAGACTTTAAAAAATTAAAAGAATGAAATTTTAATTAATTAATGAGCTAATTTCCAGCAATTGTTAAATATTGTTTTATCATTATTAGCATAAAAAGGATTAACTGAATATTGAACTGTTAAAAGATTACTTAATCTATTTAAAAATTACTAAATTTAAGTTATTATAAAATAAATAATTAAAAACTCGTGAAAAAAATGTCAAAAATAAGAAAATATATCTGTTACATCGCACATTTTCAATGCATTTTCAAAATTGTATTTTAAATTGTAATAAAAAACACAATATAATAAATCATATTTTAAAAGGCATATAATTATTATCTGTGTTTATTTTTTGCAAAAAAAAACTAAAATACTGAATTAAGAACAAAATTTTTTTATTTATTACTTTTTTTAGAAAAATAAAGAACTAATTATCTAAGTAGAACAAAAAAATAAAAACAAATATATTTTTTCAGGACAAAAAAAATACATAATTTATTTTTTTAAGTTTTTCGATCGGGCTGGTCTTCCGCTTTTATTCTCTATTACTTTTTCATTGTTTTCCAATCTTCTCTTTTTTGCTAATGGGTGTTCGACTATCTTATCTGTTTCAGACTCTTTTCATGTACTAATTTAGTTTTTTTGATTGTATAAGAGTTTCATTTCAATCAATTAGGGGCAATATTAAACCCTCACTATTTTTAATGGAAATCGTCACTATTTTTATTAACATGTTTAAAAAAAAATATACATTCATACTTTAAATAATGATACTCGATCAGACAATAGATAACATGGTCAAATTAATTATTGATCAATCAAATTATTTAAAAGCTCACTTTAAATATGGATATCGATTCTAATTATAAACATATTAACCTAAAAATAGAACATATCACTATTAATTATAGCTAAATTACCTGAATTAGTAGATATACAGTCATTCCTCGGTATAACGAGCAAGTTGGGCGAAAATTTTTGTGCTCGTTATATCGAAACTCGTTTTATCGAAATCCCATTGAAAAGGATGGGCAATTTTTATTTTTTTATTAAAATTTCTATTGAAAAAGATAAAAAAAAAAGATAAATAAAACTAAAAATTAAGCTTTTGTTTGCAAAATCTGTAATACTGGATTGTTTGGTTTTACATTTTCTTGTACAATATTTTCAGTATTAAACAAAAAATCAACAACGTTGGAAAAATCTTCTTTTTAATTTTGAAAAAAATCTTTTAAATCATTAATTCTTTCGATTGAATCCTTTGAGCTAAAATCTGATTTTTTTGGTTTTGTAATATCTTCGACTTCCGAATCACTGTCATCTTTGTTCTCAGCATTTGAAATTGAGTTGATAATTTCGATATCTGATAAAGAACCTTTCGCTGGTAAATTGGAATCGATTGAAACATAAGCATACATTTCAAAATTCAATTTTTCAATTTCCTTGAAATCATCGTTTTCGTTACATTCGCTCTCAAAATCGCCGAATAAAAAATCGCCATTAAAACCAGCTTTTCGAAAACATCGTTGAATTGTTAGTGACGAAACACCATCCCAAGCTCGTTTTATTTTGTAAATCGCTGATAAAACACTGATTTATCGACGTAATCGTAACTTGACAATTTAATTCGTTTTTTTTCGGAGTCACATACATTTTTTTCATAGTGTTCTAATATTTTTGCCTTAGACGAGAGAATTGTTGATATTGTCGATGTATTTACGCCGTATTCTTTAGAAAGTGTAGTGGTAGTTATTTTTTGATCGCAATGTTTTTTTATAATTTCTATTTTAGTCTCAAGCGAGATACACTTTCTTTTTTTTTGAGCAAGTTTATCTGTCATTTTTTTCAATTAGATTAAACAATCAAGTATTTTCATTTATTTATATTCAATTATAAAAAGAAAATTAATTGTTTTATTTTTAATTTTTTTAATCTTTTTTCTTAATACACAAGTGTGAAAGTTTTTTTTTCAAGCTCGTTAAAGGAAGTTTTTTTTCTTAAGAAAATGATTAAGCGGTCTTTCAAAATAAGCTCGTTTTATCAAGTTTTCGTTCTATAGAAACTCGTTCTATCGAAAACATTTTTATATCTTATTGTATTGCTCGTAATCGGTTCCAGGTAAAATGTTCGTTATAAAGAGTTTCTTGTTTTATGGGGTCTCGTTATACGGAGGAACGACTGTATCTAAATTTGAAGAAGACTTATCTTGGACAGACTTCGACCACTTAGTAGCCGAGCAATCCTCAGTTTGGGAAGTCAATTTGGTCTCAAATCCCAATGAATGGCTTAGAGGTGCGGTGGTGAAGTTTGGAGCAAAAAAATTAAAGCAAAGCAATTTTTTTTAAATTTAAAAATTAAATGGTAATTTTGAAAAATCTTGAAAATTTTTAACATGAAATTCAAAAAAAAGTTGAAATAACTTAACATTTAGTACTGTTTTTATCAAAATTCGATCTATCCTTTTAAATATAAAAAATTTTTAAATTTTTTCCTTTTGTTTACGTTTTACAAATTATTTTTAAAAATGTTTAAAATTTAATTTTAAAATAATTGATAAAAATAAAAATATAAAAATATTTTGCAACACTTTTTGCTCCAAACTTCACCACCGCCTTAGAGGTACATGCACTTGTCCAATATACATGAAAGATAAAATTTGCAAGCACATCATCGGAATCGCCGCTAGATTCAAGTTGTGTTTGATTCCTTTAGAGGCGAAGCAAATACCACTAGGTCTAAAGCGAAAAAGAGGTCTTCCAAAAGCTAAAAAAGCACTCTTGACTCAATAATTGCTTGATTTTCTTTTTAGTAGTAGTAGTAGTAGTAAAGATTTCCGTGACGTGAGTCGAGCCCACGTGAGTCTGATTTTCAAGGCAGACTATGACGGACGGTGCTTTATGTTTGGTAGATTGAAGTCCTCCAGTAATTACTCTTCATGTGACGATCCAATCTCGATTTGAAACTGTTGACACTTGGGCTGTTTGCTACGTCGTTTGGAAGTTTATTCCACGCTGTTGTTACCCGGTTTGTGACGAAGTTGAATCGTGCTTTGGAGGCCCCTTTGCTTTCCCTTATTATGCTCGTACGGTCTGAGGTGCTTCGAAGTTCTCGGGCATTCTGATTATCTTTAAAACAATCGCCAATTAAATTTAATTGTTCGATTCCATTGATTATTTTTTAGCATTGGATCAGATCATTTTTTCATTTTTGCTAATTAACCTTTTTTATAAGCCACCATCTCTTTTATTTTTGTATTTTTAAAATTATCAATTTAATAGATTTTGATCACTAATAAAATTCTTTTTTGCGTAATGTTCAATTATTTGTTTTCTTATTCTATAATAAGTCATCTTTATAAAATTGGTAATTTAAGCTGTTTATTTAGGTTTAACTTTTATTAATAATTATTATTTATTTGTATATCTGTACCGAGCTAAAGCTCCTTCAGATAAAAAAAAATTAAAGTTAAATAAAATAAAAATAAAAAATAATAAAAAATAAGGTAAAAATAATAAAAGTTAAAAAGTAGATAAATATTAAAATTAAAATTAGATAAATTTTGATAGAGAGTAACAGAATACAAATTTTTAAATATTTAATGATTCAGGAAAAAAAGAAGAAATTGCAAGGTAGCAATTACACAATGGAGTTGGGTACTCGATGTATCTTGATTCGAAACCTTTGTTAAATTCTTTCACCAGTCTAACAGTTAGTGGAACAGAATGGCTCAGTCCTGCCCTAACATATCTCTCACTCAACTCAAAAAGTCGATTTGAGACTGTTAGTAGTTTAAGTTTATTATATGCCTCATGATGTAATATGATGGAGAGAGTATCATATCTTAGTTTTAGCATAGAACGAACTGCTGAATTTTGGATTACTTCTAACCTTTTGAAATTAGTTTCTGAAAGAGAGTTAAGATAAGGAAAATAATAATCTAGAATAGATCCAATCAAAGACTTATAAAGGTTTTCTAAAGTGCTTAAGTCAAGGCCCCATTTTTTATTCGACAGGATTTTTATTAAGTTTAGTTTCAATTGCAACGTTCTTTAATTTTTTCTATCATTGAAGAAAAGGTTAATTTAGAATCAAATCTAATACCTAGGAACTTTATTTCTTTTAAGTTTTCGATTCTATTCCCATAAATCCTTAAATTAAACACAGAACTTTCTTTGTTGTTTTTAGTAAAAATCATTGAGCAAGACTTTTCAATCTTCATTTTCCACTTGAAAAGCCACTTTTCTAATTCAACTAAGTACTTATTAATCTTACTTTCTATATTTCCATTTTTTTTATAAATAAAAAAAGTGACAAGATCGTCTGCAAAGAGAAGTGAATATTCTTTATTAGATTTATTTCTTTTAGGAATATCATTAATAAATAAACTAAATAATAAAGGACTAATAACTGATCCTTGAGGAACGCCAGCAGATATTTTGAATTCATCACTTTTTTTTTTTTTTAATTGTTTATTTAAATTTGAAATGGCTCTGAGTAATTAAACTCCTTCTGCCATTAGATAAGTAAAAAAAAAATAGAATTTTAAAATGAATAAAGTAAACTAAAAATTTTTTTTGAAAAATAACGTACAAAAAAGAATGAATTAGTAAATTACTGGAAAAACGATAGCAAGTTTTTTTTTTTTTTTTTACAATTTTTAATGAAAGATTGAAAATCAGAGAGATAAACCCTTATCATTTAACCATTCACTGAATTCATTCCATATATTACATAATGGTGTTTTTTTCTTACAGGAATTTGAGCTGTTAACAAAAACACTGACATATTCTTTGATTAATCCAATGGTAAGTGTATTTTTGAAAATAACACTATTTTTGATATATTTTATAAATAGTTTATTTAAACGAACTTCAATGTTATCTAGGAACTTCAATGTTAGCTTTATGTCATCTAGGAAATTTATCTGGAGATCCGATGTAGTATCATGATGTGATCATCACATGTGATATCACTAATGTGATCATTTTTATTTACTTTAATAGCTAGGTTTTTATTATAAATAGTAATGATTTACAGCAAAATTAGTGATGGTATTTTTATAAAATAGTGACGAATTTTTTTTGAATATTATTATTTATTTTATTTATTATTTATTTGTTAACTGTACCGAGCTTAAGCTCCTTCAGAATAAAAATAAAAATAAAAGTTAAGTAAAATTAAAAAATCAAAAAATAAAAATAAAAGTTAAGTAAAATTAAAAAATCAAAAAATAAAAATAAAAATATGAATAAAGTTTGTAAGAGTTAAATAATCTGGAATAAAAAATAGATATTTTGAAGCATGATGAAGTTTGCGACACGTGTTTACAAAATTGAAACTTCAGGAAAGCAAGACAAAAAAAAAAGGTTTAAAAGTAAAATTGAATAAGACAAAATTAATGTAGTAGATTTTTTTTTAAATCTCCTTTAAAATGTTAATTTTAAATTTCAATTTTTATTCAAATTGAATAGTGACGATTTCCACTTAAAATAGTGATTTTTTTTATCATAAATAGTGATAATTTTTAGTGATGTTTTCAATAAAAAATAGTGATAAATTCAAATATCTAAAAATATGTACTTTGTTACTCTCTATCAAAATTTATCTAATTTTAATTTTAATATTTATCTACTTTTTAACTTTTATTATTTTTACTTTATTTTTTTCTTATTTTTATTTTATTTTATTTAACTTTATTTTAATTTTTTTTTAATCTGAAGGAGCTTCAGCTCGGTACAGATATACAAATAAAATAAATAATAATAATGTAACTTACATTAAATACAAAAAAAGTTCATTATTTTCTTTATTTTGATTCGTTTTTTTTTATCTCATTTTATTAACTTTAATTTTATTTTTATTTTTTTTTATTTTTTTTTTTTTTTAACTTATTCTGAAGGAGCTCTTGCTCGGTACAGAAAACAAATAAATAAATAAATAAATTATTCAGTATTTTAGTTTTTTAATTACATATTATTGCTATTTAAGAAAATATCACACGCGATTTTAAAATAAATAAATAAATTGATTGTTAAAATGATTGAAAAAAAAAAAAATTTTGTAATTTTTAAAAATGAAAAGAAAAAAAGTGCAAAAATGTGAAAAAAAGAGCAATTGTTAAATATTCGAGCATTGATGAGAATGAGAGTGGAGAGGGCCTGCGATTTGACCCGTTCCGCAAGGCACCATTGACTCTCTTCAACGCCAACAAGTCCTCGTCAAGCTCCGGCTCGTGTTCACCTAAATCAAGTGCATCGTGTTGTGAAGCGGGCAAAAAAGTGAGCATGGGAGCACATTCGGCCTTTCAGCCGTACAAAAAACATCCCGATCCGTTTGTGAGCGCGCCGTTTGACACGCCGAGCACTCGCAAAGTGTCCGCGTCGTCCACGTCGACTTCGTCGTCGGCCACTCCGACTAGCATCGCTCTTCAGCCCATTGCCAAGCCCAATTTGGACAGCTTGAACGAATTGGAGGACAAGGCCAACGACGAGATAGTCCAGGTTATTCAAATGAAAGACAAAAATTCGGTCAGGACACCAGTGAGTCACAAGAAAAAAAATACGGCCAATCCGTTTGTCGACGCGCCATTCACCGTCAAAAAGTCCAAGGGACACTCGCGCAAAAAACTAAGCGAACTGACCCAAATGAGCGAGTCGAGTACAAGTTCAGTGTATGACAACAACCCTACGCCTACCAACGACTCTAGACCGGTCCAAGCATCTAGTCACAGTGATAACAAGTCAAAAGCCACTGCTGGCATTTCGAATATGAGCTTTGATGATTTTTGAGAGAAATTTTTAGCCGATCGTTTTATTTTTGGATTTATTTTTTTTTGTTCACCCTAGACTTGACAAAATTTGACCATTTTCTATTAACACTCAATTAATTATGCATATTTTGTTCTATTGAATAAAAATGAAAACAAAATTTTTTTTTTTTAGGCATCCCCAAATTAATTTTTATGAGCAAGAATTTTTCAATAAGTTTACAAAACCGATAAGTGACCCCCAGTCAAGCTAAAAACGATGACTTCATGAATGTTTCACCTATGAATTATCTCATTTTTTATAGATGAAAGATGTTTTTGGATTAAAACCAGAAAATTTTCACTGTTATTTATAATTATCTTCACAAGAATATACAGTATGTTGCAAAAGTTTAGAAATTGATTATTTTATTTATCTTAAATTGTTTATTTGTTGTATTTTACTAAAAGTTGAGTGCAAAAGAAAAAAAATAAAAGCACTAATTTGTAGATTTTTTTTCCTCTACAATTTGATATATGATACTCGGTATAAAAATATAATCAGCTTTTAAATATTTACAATGAAAACACTTCCTCTAAAAAATAAAGAATAAAAGTCGGAGCAAAAGTTTAGAAATTCGGGTCATCCAAAAGTTTTAGCAACCATTGCTACCTTTTTTCACACCTTTATGATTAATTCTTAATTTTGAGTAAATTTTTCTCTTTAACTGCTTAATTTAAAAACTCTCCAACTCCTCACCTGGTCTCTAAATAACATTACCAAAAAATCTTTATTTTGGCAAAAAATGGGTGAAAAAAATGTGTCTTGTCCCCAAAAAGTCGTGTTCAGTAGTCTTTTCTAGGTACAAAAAAGAGAGTGATAATCTTAACTTAAAAATTTATGGAAACAGAATAGAGAGACAAAAAGAAATCAAGTTTCTTGGTATTAAATTTGATTCTAAATTAAACTTTAATATACTGGTAGATGAAATTAAAGAGCGCTGCAATAATAGGCTAAATATTATTAAGATATTGTCAAACAAAAAATGGGGTCTTAATCAGAACACACTAGGAAATCTATATAAATCTTTAGTCGGATCAATTTTAGACTATTCTTTTCCTTGCTTAAATTCATTTTCAGAAAATAATATCAAAAAACTACAAGCAATTCAGAATACAGCAGTCAGATCTATTCTTAAGTTAAAATATGATACTCCCTCCAACATCGTGCATCATGAGGCTTTTAATAAACTAAAATTACTAACAGTCTCGAATCGGCTTTTTGAATTGAGTGAGAGATATGTTGGGACAGGACTGAGTCATTCTATTCCATTGGTTGTAAGACTGGTGGGGGAATACAAAGAAGGTTTCGAATCAAGATATATTGACTACCCAACTCCATTGTGTAATTGCTACCTTACTATTTCTTCTTTTTTTCCTGAAACTTGAACTATTTAAACATGAGCCACATGTAACAATCTTTTCCAATTTTATATATTCTTAATTTTCATTTATTTAGCTTATTTACTTTTTTTTTTAATTCTTTTTTTTTTTTTTTTTTATCTTATTTTATTAACTTTAATTTTATTTTTATTTTATTTTATTTCATTTTTATTTTATTTTTTAATTTTTAACTTATTCTGAAGGAGCTCCAGCTCGGTACAGAAAACAAATAAATAAATAAAATAAATAAAAAACGCCAGAACTTTAATCTGGACCGACTATAACATGCTCTGTAAATTTTAGCAACTGATACATCCTCTGTACCACCACTTAAAGTTGAGTTGAATTTTTAGTATAATAAAATATCCCAAATTTTACAATTATCGGAGTTTGCATATTTATTGCAGAGTTTTGCAGAATTAGCATATTGGTGGTATAGAGGATGTATCTGTTGCTACAATTTACAGAACATGTTTTGGTCCATCAGAAATTAAGCTATTGCACTTTTAATATTTTGTTTTTGACTTTTGTACCAAGATTCACGATGTCTAAATTTTTTTGCTAAATATATGTATCTATTTTGACTTTACTTTTTCTTTAATTGGCTTGAGTCAACAACAGGCCATCCCTTCTTCTCTTGTTATTTAAATTTTATCATGAGAAAACATAGATTTTCTAACATCAATTAACTCTTATCAGTTCAAAATTAAAAAAAATACGTTAACGACCAAGACGGGTCATTTTTGACTAAAACAAAATAACCAAAATATAAAAAAAATTTACGTTTATTTTTTTTATCATATTTTAAAAATCAATATTTGTTTATTTCATTTTTAGTTTCAAAATCAAAAACTAATTTTTAATTTTTTTAGATAAACCAAAAAAAAATCAATTCTGATATTTAAGGGAATAAATCGTAAAATACAGTAAAAATGAGGAAAACAGTAAGAAAATTATTGTTTCAGTCAGTTTAGAAGAATTACAGTGGTGATTTAATAACAGTATTTTATGAAAAATTACGTAAAATATCGTGAATTAACCAAATTTTACCACATTTTACGTAAATTAACGTAAAATCCGAAAAGTGAAAAAGAGGTAATTTACAAAAAATCGCGTAATTTTTCAGGATTTTAAGATAATTTTGGTAAAATTTAATTTAAATTTAAATTTAAATCATAATTTATTTTTTAAATATAAATTATTTCTTAAGAATTCAAAGCAATCGAAATTAAAAGAATGATCTTTGATTAAACTATGCATGATTTTTTTAACTTGATGTAAAATACAAATTTTTTTTTGAAAATTTACACCTTAGCTCTCCAGAAATAATTTATCTTTTGAAATTTTTTAGAATAAATTTTAAATCAGCTAATTGACAAAGTTTATTTTTATTAATTGTTTCAAACAATCAAAAATCTTCCATTACACATAAAATTTGGCAACAATTAAAATGGAAATAAAATATTTTGAATTAAATTGAGAATTTAAAAATAAAAAGATTGATAAAAATTCTAATGCGAGCTTTTATTTTCTAAATATTTCAATTCAACAAAATAAAAGGCGTATCAACAATAAAATTTAGATTTAAATTCACCATGACTCTGACGCATGCTGATCTTAAGTATGATCAAAAATAGTTGACTCCCACTGAAAAAATTGAAAAAATTTAATTGTAAAATTTGACTTGTCATAACATTGGGAGCACAAGAGTTAAAAAGTGCTTCTAAAAGGAAGGCCCGGACGAAAAAATAGAGAGGTGACAAAGTCATTATAAATAGAATGTTCAAAAATTTATTTTAATAGGATAATTATTTAAATTTATTTAATTGAAAAGAAAATTTTTGATGGCTTATTTTCATTAATTATCTTTAGCAACAGTAGCAAAAACAAAATCAATTACATCTGTCGGAAGTAAATTAATTTTTGTCAATAGAAGCAGACACCTTTTAAAAAAAAAAGAAAAAATTCAAATAAATTATTCTTCCAGTTTGAAAATAATTTCCTAGTCAATATAAGTCATTAATCTTCATTGTTTATTTATTCTTAAAAATCAATAAATATTTAATTTAATTATTGATGGCACACTCGAGTCCTCTAGAAAAAAAAAAAAAAAGGAATTTTTATTTTTTCACTCATTATGTTACAAAATTTATTTTTAACATAGATTAATGTTTAAGTGCAATGACGCTCAAACGCTTTTAGTGGTTTGTGAGCAGCGTCAAATGTTCCAAAAAATTTAGATAAAAAAGAATTTTTTTTTAAATTTTCACCTATTAACAATGTTTATTTTTTTGGTTGTCTTAGAAATTTTTTTCATTTTTTTTTTGCTAAAATGACAGGTAAATTTTACATCATAATAAATTTAATTCAAAATGAAAGTGCCAAAGAAAGTTAAAATTCTGAAAATAGCGCTCAAGTCCATAAACATATGTCTAGCATTGAGCGGCCTGGTGGCCATGGCAGTGGCCTTGTCCTATTTGTACACATACACATTCACTCAGTACGAGTTCAGCCTGGTGATGTCAGTGAAATTGTTTTCGGCCATTTTGGCTCTGAGTGGTTTGACTGCGCTGGTCCTGGGCTCCCTTGGCATCGGAATTATCACCGAAAGAAGCCGCGTGTTCGGCATTGTATTCACTGTGTTCATGATTGTGCTTCAGTCTTTGAGTATGGTTGCAGGAATCGGCGGAATAATGGCTCAGGACAAAATTCAGAATGTGATACAGCAGGGAATGAGACAGGAATTTTTGGCATACACCAATCTCAGCTTGAAAATGGACTGGCTGCACCAGGAGTACCAGTGCTGCGGACTGAACTCGATGCATGATTGGCAAAACAGCTCAGAGATGGATGGGTGGCGCAGCCAGAACAACATCAGCGGATATTTGTTCGACGTGCCTGATTCTTGCTGCATTCAAGTGGAGGCAACGTGTGGCAAGAGATACATGAAGGAAAAAGGGTTGATATACACCCGGGGGTGTCTTCAGCCCTACACTAATGGCATTAGACAAATTTATTTAAATTTGAGTAAATTTTTTCTTCTATTCACTCTAATCATTTATACGCTTATATTTTTTCTAATGATTGTCATAAAATATTTTAAAAATTCTTATACATTAATAAAAAGAGTTTAAAGTACTTTTATATATTATTCATGAAGAATTTTTGTCCAAGATTCTACAGAATGATTATTTTTTATTTGTTTTTTTTTTGTCTATGTTTTAAATTCACATGATCCAGAAAAATAAAAAGAGAAATTTTTCTTATCTTTTTTTATTGCGTTTTTAGAAAAAAATGTAAAATTTAATTTTAAGATAAGATTTTTTATTTTAATTTGTTCAAAAAATTAGACACGTAAATTTTTTTGTGTTTCTTTTCCGGACACGTTAATTCCACTTGAGTCTGTTCCGGTAATTTAGGATTTAAAAATGAGCAAAATTTATATTTTAATCTAGCTTGATTGATTTAGTATCCTGATAAGTGGTCACAAATTTATTCAGTGACCATTCATTAAATTATCTTTTTTTTTTCTTTTAATTCGGTCTATTTTTGGACAGTGTGTCCGAGTGTTGTTGGCATATAAATAAAGCCAATTTGTTTTATTTTATTCATTTACATATATTTAACTTTTTTTAGCAGTTTGTTTGTTATGCTAATTTGAACCATTAAGCTCTTTGTACATTTAAAAATGTTCTTAACATTTAATAGTTAAAAAAAGAAATTTTTTTCATTTGATTGGAATTTTATTGCTAAATGTTTTTTTTTCAAGTATGATTTAAATTGATTCATAATTGGGGATTTTTTATTTTTTTTTAAATTTGATCAGGCATAAAGTCAGCAAAAATGTTCTTTTTTTGTTTCTAAATTAAAATTTTTTCTAAATATTAGACATGCACCAAAAGGCTATAAAAGGTTTTTTACGAAGCAAAAAAATTATTTAGTCTCGAAGAATGATTAATCAAGAATGTAAAGTAAAACTTTTTCAAAAATTTTATTAAATAAATGTTCAATTAGGCTTTTTTTTTTAATATTGCAGTGATATTTTAGAATTCGATTTGCTCGCAAAGCATCAAATTAATAATTTAAAAAAGGTTAATTATGTGTAGCTGCTAGAATTGAGCAAGTACATTTTTAATGTTATTAAAAATATTTTTAAGTTTATTATAGTGAGTTTTTTTTTTATGCATAATGTTTCATAATAATTTTTAAAACAAAAACCACTGAATAAATATTAATTCGTCGAATTCCAAAATCAAATTTTGTTTTTATTGTGATATGAAAATTTTCAAGATTTCCAGGGCAAGCTAAAATGATAAATTAGTTGGTATTGGGTTAAAATTTTCCAACTAATATCTTCATCTATTCAACCATGTAAATAGAAATTTTTTTTATCTAAAATAATATCTTTACAGCTGATTTGTTCGACACATAATGAACTATTCAATTAATTCCTCAGTTCCCATATTGCTGATTTTCTTTCAAGAATTTTATTAAGAAAAAAAAAATTTAATTTTAAAAAATAATGATAAAATTTTAAACTTATGAAAAGTTCAAGTTTTGGCAACATATTTAGTGGTAATAGGGAAATAGGATCCACCAATTTAACTCTTGCTCATAATAAAATTGGATGCTTCTTTTGTTTTTGAATAAAATTTTATAATTATTTCGCTGATTTTATTAACAGATATTATTAAATTTTTTCTTCATAATTTGGAAAAAAGATTTTTTAATTATTGACTAGATTTGTTGTTTACTATAGGACATTTTTTTACCATGAATAAATTAAAGTAATAAAGAGCTTTTTTTGGAATTTTTTTTTAATTTTTATAATTTTTAATGCTGAGAAATCATATTTTTAAACAATTCAAGTTTTAATTTGTTTTTCTTGGTAAAAAAAGGTTCCTTTTTAAAGAATATTTAATTATATGAATCAATTTTTCAAAAAATTAAAAAGGTTCTTTATTTTTTGTTCAGCTTTTATTAAAAAATTTATTTGAGTGATAATTTTTAAACTAATTAAGATTAAATAAAAAAAGTATTCAAGACATTTAGTCATTAGATATTGATTTGCCTTTTATTTTACTATCGTTTGTTATTATTCAAGCCTTTTGTTTAATCTCGCCTTAAATTCATTTAACCTTATTCTTCAGCCATTTCTTGTCCTACTGCATTCCATTTCTTTGCTTCACAATTATAAAAATTTTTCAAAATTTTTCAAAACTAATTTTGGCTTTTAAAATTTTTATGCTCAAAGACCCAAAAAAAAAGTATCGGAAAAATTCAAAAAATTCAATCAAATTCAATTAGATTTAATGAGAAGTTTTTTTTTTAATTAAATTTTTAATACTTTTAAATTTACTAAGAGATAAAAAAGGATTTAAGTGATATATAAATAAATCAAAATTAACTAGATTTCATTTTAAAAAAAAAATTGATATAATTTTTTAATTTTTTTAGCTATTTTAAAGATAAAATAATTTTTGAGCATAAAAAAGAGATGTAGATGATATAAAAAAATTAAAAATTAAAAAGATTTTATTAAAAAAAAATATTATTTTTAATTCTTTAAATTTTATTAAGAGATAAAAAATGATTTTAGTGATATATAAATAAATCAAAATTAACTAGATTTCATTTAAAAAAAAAAATTGATATAATTTTTTAATTTTTTTAGCTATTTTAAAGATAAAATAATTTTTGAGCATAAAAAAGAGATTTAGATGATATAAAAAAATTAAAAAAGATTTTATAAAAAAAAAATTTCAAATTGAATTTAAATTAAAAAGAAAAAAAAATTATTTTTCAAAGATAAAAAAATTTATAAATTATATCACATGTATTAGATTTGATTGTGGTTGAACTATTGGATATGCAAAGAAATGGAAAGAAAATATCAGTAATACAAAGTATTCGAGCAAATGAAAAAAATCTTCATTGTTCACTAAGCCTATTCAGTATAAACTTTCCATTCTTTTTCTATTATACCTCTCTCAATCCAAAAAGTCAATTCTAGAGTTTTATGCTGAACAATGCTGGAGGGAGTATCATGATTTAGTCCTGAATTAAAGCGGTCTTTTATTTAATCTTTCAATGAAGATTATTAATTTAAGATTATTTTCATTAATTTAAAAATCTATTTCAAATGATAAATGTAGAATTTTGGATCAATGATATGATGTGATATTTTCATATTCCATTTAAAAAACCATTATCCAGGTTCATTTAAAATATGAAAAAAAAAGAAGAGATAATCAAAAAAATCAATTATAGATTTTGATCATTGTTTTCTAGTGTATCTAAATACTGTCTGCTGATTAATGATGATGTGTTCTATATCAAGCACTCACTCACTTGTTAATGAAACGATATGTTTATTTTTACTTTAGCCTTGACATTGATCGTTAAAGAAGAGTATAAAATTGTAGCGTTTTAAAGATGCTAATTCAACTAGCATAAATTATTTTGAGCAATGATTCTTAAATAATTTAACATTAAACTTTTTTTTGTCACTCTATTTATGTTAAAGGATTAAGCCTTATGCAGTTAATGACATCTTTTTAGCTATCACGCACTAATCGTCCATTTTGGAAGATTAGATTGAGATTGAGATTAGATTGATCATTCCTGTCGGGAACGGTAAAATATTCTTGTGTCCGCCACAATAACTCCATGGAACGGTAAAAAATAAATGTGTCCGTGATCATTCCTGTCGGGAACGGTAAAATATTCTTGTGTCCGCCACAATATCTCCATCGAACGGTAAAAAATAAATGTGTCCGTGATCATTCCTGTCGGGAACGGTAAAATATTCTTGTGTCCGCCACAATATCTCCATCGAACGGTAAAAAATAAATGTGTCCGTGATCATTCCTGTCGGGAACGGTAAAATATTCTTGTGTCCGCCACAATATCTCCATCGAACGGTAAAAAATAAATGTGTCCGTGATCATTCCTGTCGGGAACGGTAAAATATTCTTGTGTCCGCCACAATATCTCCATCGAACGGTAAAAAATAAATGTGTCCGTGATCATTCCTGTCGGGAACGGTAAAATATTCTTGTGTCCGCCACAATATCTCCATCGAACGGTAAAAAATAAATGTGTCCGTGATCATTCCTGTCGGGAACGGTAAAATATTCTTGTGTCCGCCACAATATCTCCATCGAACGGTAAAAAATAAATGTGTCCGTGATCATTCCTGTCGGGAACGGTAAAATATTCTTGTGTCCGCCACAATAACTCCATGGAACGGTAAAAAATAAATGTGTCCGTGATCATTCCTGTCGGGAACGGTAAAATATTCTTGTGTCCGCCACAGTAACTCCATCGAACGGTAAAATGTAAAATCTTAAATTTGGGTTTTTTTAACATATCTTTTTTGAATCTTTGAATTATGATTTATTTTTCTTTTTTTGGGACATCAAAAAAGGATTCAAAGTATAAATAAATTTGAAATTTTAATTTTTTTTTTCTAAGATAAAAGGAAATCTTCTTCAATTTTCGAACAAAAAATATTCTAAAAAATTTTAGAAAATTTTTCAAGCTAATGATAAAATTTACTAGACTATAGAGGATATTTTCTTTTATTTTCTGCTGAACCTGACCTGTTATTTTTTCTATAGTGAGACACTTTTTGGTGAAAAAAAATAGTATTTAACTGTATAATATTTTCATTGTATTTATGCAGACTTTGTTCTTTTCTGTTTCTATTCTTTATGAAACTATTCTTTTTTATTTTTATAAAAAAAAAATTAATATCAAATAAAACTCAGTATACAACTAAAAAAGCAATTAATTTGACAGTAATTTTTAAATTTATAGATTTTTTTTATTATTTTTATTATTATTATGGCGTTTTTATTAAAATAAATAATAATAAAATAGAAGAAATTTAAAATGGAAAAGTTTCTTTTATTAGACTCAAATTTTTATGGAAATAAAAAAACGCGAATTTGGAAGAAACCCCTTGATTATCTATCTTTTTATTTTATTTTCTCTTGAGTGAACTGGTGGATGTTAAATAGACGCAACCAAAAAATAATCAGTTTAAGAACTTATTCTACACAAGTACCTTTTTGTTAAAAAAAATGAAATATATTAAAGTCTGCAAAAACTGAGCAATATAATTTAATCTTTTAAATTATTTTATTAGTGTATAATTTGCATAAATGTCACCAGTCATTAAAATTAGGGCACACAACTTTTTTTTTCTTTTTTATCAAAATCATCCATGGATAGAATTAAAAAGTAAATAAAACAAAACAGGTTGGAATTTATTTTTTTTATTTTGAAAAACGCCACAGTTAAGAGAAGTGGACAACAAAAAATATTTCAAATTTTCCCCTCATTTGAAACACTGTTTAGCACAAATATTTTTTTTTGCACTAAAAGCGGCATAGATTTTGCAATTTTAAGGTATTGGTCATAATAGGGTGAACTAGTCTGGTAAATGATTCAATGAATTTGTACATGTAAAGTTCCATTATCAGATTTTCTTTTTTTTTTATTTTTTTTATCTAGAATATTTAAAAATTTATTTATTAAATAATTTTTATACAGAAAATCGACATCATTTTGCACTGGAAAATTTTTCAAAAAAATTTAGGTTTTTTTTATTAAGTTTTGTTTAGCATTTTTTTTAAACATTTTTGTTTAAAATTAAAAGGTGAGATTAAATGCTCATTTAATTCAAAAGAATTAGATTTTTTTTGTAATCCCAATTCTAATGCTACAATATGTTGTGGTAAATTTAAAAATACTACCACTAGTTTTCCTTTCATATCCACAGAGAATCATCGGCATTTTGCCATAAAAATAATTAAAATTAATATTTTTATGGAAATTTTCTACAAATATTTTTAAAAATTAAATTTTTGGTTTCAAATAGCTTTGTTATTTGTGTAGATCAAGTTTTGTCTTGGATTAATAGAATTTAAATGCTGAAAATTTCAAATATTTGTTTCTAAAGATTCATTGTGTGGAATAAAGAGATTACAATTGAGATGTTAAAAGAAAGAAAAATGGGAAATTTTAAAAAATCTTTTGAAATTCTTGACTTTAAGAATTTAAATCTAATTTCAAGTATTAAATAAAATTTAAGTCTGAATATTACCCAGTTTATTCCTCGGTTAATTAATTATATTATGATTAAATGTTTCAGTCTCATAGGCATTATAATTCAAAAAAAATAAAAAATATTTATTTAAGTTATGCTGTTGTCATTAATAGAAAATTTAAACTGTCGAATTAAAAGCAGTATATTAAATTATCAATGTAATGTTGCGCTGATAAATTTCCCTTTGTAATGATCAGACATTTGTTTTTTATTTTTTTGGTATAGCGTGGCACCCTTTTATTTAATTTTATTGGATTTAAATTACCGTAACCGCTTGATTAAAACTCCAGGAATAAAACTGTAGTTCCTTCTTTATACTATTGAAGTTAAGACAATACCCGACATGTTGTAATATATTTGAATTAAAATTCTGGACTAAAGGAGAATTTAATATTTTGAGACATTTATGAAGGCTAAAATTCAGCTTTATTCCAGGAGTAAAGGCTGAGAAATAACGGACATTTTTGAAAAATTGTGGAGTTAATTTTGAAAATCATTAAAGTCAAATTTAGCTTTTATTCTAATTTCAAAAAAAAAAGTTCGGTTTTATTCCATATTTAATTAAAGTTTTGTCAAAGTATATCAAGCTAAATTTGACTTTAATGATTTTCAAAATTAACTCCACAATTTTTCAAAAATGTCCGTTATTTTTCAGCCTTTACTCCTGGAATAAAGCTGAATTTTAGCCTTCATAAATGGCTCAAAATATTAAATTCTCCTTTAGTCCAGAATTTTAATTCAAATATATTACAACATGTCGGGTATTGTCTTAACTACAATAGTATAAAGAAGGAACTACAGTTTTATTCCTGGAGTTTTAATCAAGCGGTTACGGTATAACAAAAAATAAGACAAATTCGAATATTCACATCTTTTATTTTTTTTTTTAATATGGAGAATCATCGGCATTTTGCTATCGAAACAATTATTTAAAATTTTTTTTAAATTTTTTAAAATTGTTATTTAAAAAAAAGTCAAAATTAATTTATTTAATTTTTGGCGTCAAAAAGTTTAAATATTTGTTGAGAGAAGTTATTGTTTTTGGTTAAATGAAATTTTTTTGTTCAACTCTCTTTGTTTATTTTTCTAAAGAGGCAATAATTAAACTGGCTAAAAGTTATTATTTTTCTATTTTTAAATTGTTTAAGTTTAAATTTGAATCGAAAAACTTTAATGATGTTAATAATTTTTTGGAAAAATATGGCTTATATGCTTTTCAGCATAGATTTTTAGAAAGAATGTTATCATTCTCTTTTAAGACTTTATTCTATCATATCTCGCCTGAAAATTTAAAAAATAGATTTCTTAAAAATGACTCGAGAAATTTAAGTTACAATTTAAGGAGTAGTGCTAACCTGATTGAACCGATGGTAAAAACGAATAATGGAGAAAAAAACATTTGGATTTTTTTATTCAAGATTGATTAATAGCTTTGTGATCAAACGAACAATGCTGAAATTTGCAACATTCAAGCTATCAATTTATAATAATATCAATTTTATCTTTATTGACTTTGTAAAAAAAATTAAAAAAATTTGATATGAATTTATCAATATTTTTTTGTTTTCAAAATAACAGATAATTTTATTTTTATAAAATTTTAATTATTAAAAATTTTATTAAATTGAATAAATTAACTGTTAATCAGTCGACTATGATAAGGGAACTAGCCTGTTGATTTACCTTGAACTTGAACTTGAAAATAAAATAGATTCATTTTAATTTATTTTATCATAAAGATTTTTGTTAATTATATAAATATATATATATATATATATAAATTTGCGTTTATTTTTTGTTGTAAAAATTAAAAGCGGAACAGCAATAGAATTAACAAAAAAAATAAAAAAAAGATATAAAAAAAATTAAAAATGTTATTTTGTTGTCATAAATATAAATTTTATTTATTTTTTTAAGTCCAGTTTTGGTCTTGACTCTTAAGCAACTCTAACTTTTACTTTTTATTTAACAATTTTGATAAATTTTCTATTAATGAAAACGACATTACTTGATTAATTTTTTTTTCGTTTATATTTTTTTAATTACAGCGATGTTCCGCTTCTTGTTTTTTATAACATTTACAATAATTATTTGCAAGATGAAATATTTCATTTATTTACCAGATAAAATTAAAATTATCTGTAATTTTTTCCAAAAAAAATAATTTTTAGCATCTTTTATTTTAATTTTTGTGTTAAAATGATTTATTATTTTCGAGCAGAGTAGTTTTTGTCTTAGTTATTGAAATGGCGCGCTGAAAATATGTGTGGAATAGTGAGACCCATTTATTTAATTCTTAATTTTTTTTCTAAATTCAAAATAGCAAAGTAAGACGATAAAATTTTTGGTTTTTCTCCCATCAAATTCAAAAGAATTTAATTTTTTTGTTACAATTTTTTTGTGGAGAATTTAAAAATATTCACTCGAACATGGTGGACACACTCATTAATTTAAAGAAAAAATTTTTTTAAATAAAAATTAAAAATCAATCTATTAATCAATTAAAAATAAATTTTAAATCTGTAATATATTATAAATCTAAATAAATAGAATAAAAAAAAATAAAATAAGAAAAATGCGAGGGAGTTAGAAACGAGATTGGGTTTTATTTTAAGTTTGTTTTTTTTTAACATCTAATATAATTAAGAAAATTTAAGACATAGTTTATAAAAAAAAAATGGTTTTTAATCATAGAGAATCATCGACATTTTTCCATAAAATAATTAAATTAATTTTTTTTTGAAATTTTCTACAATTTCATAATTTTGAGCATTAAATAAAGGAGGAAAAAATAATTTTCGTTTTCAAAAAGTTGTATTATTTCTGCAGATTAAGTTTTGTCTTTGAATAAAAGAATTTAAAAGCTAAAAAATTCAAATATTATATTGTCTAAAAATTGATTGTGTATAATAAAGAGATTATAATTTAGATTATAAAAAAATTAATTATTAATTCAATTTCATTTATAATGTTGAGCATTAAAAAAAGGAATAAAAACCCAGATAAAATTAAATACCAAGCTAAAAAAGAACAAATTTTAACTTTAAAAAATTTAAATTCCGGACTTGGACTTGAGTAAAGACTTGTGAGTTTTAAGCAAATTTTTAAAAATTTAAATCATTACTAAAATTTTGTGTTGAAAAAATTTTCTAATAATGATGAACACATTTTTGAGTTTTGAGTTAAATGTTTGTCAAAAAGTGAGACCACGCAAAAAATGTCTGTAAATCAATTAAAAAAATTTGGTTGCCATGGAAACCGACCAAAAAGGTTGTTTGGTGCTCCGACCTAATCGTGTTTTCACACAAAGGAAGTGTTATTAATCAAAATTGAAAATAAGGTGCTATTCGAAAAATTGACCTCGTTTCCATGCCAACACTTAACTTCTCTTTTTTTTGTCTCACAACAAAAAATACCGCACAACGCCATTCAACACACACACACATACATAAAACAAAAGTAGAATTAAAAAAAGCAAATAAAAAACAAAAAAGAGAAGTATTCCTCTCTCTCTCTCTTTTTCTCTCTTTTTTGTTCGATTAGAATATGTGGTATAAAAAAGCAAGTTTTCAAAATAAAGCGTGCAAATTATGTTTATAGAGAGAAACAAAAAAATAAAAATTTCCTCAAAAGCTCAAAACCAAGATCATACAAAAACGAAAAAAAATCCAATTATTTTTTTCAAAAAAAAAAAATATTTAATTTTTCCCCGTTGCTTTATTTTTGCATAATTTTAGATTAAAAAAAAAAAAAATTTATTGTCACAAAAAAAAAGGTAACAAAACATGGAGATGGAGACAACAGGCAGCAGCAGCAGCAGCAGCAACAACAACAACAACAACAACAACAACAACAACAACAACAGTGGTCAAATGATGGACCTGCTCGAGAACTACATAGAATCGCGTCCGTTCGTGAGCGACGAGCACGTCAAAGCGCTGATCGACAAGTCAATCAAACTGGGCATGAGCTGGGAAGTGATCAAAGAAACGCTCAAAAAATTCCTGTCCGCCTATTTCCACAAAAAAAACTACGCCAACATCGACCTGTACCGTCTTGACTTCGCCGAGGTGGTGGACGAGACGCGTTTCTTCGACCAGCTGGTCATGACCTCCATCCAAATGGAGAGCCGCATTTGGCCGGACGAGGCCGAGCCGGACGAGGACGCGGCCGACCCGGACAAAAAGAGCAAGCACCAGTCGTTCCAGGAGTACGTGGCCGCGTCCATGCACCGTCTCAACGACAAGGCCAACCTGCGGCCCATCGTCGTGGACGGCAGCGACGTCGCTCTCTCCGGCCAGCACAACAAACAGCTGTTCTCGCTTGGCCGCGTTCAAACCGTGGTCGAGTACTTTGACAAGCGACACCACGCCATCTACGTGATCGTTCCCCAGTGGCGCAAAGAACAGCTGGTGACCAGCGGCGACAAGCTTATTTTGAGCGACATGGAACAGCGCGGCCTTGTCCACTACTCGCCGAGTAAACGCGTCGGCGGCAAACGAATGTACTGCGACGACGACTCGTTCATACTCAATTTGGCCGTGATCAAAAACGGCATCATTGTGTCCAACGACAACTTTAAACGCTTTTTGAATCAACGCGACGAATTCAAACAAGTTATTGAACAACGCGTTCTCATGTACTCGTTTGTGGACGAAAATTTTATACCGGCCGAAGATCCGCTCGGAAAGAACGGGCCCAGTTTGAGCAACTTTTTGCGCTTCGAGTCCTTTCACAACCAGCAGTATATGAAACGGTGTCCGTACAAAAAAAAGTGCACGTACGGCTCCAAGTGCAAGTTTTGGCACCCGGAACGGGCCGCGTGCCACTCCGGACAACAGTTTAAGACAGCTTTTCAGTCGGTGCTGGACCAGTCGAGCGAACAGCGCATGAAACTAGAGATTATATTGAACCAGCCGGACGAGTCGAGTCTGGCCGGCCAGCTCATGGCTCTGAAGGCGCCCGGCTTCCAGAGCCGCGTCGACAAGGACGCCTCCCTGCTCAGGCTCATGGGCCCGGCCGCCCCGGACAAGGCCCGCGCCACATACTCGCTCTTTCCCGCCACCCAACATCACACTCAGTCTGCGCCCAGTCCCCTCGCCACCAAACTCAGGGACATCCTGGGCGACCAGCGCAAGGTCGATGAATTTTTGGACAAGTACAAAAATGAACATGATGAGGAAAAGTTGTTGTTCTTGGCCAACGGATACTCGTTTGATTTTTAAAATATGTTCTAGCACACATTTATCATATCCCGGTATCTGAGACTATCAGCAGTCTCAGCACTAAATTGTATTGTTATTATTTTGGAGAATTTTTTTTTTTTGTCTGGGCTTTAATGTTTTTAGTTTTTGGCTATGAGAAAAAAAAATGAAAAAAAATTTTTTTTTTTTTTTTTTTTTTTTTTTTATGTTCAAATGTGACTAAATTGATGTGCCCGTGCAGCCGGTTTTTTTGCCATTTTATATTTTTTTTTTATTATTTAAAGATTCGTTTGGGAAAAATGAAAATTATTTTTTTTTTTTTTTGCCTGGGCTTTAATGTTTTTAGTTTTTGGCTATGAGAAAAAAAAATGAAAAAAAATTTTTTTTTTTTTACTATTTAAAGATTCGTTTGGAAAAATTGAAAAAAAAATTTTTTTTTTTTTTTTTTTTTTTTTATGTTCAAATGTGACTAAATTGATGTGCCCGTGCAGCCGGTTTTTTTGCCATTATACATTTTTTTTTTATTATTTAAAGATTCGTTTGGGAAAAATGAAAAGAGAAAAAAAAATTTTTTTGGTCTATTTATTATTTAATTTATATGGTCTTTATTTTTTTGGGACTGATTTTTTTTTTCAAAATAAATATTTCAATATTTTTGTTGGACTTGATTAACAAGAAAAAAAATTTTTTGTTATTTTTTATTATTGGTCACGGCTGACCATGTCAAACCATTGTTTGAGCGCTTCGATCATAACCATTGGCAACGAGTTCACATCTCTGAGGCAAATGTAGAACGGAAAAGGAAAGTTTTCCATGTAGGACTTGATTGCCGGAATCTAGAATTGAGGAGGAAGAAAAAAAAAAAAAAACTTAGTTGGTGGGTTAGGAAAGAGGTTTTGTGGTTGTTGATGCTTACCGGGTTGCCTGGCGAGTACACAGGCATTTTGATGTCGTATATGGAAGAAGTGCTCGTGCTGGCTATGTCCAGTATGACAAACACAATGAAGATTCCTTCGACTAGAGCGCGCTGCACCGAGCTTTTGACCTTTTCGATGCCTTCGTAGAAGACGCCGCGTCCGTCCGACAAAATGATGAGCAGTTTTGACACGGCAGTCTTTGAGTTTGTGTCCGAGAACAGTCCGATTGAAGTGTCCAGCATCTTTGATTTTAAGATTTAAAATTTTTTTATTTTTGGCTTCATTTTTGTATTTTTAATAAAATTTTTAAGGTTGAAGCAAATTTTTTTTATCATTTATCAAATATGAGGCAAGTTGAAGTTCATGATCATGATCAGCAACTTTTTTGCAATAAAGAAAAAATCATGGTTGTCAAGAACCGGTGGATCAAAGCGAGAATTTTGATGATGATATTTTGCAATTAGAATGTTAAATTGTACACACAAATACACAAATTAATTAAAGTGTCCTCAACTCATTTTCGGTCTCAATTATTACTTAAATGAACTTATTAATCCCTTAAGATAAAACTCGCAGACCGTTGTCGTATTTATTATTAAGCTTAATGGTATTCAGTGATTACAAGAGCCGCAATGGTTTTAAATTGGTTTTAAAATTTCAAAAAATTTAAAAATTACAAAAAATTTAAAAATTACAAAAAATTTAAAAATTACAAAAAATTTAAAAATTTAAATTTTTAAATTTTTAATAGGTGTAATAGGACCTATTAAAATCAAAACTAATAATAAAAAATTATGCGTTAATGGGGGAGAGGATTTTAGAAGGGGACACAATTTGCTTAAATATTAATAAATATAAATAAATATTAAAATAAAAATTGCTATCGTTTAAGAAATTTCGTAACTCTTATTTAGTAATTTTAGAGGCCAAAAATAATTAAAAAATGAGTCCAAAGTAGTAATTATATATCCCATAATTAATTAACTATTGAGTCCAAAATAATTATGAGCCCGTTTCAGTAATAGAATGAGCCCATTTAAATTATTCCCGTGAAAATGACTCTTTTTAGAACAAAAAAAAAATTGAACCGGGTTTTGAATATATGTAATTTTTTTTGAAATAAAAAACCTAAATTAATATAAAATACTTAATATTAAATGAATTTACATTATTTATACCGTACTTCCACAATTTTTTATTAAAAAACAACTTTTGAGCTACTTTTTGACGTCCCTGATCATGATCAAATGATCAAAACTTAATTGATTATAATCTTTGGGGAATTTTTAGAAAAAGTCTAAAAGTAATATTTAATAATAAATTCCTTTTAACTATCAAATAACGAAAGAATAAATGACTAAAATTAAAAAAATTAAATCGAAATTCATCAAAATTAGTAAATGAAAATTTTTTAAAGGTTTTTCTAAAATCATTTAACTTCATTATGATAGAAGTCAGTGTTTTAGAACATCCCTAATAAAAATGATCGAATAAGCTTTTATCAATTTTTATTAATTTAACATAAGATGTTTACTATTTTATTTAAACGAAACAAAAAATTTTTTTTCTAATTGATCTTAAATTTAATTCAGTTAAAATCTTTCTGTGAAAACTTTAAAGATAAATTTAAAATCCACATTAAGGTATGCAAATTATGGCTTTAAATGTTATTTTAATATTGATTACGGCGAAACAAAGTTAAATTATGTATTGAAAAAATGTTGATTGAGATTTTATTTTTATTTCAGACAAAAATTAATGTAATATTTTATCTAATTAAAGATTTAAAAAATATCATGTTTAATTAAGTTGAGTCATTTATTTTTAAAAAATTGAAAAAAAAAACCTTTTTATTTAAATGAAAAATTAAAAATTTTGATTTGAAATTTACAGTTGATCATGAACTTCAATTTGCCCCAATATGAAAGGATGGCAAAGGTGATTTTTAAAAATTGATTTTTTTTTATTTTGGGATTTTTCATATATAAAAAGTTTTTCGTAAAAAAAAATTTTATCTTTATTTTTTGAGAATCATTATTTGAAAGGCTAATTTATAAAATAAAAAATTTTTTTTCCTCTTTTTTTATTCTTTTTAATATTAAATTTTATTCTTTTTTTCAGTCTTAATACCTGAAGAAGGCCATTTGGTTGAAAAGAGTCGTTTCAAATTTACTTTTTACTCGAAAGTTTTTTTTTTTAAATAAAAATTTTTTAAAAGAATAATTATAATTTCTTAGTATTATAAATAGCTTTTTAATTTTTTTTTTTCAAATTTATTCAAATTTTAAATAATCAAAGAATTTAGAAAATTAAAAATTGGACTAGTGTTAAAATGCACAGTCTTTTTAACCAAATGAAAGAAAAAATAGAAAAAAAGTTGCGATTTAGTAATCTATGACTTTTTTGCTTACTACTACTTGGCTTTGTAAATTTTTTCTCTAACTTTAGTCTGGATGATCTAAAATTAACATAAGTATACAGTCTCACTTAAATGACACGTTTGAATTTTTGTTGCTTAATTTATTTGGAAAAAAAATTGGTTAAATGAATAAAGAGAAGCAAAAGTCTTCGATTGAATTACTAACAAGAAAAAAATAATTTTCATATTTAAATAAAGAAATCGAATGCCAAAAAGGGAGAAAGAGGGTTATAGAAAAACATTCATACAGCACATTCAACAGATTCAAAATTATTAAAATATTTTTAGAAAAAAATAAAAATTGATTATTTTTTTTCTTTGAAATTCTTACAAATATTTTGATAATTATGACTGACTGATAAAAGATAAAAATAATTAAATAAAAGAATTGTTTTTCTACTTTTTTGATCTTTTTTGATCTTTTTTGTTGCTGATGTTTCAAATTTTGACAAATTATTTAGAAGAAATACACATGTAATAATTAGAGAAACTATATTTTTTTTCACAAACTAAACAAATTTTTCTATTCTAAATTTTAGAAAAATTCAATTTTTCTCAGATGAAAAATATTTTTTTTCCAAAACCAAAAAGAAAAGGAGATAAAGATATTTGAACAAAAACAAAAGCAAAAATTTTAGGATTACGGTTTTGTGAAGTTCAGTACATAAGAACAGAACAAAATGTAAAAAAAATAAATGACTTTTTTTCTAAAAGTTTAAAATTAATTCCGTAATGCAGCATTCAAAGTTGCATCAACTGTAAAAGTCTGTTAATGATGTGCAAAATCTCTGCAAAATGCACTACGCTCGATTATATTGAAATTTAATTTCTGCTAAACTCTGCAAATTTAGCAGACCTTGATATTTGATGCAACTTTGAATGTTGCACTATGTTGCATTTACAGAATTAAGTTTAAACCTTACGAAAAAAAATTAATCAATTTTTTTACATTTTTTTTCTGTTCTTTTTACCATTTTGTACTGAATTTCACAAAACCTAGAATTACATCAACTCTTCTTGTTAAGCTGTCAACAATTTTTTCTTTGAAATATTATTTTGATATATTTTTATTAACAGTAAAATTTGTCAACTTCTTAAAAAAAATTGTTATAAATTATCAACTCACTGTCAATTTTTTTATCAATAAAAATTGCAAGTACCTAAAAAAGACTTTAAATCAATAGATTTTAAAAAAAATTCGGACTATTAATTAGCTTGTAAGTGATACAAATGTTCCAGAAGTAAAAACGTAAAAATTAATGTTAAATTATAAAAACAAACATTTGGTCTATTTATAATAATAAAAATAAAAATAATAATAATAATAATAATAATAATAATAATAATAATAATAATAATAATAATAATAATAATAATAATAATAATAATAATAATAATAATAATAATAATAATAATAATAATAATAATAATAATAATAATAATAATAATACAAATACAGTTTACAAATTAATTGTTGATTAAATAAAACAAATTTCTCATTAAATTAAAGTCTTGACTTGTACTTTAAAAATAGAAATCAATTTTAGTAAACTCAATCAGATTTTTACAATAAAAAAAACCATAAACTGTATAATTGCTAGCTTAACTACGTTTTTATTTTTGTTCCTTGTTCCAAAATTCACAAAGCCCGTTTTAGTTCACATTTTTAGAGATTTAGAATTAAAAATTTAAGCTTATGTTGTAGTTTTTTAAAATCCTCATTTTATATAATTTCAATTATTTCAAAATAAAAAAGACAGTTGTACAAAAGCAAAAAAATCAACTGATTCAAATATGATTTAATTTTAAAATATTCTTGCAATTTTAGCATAAATTCCTTCTTCAGTATTCAAAATTTTAAAGCCTTGGACTTTTTTTTTTTTAAATTCCAAAGTTCGGACTTAGACTTTGAAAAAAAAAAAGTCATGACTTGGACTTTTTTTTGAAAAAAAATTTAAAGTATTTGATTAAACTTTTTGAAAAAAAAAAAGTCATGTTTTGGACTTTTTTTTGAAAAAAAATTTAAAGTCTTTGATCGGACTTAAGAAAAAAAAAAGTCATGTTTTGGACTTTTTTTTTGAAAATAAAAAATTTAAAGTCTTTGGTCGGACTTAAGAAAAAAAAAAGAACAAAAGTCTTAATTAGGACTTGACTTGAGACTTGTGACTTTTAAACAACTCTGATTTAAAATTAAAAATTAAAGTTTATGTTGTAGTTTTTTAAAATCCTCATTTTAAATAATTTCAATTATTTCAAAATAAAAAAGACAGCTGAATTAAAAATCAACAAATACCTCTGCTATTTTGGTCCGCTCATGATTGAAAGTAATGTTGGACAAAATGCGCGCTCCAACATCCGAATTGAAGTGTTCGCTCAGAGCGTGCAAAGCCTCCACTTTTTCTCCAAAACTCACCAGACCAAATTGTCCCACTTCAAGCAAACTAAACGCATTGGTCAAAGTGGCAATAGTCTCGTAGGCCAACTGCATACAATGATTGTCGCTCATGCTAGACGAATTGTCCACAGCCAACACGACTTGATAGTCGCGTTTGTTCGGCTTGGTTCGCCTCAGCCAAATCTTGTCCTTTCTGTACTCAGTGGCAATGTACTCGACCACTCTTTTCATGTTGAGACGCTTGCCTGTTTTGTAGTCGCCCTTCAACTTAGAGCAAATGGTCGGCTCCAGAATCAGCCTCAGTTGTTCGCACAGCTCTCTGCTGAGCTGTTGCGTGATCGCCTCGTACTCGAGCCACAGCTTGAGCGATTCACAGTCGACCATTCGATGATCACTGACTTCTTTAAATTTGGCCAAGTCTCTTTCCACTCTCTCTCGACTGATGTCGACCACTAAATTGTCTTTGAGTGTTGCGAACAATGATTCACTTGGCCGCTGTGCGTTCATGGTGCTCACAAAATCAGCTTCTGTCATTTTTTCATCTTTACTCTTTGAGTTATTCTCGTCCACATCTTCAGCCTCTTCCATCTGTTTATTCTCTTCGAACTGCTTGGCTTTAAGTTTTTTGTTTTCTTTCTGCTCAGCTGTGCTCTCCTCTTGGTCCAGCTTGGTCTGTTCGTCTTGCTGCTGCCGCTCCGCTCTCTGAGGTTTTTTTTGTTCATCAGTCGCGGCGTCATACATTTGCTGGTCACTCTTTTCATCCTGGTCATTTAAATGTTTAAACTCGACTCCTTCATTTGTGTCATTGTGGTCATCATCGCCAATCTCTTCTTCTTGGTCCACATCAACAATGTTCAAGTCTTTGATGGCCTCCAATTTTTGCTCCTGGTCGTCTAGCACTCGATTTTGGTTTTTTTGTCTCATTTTACTTTGTCTTGACTCGGCCTGGTCCGCTTGTGCCGAGTTGACGCTCAACTCATTTTGACCTTGACCTGAGCTTTTTTCATTGTCGGCCTCTTGGTTCACATCAGCCTCGTTTTGTTCGTCACTCATCTGCTCATTGTCCTCAGCGTCACCACAATTCAACTTGTTCGACTCGCTCTCACTTTTTTCCGCCATTTCATTACAGCCATAATTTTTGCTATTTTCATTTAAATTTTTTTCTCCTTCTTCTTCTTGTTTTTGTTCGCCATTTTCTGCCAAGCTTTCCATTTCTTCTATTTGATTTTCCTCGGGCATCTTCTCCACCTCCTCTTCTTCTTCTTCATTTTCTTCTTCATTTTCTTCTTCATTTGCCTGCTCATTTTCCTTCCCTTTTCCCTCTTCCATTTCTTCTCTCATCTCCTCGTCGGAGCCCTCTTTCATCAAATCAATATCCTGTTCATTTTTCTCGTTTTCTGATTGTTCATCATCGTTGTGCTCAGGCGCCTTTTCCTCGTCATCCTGTGTCTTATTTTCCTCGTTGTCGATCATAGGCAAGTCTTGTTCTTTGGCCATAAGCTCGGATGTGTCGTCCAATTTGTCTCCGCCATGAATGTCTTCATCAAGGCCATCTTCCTCGTCTTGTCCCTCCTGCTCATTCTCATTGTCCTCCTTGTCCCAAAGCTGCTCGTCCAGATAGTCCATGGCATTGTCCACATCTCCCTTTTGGTCGTCCAAGTCCTCTTCATCCTCCTTGTCGTCCTGTTCGGCCTCCTCATCCATGTTCACATCGTCCATCTTGGCCTCAAAGTCCTCGGACATCTCAATGCCCTTTTCTTCTTCGTCTATCTTGTCGGCTTGTTCCTCCTCTTCAGCGTCCTCTTCTCTCTGCTCTTTGGTCTTGGCGTCGTCCAGCTGATCCTCGTTCTCAATTTGATCGCTGACGTCCTTGGAGCCTTGACCTTCACCCAGACCAGCTGCATCGTCAGTTGAAAATTTTTTCTCATCTGTTTCATTCTCAGCCGATTCATTGTCGTCTTCTTCCAATTCCTTGGGCACACTCAATCCCTGCTTGTACTCGTCGAACACCTTGACCAAGGTCTCTAGCATTTGGCAGCACTTTACATGAGCCTGACCCAAATACTGTTCGTATGCGCTCACATAGCGCCAAAACACGTCCAGCACACTTTTCAAATTAGTCACGTGATCAACAAGATCTGTTCTGTTTGTAAGGCTTAGAGACAAAATTTTTTTAATTTGTTTGACTAGGGTGTCTAGCTGGAGAGATTCACAGTCACTGGTGAAGTTGTGCAAGGATTCGAGGGTGAAAAAGTGATCGGTCTCGAGATCTTTGATTACGTAATGGCAGTATTTTTTGTAGAAGTTCTCGACGATCTTGAGCACTTTGGTTTTTGTTCGTTGCACACAGTGTTCGATGGAGTGGTTTTTGATTGGCTCGTGGGCAACTACTGCTTGGGTATCGAAATCAGTGCAGTGTAGTTGAGCGATGCATTCGGTGTAGTATTCATAAAAGGGCTCGCAGTGTTTTTGGATCAGCGAGCCTAGATGCATCAATGGATCTCGATCGATTATGTAATCGCTGAGCCCATTTGCATACTCCAGTTCATCTGCGCTCTTTTCACTCGGTATCAAATTCAACACATTCTCTAGAGCACACTTCACTTGGTCAAATTCGTTTGTGATCGAGAGCACTATTTCACTCTGTCCTAAATTAAATAAATTCTCGTAAAAATATTTCATTTGAATTAGCAATTTTTTAATTTTTGCATAGGCACAATTCAACTTTAGATACATGGATTTAATGTTGGGACTTGGCGATGCCTTTGCTGCTGCTGACGACGACAAATCATTCAATTTGACAATAGTGGTCAATGTATGATTGAGGCCAGCCAATTGAGCCATGTGCATGGACAACTTGGTCAAGTTAAGCCTTTGAGTGTGCACAAACGAGAACAAGTGATTGACGAAGCCGTTGAATTTGTCCAGCGGCAAATTGGCTGCCTGTTGACTCGGCCTGTTTGATTTGTAGTCAAAAAAGAGTCTGGCGCTCAAATAGAACTCAAAGTGAGAGTTCAACTGGGTGCTGTGGCCCAGTATTACTTGCTCAATGTGAGTGTATCTAGCGGACATTATTTGTCCCTTTCGATACGACAATCCCATCAGATTTAGCCGCTTGATCAGGTCCGACATGAACTTTAACTTCTCCTGGTTCAAATACTTGAACTCTTTTTTGTACTTTTTGGCATTTTTTTTGTCACTCACAAACTGATTAGTCAGCTGACGTGTCTCTTGGGCCAGGCCGTCAAAACGCTGACGCACATTGTCCACAAACAGCGAGCAGTGTCTGTTGAATTTGTTGTTTTTGAATTTTCGGCTCAAAATTGTGCTGCAAAATTTCTGCATTTTGACAGTGTAGTGTGACGTGGCCGGCTCATTCACAAATTGTGTGTGCCACACGCGATCAGCCTGGATGTGAAGGCCGTTGGCAATTTTGGCCCAGTCTATTTCACTTTGCAAAAAAACCTTGAACTTTTTGATAGTTCGCACAAAGTGTCGGTTGGACTTGGCGACAGAGTTTTTGATGGACCAGTAGGTGGCGTCCTGCCACTTGTAGATGGAGACAAAATCGCGCAGCTCCTTGTCAATGTCAGCCTGGTTTTTGGCAATTAGAGCGCGCACACCACCCGAGTACAAACTATCGTAGAAACTGTACACAGACCACAACATTTTGTTCAGGCTCTTTGACTTGACGCACTCAAACTTCGAAAAGATCAAGTGGCACACATGAATTGACTTGAGTCGCATTGAAAATTGTCCGATGGGAGCCGAGGCCATGAACTGGAACAAAATGGACATCAATTTGTGATCTGACTCGTCTTGGACACCCAAGTACTCTGTGCATGTGGAATAGATGGTAAAAAACCAGACAAAAGCATTTTCTTTTTTTATCTTGTCCATTTCGGACTCGCAGCTGTTCATCCATTGTTTGAGCTCGAGCTTGCGCCACTCGACCACCAGTTGATTGAGCGCCTTCAGTTCGCTGTCTAGACTCACGTCCCGGCTGGCTATGAGCTGCCATGAGTCGGCGCGGCCCAGCAGCAGCTCTATGCCGGTCAAGTATTTCATGAGCGGGTCGTTCAAATTGAACGATTCGATTTTGTTCACTATTTTGATCAGTTCGACTAGAACTGGATTCTGGGGCCAGTCTCGCAGAACACTTTCTATTCGCTTGGTCAATGTGTCAAGACACTTTTTTAGCACCAGCACTTGTTCACAATTTGAGTCGTGATAAATATCAAAGAGCTTTTTCTCTTCTTTCAAATTGACCGAAGTCGAGAACAAAATGTGAGACAGCAAAGTATTTCTATCCGAATTCTGGATGACAGTGTCGCGTATCAACCCTGTGCCGATGGTGTACGACTTCAAAAATGTGTCCAAAATAAATTTTTTATTTGTGCACGGCTCATAAATTCTGCTTATCAAATCGTACACTTGGTCAAACAAACAAACAAACGAGTCCTTTTGAATTTTAGTCTCTTTCTTCTTCTCATCATCCAGAACATTTACTTGAATAAACTCACTAAAATTGTGCTCATAGCTGGGAAACTTGCTCTCCAACTCTTGATCCTCCAATTCCTGTTCGATTTTCTCCTGACCATACTGTTTATACTTGTACGCATCCACCTGTTCATCTTCGTCCCTTTTCTGCTTGTACTCAAAATACTCTCTGTTAAAGTGGTCGCATACTTTGACCACTAGCTTGCTTAAGCGGTCAGAATCGACCGACTCCACCAACACACTGTTCACTCCATTCATCAAGGCAACTAGATGCATGTCATTTGACTTTACCGTGCTCAATCTCTCCGCTATTTCCACATAGCTGTCCATCACCGGATACTGCATCAACTCCAAGGCCAGCACATTCGTTTGCGCTCTTCTCTCAGTGTACATTGAGCTCATGGCGTGCCATACAAGACTGAGACCGCGCACTGGACACCCAATCACGTCCGAATAGTTGTAGTAACTTTTCAGCTTGTTTATCAAACTCTCAATTGAATTCAGCCATGTCTTAAATTGGTCTGACGGCTGATTGTTTGACCACAGCGCTGACACTTGATCATAGGCCATAAATTGTCTGAGAAAATTTTCTATTTCATTTTTGATCAAATAGTAGACTGGTTTGTTGAGTCTGTCCGTGAGCTGGTCAAGTTCATAGACTGGTTCTGGTTCAAGACAAATTTTGTGTCGACATAATACATTTTTGCGACTTAAGTACTCTTGATGTTTGTGCGTGTGTGAAATGGTAAGCTGATTTTTTTGCACCAGGACATCGTGTTCAACAGGGTCCAATGGTTCCATGGGACAATACATAAATAGGAAGAACAGACCGTAGACTAGCAAATTGTTGCATGGAGAGTCCGGTTTGCTCAAAAATCGCCTGTCAAATCCCCTCTCATACAAATAGTGTTCCATTTCACTGCTAGTCACAAAGCTGAGCTCATTGCGAACTTGGTCCAAAATTTTTTTGTTGATCTGATCAATTTTAGTTTTTTTGTTGGACAACAAACTGTGATTAGACCAAATAAAATTTGTTAGTGTGTGTATGAGGCTTATTTTGAGGTCGTAGAAATTGAGAGTCAAGTCCAAGCGTTGCTCGGAGTTGAGCAACATTTTTGTCATCAACGGAGTGAGAAAGTCGTAGGCCAACATGTTGAGCGGCTCCATAGATTGGCTTTGGTAGCCGCTGATAAGCTCGCAGTCTAAATGCTCCACTGAGAGCAAGTGTTCAATTGATTTGAATAGAGTGAGGTTTTTGTTGGTGCACTTGGAGCTAAGGTCGAATATGAAATCATTGATTATGAGCTCGCTGAGTGAGGCATGGGTTAGTGATGTTTGTTGGCGGTGGTGGTGGCTGGTGTTTAGCAGAGTGTGCACTGTGTCAGAGTAGTGGTGCAGCATTAGAGGATAGGATTTGTTCAGGATGGTGTTTAGTTGGTGCTTTAGATCTGGCCCGAAGCTGTGTGTTTGGTACTCGGTGATGTGCTTGACTAGAATTTCGATTTGGTCACGTGACAATGTTGGTGTCACTGGTTTGTTGGAAAAATAGGCTAGAAGATTGTGAATGGATTTGGTGAAGTTGCGACACGACATTATCGCGTTGAAGGAATTGTGAGTCATGAAATTTGATATGGTGTCCATGTTGGTGTTCAGGGATTTGTCGTTGTACAAGTTTATGTGCTGTTTGTTTTGTTTGGACCAAAGGCCGTAGAAAATTTTGTACAATGAGTCGTCATATGACAAATTTTGATCGAACACAGAGAATATTGAATTGAATTTTGTTGACCATATACTTAGAGAAAAAAAAAAAATTTAAAAATTCTACTTTTTTTTAATTCGTCAAGACATTGTGATATTTTATACAGAGCTTACAAAAGAAAAAAATTTACGTATTTATGAAAAAAATAAAAAATTAGGTAAATAATTTTTCGGGAAAAAAATACACTAATCTAAAAGGAATAATAATACTAATAAATATACTCTCTATATAAACTTTAATATTCTTATTTTTATGATTATAGAACGCTGTTCCTTTTAATGCTACCCAAGAGTTTGGTCATAATAAAGTACTTAAGTTAAAAAAATTCTTTTCTCTTACAATTTGTTACCATTTTTCCCAAAAAATTATTTTACCTAAATTTTTATTTAAAAATTTTTGCTTAAATTTTTATTTAAAATTATTATACCCTAACCCTTTTATATGACTGTATTTTTAAAGACTTTGATTGACTTTTTCAACCTAATATGAATGAATTTATTTTATTTAGATACTTTTTACTATTCAAAATTTCAGCTATTTATTTTAACTTTATTCAAAGGTTGAAACTGTTTTCGACAAGTTAATTTCGACAGATATAAATTCGACATGAAAAACTCGACTTGTCTGAATTCGACATAATTAATTTAGACAAATTATTTTATACTCGACAAAAATAATTTCGACATGTAGTTTTTCGACATGTAGTATTCGACATAAAAAAATAAAATTTAATTTTGAATTTGTTTATAGTTTAAAAAAAAAATGGATGGCATAACAAATTTGTTTGAAAAATTTAAATTTAAACCTTAATTTAATCAAATCTTCTAGAAGCAAAAAAGACGGGAGTCCAAGTTGGATACTTATTGACGATAATTTTTTTGAATATAAAGTAAGCTATGAGGGTAAAGATGGAAAAATCACATGGCGTTGCAATGATACATCATATCCCAATTGTCAAGGAGCTGTTTTTACATTTGGTCATAAAAAGCCGACAAAAAATCTGAGAGAACATGAGCATATAAACACTATCAAAACACAAGTAAAAGTTGTAAAAGCATCAATTAAAGACATGGCAGAAAAAAATCCAGATACTTATATACTGAGAAGGACCAAAGGGGTCAAAATGACCCCCAACTAAAAATTAATGTTTTCCTGTATTTTAGATTAAATTTTCCAATCTTATATTTAAAATGATGAATCGAGAGGTTGCTAAAAAGGCTTTAGAAGCGCTACGTCAGATTCCAGATTACATATCAGGAAAACATTAATTTTTAGTTGGGGGTCATTTTGACCCCTTTGGTCCTTCTCGGTATATATTTTTTTTAGGGCATTTAGAAAAAGTTTTTTGAATAATTTTTTTTTAAATCAATATTATTAAAAAAAAACAAAATTGAAATATTTTAATTTAAGCAGATTTTCAAGCAAAATTAAGTTAAAAAAGTGTCATTTTGACCCCTTGGTCCTTCTAGTGTTAATAAATTTTTGAATTTTCTGTCTAAATCATACATGTCAAAATTTTAGATACCTGTCCAAATTATAGATGTCGATATAATTGTTGTCCAAAATTAACTTGTCCAGAATTTACCTGTCGAATTAATTATGTCTAATTCATTCTTGTCGAAAACAGGCATATTCTTATTCAAATAAAGAATTTTTCGGTTTTGTGAATTTCAAATACAAATTGCACAAAAATTATTCACTTTTTGATTTATTAAAATTAATTTTTAATGAAAAATATTTGAAAAATGCTGTAGCATAGTGCATCGTTTTTTGTTGCACCTTTTTAACTTAAAACTAAATTTTTATTTTCTTTTTTTTTAAGTAAATCAAATCAATAATCTAATTAAATCGTATTGATACTTTATTTTTTTTTCATTTTGTACATAAAAAAAATTATTCTAGCTAAAAGAGGTGCAACAAAGTATTTTGCACTATGTTACAGTATTTTTCAAATATTTTTGTTTAACTTTAATTTTAATTTATTAAAAAATGAGGAATTTTTGTTCAATTTTTACCTGAAATTCACAATTTTAAAGAATAATTTTATAAATGATTCTGACCAAACAAAGGATTTTACTTTAGAAAAAAATATTCTTTTTTATTTCAATTCATCAAAAAAAAATTTTTTTTTAAAATTTTTTGCTACTAAAAAATTATCATTTAACATAGATTTAGGTAAAACATTGTAATTTTTTTTCTAATTCTACTATAATTTTATTTATAGAAAAAAGAAATTAAATAAAAAAAAACAAAAAAATTCATTAAAATTGAATTCATTAAAGTCGATTTTATTTTTTACATAAATTTACCAGAGTTTACATACACAAAAAACTTTATTTCATTTACTTTTTTATTAATATTCAGAATATATTTTTGATTATCTGGCGCAAATAACCACTTTTAAAACTAAAAAAATTCCTCAGTATTGCATGTTAAATATGTTTTTATTTAAATGATGGATAATTAGATAAGAACCAAAATGAGCTTTAAAACAAATTAAAAATAGTCACTATTAATCACTATGTAACTGTTATTAATTCTTTAAAGGATGATGAACCAATTCGTAGAAAATTTATATAATCGTACAAACCTTATTGAACTTTCAAGGAAAAAAATAATAGCCTTATAAAAATATATTTTTTCTCTTAAAAATAGATATGTAGAGACAATTGTAATAAATTGATATTTTAGATTAGTTTATTTTTAGAATCAGTACAACAAATATTGTTGAACTTTTTTGCATTTGCAAAACAACTTTTTAATTTTTAACGAATTTTTTTCAATTTTTAATTTTTTAAAATAAATTCCCAAATATTTAATTAAAATTTTATTTAAAATTATTTAGCAATTGTTCTAAAACGAAATTTAATCTATCATTTGAGTATGATAAAAAAGTTCAATGCCAAACAGTCTTGAAGGCTTTTGCAAGCAATTTAAAAAAATAAAATGTAAAATTAAAAACAGTGCATTAGAGGACTCAAAGCAGGAAAAATGATGAAAAAGGCTTACAAAAAGAAGCAAAACAATAAAAATCATTATAAATGAGCAATCAGAATTTCGAAAATTAACACGATATTATTTTATACAAATGATATGAAGGACTCTAAAAATCTCTCCAAAGCAGTAATAAAATTTTGTCTAACTGTGATATTTATTACTATATGGTTTAGCCACAAATATTTTTAGTGAATAAATGAAATATTTGAAAAAAGCTAGATAGCTTAGTGGTGGCTAGTTAAACGGTTGATAAAATTTAACAAAGATAATACCAGACTTGTACAAAAGTCAATTAAAGTTCTGTTTAAAGTTTGTTAAAAATCAGACTTTGGCTTTTAAAATTTGAGTTGTTAATTTTTTAAGTTGAAAAAAATTTTACTCTAAATAGAAATACTTTATGTTGTAATTTTTCAGATTTATTTAATTTTATTTTTTCAGAGTTTCTGAGGCCTATGATAAAATTTTTTTCTAGAAATAAAAAATTGACGCTATATTTTCTTAACTTCTTAACTTTGAATTTTCATAAGAAAGTTTTTTTTTTAGGTTTTTTGAATTTCGGATTTTAAATTTGTCTTAAAACTTTTCAAAAAAAGATAAATAAAAATCAATTAACTATCTATCAGAAAAAAAAAAAAATTTTTTTTTTCAATTAAAATAATAAACATCTTATGTTTAATTTAAAAAATATTAAAAAAGCATATTTGAACATTTTTATTTTAGATTTTAATCTATTAAATTTTGATCATTTGATCATTATCATGAACTTCAAGTTGCCTTAAAATTTTAAATATTCTTTTTGTCTCGATATTCTTTTTTTCAACAAATACTTTTTTTTATCTAAATTTATATAAAAACTAATAAATTTAATAATAAAAAATACAAATGCAAATTTAAGTAATTTTTCGTAAAATTACCAGTAATCCACGTGTCAAATCGGCACTGTACTTAACTTAATGAATTTTGAACAACACTGGATAAAACAATGGTATTTTCAAACAAAAAAATTGACCAAGTTCCTGTTCAAATAGTCTTTATGAGACTTTACAAACCAATTAAAGAAAAAAAAAAAATTTTATAAAATATTCATATGATGAATATTACTCGGTGTAGAAAAAAATAAAATCAATTCTCATGTAAAAATTTAAAAAAGTGAAGTTAAGAATTGAATGATCAAGAACAATTTGGCAAAATATCAAAAAAATCTTTTTTTAAAATTCTGTGAATTAACTTTAGTTTTAAAATGTAAAATCAAAGTTAAAAATCCAAAAAAAAAATTTGCATAATTTTGCAGAATTTTTGCAGACATTTGCAGACTGTTGCAGACTGTTGCAGATAATTACAGAGACTAAATTTTGACTTGTTATAAGCTTAAGAAACTTTGAAAAATAAATCTAAAAAACCACTTAAAAGCCTTTGCTTAAAATACACAATTGCAAAAAATAGGCTGCTGATCGCTATTTTTTTATTTAATTGATCAGTATATTATTTTAATGATCAGTATATTCTGATTAATATCCATTTGATCAGTGTACTAATTAAATGATAAGTATTTTATTTAAATGATTAGTATTTTATTTACGATTGTTTAATAAAAATAATTTTTGATCAGTAGATAATTTTATTTTTATTATTGTTAATAATCAAACAAATACGATGTTGGTTTCCCTTTTTAATCATTAAAATAGAGACCAGATTTGTTTAAGAGTCACAAGTATCAAGTAAAGTCCAAGTCCGGACTCTAATTTAGGACTTTTAAACAACTCTGATAGACACATAATAAAAATCTAATGTATGATACATGATTTTATTTCTAAAAATCAAAGAAATAAAAAGTGATATTTTGGTTTCGTTTTTGTTTAAAATAAATAGAGAAAAATTATTGATTTTAAAAACTAAAGAGATGAATAAAAAAAAAACACAGAACGCATTTATTTAAAGTCAAAATTTATATTAAAAAACAAAGTTTTTCAACGATTGAATTTTAATTAAAACTAAATGAATGATTTATAAGTTAAAAAAGTTAATTTTCAATATTTTTTTACTTGTATTAAATTCTAAATAAATTCAATTAAATTAAAATTGTGGTTCCTGATCATTTAATTATTTTTTACTGGTGTTTATACTGCTATGATAAACTGTTTATACGAAATTTTACGTAATTTTTCGAAATTTTAGTAAAAAGTGCCAAAAAAAACCGAAATAATGGCAATTTTTAGAAATTTTTCTTTTTTGTTTGGAAAATTAAAATGAAAATTGAAAAAATAAAATTACGAAATTTTACGTAATTCTGCGTCAATTTTTATTTTTAAAAACGGGAATAATGGTAGATTTTAGTAAATTTTGGTAAAAAAATCATTTAAATGTAAAAGATATATTGATCATTTAAAAAAGGTATTATCTAATCAAAAAGTAATTTATTTTATATTCATTTAAAAGTTATTAATTCTTAGGTAATTAAAATAGTCATTTTTATACTTACGAAAATTTACTAAAATTGTCGTAAAATTTCGTAATTTTTTTTTTTATTTTTTTTTTATTTTCTAATCAAAAAAGAAAACAATCCTAAAGAATTAGTAATGTTTTCTACTTAAAATAATGTAAAACAATTAGGAAAAAAATTATGTTTTGTTTTTTTACTAGTAATTTTGTAAACTTACTTTTTAGTCAGTAATTATATAAAACAATTTTTCGTGAATTGTCAATGTTTCAAAAATCCTAATAAAAAGAAAAAAAAATCGGACGATACATCAGTGACTGAATATCATATTAACTTATTAAGTTTTAATTCTCCAAATGGAATCTAAGCCAACACGGACATAAAAAAACTTGGATGCAAGAAAATAAATAACTTAAATAACTTAAACCTAGACAAAGCTTAAAAGATATTTGTTTTTTTTTTTATTTTGAAAATATACGTTTCGTTTCAGTAATTTACTAAACTGGTTTCAGTGAATTACTTAAATAAATAAAAAATCAGTAAATATCAGACTTGGGCAGTATAAGTCAAAAAAATCTGGTCCGTCTGGTGAATAAGGCGGCCCAATGTTTTAGTTGCCGTTCCCCCCTAATATTTGCCGTTCCATCGACAAAAATTGCCGTTACCATAGAATATTTGCCTTTCCACCGAGTTAATTAGGCGTCCCATGGAAATTATTTAAGATAGCAAGCAAATATTTCAAAAAAACGTTTTTAAAATTCAAAAAAATGGCGCAAAATTTTAAAAAAATTCAAAATACTTTTCGATCGTAAAATTTTTTTAAATAAATTTGATGTTCGCGGTAAGCAAAAGTCGTCTTGCTGTAAATTATACAATTAAATCTTCGTATAAAATTTCGTCCCCTAGTAAAATGTGAAGTTCAATAATAAGAAAAAGACGTATCTCACTATATTTGTATCATTTATAGCTAAAAAAATGTTTACAATTGGAAAGTATTCTGTATTTTTTTTAATTTTGCGCCATTTTTTTGAATTTAAAAAACGTTTTTTTGAAATATTTGCTTGCTATCTTAAATAATTTCTATGGGTGGCCTAGTTGACTCACTGGAACGGCAGCAAAAACATTGGAACGCCTAATTAATTCAAATGACTTGACTTGACTTTGACTTGATGACTTTTGACCAACTCCGGTAAATATCAAAAATTTTCTTATTTTTTTGTGTTTTTCATTTTTACTAAGAGACCAGTAAATTTGTAAAGTTTACAAATTTACGTGTTTGAGAAATTTACGGTAACATATATATCCAGTTTTGTTCCATATTGACTAAGCTTTCATTCGATATATAGAATGTAGTAATAATAATTTAGATAAAAAACACTTTTCAGCGTACCATTGTCCTTTACTTTTTTTTACTTTAGTAATTTTACGTAAATTTACCTAAAATCACGTAAAATTCCGAAAAATTTCGTAAAATTTCGTAAAAACATTTTAACATAGCAGTACTGTATGTAATTTTTTTTTTTAAATTGTTTATTTATTATTTATAAAGACTTTGAGTAATGAAACTCCTTTAGCTATTGCTCATATATTAAAAGAAAGTGAAACAAATATAAGGTATTACAAAATTGGGTACACAATATTTAAAAAACATATAGTAAAATGGGAATATTAAGAAAGGGAAGCTTCTAGACAATTGAAAGATTTGGCTGTTGTAAGTCACTCCCGTGGAAAGTCATGGACAAAAATTGCTAAGAGAGACTTTTTTTCAGGTTCTCTTGAGCTCTCAACAAAAACATCCACAAATTCCTTTGTTAGTGATAAAATTAACTCGTTTATGAAGGGAAAACAGTTTTTAACATATCTTATAAAGAGTTTTTCAAACCTGATTTTGATTGTATCAATTTATTGATTTTCAAGAAAAAAAAAGCAAAATTTAGCTAAACTAAATATGAAGAAGCTGTAATTAATTAAAGACCCTATTAGAGCATTATAAATATTATAGAGTTTTTTATTTAAATTACAAGATTTGTGTGAAAGAATTTTAATTAAATGTATTCTGTCTTGACATCTAGATCGAATAAATTCAATATGAGGTTTAAAGCATATGTTTTCGTCAAATTTTGGAAGATTGGACAGTTACTATATGGAATTTGATTATCGAAAAGACTTAATTTTAGCTTTTGATTTTTAGAGGGATTCCCTGAAAAAATTGTATAATTGCTTTTTTCAGGAGACATCTTAAGTCTCCATTTTTTTTAACCAAATTTCAATATTTTTAAGGTAACCATTTACCTGCTTAGAAATGTTTCCATATTTTTTGAAAATGAAAAAAGTGACTAGGTCATCAGCAAACACGAGAGAGTATGAGGCATTTTTTGAGCTTTGTTTAGGTATATCATTGATAAAAATTGAAAATAGAAGAGGACTAATTGCCGAACCTTGAGGGACACCGATTTTTATATTAACATGCTCAGATTCATAATTATTGAGATTAACAAAGAACTTACGATTATTTAGGAAATTTTTTACCCATTCAATCATATATAGAGGGGCTTCAGTTTTAATAAGTTTATAAATGATACCAATATACCAAACTTTGTCAAAGGCTTTAGAAATATCAAAAAAAAGAGTGCAAGCTTTTTTTTTCCTTGTTAATGTTTCCGAAACTTTTTGTGTTAGAAAAACAAGATTATCGGAAGTTCTACGATTCTGCCTGAAACCAGACTATTCCTTACAAATTAAACCTTTTGTTTCTATAAAGGTGTAAAGCCTTTACTAATCGTTTATTATTTATTTACTGTTCATTTTAATTTTTATGTTCTGATCATTCGGTTAAAATACTAATCAAAACAAATAAAATATACTATACTAAATATGCTATATTTAATTAAAAAATGCAAATCATTTAATTAATCGCGGCAAAAAAAACAAAAACTTACTTGTCTATTTGCTTCAGTTTGTGCACATTGACGCGTACCAAATTCCAGTAGTACTTGAGATAAGAACTGGTGAGAAGTCGATCAAACCGACTGCACAAAATAAGATAAAATTTTTCAATTAACAAAGTGCACAATTGAATCGTGTCTTGTTGCTTTGCCTCATCAAACTGTGATCTCAAAACACACTCACAAAACACACTCACCAACTCTTTGACCAAAAGCAAATACTTGTGCTGTGACATCTCTGAGCTATTCTCCAGTAAAAAATAAAAAGAATCACTCTGTATTGTGTACACCAAATTGACGCGGTACTTGAACAACTCCAAGTTAATGTAAACACCAAAAATTCTCGCCAATTTTTCACACTGCTTAAACTTGGCAAACAAAGCCAACTTTTGACACAAGTACACATTTTGTGTCAAATCGACAGTCTCTGCATCAAGCTGCATTCCAGCCTCGTGTCCAAGCTCGCTCAAATGTGCCACAAACACATTCATGTACTCGCCATTCAGCACACTGTCAAAAAACTGCACCAAACTCTCACTAATCAAGTTCACCTCCAAATACCTGATGACTTGGGTCAGTGCACCCACTGGCAAATTGTGCAGCAACACTATAGCATAGTTACATGTGTCCAGGACCGATTGGTGATAGTTGTGCAAAGTGGTCAAGTGCAGGTCACGTGATTCCATTTGATGAGCGCTGATTGTTTGTCTGAATGTGTCCATGAGTGAAAAGTTGAACAAAAAGCTGTACACTTGGGAATTTTTGATGTTGTTTAGGTTGGTGTAAAAAGTGGGCATTGCGGTGACGGGTGCAAGTTGAGTTTGCAGTCTGCACTCGAGTGCACTCTTGGTAAAAGAAGTGAGCGGGTCGGTGTTGTCAATGAGCCAGTAGTCATAGGCCAGTTTGTAAACTTTGAACAATTCGGCAAATTTTGCGTTTGAATGGAAGTAATTTGGCATGGGAAACAAACTTTTGAGTATCATGTAGACATCCTCGATGTCTTGTTGGGCGTCGAGGTCGTTCAAGTAGATTTCGCAGCCTCGGTTGCGCATGGGACGCGACAACTCGCCAAATTGTTCGTTCATGGACAAAAAAAGTCGAAAGTTTTTGTTTTGTTGGACCTCGACCAATTTGTTGTCTTGTTGAATGCCCTTTTCGTTGATTTGCAAGCGACCATTTGGCTCCAGCAGCGGATTGAGTCGATCAAGAACAGAAGGCGCACAAAAATTAGCATTGTCAATCAGGACCCAGTCTCCGTTCTCAATGGACTTTACCAAGGCCGAATCGACCCATTCGAACTTCATTTTTTCGTAGTGCGACAACTTGTCCAACAAATAAAAATGATCGCTCATGCCCAGCCGCTCCAGGCCTTCTCTGAACACTTTGCACAGCTCTTTCACTTCGTCCAAGTCTTCGTCGTTCAATCGTTGAACGTTTTTGCTCCTAAAAACGAACTCAAAGTACTCGCCGAGCAACGACAAGTCGGCGAGAACTCGTCGCCGATACTCGTCCACTATTCTCGATCTCACATCGACCAGAGTTTGTCTCAAATGCTTTATTTTCTCGTATCCTCCGAGCAAATCGCTCGTGTCCGTCGAGTTATTCACCGAAAATTCGACCAAATTTTTTCCCAACAAACTTGCCACAAGTCGCACCAGACTTGTCTTTCCGGTCGACGATCGACCCACCAGCACCACCATCCAGTTCATTTCAACACACTTCACTATCGATTCCAAGTGTTTGAGGTTGGTGTTTGTTAAGACAAAATTTTGGTCTATGTGTCGAAAGTGGTCGGTGGCATAAAAGCTCTGGCCTATTTGCACGTGACTAGAGGTGATGCGCACCACTTGATTTTGCTGCTGGTACGGCTCCACGCCAAACAAGCTCTCGAATTTGGTGTAGACCATTTTTTTGTCTGACACATCTCTGAAACGGCCTGCGTATATCAAGTAGACAAAGTCGGCCGGACTGGCCGATTCACTCTGGACCAGTAGGTCGCACCAGCGGAACAGATCGCGCAGATTGAACTCCCACGGCGAGCCCACACTGCCCCATTTCTTCTCCACGCAAACTTCCTGGTTAATCAGCGAGTTAAATTGGATCATTTTGGACAATTGGTCGCGTTCAATCGCGTACATTGACTGGCAAATGTGCAGCAAGTCTTCGTGGCTCATTTTGTCCACGTAGACCTTGGCGAACCGGTTCAAAAAGGACTTTGGCAGACCCTTGCGTCCGCCGCCTTGGCTGAACGGGTTTTGACATGCGAAAATTTTTGTCCGATTTTTGTCGATGGCGAACGTGCGATTTAGCTCGGAAATGAAAATTTCGCCTCGGTGATCCAGACAAGAGTTGAGGCCCTCGAGGACCGACTGAGAGGCCAGATTTATTTCGTCCAGTATGACCCAGTAGCCCCGTTTGAGCGCCAGCAAAAATGGTCCGTCGAACCATTGGAATTTTTGCTGAAACGACGCCGACTGGTCGGTGCCCACGGGCAAATCGGCTCCGAACAACTCGTTCAAATCTGTCTGCTCGGACAAATTAATTCTGACCACTTTGTTGTTGGTGAGTCGACCGAGCGCTTGGACAAGCGACGTTTTGCCGACGCCAGGCGAGCCCTCCAGCATAATCGGCGAATCCATCACCATACACCGCATCACTCTCAGTAAATTGTTGACAGTGGTGGGCGAGTCGAGCACATACGCCGCCGCCACCTTTTCCTCTCCATTCTCACCATCTCCTTTCACAATGGCAAAATCACCACACTCAAACTTGTCTACAGAGTCCAAAATCCGGCTCAGCGACCAAGTTTGCTCAGGCTCGATGCCGTGTCTTTGCATCAAATCAATTAAACAATCAACACATTGCTGCCTAGGCTGCGAATGCTCCAAGTCAGAGCTGAACGAGTCAATAAACACCAAACTGGCTGCGTGCATCAACAAACTGAATGGTTGCACGTGACCCATTCGGTTCATGAACGTGACCCAGTGGGTTAAGTCGCGCACGGACAGTATCGACTTAAAAAATGTCTGATTCGCCAGCCAACGCATAAAGTCGAGTGTGACGCGAATGCAGCGTTCTTTGACCTCCACATCGACCATATTGAGTCTGTGTTCGAGTATCAATTTAAAGTCGTCAGAGTTGAGATTGGGCGCCGGGCACCAAATTTCGGTGAAGCGATTTCTGAGCGCAGCCGAGAGCTCTTTTTTGCCAAAGTCGCCCGACGGGTTCATGGTCGCCGACAGACGAAAGTTCTCATCGGCTCGTATACTTTGACTCTCTGTTATGTTCTCGGCTAGCAGAAGTGTTTTTTCCTCTTCTAACACTGAGTTCAATCGTTCCAAGACTGAGTCGTCGGCCAACGAGATTTCGTCAATGAGAAAATCGTGTCCGTGCTTGAGAGCGGTGACCAACGGACCGTCTTTCCACTCGAACAATTTTCCCGTCTCACTCGATTGGCGTATGGGCCGCATCGAGCCCAGGAAATCACTGGCCTCCGAATGCATGTGACAATTGAGAGTGGTGAGCGTTTTTTGGTTCATGTGAGAGAGTATTTGGCAGATGGTTGTTTTGCCGACGCCTGTTTCGCCCACTAGCAAAAATGGCTCGTTGAATTTGTAGGCGAGAGAGGCCAAGAGGGCTGTGCGCTTCGCTGACGGGGTCCACACAAAGCTGTTGAAGTGAACGCGTGAATAGGCGATTATTTTATCGAGTTCTTTCATGATCGATGGGCAGAGATTTTTTGGCTCGTTGAGCTCATCGATGTGGATTTGTTTGCCGAATGTTTTTTGTATGCTGGCGTGGATTGTGTGGACGTCTTGTTGAGCTCTGCATCGAGAGGTGAGCAGGAGAAAGCCTTGCTCGGCTAAATACTGCTTCCAGTCGGTGTTGTGGTGGTGGTCGTGGTCGGCCTTTGAGTATCGAGTTGCCCATCGGAATAGGTCGCGCAGGGTGATTAGACTGTCTTTGCCTAGGAATATGGAGGAGACTTGGGACCGTTTGGTCTTGAGGTCGCTGATTGTCTTAATGAGAAGTGTGGCATAGGATTTGGGCAATTGGCACTTTTTTTCCACTATTGTCAGCAGTTCGTCCTCGGGCAGCTCGTCATAGTGAAGCTCTATGAAGCGGTTTCTGAACGCTTTGGACAATTGTTTTCGACCTGCGTATTTTCCAGGCGGATTTTGAGTAGCAAAGAGCAAAAACCTTGGATGAGCCTTGACCACCTGTTGACTCTCCGGTATATACAACTCTCTGTTGTCATCGAGCACCCTATTCAGCGCCTCCAGCACTTCACTGGACGCCAAATTCAGCTCGTCGAGCAAAATCCAATAACCATGCCGCATCGCCTCGACCAACAAGCCCTCTTTGAAGACGAGCCGCGACTCGCCGTCCATCACATACGAGCCAATGTACTCGGCCAGATCGGTGTGATCATGGTTGTTGATGCGAATGAGCCGATTGCCGGTCGCCGCCGCCACCCACTTGACCAAGCTCGTTTTTCCGATGGACGTGTCGCCCTGGATCAAGCATGGCAGCCGGGCCGAGCACACTCGACACAGCCGCTTCAAGTTATCGCTCGCCGACTTGGTAAATATAAAGCTGGGGTCGTTGAAGCACTCGAGTTGGCCGCGCAGCATCCAATAGCCCTCGATGTTGACGTGAGTGAGATGCTGCGTGCCGTACAGTTCCAGCGGGGGCTTGTTGCGCTGGATCTTCGATTGCATCTTGTGCGACTTTAGTATGGTGCCGCGAATATAGTCTTCTAAATAAATGGACGACTCTCGATTCAAATCGGTCAAAAAACTAAGACACAAACTGTCGTAGACGGAGATTAACGAGTTTTGACACGAGTTGAAGGACGCGTTCTTGAGGGCCCGGCACAAAGTCCGCAGACTGTAAGAGGGCGGCATTCCGCAGCCGTTCGAGAGTTTTTTGAGGAAGGTAGCGTCGCGCACTGTCTGATAAAAGGCGACTATTGAGTTGATCAGACTGGTGTTGGAGTCGGAGACCTGCTGCAGGTAGGATTTGGTCAAGAGGGCAAGGTCGTGTTGGTCGTCGAGCTCGTCGACGAATATTTCGGTGAATCTGTTGCGGATGTTGGCGGGCAGATTGCGTTTGCCGACGTCCGATGCCGGGTTCATGGCGCCAAAGAGGCGAAAGTCGGCGTGTCGTCTGAGGGCGTCGTGGTCGCCGCGTTCGTACAGGATTATGGAGGACGAGCCCGAGTCGGTGTTGTCGAGTAGGGTGCCCAGGAATTGGAGGGTCTCGGCCGAGGCCATGTTGATTTCGTCGAGTATTATCCACTCGCCGTTTACTATCGCTTCGGACAGTTTGCCGTCGAAAAATTGAAAGGTGAATTTGTTGATTAAGTCGGTTAGATTGTCTTGGAGCTTTTGACACTGGTGTTTTAGATCTTTCCATTGTTGTTGGCTTTGTTGTTGATTTAGTGATGGGTTGGATAGTTTTTTGCTAGCCGATTCGGTTGCGTGGCTGATTAGTCGCAGCAAGTAATTCCAGTTGGATTTTGAGAAGCAAGTCTAGATGTGGGGTTAAAATTGTTTAGTTTTGGTTGATTTTTATAAAAGTTATTTTTTTTTTTTTGAATTTGTTCAAGTTATTTTTGGTATAAAAAGTAAATTTTTTTTTAAGAATTTTATAGACCGCGGTAATTTGGTTATTACTAAAATCCGGATCGCAGAGTTTTTGCAGAGACCTAATTTTAAGTGAAAATAAGTTTGAACAGTCAAATCTATTCTCTGCAACAACTCTGCAATGTAATTTTAATAATTTGCTAATACACACAGTGCTATGCAGATTTGCAGAGTTTTTGCAGAGACTAAATTTGGCTGATACCAAAGTCGTATATTTTGCAGAACAAGTTTTAGACCAGAACAAAAATTACCGGTTACTACTAAAACCCGGACCATCTATTTTTTACTAAAAAAAAGGACCTATACTTTAAAGACGAATAAAACGCCGGACGATAGCTGACTTGCTTTAAACTCGTAGTAAATTTTATAAGCTTTCACACAAGACCACAAGCTAAGCTCTAGGACTTACCATTCGGCCTGTATCGGCCTTTACATACAAAAAATCAAAAATAAAAATTAAATAGTTCTAAAAATTTATGAAAAAATGACCGGAAAATAAAAAAAACATTGATGAAAAAAATGTTTCAGCAAACTATAATTTACAAAAATAATAATTTTTAATAATTAAAAAAAAACTATTTAATCATAAAAGATTATATTATATTTTAAAATTTAATTGGTTTAATTTTTTGTATTATTATTTATTATTATTTATTTGTAAATCTGTATCGAGCGTTAGCTCCTTCAGAGTAAAAAAAAAATAAAAATAAATAAAAAAAATGATTAAAATAAAAGTTACTGAATAAAATAAGAATTAAAAAATATAGTTAAATAATTGAAATTTGAAAAGGAATTAAAAGAAAAGAAAAAAAGAAAGAAGAAAAGAAATTTATCTATTTAGAGCACTTTTTTGAACAAAAAAATTCCATAGTTAAATCAAAGCCTCTTGGAAGGCATTTCCCACAAGACCAATTGTTACATTTCTCACAAGAAATCCATTCGGCTATCGTCCGGCTTTTTATTCGTCTTTAAAGTATAGGTCCTTTTTTTTAGTAAAAAATAGATGGTCCGGGTTTTAGTAGTAACCGGTAATTTTTGTTCTGGTCTAAAACTTGTTCTGCAAAATATACGACTTTGGTATCAGCCAAATTAGGTCTATGCAAAAACTCTGCAAATCTGCATAGCACTGTGTGTATTAGCAAATTATTAAAATTACATTGCAGAGTTGTTGCAGAGAATAGATTTGACTGTTTAAACTTATTTTCACTCAAAATTAGGTCTATGCAAAAACTCTGCAAGTCTGAAAAGTATGATATTTATCAAAAAATCATTAAAACTAAATTGCAGAGTTATTACAGGAACAAAATTTGGCTATTTAAGCTCTCTATGACCCGATATTTAGTGTCTGCAAAAACTCTGCAAGCTAAACTAAACACTAAACTAAACTAAACTTGATACTATAACAGATACTTGATATTAAACTAAAAAACAAAACTTGTTTGAAACAAAGTTTTTTTTGTTGCAGACTTTTTTTAAGTCACAAGCTTTAGTTTTCGTTCTAGGCCGCGGCGTTCACATATGGTAAGGATTGCGGCCACATGAAATTTTTGCCATTCCAAGCAGTTATTTTGATGGCCACACCAATTATTGTCCAGCAAGCTGAGAAAAATCAGAAAATTTAGAATTGACTGACTTTTAAATACAACAAAATTAAGACTTGTGACTTAAAAACAGCTCTGATCAATACTTAAATTTACTTATTTTTTCATTTTGTCATTTACTTTGATAAAAATTAACTCAATTTTTGGTCAAAAATTTTTCAATTCAATTTTTCTATTAAACTTGGAAAAATCAAATAAAAAAAAATTTCATCAAATCTATCTAAAAAAATAAAAGCATCTACCATAAAAATGGATATTTTTTCTCAATACAGTTTTTTATGATTGAATATTATTTTTATGAAAATCAAATACAAATTGAACATAAATTCTTCATTTTTTTGATAAATTAAAATTAAAGTTAATAGAAAATATTTGAAAAAATACTGAAACATTGTGCAGCATACTTTTTACGTTAAATTTTTTTTTCACGTAAAAAGATTCAAAAAATAAAGAATCAATAATATTTTAATTGATTATTGATTTGATTTACTAAAAAAAAAGAGAAAATTTTTTTTTTTTTAAATGTGCTACAATCAAAATTAAGAAATTCAAATTATGCTAAATTTGCAGAATATTCTTAATAATGCAACAATGATTATTGAAGTAAAATGCATTTGCAGAATTTTATAGCTAAAAAAAAAAAACGCTGTATTTTTCCCTGCACTAATGTACCGAATTTAAATGTTAAGTCTAAGTTTTGACTTATTAGAAAAGATTAAAAAAAATACCAGTTTAATATCTCATTATTTAACAATTAAATTAAATTTGAATATAAATTAAAATTTAATTAATAAAATAAATATATGTTTGCTTTTATAGCCGGCTTTTCTAGGCGACAAAAAAGTCATGTGGCCGCAACTTAAACTTTCCAGAACGGCAAAAAATTCAAATGGCCGCAACTTAAACTTTTCAGAACGGCAAAAAATTCAAATGGCCGCAACTTTAACTTTTCAGAACGGCAAAAAATACATGCCCTTAGATTCACTTTTATCATTATTCAATATAAAACTGATTTTTCTTTTAAAATATTTTCCAACAAGTCAAAATTATAACTTTTACCAGATTATTTACTTTAAAATACAGTACCTATTTGACACGTGGGCTTTACGCAAATTTTCGTAAATATATGTAAATTAACATTGGCCAAAAAATGGCGAATTTTTCAAAATGGAAAAATCATGAAAAATTAACCAAAATTTACAAAAATTCGGCCATATTTTGCCATTTTTTTGGCCAAAGTAAATTTACGTAAAATCCACGTGTCAAATCAGTACTGTAAGTCATTACACAACAAAAACCAAAAACAAAATGACCAAAAAACTTAAATTTTCGAACTTACCTGAACATGATTAAGAAAAGTTCTATTCTCGTCCACATCAAAACACTTCGAGAACAAATCTACAAATTTCTCCTTGATAATCTTCATCTGAGTCCTAATATCGACAGGCTTAAAGCTTCCCAACAAATCACTAGTCTCAGTCTGTTGATTCAAATTGATAACACTGATCTTTTTGCCCAGCAAATTTGCCAAATGCTGCAGCGCAGTTGTCTTTCCCACACCGGTCTCACCACACAACAACACCGGCTCATTGCACTCAATACACCGCGCTATTTTCTCCAGCAAATTAAGCGCCGATCTGGTGTACACAAACTTGGCCATGTTCCCTTGCACACCATTTCTGTCCACACCAAGTCTCACTCTACCACAAATCACATTGCTCTCTTTTCTGGCAAAATCGGGCTTTTTGTTGACCAGCAAAGCTTGCACTTCCTCCCGACCAACATTTACCATGGCACCCACTTTCACCGCCAGCTCCCAGCGCACTCGCCTATTTGCCACAAAGCACAAAAAACACTCGTACACATCATTCAGCAGTCCCACAAGCATTTCTCTTGGCTCACCTCGTCTCTCACCCTTCATCCTGTTGCACACCTTGAGCAAGTCACGCAGCGACAAACATCTGCTCTCACGTGCTCCCACCTGCTCGCCGTCCACATCAATGGCCTTGGCAAAATCAAGATATTTGTAGATGTCAAGCAGTTTTTGTGCCAAATGAGCCGAGCTGGCGATTCCAAAAGACGGATACTTTTGGCACACAATGTCCACTATTTCCTGGTCGCTGAGTGGCTCAAGCTGAACGCTTCTGGACAGCTTTTTGATGGTGTCTATGAAGTTGGTGTTGGATGGCCTGGTGTCCGATGACCGGAGTGTTAGAAAGAGGCGAAAGTTTTCATGCAGTGCAATTTTGTTGTCCGATGTTTTGATGCTTTTGGTTTCCAGCAGATCTATGAGCAGTGAGAGAGAGTCAACTGGTGCGTGGTCAAAGTCTTCAAGGAGAATCCAAGAGCCGTGTTGAACACATGAAAACAACGGGCCCGGCTTCCACACAAACTCGCCTGGTATCTCTGAACAAACATAGTTGCCAATCAGCGACTTGCTGTCCATGAACTCGTCCATTTGGTACTTGACCAGTTTGTGGCCGCTTTGTTCGCTCAAGTATTCGATGAAACATGTTTTGCCAGTGCTCAGCGCGCCCTCTATCACCACACACTCATCGGTCACCACCGACATCACTATTTTGTTCAGATTGCGCACTGTTGACGCCACAAAAATTAGATCTGTGTGTGCTCCTTGGACGGCTTGGTGTCGTCGCAATTTTGGTCCATTTTCAAATCGGACAAAATGTGAGTCATGGTCTTGGTCTGTGCGAAAGTAGTCATAGTCGCTTTTGGTGAAGTTTGTTGCTATCACATCCTCATTTGGATTTAGTTTTAGCTCTGGGTCGTTCAGCAAAATTTGCTCGACTCTATTTTGGGAAAAAAAAAATTTTTTTTGGTAAAAAGATGGTTGGGGAAAGTACTTGAGGGCTGATTGTTGACGACTGTCGGGGCTGAAATGTGAATTAAATAAGATGGTCTCGTCATGGGCGCTGAGGCCGAGCAGCAGTGAGCTGATCTTCAGACTGAACCATTTGATCAGCGGGCTTTTTGAGCTGGTGACTAGTGGAACAAGCGCAGCCAGACTCCATTTGGTCGAGTATTTGTCAAAATCGAACTCTAGTAGTCTGTAGATGCCGATTACTAGTTCCAAGTCGGACAGATGGTGGCTTTTTTTGGCTTTTTTCGATATTGGCTCCTCTCGATTGCCAGAGGAGAGTTTGGCCTCTATCAATGCCTCGAAATTTCGGATATTTTTAAATTTTTTATTCATTTTTTTTGTTGTTAATTTAAAAACAAAAAAAAATTTTTTAAATTTAAAAAAAAATTAATTTTTGAACACACGTGCGTTTTATAATTTTTTTGTTGTTTAAATTTTTAAAATTTTATGTTCAACTTTTAAGTTTGATCAGAGACAGTGAACCAAATTTGTCTTATTTGTTAAAGACTTTTAAAATTGTTAAACAATTGTATTTACAGTAGTGATTTGACTAAATTTTTCGATAATTCATGTAAAATTCTTAAAGTCAATGAATTTACTAAAATTATCGTAATATTACGATATTTTTTGTTAATTTTTGTTGGAAAAAAAAACTTTTTTTATTGTAAAATTTAAACGATATGTGGCAATACTTGTTGAAGATATGAAATATGCCTCAGACAATTTTTTTTTCAAATATTCTTATAAATTTGAATGTGCTGATTTAGAATTTATGTAATTTAGTTCAATATGATATTGTAAAAAAATAAATTTATTCATATAATTTTATCCAAATTTTTAATCTTTACAAATAAAAAACAAATTAATTACGTTTTTTAAATGTTGATCTTATCTAAAGGAATGAAGCGAATGTTTCCGGTCTTAGCATTTTTAATATATTGATAAGAGACAAAAAATAAGTAAAAAAAAGTATCTTTTAAAATTTTTGAGTTGGGAATATTTTACTCCAGAGACTTTAAAAGACAAACACCTTTTATTTTGTTTAATTTAGTTTATTTTGATAAAACTATAAAAGTAACCAAAACATAAATTTAATTTTCAGATTCCTTAAAGAAATTTGTTCAAGAAAACTTTTTACCAGGGAAAAATAAGTATCCATATCACCTTTATAGAACTATAAAGAAAGATTCGCGACTAAAATGTGCCAAAACAATCATATTCATTGAACTAAATTACATATATTCTAAATCAGCACATTCAAATTTATTTATTTATTTATTTTTTATTTATTTATTCAATTAACGCCAATTCTGGCGATGTAATTTAAATTGTAAAAAAAATTATAAAATTAAATGTATAAAATCTTTTGTTACTTTGTTTTCGCACAAGCGAAATTCTTCATTTTTTTTTTTTTTTTTTTTTTTTCACATAATTTATTTTTTACATTAGTTATTCAAAAAAAAAAATTGTTTAAGTTTACAATTTAATGCTTGTTTATTTTTTACATTCAAATTTATAAGAATATTTGAAAAAAAAATTGTCTGAGGCATATTTCATATCTTCAACAAGTATTGCTCTTTTCTAATTTTTATTCTAATAAAATAAGGACGATTAAAATCGATACCACAAAATTTGAATAAAATACTCTAAATTTTTAATTTTTCCCCAAATATTAAATAAATTTATTTATTTGTATATCTGTATCGAGCATTAGCTCCTTCAGGTAAAAAAAAGGCAAATAAAATAAAATTAAAATAAAATAAATAAAAAAATGATAGAAAAGGAAAGTTAAAATGAATAAAGGTACATGAAGTAGTTTAAGGATTTTAAAAATTGGACAGTTAAAGAACAAAAGAAGAAATTACAAGATAGCAATTACACTACAGGAGTAGGGTATTCGATGAAACGAGATTCGAAAAATAAATTCTCCAATTATTATGTTTATACAAAAAAAATTAATTAACACTAAATTAAATAGAAATCCACTATTTTTAATTTATTGATACTTTTTCTTAAAAAATAGCACTTTTTATTAAAAAATGATAACAAATTTAAGAAAAAGTACCTAAATTTTGTAATACTAATACAGTAATGTTCCTCTTTTTTTTCTTTAAAATTTACGAAAAATAAAGAAATTTTACGTAAATTTATAAAAGAAAAAAATCATAATTTTAACAGATTTAGACGTCTGATTTTACGTTAAGAGTTTTGGCGTCTTGTGAGTGAGTTGATTGTAAAATGTAAATTTACTTTATGTTTCTTAAATTTTGGATAACGCAAAAAGCGGAACATTACTTTATTTTTATTACAAAATTTAGATACTTTTTCTTAAATTTTTAATATTTTTTAGTAAAAAGTGCTATTTTTTAAGAAAAAGTTAAAAATATTAGTCACCCAACACTAATTATCCTAAAATTACGTAATTTAACACAATGATTTCCTATGTCTTCTATCTAATTATTCAGAGTTGTTTAAAAGTCCCAAAATAAAGTCCAACTCAACACTTTTTTTTTTTTTTTTCAAAGTCCAAGTAAGGACTTTTTTTTTAATTTGCTAGATCAGGCTTAATATCAAAAAATTTACATACTTTTGGGTTGTTTAATGCAATAGATTTGCCATTCACAGAATTTTCTTGCAATTTTAGCATAAACTTCTTCTTCAGTATTCAAAATTTTAAAGCCTGGACTTAGACTTTTGAATGAAAATTAAAAAAAAAAGTCTTGGCTTGGACTTTTTTAAAAAAAAAAAAAAAAGAAATTAAAGTCTTTGGTCGGACTTAAGAAAAAAAAAATTAAAAAAAAGTCTTGACTTGGACTTGACTTGAGACTTGTGACTTTTAAACAACTCTGTAATTATTATAGCAATACACCTCAAATGCTAAGTTAAGGTAATGTAAAATCTAAATCTGCTTCACTAAAAGGTTTAGTGTTAAATTATCTTATTTTTGTCAATGTTATTTTCTTAATTTTGCAAAACTTACTTCTAGAAGACTTTTCTAGCTAACTAGATCCGTAAAAATAAACTTATTTATTTTGCTATATTTTGATAATTGTTCCACTCTTGAATGTTTTTTAAAAAAAAAATGCAATAATCAAACTTGCTAAAAATTATTATTTTTCGATTTTTAAATTCTTTAAATTTAAAATTGGAGCTGATAACTTCAATGACATAAACATCTTTCTAGAAAAATATGGCTTACATGATTTTCAGCATAAAACTCGATTGAATACTATCTATTTTTCTAGCAAACACTCTCTTCTCATAATTTAGGTACTTTTCTTAAATTTGTTATCATTTTATAATAAAAAGTGCTATTTTCTAAGAAAAAGTGTCAATAAGTTAAAAATAGTGGATTTCTATTTAATTTACTGCTAATCAATTTTTTATGTATAAACTTAATAATTGGGGAATTTATTTAATATTTGGAGAAAAAAATAAAAAATTTGGGGTATTTTATTCAAAATTTGTGGTACTCAAACTAAATTTCTGATAAAATATTTTTTGAAAAAAGTCAAAATTTTTCGTTTTATGAATTTCGAATACAAATTGAACAAAAATTCTTCATTTTTTAAAAAATTAAAATTAAAGTTAATAAAAATACCAGAAAAAATACTGCAACACAATGTAGTATACTTTGTTGCACAATTTTTACCTAAAATGAAATTTTTATTTTTTTTTAGTCAATCAAATCAATAATTTATTTAAATCTTGTTGATTCTTTATTTTTTGTAATTTTTTTACATGAAAAAAATTATTTTAGGTAAAAAATGAAGAATTTTTGTTCATTTTATATTTGAAATTCACAAAAACTTTATAGAAGGGTTCATATAATTTCGTTTTTTCATAATTATTTAAAATCATACAAGAAAGTCAGGAGACCAAGAGTAACCGGCGAACAAAAGGCAGAAAAAAGATAATTCGAATGAGCAAATTTTAATTTAAAAATAAACCTCATTAGTATTTTTTTATCTATTTCTAATCATATTTAAAAACCTAATTAAAAAAATTTAATCGAGCACTTTTTTCAAAATATTTAATTCTAACCCTGCACCGAAAATTATGGTCGAATTTTTTCTATATAAAAAATCTATTCAAATTATTTTGTTTAGCTCAGTGTCCTAGATATGACATACGATAAATTTACAACTTTAGAACTAAAATCATGATCATACGAAAGATAATGCAATTTTTTATTTATCTTTATTTATTTATACTAAATTCTTAATATTAAATTTTTGGTTGAATAAACTATACTTAACATCGCCGTTTGGCATTTATTGAATAAATAAATAAATAAAAATAATCTTAAAATGGGGTCGAAGGTCGCTAATGCTTTATAAAAAAATAGTTGGTGACCGTATAAAATATTTAGGAAAATCAAATAAAACTCGACAAATTTATTTTCGAATAATATATATTCGACAAAACTTGATAAGTTTTATTTTCCGTGGGTTTTTTTTCTTATTTTTCTTAAATTTTATTATGAATGATTTAGTGAATTCAATTAATAACTTACATTAATAATTCATTCAACTAAGTTGAATGAATTATTGTGGTTGGGTACATAAAAGGCAGTCTGGTTTCATTATTTTGGAAGAACGCATAAATCAAATTGTGAATGATTATAATGATCAAAATGTTTATTATTATTTATTTATTTGTTAACTGTACCGAGCTTTAGCTCCTTCAGAAATTTGCCTTTTTTAAAATTGATAAAAAATTTTTGAAAATTTGAAAATTTCGAAAATTAACATAATCTTAAATCGTGGAACATCCATTGCACACAAACTCCTCGCACCTCTCAGAGACAGCGAGAATGATTCACCAAGCACACAGCACCCTAGATTACCCCCCAGAGCTATCATATGCCTACCCAGTTCAACATCGACCTTCATACAACCACTCAACTAAATCACGACCTGCTCCCTATGATGCCCCATCACGAAATCAACAGATCAACTTACAGCCACAATTATACCATTTTAGCAACTACCAAACACCAAATCTAGCAATCAACCAACCAATGACACCATTTAACATGTACTCAAATCGTCCATCACCACAACCATCAATCAATCCAAACTATTCAAATTTTCCACCACTTAATAGTCAAACCGGAGCAAGTTACGAAAATGCTTCAACAAACGAAATATACCCAGAAAAACCCTCTTCGCCAGCTGTTCAACTCACATATGCGACATCACATATAACAGAAAAAGATAACTCGAATTACAACGAAAACAACAAAAATCCTAACAAACCGTTTATTCTAAAATTCAAAAGCAAAAAGTCGTTTCCGAACGAATTCAAAAATTATTTTAATTTGGAAATGTACCTAAAGAAACACAAACCTAACGTTGAAATCCTAACAGCATTCATTAATTCAAATGATGAACTAGTCATTAAATTGACCAAGACAGAGGACTTAGATAAACTAAAAACTTGGCCCTCAAACGCATTCGGTCACGGTATAGAACAAATAGTCAAAGAATCTCGTTTCTACTTGGCTCTCCACAACGTGAACACTGAATTCGATGTTTCTTCAGATGAGGCAAAAAAATATGTAAAAGACATATACGGTATCGATGATATGCTGAGAATGATGAAAAAATCTACAAAATCCAAACTACCACTCGTCAAAGCACTAGTCAAAAATGTCGAATCGTATAAAAAACTATTAAACGAAGGCTTCATTAAACTTGGGTACACCAGAATCAGACTAAGTCCTTGGAGATTTGGAACAACACCAGATCAATGTTTTAACTGCCAACAACTTGGTCACTTAAAAGATAAATGCCCTGAAAAAACACCAACTTGTCTCAGATGCAACAAAAAACACCACTTCTCGAAATGTAAAGTAACCCTGCTGAATTCCAATGTAGAAATTGTGAAGGAAATCATGCAGCCTGTTCCAAATCGTGTCCAAAAATTCAAGAAGCTGTAAATGAAAAAAACAAAAAGCTTTTATCGAACAGCATACCGAAAAGTCTCCCCAACCGAGTCAACCCCAACTTCACTTCCTATGCATCAATAGCTAATCACTCAATCCAACAGACTATCAACAACTTACTTCTCCTCATCATTCAGCTAATGAAAGACATCACTCAAACAACATCTGCAGTCAACGAAAACCCCCAGCATATCCTCAACCTCATTTCAAGTACACTGTGCTCGAATTATAGTCGATTCATTGCCCCAACTCTTTTCCAAATAAGTCAACAAAACCAAACAAATGACGTAACCGACAACGAAATGCGAAACCCATACATCGAAAACGTAAATGAACAACAATAAAACAATCAAAATCCTCCATTTGAACTGCAGATCAGTTAAAGACAAATCAAAACAAATAGAAATCGAATACTTAGCCAAAACTCATCAAATAGACATCATGACTCTCAACGAAACGTTTTTAAAGCCAATAGACCAATTCTATATACCAGACTTTCACACAATTAGAAACGATCGACTCAATAGAAAAGGTGGCGGTTCAGCAATCTTGATAAGAAAATCAATCGAATTCAAAGAGATAATCTTAAAAAGCGAAAACGAATGCCTTGGTATTATGGTCAACATCAACCCGAATACTAATTTAGCAATCTTCAACATTTACATCGCCCCATCTTCAAATTTAGACCAAGACCTCTTTTCAAAAATAACAAAAAACTACACAAATTTGCTAGTCAATGGTGATTTGAACGCCAAAAACAAACTTTGGAACTGCAATAACGAAAACAAAAAAGGTAAAAGTCTCTCAAGATTTATTGAAAATAGCAATATCTGTATTCTCAACTACATGATTTCAACCTATAGACCTTCAAATAGTGTTCTCGATTTGTCAATTTGTTCTAATCCGGTAAAAAAATATTTTGTCCATCACCAAGTTTTAGAGTCAAACATAAGCGACCATCAACCGACTGACGTAACACTACAAAACCTGCATACAAAAGCGGCTAAAAGAACCTTTAAAAGCATAAATTGGAATTCATTCAATAGTACTCTAAATACCCAAAAATTCTCAACACTAGAGCTAAAAACAGAAGAAGACATAGAAACAGAATCCACAAACATCACCAATTCCATTCTATCAGCTATCACATCTTCAAGCAACTCATACTCCATCGTTCATTCAGATAAAAACCAAAACATCTGTCGTATCCCTCATCATCTCGTCGAACTAATCAAAAAGAAAAGAAAGCTTCGCAGATCCTTCCGAAAGTCACAAAACCCTACATTAAAGACCCAATTGAACGTAGTTAACCGAAAATGTCAAATCGAAATGTCAAAATTCAAACTCGACAAAATGAAACACGAAATTCAAGAACTAAACACATTTAATCAAGCTCAAAGCAAGCATTGGCAACTTTTAAAAAAACTCGAAAATGGAAACCATAAAGAATACGATCACATTAAATTAACCGTAGGTAATACAATTATTTCTGATCCCAAATTTATTGCAGATGTATTTGCCGAAAATCTTGACAGCGTTTTTAAAAATAAAGACTTCCCCATTCAACCCGATTCAACTACATTCGATGAACCTTTCAGGAAAATAACCCCACAAGAACTTGTTGAAAACATCAAAGTTTGTCCAAACAAAGCATCACCAGGTAAAGATGGTATCACCAACATAGCCTTAAAAAATCTTCCCATCGTGATGATGTCAAGAATACTCAAGCTATTTAATGCTTCATTGGAACTAGGTCACATTCCAAAGAAATGGAAAATTACTCAAATTATTATGATCCCGAAAAAGAACAAGCCGCCAGATTTAGTGACTTCTTATAGGCCAATATCCCTCATTAGTTGTCTAAGCAAATGTTTAGAAAAAATTATTAACTCAAGACTACAAAAATGGTTAGAAGAGAACCATTTGCTACCCCCGACTCAATCAGGCTTTAGAGGGAAAAAAATACTCAAGATCACATACTTAGACTCAACCAATCAATAATTCAAGGCTTTAACAAAAAACAAATGACGGGATCAGTCTTTTTCGACCTCGAAAAAGCTTTCGACAAGACACCCCACATCGGCATCCTCAACAAAATCAACAGTCTGCCTATGTGTCTAAAAATTAAGAAATGGATAAAAAGCTTTCTCGAAGGAAGAATGTTTCAGGTGAAGATCAGAGACAAACTATCAACACCAATGAACACCACATGTGGTGTTCCACAAGGTAGCTGTATTTCTCCAACTATTTTTATTATATACTTTAGCGACATAGCAAAACATATCCCTCCAGAAGTCCAACACGCTCTCTTTGCCGATGACTTAGCCATATGGTTCACCGGAAGTAAAAAAAAAGACATCGAATTTCATCTCCAGAAAGCAATCAACTCTATTAACGACTTTTGTATAACAAACGGTTTAACGATTAACAAAATGAAAACAGTTCATACCACTTTTACGACAGCTGGCCACAGATCTAACTACAAAAATAAATACAATCTTCATCTCACTCTTGATGACTCAAACATTCCAATTGACCCGTATCCAATATTCCTTGGTATTAAAATCGATCCTCTCAACTACCGGGAACATCTCTCAAACATCAAAACAAAACTCATGCCAAAAGTGAAAATGCTACAAAAAATCAAAGCGATAAAACTAAAAAATCAGATCAAACTGAGCAAAATAATATTTAATTCTCTAATTCGATCAACACTCAACTATTCACACGTTATTCTTAACACTGGTACCCAAAGAATCTCAAAAGACCTTCAAATTTTTCAAAATAAAATCCTCCGATCAATCAAACATTTCCCATTTAAAACCTCGACAGAGACTATACATCAAACTTTAAAAATCGATCTACTAGAAACAAGGCTAAAAAAACTTTTTATCAAATTCGTTTTGTCAAAAGACCAAGATGACCTGATCACAAACAATCTTCAAAACTACGCAACAAACTCAACTCATAAAATCAAAACACCTTTTGATAACTTTTTAGATTTTGAACAAGACTAATCTTTTCTTATCTTTTATTAATCTGTAAATAAGTTTATGTACAAAAATTTTTATCTGTATCTTTTTGATTGTATTAAACATTTTTATAATCGCATGCGGGTTGAAAAGAAGGTTTTAGACCATTCTGAACTTCCCAAGGGCCACGGCCCTTAAATTATTATTTAAATAAAAAATAAAAAAAATTTAGCTCCCTCAGAATAAAAATAAAACAATACTTAACTAATTTATCTAATTTAATTGAATATTAATATTTTTTTCCCAATTTTTAAATTTTTAATTTGATAATTAATTTTTCTTAATAAATTTTTTTGGGATATTTTTTTTGTCTAATTTTCATTTGCCCAATTAATAGACGTTTGTCGAAATAATTAACTTTATTTAGCCTTATATTTTTTGTAGTAGAAAAAATATTTTTTTTTATAGAATTTTTATTTTCGAAAAATAGAAAAAAAAAACTAGATAAAATATTTTTTTTTATAGAAAAATTATTTATAAAAAAAAAAAAATACTTAAGAAAATCGAAAAAAAATATTAATTTTTTCTCGGTCTTCCTCTTTTACGTTTCGCGGTTTGACCGTTTTGATTTTCTAATAATTGATTATTTCCACCAATGCTCAATATTTGATTTGATGTTGTCGCTGATTGAGTTTGAATTGAAGGTTCGATATTGGCTTGTATTGATCTGAAAATTTGCACATTTAAAGGACCAGTCGAATTTCTCTCTAGAGCCGGTAGAGCCTTTTTTCGACGGCCTCTTTTAGAATTTTTCTCAATGTTAAGATCTAGAGTTGGAAATTCTAGTAATTCTAATTGATAGCCAATACCAATCACATGCTTGCAAATGAAATTTTTTTTCCAATATTGACAACTGCAAGTGCTCAATTCCCAAATCTCATTGTTTATATCTATTACATGCATTGAATCACTCCAATTTTTATATTCATTGTAACTGTCCCAAGTTGTTTTTTGAAAAAACGCTTTACACATTTCTTTAGTTGCTTGTTGTTCATTCTTTGACGCTGTGACCATATAAACTGTTCGTCCACTTTGAGTAAATTTTACTATTCTTTTTTTTAAGCGCACCCATTCAAAGCCTAGAGTCCATTCGTGAGTAGAAACTTCTGGTTTTGTCGCAAATTTTTTGGTAGTGTTGAACTTAGGGTCCCGATTTGATGACCAATCTGATAACAATTTATTCATGCAGATGACGAACTGTCGAAGAGGTAAGCGATCTCTTAAGGTTGCTTCGTCTTTGATAACATCGTTTGTTGATTCCAAGGCATTATTCGTACTTGGGTAACCATCTGCGTAACCTTCATACCAACCCACATGGTACTCAGATGGCCAATATTGGTCACAATGATCAAACATATTGTTTATATTTGCAACATTTTCTATTAGGAAAATTATTTTTTGTATAATCAAAAATATTTTTTCTAAAGAAAAAAAATATCTTTAATAAATTCATATTTTCTACTACTAAAATTATAATTTAATTTTATAGACTTTTTTTTACTTAAGGAAATGCAATTAAATATTTAATTAATTAAAGATTGTATGAATTTTTCGAATGTTCTTCAATTAAAATCAACAAACTTTAATCAGAAAATTCAATTTTCAGTTAGCTAAGAAAAATTTTATAAGTTATTATACTATCAAAGCATTATATTGTTAGCTTTTCTTCTGTTAAATTTGAAAAAAAAATTACTTATTAACTCGATTGCTAGTTAATTCAATGCCGGAAATTTTTTCAAAAATGCGCATAATTCTTTTTTCATTAGAAGAATCTCAGAAAAAATTAATAAATTTAAAATTTTCTATGATTGTTGTTATTATACTAATATTATTTTTCAAATTATTTTTATGATATTCAAAATTTTTTTTTAGATTTATATTAATTAATAAATAAATTATAAAAAATTGTCCATTTAATTATTTTTTATTTAAAAAAATTAAATTTCTATAAATTTGTTATATCACCCAGCTTGGCATATTTTTTTTGAAAAACATTGATTTAAAATTAAAATATCAATGATATAAATTCAATGTAATTACAAACATTTAAAATGTTTATTTTTCTACTTTATTTAAAAAAAAATACTAGATTTAATTTAATTACCTTAAATTGTGATTTTTTAAAATAAAATAAATAAAATAATTTTTTTTTTTAATTGAATATAGATAAACATAATTTATACTTGTAATTTTTAGTGATTTTGCATGAATTTTTAGAAAAACAAGTTAATATAATTTTCTTTTCATTTGTTGTTCAAAATGAAGAAGAATAAAAGATTTTAGATTTTCAAATAACCAACAATAAAAGATTTATCGATTGAAATCACAATTAATTTTCATCATTATTTTAAAATTCAATGTGTAAAAGCTTAATTTTAAAAAAAATAGTAATTAGAATTCAATAAGCTTTATGATGAACTTTAAAACAATTGAGTCGAAATCGAATTGTTCGTAAATCTTTTATGTCTAAGAAGCTAAATTCCCTTTCTATTTTTTTTAATTATAATTGACTATAATTTTTTATAAAGATTTTTGAGAAAATTTGTACATAATTTTCATTTGTAAAATAAGTTTTATTGTAAATTAAAAAATACTTTAATTTTCGATACATCAATTTAAATAAATATGATTTTAGTCGTGAAATTAAAAATAAAAAAAAGATCAATTAGAATTTATTTATTTATTTTAAAATTTTCTTATTTGGCTAAAAAAGCGAAAAAAATTTCCTTTTTATTCTAATGTAAATAAAACCATGGGAAATGCTGAAGTAATCAAAATTTCAATTAGTTTTAATCGTATTAGTCAAAAATTCAAGTTTAAACAATAAAAGATACTCTAAAAATAAAAAGCTTTTTAGAGTTTATTCTAGTGTAATTAATCGCAAATAAGGAAGTTGGTTTATGTTTCAATACAAATATTTTTTTAGACTAAAAGAATAAAAATAACTTTTTCATTTTATTAAAAATAATTTTTTTGCGTCATTTAACTTCATTCCAAAATGAAATTAACACAACTAAAAAAACATACAATCTTCTAATCTATTAAATTTGAGATTGTTTTTTCTTCTTATTTGGTCTGAGTGAGACATGAATATTTGTTATAAAATAACATAAAATTCTAGTTTTTAGTTTATGTGAACGTGTTCAAAATGAATATTCAAGTTTATCAAGAAGAAACGTGATAATTTTTCGAGTTCATTGTGATATCAAACAGATAAAAATTCTTTTTACCGAATTATTTGGTCAAACTTGAAAATTAAAAAATATTTATTTGCCTAAATTAATTTGTTTTAATGTCTTGATTTTTTTTCAAAGAAAAACTTATATCAATATTTTTTTATTTTTTTTTTATATTTTTAGCCGGAATGTAATAATAGATTTTAAATAATATTATAAAAATTAAAGAGCCCTAATTGGATTTTTTAGCTTCTGTTCAATTTAAATATTTATTACTTTTTTAAAATATACAAAAAAATTTCAAAAATTTGAATTATCAAAATTGGTAGATTTGACTTGATTAGTATTGAGATAAAAATATATCATCATTCAAAGTTAAAAAAAAATTGTAAATTTTTCTCTTTAAATTGACGTAAGATCAAATCACTTAATTAGAAATCCAAACTGGTTGGAATTTTTTTTTAATTCAAGGCAAGATATTTATTTTTATATTTAAGTCGCTTTGGTTTTCAGGGTATTTACTGAGTGAATAAAAGATTTGATAAAAAAAATTGTAAAAAAAATTGTAAAAAATTATTATAGCTTAAATTAAAATTTAAAATAGTGATTAAAAACATAAATTTAGCAATGGCTAATTTTTTTGTTTCCTGTTCTGTTTGTAGGATAATTAATTCTTTACAACAATGCACTGGGATTTGACACAATTAATTTCAGATATGAGAAAAATTTTATTTTATTTTATAATTATCTTTAATAAATGACATAAAAATATGAAAAATTTTACCTATATAGTTTTATTTATTTCTAAACGATGTTCAAGCATAGTTCTCTCAGAAGAAAAAAAAATAACAAACAAAACATTAATAATAATTATAATATTAACAGAAAACCTTTATATGTACTTAAAGCTAAAAAAAAAGAACTAAAATTAAATCGATTTTAAATATCTTTCTAAATAAAATTAGAGAAATTTATCAGAAAATTAAGAGCTTAGAAAAAAGATAAGATTAAATTAGATTTGGTGTATTACCATTCAAACTATTTAAGGATTTTTGTTATTCACTTAGTAAATTTCATAAAACTGGAATATTTTTATTTTTTTGATAACTCATCTTATTTTAAATTAAAGATTAAAATGATGAGATCAGAGGGGGCCTAAGGCTTTAAGCTAGGTATCAAAAGGAAGTGGCATTTTTTTTTGTAATTTTTTTTTCTATAAATTTTGTATTTGGTAAGCATTTGAATAAAATTCTAAAAATATTTTTTCACAGCTGTTATTATTATATTTTTCAGATTTAGATTAGAATTATTAAATAATTGGAAAACATTTGGTAAGTTATTAAAAGCATAAAAAATATTTTTATATCTATAGCTTTTTATTATTATTATAATTAAATTTAACATTTATTTGCATTTTTTTTTACTTTTCAAAATTTATAACAAAAAATTTAAAATTGTCATTTCCTGAGAATTATCAATTAAAAAAATAAGAGATTTTATTATTTTTTCTGTATAAAGTTGTCAACTTAATATTAAAATGAATTAAAAAAAATTAAGCATCTCTTAAATATTTTAATTGAGAATTCGATTTTTTTGATGAAAAAAATATTATAATAAAATTTTTCAATTTCCTGATTAATCAAAATTTAAAATCAAAAGTTAAACTTTTTTAAGTTTTGATATATCTAATAGTCCAAATATTTCGATAATTCTAACTTTGTTCCGCAAAATATAATAACCAGGTAGCTGAACTACTTTATGGGGAAAAATTAGAAAATTTGTGTCAAACATTTGACAAAATAATTCTTAAGCCATTTTAAAAAAATTATTTAAAATAAAAAATGTGCCAATTCTTAATGTTTTATTACGGAGTTGGTCTGTAACCTTGTTGTCTACTCTAAAAATTTATCTGTGACAGCTCGGTTTATTTTTCCTCAAAAATCTCTGGCGATAAATCTTAAAATTATCATAAATAAATTGATGAGGTTCGATTGGGAATCAATGAAAACTGATCAAACAAAGAAATTAAAAAAGATGATATAGTAAAAAAATTTCTTAGAAGAATAAAAGAGCAATTTTAATTTTTTTATTTTTTATTTGCAGACAAAAAAAAGCTAAATTAAATGAAAATTTAGATATTAAAAATGGTGTCATCTAATAATTAATTGTTAATAATGACTAATAACTTATTCAATTAATTAGTTTTTTCTATATTTAATTTTTCGAAAATAATTATTCAATAATGAAATATTGTCTAAAGTTGTCAATTATTTCTCCGAAATTTTTGACAAAAAATCTTTTCTTATGTAAAGACCATGTGTCCTACTTCTATTGTAAATTTTGCTTGTTTTAATTCAAATTCGCATATTGGTTTCAAAAAAATTTCAAAAATTTATGTTGATAAAAGCCTCCCAATACCTTTGATGAAAATTTTGAATAAAATATCATACATGTATACATTCTGATCATGGACTTTATACTTATTGCTTCAAAAATTAGGGTGTGGGGGATTGAGTCTATTTAAAGACTGATCCTGGATGTTTTTATGGAAAAAAAATAAAGAAAAATATTTTTAATTTTGATGTTAAGGCAATAAAGAACAATAGGATAAAATATCGAGGGGTTCAAGTACGATTTTTAGACTTTTAATCATGATATTTTTACAATTAAAATTTTTAATTCTATTTTTGGAATTACAATTAAAACTTTATTCAAAAATTAGATTTATTTTTTGAAACTTTTTATAAAAATGGTCTTCTTAATGCTTAGGCACATGAAAAAAGACAGTAGAAATTTATTTCAAAAAATTTTCAAAAATTTAAATTCTATCATTGAAAGTAAAAAATGGATTTATTTTATAAAGCCTATCTATCAGTCTACCTTTTTAAAGCTAAAGAAAATATTTCCAAAAATTTATTAAATTTAAATAATAATAATGTTTTAAAAATTTTTTAAAATATTCAAGTTCTGTCATTGAAAGTAAGAGTTAAATTCATTTATTAAAAACTTTTCTGCCAGTCTTCTTCATAGAAGCTTCGTAAAAAATTTCCAAAAATTTATTATATTTAAATAATAGAAATGTATTAAAAATTTAAAAAAAAAAAAATTTAAAAATTTTAGTTCTTTAATTAAAAGTAAGAGTTGAATTTATTTATTCAAAACTTTTCTGTCAGTCTTCTTCAATGAAGCTACATTAAAAAAAAGTCTTTTTATTTCCAAGGCTAATAAAAAAGGCAGGAGAAGTTTATTTTAAAATTTTTTTTAAAAATTCAAGTCAATGATCAAAAAATTCCAATGATCAAAAATGCTCGAAAATAACCAAATTTTCAAAATCAAATGCAGCAGTCAAATTATGATAATTGATAATATTTAGTTGGCAATTATGATAAAAATCGAGAGGGATGCAGGCTCAAAGGTGTACGCGTGCCGAGTCTTTTCATCTAGTTGCAAATTATAATAAATAATGAATATATGGCCATTATATTTAGCTGAAAAATATTTTTTTTTAGATAGAGCAAACGAAAAAATCAATTTTTGCCTTGCTTTTTTTGTTTACAGTGAAGTAGCTGAAGCCGAACAGAAATGATATAACTCAAATGCTTTTCAAAAATGAGCGACAGTTTAACAAACCAAAGCGACACCACAAACAAAGCCAACGCAGAGTCAACTTTGGCCGACACAGACCCGTTGATAGTGAACGCACCGGCCAACACTCAAGCCGAATGCCAAGATGACAAGAGCAGTGTGAACAGTTGGGCGCTCATGTGCCGCATTTGCCACTGCGAAGAGACCAGTGAGGAGTACTTAATCTCGCCGTGTTACTGCACCGGCACTCTCCGCTACGTGCATCAGTCATGTCTACAGCAATGGCTCAAAAGCAACGGTACCTTCTATTTAAATAAAAATTTTTAAAAATTTTTTTTCTTCATTTTTTCAAGGCACAAAATCCTGCGAGCTGTGCAAATTCGACTTTATAATGCAGACAAAAATAAGGCCATTCAAGAACTGGGAAAAGCTTGACATGAACCACATAGAGAGACGCAAAATCCTGTGCTCAGTGGCCTTTCATGTCATAGCCATTACTTGTGTGATCTGGTCGCTGTATGTGCTGATCGAGCGCACCGCCGAGGAAATAAAATCGTCCAACTTTGACTGGGCCTTTTGGATCAAGTTGATTGTGGTGGCGATTGGCTTTACGGGCGGCTGTGTTTTCATGTACATACAGTGCAAAATGTACTTTCAGTTATGTTTAAGGTGGCGCCAATACAACAGGGTTATTCTAATTCAGCCGATCAGCGAAGAAGCGCTGAAGAACTCGCGCCGAAAGCTGTTCGCTGTCGACCCCAAAGTCAATGCGTGCAAGGCAAAATTCAAGGGCGACGACAGCTCGTCAGATCAAGTGCGCACAGTCATTAATCTAAATGAATAGCTTCCATTCTAGTCCGTTCAAAGACCAAAAAGTAAACAGTTGAGATTTAAATTTATTTGTTTTTTTTTTTAATTTTATTTAAAAAATTTGTTAATAAAAAAAATGTTTTTTCCTATGTTTTTCTTCTTGTTATGTGGTCATAGAACACTATTTGGGTGTACTTGTCATTGTGGATTTGAACGCGTGTTGTGTTGTCTCCAGGTGCTGACTTCAGAAAATTAAGTTAATTTTAAAAAATAATTAAATTTCTTTTTTGCTAAGGTGATACTTGAAAATAGGGTTGTTAACATTCAAAAGAAGATTTGGAAGGCTTCTAAATTTTTGTTTTGAATTAGTATTTTCTCTTTTGAATAAAAATGTTTTGGAAAGACTTATATTTAAATGAGCATTAATTTAATTGATTTGAACAATGATAATATTTAGCATTAATTTCTTTGAAACAACATTAATTATATTGGACAAGCATTAATTATTTTAAACGTGCATTTATTATATCAAACATGCATTAATTAAATTTTTTGAACATTATAAATATGCAGTTAACATTAATTTTAAAAAATTTACATTAATTTAGAAAAAACAACATTAATTGCTAAAATAATGACAATGAAATAATATTTTATTTACCAGATAAAGATGTGCCGTAAAACCTTGCAAACTACCCCGGGGTTATAGTGTGTAATTTGCTATAGTTAAATACAAGCCGAAAGACTTATATTTAAATGAGCATTAATTTAATTGATTTGAACAATGATAATATTTAGCATTAATTTATTTGAAACAACATAGCCCCCCCCACCATAATATATGATATAACCCCATGGGTTTAAAAAAAAAATATGTATTACACTGGGGTTGTATTAAAAAATTAATTAAAATTCTTATAATAATACTAACAGATTTTCAGTATAACCCCATTCTAACAAGCTAACATTCGCGATTTAGATTTAGATGACTTTGACGATGATGAAGATGATGAAGATAATTCAGACAAAGAAATGGCTTAGTTTTTGTAAAATATTAAAGCATTGTATAGTTATAATTTCTCTTTTTTTAATATTTTTTTAAATATTTTTATTAACTTTTTTTCAAAAGTACCGAAATTTTCTTTAAAAGCCCAGTCAAAAATTAAACTTTTTTCCGTATTAGCCCATCAATTTAAATAAATAATTTCAATATAAGCCCGGGCTTCTAATTTATTTTTTTTTAAAATAATTTTACAGAATAAATTGCTGTTAAATTATAACCCACCCCATTTTCTCGTTTGAACCCCATGGGGTAGTTTGCAAGGTTTTACGGTAATTAAGGTTTCTGATAAAGAAATACATCGAGATGACAATGCGAAATTCAATTCAGTTGACACATTCAAAAATGTTCAATTTGGTATATGGTGTGTTTGTATTCCAAGAAACGACGATTGGAAGAAAAGTACTTGCAGCTGTCCGGAGTTTTTAAAAAATTACATGTGCAAACTTATCATAGGGATGTCAATAAGATTGAAATATTGCAAACCACCTCCGGAGGCTAAAAATGTCGAAATTGGTAGCAAAGGTAAAAGAGGCAAACCTGCAAAAGCTAAAGGTGCTTTATTAGTACAATAATGGTTTTATTAATGTTACTTTGTTAAAAATTTTATGTTCATTTACTGGTTTTTTATGCTAAAAAAAATGTTCTCATTGTTAATATTTAAATTAATTAATGCTTGTTTATATATAATTTAATGCTAAATAAATGATAAATTAATGCTCAATTAGAGATTTTTTAATGATTTTAATTTACTGCTAATACTCTAAAAAATTAATGCTCATTCAGTATTTTTTTAATGCTCAGTTAAATACAAGCCGTTTTGGAAATCTATAATTTTCAAAATATTTTATTCAGAAACACTCCTTTTGAACGATTCAAAATAAAACAAAACGAACAAAATTTTGACACAAAATTATAAAGTTCAAAATTAAAATTTCAAAACTCTCTATTCTATTATCAGAATCTTAAGAATTATAAATTTACAAACAAATATATTATTATTATATAATATATTTTCTTTTTTTCTTTAATTAATATAGAATCTTACTCCAAAATTATTTTTCAAATTAAAAAAAAATCTAATTTCATCTTTTACTAAATGTTATTTTATCTTTTAATATGTAAATAAAGTTGAAATGTCTTCAAATACTGAATCTATTCATTAGAATTTCACTATTTTTTAGAGTCATAAAAATTTATTGAATTAATAATTAATGAAAAATGATAAACAAAAATATGCACATGAATGAATTCAAAACGTTTGAATGAAACGATAATAATTTTTGTGTGTAGTATTTAAGTGTGAAAATATTTTTTTTAATGTTTAAACAATTGTTTTACAATTTAATTTATATCAAAAAATTTGATTTAGTTTTAATTATCTCTTTCAATTATAATAGTTCCTTTTGAAAACCAAAATAACTAAATTACAATTTTCAAAATAAGATTTCCTATCCTCTTCCAAATGTTATTACACAAAACATAAATTTCAATTTTTCTTTTAAAAGTTATAAAAGAAAGGAGAAAATATTTTTCCAAAATTTAAAAAATTTGAATGTTAACAACCCTACTTGAAAATTAATTAATTTAAAAAATAGGACTAATTTTATTAGATGAAAATATGAACCTAAATAAATATCTTTTTAAATAACGTAATTATCCGAATTTAGTGACATGTCACTATTTGAAATAATGACATGTCAGTAAAAAATGTGCATTGATTTTAAAAAAAAGCAATGGTCGATTTAAATGACATGTCTTAAAAAATGAATAAGTTAACTTTTTTTTTTAAATACATCCAGTTTTAATGATATTCGGATTTAAAACATAATTAAATTTCCATTTTTAAAATAATTTCATAAAAGCTAAAAATATTTTAATAATTTTTAAGTTTTTTCACATTTTATTGCAGTGGTGCTCCGGATTAAGTAATTTACGATAATTTACGTAAAAATTGGTAAATTTACCAAATTTTACGTAAAATGTTGTAAATTTACGTAAATTTACAAAAGTAAAAAAACGTAAATTTATCAGATTTTACGTAAAATTTGGTAAATTTCGAACATTTTACGTAAAATTATGTAAAAAAAAAATGTCCAAAAAATTTAAATGAAATTGAACCCAAAAAATTGAAATAATTTGACACTAAGAATGAAATGACATTGAAATGAAATTGCATTTTTGGCGTTCAATTTCATTAAAATTTTTTGGACATTTTTTTTTTACTTAATTTTACGTAAAATGTTCGAAATTTACCAAATTTTACGTAAAATCTGATAAATTTACGTTTTTTTACTTTTGTAAATTTACGTAAATTTACAACATTTTACGTAAAATTTGGTAAATTTACCAATTTTTACGTAAATTATCGTAAATTACTTAATCCGGAGCACCACTGTACATGTCACTAATAATGAATTTTTATTATTTTCAGAAACAGTGCTCTAACATGTGAATAACATGTGACTTTTAAAGACATGTTTCTCAATTCGGATGATTACGTTAATTGAAAATTTAACATTTCAAAAAGGAGAGGTAGAAAAAAAATATACAATCAATTTAATGACTGAATCTAATTCAAGAATGGTTTTAAAAGAATAGTTAAAACCTTCCAGTTTGATGAAATTTTTTTTTGAAAAATCAATTTTAATTCTAATTTTTCAACTAATAATGATGAAAAAATGTGTTAAAATAACTACTAATCTTTAGATCACTTTTTCACGTAAATTTACGTAATTTCGTCTATTTGCACATTGCATTCATGCACATCGAAATAAGAATTTAATTTAAATAAACAATGGATTAATTCTGCTAATTAAAAAAATTTAAAAAAAAATTGGATTTGAATTTTGCTTTTTATTTTTTATATTGAATTACTTGTATGTTTTTTTAAACCAAAAATATTTTTCTTTATGTTTTATTTTCTTTATTTTTTTTTAAATTGTTTATTTATTATTTTAATAGACTTTAGCTATTGTTCGTATATTAAAAGAAAGTGAAACAGATATAAAGTATTACAAAATTTGGTTCACAATATTTAAAAAACATACAGTAAAATGGGAATTCTAGAAAATTGAAAGATTTCACTTGTGCAAGTCACTCACTTGGAAATTCATGGACAAAAATTGATAAGGGAGACTTTCTTTCAGGATCTCTTGATCTCTCAACAAAAACATCCACATATTCTTTTGTTAGTGATAAAATTAACTCGTTTTTGAAGGGAAAACAGTTTTTAACATATCTTATAAAGAGTTTTTAAAAGGGCCATTGAAATTGATACCCCAAATTTTTGAATAAAATACCCCAATTTTTAAACTTTTTTCCCAATTATTAAATAAAATTCCCCAATTATTTAAATTGTGCATAAAGAAAATAATTGACCCTAAATTAAATTTTCTATTTATTTGTTTTATCTATACCGAGCTAAAGCTCCTTCAGATTTAAAGCTCGTCAAATTTGCATTGATTTTTCTTATTAAAAAACTTTAGATTATAATCAATTATTTCTGATCGTATTAAATTTACGTGAATTTCGTCTATTTGCACATTGCATTCATGCACATGCACATTTAATATTGCTATTTTAATAAATAATTGGCTTTTTCTGCTAATTGAAAAAAATTAAAAAAGTTGTATTTAACACTAGGAGAGCCACGGGGTTTTTAAGCTCTTTTTTTTGTTAAATGAATACAAACTTTTGGAAAAAAATTAAAACTTAAGAATTTTTTTATTCCTCAATCTGAAATTGTATAAAATTTGTAATTTTAATGTTTATGTTTAAAAATTGCTATAATTTAATGCCAAAAAAAATATATTCATAAAAGCCCAAAATGGGTTTTTCAAACCCACAAACATTTTTTGTTTATTTGAAGCATCTAAAAAAATAATTGCTTACAATTTTTATTTATAAATATGTAATATAATATATTTAACATAAAATAAAACTTTATTAGTAAAAAAAAAACTTAAATTTAACTTTATTATAGCAGAATTTAAAAGAGGGTTTTATAAACCCACTTTGGGCTTTTACGGTATAAAAAAATTTGGCCTTTCTAGTATTAAATTATGCATTTTAAATTTAATATTGTATTGATTATTTGTTTTTTTTTTAAACTATTTTTCAAAAAAAAAATGCCAAAAATTGGTTTCGGTTTTTAATAATTCTAAATAAAATTTTTGATCTTTTGTTAGTTAAATAAGGCAATAATTTAACTAACTAAAATTTTTTTTTAAAAGTTGGTTTGATTTTAATATAATACTCAATGCTTTAAAGAAGCAAAAAATATTTAATTAAAGTACAATTTATAAAAAATTTTAAGAATTTGCTATCTTTTTCTTATTAAATGTATTTCAATCACAATTTACCTAAAAATTTTAAAATTTAATTGATAAATTATGATTCATGAAATTTAAGTTGCGATTAAAGGAATATTGAGAATCAAATCGAACAAATGTCAAATTAAAAATCAAAAATTTTATTAAAAATTATTAAAAACCGAAACCAATTTTTATAATTTTTTTGTTTTTCAAATTTTAGCCATTAGATATTTTATTGAGATTTAAGAAATATCTATGAATTTCATTTTATTATTTTTAATCTGAGTAATTTAACAATTAGAGCTTAATTTTTAATTAATTTTAATAAATTAATGTTTAATCAAAATTTCTAAAACAAATAAAAAATTTCTTAAAAAATCATCTAAAACTAAATAATCTATGTTTGAAACACTTTATTTAATTTCAATAGAGCGACGTTGCAAAAATTTCTCCAAATATTTCTAAAAAAAATATATCTCAACTATCGCACATTTTCAATGCATTTACAAAATTGTATTTAAAATTTTTATAAAACACAATAGAACATACCAATTCTATTTACAATAATGAGCGTGATTTTAAAAATTCAAACTGAAAATTATAAGCTAAAATGTCTAATTATTAAAATATAACTAAAATCAAAAAGAACCTTAAAGAACCTAAAAAGAACCAAAAAGTTCTTAAGAAAAAAACAAAAAAGAGCCGAATGGATATAAATAAAATATAACTAAAATCTAATTTGATTATTTTCAAGGTAATCAATTTGAAATTGAGAATAAAGAAGATTCTAACTATGTTAAAGATGGATATGTGGTCTTTTATGATGATTTTTTGTTCTCAAGAAATATAAAAATTATTGAAGGCAACTACACAAAACGTAAACTAAAGTTGATTAGTTTTTGATAGGGCTGGTAGACCGGTTCCAATTTTAAAGCCCGCTTTGAAACCAGTTTCTAAACAGAACCGGTTTTAAAACAGAACCAGTTTTAGGAACTGGTTTCAAAATTGAACCGACTTATAAACAAATTTCAAACAATTTTTCGAATCAAGATATATTCAATATCCAACTCCATTGTGTAATTGCTACCTTACTATTTCTTCTTTTTTTCCTGAAACTTGAACTTTTTTAACATGTGCCACATGTAACAATCTATTCCAATTTATGTCTTCTTAACTTTCATTTATTTAGCTTATTTATTTAGCTTATTTATTTTATTTTGATTCTTTTTTATCTCATTTTATTTTCTTTAATTTTATTTTTTATTTTTATTTTTTTTTTTTTCTGAAGGAGCTCTAGTTCGTTACAGAGAACAAATGAATAAATAAATAAATAATTTTTTTTCAAAAGTTTTATATTTAATAGAATAAAGTTCTAATTTAAAGAATATTTATTTCTAACATCAAAAAATGTTTTTGAAAAATTTTAATGGCATTGTGAATTTTTGAACAAAAATCAAAAACAAAATATTAAAAGTGCCAAAGTTTAAGATCTGAAGGACCAAAACATGTTCTGTAAAGTTTAGCAACTGATACATCTTTTGTTCCACCAATATACTGATTCTGTAAAACCTTGCAAAATTCAGAACATTGTGAATTTTAATACAAAAAACAAAAACAAAATATTAAATAAGCCAGATATTTAATCTGGAGCGACTAAAACATGTTCTGTAAATTGTAGCAACTGATACATCCTCTGTACCACCACTTAAAGTTGAATTGGATTTTTAGTATAATATAATAACCCAAATTCACAATTTTCTGAGTTGTGCAGATTTATTGCAGAGTCTGGCAAAATCAGTATATTGGTGGTAAAAAGGATGTATCAGTTGCTACAATTTATAGAACATGTTTTGGTCCTTCAGATCTAAAACTTTGGCACTTTTAATATTTTGTTTTTGTTTTATGTATCAAAATTCATAATGCCATTTTTTTTTAATAATTATTTTACTAATTAATAATTAATATAAAACTAATCCTATGATTTGTACAATTCAATGTTTGAAAATGTTAAATCGGATGCGTCGAATAAAGCAGTTTAAAATTTAAAAGCTAAAAATAAAATTATTTTTATTCTCAAAAAATTTTTCACTTAAATAAACCGATTTGAAGCTGATTCTAAAAATCGGTTCCATTTTGTAACGGGTTCTTAAAACCGGTTCTGTTTTAAAACCGGTCTTGCAAAAATACGGTTAGTTTTTAATTCTAGAATCCAAAAATAATAGGAAACTGGTATTTTGTTCAAAAGTTGGATTAAAAATACTGTCTTAATCATCAGAATGGCATGAAGATGGTACTTTTCATGTTGCTGTCTGTTTTTGCTACCTTTTTTTATATTTAATAAATTATTTAATCAATTAAAAAAAGACTTTTTTCATTAGGCAAATAGTTTTCACTTTTTGTTAATCTAAAAAATTGTAAGTAACTAAAATTAATGTAAATTTATATGCTAATTTCTCAAAAATTGAAACAAAAAATAATTTTAAATTATAAATCATTATAATTTTCTCTAAAACCTCAAAACACAAAACAGAAAAAAACTCCTTAAAAATAGAAAAATTTAAATGTAAGCTTTAGATGCAGATTTCAGAAAAAAATTTGGTCATTTTTAGACTAAAAATAAATCCATAATTTAGAAAAAAGAATAAATAAAATTTTTTTTTTTTTAAATAAAGTCAAGAGTCAAAAGCATCACCTTTTTTTAAATTAAATTAAGCAAAAAATATTACATGAGGATCCACGTTGACCAATTTACGGTCTCTTTTATTTTTAAAAAGTAAACCTTTGACACTCTCGGCTATTACTTGATAATTAGGCGTGTTATTGGACACGATCATTTGATTTTCCCAATTGTAAAAGCTTAAATCAGTGGCTTTGGGCAGCAGTTTTTTGCCATTGAAATAAGCACCAAAGTCTTCGCTCTTGAGCCTGTGTGCATAGTCTATATAGCCGGATATTTCCTGTCCGCGCGAATTTTTATCCCGAATAAATATAATAGTGGTCATTTTTCCAGTTCTATTCGGCTCTTCTCTCTTGGCCAACTCAACCAAAAAATTATCCTTAAAATTTCTTCCTGCACTTGACAAAATTCTAAAAAAAAAGTTTAAAAAAAAAAATCTTTTTTTTTCAAATTTTTATTTAACACTAGAAGACCTGAGAAGTTTTTTAGACCTCTTTTGGTTGTTTTAAGTTAAATTAGAACTAAAATTTAATTTAAATTTGTAACTAACAAAAGATCAAAAATTTTATTAAAAATTATTAAAAACCGAAACCAATTTTTATAATTTTTTTGTTTTTCAAATTTTAGCCATTAGCCATTTGATTGAAATTTAAGAAATATATAAGAATTTTATCTTATAATTTTTAATCCGAGTAATTTAAAAATTAGAGCTTAATTTTTAATTAATTTGAATAAATTAATTTTGGCATGTAATTATTAATTATGTTACAGTGTGTTCGCGGTTATATCACCCCTTTTGTCCAAGAAGAATTTGGGGAATATAAATGAATTGAGATAAAATCAAAAAATAATTTTTTAACCAAAATTTATTAACATTTAATTGATTTTATAAACAAAACGAATTCACTTAAGGTAATTTAAAATAAATTATTTTATAAAATATAGAAAAAATTAACAAATTTTTATTGGTCCGTTTTCAGCTTTATAGTTAAGATTAGGGGTGGGAAACCGGTTTCAAAATGGAACCGGTTTGGTGAACCGGTTCGAAGATGGAACCGGTTTGGTGAACCGGTTCGAAGATGGAACCGGTTTGGAGAACCGGTTCGAAGATGGAACCGGTTTGGTGAACCGGTTCGAAGATGGAACCGGTTTGGTGAACCGGTTCGAAGATGGAACCGGTTTGGTGAACCGGTTCGAAGATGGAACCGGTTTGGTGAACCGGTTCGAAGATGGAACCGGTTTGGTGAACCGGTTCGAAGATGGAACCGGTTTGGTGAACCGGTTCGAAGATGGAACCGGTTTGGAGAACCGGTTCGAAGATGGAACCGGTTTGGTGAACCGGTTCGAAGATGGAACCGGTTTGGTGAACCGGTTTCGAAGATGGAACCGGTTTGGTGAACCGGTTCGAAGATGGAACCGGTTTGGTGAACCGGTTCGAAGATGGAACCGGTTTGGTGAACCGGTTCGAAGATGGAACCGGTTTGGTGAACCGGTTCGAAGATGGAACCGGTTTGGTGAACCGGTTCGAAGATGGAACCGGTTTGGTGAACCGGTTCGAAGATGGAACCGGTTTGGTGAACCGGTTCGAAGATGGAACCGGTTTGGTGAACCGGTTCGAAGATGGAACCGGTTGGTGAACCGGTTCGAAGATGGAACCGGTTTGGTGAACCGGTTCGAAGATGGAACCGGTTTGGTGAACCGGTTCGAAGATGGAACCGGTTTGGTGAACCGGTTCGAAGATGGAACCGGTTTGGTGAACCGGTTCGAAGATGGAACCGGTTGGTGAACCGGTTCGAAGATGGAACCGGTTTGGTGAACCGGTTCGAAGATGGAACCGGTTTGGTGAACCGGTTCGAAGATGGAACCGGTTTGGTGAACCGGTTCGAAGATGGAACCGGTTGGTGAACCGGTTCGAAGATGGAACCGGTTTGGTGAACCGGTTCGAAGATGGAACCGGTTTGGTGAACCGGTTCGAAGATGGAACCGGTTTGGTGAACCGGTTCGAAGATGGAACCGGTTTGGTGAACCGGTTCGAAGATGGAACCGGTTTGGAGAACCGGTTCGAAGATGGAACCGGTTTGGTGAACCGGTTCGAAGATGGAACCGGTTTGGTGAACCGGTTCGAAGATGGAACCGGTTTAAATGTTTGTTTAATTTTTAAAAAACAATGTTTTGTTTAATTTTTTATTTTAAACGCAAAATGAAAATAAATTATTTTAACTTTATAAAATATATTAATTTTGTCTGAATCCTGAGCTAAAAAATTTATTTTCTAAAAGCATGCATCTTAGAACAAATTCAAATATTTTCTTTTTCGAAAAGCAAAATTAATTCTAATGAATATTTTTTCTCTTCTTATAATTGCTTAATGTTCGCTATGAAAAATTAGTTTTGAATAGGGTTTAAAAAATTAGCTAGACAGTTTAATTTTCTTAGCAGAAACTGTTATAGATTTTTTAAACGTTTTCACGTTTTTTCGGGATTGGTGTTTTCTTAATAAAATATAAAATCTTTTTCTATTGTATTTACATGTTTATTGATATTTTAACCCACTATATAAATGATGCATTTTAAAATTTTAATCTATTTAATTAAATTTACAATAAATATTTGAAAATTGAAAATGTCGCTACCAATGACAAGTGAATCAGCTTTGCTTTTGTCCCCAGGATCGAAACGAAAAAACGAAGAAAGACGTAACTCAAGTCATGTGTGGCAACATATGAAAAAAAATCCTGAACAAAAAAAAATAGTTTGTGTTTATGAAAATTGCTCAAAATTTTACGCTGAATCGACAAGTACTAGAGTTTTGGCAAATCATCTGAAAGTTGAGCACAATGTTACAAAGCCTTCTTTTGAAGATTCTGACTCTGAGTTTGAAAATATCACAAGTCCAAAAGTCATTCGAGTATCAGAACAATCACGAATCACCGATTTGTTTTTGACTTTTTTAATAAATAATATTCAAGCATTTCTGTTAGCTGATGATCCGGATTTTAAAAGATTCATCTACAGTTTAAATAACAAATATATTATTCCTTGTAGAAAAACTGTTAGAGAAAAGATCAAGTTAAGATATGAGATTTGTTTGAATAACATTAAAGAAATGCTAAAATCAATTATTTCAAAAATTCATGTCACAATTGATATTTGGACATCTCATTGTAATGAGCCCTATATGTCTGTCACGGTTCATTTTGTGAATAATAATTGGAAATTGACAAGCATGCTTCTTGATGTTTTTTATTTTCCACATCCTCATGACGCTATATTTATTCTTGAAAATTTGAATAGAGTAATTATATTTTTCTAAATAATTGATTTAAAAAATTAATTATTTTCTTAGGTTTTAGATAATTTTTCAATTAATGACAAAACTTTATCAGTTACAACCGATAATGCTTCAAACATGGTCTGCTTTGGGGAAATGTTCTGTTGTGCTAATGAAAATCGAATGCATATTAGATGTGCTCTACATATCTTACATCTAATTGTTCAAACTGGCCTGGAAAACGAATCAATATCTCATCTTTTTGAAAAAATTCGTTTTTTTTTGCAAAAAAAATCCACAGCTCATCACGTCTAGTACAATTCCTAGATTCACAAGAAGGATCAAACGATGAGCCTAAAATCAATGTTGTTCTTGATGTTAAGACTAGATGGAATTCGACACACGAAATGATTAAAACTGCATTGCGGATTAAAAAATCTTTAACATCAACATCAGTTCATATTTGTTCACAAGGAAATATAACATATAACCAACTTGATGATAACGATTGGTTATTAGCCGAAAAAATATGCCTTCTTCTTGAGCCATTTAATCAAGGTAATTTAAAACTGAAACCAATTAAAAGATTTTTTTTAAAGGTATTTCTAATTTAGCCACACAAGATCTCTCATATGATAAGCAAGTTTGTGTTTCAAGTGTTTATCCTTGTTTTACCCAAATAGAAGAAAATCTAAGAAGCTTTTCAAGCAGCATTGAGTTTGAAACAATGAAAGTTGCAATTGATGAAATGGTTAAAAAATTTGAAATATATTGGCCAAAGATAAAAGAATTTTCCATACTTTGCCATTCGTTGGATCCTCGATTTAAGCTTTTATATATTAAGGGAAGAGAACCAAAGAGGCTTGCAAAAAAAATATTGTTAGATTGTTTTGAAAGATATTTGGATGAAAATATTGAAACAGAGGATATTCCGATAACTCCAAGTCTAACGCGTCCTAAGTCTCTCGCAGAAAGAATGATCGCAACAATTACAAATACATCTATAAATAATGAATCTGAAATCGACAAGTATTTAAAACAACCAGCCATTATTTTTACTGAAGATATTGACATCCTAAAATGGTGGGACAATAACCGTAAAAATTTTTTAATTTTATCTCGAATGGCAATGGACTATTTAGGAATTATGCCTTCAAGTATTCCATCAGAAAGATGTTTTTCAATTGCAAATTTGACAATAGATAAAAATAGATCAAATCTTGCACCAGACACAGTTCAAGAACTTCTTTGTCTCAAATCGTGGAATAAATTACAATAATTGAAATTAAAGAAAATTTAAAAAAAAGTAATAAAAAGAACAAAATTTGCTTTTATTTTACTTTCTTTTTATTTATTTGAATAATTAATAAAATATATTAAATAAATCATTTCTTTATTCAAAATTTAAAATTATAGGTTTAGAGTTATTTTAAAAAATCTATATAAAAAAAATGGTGCACACTGTTTGCATCACTCATCGAACTATTTCAAAATATAAAAATTGGCTCATAAGCATTTATATGAAATAATAGTGTCTTACACTTATTTAATTATTGTGGTTTTTTAAACAAAAGATTAGTTGAGTTGATAGTGTTGGGATCTGTACAAGCGGTCATTGGACCGCTAAAATGAACGGTCTAAAAATACGGTCTGGTGATAAGATATAAAAAAAAAATTAAGATAATTTAATATGTTTATTAACCTTAAAAAAAAATAAGGTTTTTAATTTAAAAAAAAATTTAAAAAAATTTTATTCAAAAAATAAAAAAATAAAAATTTAATTTTAAAAATAAAATTTAAAAAATTAAAAAATTTTATTTAAGAATAAAAAATTAAAAATTATAAAATTAAAAATTTTATTAAAAGATAAAAATAAAAAAAAATATAAACTGGTTGTTTGGTTTTGGTTATTTTTTTTCTTCGGTTGGCAGTTGTTGGCCGTTGGAAGTTATTTTTTACTGGTTATTAGCCGTTGGAAGATGTTTAGATATTGATTGTTAGTTAACGGCCAATCACCAAATACAAACAACCTCTAACTACCAAAAACCAATAAAAAATAACTTCCAACGGCCAACAACTGCCAACCGAAGAAAAAAATAACCAAAACCAAACAACGAGTTTCTATTTTTATTTATTTTTATCTTTTCATAAATTTTTTAATTTTATAATTTTTATTTTTTTATTTTTATTTTATTATATTTAAATAAAATTTTTAAATTTTAAAATTTTTTTTTTTAAATAAAATTTTTTAATTTTTTAATTTTTATGTTTTTATTTTTATTTTTTTATTTTTATTTTTTTATTTTTATGTTTTTATTTTTATGTTTTTATTTTTATTTTTTTATTTTAATTTTATTATATTTAAATAAATTTTTTAATTTTAAAATTTTTTTTTTTAAATAAAATTTTTTAATTTTTCAATTTTTATGTTTTTATTTTTATTTTTTTATTTTTATTTTTTTATTTTTATGTTTTTATTTTTATTTTTTTATTTTTATTTTTTTATTTTAATTTTATTATATTTAAATAAAATTTTTAAATTTTAAAATTTTTTTTTAAATAAAATTTTTAATTATTTTTATTTTTTTTTTTTAAATAAGATTTTTTTAATTTTTTAATGTTCACCAAACCGGTTCCATCTTCGAACCGGTTCACCAAACCGGTTCCATCTTCGAACCGGTTCACCAAACCGGTTCCATCTTCGAACCGGTTCACCAAACCGGTTCCATCTTCGAACCGGTTCACCAAACCGGTTCCATCTTCGAACCGGTTCACCAAACCGGTTCCATCTTCGAACCGGTTCACCAAACCGGTTCCATCTTCGAACCGGTTCACCAAACCGGTTCCATCTTCGAACCGGTTCACCAAACCGGTTCCATCTTCGAACCGGTTCACCAAACCGGTTCCATCTTCGAACCGGTTCACCAAACCGGTTCCATCTTCGAACCGGTTCACCAAACCGGTTCCATCTTCGAACCGGTTCTCCAAACCGGTTCCATCTTCGAACCGGTTTTTCTTTGAACCGGTTTCAAACCGGTTTTCACGAACCGGTTTCCCACCCCTAGTTAAGATATTTTTCGTTTTCTTTTATTATTTTGTTAACAGTTGACCTGTCAATTTTGAACTCTGTAGCAAGGTCATCATCGCTTTTATCTGTTTTTAATTTTTTTCTTTAACAATATCAATTTTTGTTTCAATTAAAATTGTTGTTCGCTTTTTTCGGCTAATTTTTTTTACAATAAATTTTTTTGTGATTAAAGTGTAGCTTATTTACTATTGTGTATATGTAATAATTTTTTCAAAAAAACGGGTTATAAGTAAATTTGGGGATATCTCGAGGGGATTTAACTTAACATTATTTTTAATGTAAATGTATTAGAAGAAATCCGTTCTTAAATAATTCAGGGATAAATCCAAATTGGGATATAAGTATGTAGTGATATAACCGCAGACTGACTGTATTAATATTGAAATAAAAAACAAAATTACTGAACTAAGGAACAAATGTATCTTTTTATTTCTATTATAATAAAAAAAGTACATAAATAAAAAAAGTAATACAATTTAAATCAAATTAGAACAAAAATAATTAAATATAGACAAAAATAATATTCAATTTACTTTTTTTTTTTGTTTTTTTGTTAGGCGAATTATCTGTGGCCCGTTTACAGGTCCAATCGTTATCGGCAAAAGTCATAGCTAGATTTCCTTGAGCTGATTCTAAGTTACGAAAACTACAGAAAGGGAGGTAAACTTTTCCCTTTCCTCTAGTTTTTTTAACTTGTTCTGGTTTAATGGACTAATGGACATCTTGGCTTAAGTAATTATTTATTATTATTTATTTATTTGTAAATCTGTATCGAGCGTTAGCTCCTTCAGAGAAAAATAAAAATAAATAAAAAAAATGATTAAAATAAAAGTTACTGAATAAAATACGAATTAAAAAATATAGTTAAATAATTGAAATTTGAAAAGGAATTAAAAAGAAAAGAAAAAAAGAAAGAAGAAAAGAAATAAAAAATCGTTTTTGAAAGGCAGAAAATAGACACAAAAGTTATATCGGTTTAGTTTTCAGGGAAAAAAGAGTCTATGACAAGGTAGCAATTACACAATGGAGTTGGATAGTTAACAAATCTTGGCTTAAGTTGTTTGGGATTTCGATTTATTTTTATTGGTGCTATACAAAAATTTCCTTTTTGTATAACACCAATAAACTCATCTTGTCGGAATCAGCTTTAGAAAGTCATTAATTAATTATTGAAAAAAAGTTTTTTTAGATATATATTTGTTTCAATTAGATCAAATTAGCTGTCAAAGAAATAAAACAGTTACTAACTTAATCATATTTGACATTATTTAATTTAATTGTACTAACAAAAAATAATTGACACTAACATCAGTATTTTTTTTCTATAAAATATTATTTTTGTTTTTTAAAAATATTATACGCGATTAATTTTAATCAAAATTAAAAAAAAAATAAAATATTTCTTAAAAAATCATCTAAAACTATATATAGTAATTCTTGGTTGAACCGTTAATGGGGTAAAACCGTGAATTCTTCTTTGAATGACTATAACTTTTCTTTGAAAAAAATGTTTTCTATTAAATAAAAAAAAAGAATATAAAGAAGGTCAATGTTAATAAAGATGACCAAATAAAAGAATTTTTAATTTTTTTTTATTTCATTTAAACGACTAATCGTCGCTATTTAAAAGAAAATGCCGATCCTCAAAAAAAAACTTTCTTGATAATTGGTAAAAATTTGAACAAAGAACACTTTTATATGTATTTTTTGATGCTGATTACGAATTTCTTATAGAAAAATTCAAAAACTTAACCGATTTTCTGTTATTTCAAAATAAAATAAGTTTAAGAAAAAAATGGAATTGGGGTTAAACCGTTAATTTCATTTATCGCAATAAATAGCGTGAATTTTCTATTTGATTGATATTTAAAAAAAAACTTTTTAAAAATGCCGAGAAGTAACTTGGTTCAATCTGTTCTTCAACATCTACAATCAGCAAATAAAGAGAAAACGTCAACAAAATAAACGAGGAAGAAAGTACGGTGAAGTTTTGAAACAATTAGAAGATGAAGAGGCAAAAAAGTTGAACAAAAAGAGGAAAAAAGTGACAATAATCAGTGATGAAGAAGATGAAGAAGAGTCTGAAATTGAAATATCTCCACTGAACGACCAAAAAAGTTGTTTCAAATGTAAAACAGTATTTGGAAAAGTCAAAACAAATCAAAACAAATGGATTTCTTGTGAGAAATGTAACAATTGGTCTTGTGGGAAATGCCTTCCAAGAGGCTTTGATTTAACTATGGAATTTTTTTGTTCAAAAAAGTGTTCTAAATAGATAAATTTTGTTTTAAAATAGGATACATATATTTTCTTATACTTTTTTTTCGTATTTTAATTGCTTGAATTTATGTAATTCACGGATATACCCCAATGTAAGCGTTGAAACGTTAATGAAAGATCTTATTTTGTTTTAACTATAACTTTTTAACCGTTCTTTTATTTTAAATAAAGTTTTTTTTTAAATTAAAGACAATATTCTCTTTTATTGTTTTATATTTTTTTCGAAAAAAAAAATCACAACTAATTAGCGATCAAATAAAAGAATTCACGGTTTTACACCGTTTGACTAAAATCTATGTTTGAAACACTTTATTTAATTTCAATAGAGCGACGTTGCAAAAATTTCTCCAAATATTTCTAAAAAAAATATATCTCAACCATCGCACATTTTCAATGCATTTTCAAAATTGTATTTAAGATTATAAGCTAAAATGTCTAATTATTAAAATATAACTAAAATCAAAAAGAACCTTATCTTACCTATCTTTTTCATATTAAATGTATTTCAATCACAATTTACCTAAAAATTTTAAAATTTAATTGATAAATAATGATTCATGAAATTTAAGCTGCGATTAAAGGAATATTGAGAATCAAATCGAACAAATGTCAAATTAAAAATCAAAAATTTTATTAAAAATTATTAAAAACCGAAACCAATTTTTAAAATTTTTTTGTTTTTCAAATTTTAGCCATTAGCCATTTCATTGGGATTTAAGAAAAATCTATGAATTTCATTTTATTATTTTTAATCTGAGTAATTTAACAATTAGGGCTTAATTTTTAATTAAATTAAATAAATTAATGTTTAATCAAAATTTAAAAAAAAAATAAAAAATTTCTTAAAAAATCATCTAAAACTAAATAATCTATGTTTGAAACACTTTATTTAATTTCAATAGAGCGACCATGCAAAAATTTCTCCAAATATTTCTAAAAAAAATATATCTCAACTTTCGCACATTTTCAATGCATTTACAAAATTGTATTTAAAATTTTTATAAAACACAATAGACCATACCAATTCTATTTACAATAATGAGCGTGATTTTAAAAATTCAAACTGAAAATTATAAGCTAAAATGTCTAATTATTAAAATATAACTAAAATCAAAAAGAACCTTAAAGAACCTAAAAAGAACCAAAAAGTTCTTAAGAAAAAAACAAAAAAGAGCCGAATGGATATAAATAAAATATAACTAAAATCTAATTTGATTATTTTCAAAGTAATCAATTTGAAATTGAGAATAAAGAAGATTCTAACTATGTTAAAGATGGATATGTGGTCTTTTATGATGATTTTTTCCTTTTTTTAATTCATATTAAGCTAATTGGGTGAATATTCTGAAAAAGAGGTTAGTTCTCTGATTAAATATTTACAAAATCAGGGGTAGCTGGGTTAACCTAATTCACCCAATAAGGCCTCACCTAATTAACCGCAGGAGGTAAAGGAAGAATAGAAAAAACTGGTCTAATTCGGTGAGTATTTTTGGAGTTTTTGAAAAAAATGAGTGCGAAATATGCAATAAAAAAAAAGGTCTCCCGGTTAGGCTCATTTACCATTTAGAAGTTAACATTGTTAATATAGAAATTTTTTAGACTTCTCGGGGCTTAACGGTGGAAAAAAATTTGGGTCTTCTAGAGTTAAAAAAAAAATCAATTACTGCTGTTGGTTCTTTTTGGATTGTTTGTTGGCCTCGGCGGCAAGTTTGCGCGCCTCAAACTCCTCGCGTTTAAGCACTTCGCCAGATCCACGGTAGCCCAACTCGACCAATTGTCTTGCCAGCTCTTCGTCCTAAACACTGCAATTAGCTTTGTCTCTATTTCAACATTAACATTACCTCTAGATAGTACAGGTCCAGACTGGATATTTGCGAGTCCAAAAAGTCCTCGTAGGAGGCGAACTCGATGACAGCATCGTGATCATTGGCAGCGTCTTCTTCCATTTTTGTTCTCGCTCACAAAATAAATTACAGCTTTGTTTATCAATTTAGAGCTAAATATAAGAAAAAAATTTGGTTGCCATGGCAACGTAAAAAAATTTTTGGAAAATAAGCCAATGGGCTTGTCGATTGTCAGCGCGGACTTTCAAATGTCCTTTAAGCGTGTGGACATTATCGAACACTATCCAAACCGGACTAAGCACAAGCTGGTCTAAATTTAGCATCACTTCTAAAAAGCCTAAAAATATTGCTCTAGATTGCAAGAATAAATAACAAGGCTTGTGCTCAAGCATCGCATGAGACTAATTTAAACTTCTAAATAAAAAAGAAACAACAAAAAAGAAAGCAACTAGACAATTTAGATTGGCAAAGAATTTGAAAAATGTCGAGCTTAGAATGCACCGAGCAGCCAAACGAGTCAGAAGAAGCAACCGAGAGTTTTTTGATTCAAATGGAAAATTTAGATAGCATCAAAGAGGAGAGTGGGTCTGTGCGCACCAACCAAAGCTGGTACATGTGCCGCATATGCCACTTGGAGACTAAGAGTCGCAACACTTTTATCAGTCCGTGCAATTGTTCGGGCACCATATCGTGTGTGCACGAGGCCTGTCTGCAAAAGTGGGTCTTGTTGAAGAACAAAAAAGCGTGCGAATTGTGCAAGTGCGAGTTTAAAATAGAGAAGAGGCTGAATTCGATGCGCAAGTGGTCGTTTAGTGGTCTTAACATGAATCAACAGGAAAAAAATCGCTTTTTTCTAATCAATTTCTTTTATGTTGTTGGTCTTGTGTGCAATGTGCTCGCTCTAGTCACACTCCTCACCGGTCTCATACGAAAATTCAACCTCAACTCGTTTGACATCGAATTTTTGCTCTATTTGATTTTTATTGTCTTTGTTTCGTTTTGTATTTTATGGTCTCTGGTCTCGCTCATGCATTTGTGGATCAATTTAGTGACTAACTTAATCAGAACCAACCAGTCAATTGTCATACTCTCGGCTAAATAAATGTGCATTTTTGTGCTGTCCTCGTCCTTTGTGTAAATGCTTCATTTAGCTCTAGTTTAAATTACAATTTGTACATCTTTATTTATTTTGTTAAACCAGTTTTTTTTTTGTTGCTTTAAAGTAATAAAATTAATTTAATTTGGTCTTTTTTTTTTAAATAAAGAAGGTGAAAAATTCAGTACAAATTGAACTTCAAAATGAACATTGACAGTACCAGAATTTTTTTTCAATAGATTACAGCTTTTTTTAATTTTGGATTTAAAAGAAGAAAAAAATTAAAAAAATTATAAAGTGTAAAAAAAAGTTTCTTCTCAGAAATTAACATTCTATTTAATTAAAAAAAGACTAAAAATTTGAATTTTTTTGTTGTCATTCTATTACAGCATAACGTTTTGGCAACTTGAAGTGAATGATCATGATCAAATGGTCAAAATTTAATTGATTAAAATATAAATGAAAATAAAAATGATGAAATTAGCTTTATTTTATTATTTTAATTAAAAAAAAAACAAAAAATTTTTTTTTCTATTTAATCATAAATTGATTCTTTTGAAATACAGTACTGCTATGATAAACTGTTTTTAAGTAATTTCACGTAAAATTACCAAAGTAAAAAAAAAAGCAAATTTACCGGATTTTACCAGAATTAACGTAAAAATTACGTAAATTTTTGTAAAAAAGTAAAAATTCCAAAAAATAACTATTTTTAATTTATTATTGTTTTTTTTAAATTTTGGCATATTTTGACTTTTTTGAAATTTTGGGACTACCCGGTTATGTTATCAGCTGATAACATATTTTGTTATCAAACTGATCACCTCCGGTTATATTATCATGCGGATAACAAAAAATGTTATCTAGGAAAAAAGTTATCAAAAAACTTTAAAAAAAAATATTTTTTAAATTTAGTTATCATTACAAAAATTATTATAAAAAATATCATTAAAAAAAATTTGAAAATTGTAAAAATGTATATTGTTTTTTTTATTAGTGCTGGACATGTGTAATTAACACTAGAAGCACCAACGAGTCAAAATGACTCTTTTTCGATTTTTAATCACTAATATCTATATTATTTTAAATGATACGAACACAAAATTTATTTTTCAGCATAAAAAAGCATTAATTTTTGTAAAATTAATGAGAGATTATGTCAAAGACTATGTTTTTGCGCATAATCAAGCACACACTACTAGAAGCACCAAAACGAGTCAAATGACTCGTTTGAAAATTTTGCATTGAATTTATTAATTTTGAATTAAATTTATAAATTGTAATCATGATAATGGCTCGTAAATCCGCTCTAAATGCCAAAGAATTGATAAAGACTCTTGTTGATATTCAGACTGATGACTCAGACGCTGGTTCTGAATATGAAGATAACCATATTTCAGAAGAGGAATTTGATGAGTTCGACGATGCAGGTGACGAAGTTTTTGATCCAAACGAAGCTGATTTGGAAGACGATGATGGTAAAATCGATGAAGCTATCGAAATGACTATAAAGCGAGCTATTGGTGATCAGTCAGTCCGTGAGTTTCCAGATACAGCGGATAAATCATCTAAGGCTGGAGTAGTCTGGAATAAATTAAAATTAGACCGAACAAAACGCATCGCAAATCAAGTTAAATTTTCAGGCAAACCTGGTCCGACCGCTTTTGTAAAATGTAAAATGTAAAAAAGCAGTGTGTGGTTTTTGTACTAAAGAAAATGAGTGTGTTTGTAAGGAATGTTAAGGGTCTTAGGTATTTTTTTCTTCAAAAGACTTAAATCGCATAATATTAATTGCTTCTAGATAAAATAATTATTTTACTAGATAAAATGTATTAATTTTACTAGATAAAAAAATTAATAACTAGAAAATAAATTTAAACACTATAAAAAAAATTAACACCTATCAAAAAAAATATATTACTAGATAAAAATTGCTTTTAACTATAAAGAAATATTAATTGAATACAAAACTTATGAATCTGCTATATAAAAATATTAATTGACATTAAAAATTGATTGAAACTATTAATTGACATTAAAAATTGATTGAAACTAGTTTGAAATTTGACATCTCTTTTAATTGATTAAATGTGGTCTATATAAGTTAAAAAAGAACTTTAAGAAATCATAAATATGTTGGGACAGGACTGAGTCATTCTATTCCATTGGTTGTAAGACTGGTGAAGGAATACAAAGAAGGTTTCGAATCAAGATATATTGACTACCCAACTCCATTGTGTAATTGCTACCTTACTATTTCTTCTTTTTTTTCTGAAACTTGAACTATTTAAACATGAGCCACATGTAACAATCTTTTCCAATTTTATATATTCTTAATTTTCATTTATCTAGCTTATTTACTTTTTTTTTAATTCTTTTTTTTTTTTTTTTTTTTTTTTTTATCTTATTTTATTAACTTTAATTTTATTTTTATTTTATTTTTTAATTTTTAACTTATTCTGAAGGAGCTCTAGCTCGGTACAGAAAACAAATAAATAAATAAAAATAAATAATAAGAAATCAATACAGATATACAAATAATTAATTTAATTAAGAAATCAAATTAAAGTTTTAGTTTCAAAAATGAGCTCTGATGAAAGCTTTTCTTCAATAAGCTCTGACAGCTCCACAGAATCCATCAATGATTCTGACACCGAGATTTACGAGATTGAACCTAGACACACGCGACCAACGGTAAGTCAAATTCAAACCGATTTAAACGCCGATGACACCGATGTTGAAGATGATGCTCAAATTGTTGTAAAAAAAGGACGTGGTAAAAACAAAGTATATGATTTAGTTGCAGAACAAATAAGTCTAAATGATGCAATTGAGTTTATAAAAGGTTTCGAATCCGTCAAATGGACTCGCGCAGACACACGCAACACGGAAGAGGGAGAAAAACGTTTTTACACTTGTATTAAAGGGTGTCCAAAAAGATTATATATATTACTAAATGCCGAAGACGAGTTTGTCAATACGTCGTCGGACTCACAGAACGATTAAATAAATATGAGTTTCCATCAAATGTCAAAGCAATTCCTTTGGGACAGAAAAGAAAACCTGGAAGACCAAAAACAACAGTCGAATGCTTAGAATTTCAACCGGGTGAACAGGTATCCGATTCAAGTGATGAGGATACCTTCGAAGAACTTCTGGACATCCCAATTAACGATCAAAAAAAGACATACAAAAATAATTCGAGCAATATACTATTTGACAACGACGAACCTGGGCCAAGTCAACCTATTAAGCCGAAACGTGGTCGAGGTAGACCAAGTAAAAACAGTCAAATTACAATTACTTCTGCAAAAAAAAGAGACGCGAAAAGTACAAGCGATGCCGCTGTGAGTCAAACTCAAAATAAAAAACGCAGAATTTAATTTTTTATTCTTTTATTTTTTTTCTACTTATTAATATAAAATTATATCAATTTGTATTTTTTTCTACTTATTAATAAATATATCTAGTCAAAATAATATTTTTTATCTTTTATTTGAATATCTAGTAAATTTAATACCTTTATCTAAAATAATTAATTCAATGCCGACTTAAATTTGATTAAATTTGTATTTTTTACTAATTAATTTTCATTTTATAATAAATAATTTTTCAAAATAGTTGCTAATTTCCTTTTATTTCCAAAATGAGTCATTTGACTCGTTTGGTGCTTCTAGTATTAAAAAATTTTGGTGCTTCTAGTGTTAAGCCACTGGGGCCTTTCATATATTTTACGTCAAAGTAAAATTTTACTTTTTCAAATGTTTTAAAATTTATTAAACTTTATGTTATCATTTAAAATATAATGTTATCATGTTTGATAACATTTTTCCTTGATAACAAAATATGTTATCAGCTGATAACATAACCGGGTAGTCCCGAAATTTTTTGGTCTTGAATTCGAAAAAAAATAATTACTTTTTTTTACGTAATTTCACATGAAATTTTATTTAATATTGGTAATTTTTAGTAAAAAAAATTAAATTTTGTACAAATTTAAAAAAAGTAAATTTTAAACAATAAACAAAAACGAAAAAGTAAAAAGTGTTCAATTATACACATTTCATCATAATTCAATGATTCTACCAATCTTCATTTTTTTCTATTACCACTTTAATTTCCTTAATTTATATTAATAATTTTTTAAAGATTAAATTGATAGTATCTCCTGGTAAAGTTCTGCATCCATGTTGCTCTTAAAAATCTTTAAAATTTCTTAAGTAAAAGCTATTCTTCATACTCTGTATCTTACAGCAAAATTGGTTGCTCCCTAAAATGAAATCCCAGCCCAAATATTCAGTTTTCCTTCATATTTTGAAGTTGATGTTGCTTTGAATATTGGCTGGATATTTAGCCGGATATTTTGATGGGAGACTGGCCTTTCCCAGAGTCGAATTGTGGTTCATCAAATAATATGTAGTTTTTGAAGGCAAATTGAGTTTGAGATCAAGATCAAAAGATCAAAATACAAATTGTAATATTTTTTTTTTAATAGGGAAAAAATAAATGTTTTCCGAATTTTCATAGTTACAATTTTAAAATGTCCCTTTTTGTTGAACTTTAATAGTTTTAAATGTTTTAATTGATTTTAATGAAAACTTGCTTTTAAAGACAAAAAAATTAACTGTTCTAAAATTTAAAATTTAATAAAGTAGAAAAATTAAATTATTTCAGTTTGAATGAATGGATATAAAAGTTATGAATTTGAATTTGTGAATTAACTTAACCTGAATTATTTAAATTATTGATTGTTTTTGTTAAATAAATTAGAGATCAGTCATTTTGATGTTTATTTGGTAATGAACCACTACTAAACATAACTTGTCTAGTAATGTTTCGTATTTATTTTTTCAAAATCATCAAAATCAATAGATTAATTAAGTTTTAAAATTTTAAATGATCGTATTGATCTTAAAATTTGATCTGAAACTTTAATTTACCGTTTTTAAACTCGCAGTTGTGAAACCTTTAAAACCAAATAATATAAGAAGTGTTTTAATGTTTAAAATTTATTTTTTTTTAAATTGTACAAAATCTACTTTTTTTTGCTAAAAATTACCACTATTAACTTAATAGTGGTAATTTTTAAAACTCGACATGAATAAAATTTCACGTGAAATTACGTGAAAAAAAGTAATTTTTTTTTCGAATTTAGGACCAAAAAATTTCAAAAAAGTCAATAAATTTTAAAATTCTCAAAAAAAAATAGTATTTGGAATATTTATTTTTATTATTATTTTTTTTATATTTATCTATTTTTTGGAATTTTTACTTTTTACAAAAATTTACGTAATTTCCGGTAATTTTACGTTAATTCTGGTAAAATCCGGTAAATTTACTTTTTTTTTTCTTTGGTAATTTTAAGTAATTTTACGTAGAATTACGTAAAAACAGTTTATCATAGCAGTACTGTATTTATTTGAAAACTTGGAAGAAAAAATTAAAATCCACATTAAAGTATCCAAATTATGACTCTGTATCATTTTAGCAGAGTTCAAATTAGCAAAATCAATTTAGAAAATTAAAATTATCTATTTTCACTTTAGCAGAGTAATAAATTTGGTAATTAACAAATTAAAAGTAGCATGCATGTTTTACCAATGTATTAAGCAAAAAATGTAAATCCAAATGTTTAGCTCGTTACAGATAAAACAAATAAAAAAAATAAAAATCAAAATGCCTTACCAAAGGCAATTTCATTGGTGAAGTATATAATCATGGTCCAAAATTAAGCCTTGGAAATAAAAGAAGAAATATACGAAGAGTAGTCATGGCTTTTTCTAAAATTATCTCAAATGTTCCACCGGAAAAATAGCTTATAGTTTAATAGACCAAGTGAAGTCAAATTTATTTATTTGTTTATCTGTATCGCTTAGGCTCCTTTAGATGAGTCCATATATTTTTTTATTTTTATGCTAAATTGAATTTGCTAATTTTAATTAATTATTGCTGAATTTAAGTTGCTATTTTTTTAAAATTAATTGCTAAATTGAATTAATAATTTGAGCTCTGCTAAAATGAACCTTTAAAAAGTCAGTTTTGGGCCTGATTTTGTTCGTAATCTATATAAATGATCTATTGGATTCAATTCCTATTTATGTCTTTTCAACTTTCATTTTTTTAGCTTATTTACTTTATTTTGATTCTTTTTTTTTTGTCTCATTTTATTAACTTTAATTTTTTTTTATTTTATTTTATTTTTATTTTATTTTTTTTTTAACTTATTCTGAAGGAGCTCTAGCTCGGTACAGAAAACAAATAAATAAATAAAATAAATAAATAATTCATGTCATGATTCATGATCATTCATGTAATAAAGTCATGTCTATCATATGCAGATGGCTTGAAAATATTGGGGATTTTTAGTAAGAATGAATTTGGATCGACTTAACTTCAAAATGATCTCTTCGAATTAAGTAACCGGACACCAAAATGTTCTACTGAACTGAATGTTTTAAAGTGTAAAACAAAGTATACTGGTCGAAATAGGAATAAAACTGGATATACTGTTCCAATCTTGGATGGGACAGTATATCTGACCATGTATTCAAAAAATATATAACTAACGAAAACTTTTTATTTTTTTTTTTGAAGGAGCCTTGACTCGACCAGAATTTACTTAACACTAGAAGCACCAAAATTTTAAACTACTAGAAGCACCAAAACGAGTCAAATGACTCGTTTTAATGGAATCTAATGGATAAAAATTTATTATATGGATAAAGTTATTCAATACATAATTTTAATTGAGCGAAAATACAAATTTGGCTAAAAAAAAGTATCTTGCAACAATCTTATCTTCTAATGAATTCATTTCTTATTGAGCCAATTCTTCGTCTTTCATGTAAATTACGCAAACTATAATTTTTGCATTTTTTAAAATTGCTTATCTTCGTTCAAGTATTAGGGTTTGAGTCAGTTTTTTAAAGATTTGTATACTTTTTATTAATATTTTATGATTCATCCATTGATTTTGTAGATAAAGTCAAAATTTTAATTAAAAAGCGAGTCAAATGACTCGTTTTGGTGCTTCTAGTAATATATACTTGATTTTGGACAAAGGATATTTTTTTTTATTTGAATTTAGTTAATTTAGAAAGTTATTCTTATTTTTATGCTGAAAAAAAAATTTTGCTCAAATAGCAAAAATTGACTTAGATTTTAGCGGCCAAAAATCGAAAAAGAGTCATTTTGACTCGTTGGTGCTTCTAGTGTTAATAAATAAAAATACTGGTCGAAATATAAATAAAACTGGATATACTGTTCCAATTTTGGATGGGACATTGACCCTTAAAGAAACTGCAGAAGAAAAGGACCTTGGTGTTGTTGTGTCTAATGGCCTAAAATGGAACAAACAATGTTCATGCGGCTTCTAAAGTCAACAGAATATTAGGTCAAATCAGAAATGCGTTCGTATGTTTGGACAGAGATACTCTTAGAGTCTTATGCATGGGACTTGTCAGACCACATCTTGAATATGCTGTAAGTATTTGGAACCCTTCAACGAAAGCTAACATAAACATCATCGAAAGAGTCCAAAGAAGAGCAAAATCCAATGTCCGAAGTCCAATTTTTAAGGAAAAGTGTTGGGTCTACCCGGTTTTGTTATCAGCTGATAACAAAAAATGTTACTAAGGAAAAATGTTATCAAAAAACTTTAAAATAAAATATTTTAGAAATTTGGTTATCATTTGTTAAATTTGGTTATCATATGTTAAATTTAGTTATCATTTATTAAATTTTGTTATCATTTCAAAAATTATTATAAGAAATTATCATTTTAAAAAATTTGAAAATTGTAAAAATGAATATAATTTTTTTATGAGTGCGTGACATATGCAATTTTAAGCCACGGGGCCTTTCATATATTTTAAGGTCAAAGTAAAATTTTACTATTTCAAATGTTTCAAAATTTATCAAACTTTATGTTATCATTTAGAATGTTATGTAATCATTTAGAATATTATGTTATCATTTAAAATAAAATGTTATAATGTTTGATAACATTTTTCCTTGTTAACATTTTTTGTTATCCGCATGATAACAAAACCGGAGGTGACCAGTTTGATTACAAAATATGTTATCAGCTGATAACACAACCGGGTAGTCCCAAAGTGTTACCAAGAAAAGATAAAGGCTTTGGACTTAATGAGCTAAGAAAACCGTAGAACGAGAGGAGATCTTATTCATATGTTCAAAATAATCAACCAACATGAGAATATTAACCTAATGAAAGGTGTGAACCTGGCTACAAGTTTGAATCTGAACTAAAAAAGAAAACATAACATTTTATTTTTTTTATTTAATAAATAATTTGAGGTAAAGTTCAGGCCGCAAAGAATGTAACTAAGTCCTTCTTTTCAGCCTAGCGATTGAAAAAATAAATATCAAAAAAGTACAAAATTGAGTAAAATAAATTAAAAAAATAAAAAATATTGACAGATATTGATTTAATAATTAGTGATTTTTATCGGATAATAAAATCATTTAATAAAAGGAAAAAAAGAGAAAACGAAGAAAAAAAAATTATGATTTGGCAGTTTAAAGTGTCAGCTATTACTCTTTAAAACATAATATGAAGCTAGATCAAGATATTGCTTTATAACCAACAGAGTGGTTTCAAAGTGGAATGCTTTACCGCAAAGTGTTGTCAACTCAGATACAGTTAATGGCTTTAAAGCAGGTACCGACAGAGAAGTTTTTGATATTGAATAAAGAAAAAAACGAAAGACTGCCACAGCTCTTATAGAGCTAAATGCTGGAAGGCGTTGGTAAAGATTTCTATACTGCAGTTTCATAACTACTGCTATAAATGATATCTTAATATTGATTAAAATATATTACGGCGATACAAAGTTAAATTTTGGATTGAAAAATTTCAAAATATTGATTTAGATTTTATATCTACTTCAGATAAAAATTCATTTAATTTTCTTTCAAATTAAAGATTAAATAAAAAATGTTTAATAAAGTTTAGTAATTTATTATTAAAATATTTATAAAAAATACTAAAAAAATTCTTAAGTTGCTGATCAAGTTGAGATGTTCAATAATTTCTTCACAAATATTGAATCATCCTCCTTTTCTACAGAAGACGAATCAGCTAAGTTTATCTTGAAGCTTATGATCAAAAAAATCAGACAAAATTGTATTTTGTTTATAACTTTTGAATTGTATTTGATAAAAATATTCTGCAAAATGCTAGATAATGCATCAAGTAAGCTAAACGTTTGATGAGGCTCTGCAAAAACTCTACAATTAAATTGCGCAGTTGAATCAAATACTTTTTAATGACGTGCATTTTACTGCACAATCGCATAGTTTTTTCAGAGTCTCATCTAAAATCTAGCATGTCTGTTGCATTACTTAGAAATTTGCAGGGAGATTTAATCAAATACCATTCAAAAGTTAAAAACAGAATACTGTTTGATCTGATATTTTTGATCCTAAACTCCAAAATGCCATTAAATATCTATATTCTGAAGGAGCATTAGCTCTGTACAGATAAACAAATGAATAGATAATAACATTTTTAATTTCTTATCATTATTTAGGTTATTCAATTACTCAAATAGGTAAGGCAACAAAATGGCGAGATGTACGTGCTGGTGTTATTCAGGGCAGTGTCCTTGGACCTATCCTATTCCTCCTCTTCATACTCGACATCAATGAGTACCTGCCTTTTGGAGTTGAGTTACTAAAGTACGCCGACGACATCCTAGCTTACTTTGTAGGAAACACATTTGGCAACCTCCCTCAAGAGATAGTTGATGCCGTTCAACGCTGGTGTGTTGATAATAAGATGCGCTTAAACGTGGGCAAGTGTAAAGTGATCTTCATTAATCCCCCGCGCGTACTCGGCTCAAGTGTTCCTACTGTTTATTTGCTCGGCCAAATGCTTGAGACAGTCAAGTCCTTTAAGTATCATGGAAATCGATGATCAGACTGCAGGCTCTTACAAACTCCTCCCAATCGCCGAGTTTATAGACCATGTCTGCGAACAAACATTCAATATAATTCTGGCTGACCCAAACCATCCCATCACGTCATGTCAACCACGCAACCTTCGCTTGAACGCACGCTTCCCATTCCAAACAAGAAAAGCAAACAAGGCTGCTTATCGCAACAGCTTCTTACAGAAGTTCCTTCGAAAACTATTCAAACAGCCAAAACGCGAGAGCTAGTTTCTATCTTGTTAAATTATAAAACTAGTTTATAATTTGTAATTTATTATAATTTATATTTTTGTAGCAATTTACGATATGTCTGACAATTCTTACTTTATATTTTAATAAAAATTATTGTACAATTAGATTTAATTCTCAAATCAATAATTTTTAATCAATAAAACGTTTGAAACTCAAATAAATATAATGTTAATAGCTATTAATATCAAAAGAGAAAAATAAACAATTTATTTTTCAAAATTGTTATAATTAATTTTAGATACCAAAGACTTGAATGTTTAAGACTTTTATCATATGTTTTGTTTATCTGCATTAGACTTAAAAATATTAGATTTTATATTTGGTAAGTCCTTTTTTTGATTAAAAAAATCGCTGATAATTTTTTAGCTTTTGTATTTTAAATTTCGAAATAGGTTTCAATTAAAAACCTAGCTTTAACTCTTATTTTTTTCAATCACAAATTTTTGTTATCAGACTTGAAACGATGCAAGAAAGGGTTACTTTGATGAATATAAATTTATAGCATAAATCTCTTTTTCGAAGAAAAAAAAAATTATTATTTTTATCAATAAATATTTTTAAGTTTACTTTTGTTTTATTTTTTATATTTTATTTAAAAAAGTAATAAAAAAAAATTATTAAAAAAAAACACAAGTTAAAAACTTGTCTTGTAATATTTTTTCTTATTTACTCCTTGTCGATCATAAGGTCATTTGTAATAATTAGCAGCTAGGCATTTTTTTTAAATAAAAAAAAAGCAACATCTTTTTAATGCTTTAGAAAAAAAATTTAATTAGAAAAAAATTTTAATGCTTGATTAAACATTGATCAAAACTTAAATGATATTTATCATTGACAAAACAATTTATTAAAACAAAATATTTTACTTTAGGCAAAGATTAAAGATTCTAGTTACGCACTAATTCACTAAGTCTATTACTTAATCTTTTAGCATTCCTAATCTAATCTATGCTATTAAGTAGCTTTTATTATATCTATCCAATCCGCTCTAATCTGCAAAGTATATAAATGTCCGAGGTTGACTTAAAGCCAAAGGCATTAATCGATCACATAAAATAACAACCCAAATACTTCTCATAGATCAGTATATAAAAAGTAAAAATAGACACTTGAAAATTTATTTAAAGAAGACAATGCTTCGAAATATTTTCTTGGTTAGCTTGGTACTTGTATTGGTCAATGGTGGTGCTCAAGAGTCCAACAAGACAAACTCGCGCAACTTCCACGCAGTTGATTCTGCCCAGTTGTTAAATCCTGATGAACAGTGTAAAATACTACTTGGCAAAGAGGCCTCGTTTTGTCGGGTACAGCTAAAAATTAAAATTTTAAAATTTTTTCAAAAATTTAAATAAATTGTTCAAGTCCTTTGCCAATGTGGTTTGTGAAAGTTTATATTGCCGCAAGAGTGTCAAAGAACCGTGCATGAAGCTATCAGATGGTGTAAATGATGGGACCACTTGTGCATCTGGCAAAATTTGCCTACAAAAATCATGCATTAAAAATGCTAAAGGAAAAGTTGGTGAATGCTTGTTCGGAGATGATTTGGTCACACAGGAATCAATTGGCATGAATTTGCCGTCACCTCAAATGCAGTGCAAGCAAGTTTTGGATCATATAGAAAAAATCGGACAAGCAACAACGGCCTATTGTAAAAACTCCAACTTCCGCACCATTTGCTGTGAGACATGCAAAAGTAAAATTGGTCAAGCTCAAAATTGATGTCTAAAATAAGCTTTTATTTAGAGTACGAGATGGTGTCATGTGCTGACCGCTATTTTGATTGTCCAAGGTATAAAGATGCATGTGCTTCGGCTAAAGTGAATGGTCTGTCGGTCAAAATTCTTTGTCCTAGGACATGTGGTAAATGCAAAGCGGCTCCTATACAATGTCCGCAGGAAAATGTTTGCCAAAATGGAGGAAAGTGTCTCAACATAAAAACAAGTAATGAGAGTGTATTTGGATTTTTATGCAATTGTCCTCTGGGCTACCATGGTGATTTGTGCCAATTGAGAGATTCGTGTTTGCCCAATCCATGTGCATTGGATGAAAAGTGCATTTCACTTGGAAATATTGCTTACAAATGTGTACCATTAAATGGGGCTGCGAAAAAGCTAGATAGCTCTAATAGCTCGACCAGCAAAGCTGATGATGAAAAAGATGCTTCTACAAAATTGTTGAAAAAATTTAAGATTGAAAACAAGTTGTTGAATTTGTGTGATAATTTTGATGACGATATATGTAATTATTATGCCCAACAAGGGTTGTGTGGTGATGAGTACTATCTAAATGGAAAGCCGATTACCAAAAAATGCAGAAAAGCCTGCAAAGTATGTTAAGACTGACAAGTAGAATATTTAGATTTTTTATTTCTTAAATGTAGCTAAAAATTATTAATAAAATTTTATAAAATTTAAATTTTTTTATCTTCTTTTAGGCTTTATTTTACATTTTTTAATTTAAAATTTTTTTTTCAATTTTGGTATTACTCAGCTAGCTAATTTTGAATGGCGAACATCGAAAAAGTTTGTTATCAATTTTTTTTAAAAATCAATGGACAAAGATTTTTCAATCAAACTAAAATGGCCGGACAAAGCTAGTAAATAGCTGTTAAAGGTTATATATTTAATTAGACAATTTTTTTGAGATCTGATTTATTTTTATTCACAAAATTTTTAAATAAATTAAGCTTCGAATTTCCATATTCGAATTTATTGCATGAAAAAAATAACAAATTAATAAAGGGTGGTATTTAATCGATCTCTAAAATTACTTAATCGATCACTAATATTTTTCTATCTCTTATTTTACTAAATACCCTTAACTTATATTTATTAATCTGTCTCCTAAATTAAATAAAACAGCAACTAATTTTACTTAAAGTATCTCTTATTTTTATTTATTAATTTGATTTAAAAAAAAAAGAATTAAAAAAAATTTCAAAAAATTTCAAATAAAATAATATCTTATAAGTTTTTTCTTGGTCTACCTCTACCTCTCTTTAGTGGAGCTTCTATTTTCTTACTTATATCACTGCTGGTTGATACTTGCACTACTTTTTCAGCTTCCTTATCAATTGTTTTTTTGTTCTTTTTTGTTGGTTTAACTGTTTCTTGTGGAGTTTCTTCCTCTACTTCTGTTATCTTTCGCTTTAGAACTTGGATTGAGCTGACAAATCTCTCTTCTTTATCTGCTTCTGATTGGTACTCAAGCGCCTTTTTAGTCTTACACGGTCTACCTCTTCTAGGTTTTTGTCCAATAACTACTTGCTTAGCTTCGATTGGTATTTTGACAAGTTTCATATTTGCAGCAAAGCCAACAAGATGCTTACAAATATGATCTTTAAAGAAGGAAGGACAGGAACAACTAGCTGTTTGCATCCAGTTATCGGAGTTACTATCCGAGCTGATTCTTGTTTCCCAAGTTTTAAACAAAATTCCATAGAATTCGTCAAAAGATTTGAAATTTAAATGTTCAACTGCCGATCGGTAAGTCTTGATATTTTGATTATTAACTTCTACATTAGCCATCGTCGAGTTGGTGTAATTTATGATCATATTGTCTTCTTCATCTCGTCTTCAGATTCTGATTCAGAAGTTACATAGTCATCAACTAATCGATCAGACATTTCAATACTTTGATAATATATATTCAATAGATCACATTAGATCATCTTTAAATATCCACAAAAAAAAACTCTCACAGGAGATAATTAAATTAAATCAAGAGATAATTTCAACTGTTCATTAATAAAGTTAAGAGCTATATTCATCATAATCATACTCATCTTCAGTAAATTTAGTGACAAAAAAACTCAGAATACATAAATATTTATTATTAGAGACAGTTAATTAATCAAATTAATCGAATAAATAATATTAGAGATAGAAAAAATAAAATAATATATTTTATTAAGTGATCGTTTAAGTAATGTAAGAGATCGATTAATAATACCCCATTAATAAATATCTTTCAATCTTTTATTATTCGGAAAGTTAAGTAGATTTAAATAGCAGTATTGAATTAATTGAATAAATTCCAAATAATATCTGTAATTAAAATAATTATTTTAAATTTCAAAAACTTTCCGAATAACTTAAGCTTAGGAAAATCAAAAAAAAAAGAAAAACGTATAAATCAGATTTGCTTTTTAAGTCACAAAAAGTTCAAATTTAAGTCACAGTCATTAAGATTCAAGTTAGTACTTTAAATTTATTTTTTTTATTATTAATTAATAAATTTCTTTTATTTCTTTATTAATAAAATTGTATAGTATTTAAGCAATGAAAAAAATTTTTTTTAACAAAGTGGATTTATCGGCAGATTAATTTTTTTGCTTCAGTGGAGGTCATAATTGTCAGAAAAAAGTACACTTGTAATCGAAAAAACGAAGCAGCACTGCAACATCGTCAATTAGTAAAAAATCAAATAAATAAAATTTAAATTTAAGAACAATTTTCCAATTTAATTTTTTTAAGTTTATGAAAATCAAAAAAAAAAAGAAAAATATATAAATTGTCAATTCTGGATAATTAAATTTCTTAGTTTTTTCAAAAACAAAGCGGTATAGCAGATAATGAAAATCGAAGCTATGGAAAATTTTTTTCTTCCTTCAAAACTAAATTTTTCTTTCTTTTTAAATTATTATTAAAATTATCAAATTCAATGGCATTTTTTTTCATTAAAATATCAATGAATAATTTTGTACTGTAAAATTTTATCGATTGTTTTTCTAGAAATTCAATTCAAAAAGAAGACCGTAAAAAGCCTGCTTATTATAAAATATAACATGTAAATTATTTTAAAATTTAATTTCTTCCCAAAATAATAATTACGCTCAAAATTTCTTTTGATTTTAAACTTTAAAAAATTAATTGTGACATTTAAAAAAAAAGGTTTTGATCGTGTTTCAAAATCATGATTAAAAAAATAAGAATTAAATTTAGGATTTGATTGATTAGAATGAAAAATGATTATCTAGGAAAAAAAATAGTCTAAATATTTTTACAATCAAATTTTTTAAAATGATAAATTTTAAAATACCTAACACATTAATTTTTTCAGTATTTAATTAAAAAATAGAGTGGAACTTGTCCTTATTCTGAGCCAAACTGAAAAATTTAAATGAATTAGTTTAAATTAGGCTTTGAAAGTTATTGAATAAAATAAAATTAGATGAAACAATGCTCAAAAATAATTTCTTTAATCTAAAACTTATTTAGTAAAATTGATGCACAAATCTTTGAAAACTAATTAAAATAATATGATCAAAAATAATATTGAATCCCTGCTTGGCCGAAATTCTATGTGTAATGACTGAAGTTTTGATCAGAAATGATATGAAAAATTTTAAGTCTTCAATTAATTATTTTGATTTTACCCCGAGCAAAAAATATAATGAAATAAAAAAGCCTAGATGTTCTAGCATATACTTAGGGATTTATGTATATTTACAGACTTCAACTCTGACTTAAACCCTGATATAGTTTGCAAGGTTTTACGGAAGAAATGTTTTTTTCTTCCCTTATAAAATTTTTTCTTAGTCAATTAAGTAAAATTTTCGATTCTTCATTGTTATCCCCATATTATACTAATGTTATAATCAGAGTTTTTTAAAAGTCACAAATCGCGAGTCAAGTCCAAGTCCGGACTTTTTTTTTTCAAAAGTCAAAGACTTTAAATTTTTTATTTTTGTTAAAAGTCAAAAAACTTCTCAATTTTTTTAAAGATGAATATCATGATTATAAAACTCTTCAAGTATTATAAAATGATATTGTGTTAATCTTGATGACTCGAAGTTCCGAGATCCAAAGTCAATTTTTTTTTCAGTTTTACAAATTTATCAAATAAATTTTCCAGTTTTTTCCATTTATGAATAATTGTTCTAGGAAAATTATATTTAACAGAATATCACGAAAATTAATAAAATAATTTATTAGAAGAACCACGTGTTTAGTTTATTCATAACTGTTGTAGTGTAATAAACTTACTTATTCGGCACTAAGCGGTTTATACTCTAGATATTTAAAATAAATAAAAGAAATTCTTCTTAGTAAATATTTTATTTATTTAAGTTTTTGGCCACTTCAAGCCTAAAGAAAAATACAACATATAAAGAAAGATAGGAAAAAATAAACAAAAATAATAAGTAATACTAAATAATAATAAGTAATACTAAAACATGTGCTACAATTACAACATGCTTTTATATAATTAACAAAAGATGCATATGTAATATATTAAATCAAAATAAACTGCTCTTTAAGTGAGAAGATGATGTAGTTATTTAGAGAACTACAACAGTAGAAAAAAAAGTGGCACAAAATTAATTTTATCATAAAAAATTTTTTATTTAACAAAATTTTTTTTTTAAACTAAAACTGAATCCTCCTATTTTGAAAAAATAACATCAGTTTAGGTATTGAACTTTATGACGACGTATAATATCAAGCCTAGAGCGAACAGTCTTGGCATGGTCTTTTACAACCTTTGGGTCCATATTGCTCAGGCAAGTGCGAATTTTGTTTTTGAATTGCTTAAGATTTTTGGCTTTCCAATCAGCCTCATAAACTTTAGCTTTCAAATTTCCCCAAAAATCTTCGATTGGTCGTGCTTTTGGTACGTTTGCTGGATTCACTTCTTTAGCAACATACCTTTTATTTTTATCTAACATAAATACATAATTGCCATCCTGATATTATTCTTTAATCATTGGTTCAAGTCGTTTCTTAATACACTCTCCAAGGTAGACATGCTGACCCGATTTATGATTGAAATAGGCTCTAAGTTTAGCAACCATTAGTTTCATCGCACTTTTAGCAGGTCTACCACTTCCTTTTTTTCTCTTGAAAGTTTTATCTTTTTCTATAAGCCAACGATAAACAGAACGTTTTTTGTATCCAAGACCAGTTAATCGCCTCACAACTTCAGCTTTTAGCAAATTTTGGTTACTTTTTACAAAGTTGTACAAATCTTTTTTGATATCAAGATTACAAAAAACTTATCAAAAATTCAACTTAATGATATAATCTTTATTTATTTTAAGGACCTTATATTAAAGATTCTACACCCGCTCAGATATAGTGACTCGACATTTTTGAGATGACTGAGTCTGAGTGAGAATCATTTAGTTTCTAATGACTCGAATCGAGTCAGAATCAAATGATGATCAAAGGATGACTTACGAGTCCGAGTCAGTATCGGGAGTAAGACTTAGAATCATTTTAAGTCATTTGACTCACGAAAAGGAAAACGTAAAAAATCAAAGTCTAAAAGTTTGTTTTCCTTCATTAATGCTTCATGTCTGAAAAAAAGTGAATTATATCTTGTTATGTGACGATATAAGTTAGATGTAGGATCATCCAGCTTGTAGGCAATTTTTTTGTCACATCCCTTGCATGTAATGTAACTTATTATTTTATTTATTATTTATTTGTTTTCTATACCGAGCTAGAGCTCCTTCAGAATAAATTAAAAAAAATAAATAAAGATAAAAAAAATCAAAACAAAGTAAATAAACTAAATAAATGAAAGTTAGGAAGACATAAATTGGAATAGATTGTTACATGTGGCACATGTTAACATAGTTAAAGCATCAGGAAACAAAGAGAAAATAGTAAGGTAGCAATTACACAATGGAGTTGGGTAGTCAATATATCTTGATTCGAAACCTTCTTTGTATTCCTCCACCAGTCTTACAACCAATGGAATGGAATGACTCAGTCATGTCCCAACATATCTCTCACTCAATTCCAAAAGCCGATTCGAGACTGTTAGTAATTTTAGTTTATTAAAAGCCTCATGATGCAAGATGTTGGAGGGAGTATCATATTATGACTTAAGAATAGATCTGACTGCTGTATTCTGAATTGCTTGTAGTTTTTTGATATTATTTTCTGATAATGAATTTAAGCAAGGAAAAGAATAGTCTAAAATTGATCCGACTAAAGATTTATATAAATTTTCTAGTGTGTTTTGTTTAAGACCCCATTTTTTGTTTGACAATTTATTAATAATATTTAGCCTTTTATTGCAGCGTTCTTTAATTTCGTCTATAAAGTTTAACTTAGAATCAAATTTAATACCAAGAAACTTGATTTCTTTTTGGCTCACTATTCTGTTTCTATAAATTTTTAAGTTTAGATTATCACTCTCTTTTTTGTACCTAGAAAAGACTACTGAACACGGCTTTTCAACTGATATCTTCATTTTCCATTTAATAAGCAATTGTTCTAGTTCGTTGCTGTATTTATTAATCTTATTATCGAGGTTCCCCTTTTTTCTATAAATGAAGAATGTAACTAGATCATCTGCGAAAAGCAAAGAGTATTTATTATTTGCTGTTTTTCTTTTGGGGATGTCATTAATATATATACTAAATAAAAGAGGACTAATAACTGAGCCTTGAGGAATATCTGCAGTTATTTGATATTCTTCGCTCAGGTGGTCATTCACATTTTAAATGTCCTAGAGTCTAAAAAGAATCTAATCCAATTAGTGAAGTAATGAGGTGGATTTATTTTTGTCAATTTAAAAAGTGAATTGTTAATTGAGTTTAAAGTGTTTGAATCAAAATGATAACAATTTAAAATAGTTGGGAATGTTAATGAATCGATTTCTGTTTGAGACTTTGACGGCTGTATATTTGGAGTGAATGGGAGAGAAATTTTACAAGATTTTTTTATTCAAGGGATCTTTGAAGAATCTGAAATTTTCAGCTAATTCAGACATTTTCAGATTAATCTAAAAAAAAATCTACATGCCTTAAATTTTGGTTTACCTATAAATAATCAAATATAAAAAATATAACTATAAAAGATGTATAAGAAATATCTTTAAATATTGAATTTGTGCAAAATTATTTTAAAGAAACCGAAATAATTTTTAGTCAAAAGACTTGAATCGAGTCTAATCGACTCAAGTCAAAAAAAAATGACTTAAGTCAGACTTAAGTTGTACTTGGCCTGAGTCAAATTTTTAAGTCACCATCTCTGCACCCGTTATACAAAATAAGGCAATTATGTTTGATTGGACATAACACAAATACGGAATACCATATTTTTCAAGATAAAAAACAAAGAGGCAATTTAATTTCACCTTTAAAAAAAATTGAAAAAATTTTAAAACTTTTATTTAATTAAACTCTAAAAAGACTTGAACGAATATCTAATAGAACATTTTGACGATTTGTGAAATTTTTTTCTTTTCAAAAAGCCAAAGCAACTAAAAAATTTGCAAAAAAATTTTCTTGTCTCGTTGCGGAATGTTTTGCCGCTGATTGAATACAGAAAAAAATTGGTGCTGTGATTCAAGTACTGGAGGAGTTCAGCAATGGCCTTGATGAGATCAAATTTTGCGATTGTGTTCTCGTTGACGGGCACCTCTGAAATGATCACAAATGACGTGGTCACATTTTCATCCAGCCTAGGTTCAAAGCCGCTGTCCAAAAACTGCGGCACTGTGAAATAAATAATCTGCATGACCACCATAGGCATTGAAAATACTAAGAAAGAAATGTTGAGTGTGAGCAGCATGAAGGCAATGCGTCTGTTTAGCCTGCGGTTCGGATGAAGAAAGTTTATTGTGGCCGTGATGCGCTTGTTTTTCTTTCCATTCGACAGAATAATTTCCACCGACTCTCTGAGGCTGCCGAACCGCACTGCCCTGTTCGGATGCTGCAGTGAGTTCGGCGGCACTATCACATTGCTGCGCGGCTTTTTTCTTCTGATAAAATTCTCCTCCAGCAACTGAAAGCTTTCGTCTGCCGCTTTGAACAAATACTTCACTATCAATATGTTAAACAAGCTGAGAAGACAGAAAGGCACAAACGAATAGATCATTGCGTCTATGTAAATCCAGTAGCTTTGATAGAACTCGTGCCAAAAAGTGTCTATACAAATGGGCTCGTACTCCTCTGTTTCATTTTCACTGTCAAACATCATTTCTCTTCTGGCTTTGATGACCGAATGGGTGAACAAAAAGTGACTGTTGATGAAACAGCTGAGACAGGCTGATGCAATTATGGTGACCTTGAACTGGAGCTTGCGGTCGATTTTGACGGCCTTGAGCGGCTTCCACACCGCGTACAAACGCTCTGCAGTCATTATCACGATCACAAACACGGACCAGTCGGCGAATGTGTAGAAGAAAAAAGGCACAAATTTACAGTTGAGAATGGACAAGAGGGTGAATGAAAAGGTCGGGTTTATGGTGTGAACCCACATGTTGACGCCGCCGACCATCAGAACGCCAGAGTCAATGAGGCCCAGCGAGCCCATGTAATGGCTGGTTATGGACAAATTGCGAATCTTTCTGGTCACAAAAAAGGACACAACATTGAGCACAAAGCCAAAGATGATTATGCATGGCAGTGCGAACACTCTCAAGTAATAGGGCAGATTGATTGCTTCATACGACATGATTTACTGCCACAATTTTCAAATGATGGCTTCTTTTTTTCTCTTTTTTTGATTTAATATAGCATTGAATTTAATCTGATCTTATCAGAAATAATTAAGCTGGATGTAACCTTTAGTTGCAAAATTAGTTTTTAAATGATAGAAGGTCTGTAAAAATGGAATTTTGTGATTGTCAAACGTGAGGTTTAGTTATCTAAAGAAAAAGAAAATTGATTTGAATATGTGATACAGATGCTTTTTGAAAATAATTTGATTTTTGAATTCCGCAATGCTGGATTTTTTGTTCTAAATATTCAAGTGTTTCTCTCATGAGTCATTGATGTGGCTAATTTTGGAGATATTCTAATTAAAAATTTCTATTTTTTTTTCTTAGTTATGAGAAGGAGTAAAATTTGTCTATCGTTTTTTTTTTTCTTAATTAAATTGATGACTTTCGTAGAACAAGATCACTTACAAATATTTAATTTTTTAAAAAAGCATTTTTGAATTTGATTTAAAAGACATTTTTGTCCTTAATTTCAATTTTTTTTGTAGAAATTTTCAACTAGCATCATAATGTAAAGTTCAAAGTTTCAAGATTAATCAACAGGCTGGTGCTCTTAGCTATTGAATAGACTGATAAACTCTTCATTTATTTCAATTAAAATAAATTATTCATTAAAATACAATATTTCAAAATGTTTTATATAAAAAAGATTATTAAAAAATAAAGAAAAATTTAATTAATTGATTTGTAATAGTTTTTGTAAACCAATTTAAATTTATCAAAGATTTTAATTGATTTAAGAAAAATTATATTTATATTATTAAAAATAGATGTTTTGAAATGATTGACGGCTAAACATAAACGATCAATAGCAAAATTATTAATTAATTTTGGAAAAAAAAATCATATAAAGTCAGCTCTCCAAACTTTGATTTTGGTACAATTAAATTATTTTAATTTCTTAAGTAGTATTCAAGGTTTATTATTTTATTTTTTTAACTTTATTTTAATTAAAAAGGACCATTGTCCATTTTTAATATTTTAAAACCAAAGTTTAGGAGTCTGGATAAAAATCTGTGTTGGAACCCAAATAATCCATATTTCTCAAGAAAGTTATTTATATCGTTGTGTTCAGAATTTGAAAAGTCAAATTTAAACAGTTAAAACAAGGTAGAATAAAATAGATATAATAGTTTCTGAGTTGTTGATTTTGTAAAAGATGTTACTAGCGTTAGTGCAAAGTCAAAGTATGGAAGAATAAATGTCTTAAAAAATTAGTGTTGGTAACCGTACAAATGGCCATTGATGCGGCCAAAAATTTTTTTGGCCGTGAACAAGACCGCCTTGACTGACGGTTATAAAGGCAGACGGCCACTTTGGCGGCCAAACCGCCGGCCAAAAATTGGACTGACTAGTTTCTATTTATTTTTTATATATTTTTTTGTTTAAAATTTTTTTTTTACTTTTTAAAATAAATTTTTTTTTTCTTTTTTACTTTTTAAAATAAATTTTTTTTTTTTGTTTTTAAATAAAATTTTATTCTTTGGTTTTTTTTATTTTTTAAATAAATTTTTTTTTTCTTATTTACTTTTTAAAATAAATTTTTTTTTTTTGTTTTTAAATAAAATTTTATTCTTTGGTTTTTTCTATTTTTTAAATAAATTTTTTTTTCTTATTTACTTTTTAAAATAAATTTTTTTTTTTTGTTTTTAAATAAAATTTTATTCTTTGGTTTTTTCTATTTTTTAAATAAATTTTTTTTTCTTATTTACTTTTTAAAATAAATTTTTTTTTTTTGTTTTTAAATAAAATTTTATTCTTTGGTTTTTTTTATTTTTTTAAATTAAATTTTTTTTTAAGAATTTTTGAATTTATATTTTTTGTTAATTAAAAAACTCCTCTTTTTAAATAAAAAATATATTTTAAATTATATTAATTTTTTTTTTATTACCGGTTTTTTGGCCTTCCGTATATTTTAGACCGTCTATTTTGGCAGTCTAAAAATTAGGCCGACAAGCTGACCGGCCAAATGACCGCCCGCCAAAAAGTTGGCCGGTTATTTGACCGCTCGTTTATTTTTGACCGGTTTTTATACGGTCCAAATTTTTGGCCGCCGGTCTGGCCGCCAAAGTGGCCGCCCGTTTTAAAATTGGCCGTACATTTGGCCGGCCGTCTATGATTTGGCCGGCCAACTATTTTTTAATTTTTCTTTAAAAACTTTATGATTTTAAGCCTATTTAGATATCTTTGAATTTTAATTTAATGAGTTATATTTTCATTTCAAAATTTAACCCAATTTTACCAATAATTATGTGATTTAACGTAAAATTAAATTAATATTAAATAGTTATTATTAATTAAATTAATTAAATTTTTTTTATTTTTTAATAATAAAATTAGTTAAAAATTTTGAAAAATAAGCCAATTTTTTCATTTTTATGGCCGTAGGCATTTTGGAACGATTTTACTGTAAGTCACGTAAATTAGTATAAGAATACGTAATTCTACGTAAAATTACATATCCTTACCAATTAAATTGGCCTTAATATCGTAAACTTAATAAAAAAAATTTAAAAAATAAAACGTAAAATTACGTAAAATTTCCAATTTTGGAACTTTTAAAGCAGCTTATAAAACTCAGGATATTGAAAATGGCAATAATTTTTTAGTTGATGATGGAAAAAATAAAATACTATACTACTTAATCTTAATTTTAATTTCTATACACTTATTTTTTTGTTTCACTATCTAATTATAGAGCATTTAAAATTTCCCGATTTCAATTTATTTTATTTTAATTAATTTTATTTTTTTATTATTTTAATCTGAAGGAGCTTGTAAAACCAACTTGTAAAATAATAATAGTAAAAACAGAACGATTTTTTCAATTTAAAAAAAAAAAGATTTACTTTCTTTCTTATCTTTTTTTTAGTGAAAAAATGATCTTAAATTTTTTCAAATGAATTTTAAGAAAAAAATAAAAAAAAATAAAAATTAAACATATTGGAATTCTAATTGAAATAAAGACTGATCTAAAGGTTTATTATAAAGCCTTTACTTGTCAGAATTTTTTTAAAATCAAGTATTGTTGTAGAAAAGCGCAAATATACGGAAAAAAATGGAATTAAATTGAAACGAATTATAGAACTTAACGATTAATAGGCATCCTGGTTCAGCTTATCATTATTATTATACAAAAACCAAAAAGATTCTAATAACTTACACTTTTGCAATTACAATTTGTATAACTAATTTTTTTTAAATTTTTCAATTAACTTGTAAGTTTAAATTTAATTTTCTTAAGGATTTTCCTTTTTTTAGTTGAGTGACAATATTAGAACGTTTTTCTGAAGTAATGACTTAAAAAAAACTAAGAATCAAGAAAGAATCACTATGTTGTATTCAAAATAGATAATTTTAAACTTACAGAAAAAATTTATTCAATGTTTTATCATTTTTTTCTCTTTTTTTGTACTGAATTTTACAAAGCATACTTGGATAAAGACTTGTTTTAAGTACCTTTAGTTCGTTCTTAAAATTAAAAATTTTTTCTATGATTTTTTAACAAATAATAATCATATTAATTTATTAAATTCTATTTGTTTATTTTTTTTGAAAATCAAATTGTAATTTTACGTAAAATTTACAGATATTTAAGTAAAAGTTGGAAAATACCTTTGAACAAATCAACCTTGTAATATTTAAAGCTGACTTAGCTTTAATTAAGATAAAATTTTGTCATTTTCAGATTTTTTATAAAAAATAGAAAACGAAAAAATGACATGAGATTTTCTGATAAATCTTTTAATTTTTTTATTAATTAATTAAAAATAAATTTAAAACTGTACAAATATAAGAAAAACCATTAAGATACTTTTTTTTAAAAACTAATGAATGATAATTGTAATTTGATTAATTTAAGCCTAATGGAAAGATAATTATTAAAACTAGCTTCAAATGCGTTCGAGAGAATCATTGCCATTTTTTAAAACTTATCTTGAATAAAGTGATTAACTGAATATTATGCTTATATATCACATACTCTGCGTGTTTTACAATAAAAAAAATTAAATTAAAAAAAAGCTTAAAAGCGATTTAATTATTTTCAGTGTAATCGTAATAGCATCAATTATTTCTTGGAAGAAATTAATTTTTTGCATTTTAAAAATAATTGAGATTCCATTTTTCGCTATTATTTACACCAAAGTGTAATTAAAAATTGATCACTTATTTATTAAAATACAAGCCTATTAACATTGAATGTTAAATTATTTGATATTTTTATTGTATCATGTCCTTTCCTGAACTGTTCAATGCTTAAACATATTGCACATATTATTAATAAAAATGAAAATTTTTAATTTTATCTTAATTCTATTTAAATTTTCTATCATTTTTTCTTGATTTGTTTTTTTAGCTCGGCAAAGAAACAATACTGATTTTTTACGAGAATTTACACGATTATACCAGAATTTTTTAATTTTTTAGGCTTTTTAGATTTTCTAAAAATTAAAATAAAAGATTTTGAGAAAAAAAAAATGTCGTTTTTTGGCTCAAATTTTCATTAATTTTTATTTATTTCAGTTAAAAAGAGTAAAAAAAACTTTAAAAAAAAATGAATATTCTAAATAAAGCTTTTTTAAAATATAAAATACTATTTTCATAAATTCTAGTGATTTGACAAGTCTCCATTTCTTCAATTACAATTTCAATTACCTAATAAATAAAAGTCTAGAGTTTTAAAGAGACCAGAGCTTCAAATTTCAGAATTAAAATAAAATTTAAAAATTAAAAAAATACGTTTTAGTAAATTTTTATTAATTTATGGCACAAAAGATTAATTTTGTACCAAAAACAGAAAAATAAATTTTAAAATACTTGAAAATTTTAGTTCCTTTTACATAATTTTTTTCTATCATTTTCAAATTGGCCAAAATTTTGGTTAAGGCTTCTTTAAAATCAGAATGCTGATGAACAAATTTAAACAAATATTCTTTTAAAATTTTCTCTTTGATTTAAGCACATAACGTAATTATCCGATTTGAGTGACATGTCTTTTAGATAGAGTACTCTATTTGAGTGACATGTTATTCAAAATTGAGCACTGTTTCTGAAAATAATAAAAATTCATTATTAGTGACATGTAATTAAATGTAAAAAAACTTCAAAATTATTGAGAATAGTTTCAGCTTTTATGAAATTATTTTAAAAATGGAAATTTAATAGTGTTTTAAATCCGAATGTCACTAAAACCGGATGTATTTTAAAAGAAAGTTATCTTATTCATTTTTTAAGACATGTCAAATAAATTTAACTTTGCTTTTTTTAAAATCAATGCTCATTTTTTACTGACATGTCACTTAATTCGGATAATTACGTTAATTTAATTGCAAATTACTTTTAATTTAATCTATCTCTGTGAGATATTTTTTATGATAATAACTAAAGTTACATTCTTTTTTTCACTGAAATGAATTATTTGCTCAAAAATTTTATTCAAAATTTTTTATTTTAAATTTTTAAAAAAATTGACAAAAATCAAAAAAGTATAAAAATTGAAAAAAATTGGATTTTTTTTGCTCCTTTGGATTTTCTTGCTTTTACGAGGATTCACGCAATTAATCCAAAATTTTGGTAAATTCTTATAAATTCTCGTAAAATCATCGTAACAAATCAGTGCTGTAAACAAAAAAATTATAAATAGATAAAAAATTATGTATTCTACTATTTCTGATCTAATTAAGAGTGAATAATGATTCCAACAAGCTAAAAAAGCTTTGGATCAATAAATATTGTTCCTACATCTCAATTTTTAACTACATTATTTAAAAAATTGAATTTTGCTCGAGAAAATTCAAACAAGATCGCGATCATGATTTCTAGGTTCTTTAGTTACATTAAGAAGTTCGAAAAAACTAGAATTACACTCAGATATTTTTTAAAAATTTAATTGAATTTAAAAAAAAATATAGATAATTAAAAATTAATTTATTTACTTGTACATTGAAACATTGAGTTGTTTAAAAGTCAAAAGTCTCAAGTCAAGTCCAAGTCAAGACTTTTTATTTATTTTTTTTTCAAAAGTCCGACCAAAGACTTCACTCAAGTAAAAAAAAAAAAAAAGTCCAGGCTTTAAAATTTTGAATACTGAAGAAGAAATTTATGTTAAAATTGCAAGAAAATTCTGTGAATGGCAAATCTATTGCATTAGACAACCCAAAAGTATATAAACTTTTTGATATTAAGCCTGATCTAGCAAATTAAAAAAAAGTCTGAGCTAGGATTTTTTTTTTTTAGTTTAAAAGTCCTAACTTGGACTTTGAAAAAAAAAAGTCTGGACTTGGACTTTTTTTTTAATGACTTGGACTTTTTTTTGGGACTTTTAAACAACTCATTGATGCATTGAAATCAAAACATTGGAAGCAATTGTGAAGCGCCACTTTTCGAAACCAAAGACGCGTCAAAAAATTTCGCAGATCTAGATCTAGAGTTGGGTATTAACAAACTTAAATAGCTTGATGATACAAAAACTGCGCAGATGACTTATCTATCCTGGTTACTCTTATTTTATCAGTATTAGTCAAATACTTATCCATTAAAGATCAGCCATTATTAAAAAAAAAAGAACTTAGACTGTGAAAGATCTTCCAGTTTTCTTCAGAGTGGTCCCTTGCAAAATCATGAAAGAAATAAGAAAAAATTGAGATCTATTTTTTTATAAATTATTTTCTAGTGATTTTATTTCATTTTGTATTGACAGTGCAATGCCAGTTAAACTTTGAGATTTTGCTCCTCCTTCAGAGTTGTGTTTATTAAATTAAAGAATAAAAAATAAAATTAAAATATAAAACTAAATTTTACAAAGATAAGTTCCAGTTTCGAAGTTTGAAAAAAATTTAAAAAAAAAAAAATTTTAGCTTAATTTGATATTTATAAAATTTAGGTAAAAAATAATAAAAATTTTGAAAATTAAATATTTTTAAAGTAATTTTTCGACTTTAATATTTTGAATTTGATTGTTTGTTTTCTGATAAAATATTTAAAGATATGAGAAAAAGGTGATGGTTGCTTCCCACAATTAGAGAACACTGCTTAGACATTACTATGCAAGTAGATAATTCAAATATTTATTTTTTTGAAGTTTATTTATTTAAAGTTGAGGATCTATCAAAACATAGAAAAACATAAAAAAAAATCTAGAATTTTATAAAATAGAGAAATATCAATTACGTTGAAAAACAAAATGTAGAAAATAATATTTCAACTAAAAATCTTACTCTTTAATTAATATAATTAATTAATTATCTAAAAATAAACAAGCAATACCTTTAATATGCAATTCAATTGTTTTTGATTCGCATTGTGAAAAATTTTTTTTGATTTTTTTCCAATTGAGCTTATATTTTTTGTTGTTTTTATTCTTGAAAAAATTCTAGAAAAAAAAATTGTTAAAAAAAAGATGCGTGATTAAAAAAAAAAATGTTTTAGTTGTTCTATACTTCCTTAATTATTTATTTTTTCTATATTGTTTTGATTATTCTACATTTTATTTTTTTGGAAATTCTATATTTTTTGTCTTCTTTATTTTTTTTCTATGTTTAAATATATCTCCGATCAAGTTATTATTAAAGTAGAATATTTGTTTATTAATTTCAAAAACCTAAATTAATAAAACAACTGAATTAAAAAAATAAAGACACTAATCTTCGTTTAACTTTCTAAAAAAATTAAGTAATCTTTAATAAATAAAATGAACTTAAAATTTTAATTTTAAGAACAAATTAAGAAAGACAATAAGTTCATAAATCATACTATAATGCACTATCCAGAAATTTTGAAGCTATCATATAATAATAAATCATTTAAATATGATATTTTTTTTAAATGGAACCAAAATCTAAAAAAGTTCTTTTTAATTAGATATCCGGACAAATAATTAAAAAAAAAACATGTATTATACAGTTATATCTAATTATTATTTAATAAGCCAGACATTTTTTTTAATTTTTGGATTTTAATCAGATGAAAAAAGTTCATCCGGTTATGTGACTATAAAGGAAAAAAAATTAACTAGATATCAAATATTGAATAATATTTATAATAACAATAAATAGTATAATTATTTATCATATTTTAATATTTTCAGAAAAGAACCAAGATTTTATTTTAAAAAAAAATTCAATTTATTAAAAAATTTATTTTAAATTTCAGAATAGTTAGTAGTTTCATTTTACTTTGGAGTTCTATGAAGCTATTTCAAATTATACAAATTGGTAAAGGATAATAAAAAAATTGAAAAATTGCTTAATCTCCCAATAATATATTTTTACTAATTTGAAAGTTTAAAATTCTACTAGTATTTTAAAATTATATATAAAATTAAATAAAATATAATTGTGAGTCAATTCAAGCAAATTAATTTGAACAAAAAAAAGTTAATTTTGGAAATACTATTATTTTCATTTGAAAAATTGTTCAAAAAATATAATTAGCTAATTATACTTCTAAAAAAGGTTTTGTCTGGAGCTCTTATCTGTTATAATAATTTTGAAAAAAATGTTTGACTAGAATCCTTTTAAAAATATATAATTAAAAAACTTTATTTTTATATTTATAAATTCTTTTGAATAAAAAGGATTGGTATGTCTTTTTTTTATTCATTCAGCTTTCATTTTAATTGTCAACACAAAAAAAATTCACATAAAACTTTGATATTGATAAAATAAATTCGTGAGAAACAAAATTTTCATATAATTTTATTTTCAGATGGCTTTTAAATGTTCTCGAAAAAAATCTAGAAATTTTTTCAGGATTAATTAAAATATCTAGAGAGTTAATTCATTGAATTAAAAATTAAATAAAATTAAATGATTTAATTTTTTCCAGAATCAATTAATAAAAATTTTTTTTTTATTTTTTACAAAATTTTAAGAATAATTTCCTATTTAATATTTTATTAAACAAAAATAAATCTAAGGTAAAATTTAAGCAATAAATAAAGTAAAAATTCATGGAAAAATCATTTTTTTTTTCTAAACTATTAAAAAAAAATTCTTCGAATCTAATCAAAAATTTACAAAAAAAGGACATCAATCTCTTCTGGAGTCATATTTTTTAATTTAAAAAATAAAAATAAAACGAAAACTATTAAGGTTAGGTTAAATTGAAATTTAAGTTTATTGATTATGGAAAAAAAATAAAAATACTTTTTTTTTTCATACAAACAAAATTCCTTTTTTTGGCAACATTGACTTTATCTGATTAAAAACAATTATCCATCACAAATAAATGTTTATTTCTTGCATGCCATTTGAATAAATTGGAATTTTTTAGTTATTCTTTTTCCCAAAAATTATACAATAGCAAATATGACAAACAAGTCACTACATTTTAATAGAATGATATAAAAGATCAAGTGAACAAAGCTTTATTTTAAAATAATTTGAAAAAAATGATGCGACTTTTCGGTGGCGGTGCTGGACCAGCTATTGCCATCACTATTGCTACAGTTTCTTCAATAATAATAGCAACAGCAGTGGTGGGTACTGTGATTGCTTTGGCTCTTATACCAGTTTATGGAAGTTCGTCTAGTTCAACCTCTAATGTCAGTGGAGGTGGCACTGATGGCGGATCTGATGGCGGATCTGATGGCGGCACTGGTGGCGTAAGTGTCACTTCAACTTCAACCTCAAGTCAAGTTTTTGTGGACCACACTCGATCATTAACTTCCATTACTATTATGGACAAAAAAATAGTCAGTGCTTCTAAAAGTAAAATTGTGATAAGAAACACAGAAACAAATCGAGTTGAACTAGAGATAAAAGCAGAAAATGTTACATCAATAAAATTTTTAAACTCCATCACTCTAATCACTGTTTCAGAGGACAGAAAATTAACTTATTACAGCATAGAAACCGGTCAAGAATTGAAGACCGTTTCTCTAGTCTCTTACGGATCCCTGACTTCTCTACTAGTAACCTCTGACCAAAAAATCATAATAATCACAGAGAGCAAAACAATTCTAGTTTTAGACCAGTCTGGCACCATTGTGAAACAAATTCTAGTTTGTGAAGAAGTGACATCCATGAGTTTACTTTCATCTGGTGATTTTGTTTACAGCACTAAAAATTCAATTGTCATCACAAAAATGGACACTTATGAAATTGTTCGCGAGATTAAAATCACTGGAACAATCAGCCATATGGTTGTGGCAAAAGCTACCAACGATGTTGCTGAATCAATTGTCTATTCAAGTGAATATAGTGTTTTTGTGGTAAGTACAAGTGGTGTTTTTATTAGGGAGATCAAGTCTTGGGAGTCCATCAGTGGCATCACTCAACTTAGCACAGGACTGATTGCTGTGTCAATTGAAAACTATGTGTTGGTTTATAACATATCTACTGGACTTGTGATTAGCACTTTTACATTAGAAACTAGCAGTCGAATTGTGGTAATAGAGACAAATGGTACCAGTGTCATATGCGGCACTGAATCAGGATCTATAGTTGTTATCTTTGAATTTGAGAGCTTTAGCAGTGTTGATGTAAGCTCGTTGACAGTGACCAATGTCACAATATCAACTGTTTCTGTGTCAAGCAAATACAAAATGTTCTCTTGTTCTGATGGAAAATTTTATGTCTATGAAAAATCAAGTGGAAAATCTCTGTTCACCTATTCATTTGACATTGGAATAATTTCCACTGAATTTTTGTTTTTTAATAAAGCGTTGATTGTGACCAGAGATGGCACGGTCAGAATTTACAACATAGAAACAAAAGAATTCGAAAAAAGCTATTCATTTGGCTTCCAACTTTATAAATTCTTAATTTTTTCCAAAAATATTCTCTTGTTCACTGATCTAACAGGTTCCATTTACATTCTGGACAGCACTTTGACAATTATTAAAACTTTGAGCTCGCATAGTTCGGCAGCAAATATTTACTCATTAGATTCCAATTCATTTGCCACTTATCATGGCACCCTGGTCAAGATATGGAGCTCGGAAAGCTTCAGCCTAGAGAGAGAATTCAATGTTCAGACAAATGTGTTGTCTTTGTTCAAAATAAACACTGGCGAGGTGGTCACAGTCAACGAGTTTGGATTTTTCACCATTTGGTCAACTAGTCTTCAGTCTTTCTCGTTGAGAACCATCGATTTTGACATAGAAGTTACTTCATGCAAAAAATTAAACTCGGACAGATTTTTAATTGGTACCAGATCTTGGCTTTATGAATACAGCTTGACTAGAAAAAGAATTATGAACATATTTGCCATTAATGTCTACTCATTTACTTTTGATTTTGATTTTAAGACAATCATAGGCTCTTCTTATGGCCAAGTAAACATTTTGCAGTCTCTTCAAACATTTTATGAGTACGACTCGCAAAAGACCACTTGGTCAATAGCGGCACACAATACATCAGTCACTTGTCTAGCTGTAAGCCAGACAAAAATTTTGAGTGGTGATCAAGATGGTTATATGGTGATATCTGATAAAATAAGTGGAAAAATTGAGCATGTTGTATCTGCATTTAAAAAGCCAGTATTTTCAGTTCATTTTGTCGACAAAGAACTTGCCTTTACCATGTGCAATGATGGCTGTTTGAGTGTGATTAAAATAGAAAATGGTGAAATAGTCAAGTCATCTGGATTGAGTGATCCGGTCTCTGGTTCACTGGTACTTTTCAATAGAGACATTCTGGTCGGAGATGTAAATGGCTTTGTGTTTGTGCTAGACATTGACTTGAATGTCAAAAAATCTTTCTCTGCCCATACTGGCTATGCCAAGATTCCCACTGCCATCGGCACAACTCAATTTGTGACTTTGTCATCCAACAGCTTTAAAGTATGGAAAGTGAGTGACTTCACATTGGTGTCCGAATCTAGAACAGAAACTGTAATTTTTTCCATGGTTGTTTTGTCAAATGGCTACATTGTAAGTGTGTCCCAAGGTGGAACGATCACAATTTGGATACTTTCATCTTCCAGGTTCAATAAAGGCAGACAGACAATCAATGAAAATCAAAGTGTTAAAGTGAGCGAGCTGGAAAATAAAGATATATCATCTTTGAACACCTATCCGAATGATGATCTGTTAGTAGGGTCCAATGACTCGTTGCTGAAGTACAATGTGTCAGATGATAAAGTTAAAATGAATAACCAAGTGGACAATACAGCAGCGGCGTTAGATTCGGATGGAGCCGCTTTTTACGGCACCGAATCTGGAAGAATTTTTCTGGGAGAATCGAATAATACTTCATCTAACTCGACCACTACTGAACAGACATTTCTTTTTAACTCAACTGAAGCAATCAGCACGGAACAGTTCAATTCTACACAATCTTTAGATGCAAACTCAACTACAAATTTTAATTTAACCAGCACAGAAAACACTACTGAGTCAAGTAGGCTATTAAGCTCGACTGAAATTTTGAGTGGAACCACAGCATCAGATTTTATTTCAAAATTAACAAGTACAAGTTTAGTTGAGACACAAAATACAGAAACAACACGAAATACTAGTGGTTAATCAACTGTTAGCAATTGAAAAAAAAAATAAAATTAAAAAAAAAATATTTGATGTTCATTTTTTAGAAAAAAATTAAAATTATTTTAATATCTTACATTTATTTAGAATATATGTGAAACAACAAATGATCACGCTCAACACAAATTCAAAATACTATTTTAATCAACACACTTTAGACTTTATAATATTACAACATTCCACACATGTTTATTAATCATACGATGGAATGCAATTGAAAAAGATTATTCTTATTTCCTAGTTTTGGACTTTAACTTTTTATTATTTTATTATAAATTTATTTACATAAATAAAATCTATTTAAAAAGAGTCCAGCTTTTATTTTCACATACAGTGGTGATTTGTTAGCAGTATTTTACGAAAAATTACGTTAAATACCGCAAATTAACCAAATTTTACGTAAATTAACGGCCAATTCAAAATTCAAAATTTTTGAAAAAATGCCTGTTTTTTCTAAAAATCGAAAATTTAAGAAGGTTTTTTTTGCAACGATTTTAAAAATAACTATTTTTTAAACCAATTTATGAAAAAAAAACCTTTCTTAAATTTTAGATTTTTTGAAAAAACAGAAATTTTTAAAAAAATTTTGAATTTTGAATTGGCCGTTTTTATTTTTACCAAATTTTACCAAAATTAACTCAAAATCTTGAAAATTTACGTAATTTTTCGTAAAATACCTCTTTTTCACTTTTCGGATTTTACGTTAATTTACGTAAAATGTGGCAAAATTTGGTTAATTCACGAAATTTTACGTAAATTTTCGTAAAATACTGTTATCAAATCACCACTGTATATGGGTCCATTCGAAATTTTTTTGACTATCTAACCTCAACTTTTGATGGATAAGAGAAAATAGTAATGCTAAATTAGAAGAAATTTAGTTCGAATACCAAATTAATATTTAGATATAAATAAATATTAAGAAAATACTTGAAAATTAATTTATTTTAATTAAAAAAATCCGAATTAAAACTTAAAAATAGAAAATTTTTTGAATCAAAAACTGAATATAATAAATATTTGATTTAATTTTTGAAATTAAATTAAAATCAAAATAAAATAATCAAATAAAAAAATTGATTTTTTAGTTATTTTTGATTTTTTTGAATTTTAAAAATTAGGAAGAAGGCCATTTGATCGAAAGGCGTAGTCGTAAAAATAAATTTTAAATTTTGAAATAAATTTTATAGAAAAATTTTTTGTAGAAAAGTTTTATAGAAAAGAAAAATCATTTTATAGAAACTCATTTTATTGAAAAATTTTATCGAAATTTACCTGTATTAATTATAGAAAAAAAATTAAACAATTAATTATTGTATAAAAAAAATTAATCTAACAAAAAAATTTGCTAATTTTTCTTTATTTTAAACACTAAACAAAGACATAATTTCATTATCTTTTTTAATTTCTGATTTTTCACGTGGATTGTTAATTTTAATTAACATTTAAATTTTTAGGATTTTTATCCACCTAATTTTTTTTTACTCAATTTTTTTTTCAAATAAAATAAAAAAAAAATAATTGCATTTTTTGTTTATTTATAAATTCATAAAATATATTGAATTTCGATTCGATTTGGAAACTAAAATTATGTCAGATCTTTATCAATCAACACAACTATTAATCAAAGGTAAAATGAGAACTTGACTGAAAAAATGAAGATTTTTATTTGGATATTTAAATATTTAAAACAAAATTTTCTTGTGATATAACTGGTTTAATTGTCTCATCTTGACCTGTCCATCTCATTATTCACTTTTACCCGAAACGTCTTAAAAGATCTTTTAAGCACAAAAAAAAAATTAAAAAAATTCCATTTGAGAACCAGAATTTAGACGATGCATCAAAAGTTAAACCTATAGCTCACATTTAAATGAGCGAAGAGCTAAATGATTAACCAAAGATAAAACATTCATCAGCTAAGTATTGGACACAATTTGATAAATTAAGACTAAAATCCTGATGCCTGCAAGCCATTTGAACCAAATTATTTTATATTATTTCGCCTAGTAGGAAATTTTTTTTATAACAGTGGTTTATTTATATTTACTATTATCAAAAATTTTTAACATGGAGTTGAAAGAGAGCATTCCAAATTATCCGAGGTCTTCCCAAAGCTATCATTTTAAGGTATTGTGAATTTTAAATACAAATTGAACAAAAATTCCTCATTTTTTGATAAATAAAAATAAAAATAAAAAAAATATAAGAAAAAATACTGCAATAAAGTGCAACATACTTTTTTGCATCTTTTTTAGCCTAAAATTATTTTTTTTTAAAAGGAAAGCAAATAAAAAATCTATTTGAATCTTATTGATTCTTTATTTTGTGTCATTTTTTAAATTAGAAAAAATTTGCGTTATTTTTTCAAATATTTTTGATTGACTTTAATTTTAATTTATAAAAAAATGAAGAATTTTTGTTAAATTTGTTTTCCAAATTCACAATACCTCATTTTATTAAAGATAAAATCCCAGGATCCAAAAAAAAATGTTTCAATGATTTTTATTATTATTATTATTATTATTATTATTATTATTATTATTATTATTATTATTATTATTATTATTATTATTATTATTATTATTATTATTATTATTATTATTATTATTATTATTATTATTATCTAAGCCTCATAGACAAAATTAAACTAAAAAGTTTTCTAGGAAAATTAAAAAAAAATCAAAAAAACCCAAGCAATTGAGTAACACGACTTAAATTTTTAAAATAAGAAACCATTTTTACATTATTTTTATTCATTTTCTTATTAAACTTTTGATGAACAAATTTTATATATTAAAATATTTATTTTCATATTTTCAAAAGCTATTCTCAAAAGTTTTAATTTCATCATAAAATTTTCTCAAGCATTTTTAGTTTTTTTTATTTTAATTTGTTTTACCTTTATGAAGTCATTTTACCACTTATCAAAAAAAATAATTCTTTAAATATTTCGTAGCTTTGCAATTTTATTTTAATTTCATCCTGAATTTTTTAGGCTATTCAAATAATGCATTTTTATAAATTAAATACCTGAGTTAAATTCAATTTTAATTTTAAAAGATGATGATTTTTGTAATTTCAATTCTATTAAGTTGTTCACTTGTGTTTGGTGATGGTTTTACATGGCAACTAAACAACTCTTTACACTTATCTTACCGTGAACTTCCTTATTTTTTTAATCAAACAGTTATTCTGGACGAAAATGCCACATTATATATTGATGCTGGTGTCTCTGTTTTTTTCGCTGGATTAATCGCCACTGGAGCATCTCTAATAATTAATGCAACCAAGAACTCTGTTACAAAAATATCAGCTTCTGAATTTGTGCTCCAAGACAGCTCAATTTATCTAAATTTTGTAGAATTGAACTCATCATTGGATCTTTTCAATTCAAATCTACAAATATCCAATTCAAATTTAAATGCTGATTTTATCAATTTTACCAACTCTTTTTCCGAAATAACAGACACCAATGTTAATGTCCAGTGCATGAATGCCACTTTTGGATCAATAAAAATTCTAAATTCGTTTGTCAATTCGGACATGAGCTTTTTTCAAGCTGACACAATCTTCAAAAACACAAAATACCATGGTAATATTTTAATTCTAGGCAAAAATTCATCCAACTATTTAATTGAAAAATCTATTTTTTATCATACAATTGAATTTAAATGCACCGAATTAACAAATTTGGCAGAAGCAGTATTAAATCAAAATATATTTGAACAAAGAGTTAAATTTTTCAATTGTTTTGATGTTTTGTTGAGAAGTAACAGTTTTCGGACAGAAATTTGTCCTGTCATCAGTGAACCAAAAGTTAATATAAGCCAACTGAAGCCAATTGATGCCAGACTAAACTACTGGAATAATTCTCTTCTAACTTATTTAAATTGCTATCTAGTTTTTTCCGAGCAGAATTTTATTTCTATCTATCCAACACTCAGTCCAGCAATGAGTAAAATATACGAAAATATTTTTATTGACTTTAATGATTCTGTAAGCCAGCAGATACTTAGTCAAAATGTTACCCTGAACAACACTGTCCACATTAACAGCACCATCATAATTCCGGCATATATCAGTGTGACCATTTATCCGGGTACCAAGCTTTATTTTTCCACAAATAGCCAAATAATTGTTCTTGGTAATTTGGTAACATTTAACTCACAAGAATTAGTTTTTTTCACTGCTGAAAACTTGAAATGGAAGGGAATTTCTTTTTACAATAGTTCACAGTCCAGTCTAAATAGTGTAATGGTAGCCAGAGCAAGTCATTTCATTGCCGAAGACATCATGTTATTAAACTCACATTTTTATTTCATTGACAACATGGTACTTAATAAAGTAAGCTTAGACAGGGTCAGTATAAATGATACAATATTTTTGAATAAGCCTTTGCTCACTCTTATAAACAATAGTATGGTGAATGTAAAAATTTTAAATTTAATGGTTCAAAACCATGTGGCTATTATTGATTCAAACTTTTTAGTTGATAAATTAACAATAGATTTAAATTGTGAAAATTTTACAAATATTTTTGTTCAAAAGTCAACATTTGTGACAAAAAATTGGCAAAAAGGCTTTTTGGAAATAAATTTTTTAAATGGCAACACAAATGTGAGCGCTGAATGGAAAAATAATAAATTTGATGAGTATGAGTTTAAATCGATTGATCAAAGTCAAATGCAAAATATGAAATTTACTGGCAACAATTTCAAAAAATCCACTTTTAAATTAAGCAAATTTAATCGAATTTTGTTCGATCAAAATCAAATTTTTAATTGTTCATTTAATTTAGAAGTTAAGAATGTTTTTTTTCACAATAATTTAATTCAACACTCAACTAGTACCATCACCAATACTCTTGCTAGTTGGGACTCTAAATTCCACTTTTTCAACAACACAGTAGCCAACATTTCCAGCTATTGCTTCATCAAACTCAAAAAATCATTTAACTTTTTAAATCCAAATTTGGAAATAAAAATAAAATTTAACAAATTTTTAAACCCAATGGCAAAATATGTAATCAAAGCTTTGTTGCATAAATCTGAAATCCAAGGAAACATGAACACAATTGACGCCAGATATAACTACTGGAATGAAGACAAACCGCTCCAGGTCAGACGCCGAGTTTATGACTATTTTTACTCGCGTGGTCTAATAGACTTGCCCACATATCCTTTTTACACAGACGCAAACATGACCAATTTGCACCAAGAACAATCACATTTTATGCTTGGTAAACACATAGGTGGAGAGTTGGTGCACAATTTGGAACTTGGCGCGGACAACTACACTGTTGTCCGTGATATAATTATTCATGCAAACGCTTGTTTGATTCTGGGCGCCGGAGCTGTGCTCCATTTTGAGGACACCTACAAAGTGATGGTCAATGGTGCACTTGTAATAAATGGCACTCTAGACAAACGAGTTACTTTTAACTTTTTTGCTGATTTTTTTATTTTGGAATTTGACTTGATTATTTTCAATGATGGCAAGAGCAATTTAGATTCTCAAGTTGATTATTTGAATTTTAATTAAGATTGTAGTTTTATAAAAGCTGTCATTTTGGTCAAATCGAACAGAATTGATTCAGTTAAAAATTTGAATTTAAATAGTTCAAAAAAAATGCCCCTATTTGCTGATTTACGTTCTGGTCGAGAATTTTTTACCATGGAAAATTTGAGTATTCAATCAGTTGATTGCACAGCCAGTCGGAATAATACACTAGGCAATCTATATATAACGAATGTAAATTCTACAGCATTCTTTGATGTTCAGTGTTCGAATCTTTTTGTGTATGATTCACATTTCTATGACTTGGAAATAGATTTTATATCAAATAATACAAAAGGATTACAAATGCATCACAGCTCTCTTACAGCAAGCTCATACCTAACTTTTGATCTCTTTTCAACCAATGTTAGCTTTCACCATAACACATTAACAAATGTACTTTTTAGTATCAGAGGCCAGTCTTCTGCCAATATCTCATTTGAATCTAATAAAATCTTTATTCATTCAACAAATGATGTAAATCTGATATATTTTGACCCATCACCCTTTAAAAATATATTTTATAAATTAGATTTTAGAGACAATCACATTTTTATCAATAATTCCAGACTGTTCTTAATTAAGAGTTGGCAAGAAATAAACATAAAAAGCCTAGAGATGAAGATAAATATATCAAATAACCAAATTGAGTGTTGGCATGTCGACACTATGCCAAATATCACAATCGAATACCAAGGTATCTGGCCATTTAAATTTGATTTTACAATGGTCAACAATGTTTTCAGCAATGAGCCTAAAATTAAGTATTTTTCTCCCTTTATCGTTTTAAATCAGATTGATAGAATAAAAATATCAGAAAATGTGTTTGATATGGATTTTTCATCTGTCGAAAATTTTTCAATCTGCCCATTTAACATTAAATCGTCAAATTCCAAAGTTCATCTAATTTCAAACTGTACGCACAACTATTTTGGTCTTGGTCAAAATTTATTACTGAATACCTGTGTTGAACCCACGTCCAGTTTGTTTGTTAGATTTCATCCGATTTATTCAGAACCTAACAAAACTTCCCTGTTTAACCATAACCGCATAAATTCAATTTTACACGGCCAACAAGTGTTCGGAATTTTGGACACAAATGTAAGTTTGACCTGTTCGAAAGATAGATTTGACTTTTGGATACTAGGAAATGTGATTATCCCTCAGTATTTTACTCTCTCTGTTGGCTCCGGATGCAGATTAATTCTTAGAGGTAATGTAAAAATAATTAATTACGGAAATTTAATTATGAATGGTAGCCAGTACTCTAGAATAATCAATTATGGTTTTTGGCTGGAAAATTCTGGCAACTTGTCTTTCGAATTTGCAAGCTTTATAAATTATAAATATTATTCAAGCTATAAAAATACTTTGTATTCCTCCAAAGGAAATATTATTTTTAAAAATGTCGAAATTAATGATTACGCAGACTTAAGAATTAGTGGTTCTATTATTAAAATTGAGTCCAGTTATTTTGGCAAGTCATCTTTAAATTCTTTTAAATCAATTTATTTAGAAATAAGCAATTCAAGATTCGAATCAAATTTGAGGGCAAATGCAAGTTGTAAGCTGCATGTCACCAACTCGGAGCTGGTAACATGCAGCTTACAACTCGTATTTATGAGATCTTCATATTTTGTATTTCCTCCATTCTGTTATAAATCAGAATTCAAAATTTTGGAAAATTTTATTTCAGGAAAAATTGATATTGTGAGCAGATTTTATAATAGAGGTTTATTTAATATTAGCAGTAATTACTTTAAGAACAATCTGAATTCATATTTAAAAATTGAAATTTTAAAGAATTTTGTTCCCTTTCTAAATATAGAAAATAAATATCACATTTCTAATAATACATTTGTTTCATATGCAATTAGATTTACTGATTCTTCTATTAGAAATTATTTGCTGATATTTGATTCCAATTTAATAATGGGAAAAGTAGATAAAAATTATATTAGCATTCAGGCACCTCGATTAATTATTAGAAATAATATTTTTCGAGACTGTACATACGAAAATGCTTTAGAAGTCAATTCTTTCAGTAGTTTGAGCAACAAAGTTTTAATTTGGAACAATTCATTTGAGAATGTTCGGTCACTTTCAAAAAAATCTGCCAATATCAAAATAAACACGAATTTATCATGTGATATAAAATTCAATTTTTTTATGGCAAATAATCAAATTGATTATGATATATATGTCAATAGATTTCTTAGCTATTTAATGAACGCAACAATGAATCTCTGGGTGATTTGAATGATGGTGAAAGCATCAGAAAAAGAGTCTTTGATCCCTATAACAATATCAAAAATGAAAGATTAATTTTTGAGCCATTTAATTCAGGACTGATATATGGAAACACAACGACAAATTGGGATAATGAGTCATTGAATACACTGATGACTGAAAATACAATCAGTATGCACTCGACTAAAAGAATCAAATTGACTAAAACTACAAAAAAAGTAGAAACAAGCAGTAAGACATTTTTGATAAAATTTTTTATTTTTTTTGGTTCAATATTTTTTTTAATAGTGTTTTTTTAAATTTTAAAATTATAATACACAAATTTCAAACATATTTTATTTTTTTAAATTGAATAAATTGATTTTCGGCTTTAAGTTAAAGTTTTAAGTTTAAATTATCTAAATAAATTTGAAAATTTTTTGAAAATTTTTTTTTCTATCAAAACTAAAATTATATGGTGTAATTCTCTCAATAACTACAACACCGACTCTATCCAACTTAAATATCTATAGTTTCGCAGTGCAATACTATGATCTCATGCACTTAGCAAGCCATTAGTATTTAACAGTGTGTAAAATACAGTATGTCTAGAAAATTTAGAACATTTATTTTTTTTATGCAGGGATGTTTCTAGGAAGCCTGCGACTAAATAAAAAAACAAAATAAATTTTTTATGTTTGAATTTTATTCAGAAAAAAATTTTTTATCGGAAAAGTACAAAAACTAGGATAAAAAAATCGAAATGATAAAATCGCAAACAAAAAGAGAGGTTTATTTTTTATCAAAAAAAAAATGTCTACAAAATTTAGAACATAATATTTTTTAACATTCAAAATGACCGCCCTTAGCTTCAATACACTCAGCGACACGTTTTGGCATATATACAATCATGTTCTTGACTATTTTACTTGGAACTATCAACCATTCATTAAAAAGAACGCTTTTTAGATGCTATACTGATGCAACCTTTGTATTGACCATTTTGTGGTCTATAAATGACCATAAAGTCTCTATTTTATTTAAATCAGGTGATCTTGGGCACCAAGGGAGGACTGATATTTGTTTTTCTTGAAACCAATCTCAAACGGAATGAGCAGTATGTGAACTAGCCCCATCTTGCTGAAAAAACCAATGCTGACTCTGATCAAAAAATATCTCGGTTGATGGTAGCAACTGATTTTCCAAGGTGTCCATGTTTGCAAACTGATTGATTCTGTCTGTATAAATAAAGCAACAACCAGTACCTCTATGATTAATACATCCCCAAATTCCAACCGAACCTCCATCATTCTGTAACTTTGGTAAACAAAACTTGGGTTGATATTTTTCGTTTTACAAACACTCTTGATTTTCTGTTTAATACTTCATCTTGACTGGTAAGCTTTCGAGGTCTACCAGATCCTAGTAATTCTTTGGCCACCTCAATCTTCCCATAATTACACTTTGTTGTAAACACGCATTTTCTCGAAACTCCTACTAAATCAGCCATTTCTTGTTGAGACTTTGTCTTATCCTTCAACAGCCCAATTATTTGCCACCTTTGCGCCTCAGTTACTTTTTTTTACCCATTTTTATAAAAAAAACAACGAAATGGTTCAACTTAATAAAATCACCGATTTTAAAGCCAAAAATGATCAATGAGTTGTTAAAAGTGCATGTAAACAATTAAAAAAGACATTCCAAACATTGTGTGACAAAAAAAATTTCCAGGCATTATCAAGATGTGTGTAAAATTTTAGTAAAAAATTAATGTTCTAAATTTTATAGACTCTTTTTTTTATGAATTTTATATTATTATTTCGAATAAAACAATTAAAATTTTAAAATTTATTAATATAAAAAACAATTTTGTAGAAAATGACGCGTTTCGACCAATAGGCCTTCTTCAGGATCTAGATGACCGAGAATTACAATTTTTAACAATTTATTTATTATGAAAAAATGAAAAAAGAAAAAAAAAAAAAAAAAAAAAAATTTTTAATTTTAGAAAAAAAGAAAAAATAATTATACTTCATTTTTAAGAATAAAAATTATAAAATTTTTTCATTATTTGAAATAATAACTAAATTTAATTTACAATTATACAATGAATTTAAGAAAATGTTATGGTTCTAATTTTATCCAACTTATAGATTTTTTTATTTAAAATTGGAATTTGGAATTTAATGAATAAATTAATTAAATCGGCTTCAGTTGATTTTCTTATGAAATCATTATCAATATTTGATTTGAATATTGAAAAAGAAAAATCTTTACCAGTGTGACCATCTAAATTGAAATGGATCGAGACTTCGGAACATTTGTCAAAATTACAGAGCGATTTTCTTATATTTTTTCTAAACTTATTTATTGTGTATAAATGTTCTAAAATTCTTTTTCTAGCTGATCTTTTCGATTCCCCGATGTAAAATTCTTTACATTTTAAACACTTTATTATATAAACTATTCCAGTAGCATCACAATTAGAATCACATAAAATAGGTAGAGAATAATTTTTATATTTTACACAAAAACTTTTTTCAGTAAATTGACAAATATTACATTCTTGTTTATTGCATCTGTATGAAAAAAATTTTTTTGAGTCATTCAGATTGAAATTGAGAACAAAAATCGAACCTAAGTTTTTATAAATTTTATTCACAATCATTAAATCTTTATCTTTGATATAAACTGAGTTCAATTTTACTTTATCAAACGATTCTTTAATTATCTTATTTAACTGTCCAAAATTCTTTTCAAAGTTGACAAAATATTTTAAACTATTATTTTTAGTATTATTTTTAATTTTATATGGTAATAATTCTTCTCTGTTTTTCAAACCTATACTACGACTAATTCCCATAACTTTTTTTAAACTATATCCCTGTTTCACCAGTTGAATTATCAAATTTCTTGAATGAGCCAGAAAATCTATATAACATGTGCATATTCTCCTAATCCTTGTAATTAAAGAAACAGGTATATTTTCAAAAATATGATCAGGGTGATTAGATATTGGCATTAAATAACAACAAGAGTTTGTTGGTTTAATAAAAAGGTCAAAAATTAGTTTTTTAGTTAAAGGTTCAAATTCAATAATTAAATCTAAAAAGACTATCGATTCTCCTTTACTTATGTTTAATTTTAAGTATAAAAACTGTGATAATAATTCATCTAAGTCTATCTCAATTAAAGCTGCAATGAAAATGTCATCAATGAATCTTTTATAAAGAATAATGCTGCTATTTAAGGAAACCCAGTTTTTTTCTAAGATAAAAAGAAATAAATTAGCGACAGAAGGACCACATTTACACCCCATTGGAAGTCCTTGCTTCTGTGTATAATATTCATCATTGAACTTAAATATTCCACACTTAAAAATTAAATCAAGAATTTTCTTTATTGCCCTAATTTCAAATTCTAGATTTTTAAAATAATTATTGCTAATTAAAAATTCACAAATTAAGTTTGTTGAATGTTCTGGTTTAATATTTGTATATTATGATTCAAAATCGCAAGAGTATAGATGAAGATTATTACAATTGAATTTTAGACTTTCACAGACCTGGAGAAGTTCCTGTGAATCCTTTAATATTGTATCACATTTTTTAACAATAGGTTTAAACAAAGTATCAATAAAATTACAAAGTTTTGATGTTGGGTGATCTATACAATTAATTATAGGTCTTATTCCAAACTTTATTTTATGAATTTTCGGTAATACTCTGAAAGAGCCTATTTTGCTGTTTTTTACTAAAAGTTTATTTAAGAGTCTTTTAGACAAATATTTTTCATTATATAATTTTTTAAGTTCATCATTAATATAAATTTCTGTATTGATAAGAGGATTGTGATCAATTTTTTCATATGTTGATATATTATTTAAATGTTCTTTAGCAAGATTTATAAAATCCTCATTACAAATTAAAATTGTACCTACATTTTTATCACATTGTAGAATTTTAAAAGGTTTCTCTTTTAGAAATTTTTTTAAAGATTTAATTTTTAAAAAATCTAAATTACTATCAAACTTATTTTTTAATAAACTTTTACAATTTTCTAAAATTTCATCTCTTAAAAAAATGCTTTCTTTCATTATAGGAATATTTTGAAAATTCTTTTTTACTTTATAATTTTGACAAAATTGATCAATTAATTTATCAAACTGAAAAGGATCTTCTTCATTATCAACCGATTCAGTTTCCGAATGGGAATAAAGATCTTCATTCAAATCATTTGAGACCGATTCTTTAAGTAATTTTTTAAAAAGAAAAAAGATTTTTGAATTAAATTCAAGAAGAGAAGTGTCTAGATTAATTAAAAAAGATTTCATAAATTCGAAACTATTTAATTTAGTATTAGGTACAAATTTAAATCCTAAATTTAATAAAAAGACTATGTCTTTAATAAAATTATTATCAAAGTTCAATTTACCAAAAGAAAAAACAGAATTATCCAATTTGTATATCAGTTTTGGACAGTTGTTCAAGGTCAAACTCTTCGGTTCATTGTATAAGCCGATGGAAAATTTTGGTATCGTTGGTCATTAGGAGCCGGTCTTGACCGATAATTTTGAAAATTTGACATTGGTGTATAGTCATAATAATAGGGTGAAGAATCATTCGTATGGTAAAATTGTCTTTGAATATGATTCAGTGGAAATTTGTTAATTCTATCTGTTTAAACTCTATAATTGTTTATTTGGTAATTGCCATATAAATTTCTTGAATTTGAAAAGTTTCGAGTAGTTGAGTATTTTTGATTAAAATTATAATTGAAACTTTCTCTATGTTTATTATAGTAGTTAAAAATATTTTTTCTTGATTGAATTCTTCCATGATTGACTACTCTATCGTTCTTAAATCTGTGATTATTCATATTTTTATTGCTATTTTGATATTGATAATTATTTCCTTGATTTAAGATTGGTCTTTGTTGCTTTGAATTATTTTTTGAACTGTTATTTACTTTCATTGATTGTTTTGTTTGATTAGACTTGTTGTTTTGATCAATATTATCATTGGATTTATATTTTCCAATATGTTTTGGTCTGTTTGTGTTATTTTGTAGAATATTCGACTGAAAAAATTTTTTTTGCTGTTTTGATTTTGTGAAACATTTCTGCCTTTTTCATTTGATTTTTGACTTGATTTTACAATCTGTCTCGCAATGAAAGGTCTAGCTACCACTCTAGTTGCTTTTTCATGTGAATCGTTGAAATCTTTTTCTTTTTCTTTAATGACAATTTTAAAAAGGTAACTAATCAAATCATCTTTTTCATCATCAGGCAAGTTTAGTTTCTTTTTAGACTCTTTTATATTGCTAATAAAATAATCTATTAGATGATATAGTTTGAATCATATGATAATCGATTCTTATTTCGAATTTTCACTACTTAAAAAAATTTTGATTATTTTTTTTGTTATGTTCTAAATTTTCTATTCATACTGTATTAGAAATGTGCGATTTGACGAAGAAACTTTGAAATTTGTTACAATTTTCTTTTCTTTTCTCCTTTTTTGTTATTTTCATTATTATTTGTTCAGACTAGAGGTGGCCATTTTTTAATAAAGTTATTATCATTTAACTTCTTTCTTTTTCATTATATTTATGTTATAACCGCGAAACACCAGATCCTAACAGATCCGTAAATAAGCATCTTAAATTTAAGGTTTATAGCATATAATTAATTTAAGTTAGATAAAAAACATATTTTATTATTAAAAGGATTTTTTGATTCCATTAGTACTTAACATACAATAAAAATTTCGGTATTTGAGTGTTAATTAAGTGAATATCGCCATCTGAAGTAGAAATAATATTTTTTTCTTTTTACAATACAATTATTGTGGGCAAAAATTTAAAAAGTACAAGTAAAGACTTTGACTTAAATTTATGAATATACTGAAAGATTAATTTTTATTCTTATAATTAATTAATTGATGAATAAAATAGTGAAATTGTTCTGATTTTAATTATATTACTAATAATATTATATTACTAATTCTGCTATTTCTTTTTTTTCTTATATTAATATTTGTTATTTAGATAAATTCTGGTATTCTAATTTGTTTCTATTTGAGTTAGTTCTACATATTTACAATTAGGTGAAAAAGTACTGAGCTGGGTTAAGACAGAATTGTCGTAAAAAATTAAAAAACCAATAATCAATTAAAATCTTATTGATTCGTTATTTATTGTCTTATTAACCTAAGTAAAATTATTTTAGGTAAAAAAGGTGCATCAAAATATCAGAGTTGTTTAAAAGTCCCAAAAAAAGTCCAAATCCAGACTTTTTTTTTCAAAGTCTTTAGTCGGACTTTTGAAAAAAAAAAAAAAAAAGTCGTGACTTGGACTTGACTTGAGACTTGTGACTTTTAAACAACTCTGCAAATATGTTGCACTATACTGCAGTTTTTTTCAAAGACATTTTATTACCTTTAATTTCAATTTACCAAAAAAGGAAGAATTTTTGTTCAATTTGTATATAAAATTCCCAATATCTCTTAGCTGTGACTAAATTATTTTTCAAATAAATAAACCGCATATATGTCACTGTCAATTTTTTAAATGATAAAATAATAAAATTTTCCTCTTAAAATCATAAGACATTTTAAAAATTCAAAAAAAAAATAAAAATAACTAATTTTTAAATTTTTTATCAAAATCAATTGGCAAAATTTAAATTCTTTTCCCACAAAAAAAATATTTTTATTCAAAAAATATTTGTAAAAATCTAAATTTTACAAAAATTAAACAAAACTCTTCATTAATAATTTATTTGATCACAATTTTTTCATTCAAAAATCTTCCCATAGCATATCAAGGCAAACTAATAGAACACAGCTTTTCTGAAGAGCATTTCATAGTAAACACTCGAAATCAAAAGAGCACTTGAGAAACCCGAAACTTTTTCCAAAAGGAAGCACTCAATTTTCAGCTAAATAACAACCAATTTTAATAATAATAAAAATAATAATAAGCTACTTTAACATTAATTGTTCCATTTTTCTTACATTTCATTAATAAGTTTTAAAGCTTAAGTTTTAAATTTTTTTCTTTTTTTTATTGTAAGTTCTGTATGAATAATTTAACTTGAATTAAAATTGATCATAATTAACCACCATCTAAATGAATCAAATCCAGCCAAAATAACTTTATGCTATAGATCAGTTCAAAATATTTCAAATTCCAAATTTCAGCCCACAACCAATCTCAAAAATCAAACCATACTAATCCAACTTCTAATTAAGGGAACTAGATTTTGAATTTCTTCCCTGATTAAAAATTTCCACTAATAACTATTTTTTATATTTAAAAAATATTTTTTATCCTTTAGATACCAAATTTAAAATTAAGCAACTTTCATTTCAAATTTAATTTTTATTATTAAAATTTAGTCTTTTTCATTAATTTAAATTAAAATATCAATAAAATTAAGCTTACTTCTTTAGTATTGATTTTTTCACTTTAATTAATATCTTTCTAAAAATGACATAAAAATTTCCAATATATCCCGGATCTATTGGAAATTTTTATGTCATAAATAAGGATAAATGGATAAATGCAATCTAAATCGCCTTAATTTTTCTAATTATACTTTTATCCAAATAAAACAATCCAGTTAAATAAAATGAACAAAAAAAATCAAAGTATTAACGCTTTGATTCAAATCGATTGAAATTTAAAGCAAATAATTATTTAAATTTAATTTTAAATTATTAGCTCTTGAGAAAAAAATTTAGAATTTTTATTTTTATTTCGGTGATTTCATGAAAAATGCTAAAATTTGCCTTTTTTCTAATTCCAATGTTTTCACTATGTGAGCCTTTGGTCAAAAACTGTGTCTTGCTTGAGTCGGGGGTGCATTCAATTATATGTGATGAGCTAAACAGCAAAGTTCATTATCTGCTAGATCAATACTCTATTAACTACCTTAGATACTATCATAGCGCCTTCTATAAAGCATCAAGCCAAAATTACATTCTGAACAATTCTCATTTATCTAATATAATCGACTTTTTTCAAAATTTGCCCATCAATGACATCATAACTATTTCATACTTCGGTCTTCAAGGACTAGAATCGGATATTTTTCAAAATCAAAATCAAGGAAACAAAACACTTACTCTAGCTTTTTATGAATCAAAATTTAAGTTTTATTCAAACAAAAATGGGTCCAGTCCGTGCCAATTGAATAAAAATCTTGCCCAACTATTCACAATGTTTCGCTTTTCTCTCTTGACCAGGAATTCTTTTAGCACCCCTATTTGTCCTTTTATCTTCCAGAATACTAAAATAAATTATTTTTATATTCTTTATTTAGCAAACACATTTTACAAGTTAAATACAATCCGGTTCAAAGATGTGCCCAATTTTTACAACCAGGTTCTAGTTGTGGCTTTAGAGTTTACCGAAAATATAAAATTAAATTCAGTGATTTTTAACAAAGCCTTGTTTAGATATTGTTCATATTTTTTTCTTGGTGGAAAAATTAACTCTATAGAAGCAAACACGTTTTCTAGCTTTAGGTATCTTAAAAAAATACGCCTTGACATTTACTTTGCTAGAGGTCTTCTTCATAAAGGCTTACATTGGATCCAAGCGATCAATAAAAATCTTAAAATAAATGTTACCAACAAAAACGATGTAATAAATCATGGAAATTCTAGCTTGATTATTTTTATGAATCATGGTGGACCGCCACATATAGATCATACTCTTACTTTAGATGATATTTTCCCAGATGAAGATTTCTGTTTATACGATCAATTTCCGTTTGATCAGATGATATCTCTGGGAGCATCAGATGGAATTAAACGTGATGGCTTCTACAATTTTACATGTACATTCAACTATATCCGTTCAATGAATCGTCATCTGTCCAACAGAATAATACTCGACTATCCGGATTCAATAACAGGACTTGACGAAGACATATCTCACTGTAACTTTACTGCAATGCGACAAAAATGCAACCTTAAATCCAACTTCAAGCAAAAAATTGACCTGGAAACAATTGAAGAATTAATTGTTTTCGGTGACTTTGTAATTTTAATTATTTTAAATCCGATTCTTAGTTTTATTGGAATTTTATTAAACATTTCCACTGCTTTTATGTTCAAAGTAAAATATTTAAAAAAGAATCAGTATAAGTTTATCAAAGCATTTTCAGCCTTGAGCAGTATTTACCTAATACTTTCTTTACTCAATTTGGCCAACGAATGTCCATTTTTCAATGGTCTATTCTGTTCAAAAATCCGCATTTTAATTCACATCCAATATTTCCAAATAATTTTCATTAATATAATTCAAAGAATACTCAAGTTTTTGATAAATATCATGGTCCTTGGATTTACCTATAGCCGGTTGTGCATAGTTCAAAATTCAATGTTTAAATTGACCGAAAAACGGCTCAACTTTGCCAAATTTTTTGTGGTCACTTTGGTCATTGGGATTTTGTTGAATTTTTTGAATTACTATTTTGCCATCTTGAATTATGACAGTCCCTCGCTAAACTTTCCCTATTCATTACTGGAAGATGATCTGAGCATCAAATTTAAATTGGACATGATTTTGAAGTCAATTTATGCTATCAATGAAATACTTAATGAAGTGGTATTTTTGCTGGTCAATCTGGTCATCGATTGGATTTTGATTTTTAAATTAAAAAAAATAACTAGAAAAGCATTAAATTTGAAAATTAATTTAAAAATTAAGATTGATGTTAAAGAGAATAAAAATATTGAATTGAGAAATTTGAGAGCCACTTTGATCAATTCGATGTTGAATTTTTTTCTACGCGTGTTCGAACTTTTTCCAATGGTATATTCTTTTCTGCACTTTTACAGCCTGCAAAACAAAAATGAAGTGTCAAATAGATTTGAATTTTTTTTGTTTGTTGTCTGCTATAAATATCGTTTCGATCAGTTTATGAGACATTTGTGTAATATGTTTTTTACTGTATCGATTTTGTGTAATTATGTTTTCTATTTTTGTTTTGATCAAAATTTTAAAGATTTCCTAAGGAAGACATGGGGACGAGAAAAGTTCACCACAGCTAAGTCAAATTCAAAAAGCGACTCAAAAAGTGGAGCTTATTCAAATAATAATGATTAACGAAGAAAAAGAGGAATTTAAATGTTTGTTTTTTCTTGAATGCTGGTTGTATCTTACTATTTAAAAATCAAATGTGTGAAAATTTTAGCTAAAAATAATTAGCGTGGGAAAATTTTAGCTAAAAATTAAAAGAAAAATGAGAGCGTCAATTTTACATAGTATTCTAAAAAGTGTGCTGAGAGATGGAAGCAAACTTGCGAATTACAATTTTAAATTTTATTTTTTTGTTTCAAATTTCACAATGCTTTGTTTTTTGAGTTTTGAATGAAATAATTTAATTTAATTTATTCAAAAAAATTACACCAGGCTTGGCGATGTTTAACATAGAAATATAAATAAGTGAAAAATTTTTGTAAAAAATAGTTAATCAGATTATTTAGGCATAACTTAAAATTTTTGAATGAAAATGTAAATTAAAAAAGCAATTAGAAATAAAATCATGTAAATATTTTATTTTTTTAATTTTCATTTAATTTTCTATTAATTTTTATTTCAATTTGTCCATGGGACTTAAACTTTAATTAAATAAATAAAAATTGTGCTTATAATTTTTTGTTTTCCATCCAAATCTAAAGAAATCAAAATTATTCTATTCAGTTTGTTAAGTATGGAAAAAATAAGTCAATAAGTTAAGTAAGTCAATTTATGCTATCAATGAAATACTTAATGAAGTGGTATTTTTGCTGGTCAATCTGGTCATCGATTGGATTTTGATTTTTAAATTAAAAAAAATAACTAGAAAAGCATTAAATTTGAAAATTAATTTAAAAATTAAGATTGATGTTAAAGAGAATAAAAATATTGAATTGAGAAATTTGAGAGCCACTTTGATCAATTCGATGTTGAATTTTTTTCTACGCGTGTTCGAACTTTTTCCAATGGTATATTCTTTTCTGCAAATAAATAAATATATGCAAATAAATTGGAACAAGAAATACAAAAAAACAGATTAATAGAAAAAGTCTACCAAGACCCAATTGGAAAACGAGAACTAGACGAAATTATAAACATTTTGCACAGAATTATGATTAACTGTTCTGAGAAAATGGAAAACAAATTAAACTCAAATAAATATAAACGGAAGTCGAAAGTATGGTGGGATGAAAAGCTGGAAAAAATACACACCGAAATGAAACAAGAACTATGGAGCTATAAAGCAAGTGGTTTTAAAGACACGAGAATCAAAAAGAAATACAAACGCCTTAAACAAGAGTTTAGAAACAAACAGAGAAAAAATTTAAAAGAAGAAAATTCGAAATTTGTTAAGTACCTGAATGAATGTAAAAACCACACTAGTTTCTGGAAACTCATCAAAAAGAAACGAAAAAAGAAAGTTAATTGTGAAATCGAAATGAAGAACCTCAGAAACATTTTTTATGATAACTTTAACAAAAGAATAATGGAACAAAACGAAATAAACGATATCATACTAGACCAAGCAATAGCTAAATTTGAATCGGAAATCGAAAAGAAGAACGAAGAAAAAATTGTCATAGATAGAAACGACATAAAAAAAATAATTGCAATGTTACCGAATGGGAAATCTTCCGGTTTTAGTGAAGCATCGAATGAAATGTTTAAATATGGCACATCAAACACATTGATCAATTTGATCTCAGCCTTAATTGAAAAAATAATTAATAGCGGAATTATACCTAGTTTCTTCAATGTTGGAAAAATATCTCCCATTATAAAAGATCCAAACAAAAGCAAATCTGACTACAACAATGTACGACCAATAACCGTCTCCGACACTCTTACGAATATCTATGAAAAAATCGTATTGATTGAGCTTGATAAAACGCACTGTGGGTCACCTAACCAGTTTGGATTTGCCAATAAATCTTCATGTAACCATGCTGTCTTCGCCCTAAAAGAAACAATATTAAATAGAATTAAAAAAAACAAAGCGGTCTATGCTGTAGCAATAGATGCTAGTAAAGCATTTGACAAAATAAATAGAAAAAACCTATTTCATACACTTATTGGAAAAATCAAACCAATAATATGGAGAAGTCTAAAAAATTATTATAGGTGCTCGATGGCATACATAGAAAAAGAAGGTGAAATATCAGAAATCTTTAAGACAACAATTGGTGTAAAGCAAGGTGGTCCCCTGTCACCCAAACTTTTTGCAATATACATTGAAGAACTGGTAGAGTTAGTAGAAAAAGAAAACCTGGGAATCAAAATTCAGGACCTACAAATTGGTATAATCCTATATGCTGATGACATAATAATCTTAAGTGACGACGAAAAAAAAATACAAAGAGCTCTAGAAATATGTGAAGAATTTGGATCCAAAAAGGAGATCAAGTTTAATCCTGATAAAACTCAACTGATAGTATTTGGTAATAAAAAACAAAGAAACAAAAAAGTATCACTTGTGATGAACACAAAAATGATAGAAGCTCATGACAAAATAAGGTATCTCGGTGTGCTAATCAATTCGAAAAATACAAATGATGAACACATACAACAACGAATAAAAAATACAATAAAGAGTCTAAATGCAATCGGAGTCCTTGGAATAAATGACAAAAATCTCAAAACCAAAATCAAAGTCCAGCTTTACAAAACATACTGTAGACCCATTTTATCCTATGGATGTGAAGCACTAAAAATTAATCAAATAGACCAAAGAAAACTAAAAACTATAGAAGGAACCATAATCAAAAGAATTATGGGTCTCGGAAAAAGAGCCAAAACAACCAAACTCTTGCATGCCTTAGAAATGGAAACAACTGAAATGATGCTACTAAAAGGGAAACTAAATTTTGTGAAAAGGCTGATGGTAAATAAATTTACAAGACAACTTGTCGCTTGTATATTAGAAGAATCAAGGGAAAATGGAAAAAATACTAATAAGAAATCCGTCCTTAGTGAACTAAACGAAATTCTAGTAAGTGAAAATGAAAGCATAGAAAACATAGAAGATCTCGAAAAAAAATAAATGATAAAATCAAAGAAATATCCTTAAACAATCGAGAATGTAAGAAAGATGGAACAGTCGAGTCAATAAAGTTTTGTATCGCTGGATCAATGACCAAAGAGAAACAAGAAAAAATCCTCCAACTCCTAACGAAAGCTTTCTAAGCAAAAATGCAATAAAAAAAAAAAAAAAAATTTTTTATTTACCAAATTGCCATTAAACAAGTTCTTTTTTACTTCTTTTGTTTTTGTTTGAATTTTCTTTTTTTCAAAACTTTGGAAAACCAAAAAAAAATACGATCAAAAAACAAAATTTGAAAAATTATTTCTAGTATTTTTTTTTAATTCATTTAAATCATGTGACTAACACAAATATGAAACATTCTTTTTTTTTTTTTTTTTTATCTAGAAAGACAAAACTTTACTTTATTTTACTTTACTTTACTTTATTCTACTTTTTATATTTTCTTTACATCACCCTTGCGGTGTTTATTGAATAAATAATAATAATAATAATAATAATAATATTCTTTTCTGCACTTTTACAGCCTGCAAAACAAAAATGAAGTGTCAAATAGATTTGAATTTTTTTTGTTTGTTGTCTGCTATAAATATCGTTTCGATCAGTTTATGAGACATTTGTGTAATATGTTTTTTACTGTATCGATTTTGTGTAATTATGTTTTCTATTTTTGTTTTGATCAAAATTTTAAAGATTTCCTAAGGAAGACATGGGGACGAGAAAAGTTCACCACAGCTAAGTCAAATTCAAAAAGCGACTCAAAAAGTGGAGCTTATTCAAATAATAATGATTAACGAAGAAAAAGAGGAATTTAAATGTTTGTTTTTTCTTGAATGCTGGTTGTATCTTACTATTTAAAAATCAAATGTGTGAAAATTTTAGCTAAAAATAATTAGCGTGGGAAAAAAATGATTAGCGTGGGAAAAGAATGATTAACGTGGGAAAATTTTAGCTAAAAATAATTAGCGTGGGAAAATTTTAGCTAAAAATAATTAGCGTGGGAAAATTTTAGCTAAAAATTAAAAGAAAAATGAGAGCGTCAATTTTACATAGTATTCTAAAAAGTGTGCTGAGAGATGGAAGCAAACTTGCGAATTACAATTTTAAATTTTATTTTTTTGTTTCAAATTTCACAATGCTTTGTTTTTTGAGTTTTGAATGAAATAATTTAATTTAATTTATTCAAAAAAATTACACCAGGCTTGGCGATGTTTAACATAGAAATATAAATAAGTGAAAAATTTTTGTAAAAAATAGTTAATCAGATTATTTAGGCATAACTTAAAATTTTTGAATGAAAATGTAAATTAAAAAAGCAATTAGAAATAAAATCATGTAAATATTTTATTTTTTTAATTTTCATTTAATTTTCTATTAATTTTTATTTCAATTTGTCCATGGGACTTAAACTTTAATTAAATAAATAAATATTGTGCTTATAATTTTTTGTTTTCCATCCAAATCTAAAGAAATCAAAATTATTCTATTCAGTTTGTTAAGTATGGAAAAAATTATTAGCGTGGGAAAATTTTAGCTAAAAATAATAAGTGTGGGAAAATTTTAGCTAAAAATAATTAGCGTGAGAAAATTTTAGCTAAAAATTAAAAGAAAAAAGAAAAATGAGAGCGTCAATTTTACAGAGTATTCTAAAAAGTGTGCTGAGAGATGGAAGCAAATGAATGAGCCTGAAAAAAATTGTTTTGCTAACATGGACAAGAAAGACAAAGAAATGGCGTCATGCACCTCCTACTGAGGCTGGCGGCAGAAGAAAGAAGAAGAAGAAAGACCCCAACGCACAAAAGCGTCCCCTGTCAGCTTTCTTTTTGTTTTGTGCTGATGAACGTCCCAATGTCACGGCCCAGTATCCACAGTATTCTGTCGGCGAAGCAGCCAAGGCACTTGGTGAGGGATGGAACAAAGTTTCAGCTGAGTTGAAGGTTCAATATGAGGCCAAAGAAGCGATGGACAAAACTCGGTAACAGAGAGAATTGGAGGGTTCCCACGCTTATTAAAAATGAAAGAAAAAATATTCTCGAGCTTACCAAAAATAAAAGGAATCAATTTTTTTTCTTAAATTTTTGTTCTATTCTAATTTAGGGTTGTGAAGTTCATTTCAATTCGATCGTTTCAATTCAGAAAAATTTGAATAACTTTTTAACTATAAGAAATAATTTAGTTCTGTAAAGTGCTTAATGTTTAAGCAATTTTGCTTAAGCCGAAAATATATGTCTGCAAAAACTCTGCAATGTACTTGCACAATTAATTAGAATACTTTTTAATGGTGTGCAAAATGCAGAAATTGCAGAGTATTTTGCAGAATTATTTTCCTGAATTAAGCAAATTTGCTTATAATTAAGCATTTTATAGAATCAAATTATCTCTTTTTGTAAAAAAGTTATTCAAGTTTTTTTGAAATGAAAAGATCGAATTGAAACGAACTTCACAACCCCTTCTAATTTTTATTTTTATCTTTTTTTTAAATCGCTTAAAGAAGCATATTTATATTGTAAAAACGGTCAAATTTTAACCATCGTCTTTGCAACACTTTTCAAGGGTTTTTAAAAAAAATAAAAAAATAATTAGAAAATTTTTCATACATTTGTAATTTAAATATTTGAACAATCAGGGAAAGTTATCCTAAATTAAATCCTGCTCAAATGTAAAACACTTAAATCTGCAATGAGGTAATGACAATGTGAATAATGAAATGTAAAAATCTTTTCTATAATTTCTGTACTTTGTGGTAAATTAAATTTTTTGACGCTGTTCCTTTATAAACTTTCTTAACATTTTTACTTTTTTAATAAAAAGTTTAAAAATTAATTTTCATTCTAAATAATATTTCTCTAACTTACAACAAGCCTGAAACTCTGTGCAAGTTTTCCGCCGAGACCCCGTTTAATTTTTAATATTATGAATTTTAATCGGATTAAAATAAATTAAAATTCTGACAAGGCTGAAAAATTCAAATAAACATTGAACAAATCAAACATTAATCATTTAAACATTAACATTTCTTTCAAAAAAAAAATTAAATAAAGAAAAAAAAGGAAATATTTAATTTAAAAATAAAATTCAAAAAAATATATTTTTAGTTTTCAGATTTTAAAAATAAGAGCAGGATGACTTTTTCTTTTTTTGCAATAATGCTAAGGTAACCATCCGACCGCGGTTCGTGTTCTAGTAAAAAACAGGTTTTAGCATCAGCCTTTAGCTCGATACAATAAATAAAAAAAAATAAAATTTATCATTTGCACAACTAATCTTAAGTGATAAGATATTTTGATCTAAAAAAGGCTGCAAAATACAGTGCTGATTTGATACTTGGGATTTTGGTTATTTTAAGTAATTATTCGAAATTTTCGTAATTTTTCGTAATTTAACCTTTTCTAACATGTTACCCACACTTTAAGAACTCACTTACTTGATGATCAACTCGTGTTTAAATCATATATATAGAATACGTGACTATATTATTAATGTTATTAATATGTTATTAATTAACACGCCTCGCAATACTTCTAGAATTTTGATAACTGTCTAAACAATTTATTCTAAAATTAGTTGTTCAGACTTTCTCAGATTTTTTTGCTAAATTTGGACAAATATGATTTTTACTTATTATTCAAAACTTGAAAAATATTTTAAATATTCCGAATAAAGTTTAAACAAGGTATCTTTATTCATAAGAATAAAAAAATTGATAGATCAAATAAAAAATTAAACGAAATTTTTAAAACAGTTTTCATGAAAAAAAAATGGCTGAAAATGGCATTTCGAAATTTTTGGCCGGACTAATGACCGTTGACCAAAAGGTTGACGGTATTTTTGACAATCTTTATCAAACGGATATTCAAAAATACGGTCAAAAAATGACCGCAAAATACCTCTCGCCAAATGCACCTGTTTGCACTGACCACATCCACAACAATTAAATAACGTCCCGTTACTCGCATATATAAAGCTCTGCTTCATCTAGTAGTTTTTATCACCAATAATAATACAAATCAAACCAAAAATAATTACTGAACTATCAAGGCTTCGCATAAAAATCTTCGCAGGTCTTCAATGTTTTCTTTTTTCGCCGATAGGAATATTTTTCGCTGATAATTGTATTTCACATCCAGGAATATTTAGAATTTTTGATATAAAAATCAAGTGCTTTCAAATGTTATTCTTGATGAACAATCAACATGAACATTTTCCGTTCTTGAAATCGACTAAATCTGATACTATGACATATAGTAAAGGTTCGTGCTTTTTGAAATCCTCGAATTCATCTACATCATCACTAGTATCTTGATAAGCAAGTGCGTTTTCACTTGATGACGATACTGTGTTATCTTGAATTACTGCTGTTGCCATCGTATCGATTGAGTTTCAATTGATTTTTTAAGGATTTGCGGTAAAATAACATTATGAAAAAAACTATTTATAATATTTTTGCGGAATAAAAAATTGAAATGGCACGGTATAAATTAATTTGGTTAAATTAATATTAATTTGGTTTAGAAACCTATTTTGAACTGGTGGTTTGATTTGCACATGTAATTGTGATTTTTTGGTGTCAATTAAGAATAAATTTTAGGCAAAATGCACGAATTAGGTGTTAAATTTTGGTAATCGAGTTTCGCCTTAGATTATATTTTTTTGGTGAATAGAAAAAAATTTATAACAATGATTTATAACGATGCCTTTTCTTATAACAATGATTACTACATGTCCTCAACTCATTTTCAGTCTCAATTATTACTATTAATGAACTTTTTAATTACTGATATAATATACATAAATTAATTAAAGTGAATCAAATTTCATAAAAAATTTCTATTTTTCAAACAAAATTAAAATATAACCCATACAAGAAGAATGACAGAATTACAAGATATTGAGTTAAATTTAAGACCAATTTAACAATATGAATCTGATGAATTTGAGGCAGATGAAAAATCCACTAATAACTCCAAAAGTTATACCAATAAAATTGCCCGAATTGACTAAATCAAATCAAGAAGTAAATGTTCCAACTAAAAAACAGTTATACAATTAGCTACAACATCAAAAGAAAGGTTCGAAAACAATGAATTTTGCTCAATTAAATGAATGATGTCAAAGAAACAAAAATGTTCCAATAGACAATAACAACCAACTGCACAGTCTGCATGTTTTTCAGCTACACAAGAAGTCAAAAGAAAAAGAAATAGTCATATAAAAACTGCTTTATAGTTATTTCATTTGATCTTCTAAATTTTACTCAAACATTTCTTTTTACTTTGTTTATAAATTTTTTTATTATTTTTCTTTACTCAAAATAAAATTTTTTTAATTTTCCTCAAATTATTACTTTATAAAATAATAACAAAATTTATTTATTTCATTTAAACATAAATAAATATTGATACTAAAATTGTCGCCGTTTAAGTCATTTCGTCGCTCTCATTTAGTAATTTTAGATGGCAAAAATAATTAATAGATGAGTCCAAAGTAGTAATAATTTATCCGATAATTAATTAATTATTGAGTCCAAAAAAATTATGAGCCCGCTTCTGTAATAGAATGAGCCCATTTAAATTATTCTCAAAAAAATATATTAGATTATTTTCCAGAAAAAGCTTTATTACTCAAAGCACTTTTTTTAAAAAATACTAGATAACCCCCTTAATGGTTAACTTTTTTTTCTTTTTAATATTTATTTCATTTGATGTGTAAGATTGAAAGATAATATTTCAAAATTATTGATTTGATTAAGAAAACTTTAATACAAAAACATTTTTTTAATCAATTTTTTGAAAATAATGAAAAATTTAAAAATGAAATTAGAAGATATGAAATTCATTTACCTTTAAAAATTTTTAAGAAAATACCGGCTTTTTTAGTTCATTGATACAGTATGATGGAAATTACTATAAATAAGAAATCGAGAAGCAAGTCCATTTACTCTAAAATTCCAAGATGAAAATGAACGATTTTTGAATTTTATTTTTAAATTAAATATTTCCTTTTTTTTCTTTATTTAATTTTTTTTTTGAAAGAAATGTTAATGTTTAAATGATTAATGTTTGATTTGTTCAATGTTTATTTGAATTTTTCAGCCTTGTCAGAATTTTAATTTATTTTAATCCGATTAAAATTCATAATATTAAAAATTAAACGGGGTCTCGGCGGAAAACTTGCACAGAGTTTCAGGCTTGTTGTAAGTTAGAGAAATATTATTTAGAATGAAAATTAATTTTTAAACTTTTTATTAAAAAAGTAAAAATGTTAAGAAAGTTTATAAAGGAACAGCGTCAAAAAATTTAATTTACCACAAAGTACAGAAATTATAGAAAAGATTTTTACATTTCATTATTCACATTGTCATTACCTCATTGCAGATTTAAGTGTTTTACATTTGAGCAGGATTTAATTTAGGATAACTTTCCCTGATTGTTCAAATATTTAAATTACAAATGTATGAAAAATTTTCTAATTATTTTTTTATTTTTTTTAAAAACCCTTGAAAAGTGTTGCAAAGACGATGGTTAAAATTTGACCGTTTTTACAATATAAATATGCTTCTTTAAGCGATTTAAAAAAAAGATAAAAATAAAAATTAGAAGGGGTTGTGAAGTTCGTTTCAATTCGATCTTTTCATTTCAAAAAAACTTGAATAACTTTTTTACAAAAAGAGATAATTTGATTCTATAAAATGCTTAATTATAAGCAAATTTGCTTAATTCAGGAAAATAATTCTGCAAAATACTCTGCAATTTCTGCATTTTGCACACCATTAAAAAGTATTCTAATTAATTGTGCAAGTACATTGCAGAGTTTTTGCAGACATATATTTTCGGCTTAAGCAAAATTGCTTAAACATTAAGCACTTTACAGAACTAAATTATTTCTTATAGTTAAAAAGTTATTCAAATTTTTCTGAATTGAAACGATCGAATTGAAATGAACTTCACAACCCTAAATTAGAATAGAACAAAAATTTAAGAAAAAAAATTGATTCCTTTTATTTTTGGTAAGCTCGAGAATATTTTTTCTTTCATTTTTAATAAGCGTGGGAACCCTCCAATTCTCTCTGTTACCGAGTTTTGTCCATCGCTTCTTTGGCCTCATATTGAACCTTCAACTCAGCTGAAACTTTGTTCCATCCCTCACCAAGTGCCTTGGCTGCTTCGCCGACAGAATACTGTGGATACTGGGCCGTGACATTGGGACGTTCATCAGCACAAAACAAAAAGAAAGCTGACAGGGGACGCTTTTGTGCGTTGGGGTCTTTCTTCTTCTTCTTTCTTCTGCCGCCAGCCTCAGTAGGAGGTGCATGACGCCATTTCTTTGTCTTTCTTGTCCATGTTAGCAAAACAATTTTTTTCAGGCTCATTCATTTGCTTCCATCTCTCAGCACACTTTTTAGAATACTCTGTAAAATTGACGCTCTCATTTTTCTTTTTTCTTTTAATTTTTAGCTAAAATTTTCTCACGCTAATTATTTTTAGCTAAAATTTTCCCACACTTATTATTTTTAGCTAAAATTTTCCCACGCTAATAATTTTTTCCATACTTAACAAACTGAATAGAATAATTTTGATTTCTTTAGATTTGGATGGAAAACAAAAAATTATAAGCACAATATTTATTTATTTAATTAAAGTTTAAGTCCCATGGACAAATTGAAATAAAAATTAATAGAAAATTAAATGAAAATTAAAAAAATAAAATATTTACATGATTTTATTTCTAATTGCTTTTTTAATTTACATTTTCATTCAAAAATTTTAAGTTATGCCTAAATAATCTGATTAACTATTTTTTACAAAAATTTTTCACTTATTTATATTTCTATGTTAAACATCGCCAAGCCTGGTGTAATTTTTTTGAATAAATTAAATTAAATTATTTCATTCAAAACTCAAAAAACAAAGCATTGTGAAATTTGAAACAAAAAAATAAAATTTAAAATTGTAATTCGCAAGTTTGCTTCCATCTCTCAGCACACTTTTTAGAATACTATGTAAAATTGACGCTCTCATTTTTCTTTTAATTTTTAGCTAAAATTTTCCCACGCTAATTATTTTTAGCTAAAATTTTCCCACGTTAATCATTCTTTTCCCACGCTAATCATTTTTTTCCCACGCTAATTATTTTTAGCTAAAATTTTCACACATTTGATTTTTAAATAGTAAGATACAACCAGCATTCAAGAAAAAACAAACATTTAAATTCCTCTTTTTCTTCGTTAATCATTATTATTTGAATAAGCTCCACTTTTTGAGTCGCTTTTTGAATTTGACTTAGCTGTGGTGAACTTTTCTCGTCCCCATGTCTTCCTTAGGAAATCTTTAAAATTTTGATCAAAACAAAAATAGAAAACATAATTACACAAAATCGATACAGTAAAAAACATATTACACAAATGTCTCATAAACTGATCGAAACGATATTTATAGCAGACAACAAACAAAAAAAATTCAAATCTATTTGACACTTCATTTTTGTTTTGCAGGCTGTAAAAGTGCAGAAAAGAATATACCATTGGAAAAAGTTCGAACACGCGTAGAAAAAAATTCAACATCGAATTGATCAAAGTGGCTCTCAAATTTCTCAATTCAATATTTTTATTCTCTTTAACATCAATCTTAATTTTTAAATTAATTTTCAAATTTAATGCTTTTCTAGTTATTTTTTTTAATTTAAAAATCAAAATCCAATCGATGACCAGATTGACCAGCAAAAATACCACTTCATTAAGTATTTCATTGATAGCATAAATTGACTTCAAAATCATGTCCAATTTAAATTTGATGCTCAGATCATCTTCCAGTAATGAATAGGGAAAGTTTAGCGAGGGACTGTCATAATTCAAGATGGCAAAATAGTAATTCAAAAAATTCAACAAAATCCCAATGACCAAAGTGACCACAAAAAATTTGGCAAAGTTGAGCCGTTTTTCGGTCAATTTAAACATTGAATTTTGAACTATGCACAACCGGCTATAGGTAAATCCAAGGACCATGATATTTATCAAAAACTTGAGTATTCTTTGAATTATATTAATGAAAATTATTTGGAAATATTGGATGTGAATTAAAATGCGGATTTTTGAACAGAATAGACCATTGAAAAATGGACATTCGTTGGCCAAATTGAGTAAAGAAAGTATTAGGTAAATACTGCTCAAGGCTGAAAATGCTTTGATAAACTTATACTGATTCTTTTTTAAATATTTTACTTTGAACATAAAAGCAGTGGAAATGTTTAATAAAATTCCAATAAAACTAAGAATCGGATTTAAAATAATTAAAATTACAAAGTCACCGAAAACAATTAATTCTTCAATTGTTTCCAGGTCAATTTTTTGCTTGAAGTTGGATTTAAGGTTGCATTTTTGTCGCATTGCAGTAAAGTTACAGTGAGATATGTCTTCGTCAAGTCCTGTTATTGAATCCGGATAGTCGAGTATTATTCTGTTGGACAGATGACGATTCATTGAACGGATATAGTTGAATGTACATGTAAAATTGTAGAAGCCATCACGTTTAATTCCATCTGATGCTCCCAGAGATATCATCTGATCAAACGGAAATTGATCGTATAAACAGAAATCTTCATCTGGGAAAATATCATCTAAAGTAAGAGTATGATCTATATGTGGCGGTCCACCATGATTCATAAAAATAATCAAGCTAGAATTTCCATGATTTATTACATCGTTTTTGTTGGTAACATTTATTTTAAGATTTTTATTGATCGCTTGGATCCAATGTAAGCCTTTATGAAGAAGACCTCTAGCAAAGTAAATGTCAAGGCGTATTTTTTTAAGATACCTAAAGCTAGAAAACGTGTTTGCTTCTATAGAGTTAATTTTTCCACCAAGAAAAAAATATGAACAATATCTAAACAAGGCTTTGTTAAAAATCACTGAATTTAATTTTATATTTTCGGTAAACTCTAAAGCCACAACTAGAACCTGGTTGTAAAAATTGGGCACATCTTTGAACCGGATTGTATTTAACTTGTAAAATGTGTTTGCTAAATAAAGAATATAAAAATAATTTATTTTAGTATTCTGGAAGATAAAAGGACAAATAGGGGTGCTAAAAGAATTCCTGGTCAAGAGAGAAAAGCGAAACATTGTGAATAGTTGGGCAAGATTTTTATTCAATTGGCACGGACTGGACCCATTTTTGTTTGAATAAAACTTAAATTTTGATTCATAAAAAGCTAGAGTAAGTGTTTTGTTTCCTTGATTTTGATTTTGAAAAATATCCGATTCTAGTCCTTGAAGACCGAAGTATGAAATAGTTATGATGTCATTGATGGGCAAATTTTGAAAAAAGTCGATTATATTAGATAAATGAGAATTGTTCAGAATGTAATTTTGGCTTGATGCTTTATAGAAGGCGCTATGATAGTATCTAAGGTAGTTAATAGAGTATTGATCTAGCAGATAATGAACTTTGCTGTTTAGCTCATCACATATAATTGAATGCACCCCCGACTCAAGCAAGACACAGTTTTTGACCAAAGGCTCACATAGTGAAAACATTGGAATTAGAAAAAAGGCAAATTTTAGCATTTTTAATGAAATCACCGAAATAAAAATAAAAATTCTAAATTTTTTTCTCAAGAGCTAATAATTTAAAATTAAATTTAAATAATTATTTGCTTTAAATTTCAATCGATTTGAATTAAAGCGTCAATACTTTGATTTTTTTTTGTTCATTTTATTTAACTGGGTTGTTTTATTTGGATAAAAGTATAATCAGAAAAATTAAGGCGATTTAGATTGCATTTATCCGTAGGATCTATTGGAAATTTTTATGTCATTTTTAGAAAAATATTAATTAAAGTGAAAAAATCAATACTAAATAAGTAAGCTTAATTTTATTGATATTTTAATTTAAATTAATGAAAAAGACTAAATTTTAATAATAAAAATTAAATTTGAAATGAAAGTTGCTTAATTTTAAATTTGGTATCTAAAGGATAAAAAATATTTCTTAAATAAAAAAAATAGTTATTAGTGGAAATTTTTACTCTGGGAAGAAATTCAAAATCTAGTTCCCTTAATTAGAAGTTGGATTAGTATGGTTTGATTTTTGAGATTGGTTGTGGTTTGAAATTTGGAATTTGAAATATTTTGAACTGATCTATAGCATAATGTTATTTGGGCTGGATTTGATTCATTTAAATGGTGGTTAATTATGATCAATTTTAATTCAAGTTAAATTATTCATACAGAACTTACAATAAAAAAAAGAAAAAAATTTAAAACTTAAGCTTTAAAACTTATTAATGAAATGTAAGAAAAATGGAACAATTAATGTTAAAGTAGCTTATTATTATTTTTATTATTATTAAAATTGGTTGTTATTTAGCTAAAAATTGAGTGCTTCCTTTTGGAAAAAGTTTCGGGTTTCTCAAGTGCTCTTTTGATTTCTAGTGTTTAATATGAAATGTTCTTCTAGAAAAGCTGTGTTCGATTAGTTTGCCTTGATATGCTATGGGAAGATTTTTGAATGAAAAAATTGTGATAAAATAAATTATTAATGAAGAGTTTTGTTTAATTTTTGTAAAATTTAGATTTTTACAAATATTTTTTGAAATAAAAATATTTTTTTGTGGGAAAAGGATTTAAATTTTGCCAATTGATTTTGATAAAAAATTTAAAAATTAGTTATTTTTGTTTTTTTTTTGAATTTTTAAAATGTCTTATGATTTTAAGAGGAAAATTTTATTATTTTATCATTTAAAAAATTGACAGTGACATACAGCGGTTCTAATAAAATCGTAACGCAGTTCGGCCGGCCGGCCCGGCCTCGGCCATTTTGTCGGCCCGCCGCGGCCGGCCAACGGCGCCGGCGCGGCATTCAAACTTAAGACACCAACTAAATCGTTGACTTGGTAATTAATTAATTATTGAATCCAAAAAAATTATGAGCCCGCTTCTGTAATAGAATGAGCCCATTTAAATTATTCTCAAAAAAATAAATAAGATTATTTTCAGAAAAAGCTTTATTACTCAAAGCACTTTATTCTTTTTAAGTAGAATAATGTTGAGACGTGGAAAAGTAAACAAGTCTGTAAAGCACTAAATGTTTTAGAGTTAAATACAAAATACCAAATTTTCCTGAAAAAAAGTTTGAATTTCATTTTTATTCATTTAAAATGAAAAAACCATCTTAAGAAATCTCGTATTTTTAAAAAATATTTTACATTGAGTCTTTTTTGATTTCGAATTTTGCTGGTATTGATTCTGGATTAGCTATTTGTTTTTAAACATTTTCATTATTAATATTTTCAAAACCCATAAAAACACTAATGACATTTTTTGAGTTTCATTTTAGTTTTTAATATCAAAAATAAAGTGACGATCATAGCAGAAAAAACGCACAATACATATAATTTCATCAATCTCAATAAATATATTTATTTTATTACAATTAAGTCCCATCTACAAATTTTAGTATGATCTTAATATTTACTAAAATACATTCTTGTTTAAAAAAAAATCTTATTGTTCTGAATTACTAAAATACAAATTTGCACCGTAATCGACGATGTCCATACCAAGTCAATGGAAGGACGACCCGTTCGTTATGATCGACGACTTTCCTAAACCTGCATCCGCCAGCGCTGATTACAGCAAAAAATACCACCTCTGGTTTAAAAAAATCGTTCAAACAATTGATGGCATGCAAAACAAAATATCGCATTTGGAAGACGCAAATGAATCGTTGAAAGAGCAAAATAAAGCCTTGAAGGACCGACTCGACGCAAGTGAGGGAAGCCGAACAGCCGTCCCTGCTGAAGCTGCAACAAACAGTAGCAACTGGTCCCAAGTGGTTAAAAGCCTGACGAAAAAAGGAACCAAACCGCATAATAAGCTATTAGCCGCAATAGACTCGCACATGAAAGAGCAATCAAACCGAGCCAAAAATGTCGTAGTTGCCAGGGTGCCGTTGTCGACAAAGAACACAGAGATAGCAAGGATGGCCGATGATGAGGCCTGGACTGATCGTATTCTCCACACGCTTGGAGTCGATAAGAACAGAAGGCGACGAATTCGACGATTGAGATCAACAAAGAAGAAGGACTCAAATGAGACGGTGCCCGGCGCAATAGTCGTTGAGATGCAGGACGAGGAGGACAAGAGGGCGCTACTGTCAGAGGCTAGGAAACTCGATGCCGATCCTGATCTAAACCGAATATACATCCGCCCAGACCACACCCCAGCAGAGCAAGAGCAGTTCAGCAAGCTATTGAAAGAGCGCATACAAGCCAACAAGGACTTGGAGTCAAACGACAAGCTTTACAAACCATACCGATTCGTCATACGAGGTGACAGGATACGTTGCCTGGACGTGTTAAGGGGAAAGATGACGGTGGTAAGTATACATATGCCAACTGGAGAGAAGCTTGCAAGGCGAGAGGGAAGCCTGCCACAGCAGCAACTACCAACAACCAGCCACTGGCTGAAACCGATAACACTGCCAGAGCCGAGGCAGTCGGACAGGGAGCTACCAACGGTAGCTTCTAGCCCATCAGCCATCAACGAAGCTCCAAGCGCGCAGTCAAGTCCACTAAAATTTCTTTATACAGATGCAACTTCATTGAAGCAGGGGAAGTTAAGTGAGCTGGCTATAATAGCAGCAGTAGAGTCGCCTCATCTGTTATGCATCACCGAAACATGGTTCGACGTAACATCAGCACCACATTTGAGTAACTATGTGCTCTACAGGAGGGATAGATGTGCAACAAGGAGATGCTGCGGCGGTCTGGCCATTTATTTGCGCTCGGACTTGAAGTCATCCGTGGTACTGGACGGCGTATTGATAGAACAACTGACGACTAATGACACATAGCAAGTCTGGTGCGAAATAAATTTAGGTAAGGATAACATCCTTGTCGGCTGCATTTATCGTCCACCACCCGCATGCATTCGCCACTCGGCACGAACTAAAAATTTATCGGAAAGGATCAATAAGTCGATCGTGTCGGCAAAAAAAGCAATCGACGATAAGCGCCTTCGGCACTGATGATATGCGGGGACTTCAACTATCCAGAGATTGAGTGGATGCACAATTGTCCATCAGTATTGAGCGGCGAGAGCTCTTTCGGGCAAAAGTTCGTGGATGCCATCAACGACGGTGACTTGACGCAACTGGTCCGGTTTCCAACATTTATTAAGGCGGATGGCAAAACCACTAAAACCTTGGACCTGATTTTAACCGACGATCCAACAAGAATCGACGAGGTGAAACAGGCCCCTCCACTTGGCCCAGCCATTCAAGGACACGTAGTGATGCAATGGGAGTTAGCCCTAGCATCAGCAAGCAAGCAACAAGCCTCATCGCCTCGTCGTCGATTGGCTGTACACAAGGGAGACTTCATTGCGATGGAGAAAGAGCTCATTAAATTTGACTGGCCCAGACTCTTCAATGGACAGCATTTCGACGTCATATACAGTTTATTCCTTGACATCTACAGCCAACTATGCAGTGACTTCATCCCAATAGCACGAACCAGAAAAGGACCGATGCCCCGTGGATGAACAGCGAGCTAAAACGAATGGTAAAACGGAAGAGACAGTTGAAGTACATAAACGACAAAACGAGGAGCAAGTCCACAATTGAAGCATACCGAGCTATGAGTGCTAATGCTAAAAGAGCCACAAACAAAGCCGTGAGGTCATTTGAATTAAGCCTCGCTAATGACAAGAAGAATCCATAACGATTATTCACCTACATCGGCTCAAAGCAGTCATTCAAGCAAGGAATCACCAAAATCTATTCAAATGGTATCGAGTATAGCAGTGGTAAGGAGATTGCTGACGCACTAAAAGCCCATTTCTTTTCAGTTTTTGCAGATGAAAGAGAAGATGAAAGTCTTCCGGACTTCGAGGAAAGACCCGGCATTAAATCTCGCCTAGCTAACACTAGAACGCCCGGGGGTTTTTTAAACCCCTTTTTGATTTTAAAATGTCAATAAAAATTTTTCTAAGAGGAGTTTTGTCAAAATTTTTTTTTTCCCTAATTGAAAATGTAAATTTAATTTTTATTCTATTTTTGAAAATTAAAAATTATAATAATTTAATGTCAAAAAAAAAAAATAAATATAAACGCCCGGAGAGGGTTTTTTAAACCCCTTTAAAATTTTCCCTTTTCTATTGCTTAAAATTAATAAATTCTTAGCATAAAATAATACAAACTTAAAAAACTATAAAATGCCAAAAAGGACTTCTGCTTTACGTGCTTTGGAACAGCTAACCAAAGCAAATGATGCAGATACAGATGCTTCAGGAGACTCTGATTATGAAAATTAAGACTTTCATTCGGAAGTTGACTATGTTGAATCTGACGATTCAACAAACGATGAATGCGATAACCAAAGTGATGTCGACATTGATTCTTTCGAGTGTGCAAATGGTGACCAACAAACATCTGAACAATCTGGAAATGAAGATAAAACTTCTAAATCAGGCGTTATTTGAAATAAAATGATTGACGGTGATGAAACAAAAATAAGAAAAAGGATTTCTTTCAATCAAAAAAGCTGGCCCTACAAGTTATGCTGCAACAAGGTTAGATAAGACTGCTTTGTCAGCTTTTTTAGTTATTTTAGATATGGCAATGGTGAAAATGGAACTTGAATGTACAAATGTTTTTGCCCAGACTATTGATCATAGCCTTTCTTTTTCAAAGGAAGATATTCTTTGTTTCATTGGAGTTTTACTGTGTAGAGGTGTTTTTTGCCCAGGTATTCCTGTCAGAGAAATGTGGTCCAAAAACTATGGTATACCAAATATTACCAATTTCATGCCTAGAAATCGCTTTCTCCTGCTGATGAAATATCTCCGATTTGACAATAAGACATCGAGATCACAGCGTGTGACATCTGACAGCTTTTGCATGGTAAGAGATTTGTGGGAACGTCTAATTGAAAACTCAAAAGCTTGCTACCGGCCAAATCAATTCTTAACTGTTGATGAGCAATTGCTGCCATTAAAATGCAGGTATAGCTTCTTACAATACATGCCAAATAAACCTGATAAATTTGGCATAAAATTTTGGTTGTTGGTCGATGTGTTTTCAAAGTATATATTGAATGGCTTTCCATATTTAGGGAAAAATCATGAAAAGCCAAATAGTAAGTTACAAGGCGAATATGTTGTTAAGCAATTGATAGAGCCTTACAAAAATAAAGGATATTGTGTCTCGTCTGATAACTTTTTTACCTCTTATCGATTAGTAATGCAATTGATAGTAGTGAAGACAACGTTTATCGGAACGATAAAAAAAAATAAACCTGAGCTCCCAAAAAGTGTGAAATCAAAACAAGAACTTCATCACACGTCATTTTTTGAAGATGAAAACGGAGTTGTACTTACGGTGTATCAAGGGAAAACTGACAAAAATGTTGCTGTCTTGAGTTCTTTTCATGAGCGTGTTACAATTGATCAGAGCCATAAAAAAAATCTGCCTAATGTTATAAACGACTACAACAAGAATAAAGTTGGTGTTGATTGTGTTGACAGTATGACCAGACTGTATTCACCTAAAGCTCAAACTCGAAGATGGCCGGTTCATGTGTTTTTTAACATACTAAACATTGCAGTAATTAATAGCTGGGTTTTTACAAAGAGGTAAATAATTCAAATATACCTAGACGAAACTTCATCGTTCAGCTTGTTGAAGAGCTACTTGAAATAACCGAGAGCTTCTGTATCAGTCAGTCAACGCAATCTAACGCTCAATCATCGACTCCTAGGAGACTGACTGTTAGAAAAAGACTTGCATCAATTTACATGAATTCAGCAAAATCAACACCACCGAAAAAAACGTGTTCAAATGATGATAAAAAAAAGCGTCAGATTAGGTCATGTAATCAAAATAAAACTAATGTTACATGTTTTTCTTGAAAAAATATTGCTGTGGTCCATGTAGTAATGAACAAAAAACAACAGATTTATGTCAGAAGTGTTTTGAAGAGGGAAAGAGATTTTCGACTCAAACTTTTATATATTTTTATGATTTTTTTTTAAATAATTATTATTTTTTTGCATATAAATAATTAATTAATTACTATATACGAATGAAGAAGTCAGTAATAATTTTTTTTAATAATTTAATACATAAATAAAGCATAATTAACTTAAATAAAACTTATTTTTCGCAAATATGCTAAATTTTTTTCTTGTTATCCATTAAATTTAAAAGGGGTTTTTTAGACCCCTGCCTGGCGTTAACGGTATAAAAAAAATCGAGCGTTCTAGTGCTAATCTAGAAATTACAACTGCAGAAGTAGAAAAACGTCTTTCAAGCTTGAAGGGAGATAAGTCGCCAGGTAATGACCTCGTTCACCCTCTAGTTCTCAAGAAATGAGCCTCCGCTTGGGCAGAGCCATTGGTCATGATCTTCGAGCGCTCACTCGTGGAAGGAGAGGTGCCGTCATGCTGGAGGGATGCCAACGTGACTCCAATCTTCAAGAAAGGCTGTCGCAATGATCCGGGTAATTACAGACCAGTTTCTCTAACCTCTGTACCATGTAAGATCATATATCATATCATGTAAGATGTAAGACCAACGACCTTATATGTAAGGAGCAACACGGTTTCGTCCGTAGAAAGGCCTGCGTGACGAACCTCTTAGAATCAACCGATTTGACAACAAGAGCAATCGCAGACAAGTGCCCAGTAGATGTCATCTACACCGATTTTGCGAAGGCTTTTGACAAGGTTCCACATCAAAGCCTGTTGCTCAAGCTTTCGGCTCATGGGGTAGAAGGAACCGTACTCAGATGGATCAGGGCGTTCCACTCGGGCAGGAGGCAAAGAGTTGTCCTCGGCGAGTACTGTTCGGACTGGGCACCAGTCACGAGTTCAGTCCCTCAGGGCTCAGTCATAGGTCCAACGCTCTTCTTGGTCTTCATAAACGACCTCCCAGATCATATAAACTTTCCATGTAAGCTGCATGCAGATGACTGCAAGATCATCGTGCGCTTACTCACGAGCAGCTGTAGTGAGCAGCTGCAACGCGACCTGGAAGCCTTAGCAGCATGGTGCGACAAATGGCTGATGAAACTGAACCTCGGCAAATGAAAGGTCATGCATATCGGTAAGCATAACCCGGGGAATAAATACCACATCCTAGATAGGTCGACCGGTATACCACACGAGCTTGAGGTTACTAAAACGGAAAAAGACCTGTGAGTGACACTTTGGGCACAAAGATTCAGGTGGATAAATCCGCGGAAAAAGCCAACTCCATGCTCGCGGTGCTTCGCAAGACGCTGGTCTCGAGGGATGCGTATAAATGGAAACAAATGTACACTACGTACGTCAGACCGCATCTCGAGTATGCAATCCAAGCATGGAGACCACACCTCCTCGGCGAGATAAACACACTGGAACAAGTTCAGCGCCGTGCCACTAAAGGCTCAAGTCAACTCCGCGACATGACATACGAAGACAGGTGCCTAAAACTGAAGTTAACAACTCTGGAGGAGAGGAGAGCCAGGGGTGATTTGATAGAAATGTTCAATATTCAGAAAAGACTTGACACTGTCGAATGGCACTCCTCTCTACAAGTTGGACCGCCCAGAAGCGTGCATCGAGGGCACATCAGACCAGAGCTAAAGAAGGACTGTCTAATAAGACGTAACGCTTTCCGCAACAGGGTAGCACGAATGTGGAACAAGCTACCCGATTCAGTCATTGATGCACCAAGTGTCAACTCTTTCAAGAAGAGGATTGACGACCAAAGAACGGGCTGCTCATAGGACTTACGTTCTCTTGCTGGAGTCATCCGGCAACTCGCAGTCATCCAACTACTACTACTACTACTACTATATATAAAAAAGGGTAGAAAAATGTAATATAAAATTAAATGTCTATTTTACAATTAAGTAAAAATGTCTGCTTTATACCTAAAAATGACTAAGATAATTTTACATACAAAATTCTATTATATAAAAATAAAAATATATACCGAGTTAGTTAGTCCAGAATTATTACATTCAAAGCACCATTTGCTAAAACAAACACTGAATGCCCAATATAACTCAAATCTTCTCCTTTTGACACTTTTTAATGAAAGAAGTATTTTCTACATTTCTAAATTTTTAAAAGAAAAAAAAGTTTACCATTAAGTGGGTTATCTAGTATTTTATAATTTTTTCTTTAGTATTCAAATACTTTTTAACATATAATTTAACTAATAATATAATTTAAAAAATTTAGATTATATTATTAGTAAAGTATACTAATAATATAATTTAAATTTAATTAAAAAAAAAACAATTATATAATGAATTTTTTTTATTATTTTTATTTCCTTTGAAAATAAAAAAAAATTATATATTAGATTACAATTTTTCCCAACCTCAAAAAAGTCAAACTACTTGACTTTAAAATGAATTTCAAATCAAAAATGTTCAAATCATTTATCATACGAAAATTCAAAGTGCCAAAAAATGATAAAAAATGAAAAACTTTTTTTCGTAAATTCAAAAAAATGTTATGTTTTGATGATCTTAATAAGACAATTAATATTTATCTAAATAAGGATGAAAACAAAATTTTGGAAATAAAAGGTAATATTAGACTGTTTTTTTTTAAATAATTCCTTAATAATAATTTTAAATCTCATTTGAAAAATTTCATCCCTTTTAAAATAAAATTTCCAACATCTTGAATGAATTCTAAAAACATTTTAAAAACTGATAGATTGAAAGCAAATAAAAATATAAGATTTTTTACTATTTGTTATAGATTTAGATTTAAATAAAAATTTATTAGATTAATATTCCCTTCTTTTTAATAAAAAAATTAAAAATTTGCTGAAATTTAAAAAAATAGACCGTAATCCTCTTTTTTTGACCATTTTTTATTTTACGAAGATTTTGGTAAGTTTTACGTAATTTTTTGAAATTTAAAGTTAATTTTTGCAAAAGTAATTTTATTTAACAAAAATTTACGAAAATTTGAAAAAAATCCTTGTGTCTAAGCAATATTGTATAAGTTAATAAAAGAATTTTCAATTTTTTTACTTTATTAAAATGACAAATATAAATAAACGATATAAATATAAAATATTATTCTCAAATTCTACTTTATTCTAAATTTAATCAATAAAATTTCTTACAATTTTTTTCGTCAAATTAAATAGATTTTGATAATTTGATCTTTAAAAAAAAAAAGTAAGAATAACAACCTTTTATGGCATTTTAAGTGGTTTGGTGAAAATAAATTAGGATTCTAAATTGACGTTTGATAGTGACAATTCTTTAACTTTTTCTTTTAGAGACATAACACTTCCCATTTCGCTGGCATCAATAACTTCGTTTAGTTTTGCCTGAAAAACTTCCACTACTTTTATCTGATTTGACAAACGGTGAGCACCACGCATCCAAAGTGTCTTAGACCTCTCGATCGCGTCCTGGTCCTCGTCTATTTCATGCTCCAAATCAACAACAGGTTCTGGTTCGGCTTTCTTTTTCTTAATCAATCTGACCACTTTTTTTACAAAACTATTGGGAATACTTGAAATAACTTGGCCCCACAATAAAGAACCAAAACCCAATGCCAGACACCACATCCATTGATCAATTTCCAGTTTTTCCACAGCAAATATTATACCACCAAAATTTACTATTAAAATCTAAATAAATTTTTTAAAAAAATATATTTTTTTTTTCTAATTTTTATTTTAAATTTTACTTGTCCGATAAAACAGAAAAGCCATATAAACAAAAAAATAATATTGTTTTGAATACCAGCGAACACGTTTCTTTCGTTATGAATTTTTCTGGCGTTTATTTCATTAAATAGAGTCATGAGGACAAATGCATTGAATACAATGGTAAAATGGACACTTGGATCTCTTAGCTTGCTTATATCATGATATTTGATAACACTGTCAACCAACATCCAATCTTCGACTTAAAAAAAAAATTGACAAATAATTTAAATTATTAAAATATTTATTTTAAATTACTTTTGTAAACTAAAAAAAACAAGACTATAAGTTGATAGACAGCATGTCCGAGCATATTTTTCATCATTGTGTACGAAATAATTGACTTGTTGCGTCCATAGGGTTTTCTCTTAAGCAAGTCTTCAGTGGGTGGTTCAGTAGCCAAAGCCAAAGACGCCAAAGTATCCATTACCAAATTGACCCAGAGCATTTGAACAGCTTTTAGTGGTACGGCTTGAATTGTTGCTGCACAGACTACACTAAAAATGCCAGCTGAAAAATTAGCTGTCAATTGAAACTGTAAAAATTTAGCAATGGCATCGTAAACATTGCGGCCCCACATCATTGCCTTTACAATTGAACTAAAATTGTCATCTGTTAAGATTATGTCTGATGCTTCTTTTGCTACGTCAGTGCCTTGAATGCCCATGGCAAAGCCAACATCGGCTCTTTTAAGTGCTGGACCATCATTCGTACCATCACCAGTAACAGCAACTACTTCTCTGTTTGTCTGTAAAAAAAAAATTATATTTTTTAATAATAAAGATACTAAATAGAATAATGAAAATTTTCAACCATTAAAGCCAGAAAAATAAAATAACTAGCATAAAATAAAAATTTGTTTAAGCTTTTAAAAATTTTATATCAATTTTTTAATGTTTTGATTAAAAAAAGAACTGTGATCGCCAATTTTTAAACTGTGTCATTTTAAAAAACGACTTTGAAAATAACAAAAATCCAGATGAAATAAATTAAAGGCAATCTGAATGCTATCTTTTTGCATAGTTATAGATTTTTAAAGCGCTCTTTTGCTGTCCAGTTTTCTACTTTGAGTAGCTCTCTAGCTTGGAATGTCGTGCGAAGATTTTTAAACTAAAAAATTGGCCATAAATTAAATTATTAATGAATTTTTTTGGCGATTTATTATTTTTTAACTAAAACTACTACCTAAATTTGCATAACTGATATTATTCTTATAATTTTTCTAAATCATATTAAAATTATAAATTAAACATTATTTGACTTAAAAAAATTAAAATAAGCAGATGATTCTATTTACAGTACCGATTTGACAAGTGGATTTCTGGTACTTTAACGTAAATTTACGTAAAATTACTTCGTAACAAAATGTAAATTTACGTATTTTACGTTATTTTACGTATATTTACGTAATTTTACGTATATTAACGTAATTTTACGTATATTTACGTAAATTTACGTAAAAATTGGTAAAAATGAAAATGCCAAAAAAAGCTCGATTTTTTGAATTTTTTATTATTTTCTAATAAATTTTGAAAAAATTAGTTTCTATTTATTAGATCAAATTTTACCAAAAAAGATTTTTTTTTACTTTTTTTACGTAAATTTATGTAAAAAAAGGTAAATATGGTAAAAAAAAAGTAACTTTTGAAAGAAAATTAGTTAATTTTAATTTTTCTAATAAATTAGGAGTCCGACCATCCGCCATTTTTGTCAAACACTATATCAATTACCTATAAAACAAAAAATAACACATATTTAATCTTTTCCATTTTAAGAATTATTTACTTTTTTTAATCGACTTATGTAATTATTACATTTAGAAATTGTAAAATTTTTTTGAAATTCGAAAATTAAACTAGTCAATTCTTATCATTTTGAGGATCATTTGCTCTAATAAATCTTTTTAATTCATTCCAAACCATTTCTATCGAGTTTAGTTAAAATTTACTAATTTTCTTTCAAAAGTTACTTTTTTTTTACCATATTTTACCTTTTTTTACATTAATTTACGTAAAAATTAGTAAAAAAAAGTCACTTTTGGTAAAATTTGATTTAATAAATAGAAACTAATTTTTTCAAAATTTATTAGAAAATAATAAAAAATTCAAAAAATCGAGCTTTTTTTGGCATTTTCATTTTTACCAATTTTTACGTAAATATACGTAAAATTACGTAAATATACGTAAAATTACGTAAAATACGTAAATTTACATTTTGTTACAAAGTAATTTTACGTAATTTTACGTAAATTTACGTAAAAGTACCAGAAATCCACTTGTCAAATCGGTACTGTAAGTTTAAGTCGATTTTGAGCAATTTTTTTAGCCACAGAAGAATATTTTGGTGGTACAATTAGAAAATTTTGTATTGAATTAGCACAAAATTTAGACAATTTAGAATATTATGGTATGAATGATGAAAAATATGAGTTGATTTCTAATTTAGATATCAATTATTCTTTGTTAATTGCAATTCGACCTATAAAGTATAAAGGATAAACAAAAATTAAAAAAAATTAAATAAAAAATAAATTTTTAAATAAAATTAATAAATAAATTTAATCAAATATTGGAAAAACTTGCCTCAAACTTGATTCTTAAAATAAATTCATATTTTTAGATTAAAAAAGTAATTATATAAAAAAAGAAGGTCAGTTTTATATTCATCTAGTAAAATTGGTGAAACATCAGTAATTTTAGGTAATGAATTAGCACATGCCAATTTTTTTGTTTAATTTTCATGAAATTTAAATTTATGAAATTTTTTTTATAATTAAAATTAGATTTTTTTTGGAAATGACTTTTTAAAATTTAGCAATGCATTTAAAAAATAAAAACGAAAATTTTATTATTTTAACAATTTACAATTACTTTTATTTTAAATTTTGATTTAATAAATTTACTACTAAATTAATTTGTAGCCAAAAAATAATTTTTTCATAAAATTTCATCATTTAACTTTTCAAAAACTCAAATTTAATTTTTCCATCATATTTTAAATTTCACTTTATTATTTTACTTTTTATAGCTTGACTTTGAGAGGGCTTACCAAATTTACAAAAAAAATAAATAATTTAAAAATCGAAGTCTTCTAAAAACTAATTCACTTTATTTATTTATTTCGTAAAATTTTCTATATTTGCAAGAATAAATTATTTAGATTTTTACTTAATTGTTTAAATAGGACTTTTGAAAAAAAAATTTTCTTCTAAAACTCATAAAACAAACAACCAATATTTTTTTAGGACCAAAACCTGAATAAAAATTAAAATATATCTTAAAAACAAAATTAAAACTTTTTGGGAAATAAATTTAATTTTTCTTTTTAATTTTTTGATAAAAATCTTGCTAAAAAAATAATTTTTAAAAAAAGTATTAAAATCTTTTTCAAAAGAATGACAAATAAAATTATGGGAATTCGAAAAAAAATTTTTGAGATACATTTAGAAAAATATTTAAAATTTTGTTCTTAAATCCACACTGCTTAAAATTACACCAAAAATAAAAAATCTAAGAAAATTTTCAAAAAAAATCCTATTTAAGAGTATAAGAAAAAATGATCCTGGTACAAATAGTCAAAAATTTTTCTCTTACCGACAATTTACTTTCCACAATACCATTGACTAAAATAAACTTATCGGATGGAGATGATCTTGCCAAAACCCTGAGCCTGGGCCAAACCTTGTCCAGCAAATGTTGTCTTATTTGTCCAGTTTCATCTCTGATTCTTTTATTAAAATCTTTGCTCTCCAAAATCAAATAATCATCACTGGGCTTTATAATTCCACACTTCATAGCTATTGAAGTTGCCGTATTGATGTTGTCACCGGTAATCATACGAACAACAACTCCACTAGTTTGACATTTATGTATGGCATCAGAAACCTCAGGACGGACAGGATCTTCGATTCCGACAATACAAAGGCAGACTAAATCTTTTACAACCTGATCCTCAATGTCCCAATCGGGCTCTTCATCAAAATAGCAGCAGCTTTGGTCAATTTCAGCGTGCTCTTTGGCTTCAAAGTCTTTGTACGCCACACATATAGTTCGCAGTCCATCCATGGCCATGGGCTCAATAACTGAATGCATAATGGACTGAATTTTGTCTTCATCTAGTCTAACCAATTGTCCCTCTGAGTTTAGATACCAACTACATTTGGATAAGACCATTTCCGATGCTCCTTTTGAATAAAGTCTGTAAGTACCGGGTTTTTGCTTGTTTTTGACCACTGTGCTCATCATTTTTCGGGCTGAGTTAAACGTGAACACTTTGACAAATTGTTCACTTGGACTCTCAGCTCTTATTGCTTCATAACTAGCGCCTATTTTCTTCACAAAGCCCAATAGGGCGCATTCAGTCTTATTGCCGATTTGTTTGGCCAATTCGTATTCCACACTGACAGCCTCCAGTCTAGATGTATAATTACTATTTATAGATGCAGATTTTGATATTAAATCTTTTAGCTTTGGGTTAATATCTGAAGGAATTTTGAGGTGAAGTCTGTCGCCGAGCCAGCACTGGACCACTGTCATGCGATTTGTGGTCAATGTACCGGTCTTGTCCGAACATATTGTGGTAGCATTGCCCATTGTCTCACAAGCGTCCAAATGACGAACTAAATTGTTGTCTTTGGTCATGCGGCGCACAGCAAAGGCCAGTGCCAGTGTTACTGCAAGTGGCAGGCCTTCAGGGACAGCTACAACTATGACTGTTATGCCTTGGATCAAGTAGGATATTATGTATTTAATGTAAAGGTTGGACCATTGGCGATTTTTGATCAGAAATTCTTCAATGCTCATGCGTATGACTAGGATTAGAAATGTGAAAAAGGCGGACAGCATTCCAATGTAGCCGATTTGTAGAGCCAATTTGCCAAGTTTAATTTGTAGCACTGAACGGTGCTTTTTTTTGGGCTTTTTTTTCTCCTCGTCCAAATTGCTTTGCTGTCCATTTTCTTGATCTTTGAGGAAAAATAGTCAATACCATTCAATTTAAATTAGTTTAAATGTACCTGTATGAGTATTTAAATTTTTATATTCTAAATAAAGAAAAAATGTAATTTTTATTAATTTTGTATATGTTGAATATTTTATTTAAGAGTGACAATTGTGATTTAAATTTTGAATGGCTAGTATTTAAACGGGTATTTATTAATCTAATTTAATATTAATTTATAAATCAATGTGGATATTAGATAAATAATTTGAGTGCTTAAAATATTGAATGAGTGTTAATTAAAATAATAAGGTATTTAAATTTTTATTTGAGGTCTAAAAAAATCAAATGAGTGTTTAAAAATTAATTTAGAGTATTAAATTATCTTAGTGGTTACTTATTTAAATAAAAACAATAAAAATATTCATATTAGGGAACTAAATGAAAATTACTTAAGCGATTCAATTCAGAATAAAAATCCATTAATTAATGATTTAATAAACGAATACAAACTATTTAAAAGAGGTAGAATAAATAAACTTAAATTCGATACTTTTCTTGGTAACCGAAAAGTGTAGCAGTAAAAGAAAAAATAACTAAAAGAAACAGTGCCAAATTTGTGTTATATTTTTTTCTTTTCTTTTTTTTTGTAAATACTCCGTTTTTTTGTTTTTTTTTTCAGTTTTTTTCTTTAATTTTTTCGTATTTAAATAAAAACAAAAAAAAAATCAATGAAATATTTTTTTTCTTCTTTTTTTTATTTTCTAGGGTACAACTTATGAGATAATAATTTTATTTTATATTTCTTTTTTTGTTTTTTGGAACATTTTATATAAGCTTGGCAAAGGAGCGAAAGCTCGAGCCAATATTTATTTATTTAAATAAAGACGTTTATCGTCATCATCATCATATTAATGATTAGAAATTTAAAATAATTGCATAACAAGGAAAAGAATAATTATTAAATAAATAAATTAATAAACATATTACACAAAAAAGCTTGTGCCAGAATATCACAGCAGTCAGGAGGATACCGATGTTGAGACGGAGATGCAGAAAAAAGTATAGTAAAGGAAGGGTAAAAATGCACCAAATATGATACAACTATAACGATGCTAATTTTTTTTACTCTTATCAAAAAGATTATTAAATAATAATTCAGTTTATTTTAGAAACAACTATTTCCCTTAATTTGTGGACCAATTCTTACCAATGGGCTAAAGAATCGAAAGAAATTAAGATACTTGATTATTAGTTTTATATTCCTTCAGATGATTTTAATAAGATTACTGATTCTGAATTTAAGCGTTATCGATCTGGAAAATTCACGACTTTTGATCATTTTGTGAAGTCATTTATTATATGGTGTCTTGATAGAGATAATTGTCCCAAATAATTAATATAAATACCCATTTAATAATAATCCATTTTGAATTAGAATGATGCTGATTTGATTTAATATTTTATTTTTTTACAAAAAAATCTTTTTGAAATTTTTTTTCAATAAAGAAAAAATTTGTTTTCTTCACATTTTATTTATCGAGTTAAGTTTTTATAAATTAATTCAAATAAAAAAATTGAAAATTAAAAAACTAATGAAAATAATTCAATTTTAAAATGTTTTCGAACTGAATTATTTTTAAACGAAAATTTACTATAAAAAAAGATTAAAAAAATAAGCTTAAATTGTATATATTCGAATTAATTTTATTTATTTTGCTTACAATGTTATAAAGATATAAAAACAAGTAAAATTTTAATTCATAATTTATATTTTAAATCAGTCATGACTTGTCATTTTAAAACAAGACTGTTTTTTTCGTTTTTAATTTTCGTAAAACAATCTAAATTTATTCATATTAATTAATTAACTTATTAAAATTTTCATTTTGATATATCCGTTCCAAGGCCAAGATTTACATTTATTTAACAATTAAAAATAAAAATTATAATAAAAAAATTAAATAAATTACAGTGAAAACCCGATATAAGAAATTTTAATTTGCACAAGAAAAAATTTCTTATAGCAAGAAACTGTTAAAGGTTGAAAAGAGAAGTTTTGAGAAACTGTTTTGTTATCTAGATCTTGATCTAAACAATTAGGAATTTGAATTTTTTTACAAAATTAATATCAGTCATTTGATTATTTGTTTTATTATTTTTTCACCGCCTTTTTTTTAAAGAATTCAAATTTATAGTAAACACAAAAAGCTCAACTTTTTTTATAGACAACAAGTTTAACATGAATATTTTTTATTCATTTTTAAATCCAACTTTTTTTTATGCGATAAATTTTCTTTTTGAAAATATATGTTATATCAAAAAAAATGTCAAATTGAAGTTAGAGATCAAGATCACAAGATCAAAATATAAAATGTAATGATTTTTTTCTAATAAAAGAGAAAAAATTATATTTCTCATAAGCAATAACATGACATGTTATGCCAAGTTTAATTTCATTTATAAAATTTTAAAACACACCTTTTTATTAAGCTTTAAAGTTTTAATTGTTTTTAATCAAAACTTTTTTAGAAAAAAATTTAATGTTTTAAAATTTTAAATTTTTTTAAGAGGAAAAATCAAATTATGTTTGTATGAATGAATGAATGAATTTATGAATTAACTTAAACTGAATTATTTAAATTGATGATTGTCTTTGTCAAATGAGTTAGAAATCAATCATTTTGATGCTAATTCAATACTGAACAATTATTAGACATTACATTTCTAGTAATGTTTAGTATTTATTTTTTTAAAAATTACCAAAATCATCAGATTAAGTTTTAAAAGTTTAAATGGTCGTTTTGATCTGAACATTTAATTTGCCAAAAAATAAGCAATAAAAGTATAGAAAAAGTTTTTGTCTTCTAGGATTTAGTTTATTATAGCAAAAATTTCTCATTTATATATAAGAAATACGGGTATAAGTTTTAAGTTACCCTTATTTCTTATAAACGGTTATTAAACTTAAGAATTTTTTAGAATTTTTCAAGAATTTAAAATTTCAACCAACGATTTTTTTTTTTAAATCAAAAATAGTTTTCAAATAAAACTCTGATTTAAGTCAAAATATTAAAAAAAAAATTGTTCGAACGTTTTGTGTCCGTGTCGTAGTTCTTGCTACTAATAAAGACCCAAAGTGCAAAATAAAATTTTGGTAAGAAATCCAGGGTCATGTTGACTTTGTGATCATGCGTTCAAAAAAAATTTTTTCTCCTTAAGCGATTTTATAATATTAAATTTATGTTAATGTGTGAAAAAAATTAATAAAATTTTCAGTTCTCTATAAAAAAACTACAAGTTTAAAAATAAAATAAATGGCCTTGCTAATTTCAAATACAAATTGAACAAAAATTCTTCATTTTTTGATAAATTAAAATTAAAGTTAACAAAAAATATTTAGAAAAATACAATCAAAAAGTGCAACATACTTTGTTGTACCTTTTTTACTTAAATTAAATTTTTTTTTCATTTTTTTTAGTTAATCAATTAAATAATCAATTTAAATCTTATTCATGTTTTTTTTTTTTTTTTATTACATAAAATAAGATAATTTTTTTGTTCGTAAAAAAGATGAAACAAAGTATGTTGCAGCTTTTTTAATTCTATTTATAAGCTCTAATTTTAATTTATCAAACAATAAAGAATTTTTGTTCAATTTGTATTTGAATTTAAATTTAAAATAAAATTAATGAAATTTTTCGAGTTAAAAAATGGATAGTGAAGAAGAATTTTTTAATAAGATTATGGGTTTGGGAATTGTCCATACGGCATTCAATTATAATTAAGCCAATTATAAAAATTTTTTTAAGTTTTGAAACTAAGTACTAGAAAAAGAAGTAAAGATGCAAAAAATGTTTTATTAGCCTTTCGCTATTCAAGTTGAGGCGCATTTAAATTGGTAGGATGAAGAGGAGGACAGTGAAGATTTTACATTGGCAAACACAGAATCATTAACTGACAATGTGATGAAGAAATAAATGATAAATTGGAAGAAAGCTTTGAAAAAATTAAACAAAAAATGAACCACTTAGATTTAATAGATGTAAAAGAAAAGATTGTTATTTATTTATAAATAACTTTGGAACCAGTAGAAGCTTCTCATGAAGCTATATTGGACCAAAAAAAATTAAATAAATTATTAAATTGCACATGTCCAGGAAACATAAATAATTAACATTTTTTGTACTTAAAAGAAATTTGAAAACAAAAATTTTTTTTAAACTCAAACAAAGTTTAGCAAACATTATAAATTTTTCTGATCACAAAAATAATTTTATTTTTATTTTTTGGTCACAAAATGTGTGATCATTGATCACTGATCGTATTCAGGACATGAGACCGATTATCATATTTTTTTGGGAACACTTGATCACAAAGTCTACATGATGCGAAATCCACATTAGCGGAGTGTAATGAATTCAAACCAGAGTTGATAAAAGTCAAAGTCTAAAGTAAAAATGGTGAAAAGTAAATAAAATTTTTCCAGACTCGAGACAAAGTCTGACTTTGACTTTATAATTGAAAATTTAGTTTTTATTAAAGACCAGAATTTTTAAAAAATAAATGATATTTAAAAAAAAAAAATTTTCTATCGGTAATGAATATAATAAAATCAAAATCAATCAATTTCTCATACAAAAAGAAATATTAAAAAACTAAAAAAAATATCTTTAGTCAAAGTTTTGACATGACTTGAAAAAAGTCAAATTTTAATTTTAAGTCTAGACTTAAATTTGACTTCATGACTATGACTTTTGACAAATTCTGATTTAAACTAATTAAAAAAAAAATGAAAAAATATTAATTCAAAGAAAACTGAATTTACTCAATTCAAAGTTATTCAGAAATTCTATACTAAATTTTAAAATAAAATTTTTTTCTAGCAGAATAAAAATAATTTTTTATAAATGCGTCAAATTACTTTAAAATTTATTTCTCTCATTATGAATAATTTTTAAATAATTAAAAAAAAATTAAGTATTAATGGGTCTTAGCGACAAAGGCTCTATCTCCTTGATTAACTTTAAAACTTTTATTTTAATGCTCAAAATATACTTGGTAAAAAACCCAAAATAAAAATAAACAAATTTTTTATCTCCCAATTTAAATAAAATATCCATACAATTTGATTTAAAAAAATTACTTTTTTTCTCATGTTTTTTCTTTTTGTCCGATTCGGTGTCTTCGCCAGTGGCGCCAAGAAGAGTCATGATAATGCCTGTTTGAGAATTAAGACCCACAGCCAATACCAAAAACTGTCCACTTCCTTCCATGACATGAGTTCCGGACAAAAGCACCGCATTGTCATGGCCATTTTTTTTGATCAAATCAGTTTCACCAGTCAAAGAAGACTCGTCTATCCTCAGATCAGACGAGTGGGTAACTATACCATCAGCAGGTATGAGATCACCGTATTTAACACAACAAATATCACCAACAACTATGTCTTTGACGTTTATTTGTACCATGCAGCCATTACGGATCACCGACGCCAGATTGTCTGACTCAATGCGGTCTTGAAGTCCGCGGAATTGCTTCTCCTTGCGCCAATCATTGAAAGCAGTCACAAATACAACAACTACAACAGCGATCATGATCGCAGCACCTTCCACCCATTCCAAGTTGCCCATGTCTTTTTTGACCCTGTTGCGGTACTCTTCGTCAGCAATCTCGCCTTCTGGGTGATAAAAAGACAACGAAATTGAGATCACTGCACAAATCATCAACATGACCAGAGTTGTGTCCTGCAAGGCCTCGAAAGCAAAATGGAATATTGTCTTGGGTGGCTTGGGCGGAATTTCATTTTTGCCATAAACATTCACTCTTTGTCTTAGCTGGTCTTCTGAGTCGCGGATGCCATGGACAGTGTCCGTGTTGAGCAAATTTGCCAAGGTGTCTGTTTGGCCGTATTTCTGCCGAATACGGTCAGTGGCATCTGCACCTTTTAGCTGTATTAGCTCATTCAGCTCGTGCACTCTAATCTTGAAGTGAAACTCTCTGGCTCTTACTGGGCCATGCGAGCTAGTGCCATCTTGTTGCTGATCAGACATTTCTCTATTTACAAATTCATTACTACTAGTCTTATATACACACATTTGAATTTTTTATAAAATCTAAAGGAGTTGATAATTGATTGTCAAGTGGGTTTTTATCTAATCATAAAAATAATTTGTAGACACGCGGCGTGCGGCGTGCTGAATTCGGCTATTTTTGGATCAAGGAATGACGGACCCTCACAGATCAGAATGCCTTTGTTAAATTCTTTTTTTTAAATTATGATTTTGTGTTCAGAAAAAAATATTTGAACATTTTAGCATCAATTTTAAAATGCCTTTTGAACATATTTTATTTTTTTTTTCTTGCTGATTCTTAAAATAAACTTGTCTTTTAAATCAAAATAATTATTTGTTTAAATAAGTTTTTTTTTCAGACCAAGGTTAATCAATTTACAAAGCCAACTTTTGAGAATAAATTATTTTTATTTTTGGTCAGAGCAGTTGGTGGTGTTTTTTTTTTTTAGCTGAGCAATTTTATGAGTGCGTTGTTTTTAAATTTATCAAGATTTTTTCGCATAATATAGCTAAATATGCTTGAGTTTATATAGAATAATCTATGCAGATAGAATTTTACTAAAAGATCCTTTTTTGAGCATTTTTTTGTTATGTTCTTAAATCAATAAGTGTATTAAAATTTGAAGTATAATTTACTCTGGATTTTATTTTGCTTTGATTTTTAGCAGCTAGTTCTGAAAGTTTATTTTGTGAAAATAAAAAGCCTCAAATGAGTTTATTGTTTTGTCATGTTTTCGGCATTGTGAATTTTAGAGCAAAAAAAATTCAAAAATCTTAACAAAAAATTTTCTAAAATATCAAAATTTTTTCTTTAAATTTTATCAGCTGATGCATTCAATATACCAGCTAATTCCAGCCTCTGCAAAAATTCCAAAATATTCACTCATATTAAAGTATACTTAAGTTACTGTGTAGAGTAGATAAGAGAGGCCGGATTGAGGTGATTCATTGAATGAATGGAACAATCTACAGAACTAATTTTGCGCTTCTGGAAAAATGCTATCTAGATTTTTTCATTTTTATTTTGTTTGTTTCGTTCCAAAATTCAAAATACCAAGTTATTATATTTAAAAAAGCTTTGTTATTCAAAATATTTTTAATAAAAAATGTGTGATCTTTTTTGCAAACAAAGATAATAAAATTTAGTTATTAGATATCCAGTTTTAATCTTATTTCTGATGTCAAATATACCAGTCATACGAATTTAAAAAGAATATTTTATTCGATAAAAGATACTGTAAACTAATAAAATTAATAGATTTATGTGCTCAAGGTATGATTAGATTTTTTTTTTCTTAAAATTTGATCATTTTTTTTTAAAATTATTTTTGATAAAGTTAAAAATTGTTTATTAAAATAACTTAAATTTACCATCTTGATTTACTTTACTAGTGATATAAAAATTTAGGTTAAGTGCTTACAATTTATAATGAAAAAACATAAAATTTGTAAAAGCGTACTCATTCGAAATAAATGTTTATTTAATTAAAAATTTCTGGATATTAACCCAGCAATGAAGTACAAAATGAGTAATTATCAATTGTCATTTCGGTATTTGTAACTGTAGATTTAAATTGAATTTTCATATAAAAAATGTTACTCTAGATGTTTCATCATTAATTGGAACTTTATGTTGAAAAATTTTTGATTCACTTGATCTATTTGTTCCTATTAATTTGAACTTAGGTTTCAATTTGTTCCTTATTTGTCTCACTGATAATTTGTAAATGTGTCATTTTGTAAAATGACTTGGAAATTAACAAAATTTTTGCAACTTGAAAACCATGATCAATTTTCTCAAATTTACTTTTGAAAAGAATTTTATTTTTGAAAATTTTTGAAGATTTTAATGAAAATCCACAATGCAAAAATCTTTTTATGTTAAAGAAATAAAAAAAAATTATTGAATTAAATTTTAAGTAGTAATTTTAAGATTTTCTGCTTGATTGTCATCATTCCAGCCTGCAAAATATTAGAAAAAATAAAGTAAATTTTTAAAGTAAATATGCTTGCATATATGTTTTTTTCTTTGAAAACTAAAAATAAATGTTACTTTTTTCTAATATTTATAATTAATTAGTGCTTTAAATTAATAAAAACGAATTTTAAATATTTAATATTTTAAAAGCATATAAAAAATTCAAATTTCCAATAAAATAAAAAAATGATTATTTCAGCTTTTTTCTTATGTTCTGACCGCATATTTTCACAGCCAAAGCCAAATATTTTTTTTTGTATTCAAAATCAATCACGGTGAGTTTGCTAAATTTTTGGCAAGTTGAAGTTTATTATCAATTTATGATGCTCAAAATGATCAAATCATGCTAAAAAAATTAAACAAATTTTAATTTTTGAATAGAATTAGTGCAGAGGTGAATTTTTGGTTTTAACATACCTTGTTAATTCTAAAGGTAAAATCCGCAAAAGTCTGTAAAAAAGTATCCACTTAGAATAGCATCATTTCAATGATGTGAACTCTGCAATGTGCATTTTGAAATTGCAGAGTTTATCTTTTTATTTAATATAGTATGTTAAATCCAAAAATGTATCTCTGCATTATTTCTATTATAAAAATGCAATTTATTTAATAATTTTAGTAGGATTTGAATCGACTAAGTCTTCGTTTTACCAGTAAGTGCTGAAGGTTACGGGGGAATTATTGACATTATTGAGTTTGCAAAACCCATTAAAAGTAAAGAAGTAAATGAGATAGCAAGTAAACTGTGGAAATACATTTGTATCTTTGGTCCAAGTAGAGTTGCTATTTCTGACCAAGGGACTTTTGAAGTTTGGTTTCAAAGAATAGGGTACGAAATTAAGGCTTCTTTTAATGTCATAAAAGCTTTATCTTGCTCTTCTAGACATTCAAATCTAACGTCTATTTTAAGAAGTTTGGACAATGGTTGTGCGATTTTTGCATAATCCTTGACAAACCTACGGTAATAGTTTGTAATTCCGAGGAAACTAAGAAGCTGTTTCAAATTTTTAGGTGGTGCTCGTTTTTTTATCGCTTCAATTTTTGTGGGGTCCATATTGACAGTTTTACCAGTAATTACATCCTCTAAGACTTTGATTCTCTTGGCAAACCACCTAAATTTGGAATGCTTTATTTTTAGAACCGCCTTTTTAAGAGCTTCAGCTACTAGCTTTATGTGTTCAAAATGTTTCTTTGCTGTTTTTGAGTGAACAATTATATAATCGAGATAAACTTCGCAGGATGATCTTCTTCCTTAAACACGATGCATAATTTTGCAAAACTGCGCCGGTCCGTTTCTTAATCCAAAAGGTAATCTCTTGAATTGGTAGTGTCCGTCTGGTGTCGGAAAGGTCTTGCACTTAGATTCGAAGTGCATTGCTATCTGCCAGTATCCACTGGTCAGATCAAACATGGTAAAGTAAGTTGACCCACCTAGTCTGTCCAATATGTCTTCAATCCTTGGTAATGGCCAGCTTTCAGTTTTAGTCTTCCTATTCAGTTCTCTGTAATCTATACAGAATCTTCTCTTGCCATCCTTCTTCGGCATCAGCACAACTCGTGCGCTCCAAGCCGATGTTGATTGTTCGATGATACCGGCTTCGAGCATTTTAGTCACTTCAGTTTTTATGTGTTGGCGTTCTGCAAGTGTCTTTCTATACGGTCTGATGAATATTGGTTCTTCATGTGTAGTGATTATCTTAATAGTATCAACATTGCATACCTCCAGTTCTTTGGCATCCATTGCTAAGATTTTTTTCATTGAGGTTACTGCCATTATGAAATATTCGTATTTCTTTACGTCGAGCTTTTGCTCTGGTTTACATTCAAACTTATTACTTGTCTTATCTAAGGGTCACTCTTTCTCGAATATATTTTCGCCATGTATTCCTTCAGGAGAAAGAATAACTTCTGAACTCTCGTCCTCATTCAAATTGGAATCTAATATTATCGCTTCGCTTGGGAATGTAATTGTATTTTGCATATTTCATGAAGTTCCCGTCAATTAACCCACGACTGGTAAGTAATTTCCATTCAGCTGGCATATTACACTGATCTTCATCTGCTGATGAATTCCTAGCTAATAAAGCGTTTGCCAAATTAATTTTTTTGTAATTTCCTTTGTGACTTTTGTCTTTATACTTCGACTTGCAGTCTTTTTTCACATGGCCACGTTTATTGCACTTGTAGCATAAGTGTCATTCCTTTTTAACCTTTTAAGTCTACTTTTTGAGTCCAGTATCTATTTTTTGATAATACTGTGGTCTATTAAAATCGTTCTTAACGTAATGGTAAGATTTATTGCTTCTACCATTCGATTTTTTAATGGCAACATATCGAGCCATGTTGACTTTATCTTTGTTGTAAGATGTATTCCCCATGCAGCTAGTATCACCTTAACATTTAGAGCTTCGTCTAGACGCTCTATTTGCCTGAGTATTAATTCTTCACCAATTCTCTTTGGGACTGCTCTTATAAGTAAACGAACTTTATCAGATTCGTGTGTACGTGATAGCCTATCACAAAGATTCTGAAATCTGATTAAGGATTCGTCACAACCTGAACAATCCAATTTGTTTGTACTCTTGAAATGCGCCTTGATGTCACCCCATTTCAAGTTCTTGTTTTTCATGATCATGTTTTTAATTGGGCTTGGAGCACTCCCTCTTAGGAATGGTAACAGCCATAGGCAGGTCCGCCTCAACAATACCTAAATTTGCCTCTTGGTGCTCTATTATACAAAAATCCTAGCATCGACATCTTCATTAATATTTCCATAGAATTTAGGAACATTTTTCAACTCTATTTCTCTTTTTTACACTTGGGTACCTAAGATTGCCCAAGAAGGCGGGTGTATAATTATTTTGAGTTTCAGTATTACTTTCAGTACTGTTATTGGACTTACTTCCACCTGTTGGTGGTGAAAGCTTACATTCATGATTCCCAGTTTGGCTATTATTGTTCATACCATCTGTTTGACTAACGTTAAGTTTAAGCTTCTTCAGTTCATTGAGTTCCTCAGCCATGGCTCTGAGTTCTTCTACTCTTACTTTGAACTCTATTTGCTTTCTTCTGAGTTCGGATTCAATGTTAATTGCTCTGTTAACATTACTTGCAGTCAAAGTAACTAATCTGATGATTAAGTCTATTAGGTGCACTTTTTTAGCACCCTGTGAGCTTGTTTTCTATCCAACCATTGAAAGCTTCTTCGGATACTTCTTCAAGTTCATCGTTATCTGATACCAAGTATCTCGCACCTAAGCATCGAGCCTGAGCCCAGAGTACTCCTTTTCAGTTTCTCTACTTTCCATGAATCAAACGGCTTTTTGTCTTCAATTGGTGCCAAAATGGACATTCTTAAATTTATCTTATTTAACTAATTTCTTATACTTCTCAATTGATCAATTGTTGTTTCTATCGCTGCTACCAAGTTGTTATTGGAAGAATAACAAGGATAGTTGTTTAATAGTTTATTGCAATTATATAATATAAATATAAAGTAATATAATATAATAATGTCTTTTAAAAGGGTTGTGTTCGTTTCTTATATATTGCGTTGACATCTGTATCTCGTTAGAAATGATGAATCTTCTAGAAAAGAATTCCATTCTGATTCTATAATAATTTATTAATAACATAGAATTCCAAATAACATATTAATAACATTAATAATATAGTCACGTTTTCTATATATATGATTTAAACACGAGTTGATCATCAAGTATGTGACCGCTTAAAGTGTGGGTAACAAACGCCAAATGGAGATGTTTAATTGTTAAATATTCTTTTAAAAATTTATGTTAAGAATGAAGTTTATAAAAAAAAGCTATATAGTAAATAAAAAAAACTTAGAATTAAATTTGTATGAAAATTATAATATTTTACGTATTATGTTTCTATTATATAATATACAGAGGATAGTTAAATTTGTAATTTTTTACTCATAATGATATTGCATCGATTTTAATTTTGTTTTTAAAATCAGGACAATTAATATTTAATGAAGGTAATTTTTACAATTGGAAAAAATATTTTGAGCATAACTGTCTTTTTAGTCGACAGAATCCGTCTTTTTTGCCGTAACATCGGCAACTTGATAAACTCTTTCTTTTGGTAAAAGAATCATTGCATCCGACGCATATTACGGTAATTGATTATTTTTATTGTTTCCTAAGTGATTATATGTTTAATTAGAATAGCTAATAGATCACAAATTTGACATTTCACAACTATTAATAAAATTACATTTATTTAATCAATCTTAGTTAAAAGTGTAATTAATTTCTTTCAAAACTTACAAATATCTCGAAAATGAATATTTAATTATTTAAATTTAAATTTAAATTTTGATTTAAAATTTTGATTTAAAATTTTGATTACTAAAATTTTAATTAAAATTTTTGTTAAATTAAACTGAAGTGCATTTTTAGAGATTAAGCTAATCATTAGGAAACTTAAACTATTGATGCATTTATGTATGAAGCATTATGATGAATTAAAACTAGTTAAAAATATTTGGAAAAAAATTTCAAACTTTTTATGGCGTTAAATTCTGTTCTGCTTTGTTATTTTTTACAAAGTTTCACAAAACTATTTATTTTAAGAATTTTTTAAAAATTTTTAATTATTCAACAGTTATTAAATTATAGAAATATATGTTATTTTTTAGCTTCTCTATCTATAAGAAACTAGGCTAAAATCAAAAATTTAAATCGTAAATTATTTATACCGATTTCTAGACTCATGTTTATTCAAAAATTGTCTATTAATTTTTGTTTTAAATTGTTTTATTATTAAAAAAAAAAATATTAAATAAAAACAAAAACTTTTTTATCAATTCCTATAATTTGGTTGAATTAATTGCTTCAATCTTAATTTGAAATACAAAGTCATCATCTTTTATTGACGAGCTTTTTCTAGAAATGCTTTAGCTAATTTCAAATCGCTACCCGGGATTTAAAAACCGCAAAATATTATGCATAAAAACGCATCTACATATAAACGCTTGTTTTTTGGCTTAAACGCGTAATAATTTTTATCAAAAAAGCGTCTTTTAACGTGTTTGTAGAATTTTTAGAATTAATAATAAAATTTAAAAATATAATAAAAAAAATATAAAATTTAATTTCATACGACACAAAAAATTTCTTAAAATTTTGAACGATTAAAAAAAATAGTTTTAAAAATTTATATTATTATATTTAAAAATTTTATTTGTATTAATGCGTTCTTCTTTTGATCATGTAGAGAGCAAAAATTATGTGTATTCATGCACTAAAGTGCAAATTAAAAAAACTCTAATTAATATTTCATCAAAAAAATATTTTCAAAAATATCAAGCATATTGCTTTATTAACGGTAATTAGGTATTTAAATAATTTTTAAATTTTAAATTACTACAGGAATGATGCATAATTTTGATCAAGATAAAATAATTAACATTATTTTTATTAGCCATAACAAAGAAGAGAAGGTAGCGTCTTTTTAAGCATGTTTAAAAAGATTTTTCTAGATACATTTTTTAAATTAGATTTTTAAAGAAAATAAAGTTTTATTTCGCAAAAGAAATTAATTGAGATAAATACCAATCAACCGACGATTGTCGAATTCTTTATTAAGTTTATATTTTATAAATTAATACAAAAAGAGATATAAAAAAAATTTATAATTAATCATGTTCTGTTAAGTCAACAGATGGTGAAATAATCAATTGGTTGTGGTTATGAATTATGACACAGCGTCTTAGAATGTCATCTGGTTTAGCTAAAATATAAACATCACTAATCTCGATTAATATAAAGAACCGATAAAAATGCCTAATAACAACACCAGATAATTTTTTGAATATGTATTTAGAATTTAGTATATTAAAGACGTTTATAACAATAAAAATTTGATTTGAAAAATTTAAAAAATTTACAATATTTCCAAAATATCTATTATTCAAAGAATCTTTGAATTCAATAGTGTAGCAATTGAGATTATTTGACTTATCTGCGTAAGTTTTTGTATGGTAGACTAAAAAAAAATACAAAAGCTAAAAATAACATCATTATTTAAACAAACCTTTTGAATTTAAGCAAGCTCTTGAACTCTGATAAACAAACGAATTGTTATCCAGATTAATTAAATTTCTCTCATAAAATTTTAGTTCAAACAATCGTTTTTTACTTCGGTTTAGCATACGATTGCCTAAATCAATTTGATGATTCAAATGAGTTTCAATAAACCTTTTGATAGATTCTGAATTACATTCACTACTTAATTTTCGAATATTTGTTTTTGTAATTTGTTTTTTGACCAAGTTGTGAGCTATTTGAATCTCGAAATTTCTAGTGCTGTGAAATAAATCGCGCGTTATTCGAAACATATTCTCGAAAGCGAAGCATGAACATTTAGTTAATGGACCAAAGCGTTTCACCTGATTTACTAAATGCAAATGACTGTGAAGGTTAAATGTCATGGATTGTCTACCATAAAGAATTTCATATTCTGTGCAAAACTCAGTTATAATGTAATTTGCATCTCTTAAGTCTTCTTTTGAAATTGATTCCTGACATAAAATTCGCAAACAAATGATGTACTTAACTAAATTATTGAAGTACTTTGTTGGTAATACCCCTTTTAATACTGGAATAATCAAATAAAAAGCTAAATTGCGCCATTCATTTGCTTTGAAGTGATATCGTTCATTTAAAGATCTAGTTGTCCGAGAAGATTCAATTGGAAGTTTAACTTTTAGTAGAACATTATCAATTTGAAAAATTTTTCTCCCTTTATAAATCAAATTAAAAATAAATGTGTAAATAAACTGGAATTTTTACCTAGGTTGTAATCAAACATGTGGTTTTTTTGGAAAAAAAACATCATAATAGTATATTTGAAAGTGCCTAATAAGCACATATGCATATAATCAATACAGATAGACTCTGGTATAGTTAACCAATTTTACATATAAGAAAAACCCTTTATACCTTTAAACGGTTCACCCAGTGACTCTGCATGATTGACTTGAAAAATGTAATCTGAATGAGTTCTGTTTTGAATTCCAGGCATCATTGGATAAATGGTCTGTTTTTGAAACACAGTAGGATGCAAGCACATTAAACAACCAAATTTACCATTGAATTGTAGTGTATTTAGAACTTTAGATCTTCCGGGACTATCTGCTATGAAAGCATGAATAATTACCTTAACTTTTATTCCATTAAAATCAATGCCATCTTTTAATAATTCGTCAATTTCTGAATTAAAATTTTCTAAAAAGAAATTAAAATTTTAGTCTGGACCGGACCAAATCGAATGGAATAAAATATTTTCAAATGAGCCTCGCAAGATGGGAGGCAATTCTGAAATCATTGAGAAAACCGCCCACATTTGATTAGTTACACTTTTAGAGTACGTTACACCATCAATAAAAAGTACCAATGAAATTTGATTTGCTTCATTCGAATAGTTAAATCCATTGCATAAATCGGTTAAATTTTTATCATTTAAACATGAGTCTTTAAAATATATTAATCTAATTTCTGAATTAAAATTGAAAAATTATAAATTACATTTGTAACGAACCATTTTGTCATAATGATTGTCTAGTATCATTTTTAGCTGATTTTTTATAATTGCTGTAACAACCTTTTTTTGACTATTTCATGTGAATTCTGCCGAAAATTTACGCATCCTTTATCTTTAGGGCAAGAATTATTTACTAATTCATTTTTACACAAATGACAAAGTCTTTTTTCAAAAATTAAGTCATTTTTTGAAATCGATTTTTTCATTCTTTTTTTTTATTAAATAATAATTAGATTTAGATAAACTTTTAAGTAGTAATAAAATATTTTTTAAATTTCACCTATAGTATGATTGTAGGAGAGAATGAGTTTTTGGTAAAATTAATCTAATAAAGTCAAAAAGTATATCAGAATGAGCTTCTGGAAGAGACAATCGGGCTGTTATTCCCATAAATAGAACATTGAACTCTTTCATAGTTATGCAAGCATTATTATTGAATGTAAACACGCTTACATCCATTCATTTCTTTGAACTTTTGTTTACAAGCCCTCAGTGGCGGATCCAGGATTTCTTGACTGGTATGGCGAAATATGGGTCCCGAGTGTGTGTGTGGGGGGAGGTAAACCTGTTTTGACTCCCAGATATTTTTATTTTAACGATTTATTTATCAAATTTTTATAAAAATGCCTATTATAAAAAAAATATTTAGAAAAACACATTAAGAAAAACTATTTTAATTTATAAAATTTAACAAAAAACTGGAAAATTGTAATACAAGAATTGTAATATTGTTAATTGAATGATATTCTACGTTTTTTAGCTGAACAAAAAATATCTATGATTTTATCCAAGTCGATTTTATCTAATTCCTCTTTTTTCTATACTTAAAATAGCAAGGCTATTTAGTCTCTCTTGACTCATAGAATTTCTTAGCCATGTCTTAATACGCTTTAAGCACGAAAACGACCTCTCTGAAGAAGCAGACGATATAGGAACTGTGAGATATATTTGAATTAATTTTGTAAGATTTGGCAATAATGATCTCAAGTTTTTGTGCGACCATATTTCTTTTAAATTTGTGACACTATTAGACTTTAACTTAGAATTTAGATCATTCGACTTTTTAAAACTTTGCCAAACCTTAACCTAACTTACTAAATATTCAAAGTCAACTATTTCTTTATAGATCATTAAATTATTTTTAATTTTTTCATAATCAAAACGACACACATCGTCAAAAAGTAATTCGTAAATAAAAAATAGTGGCTTTAATTCATCTGAAAATCGTTCGCTAAGTTCGTGAACTAAGTCATCAATTAATTTAAAAAATGTAGCTTTAAATTGAGTTTTAATGTCTGGGTAGTTTTTAATTTCTTTTAAAAATTCGACGTATCGCCTTATAAAAAATGAATAAGAAATGATGGATCATAATACATGAATTGAATTAAACTAATTTTTCGCATCAAATGAAAGAGAATTATTTTTTTTTTTAAAAAGATGATCACTTTCATACAAAGAAAAAACTCTCAAAAAAACAAACAATCAAATTTTTTTTTATTTAAAATTTTTCTTTGAATTGGTATGGCGCCGCCATATCATTTTTTTGGCTAGTATGGCGCCGCCATAGCTCGCCACCCCTTGAATCCGCCACTGCAAGCCCTCCACAAACTTTCTATTCTGTTTGTACAGGCCCCTAATAATTATCAATAAATATATATATTTTTTAAGGTAAAAATAAAATAATAAATTACCATTATTTGGATCTAAAAAGTTTACACTGTGATTGACGGTCTTATGAGTAAAATTTTTAAACATAGCAATTTTATTGTAACTAGCCCAGCAATCTGAAAAAATTATACTTCCAGATTCACATTTATCATAGATAATGCTTAAAAGTGTTTGAGCTTCTCGGTCTTTAACAATTTGCAAATAAGTTCTACCATTACTTTCACCATCTGCTCGTTCAACCAACCCGAATACACAAACTGGACTCCTCTTTAAGTCTTTTCCTTTAAAAATTTAAAAGAAATTTTAAATATTTGTCAATAAGTTTTTCTCTTTTCCTTGCCCTTCCAGTGCTTGACTTTACAATAAAGACTTTCGTCAATTTCAACAACTTTGCCTGAACCTCCTAATTTTAAATTTTGTTTATCTATAGCAAGTGTACAAATCTGTCTCAAACGAGCATAAACTCCGAGTATCATAGCTTCAGTTAGTTGATGTTCAAGGTTCAAGCTTATTACAAATGACAAAGTCTTTTTTCAAAAATTAAGTCATTTTTTGAAATCGATTTTTTCATTCTTTTTTTTTATTAAATAAAAATTAGATTTAGATAAACTTTTAAGTAGTAATAAAATATTTTTTAAATTTCACCTATAGTATGATTGTGGGAGAGAATGAGTTTTTGGTAAAATTAATCTAATAAAGTCAAAAAGTATATCAGAATGAGCTTCTGGAAGAGACAATCGGGCTGTTATTCCCATAAATAGAACATTGAACTCTTTCATAGTTATGCAAGCATTATCGTATAAAAAACTGCTCGAATTTGATTCAAAATGAAACTCATTATCCTCTTTTTCAGAATCTTCGCATTCATAAAAATCTTAAAAATTTCAAAAATTCTTTGATCATCTTCAAAAATTAAAAATCAAAGACAAACATTTCCTAAAAAAAGTCAGAAAGTGTTTATATGATCTTTTTAATAATATAAATTTTGTAAATGAAAAAATGTCAAAAACTCATCTAAGTTCTGATTTGATAATTAATTTTTAGAAATATTATATGTTTAATTAAAATTTACCAGACTCATTTGAGAACAAGCAATTACTAGTTTCGGATATATCAAAATTATTTAAAATTATTTTGTTTGAAGTTTCATTAATTGATACATCCATATCTAATTCAAGGGAGTCGGATTCATCATTTTTCTATAAAAATAAATATTTTCAGAATTCTGCTTTTTAAATAAGCTTTACTTTGATCAATTTTCTCTTTTTGTTGATCCTTTTTGTTGTTTTTCCAAAAATTTTAATTGAATTGTCGGCTTGTTTCTTTCTATATCTTTTAGTGGATTCTGCGGCCTGTTTTGCATAATTATCATATTGACTTTTGATATCTATTTCACTTGATGATTTTTCACCTTCAGAAGAACTCATTTAGAATCTAATCTAACACAAAAAAAAATAAAAAAATAAAATTAAAATTGTTAATATTTGTTTAAATTGAAAAAAATCTATTAAACTAGTGTTTGATTCCATGGGTGGCTGCCACTAGACCCAAAAAGTTGATGTTTGCCGTTTTGACGGCTGCGAGGGAAAAATTCTTTTCAATATCAAATCATCATATTAAAAATTCTTAAAGTTTTGTTTTCACTTTCGGTCATCAAAACGGCCAACATCAACTTTTGGCGGTCTAGTGGCAGCCACTCACGGAATCAAACACAAATTAATAAGAGTTAATAAAACAATTCAGAAATATTTTAATTTACAATAATTAAATAAGCCTAGTAAAATTATTTAAGACAAATTATATGACAGCACTTTGAACAATTCGCCAATAAAAATTTAATGAGAAAAGCGCGCAATTTTTGCTTTTAAATTTTTATTTTGGGTTACAATAAATCATTTTGAGCTTTTCTAACGAACATAGGGAAAATTGAACACAAAATTATAAAAAAACCGCTAAGAAACTAATTTTTATTTACAACCCAGTTAAAATTTAACTGAAATATTATCAAGAAACGCTAAGAAAATAGTGAATTCGAATTTAACTTAAAATTTCATCTTTACTTTCGAATTTTTTTCGTAGTATTTAATTAAGAGAAATCGTTTTAATAATATTATTTTTAAGATGCTTCCACTAAAATCGAAAATAATTAATGCACCCAGAACTGAGCCGACTAAAAGAAAGCGAAATACCAGACCTATAATATTGGAATCATCTTCATCTGAATCAGAATTTGAAGATAACAGTCACTTAGTTATCTATACAGTCACTAATGAGTACGCAATATTAAGTGAATGTTAAATTTCATTTAACAAACAAGATTCGATGAGTGGAACTGTTTTACATAAAAAATGTCCCTGCCCTGTCCGAATTCTCAAGAGTGGCTCTTTAGCGAGAATGAAAGGCAAGCTTATAAAGTTTAAAGCTGGACAATCTCTTGAAACAGGAGAAGAAAATATTCCACCAAAAGAAGCTAAAAAAACAAAATTATCAGGTATTTTTTTAAATTTAATTAAATTTTTATAATTAAACTATAATTTATTTTGGATCATAGATAAACTAGAAGAAAGTAAAACCTTTCTCCAATATAAGCCAATCAATTTGAGTGAAACCTGTTCCGGTTTAAGATATTTTTTTTTTTTCGAAATTTATTTTTTTTTAATTTAGATGATTCAATTGATGAAGCTTTGACAAATCAGCGTACATTGTATAACACTTCTAGAAAATTCATAAATATTCCAACCTCAACAGCTTCCTCAATGATTGATAGTTAGTTTGTCAATTTTTAAATTTTAACTTCTATCTTTTCTCAATTTTTAGCTCCACAGCCGCAGAAAAAAAAGATTTATCAAAATAATTATGAAAAAGAAATTCTTGAAAAGTCAAAGCCTTTATCTGAGCCAAATAATGAGAGTGAAAATGATGCAGCTCACTCAGTTACTCCACGTTTTGATGGGGTGTCCTTTGAGGAATACAACAGGCTATTAATAAGAGTAGATGCCATGGCAACTCAATTGGATTTAGCAATTGAAAATAGAAAACAAAACATAGAATCTCATGAATACAATGGTATTTTACTTGAATCTAATACAATCAATCTAATAATAAAAATCTATCTATTAGGTATTGACATAGTCACTCAAATTCATGGCAAAACACCAATTAAATGGGCCCTGAAAGTAGTGGATCATTTATTCACACAGAAAGAGCTTTCTGAAAATGTCTTCACAGTAAGCGATTTTAATTTTAGTTTATCTTAATTAATAAATTTTTCAAGTCTTCATCTCGAACAAGTAGAGGGAGTTTGGATCCGGAGAGAGTTGACCTCTTAAAGAGAGCAATGTGCTACAAATATAAATTTGACAATGAGAAAACCGATAAAACATGGATTTTGACAGTTAAATCTGTTAACAGCAAAGGCAGAAACATTAAAGCTACCTTATTGACAGCACTTAGATTAGCCAGTGGATTTGGTAGCAGTACTAATTAAAGCTAAGATGTTGTCGTTTAATTTCAACTATTTTTTTTGCACATTGCTCTCTTTAAGAGGTCAACTCTCTCCGGATCCAAACTCCCTCTACTTGTTCGAGATGAAGACTTGAAAAATTTATTACTTTAAGGAAAAGGAAAAGAGAAAAACTTATTGACAAATATTTAAAATTTCTTTTAAATTTTTAAAGGAAAAGACTTAAAGAGGAGTCCAGTTTGTGTATTCGGGTTGGTTGAACGAGCAGATGGTGAAAGTAATGGTAGAACTTATTTGCAAATTGTTAAAGACCGAGAAGCTCAAACACTTTTAAGCATTATCTATGATAAATGTGAATCTGGAAGTATAATTTTTTCAGATTGCTGGGCTAGTTACAATAAAATTGCTATGTTTAAAAATTTTACTCATAAGACCGTCAATCACAGTGTAAACTTTTTAGATCCAAATAATGGTAATTTATTATTTTATTTTTACCTTAAAAAATATATATATTTATTGATAATTATTAGGGGCCTGTACAAACAGAATAGAAAGTTTGTGGAGGGCTTGCAGTGGCGGATTCAAGGGGTGGCGAGCTATGGCGGCGCCATACTAGCCAAAAAAATGATATGGCGGCGCCATACCAATTCAAAGAAAAATTTTAAATAAAAAAAAATTTGATTGTTTGTTTTTTTGAGAGTTTTTTCTTTGTATGAAAGTGATCATCTTTTTAAAAAAAAAAATAATTCTCTTTCATTTGATGCGAAAAATTAGTTTAATTCAATTCATGTATTATGATCCATCATTTCTTATTCATTTTTTATAAGGCGATACGTCGAATTTTTAAAAGAAATTAAAAACTACCCAGACATTAAAACTCAATTTAAAGCTACATTTTTTAAATTAATTGATGACTTAGTTCACGAACTTAGCGAACGATTTTCAGATGAATTAAAGCCACTATTTTTTATTTACGAATTACTTTTTGACGATGTGTGTCGTTTTGATTATGAAAAAATTAAAAATAATTTAATGATCTATAAAGAAATAGTTGACTTTGAATATTTAGTAAGTTAGGTTAAGGTTTGGCAAAGTTTTAAAAAGTCGAATGATCTAAATTCTAAGTTAAAGTCTAATAGTGTCACAAATTTAAAAGAAATATGGTCGCACAAAAACTTGAGATCATTATTGCCAAATCTTACAAAATTAATTCAAATATATCTCACAGTTCCTATATCGTCTGCTTCTTCAGAGAGGTCGTTTTCGTGCTTAAAGCGTATTAAGACATGGCTAAGAAATTCTATGAGTCAAGAGAGACTAAATAGCCTTGCTATTTTAAGTATAGAAAAAAGAGGAATTAGATAAAATCGACTTGGATAAAATCATAGATATTTTTTGTTCAGCTAAAAAACGTAGAATATCATTCAATTAACAATATTACAATTCTTGTATTACAATTTTCCAGTTTTTTGTTAAATTTTATAAATTAAAATAGTTTTTCTTAATGTGTTTTTCTAAATATTTTTTTTATAATAGGCATTTTTATAAAAATTTGATAAATAAATCGTTAAAATAAAAATATCTGGGAATCAAAACAGGTTTACCTCCCCCCACACACACACTCGGGACCCATATCATAATCATAAAGTCAAGCACTGGAAGGGCAAGGAAAAGAGAAAAACTTATTGACAAATATTTAAAATTTCTTTTAAATTTTTAAAGGAAAAGACTTAAAGAGGAGTCCAGTTTGTGTATTCGGGTTGGTTGAACGAGCAGATGGTGAAAGTAATGGTAGAACTTATTTGCAAATTGTTAAAGACCGAGAAGCTCAAACACTTTTAAGCATTATCTATGATAAATGTGAATCTGGAAGTATAATTTTTTCAGATTGCTGGGCTAGTTACAATAAAATTGCTATGTTTAAAAATTTTACTCATAAGACCGTCAATCACAGTGTAAACTTTTTAGATCCAAATAATGGTAATTTATTATTTTATTTTTACCTTAAAAAATATATATATTTATTGATAATTATTAGGGGCCTGTACAAACAGAATAGAAAGTTTGTGGAGGGCTTGTAAACAAAAGTTCAAAGAAATGAATGGATGTAAGCGTGTTTACATTCAATCATATATTGATGAATATATTTGGCGTTTTAACAATAATGTAACCACTGATAGAATAGCTTGTTATAATTTTATTTTAAGAGAAATAAGTAAATTTTATAAACCAGGAATAAGGTATTTAGTTTAGATTATTCAAAATTTCAATGAATTTATTTTTATTATTTTAAAGTCTAAATGAATTCGAGGAAAAAGTCTTATCAGAAAATAGAACTAGTTTTGAAGAAGATGAACTGTCAAATGAAAATTTTGAGACTTGTTCTTCTAGTGGTTCATCAAGTGAAAATGAAGTCAATGCTGAAGACATTTTTTCAGAATTTTGTGTTGAGTCAGAGAATGAAAACGATTCAATTACAGGTAGTGGGTCAACAACTCAAATTAATACTAATAAGTCTCTTAGTAATAATGATGATACCGAAGCTGAATTAGAAGATAATACGGAATCAGATTCTGATAATGATGTAAATGATCAAAAAATAACTGTAACTGATGGAGATAATAGAGAAGAAGAAAATAGAGAAGAAGGTCTTATGTTTAGCAAAATGTGTACTAGTAAATCAAATACTCGTTATTACACTTCTAGAGAAGATATAATTGAGAAATTAGATGAAAGTTTGAAAAATGTCAAAAAATCTGATGTTAAGCGTCAGGCTTTAACTATTGAAAAAAAAACTTATGAGAATAAATTTTCTTCATCTTCAGAAGAAATTGTAAAAATAAATTTAAATAACAAAAAAGATCCTATAAAATGTGATTTTTGTGGAAATTATTTTGAAAAAAAATGGTCTCAAGAGACACATTACTGTCAAGCATAAGAATCAATAAAAAATTTTTTTTTTGGCTCACTTATTTTTTTTTACATGACTAATAATTTTCTCACCTATTTTTTTTTTGGTTCACTTATTTTTTTTTTGGTTCACTTATTTTTTTTTTGGCTCACCTATTTTTTTTTGCTCACCTATAATTCAAAAAAATTAAAAAATAAATTTTGATTTCGAAATAATTTTTTTTGTACACATATTTTTGGTTCACCTAAAATCACATAACGCAATAGACTCAATATTATTTTCATGTTTTTTAATTATTTCTACTTTTGTTTCTATTGGAAAAATTCTACATTTTCTTATCTCTTTCTGGTTATTGTTATTCATTTTCAGATTAGAAATAAAAGAATAAAAAAAAATTATTTTTGTTTTATTTTTTTATTCTTATTAATTAGAAAAAAATTAGCACTTTGGTATTGTTTGCTAATTCGTTGTATCAAGGTATTTTTTCCACTAAATTAATTAATTGATTGGTTTCGTTATAACAAGATTAGTTATATCGAGGTTCGGCTGTTCAAAGCATAAAAATAAAACAGAAATTAATACTAAAAAAGGTTATAACTTTTTTTGGTTTTCAGCAAGTTAATACCAAACGAAACTAATACCACGAATCAAATACCAACGAAGTTAGTATTAAGATCAAAGCTATATTTTTGAATTTTATAAAACGCTTGTTATCTCAACAAATGTAATTAAATGTAAATGCAAATTTAAAATTATTTATCTAATTTGAATTTTACTAAGTCTATTTCAGTCACTCAAAACAAATTTTAAACCTAAATTGTTAGTGAACATATAAATTATCTATTCTTCTTTTGTAACTTTTGTAATCGTAAGCAGTTTTTTTTGGCAAACAAGATCTAGTTTAAAATCTTTGATATATAAAAAAATACAAATATAAATTACTCTAACTCTAATTAAACTTTTGAATTTCAAATTTAAGTCAAAAAATGAAAAGTTTATTATTTTTTTTAATTGTTTTAGTACATCAGTGGCTTTACATATACAATATAAAAATTTGGATGGCGGAAACTCATTAATTCAAAATAAGTGCAGCGCTCAAAAAAAAGTTTCATCTTCATTTGATTTAATAGTTGATGGCTTTGATTTTATGTCAGATTTGACAAACTTTCTTGGAACATTGAACATAATTTCTAAAATAGAAGACAAAATATTTGATCAAGATTTAATAAGCAATTGTGATTTGAGTAATCAACTTGACAGAGTAATAAACAAGCTAGAAAATCTAGAGTCTGTGGTTAGATGTGTCTGGCACTCTCACTACTACAGAGAACTACTATCAAAAATAGAGCATTTAATTGATGCTTACAAACAGCATGCTTCAAAACCTAGAAATTCCACATTGTTTAAGTTTCAAAAACAATGCCAGAGTGAATCCGAAGGAATTTCAAAAATTTATTCACTCATCAAAATGCTTTTTAAAGAAAACGAACTTTTGGATAATATTGAAAATTGTTGTCACTATAAAACTAAATGTATTCAATTCTATTCAGAAAGTTGATAAGCCTGTCAACATTGTTTTTAACAGCACTTAAATATTGTGAAGAATCACTAAATAAAAAGAGTGACTTTGAAGCAAAATTTTTCTATGAGGATGTAGAAAATGTTATCAATTATTTTACCAAAGATGCCATTTTACAACGCTTTGTAGCAGATAAAGGAGCATTTGGATTGGAAGGTAGCATTAAAAGACTGGCAAATAAAAGCGTTTCTTTGTCTTCATTCCAAGATGATTATGACTTCTTTAGATGATGCAAATAAAAGAATTAATTTTGCCATTACTATTTTAAAAGGAAGACTTTTTTTTAATTGGATGAATCCGGTAGAAAGCCATGGTGGCATGAACTACAAAAGAACTTCGAAATGGTTCCAAGGAACGTACGACACCTTTTGGTCAGAGTGGTATTCAAAGCAATCGATAGGAAATTATCAGAAGTTCAGAAATTTTGCTATAATTTTGTAATAATTAAAATTGAAGAAAAATTTTGAATTTTTTATTTAATATTTAAAAAAATTATCTAACAAAAAAAATTATAATAAATCGATCTAATAAATTTTTTTTTTTTAGTAAAAAAAAACATTGAGGAATTTCGTTTGACATTTTAATTTTGGTACAATGAGGATATTTATTTAAAAAAAAAAAGAATTTGCGCTTGATAAAGACAGTCAATATCGATTGGAACTTGCTAAGATTTTTTTATTAAAGTCTATAAGGTTAACTTCATAAGGACTTTTAAAATTAAACTTGAAGTTCTATTTTGATCAGACTTGCACAAAAAAAAAATTATTTCACGTCTTTTAAAGTCTTTCACTAATGTTGTTCTTTTCTGTGAAGAGCTACATATCGAATTAGTGATCTTGTGTAGTTTATGTAGATCCCGTTTTGAGCTGACTTCTTGTGCTTCGCTAGCACACTGGTTTATATAGTTCCTCTTATAACGCCTTGCTCCTTTCTTCACAAGCCTGTTCTTTATTCTATATGATACTTCTAATTTCTCGCGGATTCGGTCTGATTTTGCTTGAAACATTTTCGCTTTGATTTCCCCTCTTTCAGCTATCAGTGCCCATGTCTCATCGGATATCCACCTTTTCCTTTGATGTTTTACAAATCCGAGAACCTCTTCTGCTGTTTTACAATAGGCTTCCCGAATTTCTGACCATCTTCTCTGTATATCCGATTCCTCTTGATGTTCAAGTTTTTGAAGGTTCCTTCTTAGCTTTGTGTTGTATTCTGTTTTACGTTTGGTATCAGCTAGTACGGAAATGAATGCTGGGGGATGTGTAAATCTGACAGGAAAAGCCTAAACACCTTTCACACTGGAAGCCTGCGGAGGATTCTCGGGATACACTGGCCTGAGACATTGTCAAATGCTGACCTATTCAGAATGACAAATTAAGAGCCATTAAGTCAATGCATTAAGAAAAAAAGACTGCGATGGCTCGGGCATATACTTAGAATGAAAGAAACATGGATACGAAAAAGGCCCTTCAGTGGACACCTCAAGGGCGATGTAAAGTAGGACGATCAGCAGTAACATGGAGGTAAACAATCACGAAAGAGCTCATCGAAATGGGAATGACATGGGGAGAAGCAAGGGTAAAGGCAAAATATCGACTTGAGTGGAAATCAAAAGTAATGACCCTATGCTCCACAAGGAGTGAATAAGGAAAAAAAAGGAAAAAATAAATGGTCTGAAAAAGTACAATTATGTACAAATTTGTAAAAACGAATTCTAAGCTCTGCAAAAACTCAATTTTCAACGCAACGCAATTTTCTGTAAAATGCACACCATCAAAAAACATTTGATTAAATGCAATAAATTGCAGAATTTTTGCAGAGCTTAGAATTCGTTTTTACAAATTTTAAAATAATTGTACTTTTTCAGAACCATTTTTGCACAATTAGAAAAAAAATTATAAAGTTTTTACATTTTGTACTGTAATTTTTGAACTAAAATTTATCATTACCGCAATGTAAAATTCTTCAAATACGCAATTTGTTTGCAATATATATTTGCAATTTTTTTTAGATTGAAATTTGATGGTTTTGAAAGTTAAAAGACTGTGTAAATTGCAATGTGAAATTCTTGAGCAAAAAGAGAAAATTGAAAATTGAACAAAAATTTTACTTTGCCGTAAAATACTGATTCATTCAGTTGAATTTATAATATTAAAATGTTATTTTGTTAAAGTTACATTTAATTTCAGATGATCCTTTATCTAATCTAATATTTTGGAAATTTAAAAAATTAAAATCTTTCAAATCATTTTTTTTAATGAAATCATTAATTGGTCTAAATAGCTTGCATTGGGCGGATAAATGCATTTGATCTGGAAAAGTTATTTCTAATGACGATATTTTCTTTGTATGCAAAAAATCTATTATATTAATTGAATCATTTGATATGTCTAAATTTTTAAAGCCATAATACACCAAGTTGGCTAGCAAAATATCCTTTAAAATTCAAATAATCAGAAAGTTTTCTAGATTCAGGAACAAACTTGAATTTCCATAAAATTGTGAGTTTGATTTAACATCCTCAGAGTGTCTAAAGGTAAGTAGAGACCATTATCGAATACATATCTTAACAAAAATATTCAATTTCAATTTATCAAAAATCTTAAAGAATACTTAATGTCCTTAAGAAAAAACCAGTTCAAATAATGTGGCCAAATTATGAAAATCAGTCTGTTACTTGATCTTTTTTTATAATTTATATCACAGCAAAATCCATCTTTAAATAATATTTCATTTACATCAATTTCATCTTTAACACGGTAACTTTCTTTATTATCTTCTTCGTCATCACCTTTTTCATTATTATCTTTCTCATCTTTCTTTTCGTCTGACTCTGTTTTGTAAAATGCTGGCTTATACTTTGCCAAGATTTGAGCGTTTTCAAGCAAGTTTTTTTCCAAGTTGTCTAAATTATATTTTTTATCATCTCCATTTGATCTAAAAGGGACTTGCGTTTTAAATTTAAATCTTGAATTTTCTCCTCAGTTAAATCATTATTGGCCAAAATGGTCTCAGTGTAAATGTCTAAACTGTTATAAAGTTTTGAATAGTGATCCAGGATCGTTTTTTTGAAATATTCTAAGTGTTCCATTTCAATTTCATATTTGAATTTTATTTTTAAATTTAAATATAAAATTTTAGCTTGGCAAATTTTCAAAATTTTTACTATGAATGATAAGATACAATTTTCATGAGGTATTCTTATTAGATAAGTTTATTTCTCTATTAAGATAAGATTATTATTTTATAAATATTAACTTTAATCTTTTGTTTATCATTCCTTATGTCAAATCCTTGGTATAACTTCTTTATATAAATATATTACTTGAAAACAAAGTAAATTAACAATATTTTAAAGATGTCTTTTTTAAATATTGAAAGTTGATTGTGAAAACTTTATTTATTTATTTTATCTTTTATTATAGATAAATGAACAAGCCAGCTACCAAGAGGAGAACATAATTCTACTTGGACTCACTGGCAAATGAAATAAAATATTCTTTTATTTAACCTTATTAGCTTCTTAATTTATTTATTTCATACGTTAATCTTTTGCTTATCATTCCTTAAATTGAGCATCTAGGTGTTTTTAAATTAAAATATCAATGATAAACCATTATTTTTTTTTAGAAATTTTAGAAATTATGAAGGAACCAAGAGGAGAACATAATTCTACTTGGACTCAATGGCAAGTGAAATAAAATATTCTTTTATTTATCCTTGCTTGGATACCCATTTATTGCCGTGACAGTTACATTGAAATTTAAATTTAAATATCAATGATAAACCATTAAATTATTTTTAGAAATTTTAGAAATTATAAAGGAACCTTTGATAAAATAGCATTGTGTTTGTTGGGACAAAGAATAAAAACATAAATTTTAAAATTAAATAACTTTAATACTAAAAAAATGTTCTGCAAAATGATAATAACGTTGTATCTGTTATAAACCTTAAACTCGACGCTTCCTTTCGGATCTGTTAGGATCTGGTGGTTCGCGGTTATTACGGCAAATGGAAGTCCATAATCAAATCAGAATTTCATATCAAAATTTTTAGTTTTAGATTTAAAAATTAAATAATTATTGACCATTTTTTTAACAACAAATGACTAAAATTTATAAAACATTATTTGTTTAATCGTTAACAGGAAAAATCACATTAATTTTTATCTGAAGAATAAATTAAATATTAATCAATATCTTGAAATCTTAAAATATAAAATTTAACATTGTTTCACTTTTATTTATTTTATTCAATATTAAAATGTTATTTAAAGCGTTTGTTTATTTCAACGTGTATTTTAATTTTGTCTTTAAAGTTTTCATAGAAAGATTTTGGAAGAAATTAAGAATCAATTCGAAAAATAATTTTTAAACATTTAATATTTTATTAAAAAATTAAATTTAAAAAACCTATTTCCTAATTTTATGGAAATTTTACTTAATTAAATTTTTATCATTTGATCATGATCATGAACTTCAAGTTGCCGTTATGACATAAATTAAAAAAAATTAATTAAATAATAAAAACTTTATTAATAAAAGGCCACTTCTAGCCTGAACAAATAATAACAAAATAAAGGGGAAAAGAAAAGAACGCAAATTATAATTCTAAATCCAAATCCGAATGACTAATGCTTCACACAGTTTTAAATACAAATGTCTTGCTAAGCGCATGAGGGCATGGTATTGCACTGTGAAACTAAAGACAAAAATAATCTAAATTATATTACTCATACAAACTTAGAATTTGAGCTAACAAAACAGAAATTCTAAAATTGCATGTCAAGAATCAAAACGTTATGTGGGATGATTTCAAAGCAAATCAAGAAAGTTGTTCGATTTATCAGACTTAAAAAATCTAGTAGATCACGAAAAAAAAAAATTGTTTGATTTTTAATTTTTACTAAAATTTTCATCTTGTGATCAAAAATTATATTTTGTCATTAATTTTTGAAATATTTTGTCGTACTAAATTTTTATTGTTGTCACTGAAAAATAACTATTTTGTCTAAATTTAATACAATTAGTCACTTTTTATTAATTTTGTCTGTCGAAATATATTTTTTTTTGTCAGTAAGAAAAAACAAAAGCCATAATTTAATTAAAAAAACGCCAATATGCTCAATTTAATGAATGATGTGATTTGTGATTGATAACAAAATGTATCTTATGTGGAAATAACATTGAAAAAGTTCGATGATTCTAAATTTTTTTCATCTTCAAATAATAAATTAATTTTGAGTTAATTATGGCCCATATTTTCCTCCCGCTAATTTTAATAAATTTTTCGCTAATTTTAATAAAAATACCGCTATTTTAATAAAAATTCCGCTAATTTAATAAAAAATTCGCTATTTTAGTAAAAAAAAAATCTAATTTAATAAAAACTCATCTAAAATAATAAAAACACGTCTAATTTAATAATAACTACATCTTTTATAATAAAAAAATATCTAATTTAATAAAAACTGCATCTTTTATTATAAAAAATATTTAACATGAAAACGCTCAAATCTTGTCAAAGTACAAGCAAGAAAGTGAAGAAGATATTGATGAAGAGAATTATGATCAAGAAGATTTTGATGAATACTTTGAAAATCAAATTGCTGCTTATGAAATTTTATTTAAAGATGGATTTTGTTGCGATATAGATTATGTACAAGAACATAATAATGAATTGATTTTCATTATTTGGCCGCATTATTTGAACTGGTATTTTCTTCAGGACATTAAGTATTCTTTATGAATTTTGATAAATTGAAATTGAATGTTTTTGTTTAGACAAGTATTTGATAGAGGTTTCTATTCAGTGCCTTCAGAAGAATCGAGGATGTTTCATCGAACTCATAATTTTGTGGAAGTTCATGTTTGTTCCTAATCCAAAAAACTGGAAACTTTTCTGATTATTTTAATTTTAAAGAATATTTTGCAAGCCAACTTGGTCTATTATGGTTTTAAAAAATTAGAAAGATCGAACGATACAATAAATATAATAGATTTTTTGCATAAAAAGAAAATATCGTCATTAGAAATCAAATTTCCACGTGCAGAAAAGTATTTTCCAGCCAAAACGAGCTATTTGGACCAATTGATGATTTCATTAGAAAAAATGATTTGAAAAATCTAAAATATACCGTAAACGCTTGCAGACTACTCCAGGGCTTAACCTCATTTTCCGGATTTATTCCACTGGAATAGTTCCCATCGACACCATGTTAAAACATTTTTTTTTAATTTTATGGAATTGTGATAGATTTTTTGATTTATTCTAAGATTAAAACCCAATATTGAGTTTTTTTCCTGGCTTATTTCTGAGTTTTTTTTTTTTTTTTTTTCAAAAACTGGAATTAATTAGAAAAGAATAAAAAAAATATTTAATTTCGATATATTCCATATTTAAAAATGTAAATTGAGTTTTATTCCAGGATTCAAAGTGGAAAAAAAAATTTCAACTAAAAAAATGAAAATTAAGTTTTGAAATAATTGTAAAAAAAAAAAACAAATTTGCAATTTTATTTGCTTATAAATTACATCATCAAATTTTTCATTTTTTCTGATCTCATTGTTATTTCGAATTAAATTTCAAAGCTTAAAATGATTGTTGATGAAACTTTTGACGTAGAATCAACTGGTGTTGAGCCAAACAATACAGTTAATGTGCCAATTAATGTGCCTACTCAAACTCCAAATTTTGGACATTCAAAAAAAAGAAAAAAATACTCTTTAACAACTAAACAAGAAATGATTGAACAAGTTGATGCAACTAAAAATCAAAGTGAAGTCGCACGAATTAATGGTATCGACCGAAGACTAATTTGCGAATGGTATAAGCAGAAAGATGTAATTTCAAAAACAAAATTTAAAAGAAGAAAAACTCGTATATTAACTAAAAAAGATTTGGCAAAATATCCGGAAATGGAAAATGAGCTTCTAGCCTGGTTTGACTTGGAGAGATTAAACAAGAGATCTGTAAGTGGATTAGATATTAAACATAAAGCTCTAGAAATTCATCAACGTATTTACTCGAACATTTTAGCACAGAACCCGTTTCAAGCTAGTGATGGATGGCTTGAAACGGGTTGTTTAGTTGTTAAAGAGTATTTTTTTCTTTTTTTTGAATGTCCAAAATTTGGAGTTTGAGTAGGCACATTAATTGGCACATTAACTGTATTGTTTGGCTCAACACCAGTTGATTCTACGTCAAAAGTTTCATCAACAATCATTTTAAGCTTTGAAATTTAATTCGAAATAACAATGAGATCAGAAAAAATGAAAAATTTGATGATGTAATTTATAAGCAAATAAAATTGCAAATTTGTTTTTTTTTTTTACAATTATTTCAAAACTTAATTTTCATTTTTTTAGTTGAAATTTTTTTTTCCACTTTGAATCCTGGAATAAAACTCAATTTACATTTTTAAATATGGAATATATCGAAATTAAATATTTTTTTTATTCTTTTCTAATTAATTCCAGTTTTTGAAAAAAAAAAAAAAAAAACTCAGAAATAAGCCAGGAAAAAAACTCAATATTGGGTTTTAATCTTAGAATAAATCAAAAAATCTATCACAATTCCATAAAATTAAAAAAAAATGTTTTAACATGGTGTCGATGGGAACTATTCCAGTGGAATAAATCCGGAAAATGAGGTCAAGCCCTGGAGTAGTCTGCAAGCGTTTACGGTATTTATTTCGAAAATATTAATTTAGCTCTAAAATCATTTGACATTAAATGTAAATTAAACAAAAAATCATTTTAATATTGTGAATTCAACTGAATGAATCAATATTTTAAGAAAGTTGAGAATTTTTAATTTATAAAGATGAGCTATTTTTAAAAATTTTAAAAAGTAATTCAAAAAAATAAGCCTATTAATGATCTTTGTAGATTTTTAATCTAAAAAAAGGTCGACCAAAATTTTATTTACAATTTAAAATAGAAAATTTTTTTTTCCATATTTTATTTTAATTGATTTGACTTTAAAATTCATTTTTGATTCTATATTTTATTCTTAATCTAAAGGAGTCATAGCTTGTCACAGATAAACAAATAAAGTAAAATTAAATTAGTTTACCATCATTTCGTTTATACGATATTTCACAAATTCTTTTAATATTTTTTTTCATTCTCTTTTAATGTTTCAACTACTCTGACTTCAAAAGCCTTCAAAATATAAAATAATTGTGGTTATTTATTTATTTTAAAATTTAGAATAATTTTTAAAAATTATTCTATTTATATCTTGGAATTCAATTCAGACTTGTTCAAACTTTTTTTCTTGAGTTTTCTTAAGTCTGATAGGAACTCCACAAAACCAAACAAAAATGTTTTTTAATCCAGTCAATATTCTAATTTTAAATGAGTGTAATAATCAGTTTTTTTAAATCGAAGTTGAATTTCACAATGACAAATTTTTTTAGTTAAAGCTTTAGCAAGTTTTTCTTTTAGCAATAAATGAAATAATTGAATTGAACTTTAGTAACTGTACTTTCAGATCAATTGATTCAAATGCTTTTGAAGGATTAAAGATCTGGAATTTGGATTTTGTTCACTGCAAAATTAGAAGCGTGCACAAAAGCTGTCTAAATGGACTTGATTATCTTACCAGTTTAACTTTCGAACTAATTAATTATGATAGAGAAAATGAAAAATTATCCATAAAGGACCAAACAAAAGAGCATAAATTTATGATGAGGACGAGGTTTAATCAAATGAATTTAAATGAAGATTCCTGCTTATTTAGTAATTTTTCATAAAGTTTGAAAATAGCTAATTTGGATAACAATAAAATAAGAACCATAACAAAACGAATGTTTTCTGGTATTTATTTCAACGTTTAAAAGAATATTTTACAATTTATCTTTTTAAAGGTCTAAATAGTTTGACAGATTTTTTTTTACATGAAAATGAAATAGATCGAATAGAAGATAACTCGTTTAATGGTTTGTCAAAACTAAGAAAGCTTATGTTGAGAAAAAATCAAATAATAAAAATAAATGAATTTACATTTAAAGGTCTAACCGGTTTGGTTTATTTAAATTTAAGTGACAACCCAATAAATTTTGTAGACGAAGAAGCCTTTAGTGATTTCAAAAATGCTGAAATCTATCTTGACAAAATCTAGATCGATCCCAAAATAACTAATTTTTTTATTTTTTAGTAAAAATAAAAATGAATTTATAAAATTTTATTTTATTTAGAATTACAATATTCATTTAAATGCTTTGTAACTAATTCAAAACAATTTTGCATGTAAATTTTTTATGACGAAAAAGAACTGTTTCAGAATTATCTAAAATAAATTGGTCTAAATATTTGCGTCAAAAATCTTGGTAGCCAAAAAAAGATACTCACAAGATAAAAAAATTTAATAAATTTAGTGATTTTTCTCATATTAAGTTTTTTTTTCTTTTTTTTGTTCTCTCATATATTAAAATTTCTGTTTTCCTTCATATTAAACAAAGTTAAAATCAATTAAACAATTTCAATTTTTAAAATTTTGAATGTAAGTTATAAAACTTTATAGCCAAAACTTAATATTTAGGCAAATTGAAGTTTCAGATCAAATTTTAAGATCAAAACGATTATTTAAAATTTTAAAACTTAATTAGTCTAATGATTTTGATAATTTTTAAGAAATAAAAACTAAACAATACTAGACATGTTACGTCTAATAATGGTTCATTGCCAAATTAGCACCAAAATGATGGATCTCTAATTTATTTAACAAAAACAATCAATAATTTAGATAATTCAGGTAAAGTTAATTCTCAACTTCAAATTTATAACTTTTATATTCATTCATTCAAGCAAAAATAATTTTATTTTTTCACTTAAACAAATTATAAATTTTAAAACATTTAATTTTTTTGCCTTTTAAAGTAAATTTTCATTATAATCAATTAAAATATTTAAACCTATTAAAGCTCAATAAAAAGGTACATTTTAAAATTTAAAATATGAAAATAAACTTGACATGACATGTCAAGTATATATAATAATATATAATATAATATATATATAATTATTAAATAAAATATCCCAATTGTTTAAATTTTTACCCCAAATATTTAAAAAATAACCCCAAATGTTAAATAGAATACCCCAAAAACAACAATAAGTCGAACATAAATTCAGAGAGACACTAAGCGATGCTTTTCTATATCAGCATATAAATATCCCAACTTTTCAAATGTCAAACGAAAAAGCTGTCAACACTTTGGATTTGATTTTAACGACTCAGCCTGGAAGTGTGTATGCAATCGATACAAAATTTGTTCTTGGCAACATTAATAAAGGACATCTGGTTATCTTTTTCAAATTTGTTCTCAAAAACAAGGTTAGTAAGGAATCATATACCTGTAAAAAATTTATTTATAATAAATCTGACTTTGGAAAAATTTCTGATTTTCTATCAAATATTGATTGGGTGCACCTATTTGAGAATTTATATATTCAGGAAATGTACAATGAGTTAATTTTCTATGTCAGCGAAGCTAGTAATCGATTCATCCCAGTGACAGATAACTCTAAAAAGAAAAGTATCTCAAAACCTTGGATAAAAAATGAACTCAAGGTCTTAATTAGAGATAAAAAGAATCTTAGATATAGGAACTGTTCATCTAACTGGAAGGATATGAATCTATATAGTGATTACAAACGTATCTGAAAATTAGTCTCATCAGAAATAAAAAGAGCCAGACTAACTTATGAACAGAATTTAGTTGAAAAAGCTAAGAAGAATCCAAAAATATTGTACAAATACCTAAATGATCAACAAGTAATCAAAGAATCTATCAAAGAATTAAAAAAGTCAAACAATGAATTAACGCAAGAACCGAAAGAGATATCAAATCTTCTTAATAAATGTTTTCAAGATGTTTTTGTTATTGAACAAGATGGTAAGCTTCCTCCTTTTGAAGTTGAATTTAATGAGAACTGGTCAGATAATATATTGACATTGAGCCAAATGACATTAGTTATGATATGGTTTTCAATAAATTACAAGACCTGAATCAAAATAAATCATGTGGTGTAGAGAAGCTTCATCCGTTATTGCTAAAAAACTGTGCAGAAGCCTTTACTGTTCCTTTAACTTTGATTTTCAGAGAATCATTATCGAATAGTTAGCTTCCAATACAAATCAGATCAGCAAATATTACTCCATTTTTTAAAAAAGGTGATAAATCCGCGGCAAGCAATTATCGTCCTGTGTCTTTAACTTAAATTCCTTGCAAAATTATGGAAAGCATAATAAGAACCAAAATGGAAGACTATCTTTATAAGAATAATATTATAGCTAAAGAACAGCATGGATTTGTTAAGAAAAAGTCATGTACATCTAATCTTCTGGAAACTCTAGATTTCATCTCAATGAGTCTAGGCAAAAGTATTCCTGTTGATGTGATTCTGCTAGATTTTGCGAAAGCATTTGATACTGTTCCGCACAGACGACTAATAACTAAATTGAAAGCGTATAGCTTTGATGGTCTGACACTAAAATGGATTGAAGTTTTCTTAAAAAAAAGATGACAACGAGTTATTCAAGGTGAAATTTTGTCGGATTGGGTTGAGATTTTTAGCGGTGTACCACAAGGGTCAGTGATTGGTCCACTATTGTTTGTTTTGTATATCAATGATCTACCTAAAGGAATAAAGAATGTTGTGAAATTGAATGCAGATGATACTAAAATTTTCTCGCAAACGGTATTAGAAATAAGCGCCGCGAAACTACAATCAGATTTAGATTTAATTTTCTAGTGGCCTCATGATTGGCTACTTCTCTTCTACACATCAAATGTGTGTTTATGCATTATGGTCATAAAAACAAAGAATTTCCTTATTTTATTAATGGAATAAGTTATAAACGTCAGAAACCGAAAGGGATCTTGGAGTTATTTTCAATACAAATCTTAATTGGAAAAATCAAGTGATAGAGGCTACAAACAAAGCAAATCAAATGTTAGGTCGCATCAGGAAGTCATTCGCTCGTTTTGATTGTAAGTTATTAAGATCTTTGTATTTAACTTTGTTCGTCCTCTTTTGGAATTTGCGGTGCCTGTATGGTCTCCAATTCTTAAGTCTGATTATGAGAATGTTGAAAGGATTCAACGCAGAGCTACGAAATTTGTTTCGTCAATTATAAACAAACCGTATGAAAGCAGATTGAAGGCTTTGAACATTCTAAATCTGGTGGAAAGAAGAAAAAGAGGTGATCTAATTCAATTATACAAGTTCGTGCATGGAATAGAATCGGTTGAAAAAAGCAACAATTTTAATGTCACAAAAAATCAAGCAAGAGGTCACTGCCTCAAATATCACAAAGAAATATCGAGGCTCCAACATAGAGATAACTTTTTTTTCAACAGAACCGCTAACATATGGAACTCGCTGCCAAATGAATTAGTTGAAGCCCCCAATGTTAACAGCTTTAAAGCAGGCATTGATTGCTGGATGAGCAGCAATCAATCAAATCAGCTGTCTTAGTGTGCCTTATCAGCACACTCGCTGGCTAGCCAGCTACATTCAAAACTACTCTTACTACTACTACTAATTTCTTCAAAGCTTTCCTCCAACTCGTCATTTGTTTCACCATCATTTGAAATTATCTCATTATTTTCTTTGACAGTCAATGATTCTGTGTTAAAATTTTCACTTTCATCCTCATTATCGTCCGAATCAAGCGATTCAATCGGATCTTTTTCAGATCCACTTTCCTTTAAAGAACCAAATAATGAATCAGTATCGACGTCTTGTTCATCATCTTCATCACTAGATTCGTCTTTATCATCACTTTCTTCATAGTGCAAAACAACGTCCTCATCATCATCATTATAGCTTGAAATAGAACATAGTTTTTCAAATTCGACTTGTGTTGTACCCGGATATTTTGGCATATGAGATCCAGCAATCTGAAAAGATAATCGAACCCGGCCTAACTCGATCATAAATTATTGATAATAAAGTCTTCGCTTCTCGGTCCGGTACTAATTCCACATGACAATGACCGTTTGAGTTAATATCACGACGCTCAACGATATTAACATAGTTTTAAAATTTTGAAATTTCTAGAATAAAAAAAATTTTATTTCAACAAAAAAAATTTTATGTGATCAAAATATCTAATTTTGACTAAAAAAGATTTTTGAAGCAAATATTTGGACTTATTTTAACTTAGATAATTCTGATGCAGTTTTTTTCGTCATAATTAATTTCAATGCATAATAGTTTTGACTTAATTTAATTTCAACGCATTTAAATAAGGATTTTAATTCTAAATCAAATAAAATTTTATTAGTTCATTTTTATTTTTTATTTAAAAATTGATAAAAAATTTGTTTTTTTGGGACACAAATTGATATAGATTTACTCACGAATGATTTCAGCATTAATGAAATCACTAAAAGCTTCTTCATCTGTAAAATATATTGGGTTGTCACTTAAATTTAAATAAACCAAACCGGTAAGACCTTTAAATGTGAATTCATTTATCTTTCTTATTTGATTTTTTCTCAACAAAAGCTTTCTTAGTTTTGACAAACCATTAAATGAGTTATCTTCTATTAGATCTATTTCATTTTCTTCTAAAAAAAGTTCTTCCAAATTTATAAGGCCTTTTAAAAAACATATTGTTAAATATTCTTCAAAACTTTGAAAAAAATACCAGAAAACATTCGCTTTGTTATGGTTCTAATATTATTGTAATTCAAATTGACTATTTTTAAACTTCTAAAATTGTAATCAAACAAGTTTCTAAATAAGTTGGAATTGTTATCCATTTGATTAAATCTCATCCCCATCATCAATTTACCCTCTTTTGTTTGGTACTGTTTGTATAATTTTTCAGTATCTCTTTTAAAATTAGCAAAATTCAAAGTAAAATTAATAAGATTAGGTCCTATTAGATAGAATCCATTCACGTTACTAAATTTGCAGTGAATAAAATTCAAAGTCTGGATCTGTAATCCTCCAAAAGGGTTTAAATAATTTGAACTGATAGTACAGTTTGTAAAGTCCAGTCCATCTATTTCATTTATTACTAAAATGAAAAACTTGTTATAGTTATTTCTTTAAATAAATGTCATTGTGAAATTCAACCAACTAAAATAAATCATTTTTATAAGAATTTTGACTATAAAAAATTTTATGTTTGGTTTAATGGAGTTCGTATCAGAATTTTACAAAAAGCATGACAAAAAAGTCTGGACAAGTCTGAATTGAATTCTAAGTCATGTCCAAAGATTTAAATAAATATAAATTTTTATCTGGAGAATAAAATAATTTGAAAGCTCTTCTATCGAAACTTGAAGAAAAAATTTTTAAAATTTTTTAAAATTTTTCTTAACCACATCTATGTTATATTTTGAAGGCTTTTGAAGTCAGAGTACATGGAAACGTTAAAAGAGAATGGAACAAAAATACAAAAAGAACTAGTGGAATATCGTGTAAACGAAATGATGATTTAATTTAATTTTAGCTTATTTGTTTATATATGACGAGCTAAAGTTCCTTGAGATTTTGAATAAGATTTAAAATAATAAAATAAAAAAAATTAAATCAATTAAAATAAAATATGGAAAAAAATTATAAAAATAAAAAAATAAATTAAAATGAGTAATCACAGATGCTGCATGTTTAGGTAATGAATTTTTTGAGAATAAATGGTAAAGAATCAATTACACAAGTAAATCGGGCATTCGATTTATATCTTGAATTGGAACCCTCTTTGCAAATTGAGGTTTGGAATAATTAGAAAAAAAATTCAAAAAGAATACAAAAAAAGAATAAATAAATTTTGATATAAAAATTAACTTTTTGTTCAAAGAAATGCTTAAAATAATTTCCAATTTGTATATTGACTTAAACTTTTAACAAATTTTTTTCTATTCCAAGTATTTTGTATTCGTTATGGATCTAACCAAATGTAATTTGTTTTTTGTTTAGTTAAAAATTTTTAGAACGTTTTTATCAATAAATCTTTAAGATTTTTGCTTTAATTTATTTCTATGCATTAATGAATAATCTTTGAACTAAATTTTTCACTGTTTTGCCCCATTTTAAGGTACCCCAAACGATAAACCGCTGAATAATTTTTGGAAATTTTTAAAATTTGTTTTCTAGGGTAATTTTTATGCTGAATTCAAATTTTGAATTAGTTTTTGTATAGGACTTTTTATTTTCTCTAAAACGACAACAGAAACTTATAAATTTTAAATGATATTTTTTAAAAGAATTATAAATACAGAAAATATTTACATAACCTTGTAAAAATTATTTTTAAACTCATCTTTGAATAAATTCATTTGTCTACTGGAGTGATTTTTTTTTTTGTTCACTCGCAATATTTATTTAAATTTTGATTAACGATTTAAAACATTTTTATAATTCATATTTCTCGCTTGAAACTTATTCTAGTCAACAAAATAAAATCAGTTTTATATACTTTGAAATCTCCTATTTAAAACATAGCTTTTCGTTTTATTTTTTTTAATATTTTTTAGTTTGTGGTGTTATATATCTGAATTATAAAACAAACCGATTAGAAAAAAGCTATCTTTTACTTGAAATAGGTCCAGGTGCAAAATAAAGAAAAATTAGGGTTCTGGATAATTGAACCCTTTTCGGAATTGATTTTAAAGACAAAAATAACAAATTTTTTTTTTCTTTTTTCGTTTAAAAAATACTCAAATGCTTCTACAGATTTATGCTTCTATTAAAAAAATTGTAAATTTTCAGAATTACCCAAAAAAAAATTGTTGATCCATGTAGATCCAAAATATTCGTAAAAATACTTAAATTAAGAAGGCTCTTTAATGACACGAAAGAAAGTGAACCCATGAATTTTTTCTGACAAATTTGAATTTTTCATCATGAAAAACCCAAAATGAATTTTTTTTCATTTTGTGTTACTACGGTTTATCATTTGGGGCACTTTAGTAATTAAAAAAAATTGAAAAAAACTGTGCCAATTTAGCATCTTTTTTCGTATTTGCCAAACTTTAGCATTGGGCTTAAGATTAAATATTCAACCATGATATTAATAAAGATTTTTTTTTGTTGATTTTTTTTGTTTTTTTGTTTCTTGCTTTGTAAATAATAATTTTGGCCGACAGGGTTTTACTTTAAACTGTTTTTTTATCTTAGAGTTTAAATGTGTTTGTTCTCCATTAGCCTAAATAGATCATTAATAAGCTTCTTTTTTAAATTTACTTTTTAAAATTATTAAAAAAATAGCTCATCTTTTTACTGATCTTCATGTATTAAAAATTCTCAACTTTCTTAAAAAGCTGATTAATTCAGTTGAATTTACAATATTAAAATGTTATTTAGTTAAATTTACATTTAGTGTCAAATGATTCAGATAGAAATAAATTACCGTAATTCCGTGTTGGGGGACGCGTGCATTAATACCCAAAGTCATATGTGAAGTGCATGCACAGACATTAGCCCCTTCCATGTTAAAAAAATACTATTAAAGGTTCGACGCACTACATGTGCAACTTTGGGTATTAACGTGTGATACTAATAAAAAAACCAAGTTTAAATGTCGAGTTAATAATCAAAAAATCTTTTTTAGAGCAACATTTTTATTTGAAATTTTCTGAAATATTAAAAAATAATTTTGCATATTTCAACTTTTAGTGCGACCATTCAAACAAAATTATGAAAATGTTTTTTTAATATTAAAAATTATTTTTTTTATGCTTATTTAGTTATAGATGCAGCTTTTTTAAAATAATATAAAAATTAAAATATTAAAATAATATGACAGAGTCTTGAATTAATTATAGGAGCGGCGTTTAAAGACAAAATTAAAATGAAAAAAAAATACTATTTGAAAATCTTATTTTGATGATTTATTTTTTGAGCCCTTTTTCCTACCAAGAGGCTTTCGAACACTCCCATCTTTGTTTAAAACTACAACTGGAGTAATATCAACTCTATTCAAGTTGTATTGTATTGAATGTATTGTATTGAATGTATATGTATTGAATGGTTATCGGATATTTGGCTGAGTTTGGACAGTAATCTTATTGCTCGAAGTTTTGACTCATGTGGTATCACCTCTCAATTTAATTTACACACTGCCCTTGATCATATGATGAAAACAAACTGTTTAATGAACGATTTTGTAGACGATTTAAATGAAGCTGACGATATCGATGGCTTTGAGGATGACCAAGACTGTGTAGCTTCGGATTTGGCTGGAACTGTGTCTTCATCTCCTGAGCCAGAAATTCAACCAAGTCAACCCAGCCCTTCAATTATTTCGGTACAACAAACAACCCAATCATCTACACCTTTGTCATGCTCAGCCAATTCAGCATCAACAAATAGTCCTTTGTTTAATGTAAGTCAGCCTAGTTCTTCAATTAGTCTTGCCAAAAGTTCACCATTGTTCAATGATGAAAATAATAATCCAGTACAAAATGGAACAAATTGTTCAAACATTACGATTTCAAACCAGAATGAGGAAGTTATGCGTCGACCTCTTCAAAGTTTAAACTTGAATAGAGTTGATATTACTCCAGTTGTAGTTTTAAACAAAGATGGGAGTGTTCGAAAGCCTCTTGGTAGGAAAAAGGGCTCAAAAAATAAATCATCAAAATAAGATTTTCAAATAGTATTTTTTTTTCATTTTAATTTTGTCTTTAAACGCCGCTCCTATAATTAATTCAAGACTCTGTCATATTATTTTAATATTTTAATTTTTATATTATTTTAAAAAAGCTGCATCTATAACTAAATAAGCATAAAAAAAATAATTTTTAATATTAAAAAAACATTTTCATAATTTTGTTTGAATGGTCGCACTAAAAGTTGAAATATGCAAAATTATTTTTTAATATTTCAGAAAATTTCAAATAAAAATGTTGCTCTAAAAAAGATTTTTTGATTATTAACTCGACATTTAAACTTGGTTTTTTTATTAGTATCACACGTTAATACCCAAAGTTGCACATGTAGTGCGTCGAACCTTTAATAGTATTTTTTTAACATGGAAGGGGCTAATGTCTGTGCATGCACTTCACATATGACTTTGGGTATTAATGCACGCGTCCCCCAACACGGAATTACGGTAATATTTTGGAAATAAATAAAACTTAGATCGTTCAAATCATTTTTTCTAACGAAATCATCAATTGGTATAAATAGCTCGTTTTGGCTGGCAAAATGCTTTTTTTTTGGAAAAGTGATTTCAAATGACGATATTTTCTTTGTATGCAAAAAATCTATTATATTAATTGAATCATTTGATATGTCTAAATTTTTAAAGCCATAATACACCAAGTTGGCTAGTAAAATATCCTTTAAAATTCAAATAATCAGAAAGTTTTCTAGATTCAGGAACAAACTTGAATTTCCATAAAATTGTGAGTTTGATTTAACATCCTCAGAGTGTCTAAAGGTAAGTAGAGACCATTATCGAATACATATCTTAACAAAAATATTCAATTTCAATTTATCAAAATTCTTAAAGAATACTTAATGCCCTTAAGAAAAAACCAGTTCAAATAATGTGGCCAAATTATGAAAATCAGTCTGTTACTTGATCTTTTTTTATAATTTATATCACAGCAAAATCCATCTTTAAATAATATTTCATTTACATCAATTTCATCTTTAACACGGTAACTTTCTTTATTATCTTCTTCGTCATCACCTTTTTCATTATTATCTTTCTCATCTTTCTTTTCATCTGACTCTGTTTTGTAAAATGCTGGCTTATACTTTGCCAAGATTTGAGCGTTTTCAAGCAAGTTTTTTTCCAAGTTGTCTAAATTGCATTTTTTTATCATCTCCATTTGGTCTAAAAGAGACTTGCGTTTTAAATTTAAATCTTGAATTTTCTCCTCAGTAAAATCATTTTTGGCCAAAATGGTCTCGGTGTAAATGTCTAAACTGTTATAAAGTTTTGAATAGTGATCCAGGATCGTTTTTTTGAAATATTCTAAATGTTCCATTTCTATTTGATATTTAAATCTTATTTTTTAATTTAAATATAAAATTTGAGCTTGGCAAATTTTCACAATCTTTACTATGAATGATAAGATACAATTTTCATGAGGTATTCTTATTAGATAAGTTTATTTCTCTATTAAGATAAGATTATTATTTTATATATTAGCTTCTTAATTTATCTATTTTATAACTTAATATTTTGCTTATCATTCCTTAAATTGAGCATCTAGGTGTTTTTAAATTAAAATATCAATGATAAACCATTACTTTTTTTTTAGAAATTTTAGAAATTATGAAGGAACCTTAGATAATATTGCATTGTGATTTTTGGAACAAAGAACAAAAACAAAAATATTAAAATGAAATAACTTTTTTACTTTTGGCCCAAAAAATGTTCTGCAAAATTCATCAGCTGATACAAACTTTGTACCACCCAAATTTAGTCTCTGTAAAAACGCAGCAAGTCTGAAAAGCACTAAATATATTAGAAAATCATTTAAATTATTTATATAATTTTTCTTTTACAGCTTTTTCTATCTGTAATAGTAACTCTTATTTTGACGTAAAAATTTAAATACTACACTTTCACACTTTCATTAACACTTTCTTTTTTCAGTACTTTTCTATGTGTTATGTGCAAGGAGCTAACATAGGTGACCTCCTAGTAGGCCACTTCCGCAAGCTAGTCCTGCTGTAGCTTATATATTTTATTATTATTATTATTATTAAATTTCAGTCATTTCAAATACTTAATTTAAATAAATGAAGTATTAATCGGTCTTTCATGTCATGGGCACTAGCCTGTTGATTAATCTTGAAAAACAATTCTAAATTGTATTAGAGATTTGATATTAAAAATAAAACATAAGTATTAAAATTTAAAATTTACCAATTTATTAACACCGCCGATGCCTTGTTTAAGTGCACGGTGCGAATTTCGTCAAACAGATCTTCGAAAGCCACGACAAAATATACTTCGTTATCATTTTCTGAACAAGATTCCATTTTTCAAAAATTTTTTAGTTTAAAAAATTTAAGAATTTTAAATAATTCAAAATTAATTTTTAGCTTAAATCAAAAAAAAAATTATGTGTTTTAGCTAAACTTGTTCATTAAGCTAAAATTAAATGAGAATTTAACTTAAATCAAAATAACTTTACCTATTTTTGGTTTAACTTAAATAGATATTATTTTTATTATTTAGCTTAAATAGTTAGTTTCACTTATTAGTTACTACATATGCAAAAAATCTATTATATTTATCGAGCCTTTTGATCTTTCTAAATTTTTAAAACCATAATACAACAAGTTGGCTTGCAAAATGTCCTTTAAAATTTAAATAATCAAAAAGTATTCCAGTTTTCTGGAGTAGAAACAAACTTGAACTTCCACAAAATTATGAGTTTGATAAAACATCCTTCAATCTTCTGAAGGTAGTGAATAGAAAGCGCTTTTAAATACTTATAATATGTCCCTTTCTATCCTAGTGGATAATGGAGAGGCGCTCATCTCCTTTTCCTGTACCTTTTTGTGCAACGGCTCCGACCTGACACAGAGGAAGCTGCATCGAGTTGGTCATCTACACCGCTATTATTACTGTAAAGTTTTGACTTTTAAAACTGTTTTATTTATAAACAAAAAAACGGCCGTTTTCTAAAAGGAAAAAGACAAGTGTAAATATTAATTAGAAAACGGTGGCGTGTAAATAATAATCAGTTAAATAATGTCATTAAGAAATAATGACAATCTTATGTCTATTATTTCTTATGGAAACTGTAAATAAAATAACAAAAGAAATAAGCAGTTCGTTTTATTGCTGCAGACCGCGCATCAGTCATGGCTGCTCCGGAGCAGCGACTCCTTAGGAGTCTTGTGATTAGCAACATCACATCCTCCCTCCGCTTTGAGCTGAAGGGTTACCTGCTAGTCGAGCCGATGTTCGAGTAGGCGGATTACATGCGAGCTTCGCTGTCATCTTCTCTTGCCATATTCGAATGTTATCGGCTGTTTGTGCCGCGCTTGGTCTGCCTCGCTGTCTCGGAGGTTGTCTAGCTGGTGCGATGGTGAGAGGTTGTGCAGCTGGTGTGACCGTCATGGCAGGATTTTGTGCCCCTGCCTGCTCCAACGGTGACGTCTCGGGTGTACTGTAGCCAGACGTTGATATTGGTCGTTCTTGGGGGATTTCTTCGCCGCAACTTGGCTTCTCTCTGTTTGGCTGAACCTGTTCCATTGGATTTGGCTGAACCTGTTTGGCTGAACCTGAACCTGAACACTCTTGCTGCGGCCATTCTAGCGGAGCTTCGAATTGGTTGACCGGTTTGAAAAAAGAAGAATTTCTTGTTATCTCTTTTTGGTCTCCCTGGACTGTTACTCGACTGCCATTTAAGTCTGTTATGGTGTAGGGCTTGAGGTCCCAGTCGGACATTGATTTGTCCGTTCTCTGGCGCCACATTCGGACTTGTTGACCAACTCTGAGCGTCATTTCTTGTGTGCGCATTCGCTCATCATACTCTTCCTTCATGCGGGCTTTGGCTGACTTGTCGTTTTGTACTGCTAACTCGTGTAGCTTGACCAGATTCCCTGGTTTGCTCGGCATTTTAGGGATACCGGTGGTATTGCTGCGACCCATCATGAGCATTGCAGTTGCCACTTGTGTTGTCGAGTGCGGTGTTTCTCGATACGCTCTCAGGAAATCTCGTAAAACCTCGCTTTTATTTTGACCAGTGTTCTTGGCAATTCGGAGGACTTTCCCAAGGTTCTTCATGAACCTTTCCACCTCCCCATTTGCTCTTGGCCACAGTGGGGTGATTTTCCTGTGGTAAAATCCCCACTGCTGTGCATACTGGTTGAACGCGTGACCATTAAACGGTGCGCCGTTGTCCGACTTGTATTCTTCTGGCGGGCCGAAAATGTTGAACAGAGTGTCCAAAACCTTGCGCACGTCGTCAAACGCTACTGACGGAATCATGTCAACGGCCACCCACCTCGAATACGCGTCGTAGTTGACGAACCAATATTTGCCATCTGCCATCGGACCGAAAAAGTCGCCTGAGACTTTTGTCCACGGGCCACTCGGCATTTCAGATGGGATCATTGGTGAGTATTCCCTCTTACCGGTGTTCGCCTGGCATGCTTCGCATTGTCCGATGACTTGCTCAACCATTCTGTCGATTCCTCTGAACCACACACGGAACCTAATAAGGGCTTTTGTTTTGACTAGGCCTTGGTGCCCGATGTGTGCAAGCTGTACCACTCTTTTGTGAAGCGACTTTGGCACTAATATGCGATGGTCTCTCAGGATTATGCCTTCTTCTAAGACCGTTATCTCATCTTTGAAACGAGCGTAGTACTCCAAACCTTTTGGTGGCTCGAGTGGTCGCTTTTGCTGTGGCTTTCGCAACCATTCGACGAAGGATTTGAGCTCCTCATCAGCGGCGGTTTCCGCTATGATCTCATTGAGTGTGATGGCATGCGGTTTCGCGCTTGCAACTATGTAGTTGATGTGCCATCGTGCTTCTTTCTCGGCATCATTGTCGGCCAACTCCTCCACTGGCTGGCGGGAGAAATAGTCGGCTGGCTGGTGCTCGACGATGAAGTCGAATTGCGTAAGGCGTAGGGCCCACCGCTCTATCCTTGCTGGGGGTCTCGCGGCGGAATTGTTGAAGATGAGCTGGACCGCTCGGTTATCTGTTATCAGCCGAAATGCCTTGCCAATCAGATAAAACCAAAAACGTTCACATCCCCACACAGCAGCGAGGGCCTCTTTTTCGCATTTTTATTGCGCGTTTCAGTGTCGCTTAGGACTCTGGAAGCAAAGCAGACGTACTTTCGGTTGCTGGAGTCTCTGGGGCTGGTTTGCCTGAGGATGGCCGACAGTCCGACCGGACTTGCATCGACCACCAACTCGGTGTTCCACTTCTTGTCGTAGAAAGCCATACAGCGAGTCGAAATGGAATCTTTAAGCTCGTCAAACGCCGCTTGTTCTGTCTTTCCCCACGTCCACAACACGTCATTCTTCGTTAAGCGCCATAGTGGTTGAGTGGTGGTGCACATATTTTCGATGAATCTACTGCACCATTGCGCTGCACCAAGGAAACTTCGAAGTTCCGACACCGTTTCCGGTGGTTTGGCTTCTTTTAGAGATTTAACCCTGTCGATGGTTGGAGAGACGCCGTCGGCCGAAAACCTGAGACCGAAAAAAGTAAGTTCTGTCACGTAGAACTCACACTTCTCAAGGTTTAGGGTGATTCCCGCTCTTTCGAGTCTTGCCAGCACCTTCATGAGGTTGTCGTGATGTGTCTTTGATGTTTCTCCGAAAACTAAAATGTCGTCGATCATGTTTATAACGCCCTCTAGTCCCTCGAGAATGACACGGAGAGCTTCGGTAAAGATCTCGGATGCGCTCGCGATACCCATGTGCAAGCGCAGGTATCGGTATAGGCCTTTGTGAGTCGTTATGGTTGTGTAGTTTCGTGACGACTCTTTTAGTTTTAATTGGTGGAAAGCCTTCTTTATGTCGAGCTTTGAGAAGATCTTTGCTCCATTAGTGACGCATATTAGATCTTCGATCGACTTGCCTGGGTGTTTAGTGCGGCGAATCGCCTTGTTTATCGGACGGCAGTCGCATGTGAGGCGCACTTCGAGCTTGTTCGGATCGCCGTCGACAAGCTTCCCTTTTGGTACTACCACCAGATTTGCCACCCACTTTGTTGGACCATGCTCGTCTCTAACCCTTTCAATGATTCCGTCAATCTCGTGCTTATCGAGTTCTCGGCCTACAGATTCTTGAAGGTGGATCGCAACTGGTCTTTGTGGTTGGCGAACCGGCTTGACATTCTCATCCACGTCTAGTTTGACTTCGATGCCCTTAATGCACCCGAGAAGACCGCTGAAAAGATTCGGAAACTTAATTTTCAGCTTTTATCGGCATAACCAATACGATTGACGCAGCTCGGAAGCTTCATTCATTTCGATTGGGTTCAGCTTGGTGTGTTGTTGTGGGGTGGATGGGGTCGGTTTGTCAAGCGGTTCGGTCTTTTGTTTTCCGATGTTGTGAACTGAGACTCCTGGGTCGAACTGAATCAGTCCTAACTTTTGGGACGTTTTGCTTGACAGCAGGAGTTCAGACCTACCGTATACGACGAAGTATACGGCTTCGGTTGAACGGTCTTGGTACCAGATTGTCGTCACGAATCTACCTCTAATGGGCAATTTGTTTGTCGACATGAAAGCGTGGTACTCCGATTTGCATGGACCCAGTTTTGGCTTGTTTGCAAGCTTGTCAAATGCGTTGGAGTCCATGATGTTGATGGGACTGCCACTGTCTACTAGGACTGACAGCTTTGTGCCGCCAACCTCTATTGTGGCTCTGGGTCCTGACCCAGCTTCGATGTGCGATGTTAAACCGGCATCGCGGCATCGCAGATAGCGCACGTACTCTTCAAGCTCAACATCTGTTAAGGTGAAAGGCTTGTTTTGAGGGCTTGTTTGCGTCACGTTTGCGACTGGCGGTCTTTGCTCTGGGGTTTTGTTCGGGTAACTTTGTCTGCCCCAGGCGTTCTCGCGACTGTTGCCTGTTCTAGGCTGTTTTGATCGGCATACGCTTGATGACCGATTTTCTTGCATATTGAACAAGTTTGACCACTGGCTTTGCACTCCAGGCGATCTTTGTGTTGCTGTTTGCCACAGTAGTTGCAGACACCTCCGTCTTTCGGACTCGCTTGTGATGGTCTGGGTCTTGTGGGCTTTTGTGCAGTGTAGCACACTGATGCTTGCCTGCTGCCGCTTGCTTTTGCAGCATTCAGGTCTCTGAAATCTTTTGTGTTTTGCTCATAAGCTCGTGCGAGTTTTAGAGTTGTCTCTAGCGTGAGAGTATCTGTCCGGCTCTTGAGAAGGGCTTCCCGTTGGAACTCCTCAATCCGGCAATGTGCGACGAACTGGTACATTATTTCGTTGTCCAGTCCTGTCTTGAAGTTGCATAGGGCTGCTTGTGTGCGTAGGCGCATGCTAAATTCGTCGACACCCTCACCTTCGTTGCGGCTCAGTTGCCTGAAGATCGCTATTTCAGCGAACTGAGATCTTTCGGCATTGAAACGGGTGCTCATGAGTTTGTACATTCCTTTGATGTGCTCGTCGTCGATCACCGTGGCTTCTGTAACGGGTGTTGCCAACGAGTTGTATATTTGATGAGCATCTGTGCCCATGTACAGCAAAAAGTTGGCTCTTATTGCTGTTGGTGCTGTTATGTTGGAGGCTGTCAAGAACAGATTGAAGCGCTCCAGCCATAACAACCAACGTGGTCCTAACGAATTTAGGTCGTTCGTGTAAACGAACTTTTCGAACCGATCGCTTCCCATGTCTTTGTATTTTGTGGACGGATCGGAAATTGGGTTTTCGACTTGGTTTGCTCCTGGTTCGTCCTTCGGACTTGCTTGGAGCTTGTTTGCGGTATTTACCGTTTGGTCGTCGAATGAGACTTTTTCTTCTTTATTCGAAGTTAGTTGCGCGCTGTCTGCAGTGCTGGTTTGTTCTGCAAAAAGTGGCTTCTTGTTGCTGACTGCTGGTGCTGGCGTCTGTGGTTACTTCGCTTTCTAATCGTGCAAGTGACCTCGTGAGTTCGGTATCGAATCTGTTTGCCAGCGTGGTCAGGTGTTTTTCCTCGTCGCCAGATGTAAAGTTTTGACTTTTAAAACTGCTTTATTTATAAACAAAAAAACGGCCGTTTTCTAAAAGGAAAAAGACAAGTGTAAATATTAATTAGAAAACGGTGGCGTGTAAATAATAATCAGTTAAATAATGTCATTAAGAAATAATGACAATCTTATGTCTATTATTTCTTATGGAAACTGTAAATAAAATAACAAAAGAAATAAGCAGTTCGTTTTATTGCTGCAGACCGCGCATCAGTCATGGCTGCTCCGGAGCAGCGACTCCTTAGGAGTCTTGTGATTAGCAACATCACAATTACCCAGTCGAAATATTACTATTAAATACTTATCTAAGCAAAAATTTTCTTTTTCAAATTATCAAAAATCTTATAGAATACTTAATGTCCTTAAGAAAGCTTTCTTTTCAAAAAATCACAATATAAACTGTAAAATATTTGCTGATTATACCACTATTAATTTCTGTAGTTCAAATTTTAAGGATTTAATAACCAACTTCAAGAATTGCTTAGAACTAGTGATCATTTGGTGCTCGTTTAATCGTCTTGATATCTATCGGGATAAAACTAATATAAATATTATCCATAACAAGCAAAACCTAGTAATATCTTCTTAATACCAACATCTTTTTGTTTTAGATCATTCGAAATTGTAACTCAACTCAAACTTTTGAGTGCTATAATTGATAATAAATTAAATTTTGCATGTCACGTCAGAAATCTAAAAGCTAAATAAAATGCTAAATTCAATAAAGCTATTATTCTTTCTTTCAAAACCAGTCAAAATACAAATTTCTAAAACGTTCATTTTTCCCCACTTTGATTATTGCTTATCACTTGCTAATATTTCTCAAAACTAGCCGTTCAATCTGTATCAAATTCATATTATATTTCACTTTTCAAATTGATCCACTTCAATTCAGGAATTAAAAGAACATGCCAAAATAAGAAAAAAATATCTTTGGGCTTATATGAACAGAGACATAAAAATATGGATTAACTCATGCAAGACGTGTGCGATTACTCAAAATCCACATCCAACAAAAGCAACACTAGTGCCAATTTACAATTTCAAGAAGTCATTTGATATGCTTGGGGTGGATATATTAGGCCCACTTCCGGAAACACCAAGAAACAGCAAATACATACTTTTATTCACAGATTACCTTTAAAAGGAAAAGAAGCTTATCGAATAGAAAAGATTGATGCAGCAACAATCGCGAACATTTTAGTCGACGGAATCATTACAAGACACTCAGCACCGGAAAAACTGCTATAAGACCAGGGCCGACAATTTATGTAAAATCTTGTTTAAGAGATTTTTAGCTACATGAGAACAAAGAAACTTACTACAACACAATATCATCTTCAAACAAACGGGCAAATCGAACGTTTTAACAAAATTATTTGCCAAATCCTAATCACGTATTGTAACGACCATTAAAACAATTGGGACGAATACATCAATGTAGCATAGTTCGCATATAGAACTAGTCGCCATGAAACCACCGGAAAAACACCGTTTAAATTAATATATTGTAGAGATTTTTTTACCGCAAAAAACCGTTCGTGAAATGGACCGGCTTGATCTGACCGCATCCAACACTACTAAAAATGATTTTATGTCAATTAAAAATTAAATCAATTTATACTCAATACATTACCCAAATTACTTAAACTCATAAAAAGCACAGAAAAAGCAAATAAATAACTTATAAACAAATAAATTGAAAAATCTTTCAATAAAAAAATCACTTTATAATATGAATAATATAAACGCTATAGATACTTTGGACCTTAATGCTCAATTAAATTCAGATATTGACATCCCCTTTTATTTTTTAAATTTTTTTCTTTTATAAAGGAAAATTTTTACTACAAACCTGCTAGAAACAATCGACATCATTACAAATGCTCTTTCAAGTGGTTTTCCAGTTGATGCTATATAAACTGACATTGCTAAGGCATTTGACAAAGTCTTTCATCGCAAGTTGCTTTATAAGCTTAAATTTTATAGTTTTGGTGAGAAATTGATACGATGGATCAGGGATTTCTTAGTTGGCCGTACCCAAAGAGCGGTTCTCAGAGAGTATCAATCTGTTTGGACCGAGGTAACAAGTGGTGTACCAAAAGGATCGGTCTTTGGACCTTAACTGTTCATTATTTATATAAATGACATGCTGGAGATGATCAATTCCCATTGTGAAGCCTACGCTGATGATATCAAGATGACCTCAGTCATAAAAAACTTAAGGTCAATTGAAACATTACAGAAAGATTTGGATAATGTGGCAAGATGGTCTAGTGATTGGTCTACCCTGTTAAATGCCGATAAGTGTAAGATTGTACATTTTGGAAGGCTAAACAAGAAATTAGACTTTGATATTCAAGTTGGCCCAAGTAAAAAACCAATTACCAAGTCAGATTGTGAGAAAGATCTTGGATATATATAAATCATGACTAAAAATGGAACGTCCAAATACGAAACTGTACAGCAAAAGCAAAAGCGAATTTTCGTGATTTCATTAAGTCGAATATTGAAAACAAGTAAATTCTGTTACATTTTAGAATTCTTTTTTTTTTAATATTCGACTTAATTTTTATTATCAAACAAATTTTTTACTAAAAGTTATAATTTTGATAGAAATTTTTTGCTTTTTTAAAATGTATTTAAAATTATAGTCTTTTTTCTTAGTTTTTTCAGTGGTATTCAGAATATCCTTGATTTTTTCATCATCTTCAGCTCTTTTGTCTGTTAAAATCTCTTTCTCTGATTCTGGCACACCGTAAATAATAAATAATTTTTACAAAATTACATAAAAAAATTATTTTCTTTTTCTCTACTATACTTCTTCTAAAAGGAAGTTAATTCAATTTAATAAATAAATAAACAAACAAATAATCACTTTTTCTTATTATTATTCTTTAATTCATTTTGCTGATGGTCGCATTTGCTACACCTATCTGAACAGCTGGTTTTTTAGCGTTTTTTAATTCTAGTTTTACCACTTGAACCCATTGACTGCTAATCTTGGATGATTTTGCTGCTTTATTTGCTGCATCTAATTCATCTTTCAGTTTATTTATTTCAATGTTTTTTTCTTTTTTTGTTCTTGATGTTTCACACGATTTGAAAGCTCTTAAACAAATTTTGAAATATTACCACACAATTCATTTTATTTTTTTGAGTGCCCAGATGCGACACTCTGTACAAACATTGGTCAGTTTGCTTCAAGCAAAATATTTGAGTCCATTTTGATAAACTGCATGTTTTTACTGCGATTTCATTAATTTTCTTAGATTTCAATTTTTCAAATTTTTAATGTAAATTATAAAACTTTAAAGCCAAGATTTTATTTTTGTTTCTTAATTTTTAAATCAAAAATTTATTATATTCAGTTTTTGATTCAAAATTTTCTATTTTCAAATTTTAATTTGAATATTACAAGTGATTCAATTTTAATTAAAATAACTTTTATTTTCTAGTTATTTTTTGCAATTATTTACATACAAAAATTAGATCCATATCTAATTTACATTCGAAAATATATTTTTATTTAAATTTTATAGTTCAATCTTTGATTAATTTATTGGGCAGAATGTAATTGATGTTCTTTTTTTGTAGAAATTTAAATGAAAATTTTAAAATAAGTAATTTATTTTTTGAAAAATCTCTAAAAAATTATTTTGTTAGCATTTTTACTTTTCCCCCAAATTTACAAAATTTCGTGTAATTTTGCGTAAATTCTTTTTAGAACAAAAAACCGTAACAGTAGGCAAAAAAATTTTAAAAAAATGAATTTATTAAAGCCTTCTGAGACATATAAGCTCTTTTTCCAAATCTATTAACTCTTCAATCCGAGTTGAAATCATCTCACATACTTTTTCAATGTTAACAATGTTAACATCATCAAACTGTTCTCTTTTGCTAGTGTTCAAACACTGTTCAAACTCGAACAAAAGCTTTTGAGGCTCACTGCCCAAGTTATCCTTATCCTTTAAAAGATCATCCAGCTCGTGATGGCTCATGTTCAGAACAGAGCTTGCCAAGTCCAGCGCAAACTTCATCTCCACCTTTTCCTCTCTCTTCTCTTTCTCACATCTAATCGCCTTCCGGTTGATCTCAACTCGATTCAGCAAGCTCTCGTACAAATTCTTGATTAAATTCTCAAAATTCTCAGCCAATTTGAATGCATACTTGACTTTTAGCTGGGCCATACTCAGCGTTTCATGGCTCGCTTGGCTCAATGTTTTGAGTTTATTTTGTGCTGCAGACTCCAGCTCGCTGACCACTGACTCCAGACTCAGCACCCGTTTGTGCTCTTGGTTCAGACGTGTTTCCAAGTCATCTTTTTGCTTTTTCAAGCCAGAAATTCTCTCTTTCAAAGTGCTTGTTGTTTTGTCCGATTTTTCTATTTTTTCTTCCATCTCTTGACGGCTTGTCTGGCTCGATTGGATACTTTGGCGCAAATTTTTGGTCTCTACTTTGTACTTTTCGACTAGGTCGGACATTTTTTTCACCTGACCCTTCAGATCATTGACAATTTGCTCGTTGGCATAGCTAAACACTGGATCTGACTTTATTTGGTTTTCCTCTATTTTTTTCTTGTAAAAGTCCACTAGTTGTTTCTTCTGGCTTAGGTCCCGTTCCAAGTGATTCAGCTTTTCTTCGTTTACTTTCAAGCGGTCACTCAACCTTTCGTTGTCTGCTTTGAGGCTTTTGTTCTGGGCTATTTGCTTGTTGAGGTCGTTGTTCAATTGACGATTTTTAGATTCTAGTTGTTTTTTAAGTTCGTCGCGCAACAATTGCTCTTTTTTGACCAAGTCTTGCTCCGAGTCTTTATGCTCGGACTCTCTCTTTTTCAAACAGCATATTTCGTTGTTCATGCTTTCTACTTGAAGGCGACTATTTTTGAGCTTTTGCTCCAGTGTTTCCACTTCTTTGACCAATTTTTCATTGTATTGTCTCAAATTCTCGGATTTAAGCTCGAGACTAGTGCGCTGTCGGACCAAGTCGTCTATTTGCTTTTTTGATTGTTGAAGCTTGAGATTTTTTGATTTTAGTTGAATTGATGCTGCTTTTTCGTCTATTTTGTTCGGCTTTTTGGCAACTCTTAAAAGAAAAATAATATTCAATCATTTGAATTTATAACAGTCAAAACTCTTTAATCCGAAGTTCAATATCCCGAAGAATTCGCAAATCCGAAGAAAAATTAGGAAATAAAAGCTGTTACATGTAAAATACATGTTATTTTCACTCTTTAATCCGAAGATTCGAAATTCTCTAATCCGAAGAAAATTTAGAAAAAATGTTGAGTTGAAACTGCTAAAATTTATATAATTTTATTGTTTCAGTGTTATAAAATCATTTCGAAAATTACTTACGTTATTTTCAATTATAAAAAAAGTAAAAAAACAAGTGTTTATTTAATAAGTCAAAAGTTCAGAAAAAAAATGTCACCTACTCCGCCAAGGAAAAGAGTTGAATTAGATTATGATCAAAAAAGAGAAATATGCATGTATTATGTTGAACATTCAACACAACAAAAAAAATTTCCTCAAACCGAATTGATTAATAAATTCAATAAAAAATTCAATTTGGTCATTGGTACTAGTACAATGAGTGATTTAATTAAAAACAGAGATAAGTACTTGGATACAAAAAATTTTAATTTAATTAATCAAAATTATAAACTTAATGTTATTTTTGTATTTTTTTTCGTATAAATAAAGTTTAAATTTTCTTAATCCGAACTTTTTACCATTATTCGGATTACCGCATATCCGAAATTTCGCTATTCCGAAGAAAATTTCAGAAATATTTAATGTTCGGATTATCGAGGGATGACTGTACATATTTTTTATTTTTTTTATTAGAAAAAATAACATTTAGTCAACTAATAAGAAAAAGTCAATTAAATAAATTTTTTGTCAATTATTTTTAATGTTGTCAATTAAATTTTTATAAATTCAAAAAAATATTTGTAAGTTTGTCAAGCTTTTTATGGAAAATCTGTAAATTAACTTGTACAATACGCAATGCCTATGATGTGCACTTGTAAAATTTGAAACAGGATGGACATTTAATTAAATTTTTATAGAAAACAAATTTTTTTTAAAAAAATAAAAACAAAAAATGAATAATTTTAATTTTTTTTCATAATTATGTAATGTTCCAAACTTAATTTCTCTTTTATATTAGTTTTTGTAACGTTATTTGAATGAAAGAAGAAAAAAACTCGTCCGAATAGAGAATCTAAATGAAAATGAAGAAAATGGTGTTGGAGGCTAATTTTTGAAAGTTTATTTATAAAAAAGATTTTTGAATATAATAAAGATAAAATTTTTAATGTTTTTTCTTATATTTTTTTAAACAAATTTTTGAATTAATTTTTTTGAAGATTTTATGTTAAAAGATATAAAATTTAAATTTATCTAAACAAATTTTTTTGAAATAAAATTCTTAAAATAAAATCAAATATAATATTCTTATTTAAATTTTATATTTTTAACATAAAATTTTCAAAATTAATTTATAAAAATTTGTTGAAAGAAAATATAAGAAATAAATATTAAAAATTTTATTTTTTATTATGGTTCCAGAAATTCAAAACTTAAGTGCTATCTGAATTTCTAATTTTTGACTTTAAATTCGTAAACTACGTCCTTTGAAACCCTAGAATTCATTTTTTTTTGGGGGACTAGAAAAAAAAATTTTATATCTAGGGGTCTAAAAAGAACTAACCCTTTAAAAAGTTGTAGGTATTTCAGGCTCAATTACTTAAAGATAAAATTAAAATCCTTTTTAAAATTATATATATTCTGAAAGAGCATAAAATTTTCTACATCCTGGTATATAGATTTTTTTGAAAAAAAGGGTGTGCCAATTTTTATTATTGAAAAAAAGCCAAAATGAACACTTTTTTTCGGTTTAATCGTAAGTAGTTCCAGGGATTGCTTAATAATTTTTTTTTGGGTCTACCCGGTTTTGTTATCAAACTGGTCACCTCCGGTTATGTTATCATGCGGATAACAAAAAATGTTATCAAGAAAAAATGTTATCAAAAAAATTAAAAAAAAAATATTTAAGAAATTTAGTTATCATTTGTTAAATGTAGTTATCATTTTTTAAATTTAGTTATCATTACAAAAATTATTTAAAAAAAATATCATTAAAAAAAATTTGAAATTGCAAAAATGAACATTGTTTTTTTTTATGAGTGCGGGACATGTGTAATTTTAAGCCACAGGGGCCTTCCATATATTTTAAGTCAATGTAAAATTTTACTATTTCAAATGTTTCAAAATTTATTTAACTTTATTTTATCATTTAGAATATTATGTTATCATTTAAAATATAATGTTATCATGTTTGATATCATTTTTCCTTGATAACATTTTTTGTTATCCGCATGATAACAAAACCGGAGGTGAGCAGTTTGATAACAAAATATGATATCAGCTGATAACATAACCGGGTAGTCCGTTTTTTTTTTAAACAAAATCAGACAAAATTCTGAACAAATCTATGGTTTTACTTTTTTTATTTATTTTTTATTTCATTTAAATAAAGTATCAAAATCATGTGATTTGATTTAAATTTTGAATATTTTAATTATATTAAAAATTCTTAGAGTTTTTTTACTAAATATTGAAACCAATCCCATTAAATATTATTAATATGCCACCGAAGTCTAAATTTATCCATTCACGCACCAATAACCTTGGAGTATTTTTCAAGAAAAAATTTATTGATTTTGAAAATGATGGTAAATGGAAGTTTATATTGAATCTGATAATAATAATAATTATCAGGAATCGTTATTTTTATCAGGTCTGAAACAGAGGATTCGGATTGTGAAGTTTTCTTTCCAGAAGATGAGATGATCACAATAGATATTTCTCTTATATCACAGTTAGTTGAATTTGTACAATCATCTCAACATACTAAACGCTGGCTTAGTGTCTTGATTTATAGTGTTTTTTTTATAGCATTTATAGTTCTTGATAATTATTATTATAATTTAGTAAGTTGAGATGATTGTATAAATTCAACTAGCTGTGAAAGGAAATGGTTGTACAAGGAAAAAAAATAAAATTTTTTTATTTTTTTTTTTTTTACTGAAAATAATTTTTTTTTATTGATTAAATGGAAAAATCAATTTTTTTTTGGTATTCTTGCTATTTATGTTAATTTTAAATAAAAAAATTGACACAAAATTAATATTATTATTTTTTAAATATTTATAGACACATTCTCGAAAGAGGACCGAAATGAAATAGCACACTTCCAACCAGTCCGTCTCAAACATCTATTATTATAAAGGGAGGTATTTAATCGATCTCTAAAATTACTTAATCGATCACTAATATTTTTCTATCTCTTATTTTACTAAATACCCTTAACTTATATTTATTAATCTGTCTCCTAAATTAAATAAAACAGCAACTAATTTTACTTAAAGTATCTCTTATTTTTATTTATTAAATTGATTTAAAAAAAAAAGAATTATAAAAAATTTCAAAAAATTTCAAATAAAATAATACTACTTTTCAGAGAAGATCAAATCTTTTCATTATCTAACCAGTCTTTGGATGTTTCTTGATCGTCGAATGTTCTCTCATAGATCCAGTTCTTCCTGGTTCTTTTCTTTTTATTGGATTCTTGAACCTCGTCTTTAGATTCTGATTCAGAAGATACAGTACTGCTACGAAAAACTGTTTTTACGTGAAATTACGTAATTTTACGTAATTTCAAAATTATATAAATCATTTAAAAAAGGTTTTTATTAGTTTTTGTTTTCAATTAAATCCTTAAAAAAAATTTTAATAAAAATTAAGGTAATAAAAGTAGTTATAGAAAGAAATGGAGATTGGTCGAATCATTGAATTGTATTGAGATGTATCTAATTGAAAATTTTGTTTTTGCATTTTTGTTTATTGTTTATAATTAACTTTTTTAAAATTTGTACAAAATTTACTTTTTTTTTACTTTTTTTACTAAAAATAAAAAAAAGAATCAAAATAAAGTAAATAAGCTAAAAAATGAAAGTTGAAAAGACATAAATAGGAATAGATTGTTACATGTGGCACATGTTTAAATAGTTCAAGTTTCAGGAAAAAAAGAAGAAATAGTAAGGTAGCAATTACACAATGGAGTTGGGTATTCAATATATCTTGATTCGAAACCTTCTTTGTATTCCTTCACCAGTCTTACAACCAATGGAATAGAACGACTCAGTCCAGTCCCAACATATCTTAGATCACATTAGATCATCTTTAAATATCCACAAAAAAAAACTCTCACAGGAGATAATTAAATTAAATCAAGAGATAATTTCAACTGTTCATTAATTAAGTTAAGAGCTACCGTAATTCCGTGTTGGGGGACGCGTGCATTAATACCCAAAGTCATATGTGAAGTGCATGCACAGACATTAGCCCCTTCCATGTTAAAAAAATACTATTAAAGGTTCGACGCACTACATGTGCAACTTTGGGTATTAACGTGTGATACTAATAAAAAAACCAAGTTTAAATGTCGAGTTAATAATCAAAAAATCTTTTTTAGAGCAACATTTTTATTTGAAATTTTCTGAAATATTAAAAAATAATTTTGCATATTTCAACTTTTAGTGCGACCATTCAAACAAAATTATGAAAATGTTTTTTTAATATTAAAAATTATTTTTTTTATGCTTATTTAGTTATAGATGCAGCTTTTTTAAAATAATATAAAAATTAAAATATTAAAATAATATGACAGAGTCTTGAATTAATTATAGGAGCGGCGTTTAAAGACAAAATTAAAATGAAAAAAAAATACTATTTGAAAATCTTATTTTGATGATTTATTTTTTGAGCCCTTTTTCCTACCAAGAGGCTTTCGAACACTCCCATCTTTGTTTAAAACTACAACTGGAGTAATATCAACTCTATTCAAGTTGTATTGTATTGAATGTATTGTATTGAATGTATATGTATTGAATGGTTATCGGATATTTGGCTGAGTTTGGACAGTAATCTTATTGCTCGAAGTTTTGACTCATGTGGTATCACCTCTCAATTTAATTTACACACTGCCCTTGATCATATGATGAAAACAAACTGTTTAATGAACGATTTTGTAGACGATTTAAATGAAGCTGACGATATCGATGGCTTTGAGGATGACCAAGACTGTGTAGCTTCGGATTTGGCTGGAACTGTGTCTTCATCTCCTGAGCCAGAAATTCAACCAAGTCAACCCAGCCCTTCAATTATTTCGGTACAACAAACAACCCAATCATCTACACCTTTGTCATGCTCAGCCAATTCAGCATCAACAAATAGTCCTTTGTTTAATGTAAGTCAGCCTAGTTCTTCAATTAGTCTTGCCAAAAGTTCACCATTGTTCAATGATGAAAATAATAATCCAGTACAAAATGGAACAAATTGTTCAAACATTACGATTTCAAACCAGAATGAGGAAGTTATGCGTCGACCTCTTCAAAGTTTAAACTTGAATAGAGTTGATATTACTCCAGTTGTAGTTTTAAACAAAGATGGGAGTGTTCGAAAGCCTCTTGGTAGGAAAAAGGGCTCAAAAAACAAATCATCAAAATAAGATTTTCAAATAGTATTTTTTTTTCATTTTAATTTTGTCTTTAAACGCCGCTCCTATAATTAATTCAAGACTCTGTCATATTATTTTAATATTTTAATTTTTATATTATTTTAAAAAAGCTGCATCTATAACTAAATAAGCATAAAAAAAATAATTTTTAATATTAAAAAAACATTTTCATAATTTTGTTTGAATGGTCGCACTAAAAGTTGAAATATGCAAAATTATTTTTTAATATTTCAGAAAATTTCAAATAAAAATGTTGCTCTAAAAAAGATTTTTTGATTATTAACTCGACATTTAAACTTGGTTTTTTTATTAGTATCACACGTTAATACCCAAAGTTGCACATGTAGTGCGTCGAACCTTTAATAGTATTTTTTTAACATGGAAGGGGTTAATGTCTGTGCATGCACTTCACATATGACTTTGGGTATTAATGCACGCGTCCCCCAACACGGAATTACGGTATATTCATCATAATCATACTCATCTTCAGTAAATTTAGTGACAAAAAAACTCAGGATACATAAACATTTATTATTAGAGACAGTTAATTAATCAAATTAATCGAATAAATAATATTATAGATAGAAAAAATAAAATAATATATTTTATTAAGTGATCGTTTAAGTAATGTAAGAGATCGATTAATAATACCCCTATTATAAATAAATTAAATTAATTATTTAATATTTAATTGGCATTTTTTTATTCATTGAATTTGTTTTTAGATACAGAATCCTTAATTACATCGTTAATCGACAATAATTTAATATAGTTGACAATTATTTATTTTAAGGGACAAATATTTAATTAAATTCTCTTTTATTTTTAAAAAATTTGGACAAATAGAAGAAAATGTTTTGAAATTATAAAAAATGTTTATTTTAATAAATTATTTTATAAAGTATCAATTCCTAGAAAAACTAATCTAATTAAAATTTACGTAATTTTAAAAATTATTTTGGATTAATTTTTGAGCTTTAATTTGCTTATATGTTTTCTGTACCGATCTAAAACTTTTTCGAAGAATTTTGCTGACAAAATTGATAAACCAATATATATATTTAATTCATCTAATTTAAAATAAACCCTTTTGCAAGAATTTAGAATATTTAATTTTTTTTATTTAAAAACTATCACAGATTATTATCCGATGAAACGGATTCCATGTAATATTTTATATCACATAATTATTCTATTTTAAATATTTTCCATAAAAACTATCATTTTAATTTATAATTCAAAATTTTGTATCAATTTATTTTATTGAATCTTTTAGAAATATCAAAAAAAAACATTTTTTTAAATTGGAAATAAATTTTTTATTAAAAAAATAATTAATGTTGATAAATATTCTAAGATGAATTTATGACGAATTTGAATTTGAAATATTAAAGAAAAAACAAAAGATAAAGTTTCAAAGATTCATTAGAAAAAAAATAAATACATCTTACAGGGAACAAATACAAAAACCTTTTTTTAATTTAAATTTGAGGCTTAAAATTATCAGAATAATTTAAAAATCTAGTTTTAATGCTACTTTGAAATAAGCTTTTAATTTATCTTCTTTTTTTTTGAAATTTACAGTATTACAGTATGAAAAACTATTTTTACGAAATTTTACGTAGTTTTACGTCTAATTAAAGTAAGAACAAGAAAATTTCAGGAAAAAATCTAAATTTTAATATGTAATATTTGACAGCTTGAAAAAAAACAACTACGTCATTTTAATGCAATAGATATTTTTAAAAAAGGTATTTTAAAAAAAAGACATTCATTATATATTCCTTTAAAAGCTTTTAATGAACAATTTCTTGCGTTTTTTGGAATAAAATCTTTTTGTAAATTACGAATTTTTTTTTGGCTAGTATTTAAATGGGTATTTATTAATATAATTGGGTTTTTAGCAAAAAATCAATTTGGATATTGGATAAAAAAATTTGAGTGCTTAAAATATTGAATGAGTGTTAATTAAAATAATCAAGTATTTAAATGTTTATTTGAGGTCTAAAAAAATCAAATGACTGCTAAAAAATTCATTTAGAGTATTAAATTATATTAGTGGTTACTTATTTTAATAAAAACAATAAAAATAGTCATATTAATGATTAGAAATATAAAATTATTGGACAACAAGGAAAAGAATAATTATTAAATAAATAAATTAATAAACATATTACACAAAAAAGCTTGTGCCAGAATATTACAGAAGTCAGGAGGATACGGATGTTGAGACGGATATGCAGAAAAAAGTATAGGAAAGGAAGGGTCAAAATCCTCCAAATATGATATAGCTATAACGATGCTAAATTTTTTTTTTTTATTTTATCAAAAAGATTATAAAATGATAATTCGATGTCTACTCATTTTCATGCTGATGCAACTTATAAGCTATTTCGGTAAAGGTTCCCTATACTAATTGTAGGAACTATTGATAAAGATAGAGTTTTACATCCTTTTGGATAAGTAGTAAGTTCAAATGAAAATATAATATTCAATAATAATTTTTATAATACCCAAAAAATACTTTTATAATACTCGACATTAATTTTTATGTACCCAGTTTCTATTTCTTTTTCAATAATTTTGACAAAAAATAAATACCCAAAAAATATTTATTTTTGCACCCAAATAATTAATATAACCCATTTAATAATAATCCATTTTTTTTTCAGTTTTCATTCTTAAAAATCGCCATTTTTTCACTTTTTTCTGTTTATTAAAATTTAATAAATTTTTTAATTAATTGTAAAAATTATTTTAAATCTATTTTTATTTTTTTAACTTGTTTTAGAAACTATAATTTAGAATTTCGATTAATTTACCTCAAAACAATTAATTTTCAAAATGATTTTTTAATAAAATTTTACTTACTCTTCATTGCTATTTTTTTTGTTTTCATTCGAATATTTTCTAATTTGTTGGCTCAAAAAAAGCTTAAATTTATTTTCTTTTTTGCGTAGCTCGAACCATTTTTTGTGCATTCTCTTATTCTCCAAAGTCAACTTGTTGCTCATGGACAAATATTTTTCTCTATCTGTCTTCAGCGAAGCACATTTAGAATTCAAATCTTTGGACAATTCTTTTAGACCAGCCAGTTCCGATTCAAGTTTGAAGCATTTTTCCCTTTTTTCATTCAAACTTTTTTCGTAGATTTCATTTTTTTTGCTCAAATTCTTCTCCTGATCTTTCAAATTCAAATTTAATTCAAATTTTAGAGCCTCAATTTTTTCATTTTGCTCATCAATTTTGAACTTATAATCATCTAAATCTTCTTTCAATTGAAAATTTTCCTTCTCCAATTCATCATTTTTATTTCTCAGAGCTGCCAGCTCCTTGCAAACCAACTGACTATCTACTCTTTTATATCCCTTAACCTTTATTTTACTAGCAGTCTTCGGTTCGGCTTCTTCTTCGCCATCAAGATCCAATTGCTGCTTCAACAGTTCGTTTTCTTTCTCCAAGCTCATCAGTCTATCCAATCTACGCTGATGAGCTGTTTTTATTGTACTTAATTCTTTTTCTTTTAAATCACATAAATTTTGATAATATTTTAGTTTATTTGTCGATTCTGTCTCTGATTGATCAGTGCATTCGGCAGCAGGTCTCGCGTTTTGAGACTTGGACCTTTTTTGGTTTTTATCAACACTTTTTTTATACTCATGACAATTTATAACCTTTAAATGATAGAAAAAAATAAAAAAAAAATAATAAAAAATGAGTGATAAATGTTTGAAAACTTTTCTATTTTTTAAAATTAAATATTTTCAATTAAACTCATGAATTTTGTATAAATTTATTATAAAAAATGGGATAATTAAAAAAAGTTATTTTATCCAAGATCCATATCTGTTTTTCAATAAAAGCTGTTTGTTACGGGTAGTGTTTGAGCATTTACAGAGGTAAAAAAAATTTTGGATTCAAAATTTTGAATGAAAAACAAAGAAATTTGCTTTTTACCTGAAGATCAATTAAGATTAAGATTTTTTATAAAAATATTAAAGATTGAGAAATTAAGAATTGAACGATAAACCAAAAGGGTTTTCTAATAAAATAGGGAAAAAAAGATAAAAAAAGACATAAATAAAAAATTAAAATGACGTGTGCTATTTCATTAACTAAAATTACTGATTTTTCACCAATTTTTCTTGATGAATATAAAAACGACTTACATTTCATAAAATTACTTAATTTATTTAAAAATGTGAATTAATTTTATAAATCAAGTTTGATGCTAATTTTTTCAATATTTAATTAAATTCAAAAAAAATTAATTTTTTATTTAACTTTTTTAAAATTTTTTGTTTATCCTCTACCACTATAAAAATTTAGTGCCGAATTGGAACCGAATTGAAATAAGCAACGATTTAGAAATATAATTTTAATGCGATTTAGAAAAATTAATGATTAATTTTTCTAAATCGCATTAAAATTATATATCGTATTATATATTAAAATTATTTATCATATATATAAAATATCAGTTATGCAAATTTAGGAAAAATTTTTTTTTTTAATTTTAGTTAAAAAATAATAAATCGCCAATTTAAAATTTAATTTTTGATTTCGATAAATTTTCAAATCTGAAATATTTTTTCCTTGTAAAATTGAGATAAAGAAATTATAAAACTAAAAATTTTAAATCAGAAAGTAATTTCTTCTACTCTAAATATTTCTTTAAATGCATTAAATCTTCGTAAAATTTCAAATTTTAAAACTAGGAAATTTTGGTCAAGCAATGTAAAAAGTACACGTTTACAACGTGTAAAAATAAAAAAATGTTCTTTAGATTTTAAAATTAATTAAAATTAAAATTGATTGACTTTAAAAGATTTTCATGCATTTTTAAATGGCTCTTTGCAATTGCTGCTTCATTAAACTCTGAATGGTAAAAAGTGTTTGACACATAAATATAAAATATTAAAGCAAAAAAAATGGACAAAAAAATTATTAAATTTTGATTTGAATTTTCTTTTAAACTTCAAGTGAAATATTTGATACCAAAAAAATAAAACATGTTCAAAAAATAATCAATAGTTATGCTAAAGTTTAAAATATATGCGAAAGAAACAAAAAATTTAAATAATCGCTTCTAAATTTTCTTTAAAATACAGTACTTCTTTAAAAGGTCCAAAATTTGCTAAATTATGTAATTTTAAATTATTTTTAGTAAGCTTACGTTATTTTACCTATATATTAGTCGGTAAGGGTGTGTAATTTTACATAAAATTACGAAAGCTTACATTAAAATACGTAACTTTTAGTAAAATCATTAAAAAAAAAACAAAATAATGAGATTTTTAAATAGTGTCATTTTGCGTAAAATAATGTAAAATTACCTAATTTAGAAAATTCTGGACCTTTTATTTTATGCTTTGTTTTTTCTTTTTATGTTTCAAACACCCTCCTTAACTCTGAATTGACTGATTAAAAATATAGTGGGGTATGACTGATTTACCATTCATTTTTAATAATTCTAATATCAAATTTTTTTGCAGATGATACAACATTAAGTATATTCGATAAATATTAAAATATATATATATATTAAGTATTTAAATTTGTTTATTAGGTTTTGTAATTGATTAAAATCTTAATTTTACAAAACTTGCATGTAGTTTATCGATAAAAGTTAATAGGAAACTATCTTCTATATTGTAACCAAAAATCTAATTTTTTAAGAACTTTATCGAAGTGTCTATTGACACATAGTGTTGCAATAAATTTTTTTAATGACACACTTTGTTGCAATAAATTATTTTAATGACACACTTTGTTGCAATATATTATTTTAATGACACACTTTGTTGCAATAAATTATTTTATTGACACACTATTTATATCCGTCAAAAAAACCATGCTTATTTTTGAAATGTTTAACTTAAAAAATCTTAAATTTTTGAAAAATAATAAAAATAATTCATAATTTAACAATGGATGAATTTGATGTTGAATACAAAAATTTGGATTTTTTTGACGAAAAATTCGAATCTTTCCAACATTTGAAAAATGAACTCGATAAGTGGTGTGATCTTAACTACGTACCTATTAAGACTCGTACTTCAAACCGCCTTAAACTCGATGATGAAGTCTCCAAATTGTTAATATATTCCAGCGTCTATTTTACTTGTGTACATTATGGTGAACACCGTGCTAGAGTTACAACTGGCACGAGGGTCCATCAAAAGGTCTATGCTACTAACTGCCCTTTTAAGATACATATTAAAGCTGATATTTTAAATCGAAATATGTACGTATGTAATTATGAGTTAAAACACAATCATTTAATTGGACCAGAAATATTTTGTAGCTACCCAAAGAACCGACGACTAGACGATAATGAGCAAAAAGAAGTCGAGAAATTGTTGGCCGTCGATCCTGTTCATCGAAAGTTAAAAAGACATATCACAGTGAGCACAAATAAGGCAATTACTAGCTACGACATTTACAATTTAAAGGCTAAAATTGTTAACAAACAAAACAATTATGTAAACGACGAGGGTAAAAAAATAAAAAATTTAATCGAGAAATTAAAAAACGAAGACATTGACAACCAAGTTGTTTTTTGTTTGGATGAAGATAGTCAATTAAAATGTTTATTCATTCAAACAAATTTTCAAGCTGACTGGTTTAAGAATTACGATACTATTGTTCATATCGATGGTACATTTAAGTTGAACGTAGAAAACTATTTGCTTTATGTGTTACTGGTTCAAGATAGTAATTGTCATGGTAGACCAGTTGCTTACTGCTTGATGAAAAATGAAACCAACGAAAACTTAGAATTTTTTTACAAAACGTTCGTCGAATACAACAATGTAGAGTTTGTCAAACTCGTAATGGTCGATAAAGATTTAAGTAATTTATATCTAATTCCGAATTTTTTTCCAAATTCTGTAACTCTATTGTGCGTTTTTCATGTTGTCAAATACTTAAAATCTGTCGTTGGGAAGTTGGTTGCTAGTCAGTGTCTAAAAAATGATTTCATGGAATCAATACATGGAATGATTTACGCTTTAAACGAACAGGAATATAATGACAATTATACCGAACTAAGAGAACGTGCCAAAAAATTTAAAGATTTTTTATCCTATTTTGAAAAAAACTGGCACAGTTGTCAAAAGTTATGGGTCAGGTATTTTAGACAAAAATTACCAACGCTTGGTACCCACACTAATAACCATTTGGAGAGCTATAATAATAATATAAAAATATCGATTAAACCTCAATCTCATCTAACAGAGTGTATTGTAGAGTTGATGACCATTACAAAAGAATTTCTCCATAAGGATATTCAAAACAATTTGAATCAGATAAAGACGAGAGTTTCAAGGACTTCTAGTTCATCAATCGTAAATGAATTGATTTCAAAATTAGAAGACACTGCGGCTGATTTAATTTTAAAACAATACGACTTAATGAGAAAAAAGAGTTATAATTATAAACGTTCGGGTGAAAACGATTTCAAGATTGAGTCGGATTCAGAAGTTTATCATGTTCAAGTCGATCTAGATAATTTAGTAAAATGTGAATGTGATTTTACTCTAAATTATATGCTCCCTTGTCGACACAGTTTGTTTATTTGTGAATTCAATATTTTACTGAAACCGTGGTTTCATAAGCGTTATTTGAAACTTTCACGGTCTAGTGAAATCAATCCATTAACTGAATCTCAATCAATTGTAAGTTCTCAAAAGCCTTTATGGGATTGGACTAAAGACTGTATCCGACCAAGTACACCAGAACAAAAATTTAGAAAACTTAAAAATATTTTTGAAGATTTAACGAATGTTATGTGTGCTTCTGGCGAGAGTGAATTTAACGATCAACAAATGAAATTAGAAAACTTTTTGCATTCATTGCAAAACAATACACACAGAGAAGAAAGTGGTCACTCGCTTTGCAATCAATCAACTCCAAGTTCTAGTCAAATGTTCAATTATATGCTCAAAGAATCGCCGCATCGAAATATTAGTATTTCAAATAGTGTAATTTTTAAAAAAAAAGATTTTTTAGAGAGCGAGGATAGAACTTTAAGTTTTAATGATGAGACAATTGATTTGATTGACCAAACCGATTTTGATCTGTCACCAGAAATAAAAGTTAACAAAGTGGTTAACCGTGTAGGTAGACCTAAAAACAGCAAAAAAAAACTGGGTTTTTTTAATTTAGATAAGCCTAAAAGAGGAACAGAAAAGTACGTTGATGGTCTCAGCCCTATCTCTAAAAGAACCAGATCAAATAAATGAATTTTATGTTATTGTTTTTTATGTTGCTTCCGGACTTAAATTTTTTTTATGCGATTTTCTTTGAATAAAATACTTTGTTTTGTTTATTTTTAAACACTCATGTGTCAATAAAATAATTTATTGTAACAAAGTGTGTCAATAAAATAATTTATTGTAACAAAGTGTGTCAATAAAATAATTTATTGCAACACTATGTGTCAATAGAGTCACCCGAACTTTATTCTCCCTTATTTTGACTATTGCTCTTCTCATAATTTTATTTTTCAAAGGAAGCAATCTTTAAATTAGCTTAGAGTTATTATTTATCTTTCACAAAATACTTAAATTTAAAATTTGAATCAAACAACTTAAATGAAATAAATGATTTTTTAGTAAAATTTAACCATTTTTCTTTCCAGCAAAATTGAAAGAATGATAACTTTTTTTTATAAATGTTTTTTTTATAATAACTCACCCTCTAATTTAAAAGAAAAATGACTCAAGAAATTTGAAATATAATTTAAGTCAGCAATAACTTGGGTGAATCGATGGCTAAATCGAAAAGTGGAGAAAAATGATTCGAATATTTTTATTTAATAATTATGAATTGCTTTGTCATCAAGAAATAAATGCTAAAATTTTTGACATTCAAACTTTCGATTTTCAATAGCATAAACTTAATTTTTGTTAAATTTTTACTCAATTTTTTTAAATAATTATGTAAATAAAAAAAAATTTATATTTTTCCTTTTTAAATATTAAATAATCATAAATAGAGGGTTAATCAGTTAATCTTTTTCGAAATGGGCACTAGCCTGTTGATTAGCCTTGAAATTATAAAAAGTAAGCATTTACTCTTAAAAAAGTAAATAAATTAAAGGCAGAAAGAGAAACCGTCAATTAATTTAGAGAAATGTCAATTATATTAAATATTTGTACTTTAAAATAAATAATTATGAATTAAATTAAATTATTGCCAATTAAATTAATTTATTGTATATTAAAACTCTAAATAAGGCTTTGCCTAAAAATAATAAATAAATAATAAAGATTTTGTCATTTTTTTTTATTTTTTTTTTTAATCTGAAGGCACAGATAAAACAAACAAATAAATAAATAAAAAAATATTTGTCAATAAAAGAAAATAAATGACAATTAATTATTTAATAATTGTCCATAATATCTGTACTTTAAGTAAATGTCTCATTGCTGTCTTTATTAATCAAAGAAAAAGAAAAGCTAATATACGAAAAAAATGGATTTTCCAAATCTTGAATTGAATGAAACACAATCATCTAGTTCAGCTCATACCCGAAATCCAAAAGATGGTAAGTTGTAAACTTTATCTTAAATTTCTCTTATAAAAAAATTTAATTTCAAAGTTAAGTCGAAATGTTAGCAACCTATTCTACATACAAATTGGTTTAGAATGGTTATAAGGTTCTTCTAGGTGGCTCATAAGATAGAGGAAAAATATCATTTTGTCTAAATTAAATTCTTTAATTTTTATTTTTTTCATTTTTTTCTGTTCTTTTTTCCTCCAAAATTCCCACTGTTCAACAATAACAAAAATTTTAATTTTTTACAAAAAAATCTTACATTATCAGACAAAAGTTCACATTTTCTATTTAGTTCGCCAACAATCGACTCGGCATATCCAAGCTTTTCTTTGAACATGTCCAATTCCATTTTTAATTTTTCAATTTCATTATTTCTCGTCTTAATCAAGTCTTTGCTCACTTTTTCTTTGGCCTCGAGTTTTTCACATTTGGCAATCAAATGAGCACTTTTGTCCTGTTGAACAAACGACTCAAATTTATTCAAGAGATCATTGTACATTTTTTTCACAGACAAATTCTCCGAGTCCAACACCTCATACGTGTTCTTTTGACTCACGATTGTATTCTGCTGGTCGTTTTGAATCTGCTTTAGCTGCCTGATCAATTTGTCTTGTTGGCTCATGCATTCCAAATTGGACTTCATTTTAGCATCCAGCGACTCCAACTCGAGTCGAAGTTTTTCAACGCTCTCATTTTTTTGCTTCAGCTCAGAGCGTAATTTGTCATTTTCCAACTTGAGACTTTGATCTATTGATTCTTTAAAGTGGTTCAATTCTCTCAGTAATTTCTCATAATTTTCACTCACAGTTCTCAACTCGAGGCTTCTCACTTCCAGTTCGGAACCTTTTTTTTCGCACTCAAATCTCACTGCTTCGATTTCTTGGCCCAAATCGCCAACCTTGTTCAGCAAGTAGATTTTCTCCTGTTCATTGTCTTTGACCAATTTTTCCAATTTGTCATCTCTCAGCCGAATAATCTGCTCATACATTTGCTCTTTGTCCTCACTGGTTTTCACATTTTTTTTCAGCAATTCAATTTCTTCGTGCTTGGCCACAGATTCAAACTCAAGGTTTTTGACGCGGCTTTGCAGATTGCCAATGTCCGAGTTGAGTGAACTAATGTTCTTTTCATTTTCCTCCAGTTTGCGGTCTTTTATTTTAAGAATTTCCAGTACTTTGCGGTCCTTGGTCTCTGACTTTTCCTTTTCACGCTGGACAACTTGGCTAATTGCGTTGGTCAGATTGGGGTTGGATGATTGAAGTTGTTTCCATAATGACCAGACAAATTCTTTGTCGGCTTTGGCGTTTGCTAGCTCTTCTTCAAGGTACTTTATTTTGTTGGTAAGGGGCTGGGTTTGTTCGGAAAATGGAATGTTTGATAAAGTGCAGACAGATGCTGAGGCGTTGCTGGTCGACACTGTGGTCGAATTTAGTGAGGCCTCGGTCATGCTGAATTCATTTATGTAATTGTTTAGAGTGGTATCTGCCAGCACCTGATTCATTTTTGATGAGAACAAAAATTTTAATTATTATTAATAATAAAAATTTATTTGTCTGTATTATTCTGTATTTGATTTTTTTGGTTGCCATGGTTACCGAATGTCCATCAAGACATGGTCAATTTTTATCACCTATTCAAATAAATTATTTCTAGATGCCAAGTTCAAGGTCAGACAATATCAAAATATTTTTTTACTACTTAAGAATTTAATTGACATTGAATGAGAAAGTTGTTTTAAAATAATTAAAAATCTTTCCAGTGAACCTAATGATCTTTGCAGTAAATTTACATCATTTACATGCTTTTTTGCTGATAAAATTGATGATGTAAATGATGCACAATCAAATCTGTTCATGGTCGAGTACTTCAATCAATTGAAAAAGAAGCATCACCTTTAATGTTTGGAAAAGTCTAAAAAGGTCCAAAAAATAAGCAATTGTGTAAATATAAAGCAATTATAAAGAAATAACAAAAGGTATCTGTGTACATTTTTATTTTAGTTTAGATTTTTTTGAAAAGCTCAGTTGACTTAAACATTATATTTATTTATTTATTTGTTTTATCTGTGCCGTGCTAAAGCTCCTTCAGATTAAAAAAGAAAATTAAAAATAAAAATCAAGAAAAATAAAATAAAATAAAAATGTAAAGAAATAATAAGATAAAATTAAAATAAGTTAAAATATAAAGTACTGCTACGCTATAATGATTTTACGTGAAATTACGTAAATTAACGATAATTGACGAATATTTACGTAAAAAAAAGTAATTATACGCATTTTACATAAAGATTATTTTGTAAATTAACGTTTATTGACGCAATTATACGATAATTTCCATAATTTTACGTAAATTTACCCATTTTACTGTAAATTCTAAAAGAACCTAAAAAGCTGCTGTTTTTTTTATTTTTCTTGCAATTTTTAAAAAAATAAACATTTTTTAAATTTTTAGCTTTTTTTTTCTAAAAATAAAAAAAACGTAATTTTACGTAAATTTATGTAAAATATAAAATTCCAGTGAGTAAATTTCGTAAAATATTGTAAAAAAAAATTAAAAAAACGTAAGAAAATGTAAATTTATGAATTTTATTTTTTAATTTAAAAATTATAGCCTAAATTAAAGATTTAGACTGAGACGTTTAAGAAAAAGTTCTAAGCTGACAAACTTTATTAGTAATGTAAAAATTATAGTAATATAACTAGATTAGAGGAAAAAAACTGAACTTTTGATTGAAAATTTACTTTGTGGTTGTTTGATTCAATTAGTGGTATTTCTTACTATTTTTTTGGTTTGATAATTAAAAAAAATTACTTTATATACATAAAATTTCTAATAAATTTAAATTAATTAAATATCTTTTTTTTAATTTTATCATCGTCAGAATTGGCTTTAATTGAATATAAATAATAATTATAATTTAGTATGTTTAAAAGCAGAGTTGGTTAACTCTCAAATTAACAAAATTTTCTTACTCGTAGATTACCGATGTGTCATTTTTGACATGACATGACATTGGATAAAGCAGTTAAAACTATAATTTTAAGGGTATTGTGAATTTAAAATACCGTAAACCCTAAATAATTGAAAATGATAAAAAATAGTCTTTTTATTAAAAAATATATTCGATTCTAGATAATGGTGCGGGTTTAAGAATTAATTTTTTGAAAAAAAGTGCAAAATTAAATATTGTGATTAGAGCTAATTTTTGTGTGATTGCTTCTGATGGACTTTCTTATTCTCTTTATTAAGGTTGTTTTCAATTGCCTTTGTTAATTAGAGTCTTATCATTATTGATTGATTTTTTTGAGTTTTGGCTTATTGATTTTAGTGATTTTGCTTTATTATTGCACTGATTCATTAGATTTACTAGCGGTCACATTAATTGTAATAGACGCTGAATTAATCTTTTCAACAGTGATACATGATTGAGATTCTTTAGTTGATGTCTCTTCACTAAGATCCACATTAGTGATGGGAGTTTTCTCTTTAGTTTAGTTAACTAATTTTTAGTCGACTAAACTAAAATTATTAACTAAATTTTAATTTTTAAAATCTATTTTTATTTTTGAAAATTTCTACTAAATAAAATTTATAACTGTCTAAATAAAGAAATGTTTTTTTTAATTAACATTCAAAAAATTAATTTTCAAAATCAAATTCAAAATTTTTACTAAAAATTTTTAAAAAAATTATAAAATGTCAAATAAATGTTTTTAAATATTTTTTGTATCACTATTCCCCAGATATCTCGCTTTTCGCATAATATCCCCGCTATTCCTCAATTGTCTTACTATTTCAAAGATATCTCACTTATTCCATTTAAAACTTTTTTTTCTTAATATCGGACCTGTTTTTAAGTCACAGTTTTAAATCTGAGTCACAAAAATTAAAGTCAAAGTTATGACTTGACTTAAATTTTAGTGACTTTGACTTTAACAAGGCAGCCACAATAACTATCTGGAACGGCAAAAAATTCATGTTGATGGGACTTTTTATTTAAAAAAAAATTCATTGACTGACTTAAAAACAAGTTTGTTTAATATCACAAGATAGAGAAGCCCAGCTTTATAAAGTATGTTGCAAAAGTTTAGAAATTAATTATATTATTTATCAAAAATTGATTTTTTATTGAATTTGACGAAAAATTGAGTACTTATGTAAAAAAATAGTTACACTAATTTGTAGAATTTTTTTTTCTACAATCTGTTATATCACACTCGGCTTAAAATTAAAATTAACATTTAAATATTTATAATCAAAAAACTTCCTTTAAAAAAAAAAAAAATTCCAAACTCCTTTGTATAAAAATGAACTTAGGAAAGAATAATGAACTGTTTGTATTTAGTCTTTATAATCCACCCAATGTGCTTCTGAACTTTGAGTTTTTTAAAACAGTTAATAAAAAATGAAGAAACTACATTTTAGGTGGTGATCTAAACGCTAGAACAAAGCAAATAGGTTGCATAGGGGAAAATGAAAACGGTATTATGTTGAAAAGAATAATCAACGAGTAAGACTTTTCAGTTATCAATGATAAGCGTCCTTCTTTCAATATTTTTTATAAGAATTACTTTGAAACTCTTGACCTTTTTTTAGTTTCATCTTCATTAATTGACAAAATTACGGGCTTCAGTGTCTTAAATAGTTAAGACATGACAAGTGACCATTTCTCAATCGAAGTACCGATTACTATGGGCTTTCAATAAGAAAATAAATCAGCAGCTAAAAAGTTTAATTATAAAAAGGTAAAGTGGCAATTATTCAGCGAGATTTTAAATTCTCAAATAGTGAATATCACTGAAAGTTCCCTCACAATAGATCAACTAAATGATAAGATAACAGAAAAAATTATTTCTGCTTCACATAAAAGCATTCTATATCTTTCTCAGAAAATCTACAAAACGAGTCTTCCATCGAAAATTGTTAATTTGATAAAAGAACATAGGAAATTAAGAAGAAACTTCCAGAAAACTCGCTGTCAAAAGCTCAAGCAAAAATTTAATCAACTTACATTTGAGTTAAAGGCCTCTTTAAAAAAATTCTCGAATCAAAATTGGTTTGATTTTATTTAGAGGATGGGAAAAAACCAACTGTAGACCTTTTTGGAAAAAAAAACAATTTGAACAAAAAAAGGATCAAATTTAATTCCTAATTAGATTGTAAATGAAAAGGATTTCAATACTAATGAAGAAAAGGGAAAATGATTCGGAGAACTCTTATCTTCAATATTTAGTCCTAATTCTGATCTAATTGATACTGAGAAATATATCGAAATACTAAATTATAGCTCTGTTTTTTTTAGAAATTAAAACCAGTCTAATTTTAACGATCCAATTTGCTTAAATGAATTAATTATGGCTTTAAAAAGATTGAGAAATGAAGCGGCATCAGGACCTGACCAAATTCATAATTTAATGTTAAAAAACTTACCTAGAAATTCATTAATAGAATTTTTTAATTTATCTATTTAAGAAGTCAGAGTCCTGAAAGCGTGGAAAGCATAGAACATTACTATTATTCACAAATAGGTTTCTACTTTACAAGATCCTTTAAATTATATACCAGTTAGTATAACGAGTTGTTTAGGAAAGTTACTGGAACGCATATTATATTCAAGATTATTCAATTTTTGGAACAAAATTCACACCCTATCCAGGAGCAATCTTGATTTAGGAAACACTGGGGAACATCAGATAATCTTTTCTTTTTAATTCAAAAAATTGTGGAATCATTTAATAGAAAAAAAAAGAGTCTGCGGCCTTTTTTTTGATATTTCTAAAGCCTTTGATAGGGTTTGGCATGAAGGTTTACTTTTTGAAATTGATTAAAATAAATCCACCTTATTACTTGACTAACTGGATTAGATCCTTTTTAGACTCTAGGACATTTGAGGTAAATGTGAGTGACCACCTGAGCGAAGAATATCAAATAACTGCAGGTGTTCCTCAATGCTCAGTAATTAGTCCTCTTTTATTTAGTATATACATTAATGACATCCCTAAAAGAAACAAAAAAAAAAAAATACTCTCTGTTTTTCGCAGATGGTCTAGTTACATTCTTCATTAATAACAAAAAGGGGAACATAGAAAATAAGATTAATAAATACACCAACGAACTAGAACATGGAAAATGGCTTATTAAATGGAAAATGATGATATCAGTTGAAAAGTCGAGTAGTCTTTTCTAGGTACAAAAAAGAGAGTGATTATCTTAACTAAAAAATTTATGGAAACAGAATAGTGAGCCAAAAAGAAATCAAGTTTCTTGGTATTAAATTTGATTCTAAGTTAAACTTTAATATACTGGTAGACGAAATTAAAGAACGCTGCAATAAAAGGCTAAATATAATAAAGATATTGACAAACAAAAAATGGGGTCTTTATCAAAACACACTTGGAAATTTATATAAATCTTAAGTCGGATCAATTTTATACTTTTCTTTTCCTTGCTTAAATTCATTGTAAGAAAATAATATCAAAAAACTACAGGCAATTCAGAATACAACAGTCAGATCTATTCTTAAGTTAAAATATGATACTCCCTCCAACATCTTGCATCATGAGGCTTTTAATAAACTAAAATTACTAACAGTCTCGAATCGGCTATTGGAATTGAGTGAGAGATATGTTGGGACATGACTGAGTCATTCTATTCCTTTGGTTGTAACTTTGATTTGATTTTTTATTTTTATTATTTTGTTTTTATTTTTTATTTTTATTTTAATTTTTTTTTTAATTTATTCTGAAGGAGCTCTAGCTCGGTACAGAAAACAAATATATTTTAATAAATAAAAAAAAACGTCCTTTCAAAATAACTTAACCTTAACTTGTATGCGAGTAACGAGAAGTAATTGATTTTTTATTTAACTTCAGGGTTCCATAGAAGAATTATTATTAACTTATTAAAGCAATTTTTTATTATATAATATTTCTCGATTTATTTTTCGAAATTAACACTGGAAACGTTATTTTATTCACGTTTATCAATCTCAATTTTCAACATGAATTTTCTTCAAAGCATCATCCCCCTTTTTTTTATTCGCACATTCACGTTGCTTACAAAACTCGTCACGGCTTGCTCGTTCCTCGCAACTAATCCCGATATATCTAACATCGCAAATTACATCCTTTTGTTCACATTTTTTGGTACCCTTAGTCTAACTAAGTCGACTAAAAATAAGTTAACTAAATTTTAGTCGACTTATTTTTAACCAACTAAACTAAATTAGTTAAGTTAAGACCCATCACTTATCCACATTTGTTGCATTTTTTTCCTATATCGTCTTGCTCAGTTTAGGCAAGTTCATCACCAGAGACCAAACAAATTATCTCTTCACTACATTCGGTTCTTTTTCCTATTAGTTAATAAAATAAGTAATAAGCTGTATTACATTCTGCTTCTTCATGGTCTCTCACCGAAAATTTCTTGCACAATTTCTTGAACGACTCACATCCTGAAGGGATGTGATCAAATTTTTTGCTGAAATTACATCGCTTGTAATATCTTGCTTTTTGATTTAGACATCGTTGTTTATTGATAATAAAGGTCCCAAAAATATCAATAAAATCTTCATGATCAGTTAGGTCGTACTACACTGTAACTTTAATAATTCCTTTTGAAATCTGAGTAAAATTCTTAAGATTGTGCTTCTGTGTGATTAAGATTCATTCGAAATAGACTGAATAAATTTTTTTCTTACTTTTTAATTTTTATGAATAATTTTTTCAATTTGGTTATGATTTAAGTAAGGTGATATCCTGTGAAATCTAAGTTTAGAGGGGGATAGATGTTAATGGTTCATTTTTCTATCAGAAGTAAAAATGTTTTTTATTCTACTTTCCCCTCAAGGTTATTGGATTCAAAAAAATTATTGAGTCGCACAACGCCTAAAATATAATAATAATAATAATAATAATAATAATAATAATAATAATAATAATAATAATAATTATAATAAAAATAATAATAAAGAGTAACTACAGTAAATGACCCACGTTTGGTCATTTACGAAGCTTAGAGACAGTAGCTATGGTAGCTTATATTGTTTGCGCTCTGTAAAACTTGTTTGTAAAACCATTAACTGTTCTGGATTCACAAATTTGTGTTGGCAGTTTGTTCCATCCTTTCACCACTTTATTAGTGAAAAAGAATTTTCTCTTTTTCTACAATTTGTTCGTTGCTGGCTTAAACGATGTGAACCCCCTCTAATGGTTGCAGCCTTAATTTTCTTAGTCTCTCCTCATACGTCATATGTCTGAGATGATGTATTGACTTCGTGGCCCTTCTTTGTACCATTTCAAGACACTTGATATCCTAGCTATTGTAAGGACACCACGCTTGTACAGCATAAAAAAAATGTTTAATCTAAATGTGATTGATTGTGATTTTTATAAATCAACTACATACTTTATTAAATTATAAAAGTCATTTTCTTCTAGCTTAAAAAAGGATTGAATAATAAATTTCATTAAACAAAAAATTTAATAAGAAAAATACCTCAACAAATTTTATTTTTTAATTGTTTAAATTAAAAAAAAAATTATTTTAAGCTTAATACAGTACAATCCAAAACAAAGTTAACGCTCCGTTTAAGCATTGCTTGATCGGAGTATGCACAAAACGAATCAGAACACAAAACATTTTAAAACATACACATGAAAATTTTGAAACATGTTTCAAAACACGGTTCAAAAAATGTTTCAAAACATGTTTCAAAACATGTTTCGAAATGATTTTCAAATAGTTTTAGATGTTTTGATTGTTTTTTACTGTTTAACAAATAAACATCGAATAATTTATGCAAATAAAATTATAAAATTACATTGAAAAATTGAAAAGTTCAAATAAATTTTTTTACTTCATTTTTTAAAATGAGAGTACCTGAATGTTATAGGCATCGAATTAAACTTTTGAGGAGTGAAGGCTTAAGCTTTCGGAAAATTTCCAAACAAATGGAAATTGAAGGATTATCCATTACCCAAGTTGCCATTTATAAAATTTGCAAAAAATTCAAAGAAACACGAATAGCTGCTGATTTTAAGAGGACCGGTAGAAAAACAATTTTTCAAGAGCCGCATTACAACTATCTTAAAGAATTAATAACTTATAATCGTGACATTACCTTACCTGAAATAGCGGCTAAGATGTATACAAAATTTTCAATTAGAGTTTCAGTCCAAACTATCGTAAGAGGGGCAAATAAAATAAAGTGGAGTCGTCAACAAACAAAGTGAGTGTCACATCTGAACTATTTGTTTAGGCTTTTAAAAATCATTCAAATTTCAGGTATTGTCAGATTGTTTCTGATAAAAATGCTATAGTGAGATATATTTATGCAAATATGTGCTTCTATGTCAAAGAAAGATTTGATGATTGTATTTTCATAGACAAGTCTCTTATTGAGTTAGAAATTCATACCTTTAAAAAGTAAGATAAGCAAACACTGTATATATTATCAACTTATTTATAATCTACATTGATTTTTGAAGCTGGGTAAAAAAAAGTGATAGGAACTATAAGAAGCCAGTGGCGAAGCATCCTTTGAAGTTTGTTATAAATCTGATTATTATTTAATTTTTTTGAATAGAGCTTTTTAGTTTTTTTTATGGGCTGGAATTTCGTGTCGTGGAGCTACCCCGATATGCATTTTTACTGGCAAAATGGACAGTTCTTGATTTATAGAGATTCTTAAGAGAAATCTTCTACCTTTTATTAAGTAATATTTTGTTGTTGTTGTTGTTTATTTATTCTAAAAAATTTGTAGTTCAACATATCCCGGCGATCACTGGCTTATTATGGACAATGATCGGAAGCATGTTTCTGCTCAGACAAAACAGTGGCTTAAAGAAAATAGTATAAATCATTGGCCAACACCAGCCCAAAGTCCAGTATATTAGATAGAAATATTTTAATTCTCTCTAATGACATATCACTATCGAGAAACGAAAATAACCGTTCAAGAGTTTATGAGGAGCTTTATACTCCAGATTCTCGATTACGAGTCTACGTAGTGACATGACACTAAAGAGTTTAAATTAAGATATTTAATTAGTTAATCTTTTATTAATAAATGATTTAAATCCAATCGAACTTGTCTGGCACGAACTCAAGACTTACATTCGTCATGAAAAGCCAACAACAAAACAAAGTTTCATTGACATGATTGGGGAGTTTTGGTCAGAAAAAATGACACCTGAAAAATGTACCATATATATTTCTCATATTGATAGAGTAATCCCATATGTGATTCTTAATGATGGGAAAGCTACGGGGTTTTGATAAAAAGACAAAATGTTCTATTAAACAATAAATTAAAATTTATTCATTATCATTTTATATAATTTAACAAACTATGGATTTATAAAACTCGAAAAATACAAAATCAAACTTAAACGTATAAAATTCATAAAAACAAAATAGTCAATTAAATTTTAATTAAATTAAAATAAATTTTTTTTGTCATGTTTTTCTGCTTCAGTTATAATCTTTCGGTTCATATGAATAACACATAAAGGCCAAAAATCATTTTTAATTGGATAAGAACTATTATTCAGCTGGTTCGACTTTTTTTGAATATAATTGATTCGCTTCTGGTCTAAAGGTCGCTTATCTTTATCCCCTTGTCCATAAACGTTACAACCTCTAAGTTCTTCAATGTTGAAAATATGAAGCATCAAAACTCTAGCGAATATGTGCCCTTCCTTGCACCTAGTTGGAAAAGTCTTTAATTCATCGTTAGAAATATACTCTTCTTCAGTCTCAGAAGCATTTTTTGGTTGATTTGGTTGAACTACCGAATTTGCCGAACAAGACCGAAGAGTTGCTTCTGAAGAGAGGTTTTGGGTGCCTGAAACCGGAGATGAGTTGGACTGTAAATTTACAAAATTCGAACTAGTTGCAATTTGTTGTGAGTGAAGTGAAGACATGTTGTTTTGACAACTATTCGATTCAATTAGGCTCTGGTTATATGTATTATAAAAGGGTGTTGGGCTATTACTTGTATTGAGAAATTGTGTTTGTGTCGACTCTACATGGTTAACGAATTGATTAGTATAGAAATTACTAGGAAACTCATAATTTGAAAACTGCTTATTATTGTATGATAAATTTACACCTTTGCCGGTTGTTCTCTCTGTTTCTTGATTTGAGTGAAATTGGTTTTGAGTTTTAACTTTAACAATCTCTTTTGTTAAAGTTCATCATTCTCAATTCTAATTTGCTTGAAATTTGAACCATAACAGCAGTCATCTTAAATAGTTAATAGAGGAATCTAGCACTTAAATAACACAAGATGATACCTTAATAAGAAAATTACCGATTTCATTTCTTCCAGAGCAGCAGAGTTGAGATTATTTATAAGTCCACTCTTTTCATTCACGATTTTTTCTATTTTATACTGGAAGAGTTTGTGTAATTGTTCAAATTGCTTTTGTTGAAAATCAGCCAAGTCACATTTATTTTTTTCTACACGAGGTTGAATAGTTTTTGATGAGAATTCGGCAAGTATATCGATCTTAATAAAAACTTGAATAATTAGGTCATTGTTTAATGAAATTTTATTTTACTTGTCGATCTTTTTCGTCTTTTTTTTTTCATTCACAGACGAGATATTATTTAATGAATTAGATGCTGATATTTGTCGCTTTTGAATCCTTTGATTCTAATGACAGAGAAAAAATGAATACAAATTAAATGAAACAATAATCTTTGTTTTACTTTTTGAGTTTCTGTTTGATTAAAGGACAATTGTTTTTTAAAACCAACTTCATTACTTTTACTTAATACATCTTCATAATTTATGTTCATGCAGCCATGTTCTTTGATTTTCAATTGGCCATTGAAGGGGTCATTTTGTAGAACAGTCCCTAAATATTTTTTATTTAAGTATTTGTTTTTGTCCTGCAACTGTTTATTTTTATACCTTCTTTTGATTCATTCTGAATGTTTTTATCTTTGTAAATTACCGTGTCGTTCAAAATCAAATTCTTAAGCTTATTTGAATTAACATTAAGAGAGTTTCTAGGGATCAAATGCTCATGGACTCTTTCTCTTAAACACTCTAAATAAGTTTTTATAAAAACACTGAAAAAAAAAAGCGTCTTGGAGACGCTTTTTAAGACGGATATTAAGTCGGATAAAAAGTCACTTCTATTTGTTTTTTTAAGTCACTTTTTAAGACGTTATTTAAAAAAGTCGGTTAATAAGTCACTTTTTAAGAAGCTTTTATAGATGGATTCTGAGGGACTCTTTTTTCTTAGACAATGTTTTAATTTAATCAATGATTTAATTTTTAATATTGATTTTAATATTAAAAAGTTAATTTTTTTTACAAAAATTTATTTGAATAATAAAAATTGTGTTTAGAAATAGTATTTAGAATTAAAAGAAGAGAAATTTATTTACAAAATGGTGAAACAAATAAAGTATTAATTATTAAATTCAATTTTGGTCAAAAATAACTATTTACTTATCAAATTTATTAGAAAAAAATTCATCCTAACGACTAACTCTGGTACCTTGCAGTACTTTTGGACAAAGCGACGATTTTTATAAATATTTTATAATTTGATAAAAAAACAGATGACCTAAAAATTATGATAATAATCGTTCAGATTCTACACATCTTAAATAGATATTTAGTGAAATTCAGTCAGAGCTGGTCAAAAGTCAAAGTCAAATCTGGACTTAGACTTTAATTTTTTTTAATAAAGTCAGGGTCAAAACTTTTTTTTTTAGTAGGCCGCTATAATAGCTACCTGGAATGGCAAAAAATCATATGATTGTGATCTTGACATGGATTGCAGTTCCAGATAGCTATTGTAGAAGCCTACTAAATAAAACCCAAAAAAGCGCCGTTTAAAGAAAAAAATTTTTTTGGTGGCCAAGTTCAAGTCTAAATTATTAAACACAGTAAAGACTTTAAAGTGTAAAAAAAATTTCAAAGTCAAAGTCGACTTTGACTTTTAACGATTCTGACTTTAAAGTTTGTTTTTTGAACAACTCTGAGCTCAGTACAAAATAACAGAACAAAATGATAAAAAATTAAATAACTTTTTTTCTAAAAGTTTAAAATTAGCTTGATGAATGCTACATGATGCAACACTTAAAGTTGCATATACTGACAAAGTATGCCAATGATGTGCAAAATCTCTTCAAAAAGCACTTCGCATAACGTATTGAAATCTAATTTCTGCTAATATTTGCAGTGTTTTACAGACCTAAATAGCCGATGCAACTTTGAAAGTTGCACAATCTCGCAATCACGATACTTATTTTAAATTTATAGAAAAAAAGTAATTTAATTTTTTATATTCTCTTAACCAGTTTCTACTGTATTTCACAAAACCTTAAATAGATATATTTGCCAAATTTACAATTTGTTTCGTATTTAAAATTTTTTAACTAAAAATAAAACATTAAATTATAGTTTAAATCATGCTTTAACTATTTAGAGGTGAATGATAATTTAAAAGTGTGTTAAAAACTAATATTAATAACAATAATTTCGAACGATTTGAAAAGAACAATTTATATAATAATTTTCGTAATCTAAAAAGAAAGTTTTTTGTAAAAAACACAATTGTGTGTTTAAACTGTTTAAGATTAATAAAAGGAGAAACGGTCCAAGCCATTTGCGGCTCGTCAAAATAAAAAACATTCATTAAGGACAATATGAATTTTAGGAAAATAATGTTGATCTTTTGAATTCAAACGAATAAAAATAAAATTGCAAAACATCTGTTATAATTATGAAAATAAAAATTGTCCGTTAAAATTACAGGAGAGTTTTATTTTCTTCTTATCAGTCATTAAAAGGAGGAGCTTATTGTGCATTTAACTTTTATAAATAAAGTCTCTGTATTCTTTTGTTTAATTAAGTCGCTTTTTACTCGAAAAAATTTAGAAGTCGCTTTTTTTTTTTAAAAGTCACTTTTTTTTATTGCTAAGACGCTTTTTTTTTTCAGTGAAGTTATGCAAGGGATTTTAGATTTAAAAAAAAAAAACATACCAGCTGTGTACTGTCCATCAAATTTATTGGTGAATTGGTCAAAATGAACATAAAACATATTGTCACGACATTCTTTTATAACAGCATTTCGCCAAACACACGTGTTATCTAACACTTGTACAAGAGAGTTTGGGTTATACATACTTTTTATAAGACTTAAAAATTTTTAAAAGACTTCAAAATGCAAAAAAAAAAATTAAAAGTCTCGTGTTAATAATTTTTTTTTTGATGCACAAATCAAAACTATCTTCTAATTTTTTGTTTTGTATATTGTGTTATGTTTTGTTTTGTTTTTCTGCTGCTTCGGTTTTGTTCATGTTCTGCTTTGGTTTTGCTCCGAAACAGTTTATAATCTGCTTGTACAATGTATAGACATTGAGCAAGTTTTTGTTAACTCTGTTTTGGATTGTACTGTAATTTAATTTTTTATTCAAGTACTTGAGTTTAAGTGCATAATTCCTGTCAGTTCAGTTGTCGGGGGGGTTGTGAAGTTCGTTTCAATTCGATCTTTTCAATTCAGAAAAATTTGAATAACTTTTCTACTAAAAATGATAATTTAGTTCTCAAAAATGCTTAAATTTAAGCAAATTTGCTTAATTCAGTAAAACAAGTCTGCAAAATACTCTGCAATTTTCTGCATTTTGCACACCATTAAAAAGTATTCTAATCAACTGTGCAAGTACATTGCAGAGTTTTTGCAGACATATATTTTCGGATTAAGCAAAATTGCTTAAACATTAAGCATTTTACAGAACTTAATTATTTCTTATAGTAAAAAAGTTATTTAAATTTTTCTGAATTGAAACGATCGAATTGAAATGAACTTCACAACCCCGTTGTCGGGATAATACCCGAAAAAGTCGGGTAAAACTGATAAGTTGTCGAGTTTGGTGATACAACCAAATTCGACAACCAAATTCAACCTATTTTGGTTGCACATGTATGGTGAACAGCATCCTATAGTTCTTGCAAGTACAGTAGAAATTCGATTATATGTAATTCGGTTATATGTAAATTCGATTATATATAATTTCAAAAATCGCCACTGACACTCTTCTTGCCTTATGTTTCTAGAAATTTTTAAATTTGTCCAAGCATTAGTTCACGATCTAATTCTTGGAAAGTGCTAATTTTCCTTAATTGATAGATAAAACCACTCTTTATACTAATTCCGCTACTATACAATACTTTTATACTTTTTTATTCTATTTCAAACTTTTTTTTAAAATAAAATCTTATGTAAAAACCCTCTTTTTTTATTGTCCAAAACTTTTTCATCAGACAAAATTTGTGTCTACAGGTCTATTCGATTATATGTAAAATTCGATTATATATAAGACCAAAAAGTTTTTCATTACATATAATCGAATTTCTACTGTATTCGCAATAAACCCCATAGATTGATTGTCATTCATTGATCGAAAATATTGATGAATAAAGTTTAATAGAAAAAATTAAATTTGATTATTTAAAAAAAAATTGAAATTTAATGAAATTTTAATGAGATTTTCTCCTTTATTATTATACTTTTATTTAAAAAAAAAAAAAGAAACTAAAAAATTGATCAGTTCAATTTGTATTTAGAATTATAAAAGTTAAATTCAAACAACTATCTAATAATAAAAGCTATAATAATGATCTCAAGTTTAAAGATCAGGTGCAAGTATTTCTCTCAAAAATACATTGTTCATGCAATTTTCAACGAATTCGTCTTCACATATTCTGTTATTTTCATTGCTGTCCAAATGTTCGAATATTTCATTTATTTTGGTCTCTTCGGTCTGGTCGCCGACCAACTTTTTCTTGCTCATTTTTAAAATAGCTCTGATAATTGTGTGAATTTCTTGTCTATCAATGTTTCCATCATTGTTCAAATCGTACACTTCGAACATCCATTCCAAGCGCTTTTTCAAGTCACCATTGCTGATTATGTTGAAAGCGACAACGAATTCAGGAAAATCAACTATACCCGAATTGTCCTTGTCAAAAGCATCAAAGACCAATTTATAAAAGTCTTCGCAATTTTTTTTCTTGTAACGAAGTTTGCTGAAAAATTTGATGAAATTATCTTTGTCTAAACCGGAATTTGTGTGTGCATACTCATAGAATTCTGAATACCACTTGACCAATTCTTCCTTAGTCAAATCGGTATTTGCTAGCCAAAATTTTATTTGTTCCTCACTTAAGCTAGGCGGAATTTCTTTATTAGGCATTGTTTATTTTCTTATCGACTAATAAAAAATTTCAGTAATTTAAGCTTGATTTTTAAATGTAAAATGTTGCTTAGTTACTTTTAATTTGGTTTGGTAATATCAAATTAATTTTGCACTTTAAGATTTAAAACTTCTCTCTAATAATCTCGATTCATAAAATTTGCTAAAAATTATAGTTGCAATAGGTGAATTCGCTAAATTTTATTTTAAAAAAATGGAAAATTAATTATTAGAGTTTATTACTTTAAAAAAAAAATTAACAAAATTTATGGATCAAATCCAATAATCAATAATCAAATGGCCTGTTTTCTTTCAGTAGCTAATAAAAATAAAAAAAATATTTTTTTTTGTAGCTAAATTAATTTTTCAAGGAGCTAATAATAAATTGATTTTTAAAACTTTAATTGGGCTCTACGATAAAATAGCAGAGTATAAAATAAATCAATTAAAATAGCCAACTATAAAAAATCGCATATTTAAAATAACCAGGTAAAAAATAGGCAACTTGAAGTTCAGATCATGATCGAATGAACAAAATTTAATTGATTAAAATCTTAATAAAAAAGTTCAAATTTTCTTTTTTTAATATTTTTTAAATTAAACATAAGATGTTTATTATTTTAATTGAAAAATAAACAAATCTTTTTTTTCTGATTTATTTTTAATTGATTTTTCTAAAATCTTTATTTGAAAAATTTAAAGACAAATTTAAAGCCATATTTATGTATCCAAATTATGACTTTAAATGATATTTGAATACTAATAAAAATATATTACGGCGAAACAAAGTTAAATTTGGTCTTGCAAAATTTCAAAATACTGATTAAGATTTTAATTTACTTTAGAAAAAAATTCACATTATTTACTATCTTAGTATTGTTTAAACAAACCATGTTTAGTAAAGTTTAGTAATTTTTTATTAAAAAATTGAAATAAAATATCTTTTTATTTAAATCAAAAGCTAAAAATTTTGATTTGAAATTTAAATTTGATCATAAACTTCAATTTGCCGTAAAAATAGCAAGTTCAAATTAACACCTGGCAAAAAATAGCAAAAAAAATAAAAATCGCTTAATTAAAATAGCAGGTGTAAAATAACTTTATTCAAAAAAAATAATTAATTATTTAGTCAATTTATTATTTTATTTATTTGTATATCTGTACCGAGCTAAAGCTCCTTCAGATTAAATAAAAAAAAATAAAAATAAAAAATAAAAATAAAGTTAAATAAAATAAAATTAAAATTAAAAACTAAAAAGTAAAGTAAAATAAAGTCAATGTCTTCAAATTTGTTTTATTTTTATTTGTAATCAAAGATTAAAATAAAGCTATCGAAAAATCTAAATTTGAATCTAAATCAAAATTTGCTTTTTTTATTCGAAAAGAAGCTGGTCGATGATGTGAATTTTTTCGAATATAAGCGACCCGCTTATATTCAGCGAAATACGGTAGTTTGGCTTTCTTGTATTTTTCACCTCCGTGGTTGCTAAGCTATTTTCTCTGTGGTTGATAGTTATTCAGATCGAAACCAGTCAATTAGCTCATAAATTAAAGGATGAATCCTTATCATCTTTGAAAAAGAGATTTTCCAAGCTTCTACATAATTATTTGTACGTGGTATATTTTCATTCAGTCTTAAATGAACATTCCAAAAAACATGCTTATACAGTATGTATAGAAAATTTTGAACATTTAAATTTTTTTTATGCAAGGTTTGTTTCTTGAAAGCCGTGTGGCTAAATAAAAAAATCAAAAGATATTTTTTTTTATATTTATTTAAAAAAAATTTTTTTATCGGAAAAGCACAAAAACTAGGATGGAAAAAAAATTGAAGTAAAAAAACTGCAAAAAAAAAGGAGTAAAATTTTTTAACAAAAAAAAAATTTCTACAAAATTTAGAACATTTATTTTTAACATTTAAAATGCCCACCCTTAGCTTTAATACACTCAGCGACACGTTTTGGCATAGATTCAATCATGTTTTTTACTACTTCACTAGGAACTTTCAACCATTCATCAAAAAGAACGCTTTTTAAATGCTCTACTGACGTAATTTTTGTATTGACCATTTTGTGGTCTATATATGACCATAAATTCTCTATTGGATTGAGATCAGGTGATCTTGGGCACCAGGGAAGAACTGTTATTTTTTTTTCTTGAAACCAATCTCGAACGGAATGAGCAGTATGTGCACTAGTGCCATCCTGCTGAAAAATCCAGTCTTGACTCTGATCAAAAAATATCTCGGCTGATGGTAATAAGTTATTTTCCAGAGTGTTCATGTACACAAATTGATTAATTCTGTCTGTATAAATAGAGCAACAACCAGTACCTTTATAATTAATACATCCCCAAATACCAACCGAACCTCCACCAATTTGTAACTTTGGTAAACAAAACTTGGTAGGATACTTTTCGTTTGCAAAACGTTTTACAAACACTCTAGATTTTCTGTTTAATACTTCGAAATTAGACTCGTCACTAAAAACAACTTTTGACCAGTCATTAACAGTCCATCTTTGTCGTTCTTTGCACCATTTAAGCCTTTTCGATCGATCCAATACAGTCAAAAGAGGTTTTTTTTATTGCAGTATACGACTGTATTTTTTTGTTTAATGGAACTTTTCTTACAGTGTCTTTACTTACAGTAACATTTGGAAATTTAGAACTAAAATCAGAGTCTAGCTGTCTAAAGCTTGTTGTAGGATTGATTCTGACCTTTCTAAAAATTTACGACTCATTTCGACTGGTAAGCTTTCGGGGTCTACAAGACCTTGGTAATTCTTTGACCACGAATGTCTTCTCATAATTGCGCTTTTTTGTAATCAAACATTTTCTCGAAACTCCTACTAAATCAGCCATTTCTTGTTGAGATTTGGTCTTATCCTTCAATAGTTCAATTTTTTGCCACCTTAGAGCCTCAGATACTTTTTTTTGCCCATTTTTATGGAAAAAACGCCAAAATGGTACAACTCAATAAAATGACCGATTTTAATATTCAAAAATAATAAATCAAGCGTAAAAAGTGCAAGCAAACAGTATGAAAAGACATTCCAAGCATTGTGTGAAAAAAAAATGGCCAGGGGTTGACAAGGTGTGGTAAAATTTTAGGATAAAATAATTGTTCTAAACTTTGTAGACTATTTTTTTTTGTTCAATTTTATCTGTTTTTTTTTAAATGGGTTCTGGAGTGTTCAGAAATTTTTTTTTGAACAATCTATATATCAAAAGAAAGTTAATAAAATTACCTTTAAGATGGTATAGTTAACATTATATGTAAATATATTAAAATTCTGGATTTTTATTCCTTAAATTTTTTTTTATAAATCAGTCTAAAAACAAATCGAAAATCAAATCGAACAACCAAAGTATCCAAGATGACGTCCAAGAAAAAATAAGCTTTAAAATTTTTATTTTTTTTATATGATTTTTTTCTTTTTTCAACAAAAATAGTAATTGTAATTGTAATTATTTTTGCTATTAATAAAATTATTTTTGCTACTAATTGAAAATATTTTATCTACAAAAAAACTGTTTTGTTTCATTTTTTATCTACTATTTGAAAATAGATTAGCTACCATACTTTCACACTTGAAAATTTTCAAGTGTTAAGTGTGAGTGTGATTGTTTACACTTACAATCAACATTTAAACTCAACACTTGATTTTTTCAAGTGTTACACTTGGTACTGATACTTGGAAAACTTAAAAAATTTAAGTGTAAAAAATTAAAAATAAGTTTGAAACTTAATTTTATCACTGATTAACAATCATTTTAATAGAAATTTAATCTATTTAACAATTAAAACTCGAGGCAAAATTGATTTAGAAAAATAGTTTGAATGAGCCAAATTTTGACCTATAAGAGTCCTCAAATATTTGTTTTTTAACAAAACAACATTAAACATAAAACTTTTTAACATAAAACTTTATAAATAATGAGCAAAAATGAACTATAAAAAAAATATTTTAATATTAAATGATTTTTACTAATATAAAATAAACACTTTCACAACTGACAAAAATAAATATAAAAATGAATGTAAAAAAAATATATATATAAAATATTATATAAAAATGAATTTAAAAAAAATAGAATAGTTTAGTAAAATTTTAATAAATCAAAATAAATTTCAGTTAAACTTTAAAAAATCAATTTAGAAAAGTAAAAAATTATTTTTTAATTTTAATTATTTTTTATTAATTGAAATTTTGACTTTACTAAGGAAAATTTTTAATAAATAAAATGAATATTTTTAATTTAATTGTTATTATTTATTAATTAGTTTACATTGGTTTACTAATTAATTATTTTGATTAAATTTCTATTAAAATAATTGTTAATCAGTAATAAAATTAAGTTTCAAACTTATTTTTAATTTTTTACACTTAAATTTTTTAAGTTTTCCAAGTATCAGTACCAAGTGTAACACTTGAAAAAATCAAGTGTTGAGTTTAAATGTTGATTGTAAGTGTAAACAATCACACTCACACTTAACACTTGAAAATTTTCAAGTGTGAAAGTATGTTAGCTACTCAAAAAATATAGGCCTAATCAAATATCTACCGATTAAAAATCAGTTCTGTGTGTGCTACATAATGCAACATTCATAGGTATTGTCTGCAAAACTAGTAAAAATTCTATCAAATTTTTAATTCCTAAAATTGAAACAATTAACCCAAAGAATTAATAAAATTAAATAAAAAAATTTAATAAAAAATTGGTAGAAAATTTAAATAATTTCATTTTTTAGCTTCATGGATACATTTATGTTTGTTGTCAAAATTTTTAATAAAAAAATTCAGCTATTCTATTATTCTTTTATAAGCTGAAATTAGAAATGTTACAAAAGCCGACAAACGTTTACCAAAACGGTTTTGGTAAACGTTCATAATAGAGAAAATAAAATAGAGATTTTTTATTTAGAGAAAAATAAAATATAGAAAATTAATTATCAATATTATAGAGAATAGATTTTTTAGTTAAAAAATACATTAATTGAAAATTTAATGAATAAGAGAATTTTTATTTTAGAGAAATTTAATAGAAGCTTTGTAGGCTAATAGTCTTTGTTCAGCCAAAATCGATTTAGCATTGATGAATTAAATTGATTTTTTTTAGTTTTAAAAACTAATCTTTTCTCTTCTTTATTTTTGCCCAACTTTTGTATTCTCTTTTAAAATTTTTCTTTATTTTATTTTCTCTATTTCTTAAACTCATTTTAGTATTCTCTAGTTTTATTTATCTATTTTAATTTTTTTCTATTATGATAGTTCACAAAGTTTTTCTATCATAAACTTTTTTTATTTTTAAAGGCTTTTTTTGTTGGAATCATTTCTGTAAAATGATGATATTGCCAAAAAGTTCAATTAAAATTTTGTCACTTATATTTTATAAGATAATATAAATGTGCCTTATTTTTGAAACTTCTGAAGAAATTAAAAACAAATAGAATTTTTTAAATTGTTTATTTATACTTTGCCATCAATTGGCTTTTAATTTGTAAAAAGAAATTTTATCGATACAAAAAACGAATTTTAACAAATCAATTTGATTTTTTATTTTATTTTATTTTAATTTTTACTTTTTTGTTTATCCATTTGATACTATCAGCAGCTTTTTTCTCAATGCTTGCCTAAATGTAAACTTATATAATACAAATCTTCTTAATTCATCTAATGAAAAGTCATTAATAATTTTCATTATATTTTTTTAAAATTCGTTTATAAGTTTGGTTAATAAATTTACATATTTTTCCTTTTTTTTACATGTAAAAAGTTACGAATTTACGTAAAATTTCTTAAAATTTTATTCTAAAAATTTTGTTATAACTTGTTAGTTAAATAGAGAAATTAAAAAAAATAAAAATAATTCATAAAAATCTCTATTTTTTTGGCGATTTTAATTTTTACGTAATTATCGGTATAATTACGTAAATTTACCAGAATTTGTGAAAACAACAGTTATCTCAGCACCACTGTATGTGAAAACAAAGAGAAAAAAAAATTTTTCAAAAAAAAATTTTATTCAAATTTACAAATTAAAAAAAGAAAAACCGGTAGTCTACTTGGAAAATTTAACATGAGCACTAGAGCTAGTCGACTGAATCTTTCGGCCTTTCTGGTTTAATTTAGGCAAATCAGTGTCGAGGCCAGCCTTGTTCTCTACCTTTGTTTGGTCAGCATGTACTGTGCCCGTCATATCGTACATGCCGAACATTCTTTGCACAATCTCCTTCGAACTTCGGCTTGTATTATTTCTGTCAGTCAACGCAATCAGCCTTGGCGTGTACCTGAGCTCTTCTAGATCGAAAATATTCGCATCAGGTTTCACCTCTGGCTTCATCTCTTCCTTTTTTTCCTCTCTTTCCCTTATTTCCTCCATCTTGAACTCATTTGGCTTAATCGAATGCGACCTCTGTCTTGTCATGCTTTGGCGCCGCTGAACTTTTGGCTTTGCATCTGGCTCCAATTTTTCCACTTGGCTCTGACTTTGCTTGACACTCTGTGACATCCGTTTGAATATCAGCTCGTACAACTTCTGCACTATTTCCTTGACACTCAAACTCTCGTCCAAGTCCTCCGAGTACTCGGACGAAACAAGACTGGACTTGTCACTCAAACTCTCAGTGCTTCTAAATCTCAAGAATTCATTTCTCATCCTAACTGGCTGAATGTTGTCCAAATTCAAAGTTTTGTTCTTCAGTATCAATGGTATGTAGCGCGATTTGGAATGGTCAGCGCTCAAATTGGCACAGTGCTCATTTAAAAAGTACTGGTTGTGGGTGCCGTACCATGTCTTGTAATTTGGATTGGATGACTGGGCCCTTGAAAAAGCAAGACAAGAATTTGACTCCAAGTCATTGTTGAGAATCTTTTCCCTGTTGGTGTTTATTCTGGCAAAAAGCCACTCTATTGCGTTCATGCAGTGCTCATTGTCTTTTAGGTAAGTGGAGGCCAGACCGTCTTTGATCAAGTAGAAAGCATTCAGATACTTGTCATTTTTGATGGCCAAAAGAAGAGCTGTGTAGCCATGATTGTTCCTGTGGTCGACTTCTACCCTTTTAAGGTTCATTTTTTCAACTAGCTTTCTGAGTGTGAAGACTGAGCCATTGACAGCCACATGGTTGATGAGCGCATTGCCATCGTTGTCCTTGAGTCTGTAGTCAATGAGAGGCGAGTATGAGTCCAGGAATAGGTTGAGGAGTTTTTCGCGGTTTTGCGAACAGGCCAAGAAGACGGCCGTGTGTCCTCGACCATCTTGGATGTTTATGTCAGCGTTGCTTTTCAGTAGAAGCTTGGCAACTTGGATGCCGTATTCCTCGTGGTCGCTGAGACAGGCGAGCATTAGACAAGTCCGGTGGTACTTGTCCTTCGAGTTCACATTGACTCCCATTTGGATGAAATAGTTGACTTGGCGCAGTCGGCCGTCCAAAATGCTCTGATGAATGGCGTTTGCTGACGGCTTGGGCTTCAGTGCTCGGTTTGACGGTGCCGAATGCGCCAGTTCATAGATTTCCAATCGGCTTACATTAAATCTTTTGCTTGTCATTTAGATCTTTTTTTTTATCTTTTAAAAAAAAAAAAGTATAATTTTTATTATTTTAAAATTTTTTATACAATTAAGAGTATTTATGATCTTGGTATTAAGAATTTTTTAGCCTATTCAAAAAATTAATTCTAAAATTTTTTTTATTAAATTAACTATTAAAGTAATATTTATTATTAAGGTTTGGAGACTTTGACTTAAACTTCAAATTAAAAAGCTAAATTTTAAAGTAAGCTTAAAAATGATCAAAAATTTTATGGAACAAAATAGTAATTATTCATCTCCAAATTCACTTTTTTTACGCTCAAGAAAGGTTAAAAAAGGAACCATTGTTGAACCAGCAAGTGTTGATGAAATTGTTAATCCTATAACTCATAGAAATATAGTCACAGATAGTGAAAGTGATGATGGAGAATTAAGTTTTATGAAAGGTTTTTCGAATATTGATAAAGAAGACGACGAAGAAGAAGAGTACAATTGTTCGAATTCGGAGGACTTAGTTACCAAGATGAACAGATTGGCTCTAGAACCGCCACTAAGCCACGATGCCTGGTGTTTAACTAAGACAAACAAAGGCGGATACAAGTTATGTTCACTTGGAATGTATTTTGTTGTAGATAAACCAAATTAACACTAGAAAACATTTGACTGTTCCGAAAGTTGTAGAATTATTCAGGAGAGAGCAAAATAAAGTAGATTCAGATAAGCTTAGAATTAAAAACGGTGATCAATTTAAACAAAAAAAAGACAAACATGAGACTAATTTGAGAATTCTACGGTTAGTGACAGATTATAAAAGTGAGAATATTGAAGCATTTTTAGAAGGTTTAGGAAATAATTTACTAATTGACAAAGAAAAAAATTAAAATAAAATTAATTTGACTGTTTTTTTTTCGACATTTTTTTTTACAGGTAAATTCTACATTTTTTTTTTCGACATTTTTTTTTACAGGTAAATTCTATATTATCCAATAAAAAATCGTTTTCTACATTTTGTCTTTCTATATTTTGTCACACTGCCGGAAATTTTTCTTAAAATTATGCTGTTTACATTCAATCCTAATGGTTTCTTCTTTGGATCGATTTGAGATAATTGGTATAATAGAACCAAATATGGACAAATGTAAAATAAAATTAGAGAAAATTTTCCAAAAAATTTAGAATTAAAAACAATAAAATTTGAAATTTAAAAAAATTAGTTACAATACAATTTTTCATGGCATAGTGAATTTTGAAACAAAAAACAAAAAAAAAATATTAAAAGTGCTAGAGCTTAAGCTCTGAAGGACCAAAACATGTTCTATAAATTGTAGCAACTGATACATCCTCTGTACCAACAATAAGCTGGTTCTGCAAAACTCAGAAAAAAGTAAATTTGGGATATTATACTATACTAAAAATTCAACTCAACTTTAACTGGTGGTACAGAGGATGTATCAATTGCTACAATTTACAGAAAATGTTATAGTCGGTCAAGATTAAAGATCTGACGTGTTTTATATTTTGTACTAAAATTTGCAATTTTCTGAATTTTGCAGAATTTTGCAGAATTAGTATATTGGTGGTACAAGGGATGTGCCAGTTGCTATAATTTACAGAACATGTTTTGGTCCTTCAAAACTTAAGCTTTGGCACTTTTTATATTATGTTTTATTTACCAAAATTCACAATGTCATTTTTCATTGAATTTTTTTAAAGAAAAAATATTATCGATCAAAAATTATACTAAAACTTTAATGGATGAAGATATTTTTGATCCTTAAAAGTTTAAAATTTAAAAATTTTTTCAAAACAATTATTTAATTTTCATCAAAAATCTTTTATTGAATTAAATCTAAAGTTTTTTCCTGCTTTCTGTCCTAGTTCTTTTGTTTAATTGCTTTAAATAATTTTTTTTCTAAGAAAAATTTCTAAAAATTTTTGGATGATAACTTATAATTCATGTCTAAGAATAATACGCAAGGATTTACGCTAACTAAATTTTCTTCATTAATTCAAATTTAACTCCCGTGATTACAATTAAGAAATTTAATAAAAACGATTTTGGATTGTGAATTTTGGAACGAAAAAAAAATTGCCAAAGCTTAAGTTCCGAAAGACCAAAACATATTCTGAAAAATTTAGCAACTCATACCTCTATAACACCAATATACTGATTCAGCAAGAGGGGTTTTTCAAAATTTTGGAGTTTTTAATATTTTTTTTGAACCAAAATTTACCATCTTCTGAATTTTTGAACCACTAATCGCAATGCCAAAAGATTCAAGGTAAAAATAAAGGAAAAATAATAGCACAATAAAGAAAAACTGAATAAAAAGTAGAGTATTAGTTACAAATATTTATCAACGGAGGCGGCTAATGAATAGGTAAAGCATTAAAAAAAAACAAGTTTATTTAATAAATGAAAATAAAAATTAAATAATCAAAATAACAAATGGTAAGATGTTAAATCTAGAACTAAGTCTAATTTTATTTAATATTTTGTCTAAAGATATAATCGATCTAAGGAATTTCTAGCTAAAAGATATAAAATTCTTAATTAATTGACACAAAATACAATAATTATAGAAGATAAATTCTAAAATTGATTAAAAAGATTAATTTTTGGTTAGGGTTTATTTTAAACTGGAGTAAAAAAAATTAAAAATTTGCATTCAAGATAACCATTTAATATATTAAAACTATATTTTTAGAATGATTTAAAAAAAAGAAAAATAAAACTATCCTAGAGCTCATATAACTTGCTTAAAATAATTAAATTAATTATTAACTTTAATTTTTCTAAAAGTAAATTCAAATGTGAAGAGAATCATGTCAAGAATGAAAAAAAATATCATTCGATTTTATGTGATCAAAAAATGATCACCAAATAATTTTTTCCATATTGACAATTTTAATATATTAAATTTATGATGAATTAAAAAAAGTTTAATTTTTCGAAATTAAATTTAAATACACCCAAATTTTTTAACTTTTTTTTAAACTTGGGTCTTTTTTGGTTAAATAAAATGTGATCAAGTTTAACTGACCACATTTTGGACATAATACCTATGATCACAAAGTTGACATGACCCCATCTTTTTACTATACATTATTTGGCATATTCAAAGGTAAATCGTGAAAATTCTGCTTTTAATAATGCATTAATTTAATAGAGGATTTATCTTAAGTTTGCATTACGATAAAGAGTTTAGCTTGAAATCTTACAAAATTAATTTTACTCAATAAAATATTTTTTTTCCTTTTTATTATTAGTTCAAAATAATTTTGACCATATGAATGCGGTATTGAAATTCTTATATATTTTTTTTAATCTACATTTGTCAACATGACAAATTAATTTTTAACTTTATATTAAAATTAATCAAGATGTTTTGCATCAGCTAATTTAAAATAATTTAATAAGATTCAATTTCTTCTTAATATATTGAATTTGCCAATATATATACCAAAATGGAAATAATTATTTGTATATGTCACAAAAATATAAATATTTGGTCTGAAAGGTCGATTTTTGAAAAAGTTTTGGACAAATTTTTTTTTACTTAACTCTTTAATAAATAAAATTCTTAGACCATTAAATTTAAAATTTCCAAGCTGTCTAAGTAATACTTTCACAATGTAGTGAATACTATTTCATAATTTTTTTTATCATTTTCCTAATAAACAAGATATTTACATTTTTATCAAATAGGCCTTCATTCCTTTATTATCCTTTAAAGAAAAAGATACAAATTTTTTTATATCTGGACAATGTAGCTTGAAAACTAAAATTATACTTGCAATTTTAGAATCCGGTTATTTGAAACAAAATATTTTGAAAATATTTAGAAATAATTTAGAACTAAGAACAACTGGAGTTCTGTGAAGCTAAGATTTAAAAAAAATGAATTTTATTATTTAATTAGAATGCTTGCGGCATATTGCCAAAGCTCAAAATTAAAATTAAAATTATATGTTAGATACCTGCTAAAAAGCTACCGGGTATCTTATGATTTTAAAGATAATTTTTTTATGACTCTATTTAAACAATATTTTGGACTTATCTTAAAGATGGTTTTTATCTGTCAAATTTCGATCTTCGTATTTAAATTTCCTAATAATAAGCTTTTAGTATCTTTTTTCTATGCAATTCACCTGTTCATTCTCACCTCTAGCTATTTAGGCTTTATTTACGCCAACTTATTCCATTTTAAAATTAAAAAACATTTTTTTGTTGAAAAAAATTTAATTAATACATTTAATTTAATCTTTTTTTTTAAATTGACTTAGATTTATTTTTAAAAGCTTTAAAAAAGTCGCAATGCTGAAATTTTAATTCTCAGCATTTAACAAAATTTAAAAAATAATTTTACAGCTATAAAAATGTCCGAGTATCAAAATTTTAAATAAAAGAATTTTTAATTAATGTTTTGAAAAGCTATGTGTTTTTTTTAATTACATTTTTTTCTGAATATTTCATAAGCCATTCTATTTATGAATTTGATTTTTTTTTAAATTGAAATTCTATTATTGAAATTAAATTTGAAAAAATCTACTCTATAAATTAAAAAAAATTGCACTCAAGTTCCCCCTAGAGGATTACAAAATTTTCTAGCACTAATTCTATTTAAAACTAGATCAAATTATTTAAGTTCAATTATTTATCAAAAAATTTGTTAAACAATATTTTTTCATTTATGCTTTTTATTTAATAAAAAACATTAATTTTAGGAATTATTTTTATTTTGAGTTTTTATTCTCAAAATTATTAATTGGAAGAATTTTTGTTTTCAAATGATCAATTTTAAAAATTAAATTTATTTATGGCAGGATTTCTAATTATTTATTTGAGATAATTTGAGTATTCCTTATCAAATAGTTTAATGAATAAAATAAGCTGCAAGTAAAAAAATTGAATTGATATAGGAATTAATTAAATATATAATACAGTATAATAAGCTAGTATGATAATAATGCATAATAGTTTTATATATTATTTTTCTATATTAAATTAAACAGTTAATCATCATAAATAAGTAAATTATTAAAAAGGCTTAACGAATATTTCAAAAGATTATTAATTATTAAATTCAATTGATTACTTTTTAAGTTTAATATTTAAACAAAAACAAGTTATTAAATGTAAAGAAGGAAAAAATTAAAAATATATTTATTTCTTATTTTTACAATAAGTAACCACAAGATAAACATTTAGGCTTTTCTTTTTTTTCTCAATTCCCATTCTTTTTCTGTTTACATTTTTTTTTACATTATCCGAATCTAATGGATATGATCCGAATCCGAATCTAATAAAAGATTGTAACTAAGAAAAAAAGTACAATGATATTATAAAAATTTTGAGACATAATTTTTATTCATCCACTTGATTATAAATATTTTAAATTTATTTTTATTTAATTATTAATTAATCTGCAACAAGTCAATTTCAGACCACTTAACTTAACACTAGAAGCACCAACGAGTCAAAATGACTCTTTTTCGATTTTTGGCCGCTAAAATCTAAGTCAATTTTTGCTATTTGAGCAAAATTTTTTTTTCAGCATAAAAATAAGAATAACTTTCTAAATTAACTAAATTCAAATAAAAAAAAAACTTTCTTTGTACAAAACCAAGTAAATACTACTAGAAGCACCAAAAAGAGTCATTTTGACTCGTTTTTTAATTAAAATTTTGACTTTATATACAAAATCAATGGACGAGTCATAAAATATTAATAAAAAGTATACAAATCTTTAAAAAATTGACTCAAATCCTAATACTTGAACGAAGAAAAACAAATTTAAAAAATGCAAAAATTATAGTTTGCCTATTTTACAAGAAAGACGAAGATTTGGCTCAAAAAGAAATGAATTCATTAGAAGATAAAATTTTTGCCAGATACTTTTTTTAGCCAAATTTGTATTTTCACTCAATTAAAATTTAGTTTTGAATAGATTTATACAAATAATAAATTTTTATCCATTAGATTCCATTAAAACAAGTCATTTTGACTCGTTTTGGTGCTTCTAGTAGTTAAAAATTTTGGTGCTTCTAGTGTTAAGAAAGTCATCAAAGTAGCACTGGAGTTCTTTTTTATCTTATGATCTTCTTATGATGGCTATGAGCATAAATAATTTCTATCCACAAATCCAGTAAAAATCTTCACTAATTTAGTGAAAAAAAATAACACAATCAATAAACAATTAACTAATTCAGTTTATAATATTTATTTCGATGGCTAATAGTTTGTTAATCCTCTGCAAATAGCTGTGGTTCAGGTAGTCTGGTAAGTCGTTTATGAAAAATATGAATAGCAGCAGTCCCAAGAAAGAGCCTTGATGAACTCCACTGAAACATTTAACACCTCCCTCCATTTTGAGGCTGAGTCTCTGTTGACAATCTCGGTAATGAGATCGAGTGATTAAATTAGGTTCGTGACGCATTATTTAAATTTAGCGAAGCTGTTCTGATGTCTAGTTATCAAATTATTGCATTAGATGAGCTACAGTACTGCTACGAAAAACTGTTTTTACGTAATTTTACAATTCCGTAAAATTACCAAAGAAAAAAAAAGTAAATTTACCGGATTTTACGTAATTTCACGTAAAAAGTAAAAATTCCTTAAAATACTACTTTTTTTGAGAATTTTGACATTTTTTGAAATTTTTTGGTCCTGAATTTGAAAAAAAAAAATTACTTTTTTTCACGTAATTTTTCGTGAAATTTTATTTAATATTGGTAAATTTTTGTAATTTTTAGTAAAAATAAGTAAAAAAAAAGTAAAATTTTTAAATCTTTGAAAAAATTTTTGCGAAATTTTATTTTTTTTTATTTTTATCATTTTTAAAGCTGTCACCAGCTTTTTTCCATGATTCTTTGAAATTTGAATATTTTGGCACCAGCTTCAACAAATCTTCTTTAATAAAAAAAATTAAAAATTAAAGCTTTTTTTTTTTCATTAAAATACTTACTTTTTATTTCCTCCATTTCATTATGAAATTTTTTTCATAAAACCCTAGAGTCTGACCTTTGTCTTTTACAAATCTCTTCATTATTTCACTTCTGAGACGATTTGTAAATGGCTTATTATTGACTTAATAGTATTCTTATATTTAAGTTTAAAATATATTATATTTAAAAAATCTAAAAAAAAAATTAAGTCAATAATAAGCCATTTACAAATCGTCTCAGAAGAGAAATAACGAAGAGATTTGTAAATGACAAAGGTCAGACTCTACTCTAAATAAAATCTCTAACTCTAAATAAAATTTCACGTAAAATTACGTGAAAAAAATTAATTTTTTTTTTCGAATTCAGGACCGAAAAATTTCAAAAAAAGTCAAAAAATTTCAAAATTCTCAAAAAAAGTAGTATTTTTTGGAATTTTTACTTTTTACGTAAAATTACGTAATTTCCGGTAATTTTACGTGAAATTACGTAAAATCCGGTAAATTTACTTTTTTTTACTTTGGTGAAATTACGTAAAATTACGTAAAAACAGTTTTTCGTAGCAGTACTGTAAGTCATGATTCTCTTTACCAGCCTCTCCATCACCTAACAGGGATTAGAGTGAGAGATGTCAGTCTTTAATTCAATTGATTAGTTTTCTGTTCTTTTTTGAAGATCTGATTAATATTTTCTCCCCGCAATTTGTCTGGGATTAAAGATTGTTTAAATATTAAAGACAAAGGTTCGGCAAAGCTCAGAGCACACTCATTCAAAACTCTGGGTGAATTTCGTTCTCGTCTGGCGTTTTATTTTGAGCTCCTTAAATAATCATTTGAAACACATCCTAATTTTTCAAGATAAAAAATTTTTTGTTATTTTGATAAAAAAAAAACGCTATTTTTATAAACTTAACTTTAATTTAATAAGCTTACTTCTATTTTGATAAAAACTCATGTAAATCATCCCTCTAGATTAATTTAAAATACATTTGTATTAAGATTTAATAAAATAAAAATAGTATAAAAAGTAAAAAAATGTCTATGGATATAAACAATATATTAAAAAATTAAAATAAATAAATTGGTTTTAGCAAAAAATTTGAACCGTGAAAATGTGAAAGTATGAAAGCTTTATTTGAAAATGGAATCACAGATTGTGTATTTGAATCAGACAATGAACACACAAATAACCAAGAACAAGAGAAATTTGACACAATTTCACAACACGTTCTAACCGAATTTGAAGCCTTTTTTCGGAAACCAGAAGTTATACTTCAAAATCTTGGATATTTTTAATTATAATAGATGTAGTTTTTATTTTATTAGACTTAATTTTAATTCTTTATAGTAAAATTAAAGGTGAGAAAAATTATGAGCCATTTTTTAATTGCAATTTACTTCTTTATTTTAATTTTTTTATTTAAAAATATTATGAGAAAATTTGTTTATCAAGATTTCGAATATTTCTTGACTTGAAATAATTGACTTCTGTAAATATTTTTATTGAAAGGAAAATGTAAAGATACTTAGGGTTTTTTCTTAAATAAACTTATCAGTGATAAATTAATCTGAAAATAAATTTATCTTAGATTTTTGAAATTTATGTCTTTTATTGGAATTTATTTGAATCGAACCACAAAAGCAACTAATATCACGTGAACTTGGAAATAATTTGGCATCATAGATCTTATCCATTTATTCTGACATTAACCAAACCAGGAATAATTCAAAAAAATGTTAAAACAATTGCAAAACCACATTCCACCAATTCTGTTAAAAAATTATTACAGTCAATCCTCCGTATAACGAGACCCTATATAACGAGAAACCCTTTATAACGAGCAACTTGGCTAGAACCGATTACGAGCTATAGAAAAAGATATAAAAATTAATTCGATATAACGAAAACTTGATATAACGAGCTTATAATGAAATACCGCTTAATCATTTCCTTAAGAATAAAAACTTTCTATAACGAGCTTGAACAAAAGAAATTTTTTCACACTTTTTATATACAAAAAAATAAAAATAAAACAATTAACTTATCTTCATGAATAACTATAAATCACCAGAAAACATTTCCTATCTAATTGTTTATAAAAAGTGTCCAATCTTAATCAAAAAAAAAGAAAGTGTATTTCACTTGAAACAAAAGTTGAAATAATAAAAAAACATTGCGAACAAAAAATCGCTACTTCAATTCTCGCAAAAGAGTAAAGCGTCAACACATCGACCATTTCGACAATTCTATCGTCTAAAGAAAAAATTTTAGAGCACTTTGAGAAGACAGTGATTCTGATGTCGAAGAAATCGAAAAACCTAAAAAACCTGTTATAAGCTCAAAAGAAGCTATCGATAAAATTAATGATTTAAAAGATTTTTTTTTTAATAAAAACCAAGATTTCTCAAAAATAGTTGATTTTTTGTTTAATATTGAAAATGTTGTGATTGAAAAATGTAATACCAAACAAACATCTATTAAAGATTTTGTAAAAAAACAATAATTTTGTATTTTTTTTCCTTATTTATTTATTTTTTTACCAATGAACATTTTGAAAAAAAAAATTTTTTTGCCCATCTTTTTCAATGCAATTTCGATATAACGAGCAACGAAATTTCCGCCCAACTTGCTCGTTATATCGAGGATTGACTGTAAATAATTTACATAATTTTATTAACACCACAGGCAAATAAATAACAAAAAACAACTTTTTATTAAAAAATTTAAAAATCAAATGATATTCGTGTCCTCTTTTAAAATTAATTAATTTTTTAAATGTTTCAACTTTAAGACCGTTTTTTGGAATAATGAAAATTTATATTCCTGATTTTGTAAGCTTTACAAACAAGTAGTAGATTTAATATGTTAAATTATTTTTTTTTAATTTTTTTAATGAATCTTTAAATTAATTTAAAAAAAAAAATTTAAATAAATTTGATCACTTGTCAAATGTATTAAAAGACAAAGGCTGAATTGATGAAACTTTGAAAAGAAAATCAATTAAATTTATTTTTTGATTTTGAATAAAATAAAAGAATATATATTAAACTTTAGGATAAGCTTATAAGCAAACTAAATTTCTCACAGCAAATTTGTGTAAAGCGACCTCTAAATAACAAACTAATCTCAATCAAAAAGAAAATTTTACCTTGAAAGAGAGTAAAAATTAAATTTTTCAAAACACTTTTGTTTACTTACTTGACTAGAGTTCCACCTTAGTTTTAAATTTCCCAAAGCAATTATTTAAAACAAAAGAATATTGAAACAACAAAAACCGATGGTTTAAATACAAAAGAAAGAATTGTTTCATCTGAATTAAGATTTAACAAAAGTATTTATTTATCAAGACAGAACATTTTGAATTTAAAAACTCTAATAATTTAAAAATATTCTGAAACTTAAATAGATTGACATAAGAAAATTTTACTAAAAATGACCACTATGATACTGAATAATTTATTCGATTTATAAGACAAAATGTAAATATTATAAAATAAGCGATTTAAAGTTTTTTGAAAATTTACTTTAGAGAATTTTTAAAATAAATGATTAAAATATTTTAAAATTATTTTCATAAATCAATATTTAATAATTTTTTTTACATTGTTTTTAAATAAAACACTTCTCGTACTTAAAAGGTTGTCCAGATGAAATTATTTCTTATTATCACTTTAAAAATCTGGAGACTATCGTAAAAATATTGGGAGACTTTTGGTCCTATTATGTGAATCGAAGTACTTCCAATTATGATATAAAATTTTTTATTTTTGAATGTCCCACATTAAAGCTAACAGTCAATAGAATTAAAATTTCTTCCTCCAAATAATAATAACCAAATTAAAAAATATAAATATTTGAATTTCTAAATCAACAATTCAAATTTTTAAATAAAGCGGCTTTATTTTTTAAAGGAAGACATTTTATTCTTATTTTCATGGAGAATCTTACAAAGTTAGAAAAATTTTTTCTTAAACTTTTTAATTGTTTCATATCTAAACTTAAACATTTTTGTTTTGATAAAGGAATCTTTAAAAAAAGTTCGATTCGTTTATTAGAAATCTTAGTGTGAAAAAAATTTTTGGCACAAAATTAAGTTTCCTATAAGCAGAAAGTCAATCAAAATTTCCGCTTTAAATAATAATAATAATAAAACGAAAGCTATAATGTGCTTGCACATGGAACGAGGGTTTAGCCTCATCGTAATAGCTTGTTTAAATCAAGTTTATCACTTTTTTTTTAAAAAACATCAACTGTATCTGAATTAATAACAACTCTGTCAAGTCGATTTCAAACATTGACCACTTTGTTGCTGAAAAAATTCAAATTTTAATTTTTTTTTGAAAATTTTAAAGTGAGCTCAAGCTCGATTTTTTCTAGAAAGAGCAAGCTTTTTGTTATTTTTTTCAATAGATCAATTATTATCAATTAAAAAAATAAAAACACATAAATTTTTCTAATAATAATAGATAATAAATTATTTATTTCGAAGAAAAAACGCCACTAGAGCCCATTAAACATCTATAAACAAGAAAAAGAAAATTAAACTCAAATTTTATTAATTAAAAAATTATTCATTTATTTTTGGATCTGCATTAAGCTTTCTTTTGTCATAATCATCAGGAATTTGTTTGAGATTATTTTTAAACGGGTCGAACAAATTCGGATCGTTGACAAAAACTGTTTCTTTGTAGAAAAATGGCATTAGACCAAGCTTGCGAGCCTTGAACAGTGTATTCTCCAATTCTTTGTATTTAAAATAGCAAAGACCAGTAACCTCTTGGCTGTAGAGCAGACCAGTGTGTGGCGAAACAAACTGTGACAAAAGCTGCACATTTTTGTAGTCTAATGGCACATTGTATTTACAGAAAATGCACTGATGCTGCTTTTTTCTATAGGGACTCTTTTCCAGCTGAATAGTTCCATCTTCTTGTGTTCGATGCTCACACACGTCTTTCTGTTCCACTTTCTCTTCAATTTCCTCCTTGGACAACTTCAAAGTGTACAAATACTGCTTGGCTTGCTGCTTCTTTTTGTATCTGTCTTGGTAAATTTGTGCCACACGCTTCTCGTTCTTGTACTCGTCCTGTTGTTCCAACTCTTTGGGCACCACAGTTATTGACTCATTGAATTCTTTGTAGGTTCCATCTTTATTCCTGTGCTGATAGCGCTGGCGCAGTATGTTCTTGCTGCGGGTGCTGTAGGCCGCCGCCAACACACTCTTCACATTTGGCACAATCTTGACACCAAATCGGTTCATTTTGTTCAAAATTCTAAACGCTGAAATAAAAGTTAAGTTCAAATTTTATGAATGTAAATAAAAAAATTCAAAATTCAAGCTTGTTCTGTCTTCAATCCTCAATTGGTGTTTAGCATAAAAAATTTGGAAATTTTTTTTTTTATAAAATAAATTTAAAAAAAAATTATAAATAAAATGAATTGTTCAGGTAATTGGTTTGATATCCTCTGGTAATCTCCGTTAACTACTTGGTTTTGAAGAGCTTCCACTGTTCGGCATGTGTCCACTGCACGACCAATCGGCCCTGGTCAAATGTCACTTGTGCAAATTGATTGTTAAACTGCCCCAACTCAGCGAGCATTTAGGTAAGACTGTTGCCAACCTAAGTTGGAGATTGTTTGAAAATTTTATCTGCAGTAAAGCGGCACAACATGGCCGAACTTGAGACCAAAACAGACAATCAAAAGCTGAAAATGGTTGTAGAAAAAATAAAAAATAAAATAAATCAGTCGATGTCCAGCGATTTAAAGCCGGACACGTCACCTAGCACATCTCCCAATGGCTCTAGACAAAAGCTGAACAAAAGTAAGTGCAGATCAGAGATGGTTTTGTCTTAAAGAGATTTTTAAATTTTAGCTGTAAGAGTTTTTGATCCGGACAAACATTGTGGCGTGCTCACAGACAGCGTCGATTCTGTATCCAGCTTATCGAATGGAAACGAAAGATGCCTGCGATCATTAACCTGCAAAGTATGCTTTTTTTTTACTCACCCAAAATTATTATCTTTTATTAAAAATATTTTTTTTTTTTTAATTAATCTAGTTATTAATATTGATGAGAATAATTAATTTGCATATAAAGTGAACTCAAAAGTTTTTTGATTTATCTAATTTTTGATTTTGGTCACAATTTTTTGTTATTGGTACCAAACTTTAAATTAAAATGACTTTTATTTGAGCAATTTTATATTTAGATAGGGAGAAAGAATGTTTCTAGTAATTTAATGGAGAATATTTTAATTAATTGGAAGCTAAAGAGTTTAAAAAATTTTAAAGTAATTTAAAAGTATTTTTAGAGTCAAGTTAAATCACTTGGCTAATAATGTTTAATTATTTTATTTTTTAAATCATTTAATGGAGAATATTTTAATTAATTGGAAGCTAAAGAGTTTAAAAAATTTTAAAGTAATTTAAAAGTATTTTTAGAGTCAAGTTAAATCACTTGGCTAATAATGTTTAGTTATTTTATTTTTTAAATCATTTAATGGAGAATATTTTAATTAATTGGAAGCTAAAGAGTTTAAAAAATTTTAAAGTAATTTAAAAGTATTTTTAGAGTCAAGTTAAATCACTTGGCTAATAATGTTTAATTATTTTATTTTTTAAATCATTTAATGGAGAATATTTTAATTAATTGGAAGCTAAAGAGTTTAAAAAATTTTAAAGTAATTTAAAAGTATTTTTAGAGTCAAGTTAAATCACTTGGCTAATAATGTTTAATTATTTTATTTTTTAAATCATTTAATGGAGAATATTTTAATAAATTGGAAGCTAAAAAAATTTAAAAAAGTTAAGAATAAGGCATTGTGAATTTTCATGCAAACTTTCCAAAAATTACAAAAAAACAATTATCTTTCATTTATTTAAATTGAAAAAATTAAGCTTTTTAAATAGGCAAATGGAAGCTTCAGATCAAATTTTAAGATCAAAACGATCATTTAAAATTCTAAAACTTAATTTATCTTATGATTTTGATAAATTTTTAAGAAAATAATACTAAACATTACTATACATGTTATGTCTAAAAATGGTTCATTATCAAATTAACAATAAATTGATTGATATGTAATTTATTTAACAAATTCAATCAATAATTTAAATAATTTAGTTTAAGTTAATTCACAAATTCAAATTTATAACTTTATATCCATTCATTCAAACAAAATTAATTTCATTTTTTCACTTAAATAAATTATAAATTTTAAAACAATACATTTTTTTGTCTCTAAAAGTAAGTTTTCATTAAAATCAATTAAAAAATTTAAATCTAATAAAGTTCAATAAAAAAGGACATTTTAAAATTTTAAATATGAAAATAAACTTGACATGACATGTCAAGTAATTGCTTTGGAAAAAAAAATTTATTTTTTCTCTATTATTAAAAACAATATTACAATTTATTTTTTGATCTTTTGATCTTGATCTCAAACTTCAATTTGCCTTTTAACTTTTATAGTGAAACAACATGAAAAATAATGTGTTTCACTAAATTCAACAAAAAAATATTAGTTTTAATTAACACAGATATTATTAATGACCAAATAAAATTTCAATATTTTGAGATTTTATTTTGTTGTCTATATGATTTATTCTAATTTAAATTTTTGTTTTCAATTTGTAAATTTGTTTTATTTAAATGTTAAAATTATGTTTTCGCTATTTAAATAATTTTTAATTTAGTGATTAAAATTGTAAAGAAATAAAATTTAAATGTTAAGACTGATTTGTTTTTAAAAAAATCGAAAATTAAGTAAAGCAAAAAAATTTAGTATTCATTTCTAAATTAACATATACAATTTGATTAAAAATTATTTTTCATTAAGCAATCCTTTAAATTTTTTCATTTAAACTTATTTTTTAAAGTTTACAGAAAAATCAGGAGCAAAATATCTTTTTTTTATTTAGAATTTAAATTTTGTATTGGGATTTTTGTATGAAAATTCACAATGCCTAAAAGTAATTTAGAAGTCAAGTTAAATTACTTTGCTAATTTAATCTTTTTTTATTTATTTATATTTGAGCTTGTGAATTGGTAAATCTTTAAATTAGTAATTATTTAAAAAGATACTCGTTGATAATATAAAAAATATAAAGTATTTTAAGATTATTTTTAAAATTTTGTGTAATTTATCTATGTATAGATAGTTAAAGGAAAATTTACTTTCTAATTTTAGATTTTAAGTTAGATTGATTAATTGAATTCAATCTTTTTATCCACATTTGATTATTTTTGAATTCCTTATGAATTTTAGAAAAAATAGTAAATTAACTTTTATATTCAAATTTAATTTTATTCATGAAATTTTGGATGTTCATTTTTAATTTTTTTTGAATCAATTTGAATTTTTTTTAGGAAAATATGGTTATTGAATTTTTAGTGAAAGAAAAGCAAAGAGTCATTAAAGTTTACTGTGCATTATAAAAGTTTTTATTTAAAACTATTCAATATAGATTTTATATTATGTTAAATTTTCTCTTTATTAGCTTATGATCAGTTAAAATAAAATAAAAAGATTAATAAAAATATTTGTCGCAGAGTTGTTTAAAGGTCCCAAAAAAAAAATCCAAGTTCGGACTTTTTTTTTTTTTTTTGAAGTCCAAGTCCGGACTTAGTTAGCAATAGATTTTCCATTCACAGAATTTTCTTGCAATTTTAGCATAAATTTCTTCTTCAGTTTCTTCTTCAAAAATTTTGAAGTTTAATTATTATTTGTTGATTTAAATTTTTTTTTTAAACTTATCAAAACAAAATGTTGATTTAAAGCTTTTTCTAGATGTAAAGTTTTATGTCAAGTTTTAATATTTTCTATTAATTTTACTCTTAAGAGATAAATTGAAAAAAAATTTCTTCGTAAGGCAGATAATGTAGCTTGAATAATTTTTAATGGAATTTTACGAGGACTCAATTATTTTACTCTTCATTCAATTTTCTCCTTCAGATAATGTTTTTTTTCACCGTTACGTAGTTCAGTTATCTATTATAAATTTTAAAGCTAAAATCAAAATTATGGAAACTTTTGTGAATATCATAATCCAAGTACCTTCAATCAGTTTCAAGATAAAAAGTAAAATTATTAATATTTAAAATTATGAATTTTATAAAAATGATTAGCACTAAGGTTATTTGAAAAAATAAAACATTAAAAAAATAATGCCAAACTTTTTTAATTTCTTTACAATATCAATATAAATTAATTAATTGATACCTTTTTAACTGAAATAAAAATTATAAAATTATTTTGACACTTTTGGAATTTTTATCTAAAGTAAATTAAAATCTTAATCAATATTTTGAAATTTTGTAAGACAAAATTTATCTTTGTTTCGCCGTAATTTTATTACATTTATATTTTAATTGTTTATTGAACCGCGTTACAGTTGCTTCTGAATAAGATACAAAATACAAATGAAGTTATATAGAAATATATAATAATGTTTTGAGTCTCAAAATTTAAACTTTAACATAAAAAATTCATATCTTTTTTTCTGAAATCTTTATTTCGTATTTTTGTATTTTTTTTATTATTTTATAATTTTATAAATTTGGTATAATTTGAAAAATTCATGTAACTTTTTCAAATTGAAATTAGAAAATTAACTGCCAATTTGATTGTCAGATAGACAAATGTCTTTTTTAATTTTCGTTTAAATAAATAAATAAATAATATATTTTTATTAGTTTTTAAATATCATTTAAAGCCATAATTTGGATACCTTAATATGGATTTTAAACCTGTCTTTAAACTTTTCAAATAAAGAATTTAGAAAAATCAATTCCAAAATCAATCAGAAAAAAAAGATTTGTTTTTTTTTCAATTAAAATAATAAACATCTTAAACTTAATTATATAAATATTAAAAAAAGCTAATTTCCTAATTTTTTAAAAAATTTAGCTATTTTATTTTATGGAATAAAGAAATTTTAGTCTTATTCTTAAAAAAAAGTTAATGAATTGATCCTTATAAATCTTAAACATTTAAATTTTTTTTATTTTTTTAATCCCAACTTGAACATTTTTGTTTTAATAAAAAAATTAAAAAAAAAAGTTAGATTCGTTAATTTTAAGAATCTACATCCATTATTATTAAAATATATTGATTATTTAAAAATTTCAAGCCAAGATTACTTTAATCTTTGAAAAAAAAAAATTAAAAACTTATTTTTCTGAAAATTCAATGAAAAAAAAGCCTGCCAATTGAAGCAAAATTTTTTTTTATATTTTCAACTTTAGTTTAATTTTAAAAAAAATTTTATGAATTTTTTTGTAGAAACACGCCATTAATTTGAGACGTCAGGTTTCAGGCCGAAGTAAGCCGTTCAACGAGCTTCTAAAAGAGTACAAAAAAGAAAAGCCGGACAAATTGGACACTGAAAGTGGAAATAAAAAAACTCGAAAACTGATCAAAAAATGCGAATCGCTGCCGAGTCCCAAAGTAGAGGCAAAAAATGAGCCAATGCTGGGACCCATGTTCGCAGCGCCAGTGTTTGTGGACCCTGTGGTCCGGCCTCAAAAGCTAAATCTCAACAATCTCAATCTACAATATGTCAAACATCATCCACGGCCATCGGCAGTCACGTCATACAATGCTCGTTTGACCGATGGCGGTGGCTACACAGTTTGGAACCGGCGACAAGACAACCTTAGGCTCATTTTGTCCAAAACTTTTATTGAAACCGAAAAATTTAGTCAAAAAAACACAACCACCAGTATTCCAATGGGCTCTGACAATGCTCTCAAGCGGGCCTTTCCATTCACCAGTCTGATCAAATCATCGTCACTGAGCCAAGTGGATTCAATACACAAACTAAATGAGTTTTTGATAGATGGTGACATATTTCAGAACGACGAAGAAGAGGCCGAGGCGACCAAAATAGCCAAGCTGGCTGACAAGAGCGAAAAGTCGCTCGGCTCGCCCTCATCTTCGTCCTCAACATCCTCAATGTCCCAATTTGTTGCTCAAAGCTCTAAGTAGCGCTTGTTTCACAATTTTTGTACAAATTTTTATTACTATTATTAAATAAAAAAATTTATTTTTTGTTGAGTAATTTTATTTTTTGCTCTAGGACAAAATTAAAGACTAGTTTAATTTAAAAAAAAATTGTTTTAAAATAAGTCAATTGGAACCGTGGCTTGGTATAAATGAAAAAAAAGAAAAAGAAAAGCACATTTTTTACTCTAGCTGAAAAGATGCCTTTGAATCTGGACCTGTTAAATGCGAGTGTTGAGCATGAAAAGCAAGTGCATAAACTTAAACGTTTGGTACAGTCGCCAAATTCCTATTTTATGGATGTAAAGTGTCCGACATGCTTGAATATATCGACAGTGTTCAGTCACTCGCAAACAGTGGCTATGTGTCCTGGCTGCAATATGGTCATTGCTACGCCAGCAGGCGGCAAGGCTCGGATCACTGCCGGATGCTCGTTTAGACGCAAAAATTAAATTTTTCTTTATTTATTTTAAATTTTTAAAATAAAATTTTTTAATAATTTATTTTTTAGTTTAAAAAAATTTAAGAAATGCATTTTTACTCCAAAACATGACTGATACAGTGATGCTATGCTAAAATAATTATAAAGTTCACAAAATTCAAAACTTGAGTGCTATCTGAATTCCACATTTTTGACTCAAAATTCGTAATCTACGCCCTCAAAAACCCCATGAAAAATTTTTTTTACACCCATGGTTCCAAAAATAGCAAACCCTTTCAAAAATTGTTGTTCTTTAAGACTCAAAATCTCAAAGATAAAACTTAAATATTCTATAAAAGTATAAATATTCTGAAAGAGCATAAAATTTTCTACATGCTAATGTAATTTTGAAAAATAAAAAAAGGGTGTGGCGGTTTTTTCTGGCTAAAAAAAGGAAAAAAGTATGTTTTTTCTGGTTTAAATCGTATCTCCTCCGAGGAATCAATTATGATCCCACTTCTTTTTTTTCTTTAATCTAGACAAAATTCTGAACAAATCTATGGTTTTACTTTTTTACCTTATTACTTTATTTTTCTTAAAAAATCTCTTCAAATCATGTGATTTTTAAAAAATTTGTATATTAATATTCTATTGATGTTTTTTTTTTCTAAATTTTACTAAAAACTTACCTAAGTATAACTAAAATTTCGTGAAAAATGCCTAAAAAATCAAAATAAAATTAATGAAATAAATAAATGATAATAATATTAAAATTAATAATTAATTGACCTTCTGAGTAATAAGTGAAATATCTATGGTCACCATCAAAATAATGATTCTGGTCAAAATAGCCGCAAATACAAAAATTTGAAGAACTGTTTTTTGGTGAATATTTAACTACATGGCATACGTTTGATATATTAGAACTTATCAAATTACTAAACATTTTTCTTAAGACAAATTTTCTTTATTTATCATTCATTTTTTGCCACTTGATTTTTTATTTTGTATCTTTTTTATGTAAAAATAAAGCAATCATGTAATTTACACTAAGTGATTTTTTCGCTTTTCCAGGCGACAATGATGAATGAATAAATTTATAACCACCTTATAAATTTTAAGACTTTTGCTTTCTTAAATACCAGTAAAAAAACACCTAATTGAATAACTTTTTTTACTAAATCTTTTTTACTTTTCTTTTTAATCTTAATTTTATTTTCCTCAACTTCATTTGTATTTTGTATCTTATTCAGAAGCAACTGTAACGCGGTTCAATAAACAATTAAAATATAAATGTAAAAAAAATTAATATAATAACAATAAATCAATTTTTTCTTTTTTGATGATTTTTTACAATTTTAGAAAAATGGATCTAATTTAAGTTTTCAGTATTTTCAATTCAGAGTAATTTTATCAGAGTAAATAATGGTGAAAAATCGAATAAAAAAATAAAAATTCAAATATAAAAATTTTAATTTTCTTTTGGCAATGACCACACTCTTTCTTTTTAATGGAGTATTTTAAAATTTGATTTTTTTTTAATTTTATAGAGTTGAAATTTTACTTTTACACGGCTTTTAATGATTATTTCCTCTGGAAAAGTTGGATTTAACAAAAATTTCGAAATTTTTTGTTTCAAATTATTAAAGGGAATAATTTAAATGGGCTCATTCTGTTACTGAAACGGGCTCATAATTATTTTGGACTCAATAGTTAATTAATTATGGGATATATAATTACTACTTTGGACTCATTTTTTAATTATTTTTGGCCTCTAAAATTACTAAATAAGAGTTACGAAATTTCTTAAACGATAACAATTTTTATTTTAATATTTATTTATATTTATTAATATTTAAACAAATTGTGTCCCCTTCTAAAATCCTCTCCCCCATTAACGCATAATTTTTTATAATTAGTTTTGATTTAAAAAAGGTCCTATTACACCCTTATATCCTATACAATAATTCAAAAATTAAAACTAAATTTTATTTTGAAGTTATTTTAAGTTTTTTTAAATATTTATTAATATTTAAATTTCTGAACAAAGTTGACAGTTTTTTGCGCACTGCGCAAGCAGCTCTAGAGCATCGCTTAGTCACTTGCTCTAGAGTGCTTAAGCAGCGCTAGAGCGTGTTCTTGAACATATATTTTTGTTCTAGCGCAGCGCTAGAGCATGTGCTCAAGCGCTGCTTAAACAAACTAGCGCAGCTCTAGAGCATGTGCTGCGCTAGACTGTCAACTTTGTTCAGAAACGTACTGTATATTAAATCATTTAAATTAATCAAATTTTAATATATTTGACTCAATTTTTGGAATCCTCATAAAATTTGGGTCAGAAAAAATATTTTTTTTTTAAATTTCATTTTTTATAATTTTTTAAATTTTTAAAATTTTGAATTTTTATATTTTTAAAATTTAAAATTTTTGAATTTTTAAAATTTAAAATTTTTGATTTTTGGGTTTTTTTAAATTTTTGTTTTTTGAATTTTAAATTTTACAAATTTTAAATTTTAAAATTCTTTAAAATTTTTGAAATTTTTGAAATTTTTGAAATTTTAAAACCAATTTAAAACCATTGCGGCTCTTGTAATCATTGAATATTATTTATTTTATTTATTTGAGGACACTTTAATTAATTTGTGTATATTATATCAGTAATTAATAAGTTCATTTAAGTAATAATTGAGACCGAAAATGAGTTGAGGACATGAATAGTAATCTTTATTATAGAATAAGTAAATAGTTATTCATTTTAATTAAATTATGAGACCAACTTAGTAATTATTGTTAATGTGTAATGAGCCCATTTCAGTAACTAGATGAGCCCGAATAAATACGACCCATTATTAAATATCTTCATTTAGAAATATTTTAAAACATTTAACGTAAAATATTGAAATTCTACCTGATAAATTAACGATTTTTTACTTTTGTAATTTTAAGAAGGTTTATTTTATTTTTTAATAATTGTTTTTAAGAACCAAGGTTGAAAATTTTTATATGTGTGCATCATAAGATTCAAATATAGAAGAATAAAAAATAAAAATGTAATTAAAATATTCGTATTTAAATTCTGACAAATTTTCAAATAAAACTAATTCATTAAACAGGAGATAAAGAAAAAATTTGACTAAATTAAATTAGTCAAATTCATTTGAAAGAGTCAAAAAATTTGCTTCTCTGATTCATCAATTATGTTTGGTTAAAATAACACTTTTTTAAATTTAATAAATCTCGAATTTATAAAATTTAGAAATTTCTTGTTATTAATTTTCACTAATAAAAAAAATTAAATAAAATCTAAAAAGATAAAATTAAATGAATAATTTTTTAATTTTTTAAAACTAACTGTACGAATAAAATTTCATTTTTTTTTGACTCGGCTAAAAAAAATTCCAACATATTTTTATTTAAGCAAAATCATTTAAAAAGAGATAAATAAATTAAGATCGCAAATTTATTTTTTTCTAATTCATCTAATGTTTTTTAAATTAAGTCTTGAAAAAGTAAAAGATATTCCTTTTTATAAAAATCGTATTAAAATAAAGAAACATTTTTTCTCGATTGCATTTCTTGGTAAATTTTCTTCTAAATTAAAAAATTTAAAAAAAATTCTAAATAAAGAGATAAAATTTAATGAAGAATTTTTTAAAAAACAAAAAGTACGAATAAAATCTAATTTGTTTTGACTTGGCTTAAAAAATCTTCTGACAAATTTAAATTAAAGAAAAAAAATACAAAGATTAATGAATAAATAAAATGTTAAAAAATATTAATTTATTAAATATCTAGATTTGAAAAAATTTGTAAATAAATTAAATTAAAAATCTATTAAAAATAAATTGTAATCTAAAAAAAATTTAATTTTAACCTTTTTGATCAAATTTATGTAGAATTGACAATATTCAACAATTTTTCACTCTTTTTTTTTGTTACCAATTAAAAAAAAAAAACTCCACCCAAAGTGATTTAAAAAATTGATATGAAATCATCAAAAATCGAAATTTGTCTAAAAAACACAGTAAGTATGAATCAAAAAAAAAAATAAAGATTAAACAAAAAAATGAAAAGAGCTAAAAATAAAACAAGAAAAGAACAGAAGAATGCGCGTGGTCTATCCATCAAAACCAATTTAAACCGAACAGATAAGCTAAAGAAAAAAACAAAAAAAAAAGCTCAAGCTTAATGCGATCCATGAGAAGAACAAAAAATCCAAGACTAGCGAACACACTCTTGAACAAAAAAAAAGTTTATAAATCTATCGCCAAAAAAAATTTGAATTTAACTTTTTAAATCTCTAAAAAAATCATGAACACAAAGCTTTTTCTAGCAGCCATATCGCTACTAATCGCGTCAGTAAGCTCAAGTGGCGTGGTTGGCAAAAAATCTGAAAGATTAAAGGCTCTGTCCAGAGTAGTCCAAAACCGACTAAGTCCATTGTCAGCACAGGCCCAGAGCCAATTTCCATTTGTGCCCATTCCGCGCTCCAACCCACCTGCCATCGCCTCCATGAACAACGGATTTGTTCCTTTGGCCGGCTCTGCCCAGGAACAACAGCAGCTCCAGGACCAAGTCATGCAGCAACAACAGCTCATCCAGAATGCCAGAGCCGCTCAGCCTCAACAGCCCCAATTCCAGCCACAACAACCACAACAACCAGCCCAAGCTTCTCAACGAGATCAACAATTGTTACAGCAACAAGTCATGCAGCAACAACAGATGGTTCAGCAGCAGAGAAATTTGCTCAGGCCTCAATTCCAGCAGTCCATGCCGCAACAACAAATGCAGCCAATGCAACCACTAAAGCAAGAGCAGCCAAGAACACCCAACCAGTCTTCTCAAGCTGGTTCTGCTTCCCAAAGAGAGCAACAATTGCTGCAGGAGCAAGTAAGACAACAGCAACAAATGATCCAAGGACAACAACAGGCTCAGCAGCAAAGAAACTTTCAGCAACCTCAACAACAACAACAAAGGAATATTCAGCAAGAGAAACAATTGGTAAAGCCCCAATTTCAGCAGCCAAATCCACCACAACAAGCCCAGCAACAACCACAGCAACCACAGCAGAGACAACCACAAGCACCAGTGCGCCAGCAAAATGGAGACTTTTGCCAAAGTGCTCAACCAGGCGAAATAGTTGCGCACCCGAGCAACTCAAACCAATTTGTGATATGCTACGGATTTGGCGAGTTTACAGTGATGGCATGTCCGGCTCATTTGATCTACAATCCTCACTTGCAGAGATGTGATTTGCACCAGGAAGAGCCGAACATGTGCGCATCGAATCCGTGCCAAAATGAGGGCAAGTGTGTCGAGCTGGGCTCATCGTTTCGGTGCGAGTGTCCGGCTGGATTCACGGGCAAGAGTTGTGAGCGCGAGGACTCGTGCACAGCTAATCCGTGTGGATCGGCCGGTTTTTGTTTGGCCACCCATCACGGCAGTCCTTTGGGTCACATTTGTTTATGCAATGGAGGTCGTAGCTACGGCTCCGATTGTCAAAAGACCGAACCGAATCCGTGTCTAAATCAAGGATCAAACTTTAAGATGTTCTCTTCAACTCTGGGGCCCAATGTGTTCGCTCATTGTGAAGGTGCTAGGCCACACTTTCAATTTTGTCAAGCTCCACTTGTTTTCTCACAAACAAAACAAGCTTGCGATTGGCAGTAAACTAAACAGATCTTAGGATTTTTTGTTAATGTTTTGTTCTTTTTACAAAAGTTATTTTAGTCTTTTTTAAACTTGTTTTAACTTATTTTGTTTTAATAAAAAAAAATAATTTTTTTATTTCAAAAAAATTTTTTATTTTAAAAGTTGTTTGAAGACTACGACTACAATTGTAGGCTACATAAATCTACGACTACAATTGTAGGCTACATAAATCTACGACTACAATTGTAGGCTACATAAATCTACGACTACAATTGTAGGCTACATAAATCTACGACTACAATTGTAGGCTACATAAATCTACGACTACAATTGTAGGCTACATAAATCTACGACTACAATTGTAGGCTACATAAATCTACGACTACAATTGTAGGCTACATAAATCTACGACTACAATTGTAGGCTACATAAATCTACGACTACAATTGTAGGCTACATAAATCTACGACTGCAATTGTAGGCTACATAAATCTACGACTACAATTGTAGGCTACATAAATCTACGACTACAATTGTAGGCTACATAAATCTACGACTACAATTGTAGGCTACACAAATATACGACTAAAAAGTTCCAGAGGTAGCTATTTTGGCTGCCTAATTTTAGTCTGAGTCACTAAAACTTTAGTCTTAAGCTCGGACTTAAGAAATAAAAGAATTTAATTCAGGACTTTTAAAACAAAAAAATTAAAAAGTCTAAGTCATGACTTTGACTTGACTTGTGACTTTTAAACAGCACTTGATTAATTGTAGTCCATAGTTGCTTAAAAGTCACAAGTCAAGTCAAAGTCATGACTTAGACTTTTTAATTTTTTTGTTTTAAAAGAGGGATGTCAAAATTAATTTACTTGAAGGTATAAGTAAATTAAAACGAAAAGATATATAAGTATTGAAGTATTGATTTCAAATGTTTTGATATTTTTCTTAAATAAATATTTTATAATAAAAAATTGTTTGACTAGCTGAATATTTAAGTTTCTAATCAAATTTATAAAAAGTATCAAGCTATCTAATCTGATAGCTGATCATGGTAAAGGTATTTTTCAAACGATAGCTCCGATACTCGAGTTTTGTATCGGTATCGGGATGAGATCAATTAATAAATTAAAAAAATTAAATTAGTAAATTTATTAAATTATTATATTAAAAAATTAGTAAGTCTTTTTACTAAATTTTCTCTATTTTTTTTTGTTTTTATTTTATGTTTCTATTTTTTTTCTATTTTTTTTAAAGAATTGGTTGCTTAGAACAGCACCAATTTCTTTTGTTTAAAATAAACAAAGCAATGGGACAATTGTTTTATCCAATTCAGATTGATTTTTAAATTTTTTAAAAATAAAATTGAAAAAAAAAAGAATAAATTAAACTAAATAAATCTAAATCTAAATAAACTAAATTTTCAATTGTTTTAAGCGTATTAGTAGAATAGTAGTTTTGCAACGCAGAAATGCGTAAAATCTGATTACAGACTATGTGCAAGAATTAATTAATATAAATACAAATAAATAAACAACTTAAATAATAAAAATAATTATATAAACAATTTATAAGTTTTATCAATTAACGCTTTAAAACTATCAACTGATTAAGCTTCGACTGCATATTAATATCGTATTAATTAATTTCATCCCAATATTGATACAATACTGAAAAATAACAATACTAGGATAAGTTATTAAATTAGACTTTTTCAGAACAATAATATTGTTATTTATTTAAAATTATTTAATTTTAATTTAACCTTTTATTTTAATGAATTTAAAATAAAGTATCAAAAGTATCTGTTATATCACTTTACCTCGTTACTTCTTTGAAGTCATGACTTGTACTTTTTAAATTTATTCCAGCAAGTCAAGACTTGTATAAGACTTGTTCTGACTTTTTTGTCATGACTCTAGTACAGAATCTGTTGTAGTCGTAGATTTTGTAGACGAAAATTCATGTGGCCGTTATTTTGTCTTATGAATGATCTTTTTGCTGTTCCAAATAGCTATTTTGGCGGCCTTCTTTAAGTCTAAGTCAATAGAATTAAAGTCTTAAATTCGGATTTAAGAAATATAAGAAATTTAACATCGCCGAGTCTGGCTTAATTTTATGAATAAATAATAATAATAATAAAAAGAAATTTAAATTATAGATTTTTGATTGACTTAAGACTTATGACTTTTAAACAGCACTGGATTTATGTAGCCTACAATTGTAGCCCATAGTTGTAGGCTGCATAAATATACGACTTCAATTGTAGGCTACATAAATTTACGACTACAAATGTAGGCTACAAAGATCTACGGCTGCATAAATCTACGACTATGATTGTTGGCCACAAAGATCTACGATTACAATTGTGGGCTACAAAAATATACGACTACAAATGTAGGCTACAAAGATCTCCGGATTCATAAATCTACGACTACAATTGTAGGCTATATTAATCTACGGCTACAATTGTAGGCTTTACAAAGATACGGCTACAATTGTAGGCTTTACAAAGATACGGCTACAATTGTAGGCTTTACAAAGATACGGCTACAATTGTAGGCTTTACAAAGATACGGCTACAATTGTAGGCTTTACAAAGATACGGCTACAATTGTAGGCTTTACAAAGATACGGCTACAATTGTAGGCTACAAAAATATACGACTACAATTGTAGGCTACAAAGATCTCCGGATTCATAAATCTAGACCACAATTGTAGGCTATATTAATCTACGGCTACAATTGTAGGCTATATTAATCTACGGCTACAATTGTAGGCTTTACAAAGATACGGCTACAATTGTAGACTTTACAAAGATACGGCTACAATTGTAGGCTTTACAAAGATACGGCTACAATTGTAGGCTTTACAAAGATACGGCTACAATTGTAGGCTTTACAAAGATACGGCTACAATTGTAGGCTTTACAAAGATACGGCTACAATTGTAGGCTACAAAAATATACGACTACAATTGTAGGCTACAAAGATCTCCGGATTCATAAATCTAGACCACAATTGTAGGCTATATTAATCTACGGCTACAATTGTAGGCTATATTAATCTACGGCTACAATTGTAGGCTATATTAATCTACGACTACAAATGTAGGCTACAAAGATCTCCGGATTCATAAATCTACGACTACAATTGTAGGCTATATTAATCTACGGCTACAATTGTAGGCTTTACAAAGATACGGCTACAATTGTAGGCTTTACAAAGATACGGCTACAATTGTAGGCTTTACAAAGATACGGCTACAATTGTAGGCTTTACAAAGATACGGCTACAATTGTAGGCTTTACAAAGATACGGCTACAATTGTAGGCTTTACAAAGATACGGCTACAATTGTAGGCTTTACAAAGATACGGCTACAATTGTAGGCTACAAAAATATACGACTACAATTGTAGGCTACAAAGATCTTCGGATTCATAAATCTAGACCACAATTGTAGGCTATATTAATCTACGGCTACAATTGTAGGCTATATTAATCTACGGCTACAATTGTAGGCTATATTAATCTACGGCTACAATTGAAGGCTATACAAAGATACGGCTACAATTGAAGGCTATACAAAGATACGGCTACAATTGTAGGCTATACAAAGATTCGGTTACAATTGTAGGCTATACAAAGATTCGGCTACAATTGTAGGCTATACAAAAATACGGCTACAGTTGTAGGCCATAAAAAGATACGGCTACAATAGTAGGCTACATATGTCTTCATTTTAGATTAACAAATGCACGCTTATAAAAAATAATATCTATTATTTAAAAAAAAAAAAAAAGTATTTTTCCATCTAAGCCAGTTTGATCAAGTGTCTTCTTAAAGCAAATAAAAGAAAAAAGAAAAAAAGCTTGAGGTCTTCTTATACATTTATTCAAAACTAAATGATAAACAAAACTTTATTCATTTGTGTATGAGCCAAAGTAAGCTTAAGCCGAATTGTGTTTTTTGTTGTTGTTGTTGTTGTTTAATTTATAAATAAAATAAAAAATACAGATATGTATCTAGATTATTTGTTGGCATTTGCATCAATAGCAGCTATTTGTGTCTGTTCTCCAGTATGGGGTAAACAAAAACTCTCTCGCTCTCTAACTAAACACCAAATCTAAATAGGCCTCATTTTTTAAGACGATGCATGCATTTTTTCGCCATGTCACCTAGGCCAAATATGCGTTCCGCGAGCCCACTTTGAATACGAGTGCGTAGACGAATCGTCGCGAATGCTCAATTTCAAGGCGCCAATAAACTTTGCCAACGACTACGAGCACGACTACGACTCGTGCGTATCGAGCCCGTGCAGCTTTGGCACAATATGCAAGTCGCTGCCGGACAACAACTACATTTGCCTGGCCGAAATCGACAAATCGGCGCGGTCGCAGTACGCGCGCCAAATCTACAAGGACATGGAGAACAAGTACGCATTGGCAATCAAAGACAACTTGTACGACATGGCCCCTTCGGATCACATAAGCGTGCTGAAAGAGCGACGCAGGCCGTCCCGCAATCCATGCGACTCGAACCCGTGCGAGATCGGCTACACGTGTCAATTGGACGAGCAGTTCCACGACGGCTTCTCGTGTGTAGAGGACGTGTTCGACTTGAGTGTACAAAAAGAGAACAAAGTGAACAGGGAGTACTTGCAGGACAAGGAATTTGTGCGCAACATTACCATGGAGTGCAGTGTGCGCGAGATAATTGACCGTTTGCCAAATCCAAAAAATCCAAATCAGTTCATTGTGTGTTTGGACGACTATGAGTTCACCATCATGGACTGTCCGGATGGACTGGTTTTCAACATGTACTTGGACAGGTGCGATTACACATCGGAGCGTGTGCATGTAGGATGCGAATCAAGTCCGTGTCAGTATGGAGCCAGATGTGTAGATTTGGACAGTGATTACAAGTGCGAGTGTCCCAATGGGTTCTTGGGCAAAGATTGTGAGAAAGCACCGGATTTTTGTGCATCGAACCCATGTGGATCAAACGGACAGTGTCACTCGCTGCCCTACAACAGTCCCATGCCTTACTATTGCACATGTTTTGACAACAAGGCGTTCGGAGTCAGCTGTGATCAGGACAGCGAGCCGAATCCCTGTTTGGACGATGAGAGCGAACTGGAAGCGTTCGCTACTCAGCTAGACGACTCCATCTACATTCACTGTAATCATTATAAAATGTATTTGAAGTATTGTCCTAGACCTTTGGTGTTTTCGGAGAAGAAGCAAGAATGCCAATGGGCTGATGAATGAACAATGAAGTTGTGTTAATTAGCTTTTTTTCTCAAGTTTTTTTTTTTTTTTAATTGTTATTTATTTGAATTTTTAGTTGAAATTTTAATAATAAAATTTGAAATTGTTTTAATGATTGTTTTAGTTGATTATTGGGCTTTAGTTAATGTTCTATTTCAATTTCAAGGTTAATCAGCAGGCTAGTGCCTTTGTCATAACTTCTTTTATTTGATTTTTATATCTTTTACAAATTAAAAAAAAATTGATTGTACAATTATTTAAAAAAAGTAAAACATTGGATTAGTTAAATTTTTTGAATTTTTGTTACTTTGACTGTTTTTTTAAATTTCAAGAAATTTATTTATTTATTAATTTATTTACTTTCTCTTTGAATTAATAGTAATTATTTTTATTATTTTCATTAATTAATTTATTTATTTAAAGAGCAATAAAAAAAAAACTAAAAATCCTCGACAATCATCGATTGTTGCTTTGAATTTTTAGGTAATTTTACGTAAAAATTCGTAATTCACCAGATTTTAGGCATTGTGAATTTCATATACAAATTGAACAAAAAATCTTCATTTTTTGATAAATTAAAATTAATAAAAAGCGTTTGAAAAAATACTGCAAAATATTGCATTTTAATTTGTTGAACCTTTTTTACCTTAGATAATTTTTGTCATGCAAAGATAGAATAAAAAATGAATAATTAATAAGATTTAATAAGATTATTAATTTGATTTACTAAGAAAAAAAGAAAATAAAAATTTTATTTTTGGTTAAAAAGGTGCAACTAAGTATGTTGCACTTTGTAACAGTAATTTTGCTTATATTTTTTTATTAACTTTAATTTTAATTTGGTTCAATCAAGTTCTTACAATTGCTTAAATTTTATTTGAAATTTTTTGAGTCATTTTTCTTCAATTTCATTCTTAAATTATCAGGTGTATTACGAAAAAAAAATTATAAGCAAAATAATCTCTTCAGTTTATAAACCATATTTTTCTAAAAAATTGCTAATTTCATTTACTTAAAATTTAAAGTTAAATAATTTAAATATCGAAAAATAATAACTTTTAGCTAGTTTATTAATTGCCTCTTTTGAAAAATATTTTAAGAGAGTGGAACAGTAATCAAAAAAAGGCAAAATGAACGTCTTCGAACTGAAAAAACATTTCTCAATCCATTGATAATCGATTTTTATATTTAAATGTATTAACTGATTTTTTTGTAAAGTTTATTTGAGATTTTTTATTTCAAAAGTAATTGTGTTCAGCATTCACAATCAAATTAAAAAAAAAATTCAAAAAAGAATTCAAAATAAGTTATAAAATGAAAATAAAACTTAACAAAAAATCATTTGAATAAATTATAAATCAATTTTATCAATGGATTGAGAAATATATTTTTAATATTTTTTTAATTTTTTAAATCTACATAACATGCTAATCATGTTACATTAAAATTATTTAAATTAAATCAAAGATTAATTTTAATATCTAAAGATAAACTTTTTGAATTGAAATGATATTTTGAATTGATCACTAACTTCAAGATGCCTTTTTTGCAGGGAGTTATATATCAAATTATAGAGAAAAAAAAATCTACAAACAAAAATTTTTTCTTTTACACTCAATTTTTGTCAATTGTATTAAAAAAAACTATTTTAGATAAATAAAATAATTAATTTCTAATTTTTTTCAACAAATTGTATAAGGTCTTTAGTTACTGAGGGCCACTCATCCGAGCACTTTGAGACTGCGAACTCGACAGCTATTTAGACTTAGTTTGGAACTAAAAATCAATCATATCTTGGCACAAAATACTTAACTTTTTTCACAAAATATTAAAAAAAAAATTGAATAAACTTCTAAAAACTTTATTCATTAAATACGGCTAAAATAATTAAAAAAAAAGGCAATAGAGCTAAAATTCAAAAATAAAAAAAAAACTACATCTGGTAATATTGAGGTTGTGGCTGATATTGGTCTTGGGGAACTTGTTGCTCATACTGGCCATGTTGTTCGTATGATTGATACATTGATTGTGGAGCAGCATTTGATTCATTTGACATATATGATGGCTGCTCATATGGAGCATATTTGTCTTCTTGCGGATACTCGGCCTCTGGTCCATAGTTTGACTCAGGCTCGTATGAATCGTAGCTATTTGATTGAGCTTGTGGCTCATATTGTTGTTCAGCTTGGTATCCAGAGTCATATGATGGTGACGGTGCAGCATTGTTAGCTTCATAAGAAGGATACATCGGCTGTGGTTGTGGCTGAGGTTGTGGGTGGTAAGATGGATAATTTGGCTGTGGTTGTGGCTGATATGATGGGTAGCTTGGTTGTGGATGATAAGATGGGTAGCTTGGTTCTGGTTGGGGCTGTGGTTGTGGTTGATATGATGGGTAGCTGGGAGCAGGAGAAGGAGCATCACTTGTGGTTTCATATGATGGATAGCTTGGTTGGGGTTGTGGCTTAGGTTGGTATGATGGATAACCCGGATGTGGTTGTGGTTGGGGTTGTGGCTGAGGCTTGTAAGATGGATAGCTTGGAGCAGGAGCAGCACTGGTAGTTTCATATGATGGATAGCTTGGTTGTGGCTGTGGTTGAGGTTGTGGTTGAGGCTGGTATGATGGGTAGCCTGGCTGAGGTTGAGGTTGGTAAGATGGATAGCTTGGTTCTGGTTGTGGTTGTGGTTGAGGATGGTATGAAGGGTAGCTTGGTTCTGGTTGAGGTTGTGGTTGTGGTTGAGGATGGTATGAAGGGTAGCTTGGTTCTGGTTGAGGTTGTGGTTGTGGTTGTGGTTGTGGTTGAGGCTGGTATGATGGGTAGCCTGGCTGAGGTTGTGGTTGTGGTTGGGGTTGGTAAGATGGATAGCTTGGTTCTGGTTGTGGTTGTGGTTGAGGATGGTATGAAGGGTAGCTTGGTTCAGGTTGTGGTTGTGGTTGTGGTTGGTAAGATGGGTAACTTGGTTCTGGTTGAGGTTGGGGTTGGTAAGATGGATAGCTTGGTTCTGGTTGAGGTTGTGGTTGTGGTTGGTAAGATGGATAACTTGGTTCTGGTTGGGGCTGTGGTTGTGGTTTTGATTGAGGTTGGTATGAAGGGTAGCTTGGAGCAGGAGCGGGAGCAGCACTGGTACTTTCATATGATGGGTAGCTTGGTTGTGGCTGTGGTTGAGGTTGTGGTTGAGGCTGGTATGATGGGTAGCCTGGCTGAGGTTGAGGTTGTGGTTGTGGTTGAGGTTGGTAAGATGGGTAGCTTGGTTCTGGTTGAGGTTGTGGTTGTGGTTGGTAAGATGGGTAGCTTGGTTCAGGTTGTGGTTGTGGTTGTGGTTGGTAAGATGGGTAGCTTGGTTCTGGTTGAGGTTGTGGTTGTGGTTGTGGTTGTGGTTGAGGCTGGTATGATGGGTAGCCTGGCTGAGGTTGAGGTTGTGGTTGTGGTTGAGGTTGGTAAGATGGGTAGCTTGGTTCTGGTTGAGGTTGTGGTTGTGGTTGGTAAGATGGGTAGCTTGGTTCAGGTTGTGGTTGTGGTTGAGGTTGGTAAGATGGGTAGCTTGGTTCTGGTTGTGGTTGTGGTTGAGGTTGGTAAGATGGGTAGCTTGGTTCTGGTTGAGGTTGTGGTTGTGGTTGGTAAGATGGGTAGCTTGGTTCAGGTTGTGGTTGTGGTTGAGGTTGGTAAGATGGGTAGCTTGGTTCTGGTTGAGGTTGTGGTTGTGGTTGGTAAGATGGGTAGCTTGGTTCTGGTTGTGGTTGTGGTTGAGGTTGGTAAGATGGGTAGCTTGGTTCTGGTTGAGGTTGTGGTTGTGGTTGGTAAGATGGGTAGCTTGGTTCAGGTTGTGGTTGTGGTTGTGGTTGGTAAGATGGGTAGCTTGGTTCTGGTTGAGGTTGTGGTTGTGGTTGGTAAGATGGGTAGCTTGGAGCAGGAGCAGCACTTGTAGTTTCATATGAAGGGTAACTTGGCTGTGGTTGTTGTTCTGCTTGTGGTTGGTATGATGGATTGCTTGGTTCAGGTTGGACTTTTGGTTCAACATAATAGCCATAATTGTAAACTGGTACTGGAGCAGCAGTTGTTGGCTCATACTTGGATTTGTAAGATGGAAAGCTGTGATGTGGTTTGTAATGATTTTTTCCATAAGAGACATCTGGTGTTCTCATTTGCTTTTTTTCATACGCTGGCTTTTGTTCCTGGTGCTGGTTAAACTTTGCTGGAAGATAAAAACTGTTGGCCAGAGCCATTAAAGACATCAATACTGCCAATTTTTGCATTTTGATTTCTTTTTTTTTTTGAATGATGATTTAAAATTAAAAAATTTTATTAACTTATATAGCTAAAAATTTTGCAAAATTACAATAAAACAATACACATTTTCAATCCTTTCTTTAATTGTTTGATATTTTTTTCTTCAACACAAAAGCGTCACTTATCCTTTTTCTGCTATTTAATACTTTACCCACGCTTTGAATTAAAAAAAAAAAATTTTTTTTAAATTGAAAAAAATTAAAAAATTTAAATCTAAGCTTAAATTCAACCAATAGATCGATAATCGATCACGTCAAAAATTTACTTTTAGCAAAATAAATCACATCATTTTTTTAATAATTAATAATTTTTCTAAGCATTGATTTAAGAAGCCCTCAAAAAATTTATAATAATAAAAGAATTTTTTTTAATTGGTAAAACGATTTATTTAATTAAATGGACACATAAAAAATATAGAAAAAAAAATAAAATAAATAGATTTTAATTAAATCTTTTGTGAAACATTGGTCTAGTGACGATTTGATGGCCAATTGGTTGCATTGGTCTCATATTTCTTGGTGGCGCAACTGGCCTGTGCATCAAATGGTTAATTCTGGCTGTTTTTCTGACCATTGGTGGTCGCACAAAATGGACTGGTCTCGGTCTATGAATCATCTTTCTCGGCATCATTACCATTGGTCTCATTGGAACATACTTTCTTTTTGGGTAGACAGGACGCCACATTCTAGGCCTATACGGCTTTCTCATGTACGCGGCCTTGTTGGACGCTGTTGTCTCAGCTGCAGCAGTGGAACTGACAGTAGTTGTTTGAGAAGTTGTGGTCTGATCGTTTGGAGCTTCAGTCCTGGTTGTGTATGAACCAGACTCGTTTGTTGTTTGACCTGAGTCAGTGGTGGTGGTCGCTTCGGTGCTAGTCGTTGTCTCCTGAGCTAATGTCACCAATTCTGACTCTTCATCCACCGGAACTTCAACATCAGGCTCTAAGTCTTAACAACAACAATAGAATAAATCAATCCGGCACTTTATTTAGGCTTACCGTCTAAAGATGGTATGAACATGGCGCTGGTGATTGCCAAAAGGCTCAAGATGAAAAAAAGTCTCTTAAAAAAAAAAACGAAAATTTTATTTCACTGGCTCATGGTACATTTGGCTTACCATTTTGTGGATAAAATTATTTAATTGTAAAAATAAAATTTTTATTTTTTATTTTTTATGCTACTCTTAAACTTATTTTCTTAAATGGAACAATCCTTTAATGAGTGTTTGATTTTTTGTTAAAATTTAAAAATTAATAAAGGTCAAGGTCGTTTGAAAAATTAAGGACCATGGTACACGGTTCGATTTTTTTTTAATAAAATAGATTAAAAAAACAAATAGATAATTTTTAAAATTTTCTATTAAATTAACTAAAATATGGTTAATAAAAAAAATTTAAAAAAAAAGATTATTTTTAAAATTTTTTATTAAATAAACTAAAATATGGTTAATAAATAAAAAAAAAGAACTTAAAAAAATATTAATTGTCATTTGGTTCTTTGTCACGTGATTCCCAGTCACATATGTTGTCCCTGGCGGAAAAAACAAGCGGCTTAGGACACGCTTTGAGAAAGAGAGTGTGTCCATCGCAGTGAATGAACAGCGATGGGTCAAATTTAGTCTTGAAATAGGCCTCAGTGGACTCGCTGCTTACACACGGGTTCAGCACCGAGTGCTTGCTGCATGTAAGTCCATAGAATTTGTCGTTGAAGCATGTGCAGTAGTAGGGAATGGGAGAATGAGCAGTCATTGTGTGACACTGTCCATGCAGACCGCACGGATTAGTAGCGCAAATGTCGGGACTGATCTGGCACTTTTCTCCACTGTAGCCTTTGGGACATTCACATTTGTATTTGTGATCGGCTAGGTCGATGCACTTGCCGGCGTGAGCGCAGGGCTGAGATGCACATGGTGACATTTCATTGGCATGGTAATCACACCGGTCCAAGTACTTGTTGAATACGAGACCTTGGGGACAGTCCATGATGACGTAGTCGTTGTCGGAAAGACAAGAGATGTACTGGTTGCGGTTGAGAGGATGAGGCATGCGGTCAATGCATTTCTGGCCATTAAGCAGCAAATGTATGGGCGTCTTGTAGACTGGAGTGGTCAGGTGGGGATGCGGGAATGGAGTGCGGTGAATGGTCTTGGGTCTAAAAAGATGTGGAGGTCGATGCATTGATGGTTTGGGCGCAAATGGTCTTCGGATCAGGTTTCCATGCACACAACAAACCAAAAGTAACAGCAGACATGCTTTCTTTTAAAATGGTTTAATTGGTTTTAGCTCAAAAAAAGTCAAGTCTTACAATCATTTTTCTCTCTAGCTTCTTTTTTTTTTTTTTAATTAGAAATTTGAAAATTTTGACTTTGCTTAAAAGCCAAAAAGTGCCATTCCTTTTAGCGAAAATTTTTTTTGGATTTTTTTTAATGTAAAATCAAAGCTTTTATTAAATTAGTTTGCAAAATATTTTTTTTGTCAGACAAGCATTTGTACCAACCACTTTTTGTCATATTAAATTTCAGTTTTTTAAATTTTATTGATATTAAATTTTATAAATAAGGTTTAGTGTTAATATTAAAAAAAATCTTCAATTTTATGATTTTAAAATCAAAGATTTTATTTAATTAGTTTGCAAAATTTTTTTTGTCAGACAACCATTAGTACCAACCACTTTTTGTCATATTAAATTACAGTTTTGAAAATTTTATTTGTATTAAATTTTATTAATAACGTTTTGTGTTAAGATTTTTAAAAAATAGTCACTTTCGCTTAATTTAGATAACTCTTTTTTTAATTTTATACGACTGAAATTAATCAAGCCCCCATAGCGCAGTGGATAGCGCGATGGACTTCTAATCCATAGGTCGAGGGTTCGATCCCCTCTGGGGGTGCTAAATTTTTTCCTAATTTTTTTTAATAATAATTTTCTTGAATTAAATTTAGATTTTTTGTCTGATTTTTGTTTGCTAGAGTAAAATTTAGCTGCACAACAAAAAATTAAATTAAAAAAAGAGATTCAACTTTAAAATTTTGCTTGCTAGATTAATAAATGATTATAAAATTGTTTATCTATTAAGAAATCAAATTAAATTTATTTGATGACCCAAATACTTCGGTGAGCCGGCCTTATTTACTTAGTTATATTAAATAAGTAAAGGAGGTAATTTTCATCAATTGTATTATTTATAAAATTAATAATAAAAATAAAATTTATTATTTACCATATCACTTTTCTAATTTTTCCAAAAAAAAATTTAAATAAAAATTTAATAATTCAAAAATAGAATTTGAAAGCTTTTAAATTTTTTTTCTTCAAAAATAATTGAACATTAGTAGACTATGAAAAAATATCAAGATAAATTTTCTGTGTTATATTTCTTCTATTTAAAATCTTTTTAATAAAGGAGCGTTTACATATTTTTAGGTTTACAAGATAATTTTTAGCTAGAATCAAGTAATATTATGAATAATTCTGTGTCAATAAAATTTATGCAGACATTAAAATTAAGTTAAGTATTGATGGATGTCAAATAATTTGAATGTTCAGAATTTGGATAGGATGCAGTACTTCCTCTCGATAATTTAAGATTGAAATTAAAGAAAAATAACAAGAAATTTGAATTATAGTTTAAGGATAAGTAAGAATCTGATTGAAAAAGCATCTAAAAAAGCAAATGCTAAAAAAATTAGGATTCTCTTTTACAAGACTGATAAATAGCTTTGTGATCAAAAGATAAATGTTGAATGCTGCCACATTCAAGCATTTAGTACAGTGATACTACTATAGCTGTATTTTACGTAAATTCTTGTAAATATAACTAAAATTTATGTATAATCTTGTAAATTAACAGAGTTTTCGCAAAATAACGTAAAATAGCAGTGTATTGTATTTAGTGTACTGCATTGTACTGTTAGCTCTGTGTACACTGTATTTAATAATATTAATATGAATTCTACAGATTTTGTAAAATATTTATGTTAGCCAGAAGTATCACTTATTCATCAGTTTCTCAACTGATACACAAAGATGAGTAAGAATTATACTTGTCATATATCTCAGAATTCAGAAGCTTCAGGGTAATAGCAAATCCATTTATTCATCAGCTCACATCTTGCCTTAATTAGTCCGTTTCTTGACACTAGCATATAGGGGTATACCCGGTTTTGTTATCAACTGATAACATATTTTGTTATCAAACTGGTCACCTCCGGTTATGTTAACATGCCGATAACAAGAAATGATATCAAAAAACTTTAAAAAAAAATATTTTAGAAATTTAGTTATCATTTTTAAATTTAGTTATCATTTTTAAATTTAGTTATCATTACAAAAATTATTATAAAAAAATATCGTTAAAAAAAATTTGAAAATTGTAAAAAGGAATATTCTTTTTTTTATGAATGCGGGACATGTAATTTTAAGCCACAAGCCTTCTATATATTTTACGTCAAAGTAAAATTTTCAATTTTTTCTTTTTTCAAATGTTTTACAATTTATTAAACTTTATGTAATCATTTAGAATATTATGTAATCATTTAAAATATAATGTTATCATGTTTGATAACATTTTTCCTTGATAACATTTTTTGTTATCCGCATAATAACAAAACCGGAGGTGAGTAGTTTGATAACAAAATAACGTAATTATCCGAATTTAGTGACATGTCACTATTTTAAATGACATTTCAGTAAAAAATGAGCATTGATTTTAAAAATAGCAATGTTCAATTTATATGACATGTCTTAAAAAATGAATAAGTAATTTTTTTTTTAAATATACATCCTGTTTTAAATATATTCGGATTTAAAATATTATTAAATTTCCATTTTTAAAATACTTTCATAAAAAATGAAACTATTTTTAATAATTTTTAAGTTTTTTCACATTTAATTACATGTCACTAATAATGAATTTTTATTATTTTCAAAAACAGTGCTCAATATTGAATAACATGTCACTAAAATAGAGTACTCTATTTTATAGACTTTTATAGACATTTTAATATGTCATTCAATTCGGATGACTACGTTATATTATCAGCTGATAACATAACCGAGTAGTCCCGCATATAGGTATAAATAAGAATTCCATTCTTAGAACTTCAGAACGTTCAATAACTTAAATAAAGCTTTTTGAATATATATATTGTTTGCACATTTGTTCATCGTATCATTTTTTATCTAAATTTAATTTAAAAAAAATTTCTATTTTAAAAATGTAAGTGTTAAATTTTTACTAAAAATTTTATTACTACAATAAATGTGCTACTAATTATACATAAAGATAAAAATCTAAAACAAAATAACTAGTGAAATAAAAATGAGAGCAAACTGGCTAAACTTAAGTTGTGTAGCATGACTTGGATCAGCAGTAACCGAATCAAATTGATTCTTGTAGAAAATATCAACCGGATTTTGAGTTGACTTTTGTGTGGTGGTGCCAGACGTGGAATTTATTCTATCATTTGTGGAGAGGATTTCGCTCGGCAAAGTTGTTAACGGCAGAGCTGTGCTAACCGCAGTAGTTTTGTAATTCTCAAACACGTCCACATCATCGTCCTCTAGGGCTCCCAGTTGAAACACATTTTTCTTGTTCGCACTCCAGTCCATCCATCCGCCGTCATACATTGAAATTTTGTACAATCCGATCACCTCGGCATAAAACATGACCTCAGCCGATCTCATGCCATTGCCACAATAAAAAATTAAATTCTTTTTCTTATAATCAATGTCCAGCTGATCCCACATCCTCAAAATGTCCGATCCCGACCTCATGGTGTCGTCCAAATTTCTGTACTCCTCCAGCTCATTGGGCCCAGTGCCCGCCTTTCCCCAAAAGCTGCCCGGAATTCTTCCCTTGTACTTGACACCAGCATAGCCAGTCTGCTCGCCCGCAAACTCCTCAAAAGTCCTGATATCAACCAGCTGATACTGCTCGTTGAAAACATGTCTGTTCTTGACCAAATCAGCCACATAGCTTTCATCGACCATGTAATTGATGGGGGTCAAGGCCAACTGTGACTGTTCCTCGTAAAGCTTCAAGTTCTCGGGTATTCTGTTCTTGACACTGTATCCCTTGGTCCTGTAGGTCTCAAGAGGATAGTTTTTGATGAGCCAAGTGCGAAAGCCTCCGTTCAGCACGCGCACTTCTTTCACTCCCATCGATTTCATTATGACTGCTACTCGATAGGCCGGCATCGGGTCTGGATTGCCGTAAAGAATGACCATCTCGACATTGTACGGCAGTATTCCGTAGCTGAGAAGAGCTCTGGCCACTTGTTGCTTGGGCTTTCGTTTGCCGCCGCTCATCAAGTCTTCTATTTTGAAATGAACTGCTGTGGGTATGTGAGATTGTTCATAGGTGTTCTCAGCTCCTATTTCGAACAAAAAGTAGTCCGTTACTGGCTTAGTGTTGACTACGTAGCTGTCGTTGAACGGTCTTAGGATGGCGTACAAGGCCTCTGGCGAGAGCAGCTGGTCATAGAAGGGCTCTTGGAAGAATAGATTGCCTGTGACGTTTGAAGTGAGCACAAACCGGGAGAGCTCGTCAGCTGTTAGCTTGCACAAGTAGACTAGGTCTAGATTGAAGTTTGCGTTCAAGAACTGTTCAACTTTTTCCACTCGCTTCTTATTTATATCGTACACAATTATCGATTTTTTCTCTCCATCTGCGCTCAGGCCCAGCCTTGTTTCGATTGTGTGTTTGAGCTCTGATTCGAATAAATGTATCCAATCAGCGTCGAGATTAACTGAATTTGTGACGTGGCCGCTCTTCAGATCGTACAGTGTGGCCAGGCCTGTTTGATTGAAGTCAAAGCCTGTGCTGAACAACGCGTCGAATGACTTCCAGCCGTTGTACTCATTGGAGCTGCGCGTGTCTATGATCACGTGACTACTGGACGATTTGAACTGGGACACTAGTTGATAGAACTCGTTCGATGTTATCCATTTGGTGTTGTCGGCGCTGAGACAAGCTAGTTTAACAAGTAGGAGTGTGTAAACGAATGGGAGTTTCATTTTTAGTTTTTTTGACCCTTTTGGGTAGAACAAAATAAAAATTAGAAATAAAATTTTTTTGTTTTAATTTGTTTATAAATAAATTTTTTGAATTTTTTTTTTTTTAATTTAGAATCATTCTTATAAAAAATTTAAAGCGGAATTTCTGTATTTTTATTTTTATTTGCGAATAAAATTTATTAGAAAAAAAAAACATAAGTTTAAAAACATTGTCAAATTTACTGTTTCGATTAAACAATCAAAACCGGGCATTGTGAATTCTGGTACAATAAAATAAAACAAAATATTAAAATTTCCAAAGCTTAAGTTCTGAAAAACCAAAACATGTTCTGTAAATTGTAGCAGCTGAAAAATATTTTGTATAACCAATATACTGATTATGCAAAACTCTGCAATAAATCTGCAAAATTCAGAAAATTCTGAATTTGGGATATTATCAGACTTGTGCGTAAGTCAAAAATTAAAGTCATTTTTAAGTCATTTTTTGGTAAAGTCAAAGATTTGACTTGACTTCGGATTTTTTTTTAAAATTAAGTCATTTGACTTGACTTGACTTAGAATGAATTGAATTTCAAAAAATTTAATATGTGTTTTCGAAGGAATTTGATAAAAAAATCATCTAATTAATTTTCTAATATATATAACATTAAAATTTAAAGAATCATAATTAGGATTGGATGCTTGTTACCCGTTTTTTATTGACTTTCCCAAAAAAAATTCAAGTCATTCTAAGTCAAGTCAAGTCAAATAACTTAACTTAAAAAAAAAATCTTAAGTCAAATAATATTAAGTCCTGACTTGACTTTGACTTACGCACAAGTCTGGATATTATATTATATTAAACATCTAACTCAACTTTAAGTGGCGGTACAGAGGATGTATCAGCTGCTAAAATTTACAGAACATGTTTTAGTCGGGCCAGATTAAAGTTCTGACGTTTTTTATATTTTGTTTTTGTTTTTTGTACCAAAATTCACAATGCCTCAAGACCGTACTTTTTGCAAGACCAATTTTTACATTTACTACTTTGATAGATGAAGATGATGTAATAGAAAGTTCTCTAACGACTCAGCGTACAATCTCATTAAAAGACAACGAGCAACAAGGTTTGTTCCTGAAATCGGGAGAATATCCTATGAAAAAAGATTACTATTACAAGAAATTTGACAACACTTGAAATTAAAAGACTTAGAGGTGATTTAATACAAATGTTTAAAATAGTTAAAGACTTTGATGAAATTAACTGGTTTAATAAAATTGTGTTTAAAAAAGAACAGTCATTTCAATTGACACATCAACCAAGGTCTCACGAGTTCCAGATAGAAAGACAACTAGTCAAAAACTGTGATCAAAGTGACAATTTTTTTAAAAACAAAGTAACAAGGGTTTCAAACAATCTACCAAAAGAAGTATCCCTATCAAATGACATAAATGAATTTAAAAATAAACTTGACAGTCACATTAAATCTTTTAAAAGTTAATTTGGTACAAGAAGAGAAAAATAATTGTTTTCAATTTAATATCGAAACCAAGTTGTTCTTGTTTTAAAAAAAGCATTTAAGTCATATAATGGCTGTATAATCGATAAATGGGGTAAACATTGAAGAAAACTATAAAATTATAAATTTAGCCAACCTAACTTAAGTTAAAAATTCCTTTAAAACCGGCCGCAAAAAAACATTTATGAAACTAGCTATAAAAGTCTACTTGTCCAATACGCAAAAAACTTTGATCTGAAAAGTTAATTGAATGTGAATCATGCCAGTTTTGGTACCATTTTAGATGCGCCAAGTTGAGCAGGAATCGTCAAATGTTTTTCAAACATTTTGCTTTTTTTTCTAATAAATTAAATAAATTTACTGCACCAGAGAAAGAACAGGAACCTGCTACAAAAATCTAGTTGACTTTGATATTCACAGCTTGGGAGAACGGATTGGCTAAAATGAGAATAATAAAACCAAGTGAAAGAAGAGGGAGAGAAGGTCTGATTGAAATGTTTAAATTAGTAAACCGACTAGAGTAGGCTAATTAATCAGAGACCTTTAACCTTGATCAATAGAATAAGGTCCTGCAGCAATGTTAAGAGGCAATAGCATGATATATCAAAGGAAAAGCTTTCCTGTCAAGTTGAGAAATAATTTTGTTGATGCCCAAGTCTTGACATGTATCTACTTATTACTGTAGCTGAAGCATATGTTCTAGCTACTATATAAACCACTACCTCTTTTGTTATAACTTTGGATTCCATTTAATAAACTATTAACTAAATTGAATTGTTTTGTTTATTTCTTGGCTTAAATCCCTTAAGTCCAAAATCGAGACTTAACACAATGATTGCTAGGTATATTTTTAGTAATTCCACACTGCCTGAGAATTAAAAAAATTAAATTGATTAAATCAATCAAGTAGAAATCATTATTCAATAAATCAGTATTTGAAAAGCTTAAAGACAAACTTAGAATCAACATAAAGATTTGAAGGCTAACAAAAAATTCAAAAAACTTTAAGCAAACCAAGTCATGGCTCTAACGCTTAAAATGAAATTTAAATCAAAATAAAATTCAGTGAAAAAGTTACATTTTAATTGTAGAAATTTCACAAAAATATTGGTTATTATCTAATTAATTTTTATTGTTTAAATGGATTGGAAAAAATTATGTGTAATAATTAAAAATTAATATTGATGACTAATTTTTTTTTAACAAAAAATTTCAAATGTATATCTGAAATATTAAAAATTGTCAAAGTGGACAATATACTTAGCGAGTAAAAAATAAATGATAATTGAATACAAATCTTTAATTTAGATACTTAAATTTACCCTTAATTTTATTTTACAAGCTTATAATTGCAATCACATGCTGAGATAAAGGAATGGAATGGCATCCAAATGCTAAAGACGTTCCATTAGGTGAGCAAAGAAAAAGATGTCAACCAAAAAAAATAAAGTCCAAACTTGGATTTTGAATAAAAAAAGTCCGGACTTTTTTTTGGGACTTTTAAACAACTTTGGATAATCTTAAACCATACTAATAAAATGAATACATTTGTAATCTTTATTTTATATATTGATCATTAAAATATAAAATTTTATCATTAACTTTCCTTGATTAAAAGATGTCCTATTAATATTACAATATAATTTATAAGTGCGTCAGTTTTGAGAGAATGACCGTGGTGTCAAACTCTATATGGTTATAAAACTCTCTGTATAATTTCGAAGTAATTTTTATTTTTTATAAAGCTTTAAATGAAACATCGATCACAAAAGTTTTTTCCTTGATTTTAATTTTATGTATTTGATCAAATATTGTGAGTCTTGTTCAAAAAACCAGCATTATTAAAATGATCACATTTCTGTGATCAAGTGATCACATATTGGACAAGGCCCACTATTTGTCCCAAGTTATTTATTAAATATTTTTTTACTTAAAATATTTTATAAATAAACAAAGGTAGATAGTCAGTATATTGTGAATTAGGCTCTCCGTCAGGAAACTGACAACAACGTACTACTACTTATCCTATTCCATCAGCAAAACCAATTTAAAAAGAGACTGTCCACCTGGATCTAGAAATGTTGTAAAATATCCAGCTGCTGGTCAATCAGTTATTCAGCCAGAACCTAAAAACAAGAGAATAAAAAAACTAAATACAAATTTTCTTATTTTATTTGAAGTTATTTTGGAATTATAAATCTATTTTTTTAAATTTTTTTGTATTCATGATTATGAAATTTTTACTATAGAATAATATATTTTAAAACAGAAACGTTCTTTTAATTTATAAATCTTTTATTAAAGGATAAAAAAATATTACAAGAAAAAGTGGCCAATGTTTAATATCCTTAAAGAAAAAAAATATTTTTTTATTCTCATTGATCTTTAATTGATTAAAATATATTAAAGCGCAACAAAGTTAAATTTTGAGTTGCAAAATTTCATAATATTGATCATTATCTAATTATTATATAATTATTTTTGGCGATTTATTATTTTTTAACTAAAATTACTGAAACTTTAACTAAAATTACTAAAAAAAATTTTTTTTTCCTTAATTTGCAAAACTGATATTGTTCTTATTAATTTTTCTACATCGTATTAAAATTATAAATTAAACATAGTTATGCTTTAAAAAAACTAAAAATTAGCAGAAAGACGTTTAAGTCGACTTCGAGCATTTTTATTTAAAAATGTGAGTTCTGTAATCTGGTTTCTAATTAAGATCTCAATAATTCTTTGCTTATTACAATTCGGTTCCAATTAGGCACTAAATTTTTAAGGTGGCAAAGGATAAACAAAAAATTTAAAAAAAATAAAAAAAATTAAATTTTTTTAAATTTAATTAAATATTGAAAAAATTAGCATCAAACTTGATTTTTAAAATTAATTCACATTTTTAAATAAATTAAGTAATTTTATGAAATGTAAGTTATTTTTATATTCATCTAGAAAAATTGGTGAAAAATCAGTAATTTTAGTTAATGAATTAGCACACGCCATTATTTTTCTAGTTAAAAATTAAACAAATTTCGTTTAATAAAATTTAGTCATTTAATATTAAAAAATTGACAAAAAAGACCCTTTTTTTAAATCTAAAACTTAAAATTTTGATTTTTACATTTGATCATGAAATTCAATATGCCTAAATAAAATCCCTAAATTAAATTTTTATTTAAATCCAGTCCAAATCGCTTAAACATGTGTCTTACTTGACAGACTTCTATGGAAGCTCCCTACACCATACATAAGAACTTAGCCTAGAGCTTAGACAAAGTAATTTACACAAAAGAGGACTTTTTAATAGCCAGAAATAAGCCTCAAAAGTCTGTACATCCATGTACAGTACCGATTTGACAGGTGGATTTCTAGTAATTTTAAGTAAATTTACGTAAAATTACTTTGTAAAAAAGTGAATTTACGTAATTTTACGTAAAAATTGGTAAAAAAAAGTTAAAAAAGTGACTTTTGGTAAAATTTGATTTGATAAATAAAAACTACTTTTTTCAAAATTTAATAGAAAATAATAGAAAATTCAAATTTATTTTTGGCATTTTCAATTTTACCAATTTTTACGTAAATTTACGTAAAATTACCAGAAATCCACTTGTCAAATCGCTACTGTACTCTGTTTTTCTTATTGACCAAGATTTATGTATTGTTTTCAATGTAAACACAACTCATTTGCTTATTAAGCTTGTTTCTGGTAACAAAAGTGATGTAAGGAAAGACCCACAGTTGTATAGAAGTTAAGTTTGGAAATACCATAACAAAAAAAAAAACAAATCATAAAAACAAAGATGCAGAATGGTTGGGATCAGTGGCAAAGAGTGGATGAATGGAAATTATGTCCAGTAGGTCAAGTCTGACAGCTGTTTTGGTGGTCAATTTTAGCAAATTAGGTAGACAACAAAATGATTTTTGACCCTAATAAATAAAAGAGAAAAAAATTTCTAACAAAATGTTTAAAATTAAATTGTTCTCAACTTCCTTTTAATTTAGAAACAAAAGCATAAACTTAAGAATTTGACATTTAACTACGGCATATTTCTTGGTATTTTCAATTTGGCTCATTTGCTCTTTTCACTAAGTTCTTCTCTCTTTCTCTTTTTTTTTTATATCAAAAAGCTCCTAAAGGTTTATCTCGCAATATACTGACACAACAAAATGTTCTTTTCCTTTATAGTTATTTAGTGAGTAATTTCTAGCTCTAATTCGAGATTAATTCCCGCGGTATTATCCATTTGTCATTGTGAGTAGTCAGTGAAAGTTGATTTAAAAAAATTTTAATTACCAACTAAAGGCCATATTTTCCAACTCCAAAAGAAAGAGAGAAAAAGTGTGTATATGTGTGTGTGTGTGTGAATTCGGCTTATTCACAATTTTAATTAGAATTTAAACCCAATTGAAATAGGTTAAGTTTCTTTTTTCAAAATTAACAAATCTAGGAAGTCTAGAAGCCAGGATATATTTAAATAAATCTTTGCTTTCGATGCAATATAAAGGCTTTTATTTTTTGTTACGGTTAAAATACTTGGATTAGCGATTTAATTCATTTAAATAGTTGATCGCTTATTCATTATCTAGCATATTTTAAATTTTTGCATCAAGCTAGCACATTACGAACAACTAGTTTGGATTGTTTCGAAAGCCCCCATAGCGCAGTGGATAGCGCGATGGACTTCTAATCCATAGGTCGAGGGTTCGATCCCCTCTGGGGGTGCTGAATTTTTTCACACTTTTTACCAAACAATTGCTCTATTTGAAAAATTTAAATTATGGTGGCCGGTTCCAAGTCCAGATCGGGGACGGCAATGAAGACAAAGTTGCTTAGTGAAAAAGTTAAGTATCCTTTCTAGGGATACGCTTGGTTTGTGGTTCCAAGCTAGTCTAAATAGTTGCCGAGTTCGCAGCCTCTTAGTGCTCGGATGAGTGGCGCTGTTTATGATGAACGTCCCACAGTAACTAAGCCGGGTGAGTCGTAAGCATACCAGTGTCGGTCCCAAGTCCGAATTAAAAATGCGAGGGAGACTCACTAAGCCGTTCAAAAATTTAATTCTATCAAAATAGTCTTAATCTAAATAGTTCTAAATTTTAAGTAAATAAACAACGAATCCCATTTACTTTGAAAAAGACATGTTTTCAAAACTATGCAATACTTTAATTAGCTAACTTTTTTTTTGTATTTGATGAACTAATTTTTCTAAATTGCTTTCATTAGAAAAATTTTTGTGTATAGCAAAAAGTTAAAATAAACATTTTAAATCAACTTTTTTAAATTACTTAAAAAAAAACACTCATAATTTATTGTGCAATATATTGTTTATTTTAAACAATTTGAAAACTTTACCATGCTAATCTTATCTTAAAAACTGATTAAATTTTGAAAAAAAAAAAAATAAATAAAAACACCAATTTAATATTTATTTGATAAAAAAAAAATAACTTTGACTCTGAATTAATTAATATGATTCTTATAAAATTAAAGATGTAACAAGTTTTAGATGAATTAAGTGGAATTAAAATTTATTTTTATTATTCTATGATAATTAATGAACATTCTACTTTATTTCGTATACAGAGAAAAAAAAATTATAAAATTTTACATAGAGCTTTAATTAGCAGTAGTTGCTCGAGGCTCAGATAATTTATTTAAAATTCGCCTTTGAGTAAAATTTTGTTATCAGAAATATTAATTTTTAAGAGAATTTTTTATTATATAGATTAACTTTTTATTATTAGTTTGGCATAAACTTTATAATCGATTAGTATTTCTTAAACAAAAAATCAAAAATGTTTATTGTTAATGTTTTTAATTTAGCAGTGTGAGAATGGGAATTTTTCCACTAGGACGGTGCCAATTTAATTCATAAAGTATTAATTAAAAAAACATGAGTTTTCAATTTATTTTTAGTTTAAAATCCTAAAAACTTTACAAAAAAAAATCATAATTATTTCAAGATAATTTAAAAAAAAACTCAAAAGGATAATTTTTTTACTAGAGTTTTTTTCCCAAGACTAATTTAAGAAATTTAAAAGATTTCAATTTTTCTTATAAATATTCTTTTTTTAATTAATTATAAAAGAAATTTTTTTTAATTTAAATTTTTGTTGCAGATATCTTGGTAAAGAAAACACCATGGTAAAATAAAATGTTAGACTAGAAAAACACTAAGCCCCCATAGCGCAGTGGATAGCGCGATGGACTTCTAATCCATAGGTCGAGGGTTCGATCCCCTCTGGGGGTGCTAATTTTTTTTTATCTTTTAATTTGCTGCATTCGCAATTTTAATTGATAAGATGAAAGCGTCGCTCAGAACAAAATCTTTCCAGCCGATTTCTACAAATCCCACCTGAATCCATCTAGCAAATTTCTACGGCAACCATATTAACCTAATCTAATGGCAAAAACAGCACTTCTTTATTTTTGTTTTTATATCATGGTGTTTAAAAAAGCTCCAACAAGTTCTATGCAAATAGAATAATATCAAGGAAGTTCTACTAGTGTTAAATATTGCCGGTTGCGTAAGCCTAGCAAAAGCGTAGCCGATTAATCAAGTTAGATTAAAAAAAATTCAAAGATATTATTTTAAGTGTTTCAGATTAAGGTTAATTAAAAAAATATGTCAGATGAACTAATCTTGACAGAAACCTTATCGAAATAGAACCCTCGGTTGTTCGATTAAGCCAAATATTTATTTTTTTTTTTCAAATAAAATTTCTGATTTTTTATTAAAATAAATTTCTTTATTTTTTGTTCATTATTTCCTATTGATTTATTTAAAAGTCTTTTTTCTGACTCAAGAGCTAAACTCTAAGCCTATTTAAAATAGGATTAAAAATTTTTTGATTTTTTAAAAATAGTTAAATTTAAGTATTAGCTATAGAAAAAAAATGAAAATTTTGATTGTACTAGTAGTACAAATGGTGACAATGGCGATGGGCTATGACTCGCGCTATTTCAAACATGGCAATCGCCAAAATGAGTTCAATGGTGGCACTTGTAGTGAATTCATCAGCTTGAACAACTTGGACTCTTGTTGCTCGCAAAGAGATGACGATTGCTACATGATACACTACGATACCAGATGCTACTGTGACATTTTTTGCGATAGACCTGATTCCAGCGATTGCTGTCCGGACGCCAAAAATGTATGCCAAGTTCAACCACCATTTTTTCCCATTACCACCAAAAGTGATTTTTTAAAAAAAAAATTTCTTTCACTCAACTCATTTGGTTTTTATTTAAAGCCTCAACTTTAAGTCCTTTTTGCTACCATGCAGGTAATTGGTACTCGAGTGGTCAGCAATTTGTTGACAACTGCAATGAGTGTGTGTGCAACGAGGGTAATGTGGAATGCACCAGCAACCGGTGTTTGATAAACACCGATCTACTGCACAGAATCAACAGTGATCCTTAGTAAGTAGAACTTTTTAGATTAATTAAAATGAGATATTTTTTTATAATAATTTAACTATAATTTTTTGGGGCTAAAATATTTTTATAAAATTAAATTTTTTATTTTTTTTTTTTTAATTATACACAAGCAAATTTTTTCTTGGAATTTTTTATGTTCAGAATAATGATGACTTAAAATAGACAATTGAAGGATTAGAAAAAAATTAATCACACTTTTAATTTTTAAGTCAAATAAAGTAGTTGTGTAAATATTTGCTAGTTTTAGTGTTACCTTTCTTTAACTTTTCTTTGCTTTTAACTCTAAAAAGAAGATTAGGAAAAAGTAAAAGAGTTGTGAGAAAATAAAAGCCGCTGAATTAATAAGACTCAAGAGGGTTTTCAAATCTACTTTGAATAAAAATAAAAAGAAGTGTGAGAAAGTTATTCTCTAGATAGAAAAATAATTTTTTTTGTGAAAAATTTGCTAATTTAAAAAAATTAAAATAACTAGATATTTTTTCTAAATATTTTTTTATTGATTATGCCAAGCTTACGAAGTAATTAATTAAAAGCCTTCTTATTTTCTTGTTTCTCGGGCCAAAATAAAAATTATTAGAAACTTGGGTTAATTTAACTTTTTAAAATAATATTTATATTATTCCGAATAATATCAATATTTTTTCAATAATTCACAATTTAATTATATAATATAAATTTTATAAATTTTAATTTTTTTAGACTTTTACCATAAAGTATTCAATTTCATCTTAAAAAGAAAACACATTTTTATACCTAATTATGTTGTGATTGATTATGTTGTGAAAATCAAATGAAAATTGCCGAAAAACAAAGCTATAGATCTTTTTATTATAATTAAATTAAACAGCTCATTTTGGAAGAAAATTAAATGAATCTTTAAAATAAATAAATCTTAGCATTTATTTTAAAAATTTTGAAAGACCGAAAATTAACCAAGATTTTTTTCGATAATTTTTATTTTGCTCTGAATATTATGATGATAAGAAATGTTTAATATTTAAAATTTTATATTTTTTTTTTTCGCAGAAAGATAGCTAACATAGCGAAACTACATCTAGTGTCGCTCCGTAGGTCTCCTGTTGTAACTTATTATTATTATTTATAAAAAATATGCAAAATTTTATTTAGATGTAGATATTTTAAAAACTTCTTTAAAATTTTTGATAATTAGTAAATAAGTAATTATCTTGTTATGATTTTTCATAAATTATTAACAAAGAATATCAATTATTAGGACATTCTGATCACCATAAATTTAATAATTTTAAGTTAGTACATGGTTACATACATTTTAAAATGGACAAAAAAAATTTTTATCTTTAAAGAAAAATTTTTACATTTTAGCTTTAAAAATCCTGAAAAAATGCTACATGTAAAATATAACAAGACTTTATTGATACCATATTTTAATTTTATCAAATTTTTACCTAGACCTAGGCTTTATTAATGATCAAAAATTTCAACGATTTAGAAAAAATATTAAAAAAGAAATAAGTTTATATAAAAATATACAAAATTCAAATATATTTAATTTAAAATAAAAAATTTTGATAATAGTATTTGAAAAATATAATTTGATATTTTATTAAATTTTATGAAATATCTATTTTAAAATTTTATTTTAATGCGAAGTTTAAAAATCTTTATATTTTTATTCTGTTTTTTGGCTCTTATTAAAATCGTGGAAGCGGATTATCTAGCAATCGCTAGTAAACTTGAAGGCTGCATTCATTAAATAAAAAATTAAAAAAAAGATTTTTATTTAATAATTTAAATGTGCTAATTTAAAAAACTAAATTTTTCTAATGGTCATTTTCTATCATGTAACTAGGATAGATATTCAACTGGTCAAACATTTTTCCTTGTAATTAGTTACATGGTCAAACTAAGGATATAAATAAACTTTATTTAAAGTAGAATTTAATTATTTAATAACAAGTTTGTTTTTGAAATTTTTGCTTAATTTTATCATTTAATATCCTTTTTTTAAGCAAATTCACAGATTTTATTATTCATCTGAATAAGTCCCAAAAAATTTTTTTAATTTTTATCTAAAATTGTTATATAAAAATTTTTTTTAACAATAACTTTAAATTAAAATTGAGATAAAAAGATTTTATTAAAAAAAATTAGATATTAAATATATTTTTTATCGAGAGCTATTTGATATTTTTCTTAGGGAGGTTTGAAGAAATTTTTTACAAAAATAATTTATTTATTTAAAAAGGTGTTAAATATTTTATCTGAGGATTTTTTTTTCTAATACAGCTTGAATATTATCTATGATTAAAATTTGATGATAATAAATAATTTTTACTATTAAGGTTCAAAAACCAAGACGAATTCTGATAGTTTAGAATGCTTGAATTTATTTTCTATCACAAATAGTTTTCTAGAGCATTCAATCTAGAGCATAAAAATTTAGTTTAAAGATAAACTTTGGCTGAAGGGGTGAAATTTGAGTAAATCATTAATTTGAAATTTAAATCAAAAATAATATAAATTGTTTTCAATCGACTAAAATTGTTTACCCTTTATATCAAGAACAAGCTAGAGAATTTATTTTAAAAAAATTATTTCATGAAAATTAGCAGTTTTTAAGTCGAAATATCTAATGGGGTTATTCTAAGGCGAGAATAAAGTTTCACCCAAATTTGCCTTGTGTTGAAAATCGAATATTGTATTTTATTTAATAATTAAATATTTTTTAATTAAAATTTTACAATTTTTCAAAATAAAATTTAAAGTTTAATAATAATTGAATATATAATAAATAAATTTAGAATTTGATTTTTTACAATAAATATTAATTTAATTCATACTTGCGCAAAAGTCAGATTTTTAAAAAGTTTTAAGTCAAGTAATTTGATCAGACTTGGAATATTTTTTTTAAAAAACCTTTTGAATTGAATTGAACTTTTTTTTCTGAATAAAAGTCATTTAAAATACTTTGAAATAAAAATTGCCGCTTTGATAACTAGATGGAACGGAAAAAAAATTAAAACAAAAATTCAAATTTAGCCTAGTTCCGTGACTCGACTTAGACATTTTTTCTTTTAAACAACTATTATTTAATTTGTATAAAAAATTTTATCAAAAATTGAATTTTATACTTTGTAATTTTTTTTTCTTATTTTTTTTTATTATTTATTTCAATGAACGTCTTTGAGTCGATGAAAAATTAAATTATAAAGAAAAAATAAGCATAAAAATTAGAAAAATATAATTATATCGAAAATTTGAAAAGTTTTATTTATTTGCCTTCCGAAATCACAATAATTATTTTTCTCAAAAGGTTCCAATCTTTATTATATTGTATAATGACTCTGAATTGACTTAAGATTTGTGACTTTTTAAAAACTCTGGTTTTAGCAAAATTTTCAAATCTATGCAAATTACTTGTCAAATAAAAGTTTTGGAATTCATATCAATTCCAACCAAAAATATTAACTTTTGAACAAGTCTTAAATAAATAATTAAATTTTTCTTAATTAAATTTATAAATTAAATTTTCAAATAAATTTATGTTTCAATTTCTGAGTTATTTGAATTTTAAATTTAACTATCTTGAGATTAAAACATTAAATTTATCTTTTTAAATTGATTATTAAAGCAATTTTTTTAGGCAATTAAATTTTGCTCTAAATTTTTTATCTAAATATAAAAATATTGTTGAAAAACATGGGAAATTTCAACACTTATTTTGCCGGTAATTTAAACTATATAACTTCATTTCCCATTTAAAATAACTCAATTAGATATGTCGACTCGGAAACTTTATTATGAAATAATTAAAAAAAAAAAAAAATTTAGCTTTTTCTTTATTTAACACATTTAAGCTTATCACCATTGGAAAAATTATTCAACAATCTCAATTTTTTGAGAATAGAAAAAAAAATTTAATTTAATTGAAATTTTATATTTAATAAACATTTGAACAAAAAAAAATTTTATTAATTTAACTAAAGCTCGACTTGGAGAGCTGAGAACTATTCGAAATTTTGGTCAAAAAATCTAGAGTATGGCTACAAGCATAAATTGGGCACTAGAATTCCAGTCAGAATCCAGCGCGCAATCCGCAATGATCCGGTGCCAAAAAAGGAAAGCTATGACTTTCGTGCCGAGCCATTCATGGTCAACAACTTGAGAGCAATTAGGGACCAAGGTGACTGTGGCGCCTCTTGGGCTTTCTCAGCATTGGACACAGCGACTGATCGTGTGGCCAAAGTATACGAGGGCAAGCTCGGAAATGAATCAATGTCAGTTCAAATGCTGCTCTCGTGTGTCATTCTGCCAGGAAATGCCAATGGCTGCTCACCGGCCTCCATGGACCTGGGCTGGAAGTTCATTGAGAGCACTAGTGCGGACCAGGACGGCAGAATCATTGGCGGCATTGTCAACGAAGCGTGCTACCCACTAGAAAGTGACAAGACTGGTACGGCCACTGAATGCAAAGTAAACTCAAATCTGAACCGTATTGTATGTCCCTCGGATGGAAGGCTCTACAACAAGCAATTGATGAACTCCGGACCCGGGTACCCCATTCGGGCAAGCTCGTCAAATGACCTAATGGAGGAGATCGAGGAAAATGGACCCATTCAAATGGCATTCAAAGTCTATGAAGACTTTTTCATGTACAAAAGTGGCATTTACACCAAGCACCCCTATGCTGGTTTGTTAGATGTCGACGACCCGTACCACTCGGTCAAAGTTATCGGATGGGGAACCGAGAACGGAGTCGACTACTGGGTATGAATGGAATTTTGAGATCAATTTTTTTTTCTAAATTTATTAATTTTTTTATTTTGAATTTTGTTTAATTTTTATTTAATTTTTTTAATTTCGTAAAATATTTTTAATTTTTTTCAGATTGCTGCTAACAGCTGGGGTGCTGATTGGGGCGAGAATGGTTACTTTAGGATCAAAAGGGAAGATGATGAAACTGAATTTGGTCGATATGGCTTTGCTGCATGGGGATCTCGATCAAGTTATTTTTTTTAATAAAATTTTATTTATAATTAATTAATTTTTTAAAATAAGTTAATACAAAAAAGAAGAATAATTATGGCAAAAACAAGTACAGATATTTTAATATTCATAGAAGAGAATAATGTGTGTTTATAGAATTTAATTCAGCTGAAACAATAGTTTAGTTTTGATTTTTTTTTAACTTGATTTTATGATTTATCTAATCTAAATAAAAGTTTAGTTCCTTTATTTTTTTATATATGCGTTAGTACCTCGAAAGGTTAATCTATCCTAAGTTTTTTTGAATTTTTCAATCAAAAAGGAACGCTTTTTTAATCATTTTTCCCTTTAAATTGTATTAAATTTAAACATTTTGTTAAGACCCAAGTCTTGACATCTCTCAATATGTTATTAGAGTTGCATGTTCTAAGATTAACTGCAGCTAAAACACACGTTCTAGCTACTATATAAACCACTAACTATTTATTATAACTTTGGATTCCATTTAATAAACTATTAACTAAATTTAATTGTTTTATTTATTTCTTGGCTTAAATCCCTAAAGTCCAAACCGAGACTTTACATTTGGTGCCCAGTGGGAGGATTCTGCTATATATTTTAGTAGGATCCATTGAAGAGAACAAAAACACGTGTTGTGACACGAGGAAAGTAAATGATCCATTATGAGTGGAAAATTCGAAAAAATGCTGAGGCAAAGAATATCGAATTTAATCGGACACATTTTCCGACCAGAATCAACTCAAAACCCAACCAATCCAATACCACACCCGAACGATTTAACGTATCGGAGTATTTTGTCCATTTTGGCTGAGAAGGTAGAGTACCAATTCTTACAGTACTGGCAATTAAACCAATCGGTTTTACTCGTTATTTCGATTGTGGTTTTAGTCTTCATACTAATAGGGAACAAGTGGTTTAATGGTTCTGGATTAAGAAACACGTGGACTCTTATCAATTCGCCAAATAGTTGGTTTATCATATCAAAAACACAACATCCATTGTCAGTACTTAATGTACCTACATACATGGAGAGTAATTTCTCTCAACAAGATGATATGTTGAAAAAAGATTTCTCAAAACAGACACAACAAAAAACTCAGAAACCGAAAATGGAGTATAACTCCGACAAAAAAACACTAGATGTGTACACACAGATGCTAAGAATGACTGCGGTCATCAGTATCTCAATAGTGGTTGCATTAATAGTTTGGGTTTTTAGTAAATGGTCGCGATACGCTTTGTCAGCGATAATTGTTCCACCTAACAATCTGTCTACAAGAATACAAACCCAATACCTATCGTTAAATAAAAACAGACCATACACACCAATAAGATTTAGCCATCAGAAGCATTTTAAAAGAAACGCAATCAAACACAATGATAAAATGCAATTTGCCCTCAGACAATCAAAATTAAAAAAAAAAAAAAAAAAAAAAAAAATTCAAAATTTAAAATTTTAAACTCAAAATTATTAAAATCGAAAAATGCAAGACGAACACGACATTATGGTACACGGCGTCCCGAATGTACAAAATGCAAACGAAATACTCCGAAAAGAGCTGGACAAATATAAACAAAAGTTCGGTCCGATCAAATGGCTAAGAATGGGTCCTAACCGGGGTTTCCACAAGACAAATTACGCTTTCCTAAGATATCAGGACAGCTCAATACACCAGGAAGCCACCGACTTCCTAAATAAAGTCAGTATCCCCGAAACCAACATCTGGTTCGAGATTAACCCACGCCCGACCACGATCAATCACCATCGACAGGAGGAGTCAGTAACCCCAAAAGTGTCTCGGTTGATGGAGGAGCTTTGCGAAGAAAAGCGAAAGCTCGAACAGAGCACCAAACAGTGCCAACAACAGCGACTGGAGGCTGAAGCTGCCAATCAGCGGGCTTCCAATGCTGAAACTGAATTGGCAGAGAGCCGCCAGCTAATAAATGACTTGCAAAATCAAGTCAGCCGATTGGAACTCAACCAACAACAACTGCAGGTGCAACTGAACAACAGTCGAGATTTGGTGCGTGATCTCCTAACCGAACAAGGAAACCAACGATGGCCATCGCAAGTCCAAAGACAGGTCACCGGAAGCCAACAGCCAGTCCAAATATCGAACTTTGTGTCGATCAGACAACTTTTCAGGCCACCAACGACAAAGGCCCATCGATTCCTTGGAGGACCATGTCCAGTGTGCCTCGAGCAGTTCGAGAACTGCCCTTCAATCGTCTCGACACAATGCGGACACCTCATGTGCGAGGACTGTATGTACGGGTACGTCCGCAACTCCGATCGTGACGTCCGAGAACGTTGCCCAGTTTGCCGTTCGCAGTTAGCCCAAAACTACTACCACAAAGTCCTCTATAACTAGTGTGAGTCTCCATTTTTTTGGTGTTTCTTTTGTTTGTTTTTTTTTTTTTTTGTTTTGTTTTGTTGTTTTGTTTTTTTTTTTGGTGGTTTTATTAGTAAGGTCGAAAATTAAGAGGCTGGAACTCTTTGCTAGTAAAAGGGGGAGGTATGTTAAGACCCAAGTCTTGACATCTCTCAATATGTTATTAGAGTTGCATGTTCTAAGATTAACTGCAGCTAAAACACACGTTCTAGCTACTATATAAACCACTAACTATTTATTATAACTTTGGATTCCATTTAATAAACTATTAACTAAATTTAATTGTTTTATTTATTTCTTGGCTTAAATCCCTAAAGTCCAAACCGAGACTTTACAATTTGATCAAAGTATGTCATTAAAAATGTTGTTAATAATGTTGATCAAAAAAGTTTATCAATAAAATTTTTATATCAAAAAATTATCTTATCTTTAAAAAAAATTTAAATAAAAATTGAATTGACAAAATAAACATACGAAAGATCAAGAATTTTTATTTTATAATTGGATGGTCTTCCGGCATGTTGAAGTTTATGATCAAATGATCAAATGCTCAATTAAAAAGTAATCATAATAATTTCTCAAATTAACGAAATGATTTTTTTTTATTGGTAATGATGTAAAATATTATGCTGCAGTCTCAAAAAATTATTTTAAGTTCATCATTAAATAAATGGATTAATAATCGATTTTTAGAATTAAAAAGAGTACAAAATCCGAAAGACAAAAGATTTAACTTCGCAAAGATAATAAGATTAAAAAACCAAATAATGTTTTATGTTAAAAAAAAATTTATTTATTTGCATTATTAACTTTACTAAAAAGTCAAAAATAATCGATCATTTTAGTTAATTTTGAACATACTATTAATTTAAAATTTTTTTTTTTTTGAAATTTTAATGTAACAAACTATGTTAATCAATGTTACATAAAGAATTTTATAAAATTCTGCCTAAATCTTCAGGAAATTTATTATTAAATATAAAATGAGCAATTTGATATAAAGTTTTGATCATAAACTTCAACTTGCCTGGTCTTCCTTATTTTATTAAATATATTTTAGCTTTTAATAATAAATAAATAAATGAATAAAAGTCGGACAAAAATTATATATATTTTATTGAAATAAAGACAATAAAATGAATTAATGACTATTATTTTGCTTAATTTATAGCTTTTTATTGAACAAAAAGTAAAATATTTTACTAAAATTTTATCCCAAATAATTAAGATACACAAAATTTCTTTTTACTAATAAAAATTTTTAAGTCCTTTTTTTTTTCAAATCTTATCTTAAAAATTAAATTTAAATAAAAATTTAACTGACAAAATAAGCATACCAAAGATCAAGAATTGTATTTTATTATTGGATGGTCTTCCTTATTTTATTAAATATATTTTAGCTTTTAATAATACGACAATTAAAAAAAATTTTTTTAGAAATAAATATTGATTTAATTTTGTATCTAATTTTGAAAAAAATTAATGCCAAAAATTTAGTAAAAATTCCAAATTTCACAAAAAGCACACGAAAGCCAAAAGCCAAGAAAACAAAAGCACACGTAAGCCAAAAGTCAGGAAAAATAAACCAAAATAATAGCACGCTGTTTTGTCAAATGGACACAAATTTTTTACTCAAAACAAACTGGCCAACGTTTGGACAAGGTGTCGTATCTGGGCTCTCAAAAACTTAACATGAATGGAATGAAAATATTTAGAAATTCGTCCTGGAACTTTCAAATCATGTGAATCACCTGGAACAAAGAGAAATGGAGAAAGACATTGAAATAGATAAACTGAAATCTGAATTGGCAATAGCAAAAAAAACAGTAAACTCATCCAATATCAGTACACAATGGATTCAAGTGGTAAAAAAATGAAACAAAAAATGCTTAAAAAACAGCTGATCAGAAAGTTGTAGCAAATGCAACCATCACCTAAATGAATGAAAAAAATAGAGAAAAAAAGATGTGATTATTTATGGTATGTCAGAATCAAAGAAAGAGATTTTAACAGACAAGAGAGCGGAAGATGAAGAAAAAATCAATAAAATTCTGACCACTATTGGAAAAAGTGATGTCAAGCTAGCGAATTCGAGACAATTGGGATCAAAAGACCAAAGAAAACCAGGCCCAATTCTAGTAGATCTCAAAGAAGAAGCAAGTTTATCTTAGTCCAGATTTGACTAAACCGAAAGAGTTTTAGACTATGAATTGCGAAAACAAAGAAACGAAGCAAATAATGGTCTTTCACAAGGCTCGCCATTTCGATATGGCATCCGTGGAAATCAGATCGTCAAATTCAAGAATTAATAATCGTTCGTCAGAAGCGTCATCACGTGTATATAGTCTCGAATATTTAAAATGAATTTATTTAAATGCTACTTCTTTAAATAATGAACAAGATGATTTCAGTGCGGTAATTGAAACATATAGCCCACAAATTGTGGCAGTTAGTGAGACTTGGTTCAAGAGCATCTCAATTACAAACGTTAAAGGATACAATTTGTACAGAAAGGACATAAGTGATGGACGCAGAGGTGGTGGTGCATGTCTCTACAATTATGAATATCTCTACTCATTTGAATTAAATGATGCAGGTTTTAATTTAAGTAAAATAGAGCAAATTTTGGTAGAAGATAACTTTAACTGTGATAAATATTTGGCTGGCTGTCTTCATAGGCCAAACGATTTTGTTGGTATGAACGATTTTGATTTAGTTTTCAAACAAGCTTGAGACTATGTGGATGAAAAAGGTTTTTAGATCTTCTAATAACTGGTGATTTTAACTTTCCATCAATCATCTCGTCAAATGGCTGTGTGTCAGAAATCTTAAACGAAAATGGCATCGAACATAAATTTAGAGAGACGCTAAGTGATACTTTTCTATATTAGCAACTAAATATACCAACTTTTTAAATGTCGAAGCGAAAAAGCTGTCAAAACTTTGGATTTGATTTTCACGACTCAGCCTGACAGTGTGTATGCAATCGATACAAAATTTGGGCTTGATAACATTAATAAAGGACATCTGGTGATCTTTTTCAATTTTGTTCTCAAAAACAAGGTAGGTAGCTAGTAAGGAATCATATACATGTAAAATATTTATTTAAAATAAAGCTGGTTTTGAAAAATTTCTCATTTTTTATCAAATATTGATTGGGCGCACTTATTTAAGAATTTTAACATTCAAGAAGTGTTCAATGAGTTAATTCTTGTATGTCTGCGAAGCTAGTAATCGATTCATTCGAGTGACTGATGGCTCTAAAAAGAAAAGTAAATCAAAACCATGGATAAAAGATGATCTAAAGATCGTAATTATAAATAAGAAGAATCTTAGTTACAAGAACTGTTCATGTAATTCGAAGGATCTGGATCTATATTAAGATTACATGCGTATCTGTAAATTAGTCTCATCAAAAATTAAAAGAGCCAGACTTACTTATGAGCAAAATTTAGTGGAAAAAGCTAAGAAGAATCCAAAAATATTGAACAAATACCTAAATGATCAACATGTAATCAAATAATCAATCAAAGCATTAAAAAAGTCAAACTATGAATTAACACAAGAAACGAAAGAGATATCAAATTTACTAAATAAATGATTTCAAGATGTTTTTGTTATTTAACAAGATGGTGAGCTTTCACCTTTTGTAGTTGGACTTAATTAAAACGGGTCAGAATATATTGACATTGAACCAAATGATATTAGTTATGAAATGGTTTTCAATAAATTACATGACATGAATCAAATAAATCATTTGGTGTCGACAAGCTTCATCCGTTTTTGCTAAAAACTGTGCAGAAGCCTTTAATGTTCCCTTAACTTCGAATTTCAGAGTATCACTATCCAATAGTCAGCTTCCAATACAAATCAGATCAGCAAATATTACTCCATTGTATAAAAACGGTGATGGATCAACGGCCAGCAATAATCGCATTGTGTCTTTAACTTCAATTCCGTTCAAAATTATGGAAAACATAATTAGATCCAAAATGGAAGGCTATCTTTATATGAAATAATGTTTTATCTAAAGAACAGCATTGATTTGTCAAGAAAAAGTAATGTTCATCTAATCTTCTCGAAACTCTAGATTTCAATGAGCCTAGACAAAAGCATTCCTGTTGATGTGATTCTGTTAAATTTTGCGAAAGCATTTAATTCTGTTCCGCACAGACGACTAATAGCTAAATTGAAAGCGTATGGCTTTGATGGTCTGAAACAAAAATGAATTGAAGCGTTCTTGAAAAATAGAAGACAACGAGTTGTCCATTGTTAAATTTTGTCGGATTGGGTTGATATTTTTAGTACCACAAGGATCAGTGATTGGTCCACTATTGTTCGTTTTGTATATAAATGATTTATCAAAAGTAATACAGAATGTTTTAAAATGAATGCAGATGATACTAAAATATTCTCGCAACCGTTATCAGAAATAAGCGCAGCGAAACTACAATCAGATTAAGATTTAATTTTCAAGTGGACTCAAGATTGGCTTCTCCTATTCAACACATCAAAATGTGTGGTTATGCATTATGGTCATAAAAACAAAGAATTTCCTTAATTTATTAATGGTAAGAAATTATAAACGTCTGTAACCGAAATAGATCTTGAAGATATTTTTAATAAAAATCTTAAATGGAAAAATTAAATGATGGAGGCTACAAACAAATCCAATCAAATGTTAGGTCGCATTAGGAAGTCATTCGCTCGTTTTGATTGTAAGTTATTAAGATCTTTGTATTTAACTTTTGTTCGTCCTCTTTTGGAATTTGCGGTGCCTGTATGGTCTCCAATTCTTAAGTCTGACTGCGAGAATGTTAAAAGGATTCAACGCAGAGCTACGAAATTTGTTTCTTCAATTAGAAACAAACCGTATGAATTCAGATTGAAGGCATTGAACATTCCAAATCTGCTGAAAAGAAGAAAAAGAGGTGATATAATTCAATTGTACAAGTTCATGCAAGGAATAGAATTGGCTGTAAAAAGCATTAATTTTAATGTCACAAAAAACCATGGAATAGGTAAAAATTTTAAGTCATTTTTTGGAGTAGAATATTTTTTTCCGTGCCACAAAAGACTAAAATTTTAACATCTAATTATTTTTTTTAATATTAGATTCCGTTTTATTTTAGCATTTTACTATATTAGTACAATATTGAACAATTTTGGAAATAAAAGTGGGAAATCACAAAAAAATTTTTAATTATTTTTATAAAATTGAATACAAAAGAATTTTGATTTTATTTATTAGTGTTTATGCTGAATAAGATTTACTTTAATAAAGAAAAATAAATTATAATTTTTGTATTTTAGTCAAATTAAAGTTGTTTGTAACAATTTAAATTTAAAATTTTATTTTTATTGGCTATTTTTTATTCAGTAAAAATCATAAAAATAATAAAAAATAATAAAAATCTCAAAATAAAAAATAAATAAAAGCCTTATTTAATAAACAATTATCATGATCATTAAAATTTAATGTTAAAAAAGCAGCTTTTAGATATTTTTGGGAATCATGAAATTCTAAATTTTTATTAAATTTTTTATCTTTTTCAATCCTTTATTTAACAGAATGATAGAATAGATATTAATGATAGAAAGGTATTTAACAGAATTAATTATTAAACCGAAAGAGCAATTAATTAATTGAAATTAATTTCAAATTCCAAAAATAAATTCTAAAAATATTTACATAATCAGATCTATCAGAGGCGGTAAGAAAGTTTTAAAATGAACTCCGTCAAGAATGAAAAGATTAAATTACGAACTATACGAAGAATTGCCCTTTCGATATTTTATCTATATTTAAATAAATACAAATTCCTTTTATGTAAAGAAACTACTTAACAAAAATTATATCATATTTCTAATTGAAACTTGGCATTATGAGAATGATTGTATTTTAAACGAATTTGAAACAACAGATAAAACTTAGTTAAAATCAGCTATGGAGTTAAAAATAAAAGAAGGAAGACCATATGGAAGGATAGGATGGATAATGAAAAAAGAATTTTCAGATTATGAAGTTTGATTTTTACTAAAAAAAAAAATCATTGTTACAGATAAATAAACTTATGGGGAATAAAGATAAAAGTTGTCAAAGAAATCAGTCTATTAGTTTTTAAGATTTATCATTATCTAAATTTTTCTAAACACTCTAGCAGTATAACTCTTACTGTAAATTAGAAATTTTTAGTATAAAAGGACTCTTTTTTTGTCAACTTCTGTAAAAGTTCAGTCTTTTTTTAAAACATTTATCCTACCTTATTCTGATTATTGTCTCTAACTCTTTTGTGTTATTTTTTAATAAGGCAATAATTAAACTGGCTAAAAGTTATTATTTTTCTGTTTTTAAACGGTTTAAATTCAAGTTTGAATCGAAAAACTTTAATGAGGTTATTAATTTTTGGGTCTCCCTTTTCCGCCCAAACAAAAAGCTTTTTAGCACAAAATTTTGTGTTTAAACAATAATTTTATTTTGCATGAATTTTTTGTATTTGAAATTAGAAAAGAAAAATTTCAAAATTTGCTTTATCAACAAATGAGTTAACAAAAAATACATTCTAAAATATCGCATTTTATTTGTTCTTAATTGCAACTATAACATATAAATGATTTTAAGAAATCTAAAAAAAACATCAGATTACTTTGAAAAAAATAATAAAGAAAATACATGTAGCTGCAAATTCTTTGTGAAATATGCCTCCTGTTCTCATTTAATGGCATTAAAAGAATTGCTTAATTGTATTAAAAAATAAAATAAATATTTTGCATTTTTTTTTTATTTAAATAATATTATGGTTAAAACAAAAAATTTGTTGTGCTAAAAAGCTTTTTTAGACTTATTAGATTTTTTGTGCTGAGAAGAGGGGTCTTTCTGCTGAATAGATTTTTCTTGTGTTGAAAAGATTTTTCTTTGTGCGGAAACAATATTCTCATAATTTTTTGGAAAAATATGGCTTATATGCTTTTCAGCAAAGATTTTTAGAAAGAATGTTATCATTCTCTTTTAAGACTTTTTTCTATCATAACTCGCCGAATTAATAAAAAACCTTTCAAAAAATGACTCGAGAAATTAAGTTACAATTTAAAAAATAGTGAAAACCTGATCGAATCGAGAGCTAATACTAACAGTGGGGAAAAAACATTTGCATTTTTAATTCAAGATTGAATAAAAAGCTTTGTGATCAATAGATCAATGCTAAAAATTTAAACATTCAGGCCATTAAATTGATCTTGATTGACTATAAAAAAAAGTTTAAAAATTTGATATAAATTAATCACAGTTTTATTGTTTTCAAAATAAAAGTTAATTTTATTTTCATAGAAATCTTAATTATTAATCTTAATCTTAATACTTAATTATTTAAAAATTTTATTAAATTAAAAAAATGAAGTTTTAATCATTTGATTACGATAAGGGCACAATGATGTTGATTAGTTTGAAATTGATCTGTTCAATTTGATTTAAACAAGTTCTTTTTAAGTAAAATGATCGTATTTGTCTCGAATCGATAAGTCTAAAGGAAAAATTAAAAATTAAAATTTAAAACTAAAAATTTTAAAAATGAAATAAATTTTTTTTCTTCGACCTTCTTTTAAATAGCCTCTAGTTTTGCAAAATATTAACTATATCATCAATTATCTTAGTATTTTCCTCGATGACTTGCTTTCCAATATTTTCAAGATCGCCAATTTTACCATGTGCGTCTAAGCTAATCGGCTTACTGAAATAAGCTTGTAGCTTTATGTACCTGTTGCTAATCAAATCATTCATCTCTTGGTCAACGGCGTTCTGATGTCCTTCAATCATATAATCACTTGCATTTTGAGCCCAAAATAGAACCGAGTTTGATTTGTTTTCATTAAAAACACTACCAATATCGATTCCAGTACCCAACGAGACAACATAAATATCTTTTTTATCTATTTTCAAATCATTGACTGCATGGTTAAAAGCCAAGCGTGCTGGATTATTTGCCAACAAGCCCCCGTCCATTAAATCATGCTGAATACCGTTTACATGAAAAGCTGGAAAATAGGTTGGTGCTGCCGTTGCTGCAGTTAGAACATCAACTAAGCAGTAGTCGTGTCGTGTCGTTTCACACTCGTACTTTGAAAATACTTGAAGTGTTTTTTGTTGAGTCGACGTTGGTATTAAAACATGGTTGATCATGTCTGATAAATTGTTTTGTCTTTGTATTTTCTTTTGCAGACAGTTGATTAAGTTCTGTTGTTCGTAACCGCGTTTAAAAAAATGTTTTCTAGCAAAAATGTTCTTGCTTTCTTGTATATAAAAATTAAGCATCTCATTTGGACTGTACTTTGGAATTCGACTTCTATCCCGAATTGGTACATTTAAACCAGCTGCTAGAATAGCTCCGGTCGAGGTACCTGCAAACATGTCAACAACAGATACAAGTGGAGAAGATAGTCGACGTTGAATTTCTCTTAGTATCATAGCTGGTATTATGCCACGAACACCACCTCCGTCAATTGAAATGATTCTAAATTTATTCGAATTTTTTTTGGCAAAAACTTGTTCGATCAAATTAAATCTTTTAAAGTCTGTTTGATAAATTTTACTGAGCTGCTTATTCTTTGATTCATTTTGAAGACTTTTTGCTATTTCTAGTTCTTTTAAGCACTTCATTGTCTTCTCGTCATTTTTTTCTTTTTTAAATTTGATCAGAGCCATATTGAAATATTGAAAAGCGTCGTTATAGTTTTGCATGTTGCGCTCAATAATTCCGTAGTAGAAGTATATTTCGTCGTCGATGTCTACATTGTCATTTGTTTGTAAATATTTAATGAATTCTTTGGCCTCGCTGAACCTTTTCAAATTAACCAAACAATTCAAATACATGAAAATGGTTTTTCTAGTCTTCACTTCGTCATTGTTCCACGTAAACGCTTCTTCGAAATCTTTGCGAGCCTTGTTGAAATAGAAAAACTTTTGTTGATCAATGTGAGCCTTAATTTTATTCAGCGCAATATCATGAAAGACCTTGGCACGAGCCACATACTGATGCGCTTTATCCGTTTTCTTTTTTTCATCCTCAATTCTTCTCGTCAAGAATCTCAATAGATCTTTCTGCTCGTAGATAATATTTACGCTTTTTTCGTCATAATCGAAATCTTCTTTTTTCTTAAAGCTCTTCTATTTTGTTGGAATTTCTATATTGAATACGGAAAATATGAACCGGACAAGCTCGAGACATGAGCTTGTCGATATATCGACAAAATTAGCTTTATCTTTGGCAAAAACATCCAAGTCATTCAGCATATTTTTGATGATCTCCTCATTATTTAATCCGTTAATGGCAATTGTTACTAGGATCAAGTTGACTTTGGCTATGAACTGAGCTTCAGTTAGCTTTATCAAATTGTTATGATTTTCCATGTAACTGTCAGTGTTTTGTTTTTTTCGTGATTTGCATTCCTTTTCATGCTTTTCGTCCAACGCTTTACATTTCTGAAATAATTTGCTATTCGCATCGGCAACATAGCTCAACAGCTCTTTAGTTTTCATTTGAAAATCATTTTCCATCAAATTTCCTTTTGGTTTCACTTTGCCACTAAATAATACAGTCGCAATTAAATTAAAAATATACCATCGGGTGGAAACTCATAGTCGAGTAGTTCTTCAGCCATTGAAGCCGGGTCCAAGCGGATAGAATACTTGTTGAATGAAATAAGACTCTTACCATCTTCATAAAAACGAGTTAATTCCTCTAATAACTTGTCGAACTGTTCATTTTTATAGTAAGAGAAAACATTATTCAATATCTCATTTAATTTGATGCTCGCTTCATACTTTTTCTTTTCATCTTTAAGCATACCGCGGCGATTATTCCACAAATAATAGGTGCCATATGAGGTTATAAGTGCCCCTAAAAAAAATAAAGAGCCAACAAGCAAGCCAGACGCAGCTATTGTACCCCATGATAAATAAATTTCAGCACCTTGAACACCTGCAAAGGCTATGCTTGAAGCGGTGGCAAATTCGAAATACCTTTTTGAGCTATGTATAGAGTTAATGTTCGATTCAATTTTGGATAAAGCAATTTTCGTATTATAACGATCTTTATTCAACAATAGTATAATCGAATTTTTGAATTTATCTTTAATATTTTTTTCAGCGTCTTCGGATGCCTCATAAACCACCATATCTTTCACTATATTAGCTGTGATTTGAATTTTATCAAAAACCTTTTCATCAGCTGGTTTGTCGGTTCTCATTGACAAGCCGGTGCATTTTCGTTCTATTTTCCTAGTGATAGTGTCCAAGTTAACAGTAGCTTGGCCAGAAATGGGAATTTTTTTGTGTTGAAATTTTTTCATCATAAAAATTTCCGCAATGCATATGAGCTGAGCTTCGAGCATGTTCTCCGAAATGTACTGAGTCATGGCCATTTTATGTCTAAACAAAAGCTGTTTGTCACTTGCACATAACTTGTCCGCCAATTTACAAGCATTCATGTACTCATTAAATGACAAATAAGAGTAGTGTTTGGCTTGATTCGTGAGCTCTTCTTTTGTTAAATTAACCAAATCAATGGGGTTGAGACATTTCAGGACAGTTTTTCCTTGGCTTCGGTTTAAAAAATCGATGGCAATGTTGCAGTATTCGTCTCCTTTTTGCTCAAACGCGTCCATCATTAGCGTGTATTCTAATGAATTAATTTGTTTGGAGTAAATCTTTTGCGATAAGTAATCGTAACACTTTCGTATCACGCAGAAAAATTCTGCACAACCATCATAAGAATTCTTGTCCGGATGAAATTTTCTTGAAAGTTCTTTGAATCGAAGTCTCAAAAATTTAGAATCCTTGAGTGACGCCTCATTAAACAATGCAATACTTGGTTTGTCCAAATTGTTTGAACGCTTGTCTTTGTATACTGTATTGAACAAATTGACCATGTTGTTGATAAAATTTATTGAAATGTTCTCACTCGAAGTGGATAACTCTGCAATTATTTTTTCCAATGAGTTCAATTTTGAATCATTTAGATTCGCACTTATAGCAATAGCATTTTTGATTTGGTTAATGAAGATCTGGTTATCATTGGTTAAATTTGCATAAACATCAAATGAATTTATCGCAATACCATTCTTACTAAGAATCTCAGCATGGCTTATCAAACTATTCAAAAATTTTTTTTCGAATATATCTGCATTTTCCAGACAATTAATAGAGTTGAAAAGTGTCTTTTTATCAGCTAAAATCAAGACATTTTGCTTAGTTTTTGAACTTATTGCAACTGAAAATGTATTGGAATTTGATAAAGAAACATTATTTAATCTTCCCAGTTCAGTTTCATAATCTTCAATTGATTCTCTTAGAAACTTAATAATGTTCGAGTCAAACTTAATCGTTTGCTCGTAGGCTAACTTTATTTTTAAACTTCTTATTTTTAGTTCTAAATAGGACCTACGATTTTGGAACTCAAACATGCTTATAATGGACTCCAAGTCCCTATTAAATCGATCGATTTCCTCGACATTGTTGTTATTTTCATTTAAAGTGTCGAAAATTAAACTCTCCAAAACATTTAAAAGCTCAATAACCTCTTGCTCTGTATATGTGTTCATTTTTAGGAAAGTCAAATTTTTTGATTTAACTGTGAAATATTCTATTATTTCAAAAAATGAAACTTATTTGCCAAGCATTCCAAATAAATATGATAAAACAATCTTATTCCTTTAAGCATTTTAACTGATAAAATTATGTTTTTTATACGATTATATTTTGTTTTTATCGTTGTTGGTATTTGACAAAACATGCAATTAACTAAGTCGTAGATAAATTTAAGATTCTTTTATTCACTAAAATTATCAATTTTTTTATTAAAAATGTTTAAAGTCCGATTGATAAAAAATTATCTTTTTCTTTATCCATCATATTCCATTTTTTAAGAATTTTTTCAAATTTATTTATGACTTATTTAATTACATGTTAGAACAAAAATTAAACATAGTTATATTTATTGAATAAAATGTGATTTTGAACAAAAAATATTAATATAATGTCCTTGAGCCTCTATTATTCGTGATTTACATTAACGATCTTCCGGACAAAATCAAAAATATTTTAGAAATGTATGCAGATGATAGAAAGGTGATAGATGAGGTCGGGAACACGAATAAATCCAGCCTTCAATCGGATATAAATGAGATAAAGAATTGGTGTACGAGATGGTCGATGAGCCTGAACAGCAGCAAATGCAAAATAATGCATTTTGGAAAAAATAATCCGAGGAAAAATTATTACATAGAGAATGAAGAGAGTAAAGTATGGCTTGAAAAAACAGAGGTTGAGAAGGACTTAGGGGTGATGATCTCTAACGATGGAAAGAATAGCAAGCAAGTAGAAGCAGCAGTGTCAACGGCAAATAGAGCACTCGGCAGAATGAGGAAAACTTTTAAATTTTTTAATATTAAATTATTCAAGATATTATATCCAGCTTTCGTAAGAGCGCATTTAGAGTTCGCATCAGCTGTGTGGAACTCTATGTCAAAAAAGGATATATCAAAATTGGAGGGTATTCAGAAAAGAGCGACAAAAATGGTCACTGAATTAAGGGGTCGAGAATATGAAGTAAGATTAAAAGAATTAGGACTAACAAGTCTCGAGGTTAGGAGGAAAAGAGGGGACTTGATACAAATTTATAAAATTACAAAAGGTTTCGAAGAGGTAGAACTGGGTCTAAGAAAAACAGGGGACACAGTAGGAGCTAAAAGAAGACACAACAGTCAGATAATAAGGGAAAAATTTGTAAATGCACCCATGAGGGATAATTTTTTTACTGAACCGAAACGCTACCACCTGGAATATGTTATCCTCGGAGATAGCAGAGGCGGATACGGTTAACCAATTTAAAGCCAGAATTGACCGACATATGGCCTCAGAGACTTGGAGGAGATCGGTCTAACGAAGCTGAAATTGATGAACTTAAAAAGTATGTGGCCATAACCAAAACCACAAGCTGACAAAGTGCAGCGTTATAAACTGCACTCACACTTTATGTGTTAAAGCTTACACTACTACTGCTACTATAATTCATATTTGCGCAAAAGTCAGATTTTTAAAAAGTTTTAAGTCAAATCATTTGATCAGACTTGGAATATTTTTTTTTTAAAGCCTTTTGAATTGAATTGAATTTTCTGAAAAAACATTTCAAATACTTTGAAATAAAAATTGCCGCTATTATAACAAGATGGAACGGAAAAAAAATTATGTGACCACCTCAATAACTACATGGAACGGCTAGAAACTTGTTTTTAAAATAACTTGAAAAAATTTTCGGAAAAAAATTTCAAGTCAAGTCAAACCCAAGTAACATTTTTTCAAGAATTTTTTAATAAGTTAGCGATTTTGCCTTTTCGATATGGTCACCACACAATTGTCATAATCGAAATCTTCTTTTTTCTTAAAGCTCTCCTCTTTTGTTGGAATTTCTATATTGAATACGGAAAATATGAACCGGACAAGCTCGAGACATGAGCTTGTCGATATATCGACAAAATTAGCTTTATCTTTGGCAAAAACATCCAAGTCATTCAGCATATTTTTGATGATCTCCTCATTATTTAATCCGTTAATGGCAATTGTTACTAGGATCAAGTTGACTTTGGCTATGAACTGAGCTTCAGTTAGCTTTATCAAATTGTTATGATTTTCCATGTAACTGTCAGTGTTTTGTTTTTTTCGTGATTTGCATTCCTTTTCATGCTTTTCGTCCAACGCTTTACATTTCTGAAATAATTTGCTATTCGCATCGGCAACATAGCTCAACAGCTCTTTAGTTTTCATTTGAAAATCATTTTCCATCAAATTTCCTTTTGGTTTCACTTTGCCACTAAAAAATACAGTCGCAATTTTATATTGAAAATCATTTTCCATCAAATTTCCTTTTGGTTTCACTTTGCCACTAAATAATACAGTCGCAATTAAATTAAAAATATAAGCGATACCATCGGGTGGAAACTCATAGTAGAGTAGTTCTTCAGCCATTGAAGCCGGGTCCAAGTGGATAGAATAGTTGTTGAATGAAATTAGACTCTTACCATCTTCATAGAAACGAGTTAATTCCTCTAATAACTTGTCGAACTGTTCATTTTTAAAGTAAGAGAAAACATTATTCAATATCTCATTTAATTTGATGCTCGCTTCATACTTTTTCTTTTCATCTTTAAGCATACCGCGGCGATTATTCAACAAATAATAGGCACCATATGAGGTTATAAGTGCACCTAAAAAAAATAAAGAGCCAAATAGCAAGCCAGACGCAGCTATTGTACTCCATGATAAATAAATATTAGCACCTTGAACAGTTGCACAGGCTAAGCTTAAAACGGTGGCACCTTGGCAATCCCTTATGGAGCTATGTATAGAGTTAATGTTCGATTCAATTTTGGATAAAGCAATTTTCGTATTATAACGATCTTTATTCAACAATAGTATAATCGAATTTTTGAATTTATCTTTAATATTTTTTTCAGCGTCTTCGGATGCCTCATAAACCACCATATCTTTCACTATATTAGCTGTGATTTGAATTTTATCAAAAACCTTTTCATCAGCTGGTTTGTCGGTTCTCATTGACAAGCCGGTGCATTTTCGTTCTATTTTCCTAGTGATAGTGTCCAAGTTAACAGTAGCTTGGCCAGAAATGGGAATTTTTTTGTGTTGAAATTTTTTCATCATAAAAATTTCCGCAATGCATATGAGCTGAGCTTCGAGCATGTTCTCCGAAATGTACTGAGTCATGGCCATTTTATGTCTAAACAAAAGCTGTTTGTCACTTGCACATAACTTGTCCGCCAATTTACAAGCATTCATGTACTCATTAAATGACAAATAAGAGTAGTGTTTGGCTTGATTCGTGAGCTCTTCTTTTGTTAAATTAACCAAAGTCAAACCCAAGTAACATTTTTTCAAGAATTTTTTAATAAGTTAGCGATTTTGCCTTTTCGATATGGTCACCACACAATTGGTTAATTTTATCGAAAAGGCACCGATAGCAGATATCTTTGATTTATCTATGCTTACTATCATTTATTTATTGTTCTTAATTTTTGCATATTTTTCAAAAAGCCTGACCAAAACTCGATCTCTAAATTTTAATATGCGTGATCTATTAATGAATATGTGGATAATAAATTAACTAAAATATTTAATAATTATAGGAAAATTTTATTAGTTTAATTTTATTGCATTTTTAATTTTAGTCCATACGTTATTTAAAAATATTTTTAGCATACCAAATAACGTTAAAGTTTAGATAACAGTCTGAGACTTATTGTGTTAAGCTTACCTTTATTTATTTGAATCTAACTGCTAAAGAAAAATTGTTGTATAGTATATTTTTCGCGAGTACATTTTTCGCTAGCGAAAAAAATACTTTTTTTTATGTCTCGTAAAAAACATGAAAATATTCGCTAGCGAAAAAAGTACTTTTTTATTAGTATCCCAAGTAAATAAAGATCCAAAGCCATGATACCTTCAAAAAAAGAAACGAATATGAATATTTTACAATCAATGAAACAAAGACCTAAAAGGAAACCAAGTACTTAAAAGAATGAATCAAAATTTAATATTTGAAAGTAATAGACTCAATGAAAATTTTTAATTACGCAAAAATTGACCTTTTTTAATATTTAAAAAAACTTCGCGTACAATATTCAAGCTTAAAATTAAAAAAAAATCTTAACTGTTTTCATTGAATAACTGATTTTTTAATCAGTTGTATACAAATTAATTGTGTTGAAATATTTTTTGTCTTATTTTTATTTTAAAATAGTTATCGTTTTTAATTATTAGCATTTATTTTATTATTTTTATAACCAATAAAAATATTTAATATTTATGTGCTTTATTTATTAAAATGCACTTTGATCGACTCGTTTTTTATTTATTGTTAAATAATGAATATCATGAAGAAACGTGTTCATGAGGATTAAAATAAATGTTCTAAAATAGCTTTTCTATGAATTAATAAAATTAATTGGTTATCCAATTAACATTTTTATTTTCAAATTTTATAATCAATTAAATGATGCCGACTGGTGTGATTTATGTCGGAAAAAGATAAAAAAAAAATAAAAAACTTTTAGGCTTAATGGATTGGTTTTTTAAAAACAGTATGCTTGCCCATGGTTGATGGGTTTTGTGAGAGGTAATCAAAATACAGCATTGACATAATTCCTTTTTCAAATTTATTTCTATTTTTCCTTATCAATTAACACATCAGTCGGCATTTTTATAAAAAGTAAGGCTATAATTTGTCTTGTGTAGCTATTTTTCCAAAAAATATATTTGATCAATTTTGAAACATATAAAATGACTCAATGCTATTTTAACACTAATTTAAGATAAGGAAAATTTCTACTGTAACCAAAAGAATTAATGAAATAGTGAAATAAAGCTTATTAATAAACTTTTAAAACAAAAAAAACATTTTTACCTTACAATAATGATTAATCAAAAATCAACGATAAGATATCGATAAGAAAAGATAAAAAGCTAATTGAAATAAAAAAATTTACGATACTTAGGGAAAAATTTGCGTGATTTAAGGATCTCATCGATAAGTCTCGTTTTTGTATTGTTAAACGGGTTACTTGGGAAAGAATTTTAAAAAAAATTCAATTTTACTCCAGTAACTTGAATCGACTTTTTAACTTTTACTTAATTTGTATTAAAATTTTTTATCAAAAATTGAATTTTTAATTTACAGCAGTGATTTTATATAAGGATCCATAGTAAATTTACGTAATTTTACGCAAAAATACGTAAATTTACAGAAAAAATCTATTTAAAAATTCTATATATATTATTTTTATTTCTCTTATATTATTAGAAAATTTACAGAAATCATTTAGCGTTTCTACATTTTTACTCTCTAACTCGGCCCTAACTCTTGGGTCAAAGGCTTCAAGAAAGAACCAGACCAATTCGAACTCATCTATCTTATCTATTTTGTTAGCAATTGTCTGGAATTTCATTATGTTGTCCTCAAAATTTGGCGTTAATTTAATACTTTTTAGTTCAGATCTTAGCCCTCTCTGAACATCAGTTGGTTTCAGGGTTCCTAATAATTGATTTTTAAATTTTTTCCACGTAACTGATTCATCTCTTTTTTGCATGTTTCTAAGCATTTGTAAGGCGTTTCCTCTTAGGAGTTTTGTAACGCAATCTATTATCCTACTTCTAATAATTCCTTGGGTCCTAGCCTCAGTTTCTACTAGGTATATCCATTCATCTACTTTATCTCTATCGTTTCCATATAATTTTGGTATATCGTCGACTTTAAAATTAATGATTCGTGTTTCCCTAAGTCCGAATCCTATGTTTTCTTGTAAAACATCCTCATGTATTAAAGTTTTCGATGAAGTGGCTATTTCTTAAAGGGTGCTTTTTGCTCCTTCCTCACTTTGTTTTGATTGATTTATATTCCTAAAACTATCTTCTTCTATTTTCATCTTTTTGTTATTGGCCAATAGCTCAGCTCTTTTAAAAAGTAGCTCAATAAGCAACCTTTAGGTTTTCCGGAATTTTGAACATTTTGAACATTTGTTCGGCTTCTGTACAGCTTACCAATTCGCTGTCATCATCTAATTTCTGGAATACATTCTCAAAAGACCCATTTTGTGTCTTTATTAAGTGTACGAGCTCTTGTACACTAAGGTTTTCAAGGTAATCTTTTGAAATGGGTACCATAAAAAATATCATCTTTTTATCGCTGCTACCAATTGTAACCGGTCTATAATAAACAATGTTTAATCTTTTAAAAGCTTTATTTAAGATATTGAACGTTCTGAAGTTCTTAGAATGGAATTCTTATTTATATCTATATGCTCGTGTCAATAACACGAGCTTATAATTAAGTCAAGAGGTGAGCTTAGTGCTTAATGTACATGTCAGCATTTCGAAGCGTCTAACTTCTGAGATACGTGACAAGTATAATTCTTACTTATCTTTGACAAGCTGATGAATTTTTATAAATTTTCAAAAAATATCGCATTTTAACATGAAGTTCTTCCATCTCTTTGTCCCACCAAAATTTTTTTTTAATGTTTTTAATCAAAGGCTCCATTTTTCTTTGAATTTCAACTGTACTTGCTGTCATTTCACTGTGTACAGAGTTTAAAATCTGTGTTTATCCATATTCTGAGTTATTTTCATTTATTACTTTTTATTTATCAATAAGTTTCTGTGTCAATAATCTATTCTTGAGGCAGGTTTGGTACTCAATTTGAAAAGTCCATTGTACTTTTGGCAGTTTCTTTTTAGAACATTTTTGTTCAGGTCCATAATATCTTTTAAACACATTTATGCATACTCTCAATTTTGTTGTAATCGCCAAATGATCACTAAGGTTAAGTTCACATGGCTCCATGATTTTAACTTCTTCTATTTTTAGTTTATTGGATTTTATTGCAAAGACATGATCAATCCATGATCTATTTTTTGCATTAAAATAGGTATAATATACATTTTGTTTATACTTTAACTCCAAAGCCTCTAGATTTTGATCAATCATTAATTCAGTAAGTTGTCTATCAAATTTTTTGCTTCGAAGTGGTTCTGAGTTAAAATCTCCAATTATCAATAGCTCTTTATTCCTTTTATTTATATTTATAATAAGATTTTCAAGGTTGGCTAGATCGTAAATATGTTCGTTTAGAGAATTTTGACTCGAATTATTTGAGGTAAGATAAACACCAATGATAATAATATTTTCTAGTTCAATATGACTAATCCTTTCATTTAAAAAATTCACTTGATAGTCCATCTTAAAAGACTTATTTATTAGCCATCCGATGCCGCCAAATGGTCTGCCAACTTCAACTTTATTTTCCATAGCAGATTTAAAATAAGTATCAGACTTTGCTTCAAATTCTTTTAAAGAAGGTTTTCATTATAATCAATTAAAATATTTAAATCTATTGAAGTTTAATAAAAAGGGCCATTTTAATATTTTAAATATGAAAATAAACTTTACATGGCATGTCAAGTAATTGCTCTAGAAAAAAATTATTTTTTCTCTATTATTGAAAAAAATATTATAATTTCTATTTTGATCTTTTGATCTTGATCTCAAATTTCAATTTGCCATTTTTTTAGGAAATTAAATTTTACTCTCAATTTTTTATCTAAATATAAAATTATTGCTGAAAAACTTGTGCAATTTAAACACTAATTTTGCCAGTAATTTAAACTATAACCTCATTTCCCATTTAAAATAACTCAATTAGATAAGTCGACTAAGAAACTTTATTATGAAATAATTAAAAAAAATAAAAAAATAAATTAGCTTTATCTTTATTTAACACATTTAAGCTTATCACCATTGGAAAAATTATTTAACATCCTAAATTTTTTGAGAACAGAAAAAAATAAACTTAATTAAATTAAAATTTTATATCTAATAAATATTTAAACAAAAAAAATAATTTTATTAATTTAACTAAAGCTCGACTTGGAGAGCTGAGAACTATTCTAAATTTTGGTCAAAAAAAACTTAGAGAATGGCTACAAGCATAAATTGGGCACTAGAAATACAGTCAGAATCCAGCGTGTGATCCGCAATGATCCGGTGCCAAAAAAAGGAAAGCTATGACTTTCGCGCCGATCCATTCTTGGTCAACAACTTGAGAGCAATTAGGGACCAAGGGGATGGGGAACCGAGAACGGAGTCGACTATTGGGTATGAATAGAATTTAGAGATCAATTTTTTGATTTTTTTTTAAATTTTTTGAATTTTTTTTTTTAATTTTGATTTAATTTTTTTTATTTCATAAAATTTCTTTTGATTTTTTTCAGATTGCTGCTAAAAGCTGAGGTGCTGATTGGGGCGAGAATGGTTACTTTAGGATCAAAAGGGAAGATGATGAAACTGAATTTGGTCGATATGGCTTTGCTGCATGGGGATCTCGATCAAGTTATTTTTTTTAATAAAATTTTATTTATAATTAATTAATTTTTTAAAATAAGTTAATACAAAAAAGAAGAATAACTATGGCAAAAACAAGTACAGATATTTTAATATTCATAGAAGAGAATAATGTGTGTTTATAGAATTTAATTCAGCTGAAACAATAGTTTAGTTTTGATTTTTTTTTAACTTGATTTTATGATTTATCTAATCTAAATAAAAGTTTAGTTCCTTTATTTTTTTATATATGCTTTAGTACCTCGAAAGGTTAATCTATCCTAAGTTTTTTTGAATTTTTCAGTCAAAAAGGAACGCTTTTTTAATCATTTTTCCCTATAAATTGTATTAAATTTAAACATTTGATCAATGTATGTCATTAAAAATGTTGTTAAAAATGTTGATCAAAAAAGTTTATCAATAAAATTTTTAAATCAAAAAATTATCTTATCTTTAAAAATAAATTTAAATAAAAATTGAATTGACAAAATAAACATACGAAAGATTAAGAATTTTTATTTTATAATTGGATGGTCTTCCTTATTTTATTAAATATATTTAAGCTTTTAATAATTAATAAATAAATGAATAAAAGTCGGACAAAAATTATTTATATTTTATTGAAATAAAGACAATAAAATGAATTATTGACTATTATTTTGCTTAATTTATAACTTTTTATTAAAAAAAAGTAAAATATTTTGCTAAAATTTTGGCGTTTTGAAGTTGATGATCAATTCAAAAAGTTTATCCTTACATAAAACTTAATCTTTGATTTCATTTAAATAATTGAAATGAAACATGCTTTACATGCAATTAAGATTAAGAAAACAAAAAAAAATTTAAAAATTGATTTTCTAGATCTACAGTGCATGTAAAGCATGTTACATTACAATTATTTAAATTAAATCAAAGATTAAGTTTAATATATAAGGATAAACTTTTTGAATTGATAATCAACTTCAAGATGCCAAAATTTTATCCCAAATAATTAAGATCCACAAAATTTCTTTTTACTAATAAAAATTTTTAAGTCCTCTTTATTTTTGGAGTAGAATTTTTTTTCTGTCCCTCAAAAGACTTAATTTTTAGCATCTAATTATTTAATATTCTAATTTTTTAAGATTCAATTCCGTTTTTTTAAACATTTCACTATAATAGCCCGATATTGAACAATTTTGAATATAAAAGTGGGCAATCACAAAAAATATTTTTAATTTAATATTAAAATTGAATTCAAAAGAATTTTGATTTTATTTATTGGTGTTTATTTTGAATAAGATTTATTTTAATATTTAAAATTTAAATTTAGATTTTTGTTTTTAAATCAAAATAAAGATGTAACAATTAAATTTAAAATTTTTTTTTTTATGGGCTATTTTTTTATTCGATTTTATAAAATAATTAAAAATCTCAAAATAAAAAACAAATTAAAACCTTATTTAATAAACAAAGATCATGATCATTAAAATTTAATGTTCAAGATGTAGTTTCCAGACATCTTTGAGAATTATGAAATTCAAATTTTATTTAAATTATTATTATTTTGCAACCCTTTATTTAACAGAATGATAGAATAGATATTAATGATAGAATGATTGAATGATATTTAACAGAAATAATTATTTAGCTGAAAGGGTTATTAATTAATTGAAATTTATTCCATATTCTAAATATAAATTCTAAAAATATTTAAGCTTTTTGTAAATTTTATTTTTTTAAGAATATAAATTGGAAATTGCCAAAATTTTTGTAACCTAAAAAGCAATTATAAAAGAATAAAATAATTTAGCAAAGTAAAATTTTTGATCAAATTTCTAGCGCTCAATCTTGCTCAAACATTTTTAAATGCGCAATTAGATTTCATTGCATTTTTAGAAATTACAATCCTTTTTCAAAACTTTACAAATAAAGCTTTGAAATGTTAAAATAATTAAAAATCTGTGATGAAATTTAATTGCGCATCTAAAAATTTTTGATCAAGATTGATTGCTTGAAATTTTATCAAAAATTTTACTTTGCTAATAATTTAAGTGATAGCTAAGTCAAAAACGATGAAATTTAACTACGAAATAAGAGCTAGATCAAAAACTAATTTTAAGATCATAATTTTTCAATTTGGAATATTTCAAAAACCTGAGTCATTATTTCGAAATTCATTTGAATGATTCAAAGTATATTTCCAAGTCACACACAAATTGATTCATAATTTATCTTTAAAGTTTAAATAAGAATCATATTTCTTGGTAAAATTTTTTTGTTGTACATAAAAATATTTTGCTTGAAAATTGAAAATTTGACAAAATTTGAACCTGATTTCATAAGAAAAATAATTCAAAGTATTCGAAAAAAATTTTTTTTTGTTCAAAATAAAATTTGATCGAATATCATTTCTCTTTATTTTTATCTGGTATTTTTTTGTTTGCAAAAAAAATAATATTTAAAATAATTACTTTTACAAAATTATTGGAAAAATATTTTTTATTATTAAAATAAAAAAAAAATATGCTAAAATCATGATTTTACTTCCGTTTATGATCGAAAAAAAGGGTCGTTTAGAATTTTTTTAAATCTTCAAAGGATGTTAGTTATAGACATTGGTTTTTATTGTTAAAAATATTGAACTTTAAAAATTAATTATTGCAAAAATAATTCAATTTGCTTCCTTTAAAAAAATAAAACAATTCCAAATTAACCTGATTACCATTTTCAAACTAAGATTTATTTTCCTAGATCAAACAAAAAATAAATAAATTACACATTAAATTATTAAATTAGACATAAAATAATAATTAATTAAAAGGACTCATAATTGATCTTAGGAAAAAATTCGACATTAGGCCATTGACAAACTCCTCTTGAATAAAACTTTAAGATAAAATTAATTTTTTAACAAAATTTACCTTTGGAAACAATTCCGTCATTTGCCTTGTCCAACAGTCTCACACATTCCTCGGCCATGTTTGCCGAATTCGGCTTTTTGTTCTCGACCTCGAGCAATTCTAGCATAGCTTCGATTACTTTCAGAATTTCCGCATGAGTCAAGTAGCCCTTTTTGTCAGTGTCGTACAAGTCAAACAAAAAGCTCATTTTGTTCTCAACAGTGCCACGTGTAGTCATTGAATACGCCACCTAATTTTTTTTCCAATAAAGAAAAAATTTAATTTTTAATAATAAAAAAAATAATGTTCTAATCAATAAAATATTAAATTTTTCTAAATAAAAAATTTAATTTTTAATAATAATAAAAAAAATTTTTAATAAATAAAATATTAAATATTTCTAAATAAAAAATTTAATTTTTAATAATAAAAAAAATAAACTTTTAATAAATAAAATATTAAATTTTAAAAATGAATTTTTTATTTATTAAAAATTAAAATTATTTAATGATTAATTTTTAATATATAAATATTTATCTTAAGTAAATAAATAAAATATTTAATGTTTAATAAATAAATAATTTAATTTTCAATGAATAAAAAACTTAATATTATATTAATTAAAAAATTTAAATTTTTTATTTAATAAAGATAATTTTTATATATCAAAAATTAATAATTAATTAATTTTAATTTTTAATAAATAAAAAAAAAATCTTTAATAAATAAAAAAATTTTAAATTTTTATTTGAATAAAAAATATCTATTTTAGAAAAAAAAAATTTATTTTTGAATATTTTTTTCAACTTACAATAAACTCTTCGCAGTCAATGATTCCATTATTATCTCTGTCAAACGACTTGAAAATAAACTCAGATATTTTGATCAATTTGTCAAATGACTCAGTTCTCAGGCTGCAATAGAGCTCAATGAATTCGGTCTTGGACAATTTACCCTCGGGATTTTTATCAAGCAGTTTGTCTTGCAAATCTCTGATCACTTCTTCTCTCAGTCCGCATCTGATGCTCAATTCTCTAATGTCCGATATTTGCGGCTCTTTACTCTTTTTTTTTCCATTTTTCCTCACTCTCAGCACTTGGTTAATTCTTCTTCCGGTATAATTTGGATTTGTTTTTTGTCGCGAATTCTTGGGACCCATTTGAAAAAGAAAAAAAAGAATTTTTTTTTAAATTAGATGAATTTTATTTTTATTGAAAAAAAAATTATGTTCAAGCCAAAAAAGTTTGATTGCTATAAAAATATTTGAGGCTATGCTCGAGTGCGTTGGGAAAATGATCTATCAAAATGCGGTTAGTTATCAAAATTTTCCTAAACTCGTCTCTTGACGCCCATCTGGAATCAAAATGGCTGTCATTGATTTGGTTCATTGAGCTCAAATTGCACAAACAACAGACTACTTTGGAGCACATATAACCAATTTGTGATCGTTTTCTGGGACGAGCACCAACTCGGTAAATGTAAAGAATGTTGCCTGGCAATTGTAGTTCTGGATATGTTTCATACACAGTGTTCATCATTTGCTTCACTTCCATGGTGACTTTTTTTTTTTCCTTCCGGTCCAAATCGGTGATGAGTTGTTTGGCAGTAGAGGCTGCTTCAATTGCCACCTCGACAAGCTTACTCTGTGGTGTCACATTTTCCAAAAGCATCTTTGAACTGTCACCACTGCTTATCGAGTTGACTAGTGGATCAGAGTCAGACTCGCTGTCATCATCGGACACCAGATCATCATCACACTCCATTTGGTCCTCATCACAATTCCATATAAAGCCCACCGAGTATTTCCATGCTATTTTGTACTTGGGCAGGTTGCACGCGTGCAGCACTTTGAGTATGTCAGCTTTTAGGTTGTGGACAGAGCGCAGTGAAAGCCGTGGCACTATGTCGTCACCCAGGACCACGCTCATCACAAACGACTTGGTGTAGTCTGCAAGTGCAGTCGAGATCAAACCTCCAGGAGGCGAATAGGCAATGCATTTTATGTTTTCATACTGGGCTCTTAGTTTGAGAGCTAAAATTACTGCGGTGCCGGCTCCCAGAGAGTGACCAGTAACCAATAAATCATAGTCCTAAATTAAATTGAATTAACTTTTTTTAAATGCAGAATCATGCGGTAAATTGGTAGAGGTAGAGATACTGTACTGCTATGATAAACTGTTTTTACAAAATTTTACGTAATTTTACGTGATTTTTGAAAATTTTAGTAAATATAAAAAGGGCCAAAAAAAACTGAAAAAATGGAAATTTTTCTCTTTTCTTTAGAAAATTAAAATGAAAATTGAAGCAAAAAAAATTACGAATTTTTACGTAAATTTTTATTATAAAAAACGGGAAAAATGGTAAATTTTAGTTAATTTTAGTAAAAAAATGAGAAAAAAAAATCGTTAAAAAAACACAACTACAATGCAATTATTAATGATCCTACCAGTCAACATTTTTCTCAATGACTAATTTAATTACCTAAGAATTAATAACTTTTAAAGGAATATAAAATGAATTTCTTTTTCTTTAAATAATACCTATTTTAAGTGATCAAAATTTTTTTTACTAAAATTAACCACTTTTTCCGTTTTTTATAATAAAAATTTACGTAAAATTACGTAAAATTTCGTAATTTTTTTTTTTTCAATTTTCATTTTAATTTTCGAAAAAAAAGAGAAAAATTCCTAAAATTTGACATTTTTTGAGTTTTTTTTGGCCTTTTTTATATTTGCTAAAATTTTCGTAAAATAACGTAAATTTGGTAATATTTCGGAAATTTACTTTTTTTTACTTTAGTTATTTTACGTGAATTTACGTAAAATCACGTAAAATTTCAAAAAGACAATATATCATAGGAGTACAGTATTTACAAAATGTCATTTAAAAATTAAATAGAAATTTTTGGTTTATCTATCTAATTATTTTAACATTTTTTTTATCAAAAATGAATTTTTTGTTTTTAAAAAAGAAAAGCAAATGGAAAAAGATCTTTAAACTTTGTTTAATTTTTTAAAAATTCAATTTTTAATTTTTGAGAATGGAACAAAAATTTAAAAATAATACCTTTGCCTAACCGTTCATTATTCCATGTAATATTGAACAAAAATTTTTTTGTTTTTTACAAAGCATAATTGGATATAATAAAAGTGGTGATTTGACACATGGATTTGACGATAATTTCCGTAATTAGACATAAATTTTACGATAATTTTCGGATTATATCATAAAATCCTAAAAGTTAATAATCAAGAATTTACGAAAATTTTATAAAATTATCGTAATTTATGTTATTTTCGGTTAATTTAAGTAAGAGTGAAAATTTTTTAATTTTTTTCTTATCAAATTATATTAAAAAATATTTTCCGTAAAATTTTGTAAAAAAATAGTTATTTTTGGGTTTAAAAATGGAAATATTAATAAATTTTGGTTAAAATTTATAAAAACAAAAAAAACAACAAAAGAAAAAATTCCGAACTATACATTTAATTTTTTAATTAATTTTCTAAAATATGATATTTTCATATTTTTTTGTTGTGCTTTTTTTATTAATAAATTTTAAGAAAATTATTTTAATTTTTACAATTTTTACCCAAAAATAAATATTATTTTACGAAATTTTACGGAAATATCTGAATTTTTTCCAGCATAATTTAGTAAGAAAAAAATCTGAATATTTTCAAAAAAATTTGGCAAAAATAAAGTTAATTACGATAACTTTATAAAATTTTCGTTAGTTCTTGATTTTTGACTTTTAGGATTTTACGGTATTTGCCAAAAATTATCGTAAAATTTATGTCTAATTACGGAAATTAACGTAGAATTTGGTTAAATTCACATGTTAAATTACCACTGTATAAGGCTTTATTTTGTCATAGTTAAGCAATCATAATTAAAAAACATCTCTAAAATTTGGCTTTTTTTATTATTTTTTTTTATAAAAAAACACGTTGATTAATTTACCTAAAAATTCTTTTTCCAATTTACATTTTATTTAATAAATTTTTAATTAAAAAAATCTAAAATATATTTATTGATAAATCTCTAGTAAAAATTAAAATTTTAAAACAGTCATTTTTATTAGATTTTTAACTCTTTTAAAAATTTTTTTGCTTTTTTTTTAATTTTTTAAATAAAAAAAAACGAAATTTTACTTAATTGGTGCCAAATTAATTCTATTAGGTGTTAAATTTAAATATGAGTTAACATCAAAAAATTTGAATTTATTAAGTCAACAAACTTCCATTCAAAAATAATTGATAATATTGATGATTCTCTATTATGCGGTGAATTAATCGAAATAAAAAATTGAAGGGAAGAAATAAAAACTTTCAAGCCTTATACTCTTTTCGAGACTATAATACCACAGAGGCCGAATTAAAATAAATATTTAATGAGCAAGAATTGCTAAAATTGGATTTGACAAAAAATTGAGTGTATAACATAAAAATTAAAAACACTAATTTGTATTGTTTTTTTTTTTTTTCAATTTGATATATCATTAAATGTTAACTAGACAGCGTCTTTTATGGTAGACTTTTTTTATTTTTAAAAATTTAGCGCTGGTGAAGTTTGAAGCAAAAACTGTAGCAAAATATGTTTTATTAAATTTAGCACCAGTTTTATTTCAATTTTTAGCAAGTATTAAAATGTGAAACATTTTTAAACAGAATTTATTAAACGTAAATTAAAAGCAAAAAATTTTAAAGTTCTTTAAATTTAAAAGGATAGATCGAATATTGATAGAAACAGCACTAATTGTTAAGTTTTTTTAATTTAATGTTAAAATTTTTAAGATTTTTTCAAGATTTTCATTTAATTTTTAAATTTAAACAAAAAAATTTGCTTTGCTTTAAGTTTTTTTGCACCAAACTTCATCGCCGCCAAAATTTATGTCATTAGATGTGTAAGATTGAATGGAATATTTCAAAATTATTAAGTTGATTAAGAAAATTCTAATATAATAATATTAAATAATTTTTAAAAGTGCTTGATATCGATAACGAATATCGATAGAAGATATCGATATTTTCAAAATCGATATCATCCGATGGTTTCGATATTTGCCAAGAGTTCTGCTAAACTTTTTGATTTTTAAATTCAATTTGAATAAATTATACTTAAAAAAAATTAATCTATAAAATTGAAAATAAATAATGAAATTAATAATTTTAATTAAAAAGCTTCCTAATAAAATTTTAATAATACATCAACATATCAACTACACTAAAAATAGCGCAATAAACCTAAGAAGACCACATGACAAACGACTTGTCCGTGAAATAAATCGCAGAGGTTCATCAAGATATAATTTTTTAACAAACCGTTTGGCAAAGGATTGGAACAGTTTGACAAAAAATGCGATTAATGCGAAAACAATCAACAGTTCCAAAGCAACTATTGACAAAGAAGTGTTTGGATTAGTGAGAAGCAAAGACTGCCAAAGCCTTACACTAGATAAGGCTAAACGCCTCAGTGCGTTGGTATAGATAGAAATATCTATACTGCAGTTCAACTACTACTACTACTACTACTACATAAAATTTTCTTGAATTAATTTTTCATTATTTAAGATTTATGATTTACTTAAATAAAAAAAAATTAAAAAAATAATAAAATTTTTTTGCAGAAATCTGTATTCAGTTTTACTTGATTTTTTTCTGTTTGGTAAAGAATCATTATTTTTTTAACTTTGTTTAGATTTAGTGAATTACGACGATTCCAAAGACTGTAGCGTGTAAAGGAAAATAGTCTCTCAGATGGCGTACTTGTAGCTTGTACTTTTTTTTTATATAATTCAATAAATATAATAGAGAAGACAATGTATTTTACAAAACATTAAAAAAATTAGTTAATGTTCAAATATTATTTTAAAAAATCCTTAATTTAAATAAATTATCAGTAACAGTTAGTTAATTAATTAGTATCGATGCCTTTAGAGGATATCGATAATTTATCAGTACTTTTGGTCGATATCGATAAAATATCGATACCTCTGGACGATACCGATATATTATTATTATTGTTCAAAGTTATCGATATCAAGCACTAATTTTTAAATGTATCAAAAAATTGTCACCTAAAAGTCTAAAATAAAAAAAAAATTCCAACTTACAGGATTTTTTTCAAACGCCTTCTCAAGCAAAGCCATCGACTTGATTTCATTGAGTATATTCACAGCCGTGTTGTGTATGCCAACATGGCACGGCTGATTTCTCAGATCATCAATGTCAAAATACTCACACTCAGCAGTGATGTCCGTGATCACATCTCTCAGAGACAAAGTGCCACGAATAGTGATCACCACTGTTTTTTTCACATGGTCAACAAGAACACAAAAGGGCACAAAAAACAAATCATTGGTAAAATTTGCGTACACCAAATCACAGTCTTTTACTTTGGACAAATGTTTAAAAGCGCGCCAATTTCGCTGCGATTTAGTATCGCCGCGAATGAAGCCACCAGCGAACTCACCGGTGTCCAGTGAGTGCACTGACGAGTCACCCAGACAGCACTCAAAGCAGCACAGCTCCCTGAAACCACGCAAGTTGTTCATGTAAATGTAGTAGGGCCACGAGTAGGTGGCCACTGCATACTTGATGAAGTAGGCAGCGGTGTTTATGCTCATCCACTTGGCAACATGGTGTTCATCGGGCCTGCTCAGTCTATTAAGTTGATATTGCTTCTGAATCTTGGCCTCTCTTCTAAACTGATCTTTTTCCTTGTTGGACAACAGCACTATTCCTGCCAGCACGTCCGAGGGCGTCAGGTTGCCCCCGCGGAACATCATCTCCAGAATGGCACTTATTTGTCTGTAGGAATTTTCATAGTGCTGATTGCGGCCATTTGCCGAGTTGACACAGCAGCAAAAGCAAAAGAGACTCTTGAGTCGAGTGTAGAGGACATGGCGCTTGGTGGTGACGTCATGCTCTGGCAAATGCGATATGGGGTCGAACAACACGACCAGAATGACCACTATGAAGCCGAATGCTATCCAGCAAAAGATGATGTTGGCGAACACGCCAAAGTTTATGAGCTTGGAACAAGCGGACCAGTTTATCTTGGCCAGCCAGACTATGCCGATGAATGACCAGATCATCTCGGCGCACACCAGCGCTATGCGCATGTACAGGTACTTTTTGATTGTGGCGCGTGGTTGTGTGTTGGTTATGGTGCCAAGTGATGAAATGACCACTATTACTAGTTGGACTATTATTATGCACATCATTAAACACATGAAGCCGATGTAGTAGAGGTGGAGCAGGTCGATTTCGGCGCATTGGAACTCTGGCTGAAATTTTATGTAGTAGAGTAGTTGTGGCAGGAACCAGCATGAGCGGCCGATTAGTTCAAACAAGCCTGGGTAAAACAAGTCATCGGAGCCTTGGAGAAAGTTACAATTAAAAAATAAAATTTTGTTTTTTTTTTTTATTGATTTTTTATTTGAAAAAATTTGAACAAAAATTTAAAAGTATGAAGGTGGTAAAAAAATTAAAAAAACTCAAACATGTTACTCTGAATAATCACTTATTCATCAGCTTGTCAACTTATGCTAAAAGATACAGTGCCTATTTGAAAAGTGGATTTCTGGTAATTTTACATCAAATTACTTTGTAACTAAAAGTGAATTTACATAAAGATTGGTAAAAATAAAAAGGCAATAAAAAAACTTAATTTTTTTAATTTTTTATTATTTTCTAATAAATTTTGAAAAAGCAGTTTCGATTTATTTGTTTATTTTTTTACCAAAAGTTTCTTTTTTTGTTTACTATTTTTAAAATTTTTACGTAAATATTGGTAAAAAAAGGTAAAATATGGTATTATTATTTGAAAGTATTTTTTTAAGAAAAAATTTAAAAAATTTTTATTTTTCCTAATAAACTAGCAGTCCGACCATCCGCCATTTTTATCCAACACTCTATCAATTACCTAGCAAACAAAAAATAACAAAAATTTAATCTATTAAATTTTAAGAATTAATTACTTTTCTTAATCGACTTATGTAATTATTACATTTAGTAATTTGAAATTTTTTTTGAAAATAAAAGTATTATTATTATTATTTATTTCAAAAATTACGCCAGATTTGGCGATGGTAAAAAAAATTAAATATAAAAGAAAAATATTAAAAAATAGAAATTTTATAAAAATAAAGACTATTTTCTATTATTTTTTAGACTTAAAGATTACATGCTTAAAATAAAAAATTACATAATTACTATTTTAATAATTAAAAATAATTTCATTTTCAACTTATTATATTTGTTTGTTTTTTTTTTCCTTTTTTTTAGATATATCGAATTTCAGAAAGTCGTCGTTAAAGGAGAGAGGTCCGCTGTGCCCATTCCACCACCTCTAAATGTTATAAACAATTCTCAAGTCCTCTCCAAGAGGATAGCGATCCAAACTGACTAGATCCAGGGTAATATATATTTATTTTCATAACAACATGTCAAATTAAAAGTATGTAATATAATATTAAACTCGATTAAAGTGCTTTTTCTAAAAACTTGGATTAGAAAATATTAAAATATTCGTTTTTTTCAAGAAATATTTTTTTTTACCATATTTTACCTTTTTTTTCATAAATTTACGTAGAAATTAGCAAAAAAAAGTAAAAAAAGTAACTTTTGGTAAAAATAAAAACAAATAAATAGAAACTACCCTTTTTTTAAATTTACAGTAGTGATTTGCTTCATGAATTTTACCAAAATTTACATTAATTTACGTAAAACACCATGAATTTACTATTTTTTACAAAAGTCATTTTACGTTATTTTATGTAGTTTTTTTTAAATAAATAAATAAATTCAGATTTTTATTTTTTCCTAAAAAATTTTGCTAAATTCTGCATTGCGAGAATTTTAATTATTATTAATTATTGATTAACAAAAAAAATTTTTATAATTTTTAATTTTAGAAATAATTTTAGAAAAAATTCAAGTTGAGCTATTTTTTAATAAATTTTTGAATTAAAATTTTTAATCGAAATTTCTAATTCTTATTGACTTTTTTTTTTTAAATAAATAAATAAATTCAGTTTTTTATTTTTTCCTAAATAATTTTTTTTGTGGATGATCGCTATCGCTTATTCAGAGTTAGTCAAAAATTAATTCAAAAATTTTTTTAAGTTAAATATGACATTTGAAATTTTACTTTGAAAAATAATTTTTATCAATTTTTAAGTTGTTCCTAAAATTCGGATCCGAATTGAAAAATTTTTAAAAAATTTACAAAACACTTTTAACCTTGGTAATCTTCATTAGAAGTCTTATTATCACAAATATCTAATATTTATCGGACTAAGACTGGCCCATGTGTATTTGTGCTTAATACATTCTATTGATTTAGGTTCTTCATTTTTAAGTAAATAATAAGCTTCATAAACAATTTTACTTAAGTATTCTTCTTATTTTTCCAGAGTTGTTTAAAAGTCACAATTCTTTAGTCAAGTCCGGACTTAAATTTGTTTTATTTTTAAAGTCCGAGTCAAAGAATTTTATTTTTTCATGTGGCCAGAACGGCAAAAATTCAAATATTCATTTTGGACTTAAAAATTACTTGAATTTTAAGTCAAAGTCACTAAAATAAAAGTCCGTACTTAGACTCCAATTTGGGACTTAAAAACAAATCTGCTTATTATTTCTCGTAAATTATTTCTGCTATAAGTTGAGGCTCTGAATTTTCCATTTTATAATTTTTTTGTTAAAAATCAGTTTTTATTTTTATTTTTAATTTCTATTTTCAAACTTTATTTTTTAACTTAAAAAATCGGGATCCGTATTTTAGGGTCAATCCAATTTTTATGAAATTTATTTAGTAAATTTAATATTTGAAGTCTTTTGCTCATTAAATTTTTGTCTTTAAAAAAATTTTATAAATATGTCTTTCTTATTGACGACTTTTTTTTTGGAAACAATTCAATCTTCTGCTCATTTTCCACTTTTTTCAAAAAGAAATTAATTTACCTATTAAATTTAAACATTTTTTGTATACCTTAAATTAGAAAAAAAAGGTGCGATTTTCACATTCCTACGATTTTTACGATATTTTGTTTTTACCTAATCTAAATAAAGTAAAAAGGCAACTTGAAGTTCATGATCAAAATTTAATAGATTAAAATAATAATAAAAATGATCAAATTAGCTTTTTTTAATATTTTTTAAATTAAACATACAGTGCTGCTATGATACGATGAATTCACAATATTTTACGTAAAATTACGTTAATTCACCAACATTTTTTAACCGAAAATAACAATATTTTACGTAAATTTTGGTCAAAAAAAATATTAAAAACTTTCAATGAAAAAAAATAAAAAAAAAATTTTTTTTTACGGAAATTTCGATTTTTTCCAAAAATTTTGGCAATTTTGTGTTTGACCAAATTTGACTAAAAATTATGTAAAAAAACGATAATTTTCGAAATTTTGCGTCAAATGACGTTTTCTAGAATTTGTCATTTCACGTAATTTATCGTCAAATTTGGTGAATTAACGTAATTTTACGTAAAATATTGTAAATTCATCGTATCATAGCAGCACTGTAAGATGTTTATTATTTTAATTGAAAAAAAAACAGATCTTTTTTTTCTTCTTGATCTTTAATTGATTTTTCTTAAATTTTTATTTAAAAAGTTTAAAGACAAATTTAAAATCTATATTAAGGTATCCAAATAATAAAATTTACGTTATATTAAAATATATTAAGGTAAAATAAAGTTAAATTTTGTATTGCAAAATTTCAAAAAATTGATTAAGATTTTAATTTATTTAAGATAAAAAGTCATTTAATTTTCTATCTAATTTTAGATTAAACAAATCATGTTTAATAAAGTTTAGTCATTTATTATTAAAAAATTGAAAAAAAAAATTTTATTTAAATCACAAACTAAAAATTTTGATTTGAAATCTTCTTTGATCATGAACTTTAATTTGCCAGTAAAAATGAGGTTTGTTTACAGTTTATCTTAAAAGTGAAAAAAAAAGAATTGAAAATTACGACAGATCAAAAAAAAAATATATATAAAAAATTTGAGATATAAATTTTTTTAACAACATATAAAAATGAATTTTTTTTTGCATCAAAATTAAAACAAATTCTAATTCATCAAAATTCTCCAAGAGAAATATTTTCTGAAATCTTTTCTGAAATCTTTTCTTTCCATTAAAAGTAACGAGATCGCCAGTTATTTTACGTAATTAAAATTTTTTTCTTTAGTAGTTTTACACAAAATTACGGAATTTCACGGAAAAAAAAATGCAGAATAATGCACATAACTTAACTATAGTTTGCTTAAATCGAAAATATGTCTCAGCATTAAATTTATAATTAAGAATAAATTAAGAAAAAAATTTTAATAGCAATTTTTGATTATAGACTTCGATTTGCTACTGAATACCATCTATTTTGCTGCATCAGTGCTGGTGTAAGAATTTTTATTTGTTTAAAATATTTTATTTATTCATAACATTTTTATTAAAATATAAAATTGATAACAAAAAATAAAAAAATATTTCATGTAAAAGAAAAACTCAAAAACTTATTCCATAAAATTTAAATAAAAATCTAACTAAACATTTTTTGACCACTTAATGCTGAAAAAAAATCAATTAAAATTTTCTTCCAAAATTTTTAAAAAGATAAAATATATTTTTTTTTAAATTTCAAAAAATAATTAGATTAACACTTTTAAGAGTTCGTCATGTTTTTAAAAAAAAAATTCCAAAAAAATGGAACTACCTTTTAAATATTTTATTTAAACAAAAATTCAACTTACCAATATTCCATCTTCGATTGAAGAGCTCGATGCCAGGCATTTTATTACGAGCATAAAAAATTACTAAATTTTCTAAATTGTTAAAAAAAATTCTAATTTCTAATAAACGAAAATTAAATTAGAAAAATTATGAATTTCGATATACTTCAAAATCGGAGCAATACTATTTTATCATTTGCTTTAGATTAATTCAATTCATGAAACTAAGAAACAAAATTTTTCATGTTCTCACATGCACTTTTCTTGGTATAAAACAATTGAACAAAATTGGTAGACAACAAACAAAAATGGCACCAAAGAAAAGAAAGAACACTGAGCAGCAGGACTCTACAGATGACGAGTCCAACTCGAAGCGCAACAAGACCGAGTCTGTCCTCAAATTCGGTCTTGAGTGGCGCGAGGCAGGAGAAAAAGGCGCCAAAAATTTAAAACCCCTCATTTACTTGTCTTCAGACTTACCTGGCTGCAAAAAAATCGCCTCCTTTGACATAGATGGCACAATAATAGTCACAAAAAGTGGCAAGACTTTTGCTCAAAATTCGAATGATTGGAAATGGTTTGACAAGTGCGTGCCCCAAAAGCTAAAGGACCTAGATGACCAGGGATTCCGCATTGTGTTCATAACCAACCAGGCCGGCATTGAGAAAGGAAAAACAAAACCAGCACAGTTAAAGACCAAATTCGAGGCCATGCTCAAAGAATTGGACATTCCAGTGTTTATTCTGATAGCCACTGGTGAGAACCATTTCAGAAAGCCCTCGGTGGAGATGTGGAAATTTTTTGAGAAAAATTGTAACAAAATGGAAGAGGTGGACATGGATGAGTCTTTTTATTGTGGTGATGCGGCAGGTAGACCAAAAAATTGGGCTCCTGGACGCTCTAAAGATTTTTCTTGTGGAGACAGAATGTTCGCTGCCAACTGCAATTTAAGTAGAAGAAATAAAAAATTTTAAATAAAATAATTTTATCTTTTTTTTTTGTTTCTAATAGAGTTTTATACACCTGAAGAATTTTTTTTGAATCACAGACCAGTCAAGTTCGAGTGGGGTTCAGTGGACCCTCTGGAAGTGATAAAAAAATATGAAAATTCAAAGCTAGATAAAGAATACCACAGCATGGTAGATTAAAAAAATTATTAAAAAAATTTTTTTTTTTTAATTTTATTTTGATTAGGTACAGGAGATAGTGATGATGTTTGGTCCGCCGGCAAGCGGCAAGAGTACCTTCTACAGACGCTACTTAAAGGACAATAATTATGTCCATGTTAATAGGGACACTTTGCAGACCCAGGAAAAGTGCTTGAAGGCAACAGAGGCTGCATTGAAGGAAGGAAAGAGTGTTTGTGTAGACAACACGAATCCGTCTAAAAAAATTCGTGCCGATTACATATCCTTAGCTAAGCGGATGAATGTGAGTCAGGTGAGGTGTTTTGTGCTGAATACTCCGATTGAGTTGTGTCATCATTTGAATTACGTAAGACAGAATTGCACACTTGGCAAGGTGAGGCGCATACCAGATGTTGGATACAATATGTTCAAGAGCCAAGTGCAGGAGCCAGATGTCAAAGAAGGTTTTGAGGAAGTTGTGAAAATTGACTTTGTGCCGGTTTTTGATGACGAACAGCATGAGAAAATTTTCAAACAGTGGACTAATTAATTTTTTTTTTATTTTTTTTTTTTTTGAAAAAAATTTGTATATTTTTAAACTAATCAATTTATGGCGTTTAATAAAGAATAAAAAGTCTTTTTTTATAAGGTTTTATTTTTATCAAATAAATAAAGTTTTGTGCAATTTTTCTCGAGAAAAAATTTTTTAAATTTAAAAAAAATTAAAGGCTGATGATAAATTTCTTGAAAAATTTTGATTAAAAAAATTTTTGATTTTTATAATTTTTACGCTGGAGAACTATTATTTAAAAAAAAAAGCAAAATTCGGTATGCCAAAAATCTGAATGTTGTGAAAATTGACTTAATGCCGATCTTTGATGACGAACATCATGAGAAAATTTTCAAACAAATTAATATTTTCAATTTTTTTTTTGAAAAAAATTTGAACATTTTTAGAATGTCGATCTTCTAAATCAAATATACATTATTACATTTGTAAAGTTTAATAAGCTGCTTTTTCAAATGAAGTTAGAGAAAAAAAATTAAAGTAAATTTTTTATGTGAATTTTAATTAATCTCTTAAGAAATTTTTAATTAAATTCCAAATTTTGCTAAAATTTTTAAAAAATATTTTATTTTCTACAATATCGATACCCCAAATTTTGAATAAAATTCACCAAAATATTAATTTTTCTCCCCAATTTTTAAATTAATTACCCCTTTTAATTAAATTAGAAACATAAATAAAGATTTACACCTGATTTAATAAAAAGTTTCTTTTTTGGAATATTTACACCAATTAAATTAAAACGACACTTTATTTATTAAAATGAGACCAATTTTTTTGACACTTAAATAATCCTATTTATTAAATAATTAAATAATAAAATAGTATTTTTTTTTCAATATATCTCTTTTTAATTTCAGTTTACTTTTCTTTAATTTTAATTTTTTTTTATTTTATTTTATTTAACTTTATTTTTATTTTTTTGATTTTATTCTGAAGGAACTTTAGCTTAGTACAGTAAACAAATAAATTAAAAATAATATTTTTAAAAATGTAGTCTTTTTTTTAAAATCTTATAACTTAACATCGCCTTCAAAGCGTTTAATGAAAAAATAAATAAATAAATAAAAATAATAAATACCCGACTCCACTGTGTAATTGCTCCCTTACTTTTTTTTTTCCCTCAAAAATCAAACATTTAAAAATATGTATCCTGTAACTTTCTTGCTTAATACATCTAATTTTAAGTTTCTTCTTTTTAACCTATTTTATTTTATTTTATTATATTTAAATTTATTTAATTTTAATTTTTTTTTAACCTGAAGTAGCTTTAGCTCGGTACAGAAAAAAAAAACAAATTTTCCATTAATTAAAAATGTCAAGTTTTGCAAGTATTCTAGTCTTTTTTTTAAACTTGGATTTAAGGAAAATGAAAGAAATATGTGCCAAACGATTCAGCGTTTAATCTGGCCTGAGATAGAGCAAGAGATAACCTAAAAAACGCAAGATCAAAGCCAAATAAATCAACTGATTAAAATATGATTTAAATTTAAAATATTCTTTTTGTCACGATATTTTTTTTTGAACAAATACTTTTTTTACCATATTTTACCTTTTTTTGCCTAAATTTACGTAAAAATTAGTAAAAAATAGTAAAAAAAATTTTTTGGTAAAAATATAAGCAAACAAATAAAAAAATACTTTTTTCAAAATTTATTAGAAAATAATAAAAAATTCAAAAAATTGAGCTTTTTTTTATTCTTACCAATATTTACGTAAATTAACTTTTTGTCACAAAGTAATTTTACGCAAAATTATCAGAAATCCACTTGTCTAATCGGAAGTGTAAAAGTTCCAAACATGGTTTTGTCAAACAAACTGGTGAATGACAATGATGGAATATCTATTTGTGATTAATTTTCTGGTTTCAAGAAAACCTTATTCTAATAAGAGTCTAAAGTAGAATGTTGAAGAAATTTTCTGTACAAAAGCAGAACTCTGCCGGTAAAAAATTGATCCAAGGTGGACAAAAGTTGATGCTTTAGCCATTCAGAAGAATCAGGATTTATCCATTCCTTTGAGGTATTGGATGAGGTTACAGTGCTGGAGATCCATTTTAGAACAGGATCAAGAGAAAAACCTAAAGATAATGCACTTGTGCCAAGCTAAAATATGAACAAGGACTTTTATTGACTGGTGTTTTTTAAATTAAACTAAAGTTTACATCACAGGCACAAATGAATGGCGAGAAGACTCCCATTTGCTATTAGATGATCATTTGGAAGATTAATATTTTTATCTTTCGAGTAAGAATGGTGCAAATGGCAAAAAAGGTGATGGTGAACTTAAATTATCTTGTGGTTAATTTGGAAGAGATAGCTGATGAACCTGTTAGAAGTGATTTGTCAAAGGATGTTTTTTATCTAGTCGATATGAAATTTATATGAACAGAAGTGATTTTCTTATTTATACCAGTGGGCTGGTTCAAAAAGCTTTTACAATTGTAGGAGAAGTCAAATTGGATTTGGTATTTTCATCAAATGTAGCAGACACAGATTTTATTGCTTTTTTGATGGATGTTGATGAAAAAGTTCGTTGAATAAAGCTTGGTTAAAGGGAATGTTTTCAATTTAGAGTAAGATATAGAAATGGCTTTGATAAAGAATATATGATGGAACCAAACCAAATGTACAATTTAACAATTAATATGCATGAAATGGGACACACTTTTTTACCAGGACATAGACTTAGATAAGTCTACCTTCTAATGGATTCACCTCGCGAATACATCTGAAGAGAAATGATTTGAATAAAGACTGCTTTTATATTAATATTTTCAAAATAAATTAGAAATAAAATATATTAAAAAAAAATTTAAAATTTAAAAAAAATACTATTTTATTTTTTAATTATTTAATAAATAGGATTATTTAAGTGTCAAAAAAATTGGTCTCATTTTAATAAATAAAGTGTCGTTTTAATTTAATTGGTGTAAATATTCCAAAAAAAAAACTTTTTATTAAATCAGGTGTAAATCTTTATTTATGTTTCTAATTTAATTAAAAGGGGTAATTAATTTAAAAATTGGGGAGAAAAATTAATATTTTGGTGTAATTTATTCAAAATTTAGGGTATCGATATTATAGAACCTAAAACAAAATATTTTTTAAAAATTTTTGCATTTGGAATTTAATAAAAAATTTCTTAAGAGGTTAATTAAAATTCACAAAAAAAATTTTCTTTAACTTCATTTGAATAAGCAGCTTATTAAACTTTACAAATGTAATAATGTATATTTGATTTAGAAGATCGACATTAGACATAGAACTTAAATTCAAATGCAAACAATTTTTGAGATTTCTTTTATTTTTAGAATTAAAAAACTACTTCTCTGCTTCGATGCTATCTATGTTCTTAAATAAAGATCAAAGAGCCATCAATGCATTCTTCACTGAAGTAGTTGAATATTTTTATAAAATATTAAGTGATACATACTTCTTTAATAAATTTTTAAGTCTATTAATTTGATTTTTATTTGATTTTAAACAATTATTTATACATGTTAAATTGAAAATAGAAACAAGTTTTTTTTATTAACTTTTTTTGATTACTGAATTTTCAAAATCATAATAAATGAAATTAAAATGTAAAAAAATTTAAAAAAAGACATCTTTTTTTTTCTTTCAATTTTTCGGTTCTAAATTTATTTATTAAAAAGATATCTTCTTTGGAGAAATTTTGTTCGAATATAATTTAGTTTAGGTACAAAAAACAAATAATAGCGCCTATTTTTTTAGTACCTTTAGACCATTTTTTCTTTCCAATTTTAAAAGTCTAGTTTTTAAAAAAGAATATTTTCGAGATTTCATAACTATTTGCTAAAATTAGTTATGAATTCACATCTGTAAATTTTACTCAAAATTTATTCTGAATTTTTTATTCTTTAATCTTTTTAAATCTTGAATTTTTTCTATTAATTTTCCCTCATTTATATATATTTTTTTAGGCCTCTGAGGCTGAAATTTTTAAATAAAAATAAAAATTTTAAATTTCTAAATGAATGAACTAATAAAAATAAAAGGACGATTAAAATCGATACCCCATTTTTAATTTTTTCCCAAATATCAAATAAATTCCCCAATTATTCAAATTATACTTAAAAAAAAATTAGTCGACACTAAATTATATAGAAATTTAATATGCAAAAATCAAACATGCTAAAAGTTAATTTTTTTCGATTTTTAAATTATTTAAATTTAAATTTGAAGCTAAAATCTTTATTGACTTAAACAACTTTCTAGAAAAGTATGGCTTAATTTGATTTTCAGCATAAAACTTTTGATATTTTGTCATATTTTTTCTAACAAATACTCTTTTCCAATAATTTAGGTACTTTTTCTTCAATTAGTTATCATTTTTTAATAAAAGCGTTATTTTTCAACAAAAAAAAGTGACAATAATATTAAATTTCTTTGTAATTTAGTGCTAATTAATTTTTTATTAATATTTTGAATAATTGGGGAATTTATTTGATATTTGGAAAAAAATAAAAAATTTGGGTTATTTTATTCAAATTTTGTGGTATCGATTTTAATTGTCCTTTTTTTAATATTTAGAAAAAATATTAAAAAAGTCATTTTTTTTTAGAATTAAGTTTTATTTTCTATCTCTTTTTTTTATTTTCTTCTATTTTTAAACTATAAAATATTGTCAAATAGTTATGAAATATTGAAAATATTTTTATTTAAAAACTAGACTTTTAAAAATCAAAAAAAAATGGTCTCTGGTTGGTAAAAACTAGGCACTTTTATTTTTTTGTTTTACTTAAACTAAATTATATTCAAACTAAATTTCTAAAAATAAAAATGCAATTTTATCTTGTTAAAAAAAATATTTTAAAAAATTTTCTTTATTTTGGAGAATATATTCCGGACCAAAGTTCAAAAAAACGCCTAAATTAAAAAATTTTAATGACTTAAAAAAATAAAATTTTAATTTTAAAAAATTTCAAAAGACATAAAATTTGTCATTTTTCATTTGAAAAAAAAAACAACAGTGATTATAAATAAATTTTAATTTTCGAATTTTTTCAACTCGACTTGATAGAAATTAATGATATTGAGCACCTTGGATGAAAAACAAAAAAAAATTCAATTGATTAATTTCGCTTCAGTTGCCATAGAAACATATTTTTCTTCGAATATGGGTCTAGGCCAAAACTAATTCATCAAATTCGCATTAATCGAACTCAATATTTAGAATTCGACTCTTTCCAAATCTGAGCCCAACAAGCCACTCTTCAATTCAATTCCTTGTTCGCCATGTCAGCTTTTAGCACCGCAAAGCCCAAAAAACTCCACGTAATCTTCAAAACAATCACTAACTTTACCTATTTCACCATTCTCCATTTCTATTGAAGCCCCTTGACAAAGCCATCAAAAAAAATCCCAAATACGACCACATTGAGTCCACTCTGGACACTGGCTCAAGCATGAGCAAGTACATGAAAAAAATCGAAGAAATAAAAACCAGTAATAAAATTTAAAACAAAAAATTTTTTTTTATTTATTTTTCCAAAGACTACAGGTACCAACAAGATGAAATTTTTAAAAGAATGAAAGTGTCCACTTTTGTCCAACTGCTGCTTCAGGTGACCGAAGTGGACAGTTTGGAAAAAGAGTCCCAGTTCGATGAGTTGAGCTACCGGGACGAGCGGGACGTGAGCCCAGTGCCATCACTGGCGCTCACAGAGACAGACTTTGGCCGACCGGTCACCAACCGGAGCTCCACATGGCAGAGTGTGATCAAGGGCATTGGCGAGCTGGACTCCGAGGACCGGGACCGGCAGAACAGACGATTTGCTCGGGCTGAGCGAAATCTGCACAAACTTCAGCAAAGTTCTGACCTGCCATACTTGCTTTTGGACATCCGGGACAGAGATGAGTTCAGCCAGTGTCACATAATAAGTGCCTTGTCCTATCCGATAGCGATGCTATCGCGCAGTGTAAACAACGAGACCCAGGAGATGCTTGCCTACAAAAACCAGCCTGGCAAGATAATCGTGGTTTATGATGACGATGAGAAGCTGGCGCCCAGAGCAGCCAGCACCTTGGTGCAGCGAGGCTATGAGAATTTGTTCATGCTGTCCGGAGGGCTCAAGTTGGCCGTGAAGAAATTTCCACAAGGTCTGGTGGCAGGCGAGATCCCAGCTCATCTTGTGAAGCCTGATCCCAAAGCAAACACTAGTCGCAGTGTGCTCAGCTCGGTGTCCGCCATGAGCAATTTTTCCACTGCCAGCAAGAAAACATTTGACAGAGATGACATTGAAAAGTTAAATGGTTATTTGGAAAATGAGATTTTGGGCCCCAAGGCCAACTCGAGGTACGGCTCCAGGGCCAGCAAGGACTCGAGCCGAATCAGCAATGTGTCCAAGGCTGACTCGCTCGCATCAAACAGGACTCTCACATCTATTCACGAAAAACCCTGGAAGCCAGTCTAATTGGCACTCGAAAAGTTTTTTTTTTTTAATAAATTTAGAATTTTAATCAAAAATTAATAAAAATTTGTATTTTTAAGAAAAGTTTTATTAAATTATTTTAGAAAATTTATTTTCAAAGAGTGTTTTTTTTGATTGTTTTTTGTCGAGTTTGGTCATGTAATGTTGGTGATTTGGAAAAGTTTTAAAAAATTATTGATATTTTATTAAATTTTTTTTAAATATTAAAAATATTAAATTTTTTTTTTTGAATTAAATGAATACAAGAGCGATTATTGATAGTGATAATTTGTTAGTGATGAAATCAAATTAGTTTGTTTTTTTTGGACACAAATTGAAGCTTGAAAAAATAGGAAATTTGTTATTTTAAGAAAAGTTTTATTAAATTAATCAAAAAAATTTATACTTAAAAAGTGTTTTTTTTTTGATTGTTTTTTGTCGAGTTTGGTCATGTAATGTTGGTGATTTGGAAAAGTTTTAAAAAATTATTGATATTTTATTAAATTTTTTTTAAATATTAAAAATATTAAATTTTTTTTTTTGAATTAAATGAATACAAGAGCGATTATTGATAGTGATAATTTGTTAGTGATGAAATCAAATTAGTTTGTTTTTTTTGGACACAAATTGAAGCTTGAAAAAATAGGAAATTTGTTATTTTAAGAAAAGTTTTATTAAATTAATCAAAAAAATTTATACTTAAAAAGTGTTTTTTTTTTGATTGTTTTTTGTCGAGTTTGGTCATGTAATGTTGGTGATTTGGAAAAGTTTTAAAAAATTATTGATATTTTATTAAATTTTTTTTAAATATTAAAAATATTAAATTTTTTTTTTTGAATTAAATGAATACAAGAGCGATTATTGATAGTGATAATTTGTTAGTGATGAAATCAAATTAGTTTGTTTTTTTTGGACACAAATTGAAGCTTGAAAAAATAGGAAATTTGTTATTTTAAGAAAAGTTTTATTAAATTAATCAAAAAAATTTATACTTAAAAAGTGTTTTTTTTTGATTGTTTTTTGTCGAGTTTGGTCATGTAATGTTGGTGATTTGGAAAAGTTTTAAAAAATTATTGATATTTTATTAAATTTTTTTTAAATATTAAAAATATTAAATTTTTTTTTTGAATTAAATGAATACAAGAGCGATTATTGATAGTGATAATTTGTTAGTGATGAAATCAAATTAGTTTGTTTTTTTTGGACACAAATTGAAGCTTGAAAAAATAGGAAATTTGTTATTTTAAGAAAAGTTTTATTAAATTAATCAAAAAAATTTATACTTAAAAAGTGTTTTTTTTTTGATTGTTTTTTGTCGAGTTTGGTCATGTAATGTTGGTGATTTGGAAAAGTTTTAAAAAATTATTGATATTTTATTAAATTTTTTTTAAATATTAAAAATATTAAATTTTTTTTTTTGAATTAAATGAATACAAGAGCGATTATTGATAGTGATAATTTGTTAGTGATGAAATCAAATTAGTTTGTTTTTTTTGGACACAAATTAAAGCTTGAAAAAATAGGAAATTTGTTATTTTAAGAAAAGTTTTATTAAATTAATCAAAAAAATTTATACTTAAAAAGTGTTTTTTTTTTGATTGTTTTTTGTCGAGTTTGGTCATGTAATGATGGTGATTTGGGAAAGTTTTAAAAAATTATTGATATTCTATTAAATTTTTTTTAAATATTAAAAATATTAAATTTTTTTTTTTGAATTAAATGAATACAAGAGCGATTATTGGTAGTGATAATTTGTTAGTGATGAAATCAAATTAGTTTGTTTTTTTTTGGACACAAATTGAAGCTTGAAAAAATAGGAAATTTGTTATTTTAAGAAAAGTTTTATTAAATTAATCAAAAAAATTTATACTTAAAAAGTGTTTTTTTTTTGATTGTTTTTTGTCGAGTTTGGTCATGTAATGTTGGTGATTTGGAAAAGTTTTAAAAAATTATTGATATTTTATTAAATTTTTTTTAAATATTAAAAATATTAAATTTTTTTTTTTGAATTAAATGAATACAAGAGCGATTATTGATAGTGATAATTTGTTAGTGATGAAATCAAATTAGTTTGTTTTTTTTGGACACAAATTGAAGCTTGAAAAAATAGGAAATTTGTTATTTTAAGAAAAGTTTTATTAAATTAATCAAAAAAATTTATACTTAAAAAGTGTTTTTTTTTTGATTGTTTTTTGTCGAGTTTGGTCATGTAATGATGGTGATTTGGAAAAGTTTTAAAAAATTATTAATATTTTATTAAATTTTTTTTAAATATTAAAAATATTAAATTTTTTTTTTTGAATTAAATGAATACAAGAGCGATTATTGATAGTGATAATTTGTTAGTGATGAAATCAAATTAGTTTGTTTTTTTTGGACACAAATTGAAGCTTGAAAAAATATGAAATTTGTTATTTTAAGAAAAGTTTTATTAAATTAATCAAAAAAATTTATACTTAAAAAGTGTTTTTTTTTTGATTGTTTTTTGTCGAGTTTGGTCATGTAATGATGGTGATTTGGAAAAGTTTTAAAAAATTATTGATATTCTATTAAATTTTTTTTAAATATTAAAAATATTAAATTTTTTTTTTGAATTAAATGAATACAAGAGCGATTATTGGTAGTGATAATTTGTTAGTGATGAAATCAAATTAGTTTGTTTTTTTTTGGACACAAATTGAAGCTTGAAAAAATAGGAAATTTGTTATTTTAAGAAAAGTTTTATTAAATTAATCAAAAAAATTTATACTTAAAAAGTGTTTTTTTTTTGATTGTTTTTTGTCGAGTTTGGTCATGTAATGATGGTGATTTGGAAAAGTTTTAAAAAATTATTGATATTCTATTAAATTTTTTTAAATATTAAAAATATTAAATTTTTTTTTTGAATTAAATGAATACAAGAGCGATTATTGGTAGTGATAATTTGTTAGTGATGAAATCAAATTAGTTTGTTTTTTTTTGGACACAAATTGAAGCTTGAAAAAATAGGAAATTTGTTATTTTAAGAAAAGTTTTATTAAATTAATCAAAAAAATTTATACTTAAAAAGTGTTTTTTTTTTGATTGTTTTTTGTCGAGTTTGGTCATGTAATGATGGTGATTTGGAAAAGTTTTAAAAAATTATTGATATTCTATTAAATTTTTTTTAAATATTAAAAATATTAAATTTTTTTTTGAATTAAATGAATACAAGAGCGATTATTGGTAGTGATAATTTGTTAGTGATGAAATCAAATTAGTTTGTTTTTTTTTGGACACAAATTGAAGCTTGAAAAAATAGGAAATTTGTTATTTTAAGAAAAGTTTTATTAAATTAATCAAAAAAATTTATACTTAAAAAGTGTTTTTTTTTTGATTGTTTTTTGTCGAGTTTGGTCATGTAATGATGGTGATTTGGAAAAGTTTTAAAAAATTATTGATATTCTATTAAATTTTTTTTAAATATTAAAAATATTAAATTTTTTTTTTGAATTAAATGAATACAAGAGCGATTATTGATAGTGATAATTTGTTAGTGATGAAATCAAATTAGTTTGTTTTTTTTTGGACACAAATTGAAGCTTGAAAAAATAGGAAATTTGTTATTTTAAGAAAAGTTTTATTAAATTAATCAAAAAAATTTATACTTAAAAAGTGTTTTTTTTTTGATTGTTTTTTGTCGAGTTTGGTCATGTAATGATGGTGATTTGGGAAAGTTTTAAAAAATTATTGATATTCTATTAAATTTTTTTTAAATATTAAAAATATTAAATTTTTTTTTTTGAATTAAATGAATACAAGAGCGATTATTGGTAGTGATAATTTGTTAGTGATGAAATCAAATTAGTTTGTTTTTTTTGGACACAAATTGAAGCTTGAAAAAATAGGAAATTTGTTATTTTAAGAAAAGTTTTATTAAATTAATCAAAAAAATTTATACTTAAAAAGTGTTTTTTTTTTGATTGTTTTTTGTCGAGTTTGGTCATGTAATGTTGGTGATTTGGAAAAGTTTTAAAAAATTATTGATATTTTATTAAATTTTTTTTAAATATTAAAAATATTAAATTTTTTTTTTTGAATTAAATGAATACAAGAGCGATTATTGATAGTGATAATTTGTTAGTGATGAAATCAAATTAGTTTGTTTTTTTTGGACACAAATTGAAGCTTGAAAAAATAGGAAATTTGTTATTTTAAGAAAAGTTTTATTAAATTAATCAAAAAAATTTATACTTAAAAAGTGTTTTTTTTTTGATTGTTTTTTGTCGAGTTTGGTCATGTAATGATGGTGATTTGGAAAAGTTTTAAAAAATTATTGATATTCTATTAAATTTTTTTTAAATATTAAAAATATTAAATTTTTTTTTTTGAATTAAATGAATACAAGAGCGATTATTGGTAGTGATAATTTGTTAGTGATGAAATCAAATTAGTTTGTTTTTTTTGGACACAAATTGAAGCTTGAAAAAATATGAAATTTGTTATTTTAAGAAAAGTTTTATTAAATTAATCAAAAAAATTTATACTTAAAAAGTGTTTTTTTTTTGATTGTTTTTTGTCGAGTTTGGTCATGTAATGTTGGTGATTTGGAAAAGTTTTAAAAAATTATTGATATTCTATTAAATTTTTTTTAAATATTAAAAATATTAAATTTTTTTTTTTGAATTAAATGAATACAAGAGCGATTATTGATAGTGATAATTTGTTAGTGATGAAATCAAATTAGTTTGTTTTTTTTGGACACAAATTGAAGCTTGAAAAAATAGGAAATTTGTTATTTTAAGAAAAGTTTTATTAAATTAATCAAAAAAATTTATACTTAAAAAGTGTTTTTTTTTTGATTGTTTTTTGTCGAGTTTGGTCATGTAATGTTGGTGATTTGGAAAAGTTTTAAAAAATTATTGATATTTTATTAAATTTTTTTTAAATATTAAAAATATTAAATTTTTTTTTTTGAATTAAATGAATACAAGAGCGATTATTGATAGTGATAATTTGTTAGTGATGAAATCAAATTAGTTTGTTTTTTTTGGACACAAATTGAAGCTTGAAAAAATAGGAAATTTGTTATTTTAAGAAAAGTTTTATTAAATTAATCAAAAAAATTTATACTTAAAAAGTGTTTTTTTTTTGATTGTTTTTTGTCGAGTTTGGTCATGTAATGATGGTGATTTGGAAAAGTTTTAAAAAATTATTGATATTCTATTAAATTTTTTTTAAATATTAAAAATATTAAATTTTTTTTTTTGAATTAAATGAATACAAGAGCGATTATTGGTAGTGATAATTTGTTAGTGATGAAATCAAATTAGTTTGTTTTTTTTGGACACAAATTGAAGCTTGAAAAAATAGGAAATTTGTTATTTTAAGAAAAGTTTTATTAAATTAATCAAAAAAATTTATACTTAAAAAGTGTTTTTTTTTTGATTGTTTTTTGTCGAGTTTGGTCATGTAATGTTGGTGATTTGGAAAAGTTTTAAAAAATTATTGATATTCTATTAAATTTTTTTTAAATATTAAAAATATTAAATTTTTTTTTTTGAATTAAATGAATACAAGAGCGATTATTGGTAGTGATAATTTGTTAGTGATGAAATCAAATTAGTTTGTTTTTTTTGGACACAAATTGAAGCTTGAAAAAATAGGAAATTTGTTATTTTAAGAAAAGTTTTATTAAATTAATCAAAAAAATTTATACTCAAAAAGTGTTTTTTTTTGATTGTTTTTGTTGAGTTTGGTCATGTCAGTTTGGTGATTTGGGAAAGTTTTTTCAAAATTGTTGATAGTGTGATAAATTTTTTTAAATTATTTAAAGCAATAAAATTTTTTATTAGAAGAAATGAAAAAAAGAGCGATTAATGATATTTAGTGATGAAATCGAAAATGCATATTCGAACCGATATTCGAATAAGAAGCCTTTCGAATGAAAATTAGGTTTTTTTTGAAAATAAATAATTTTGAAAAATATCCTTGAAAATTAATTTATTTTAATTAAAAATTTTATCTCTTAATTATTTGAATTTAGATTTTAAAATAGAAAATTTTTGAATCAAAAACTGAATATAATAAACATTCAATTCAATATTTAAAAAAAATCAATTCAATTCGATTTGGATACTTAAAGTGTGCCAGATTTTCATCAGCCAACTCAACTCTTCCAACATTCTTTGGACCTATTTTATTAAAAAACTCCCATCCGGCACCAGAAAATAGTTTTTTGTTATTTATAATATTTGCTTTACTTGAAAATAAAAAAATTACTCAAATACTTAATTTTTCAAATATTTTATTCAAATTTTAATTTTTTACTTGAATTTATATAAAATTCAAATTACTTTTTAAATTTAAGTTAAATTCAAATTTTAATTTAAAAATAGGTAATTTTCGAACTTAATTTCAAAAATAAGAATAAATTAAATCTAAATTTAAATTTATCTCAAATTCAAGATTTTATTTGAAAATATTGCTTTTTCAATAGTCTTTTCAAATTTTGTATTTATTCAAGTTTCAATTTGCGTCCAAAAAACCAATTCGATTTCATCCCTAATGATATTGATAATTTATTAGTGATGAAATCGAATTAGTTTTTTTTTGGACACAAATTAAAGCTTAAAAAAAATTTGAAAATTCTTTTTGAAAAAGTATTCGAATAAAATAATGAATATAAGATAAATTTGAATTTATACTTAATTAATTTTTATTATGGTATTTAAATTCGAGAATTATCTTTTTTTGATAAACAACTTGAATTTTATAAAATTCAACTAATTTAAAAACATCAAAATTTTAATAAAAAATTCAAAAAAAATTTTTTGAATAATTAGTTTTTTGTACACTTATCAGAACAACTTTCATCTGGTGCTGAGTAAGGTAAATGAGACTATCGTAATCCAGAAAATGTATTAAGAGACTGGTGAAAATCTGGCAAACTTTTTGTATCCAAATCGAATTGAAATTAAATTTATTTTATGAATACTTTTTTCGATTATTTTTTTGATTAATTTTTATTCTAAAATATTTAATCGAATATTTTAGAGATGTATTTTTTAGTTTAGATAAATTAATTTTAAAGTATATTATTCAAAATTATTCATATTTTTTTTAAACATTGATTTGAAAGTAAAAGTTGAATAATTTTTTTTTTGAGTTAAAATTAAAAATTGAAAAATTTTTTAATGCAAAAAATTTTTTAAAATTTTAAATGGAAGTTTGGTAAGTTTAAAAAATTATTTTAAAATAAGAACCTTAAACTTTTGTAAAGAAAGACATAATTTAAAAAATTCTTCTTGCTGCTTTTGCTTTTAAACTATTTTCTTAATTAGAAATTTTAAATTTCTAAATTATAAAATAAATAATAGAAATTAAAAACAAAGCTCAAATTGTTTTTTATAAAAGAGGAAAAGCGCTTGCAAGCTAAAGTGAGTTTGACTTTTTTTTATGAGAATTTTTTGGAATTAATAAATTTTTAATCATTTTAGAGAAAAAAAAATTGTAAAATAAAACATAAAAAAAATTCGTCAAAAGAAGAAAGTCTTCGAATAAGCTTCTTCTCTAGGAAAGTAAAGAATTTTAACAAAAATTTTGAATTTTTTTAATTAATTTAATTCTATGATTACGACCTAAATCTTTATTTACATAAAAAGTATTAAAAAGCTTTTAATTTTGCTGAAGACTTTTAAATTTTTCATGATGTTTAGTTATTTTTTAAAAATATATAAGTACAAAATATAAACTTTCAGCGTTTGAAGTCTTATTTAAAATAAAAAATGTTATTCTCATGAATGTTATTTTAAATTGAAAAATATGATTTGTTTGATTATTTTTATTGAATAAATAATAACAAATATTGAACTGGCTGATTTCAAAATTCAAATTTTCGCAATTATAACAACCCTTTTTTTTCATAAACAAAAAATATTGAGAAAAATTAATAATTTTGACCTGACAGACTGATCTTTGCTAGAAAAAAAGAACTTTTGTAGGAATCTCTTTCTTGGCAAATTTTTTTTATTTTTTAATTTGCCCCTTACCTTATCAAACATGTCAGTGGTAAAATTAAAAAAATTAATTGTAGATTTTTGCTAAGTTTAGAGATAACAAACAGACAATTAATAAAATTAATTAAATGAATGCTTTGAATAATATTTATAATGCTTATAGCTGAATTTTCTAAAATTTATATATATAAGGATCTTGGTTAATATTCATTAGTATGTATTTAAACTATATTGTTGCTATTGATAAAGTTTTTTTGTCAATTTAAAATATTGAATTGAATATTGATATCTAAAAAAGTAAATTGATTTTAATTATTATTTAAATAAAAAATTATAGATTCATAGACTTTTTTAAAAAATTAAAAAAATTTAATTAATTAATAATTTTTAACATGAGCTTCATTTTTATGCTTTTGAATCTTATAAATTTTGAATTTTATATCACATAAGATTATTAGTTTATCATGTTTGATTAGGATCTTTCATAATTTCCTCGGTCAAAATAATAAAAATAATTTAAATGGCTGTTTTGAATTCCTTGCACATTAAAAATTTAAATAAATTTATAAAAAAAATAATCTAAATTTTTTCATAATTTTTTATTTTATTACTTTTACTGTTTTTTTTTAATTCAAGTCAACCATTTTGCGTCCCAGATTTTTATAGTTATTACTGACATAATTTGCTCCATCATTAAATAAAAGACGGAGCCTGAAAAAAAAATAAAATTATTCAAAGATGGCTACCAAAAAGATAATAGATAAAAAAATGTATAAAAATAAAATATAAGTTTTAATTTAAAATTAAAAAAACATTGAAAAAATAATTCCTAATTCAGCAAAAAAATAAATCTTTCGTAAAATAAAAATAATTAAAAAATGACTAAAAATTATCTGGAAAAAAAATCCGAGAACTTTTTTAGCTATATTGTCTTTAGCAATATCAAATAATTAAAAAGAATGGACTCTAAAATTAATTTGCTAACGAAAGTATTAATCAAAATATTTACTTTAAAAAATGATATTCACAAATTAAATTTTGACAGGTAATTTTTTTAAAAGAATCAAAAAACAAAAGCAATTTTCAACTCTTCTTTAACCATTAATTTGATAAATTTTTTTTCATAAAAATTACTTTACACATTTGAAGAAATAAATTTCATATGACAAAAAAATTTTGAAAAATTTTAAAATTTTATTAATATAAAATAATTTGGATTTAATATTTATAAATGGGGATTATTAGTAAAAAAATATTCTAAATTAAAAAAAATCCAAAATGACTATATATATAAATTAAATTTAGATGAGTCTATGTATTGCAACAACTTGTAGTTTTGACTACACTAAGACAACCAATTTTTTTCGAATCATACAAAGTGTTAGTCTTCAGGTTGAACGCTTCCTGCCTCAAATAAAAGTCGTACTTGTTCGACTCTTGCTCGTTCTCTTTCTTTTTCATAATGGCATTGCTAATGTATCTAAATAATTTTTAAAAAAAATAATTATTTTTTAGAAAATTTATTTAAAATTTTAATTTCTAACTCAATAGTTTCCTTGACCATGATATTTTTTTTCACCGACATTTCCATGTATCCGTAGAACTCTTAAAAAAATTTTTTTAGATAAAGGGGTATTTTTGGCAAAGGGCGAACCATATTCGCGACAAAAGTCCTCGATCTCGGACTGCTCGAGCACTCGATTGGACATGTCGCACTTGTTGCCAATGAGCAAGCACGGACACTTAGATCCATCGGCCAGTCTGTACTTTTCGTCCAGATCAGTCTTCCATTTGGCACACGCCTGAAACGACTCTCTGTTCATCAAATCGAACATTATGAGACAAAAGTCCGAGTTTTTGTAATACACATGAGTCATGTAAATGTAGCGCTCTTGGCCGCCAATGTCCCAGAACTGGAAGTTAAATTTGTTATTTTTTTCTGACTCGAATTCTTTGGAACAGAATTCGACACCAACTGTGGGCTTGTAGGCGCGCACGAAGCGCTCGTTTATGTATCTATTGCACAATGATGTCTTGCCCACGCCAGAGTTGCCAACCACCAATATTTTAATAGTCGTTTCTTTTTTGTCATTCATTTTATTAAAATTTTAAATAAATTAAGCCAGATTATTTTTGTTTTCTCTAGTATTCTAATTACTTTTGCAATAAATCATTTAGAAAAAATTTAAATTTTATGAAACATTTTTGCTTAATTTCAATCGATTTGTCCGATTTTGTACAAGAATTTGAGTGCTTTTTTTTCTTCTCTAACAATTATGTTTTAATCTTAATTTTTATTTTTTGATTTAATAAAGGTTTTTGAAAAATTAATTTTTTTTTCTTAAATTCTATTTTCAGTAGACCATTTACAATTAAAAAAAAATAGATAAAATTCAGAGTTTTTGGTAATGAAAGCTTGAATTTTATGAGTAAAATTTTTTGCTAAAAATAAAATAAAGATACATTTAAATGCTATTACAGTTTTTTTTTCATAAAAGTATTAGCAATCAATTTTAAGAGGATTTTTTAGAGTTTTTTTTATTTTTTTTGCAATTTATAAAATAACATAAGTAAGTCTTTTTTGAATTTTTTATTTCTGCTGATAAATGATGCATTTTAAATCTCAGACAAATTTCAATGATCATATAAATGTGCATGACAATTAATTTAAAAAGTAAACTTTTTGGTCAAATAAATAAAAAAAAATTCATAGAATCTCAAAAGTAATTTTTTGATGTCACTTGAAGAGTTGACCTGGTACTGAATGGAATATTTTTTAAAGAAGATTAAATAAAAACTATGACTTAAAATATAATTTTATAACTATTTTATTATTTATTATATACATCATGGAAACAAAATTTTCTTCACTTTAAAAAAAAACATCTTTATGAAATATGACTGATAATGGCCTATTAAAGAATTTATAATACTTTAGAAAATTAGAGTTCAGCATAAGACACTGAAAAAAAATTTATATTCAAAATTTAATATTCGAGAATATATTTAAATTAAATTTTTTTAAATGATTAATCATCATTTAAGTGTTCTTTCTTTTAATAAAACTAATTTTGGATCCACTTTCTATATCAAGCATTTTAGAATTTTGTGAAAAAAATTTTATTTTTGTTTTGAAAATAATTCTTATATCAAAAAATTCTTTTTACACAAAAAAAGTTTTTAATTAAAAAAAAATTAGTTTTTTATTAACAAATGCATTTTTATTTCCAATTTCCAAGCATTATTTTTTTAACTAAGTGATTAAAGTGACTTGAACCAAGGAAAATTTCGCATCTGATTATCCAGAAAATTAATTTTATTAAGTATTTTCCTGAATGAAAATGAAGAGTCACATTTTAAAGTGTTTGAACCAAATATTTTTGTTAATCCAGTATTGAGTCGAAAACAAAAAGCATCTGATTTAATAACTAGATTCGACTATTTAAAAAACCCGTCACGATACAAAGCTAACTAAACTTGGTATATTTTATACAAAGTGACTTTTTTTTTTAAATTGGATTGTTTTAATTATAAGGCCAAGAAATACAATTATAATTTTTTTTTTAAATAATCGAAAAAATTAAAAAAATTTTTTTACATATAAATTTATTTGATCAAATAGTAATTAATGAAAATTTGTTTTAATAATTATTTGGGTTCTGCTATCTTGCAAATTTTTTGGAAGTTGACCAAAAACACTTAAATGGGCGAACTATTTACTAGATTACTTCATTAATTTAATTTTTTTTCACTAAAATAATTGAAGAATAAAAAATTAATTTTAATCCTTATAAACTTTTTTAATAGAATTTATTTAAATTCCAAATCGCCTAGTTAATGAAAAAAACAATTTTTAGACTTGGTTTTAGAGCATTCATTAATGTACTAAAGGTCCATGCTTTAAACATTAAACTAGAATGAGCATAAAGCAATATATTTACAAATAAAATATTAAAGAAAACTTAAAAAAATGCATGTTTTTTTTTACCAATCTTTGAACAATCTAAAAAGAACGTAAAAATTGTAATTCCTAAGCTATCCAATTCGTTAAATGAAAACAAGATCAAAATAATAAATAAAAAAGAAATATATAATTTATTAGGATTATTATTAATCAGGCATTTAAAAATAATATAAGAGTGAATAAAAATCAATTAAATAAGCATATATTAAATATAATGTTTGTTAAAAAAAAAATTAAAATTGAGGATATTCATTTTCAAAATTAATTATAAAAGACTTATATTTAAATGAGCATTAATTTAATTGATTTGAGCATTAATTTAACTGATTTGAACAATAATAATATTTAGCATTAATTTCTTTGAAACAACATTAATTATATTGGACAAACATTAATCATTTTAAACGTGCATTTATTATATCAAACATGCATTAATTAAATTTTTTGAACATTATAAATTTGCAGTTAACATTAATTTTAAAAAATTTACATTAATAAAAAAAAAACAACATTAATTGCTCAACAGTGCTATTATTAAGTACTTTTATTTAAATTAATAAATGCTTGTTTATATATAATTTAATGCTAAATAAATGATAAATTAATGCTCATTCAGTATTTTTTTAATGTTCAGTTAAATACAAGCCATTATAAAATCTAAGTAAAAATTTCATTTAGAGTAAAATTAAATAAAATATCAAGAACATAAAAAATTAAATTTGGACAAAATTTAATAGGTTTTAATATAAGCTTTCTTAAGAATTGGAATTGACTTGGCTGTTGTTAGAGGTTTAATTTCTTTTAAACTAATCGCTTAACCTCACATGCGGCATTGTGAATTTTGGTACAAAATTCAAAAACAAAATATTAAAAGTGCCAAAGCTTAAGTTCTGAAAGACCAAAACATGTTCTGTAAATTGTAACAACTGATGCATCCTCTGTACCACCAAAATACTAATTCTGCAAGACTGTGCAAAATTTAGATAATTGTGAATTCTAGTACAAAAAACAAAAACAAAATATAAAAACCTCAGATCTTTAATCTGGACCGATTAAAACATGTTCTGTAAATTGTAGCAACTGATACATCCATCACTTAAAGTCGAATTGAATTTTTAGAATAATATCATATTCCAAATTTTGCCAATTTTCTGAGTTTTGCAGTTTTTTTGCAGAGTTTTGCAGAATCAGTATTTTGGTGGTAAAAAGGATGTATCATTTGCTCCAATTTACAGAACATGCTTTGGCACTTTTAATATTTTGTTTTTGAATTTTGTACCAAAATTCACAATGCCTAGCATGCTTGGATATGCATTCCTTTAAATAAACTGAGAAATTACATTTATCAAATCAAATCCGAAAAAAAAATCTGTTTAAGGGCCTAGATCGAAATGTAATTGTTATTATAAATAGCAATAAAAACATTAGCTTATATTGATATGAATTACAAATTTTAAAAATTTGAAAAAAAATAAAATATTTAAAATTTTGGTATATTAAAATTTTAAATATTTAATTTATTTTTATTTAATTTTAATTGTAAAGATAATGGTTAAATTCAAATTAATCTTTTTATAAACTAACTCAACTACTCTGAGATAGGTTCTTCCTTCTAGTAGTTGAGTATAATAAGAATTCAAATAAAAAAATAAATTCCTTTCCTACATTTTCTACTCCTATTACTACTATTTATTACTTATTTCCCACTTTCTTTTTTTCCACTGAGGTATACAGTTATTAAACTGCAATTTTTTGGTAATTCTTACATTTTTTTCTCATAAAATATCTAAAATGGCCTTACACTCAACTATATTATCATTTTAAAGTTGATAAATAATAATCTTGGTATTTTCATCAATGCATTATTTATTTGTTTTTCAAAAAAAAACTCATCAAATAAATTAAGAAATCGCTCAAATTTATTACTACCTACTAGGTTCATTATATGCCAAAATAAATAATGTTATGTCCAATTTGATTTTTTTATATACTCATGTATTATTTTTATATGTCCTGTTAATTAGTAGCCAATTTTTTATACAATACTATTGTTTAATAAAGATAATGATTAAAAATTATATTATAATTTTTATTTATTATTAATAGAAAATATTTATTATTATTTCATTATTTAATTCATTTCAAATAAAAAAATAGAATAAAATTAATAAGAAAAAAATATATTTTTATTAATTAGAACAAATGGTCAATTATTTAGTAGAGGATAAAAAAACTCTGTTATAAGCAGCAATGCTTCTGCAAGCTAACCTAATATAACTTGGAATGTTCTACAAGAGGTTAGATTTGTTGCAGAAAAAACTATACGACAACTACTACTACTACTACTACTATTTCATATAAAAAATATATCTTGAGTAATTTAATTTTTAATATTTTTTTTGATTATTTGTGCCGAATATAGACATACCAAATTTTAATTTTTTAATAAAGGTTATTTCAATTTTTAATTTTTTTTTTCGTTTTTTGTTCCAAACTTCACAATGCCTACATTATAAAATATTTAATTGTAAATGCGATACTTTTAAAATATAAAAAAAACGCAACTTTTAATCAGTCTACTGTTCCCTTTAACTTTTCATCATTATTTATTTGAAATAAAAATTTTGAATTTCAATAAAACCAACTATTAGAAGAATAAGAAGAAAAAAAATAAATATTTATCTCTAAATTGGACCTTTATTTCACAATAAAGTTAAATATTGAAATTTTATTTTTTAACTCATTGAAAAAAAAATTAAAATAAATCTCTAATCACATGCTAATGACCAAGATTAAAAAAACTGACCACAAATATGTTGACCACTTGGTTACATTACAAAAAAACTGATTTCAAAAAGCAACAATTCAAGAGTTTAATTTGTCCGCATGGGCTGAGGTGGATAGTTGTAGACCTTGAGCTTGGCGGGCCTCAGTGGGGTGGCATATTGCTCTGTGTGGTAAGCTTGAGGATGGTGCTGCTGTTGGGGCTGCGGCATGTGCCATTGACTCCAGTCTACCGGCATCGACTGACTGTTCATTGGGGATTGCATCATGCTTGGCTGCATTGGAGGCATCTGCATTGGCATTTGTGACATTTGCATTGGCATTTGTGACATCTGCGGGCTCGGCATCTGCATTTGCGGCATCTGCGGGCTTGGCATCTGCATTGGCATTTGTGGCATCTGAGGCTGGAAGGCGGCCTGAATCTGCGGAAGTGCATGAGGCGATATGGGCACCATTTGCATTTGAGGCTGCTGTTGCGGCATCATCTGTGGCTGCTGCATCATTGGAGACATCATTTGTGGCTGCTGCATCATTGGAGACATCATTTGTGGCTGCTGCATCATTGGGGGCATCATCATTGGCACTTCTCTGTCATTTCTGCTCGATTTAGAACCCATCTCAAAAATTTACAATTAAATTCAAATTTAAGAATGTGCCTAATTGCATTCTAGTATTTATATAATTATTTGGTCAATTTAGTTTCCCCTCTATAATTACATAAGCTTAGTCAAGGCGACCTATTTTGGTCTTTCGATAAATCATATCCTTATTTTTAGAACTTTTACGCATTTGTCAATTTAGGCTCAATACCCTGGGCTATTTTTAAAAGTCTTCCTATCTAAAATCGGCCCAAAAGCCGTTTCGCTCTATGGTACAAGAAAAAATTGTCTAACAAAATAATTTATTTAAAAAAAAGAAATAGAAATTTTTTTTTGCTCAATTTCATGGCATTAAGTCAAGATTGAAGCTTTTGTGAAATTTGTAAATGCGAGGAGCAGCTTGTTTTCTCGTCAGCTCGATCATGTCCGAACTTGACACACTCAATGTTTGAACAGGGTTTTTTACTCTGGCCGATTTATTCACAGTGTAACTAGAAGAAAGGCTTGTGTCAATTAGAGAATTGGAGACTGAGTGAGACATAGTGGGATCGATAGAAAACGGTTGGTCCTCCACACTAGACCTCACTTTGATTTCGTATTTGTCTGACATGTCTTGACTGATTTTGAGCAGGGATTGTTCAAAGTTCTTTCGCTTGGACTTGCTGATGGTGGCCCGGATGACGACTGGCTTGTTGACCTTGTCGTCGTCATCATCAGGCAGTATGATGTAGAATTGGTGCGTGTGTTTTTGAGCCAATTGTGATATGAGACTTTGGCAAAATTTAATCTTTTCTGATTCTGATCTTGTCACAGCCATTTTGGGTCTAGATGTAGAGTTATTTTTAATTATTGAATTCATTTGTGTGCTATATATGTTGTCATCTAAAGCCGTGTGCGCTCCTTTTTATATTTACTTCAAGCTTGATTTACTAACCCAATGATAAATAAACCATATTTTTTTGGAATTTTAACTAAATGAGATAAAAGTCTAATTTAGGATTGTTTATTTTTAATCGAGGTGTTTTACAAAATTTTTTTTGTTGTCTAAATAAATGGACTATTTTAATTAAAACAAATGCTCTTTGTCATTTTATATTGAAATTATTTCCTGAATAAAGCATTTAGCTTGAGTGGTCGATTGACGATCAATTCACGGCCTAAATCAATTTGTTTAAAAAAAGATATGCTTTCCGTAAAACATTGCAAACTGGCCCATGGGAATCAAATGAAAAAAGAGTTTAGGTTTAAAATTTATTTAAAAGTTATTTTTTTTTATAAAATTATTTTATTAAAAAATTAAAATACTTATGCCATGCTTTTTTGTAGAAAATTAAAAACTCAACATTCTTACTTGAATATAAAATATAAATTTGTCTAAGAGCTCTCAGTCAGAATTTCTCGTAATTTATTCTTGCTTTTAACCAAGCCATTTTTTTTTAAAATTATTTTTAGAAAAAAATAGCACAATTCAAATGTTACTTAAATAATTTTTATGATAAAGTTCGCGCGATGCAAAACTTCCACACTATCTCCAGATATGGACTTCGACCTCATTTTTGGATTCTACGTATATGAAAACCTAGGTTTAGCCAAAATTTTAGGGGGGGTCAAAAATTTTTTCTTTTGGCTAGGGGGGGTCTGAATCTTTACAGCCTTATATAAAGTATATCTTATTTAAGCGTTTTTATCTCAGAATTTGATCAATCGAATCTACTCGATCGATACATTTTCTGATAGAGAATTAAATACTCTATATTATGAGCTGGTTATCTTGAAAAAAAAAAAAATTGAAAATTTTTTCGGAAAAAAATCGGAAAAATTTTGACATTTTTTAACTTTTTCGAGATCTACTTTTTTGCAAACCCCTTAACCAATATATATTTATACAAATTCTGAAACTAGACAAAATTCTGAACAAAATGATGGTTTTACTTTTTTTATTTTCTCTTTTATTTTTCTTGAAAAAAGTGTTCAAAATGAGACATTTTTAAAAAAATTGAAAAAAATAAAGTTAATTGAAAATTTATTCAAAATTTGTATCAAAATCTTTTTCTTTTTAATTTTTTTGGGGAGTATTCGACCATGCTGATCACGAATATGAACTTTGTTTTGGTCAAAAATCGGTGAGTTGGGCGTGGCACTCGATTTTTGGGGGTTTTTTACGAGTTTTTGGGCGTTTTTAAGAGAAATATACACTAAAGGGAAATTTTAACTTTAGAATTGGATAGATTAGCTAATGAGGTGTCTAAAAAGGTGCCACTTGGTTAATGGAACGGCTAATTATTCATTGAGCCGCCTAATTCACACGAAAGAACGGCAAATTCAATGGGTGGACCGGTCATTTTTATTAAATCGCCAGCGATCGCTGTTGCTTCCGAAATAGACAAAGTGGCACCTTTTTAGACACCTTTTTATCTAATCTATCCAATTCTAAAGTTAAAATTTTACATTTTTCTAACTTTTTTACTAACATTAAAGCTTTTAAGTTTTTTTTTCAATTTTATAGGAATTAAAAATTTTTGAATTTCTTAAATTTTAACAAAATTTGTTAATTAATGTAAAACAAAAATTTGTATAAAGAATTGAGTTGTATAAAAGTCACAAGTCCAAGTCCCGACTTTTTTTTTAAATTAAATGTTAAGTCGATTTATTTCACAAGTAATTTCAAATTACGAATTAAATAAAGAATTTTAATTAAATTAAGAAAAATTATTTATAAATTTTTTTTCTGAAGTGTTAAATAAAACACTGCTTGTTTCAGCTACTAAAAAAAAATATGTTCAGATTTTAAATTTTTAATTGAAAATTTTGTGTTAACATTTACAAATACAAAAATAAAAAAAATTAAAGTAAATTAAAAAAAATTAAAAAAATTAAAAATTATCAAAATAAAAATCAGAAATCTAAAAAAATTTTAATTTTTTTTTTAATGTTTTTAAATTGTTTTATTTTTAAGATCTTATGATTATCCTGAAAACATGCGGTTCGTTATCAAGAATATAGAATTTAAAAAAATTATATTATCTTTCGTATGACCATGATATTAATTCAAAAGCTGTAAATTTTGTCATATGTCATATCTAGGAAAGTGAACTAAGTAAGTCATTAACGTTTCTAATGCTTTTTGTTCCTTCCTCTAGCCCGTGCTGAATTTATTAAAAATATTTTTTTTAGTAGAAAAAATATTTTTGATTGAAGAAAAAATAATTTTCCTAATAGAAAAAATTTTTCATCACCTTTATCGATTAAGAAAACTATCACTTAATACTAATTGACAAATAACTTAATTAAATGTAAAATGAGTGTAAAAAAGCATTAAAACAGTAAAAAATAGTATCAATAAAACTTAATAAAAAAAAAGATTCAGAATCTGACTCGTCATCAACTTCAATTGTTCAACGATCAGCTGTCAACAATCTAGACGAAACGGACAATGAAAGCGAGGACATTATTCCAGCAAAAAAGCCAAGGGCGAAGCTAAATTGAATGATTATTACAAAAAATATAATAGTTTACAAAAAATAAAAGAGTCTCGATGAAACTAAAAATGAACTTATCGATGATGTCAAGTGGAGTACAAAAGAAATATATATGACGGATATTGGCGAAAAATGTTTCTTCAAGTGGATAAAATGCTAAAATCGTTTACATATAATAATAATAATATTTATTCAATGAACGCCTTGTAGGCGATGTAAAAATAAAAAAAAAATAATAAAATAAAGTTACTAAACAATTATGACAAAAATAATTGTAAGACAAATGAAGAGTACTTTTCCATAGCGAATTTTAAATGTTCATAAATACATAATTTTTTTTTTTTTTTCTTTAATTTTCTAAATTATTATTCAAGTTTTTAGTTTGTAAAGTTTCTATTTTCTAGTTTCTGTTTTTTTTTTTTTTTTTTTTATATATATATAAACGCGGAAAACCTAGAAAAAACTAACATTTTTTTTCTATTTTCCCAAGTATTTTTTCTACATTTAAAAACATTTTTTCTATAAAAATAAAATATTTTTTCTAATTTTTTTTTCTACTTTACGAAAATAAAAATTCTATGAAAAAAAAATATTTTTTCTACTACAAAAAATATAAGCCGTTCAAAATAGTTTTTTTTTAATTTGGTATATTACGGTAAAAAAGGCCGAGTATTAATTGTCAACAATTGATTTATCAACTGTATATTTTATCAACAATTAATTTATCAACTGTATAATATTCCAATTTTTTTTTTTACTAACAGTATAATTTGTCAACAATAAAAAAATAAAAAAAAATAGCACAATTTGTCAACTTTTATTTAATTGAAGAAATTAAAAGCTAATTAATATAACATAATAATTGGGATTCTAGTAACCCTAATTTAAACAGATTCTTGGCGAGAAGCTGCTAAAATAATGCACTCTATCTTAGGAACATGCTCTTTATTTCTGGCTTATAAAAACCCTTGATTTAAATTATATAACTTAAATTTAACTTTAAAATTAAAATTTAAAAAAATGCCTTTGAAATTTATCCAAGGAAATGCTGGTAAGAGCATTTTGTCTTTTGAAAATAACCTTTATTATAGGCAAAGGCAAAATTACTGGATTTGCTCGGTCAAAAAATGTGGTGCTACAATCAAAACAAGTGGTGAGACAGTGGAAGATGAAGTCACAGTCGGCACAAAAAGAATTCACGTCCATGAGCAATATCAGGACAAGAAATTACGTTGTAAAGAAATGACTCAAACAATGAAATTTGATATCACCAAGAATTCTTCAAAGTTTGCAAGTACCGCATACAAAGAAGGTAAAAAGCAATTAGCAGAAGAAGGCGTCAATCACGTCGAATTGGCATCAATGATGCCAAGTTTTGAAAATTTTAGAGGAACGTTGAATTGGCGCAAAGCTAAGAAATTCGGGAAATTACCAAATGTGTCAATGAGCAATGCCTTACCGTCTTTCCGTCAGTACCAATAACAACTGAGTCAGAATGTAAAACCGTAAAATTCAAAATAAAAGCTTAATTTTCCCTTTTTTTAATTAATTGTTTAGTTAGCTGATAAATTATGTTTTCTTTTTCTTTTATTTATCTATTAATAAAAAATGCTGACAAATTATACTATTGACTATTTATACTGTTGGAAGATTATATTTTTTTAAGATAGTTGATAATTTAATTGTTGACAATTTATACTGTGGATAAATCAATTGTTGACAATTTAAGTTCGCCCGGTAAAAAAGGTTAAGTATTTTAATATTTTTTTTATACTTTTGCTATTTAAAAAAATTCGCTCAAAATTTTCCATGATTTATTTTGTTAATTCAAAAATTAATTTCAATATTTTTTAATCAAAAAAAAAATTAAAACAAAATTTATTAAGAATTTTATTTATTTAGATTAGATAGAACAGCAAAAAAAATTCAAAAATTTTGTGTGCTAAGACATGTTGGGTGACTGGATAACGCGGACTAAAATTAGTTCGTGACAAAAAAAACACTTTGTCAACATTTTCAGCTCGATCTAATTAAATTTTCACACAGCCAACAACAACGATATCCGAAAAACAAATTACATACGCTCTAAAAAACATTCATAAATTTATCTTTTCGAATGAGCATTAGAAAAAATGACAATTTATTTCTATAAAATTAATTCAAGCTGGAACACAGCACAAGTTCTATTTATTCCATGCAAACAAATCATGATGGCACAAAACTAAAAATCGATATTTCTCTAACTTATCTTCTAATCTTTAGAGCACCTAGTATAAGACAAAATAAAATATTCATCGTTTTGCATTAATAATTTTTCACTCGATTTCAAGCTGATATAAATTTGCATGCTTCTCAATCAAAAAGCTCACTCAACAAATTCAACTCTGATGTAAACACAAACGGCTATTTAGCAGTTGACGTAAGCACCATGCCGGACACAGCAATAAACAAAAATGAGACAAAATCCGAGTCTGTAGCCATTGTGCCCACACTGAACATCATCTCGGAGACGTGCAGCCCCGCCGCTCTTCAGCCCGTCGACTCAACAGCCTGTCTTCTGCCCCAGGCCAATCGCCTCCATCCTGCCGACTCTCTCGCCAAAGCATCCAGCCAGTCCTCGCTAGACTCAAACGTCAAGTATGACGAAAACATTGACATGATGCCTCTTATGCCAATAGACCCAAGTATGTAGTTATTCTATTATTTTTGTTTCTATTCATAATATTAGAGTGTGCAAAATTAAAGAATGCGCAAGCGTCGATTTTTAAGTACACTCTGAAAACAAATTGGAAAAAAAAATTCACTTTTTGTTCCAAGATAATGTGCCAGTTCTTGCCGAGTCTGTTTACAAGCCGTCCGATGAAAGCTGGTACACAGTGGCTTTGCAAGTGTTGTTTCCGTTCTTTATGGCCGGCTTCGGAATGGTGGGCGCTGGCGTCTTTCTAGACAAAGTGACAGTAAGTCTTGAAACCGGACATGGACCAAAATTTTAATCTATTCGTTCAGCACTGGCCTCTCTACGTGAACATAAAAGCCATTTTTACACTCATCCCTGCCCTGCTTGGTCTCAAAGGCAATTTGGAAATGACATTGGCATCGCGTTTCTCAACCCAGGTCAATTTGGGAAAGATTAAAGACAAACCGACCATTTTAAGTGCTGTTCTCGGCAATTTTGCCCTGACCCAAGTAAATAAAAAATTAAAAAAAAATTTTCTTTAAATATTTATTTTAAAAAAAGGCACAAGCCATTGTGGTCGGCTTTCTGGCCTCAGTCGGAGCTATAACTTTGAAATATTTTACAGAAAATTTTTTTAAAAAATCCGCCTCTCCTGAAATTGATTTGGCAAATAGTTTGGTGCTGATCGCTGGCTGCATGTCCACTGCTTCCTTTGCCAGTCTAGTCCTAGCCGGTCTAATGATGCTAATCATCATTTTGTCCAAACGAATCAACATAAATCCGGACAACATAGCCACACCAATTGCAGCTAGTCTTGGCGATCTGGTCACACTGGTCATTTTGTCCTATCTTTGCACTTTTCTATATGAAATAAGTTAATTGAAAATTTAAACCCCTTTGCCCCATTTTGACAAAAAAATTTTTTTTTTTCTAGAACCCCAGCTTTGGCTTCACTGGACAGTGGTGGTTGTATTCTTGATTCTCATTCCGGTGTTCATCTACTACTCTTATCATAACGAATTTGTCAGGGATGTTTTGAAAAATGGATGGACTCCCATTCTGCTGGCCATGATCATTAGCAGGTAACATTGCACAGTGCAAAATTAAAATTTAGTTTCCTATTAAAATATCAAGGCAAAATCAGACAAGGTTAAAAAATACAAATTTGTAAAAATCAAAAACTTTATAAAAGTTAGCTACTCAAAAAATTTTATTTTTAAATTTATTAATTTTTCAAATTTTATTATTTAAAAAAAGACAAGATTGACGAGATTATAAAATGCTGAATGGTAGATTCTCGAAAGGAATCAGGTTTAGCCATTAAAAAAATTTTCAAAAATTTTTAACTTTTATTTAATTAAAATTTAGAATTTAAATTAACAAGTAGACACAAAATTTTAAAAAGTACTTAATTTATTTTATAAATCACCAGATTAAATTTTATTTCATGAAACTTTTTTGTTTTTTTTTTTTGAATTTAAAAAAATAAAATGTTTGACATGTTTTTGAGTAGCTAATTTTTCAAGCTTTTTAATTTTGCTAAATTATATATTTTTTATTTTTTTAATTTAGAAATTGTTAATTTTATCTATAAATGCAAATCTATTTTAGGCCAAAAAAATTGAGTTACTTTTTTAAGCGAATTTTTTAAGCTTTTTAATTTTGCTAAATTATATATGTTTTTAATTTTTTTAATCTAACTTCTACTTTAAGTAACTCAATTTTTTTGGCCTAAAATAGATTTGCATTTATAGAAAAAATTAAAAATTTTTAAATTAAAAAAATAAAAAATATATAATTTAGCAAAATTAAAAAGCTTAACAAATTAGCTACTAAAAAACATTTTTTGCATTAGATTTTTTTAATTTAAAAAAAATCAAAAAAGTTGCATAAAATAAAAGTTAATCTGGTGATATTTAAAATGAATTTAGTTATTTTTAAATTTTTGTGTCGACTTGATTATTTATATTCTAAGTTTTAATTAAACTAAAATTAACAATTTTGAAAATTTTGCAATGGCTAAGCCTGATTTCTTTCGAGAATCTACCAGTCAGCATATTATAAAGGGTAAATCTTGCCTTTTTTTTTTAATAATTAAATTTGAAAATCAAATGTATAACACATTTTAAGTAGCTAATTTTCTAAAGTTATTTGAAAGATTAAAAGATAAATAGATAATTTTGAAAATTTTTAATAATTCAAGAAAAAAGTCAAAAAAACTTAACATTTAGTACTGTCTCTATCAAAATTCAATCTATTTTTAAAATAATTTTTAATAATTGAAATAAAACTGGTGTTCAATTTAATGAAATTATTTTGCAGCAATTTTTGCTCCAAACTTCACCGTCGCCAGCATAAGCTCCTCAAAATAAAAAATAATGTTCTTTTTTCTTCTAACAAAATTTAAAATTAAGGTACTTTTTAATAAATTAATCAGACTTGTATAAAAATCGTGAAAAATAAGTCTGAACAAGTCAAAAACAAGTCAAAGTGTGACTTGGACTTAAATTTTTTAAAAAAAATGACAAGTCTTGACTTTGACTTGTTTAGAAAATAAAAAAAAATATCTAGTCATGATTTTTGCTTATTTTAAAATAAAATTAAAAAATATAAAAAAATATAAATTAATTATAAATAGTCATAAATTTTTTTATTCAGGAAAATTATTTAAAATTATTAGTCTAAATTTCTTTTCGAATGAAAAAATTGAAACATGATTTTTTAAACAATGCACATTTTTTTTGTATTCTTTTTAAGTGAATCTATGAAAAAACAACGAAATATTGGAAATAAATTAAACACAAGTATCTTCAAGATATAAAAAAATTTATGACTTGTAATTTTTAAATTCACAAGTCAAGACTTTGACTTTGGTTTTTGTACAAGTTTGAAACTACATAATTTTTAGTAAAAAGTTCAAAAAAAATTAAAAAAAAGAGAATTTCTATTAAATTTTTTTATTATCTTTAATTTTAATAATTAAAAAATTACTGTAATATTTGATAAATTGGTTGAATTTTATTTTATTTTTTGTATGAGTTCCTCTATTGACACAGTATGTTCCAATGAAAAATTTATATTGATACAATAAATAAAAAAAGTTGAATTTTATTACAAAAATATATTTTTAATACCAATTAATTACAAAAAATATCATTTTAAACTTAATCTATGTCTAATCTAAAAATAAAATATGGCAGCTTTTTTTCATTTAGATTTTTTTTCAATTTTTGTCTCATTAAGTCCAAAGATTTAAGGTTCTAATTCTGTTGAATCAAATGAAATCAAATTATTTGCTTAGAAATTAAATTTTTTAAAGGCTAATTATCATATATATTTCTAATTTATTTTTAAAATTTTTTTTATATTAAAAAATTAAATTTTTTCACCTCAATTATACATTTTAATACTTATTTATTTTATTTAACACCCAATAAATAATTTAAGCACTCAAATTATTTATGTAATATCATAATTGATTTTTAGCTTTAAACCCTATTAAATAAATAAATACCCATTTAAATACAAGCCAAAAATTAATCAGTAATATTATAAATTTTATTTTCCTAATTTTTTTTAAAGTTTAATTTCTTTGCTTTTTAATTTAAACAATCTGAAATTTAAATATATAAGAAAAAACTGTGTCAATAGTCACTTCGTTATTATATATAATCTTGATAAGTAAAAAATGGCTCATAACGACTTTGTGAACAATTGATCACCAAGAAATGTGATCATTTTTTAAGGAAAAAAAAATGTAGAAAATTTATGTGATAAAAAATTTTCATTTTGTGATCAATAAAAAATGTGATCAAATATAAAATACATCGAAATGAAAGTTTAAATAATAATTAAAAAAAAAAAGTCTTTAGCATATTTGAAACTCGTCGATTTCGACAATTTTGTTTCTTCCATCAAGTTTTAGATTTAAGAATTAATTATTAAAGCATGCAATTTTGGATTCAAATATTAAAATAATAATAAATTTATGAAATTTTAATTTTTTTTATTTCAAAAAAATGTAAACATTATGTGATCATTTATTTTTTTTTTGGGAACAAAATAAAAATTTTGATCACATGAATTTTCTACATTTTTTTTCTTTAAAAAATGATCACATTTTTTGGTGATCAATTGTTCACATAATCGTTATGACCCTAAAAATGTAAGAAATATTTGAAAAATTAGTTGAACTATAATTTGGTGTCATTTAAGTGCTGGTGGTTTCATAATGGGCTACGCAATATCATCATTTGACGACATTGCGGCATTTCAGCCAGTGGTCAACGGAGTTGGAGGAAACCTGGTGGCAATTTTTGCATCTCGTCTATCCACTGCTCTGCACAGAACGTCCGTGCAAGGCTCAGTGCCATTTTGGGCTCCCAAAAAGTGGTACCAATATCCCTTGCACACATTTGGTGGGTCTGCAAGTAAGCCAAAAATAGTGGGACAAAAAGAATTTTATTTATTAAAAAAAAAATTTATTTTAGACCCGGAGTCCAAGACTGCAGTTATTCTGGCGTTTCTGGCGGTTCCGGGACACTTGTTGTTCTACTTTGTCATTTCTAGAGTTAAAATTTATTACAATAGTGTGAACGTGGCTACCATGACGCCTTCGTTCATTGTCTTCTACACATCTGTTGCCATTCTTCAAGTTATACTGCTTCTGCTCATCTGCTACTGGCTGGTTCATTTGACATGGCGCAAAAATATGAATCCAGATAATGTTTGCATACCGTACTTGACGGCCATAGGAGATTTGCTAGGCACAGCTTTTTTGGCTATTTGTTTCTATGGGCTGTACTGGGCTGGAGAAACGAGGCTTAAGACATCTTGAACATTTTTTATTCAAAAAAAAAGTTTTATCCATTAGAAAAACAAAAATTTTAATCCGAAATAAATATTTTATTAAATGAAATTTTTTTCTCATCTCAAAAAAAAGCAAATTTAATTAAATTTTTTAAATTATATTTATTTTTTAAATTCAAATTTAGAGCTATAAACGCAGTGTTCAGGCATCTTATTAACAATAGACTAAATACAAAAACTGACCGAATAAAACCAAAAAAATTTAAAAAAAAAATCTATTTTAAAATTTTTTTTTGAAAAATTTAAAAATGATACAAGCAAGAGGAATAATAAATAATCAAAACAATGCAAAAATAAAAAATGATCAATCATTTTATGAATATAATTTTTTATTTAAATCTTTTTGTTTAATTTTTTATTCAAAAAAAAAAATATATATTTAAGGTGTCCCAAATGATTAACCGTAGTTTAGCCAAATAAATTTTAAGAATTATTTTAAATTTGAAACGTAGAGTAATTTTTTATGCTGAATTCAAATTTCTAGTTAGTTTTTATATAGAACTTTTAGTTTTTTTGCAAAAGACAACATAAATTTGCTAATTTTCTTATTATTTTTGGTAAGAATTTGAAAACCAAAAAATAATTTGAAAAACTTACAAAAATTATTTTTAAAATCATATTTGAATAAATTTTATAAAATTGAAATGTCTTTTGAAGTGAGTTTTTCTAATTGACTCGTAATTTTACGTCAAACTTTGATTAAAAACAGAAAAAACACACTTTTATAAATCTTATTTCTCGCTTGATTCTTTTTAAAATGAAAAAAATAAATTGATATTAGAAAGTTTAAACTTTTCTCTTCAAAAGTTAGCTTTCCTTTTATTGATTAAAAATTTTATTTTTTTATCCAGATTTAAGAAAAACTACCAACTTTTTTATTAAAAAAAATGGGAAGAGTTAGTAAAAGAAACATATCTAGTAGGAAAAATGCCAAAAAAACTGAAAAAAATAATGAGAATGAAGTTTTTAATGCAGCAGTTTTTAAGGAATAGTCTTCTGAATACATGAGTATTCAACAACAAGAGGTTACTGGAGATTTATATGATTTTGGAATGATTAAATACAAAAAAAATCAAACAAATTTTGCATGTATATCCAACTTTGAAGTAAGGAATACATCGATGCAAACTTAAGAAATTGGTACAACAAATCGTTTAACAATGGTTTTAAAAAAGTTTAATTGGAACAATATAGCGGACTTAAATTCAATACTAATTGATAGCCTAGGCATTTGGAATTCAAATTATAATCGAATATTTAGTGTGATTTTTTATTTAGTTTTACGATTATTAAACGTTAGTTTCGAATCTACAAGAGAAATATTAGCAATTTAGACTAATGGGAATCCAGAGATGTCATGAATGGGCTTTGACAATAATCGATGAGAATATTAAATCTAGTGATATAACATTGGATGAGCTGAGAGCAAAACTGCAAGAACATCAAGCTTTTAATAACGAGAATACACATCTTCAAAAACTGGCTACCGATGATGACTTTAAAGTGTTATTTTGTCATAAATACCACTGTGAGTTGAACCCAATTGAAGGCCTATGGTGTTACTTAAAATCATATGTTAGAAAAAACAATGATCAAAATTTTAGTAAGCTTTTAGATCTTATTAAAGATGGATTAAGACTTTTTAAAGGTAAAAAGTTAAATGTAAAACTTTGGAATAGATTTTGGGTCGCATTAGATATGTATAATAATGACTCAAGTTATCAAGAAGTTTTAACGAAATTATTCGGGGCTAAATCTAGTAGTTGCCCTCAAACCCATAAAAAAAATAAAGATTTAATACAAAATTAAATAAAGAAACTTAGTTTTGATGTATTTTGATTATTTTCTATGAAAAATGTCAAAAGTACTTAATAAAAATTTTAAACGTTAAAAATATGGTTTTGTTTAGCGTTTTATAACTGAAATTTTAAACAAACAAAAAAAAAAGCTAACTTTTGTTTCAAATTGGTCAAAGAATAAAATTAAAAAAAATTTCGGCTTAACATAAGTTTCGCCTAGTCGAAATAGATTTTAAAAACCAAAATTGCAAAATTTCGATTTTTTTTTCTTTTTTCATCAATCAATTACTCAAAAAACTTATTTCTATTAAAGAAAATTATTTTTCTAGTGTAATTTGATGTAAATTTTCAGAAAAAGCTAAAAAAAAAATTATGGTACATGTTGATCCGAAAAACTGGCGAAAATCCTTGAAAAAAAGGACCCCCTCCAGCTCAAAAATATAAGCTTAACCATCGTTTTTTTTTGAAAAATTCAAATTTTTCATTATGAAAAACCCAAAAATGAGTTTTTTTTAATATTTAAAGCTTTTTGACTAACTACGGTTTATCATTTTGGGCACCTTAAAAATAAATATAATTATATAAAATAAATAAAAATGTTGCAAGCAAGCAAACTTGAAATTCATGATCATGATCAAATGATCAAAATCTTAATAAAAAATGATGAAATTAGCATTTTTTAAAATTAAACATAAGATTTTTACTATTTTAATTTAAAAAAATAATGTGTTTTTCTAATTAATCTTAAATTGATTCTTTTAAAATCTTTATTTGAAAACTTTAAAGAAAAATCTAAAAAGCATATTTAGGTATCCAAATTATGGCTTTAAATGATATTTTAATATTAGTTAAATATATCACGGCGAAAAAAAGTTATATTTATTAGATTAAGAATTTATTTTTACTTTCGATAAAAAATCTAATAAAAGGTTAATCAAATCACATTTAATAAAGTTTAGTCATTTAGTAGTAGTAGTAGTTTTGACTGTAGCTGGCTAGCCAGCGAGTGTGCTGATAAGGCACACTAAGACAGCTGATGTGATTGATTGCTGCTCATCCAGCAATCAATGCCTGCTTTAAAGCTGTTAACATTGGGGGCTTCAACTAATTCATTTGGCAGCGAGTTCCATATGTTAGCGGTTCTGTTGAAAAAAAAGTTATCTCTATGTTGGAGCCTCGATATTTCTTTGTGATATTTGAGGCAGTGACCTCTTCCTTGGTTTTTTGTGACATTAAAATTGTTGCTTTTTTCAACCGATTCTATTCCATGCATGAACTTGTATAATTGAATTAGATCACCTCTTTTTCTTCTTTCCACCAGATTTGGAATGTTCAAAGCCTTCAATCTGCTTTCATACGGTTTGTTTCTAATTGACGAAACAAATTTCGTAGCTCTGCGTTGAATCCTTTCAACATTCTCACAGTCAGACTTAAGAATTTGAGACCATACAGGCACTGCGAATTCCAAAAGAGGACGAACAAAAGTTAAATACAAAGATCTTAATAACTTACAATCAAAACGAGCGAATGACTTCCTGATGCGACCTAACATTTGATTTGCTTTGTTTGTAGCCTCTATCACTTGATTTTTCCATTTAAGATTTGTATTGAAAATAACTCCAAGATCTCTTTCGGTTTCTGACGTTGCTAATAGCTTACCATTAATAAAATAAGGAAATTTTTTGTTTTTATGACCATAATGCATAACCACACATTTTGATGTGTTGAAGAGAAGTAGCCAATCTTGAGTCCACTTGAGAATTAAATCTAAATCTGATTGTAGTTTCGTGGCGCTTATTTCTAATACCGTTTGCGAGAAAATTTTAGTATCATCTGCATACAACTTCACAACATTCTCTATTCCTTTAGGTAGATCATTGATATACAAAACGAACAATAGTGGACCAATCACTGACCCTTGTGGTACACCGCTAAAAATCTCAACCCAATCAGACAAAATTTCACCTTGAATAACTCGTTGTCTTCTATTTTTCAAGAAAGCTTCAATCTATTTTAATGTCAGACCATCAAAGCCATACGCTTTCAATTTAGCTATTAGTCGTCTGTGCGGAACAGTATCAAATGCTTTCGCAAAATCTAGCAGAATCACATCAACAGGAATACTTTTGTCTAGACTCATTGAGATGAAATCTAAAGTTTCCAGAAGATTAGATGTACATGACTTTTTCTTAACAAATCCATGCTGTTCTTTAGATATAATATTATTCTTATAAAGATAGTCTTCAGTTTTGGTTCTTATTATGCTTTCCATAATTTTGCAAGGAATTGAAGTTAAAGACACAGAAAGATAATTACTTGCTGTTGATTTATCCCCTTTTCATACAATGGAGTAATATTTGCTGATCTGAATTGAATTGGAAGCTGACTATTCGATAATGATTCTCTGAAAATCAAAGTTAAAGGAACAGTAAAGGCTTCTGCACAGTTTTTTAGCAATAACGAATGAAGCTTGTCTACACCACATGATTTATTTTGATTCAGGTCTTGTAATTTTTTGAAAACCATTTCATAACTAATGTCATTTGGCTCAATGTCAATATATTCTGACCAGTTTTCATTAAATTCAACTTCAAAAGGAGGAAGCTCACCATCTTGTTCAATAACAAAAACATCTTGAAAACATTTATTAAGAAGATTTGATATCTCTTTCGGTTCTTGCGTTAATTCATTGTTTGACTTTTTTAATGCTTTGATAGATTCTTTGATAACTTGTTGATCATTTAGGGATATTTGTACAATATTTTTGGATTCTTCTTAGCTTTTTCAACTAAATTCTGTTCATAAGTTAGTCTGGCTCTTTTTATTTCTGATGATACTAATTTACAGATACGCTTGTAATCACTATATAGATTCATATCCTCCTATTTAGATGCACAGTTCCTATATCTAAGATTCTTTTTATCTCTAATTAAGACCTTGAGTTCATTTTTTATCCAAGGTTTTGAGATACTTTTCTTTTTAGAGCCATCCGTCACTGGAATGAATCGATTACTAGCTTCGCTGACATAGAAAATTAACTCATTGTACATTTCCTGAATATTTAAATTCTCAAATAGGTGCACCCAATCAATATTTGATAGAAAATGAGAAATTTTTCCAAAGTTAGATTTATTATAAATAAATTTTTTACAGGTAAATGATTCCTTACTAACCTTGTTTTTGAGAACAAAATTGAAAAAGATAACCAGATGTCCTTTATTAATGTTGCCAAGAACAAATTTTGTATCGATTGCAAACACACTGCCAGGCTGAGTCGTAAAAATCAAATCCAAAGTGTTGACAGCTTTTTCGTTTGACATTTGAAAAGTTGGGATATTTACATGCTGATATAGAAAAAGTATCGCTTAGTGTCTCTCTGAATTTATGTTCGAGTCCATTTTCGTTTAAGATTTCTGACACATAGCCATTTGACCAGATGATTGATGGAAAGTTAAAGTCACCCATTATTAGAAGATCCTTATAACCTCTCTCGTCCACATAGTCTTTAGCTTGTTTGAAGACTAAATCGAAATCGTTCATATCAACAAAATCGTTTGGCCTATAAAGACAGCCAACTAAATATTTTTCACAGTTAAAATTAACTACTACCCAAATTTGTTCTATTTTACTTAAATTAAAACCTGCATCATTTAATTCAAATGAGTCGATTTTTTCATCAATGTAGAGACATACACCACCGCCTCTGCGTCCATCACTTCTATCCTTTCTGTACAAATTGTATCCTTTAACGTTCTTAATTGAGATTCTCTTGAACCAAGTCTAACTAACTGTTACAATTTGTGGGCTATACGTTTCAATAACAACACTGAATTCATCTAGTTTATTGTCCAAAGAAGTAGCATTTAAATACATACATTTTAAAGATTCGAGACTATCTACACGTGATGGCGCTTCTGATGAACGATTATTGCTTCTTGAATTTGACGATCTGATTTCCACGGATGCCAAATCGAAAGGGCGAGTCTTGTGAAAGACCATTATTTGCTTCATTTCTTTGTTTTCTCAATTCATAGTCTAAAGCTCTTTCGGTTTCAGTCAAATCTGGACTAAGATAAACAGATTTGAAAATATTTGAATCTCTCAACTTTTTCGCTGCTAGTAGTAGTGGATTTCTGTTTGCTTCTTCTTTGAGTTCTACTAGAATTGGTCCTGGTTTACTTTGATCTTTAGATCTCAAACGTCTCGAATACGCTGGCTTGATATCACTTTTTCCAATAGTGGATAGAATTTCAATGATTTTTGCTTCATCTTCTGCTTTCTTGTCTGCTAAAATCTCTTTCTTTGATTCTGGCACACCATAAATAATCACATTTTTTTTTCTTCTATTTCTTTCATTCATTTCGCTAATGGTTGCATTTTCTACAGCTGTCTGATCCGCTGGTTTTTTAGCATTTTTTGTTCCTTGTTTTACCGTTTGAATCCACTTGCTACTGTTGTTGGATGAGTTTGCTGTTTTATTTGCTGCTGACAATTCAGATTTCAGTTTATTTATTTCAATGTCTTTCTCCTTTTCTCTTTCTTCTAGAAGTTTCACATGATTTGAAAGCTCCAGGACGAATTTCGAAATATTACCACACCATTCATGCAAAGTTTTCGAGTGCCCAGATACGACACCTTGTCCAAACGTTGGCCAGTTTGTTTCAAGCAAAAAATTTGAGTCCATTTCACAAAACTGCGTGCTTTTTATTTTGGTTCACTTGTGCTTTTCCTTTCCTGACTTTTGGCTTACGTGTGCTTTTATAATTTAAAACTTTTCTTTTTTTTTTCTTAATTTTGTACTCTTTTTTAAAATTTATGTGACCGTATTCATCTGAAAAATTTATTATTTAAAAATTTTTAAAAAATACCTTTTTATTTAAATCAAAAACTAAAAATTTTGAATCTTTTTAGACAAATTTTTTTGTTTAATTTTTTATTCAAATAAAAATTTTTAAAGTATATTTTTGTATATAACCTCTATTGTATGTGGGCTTAATCCAAGGCGATTGCAATTCGGACAATCTCAGATGAAACCTAAATTATCTGATGAATAATTATAATTATATTTTTTAAACAAATACTTTTTAGAACAAATATTTTTTTATTAAAGAAAATTTTATTGAAAATTTAAGAAAAAATTTTCTGATAAATAAAAATTTAGAGATGACTAAATAAAATCAAAAACAAAATTTAAAAAATGTTATAATTAATTTTCGAGACGAAAAAAAATCAATTTTTTAATTTTTCAATCAAATATGATAGAAATAATGAACAAAAAAAATCGTTTTTATTCTTTTTTTCAACTAATTTTAATGTAAATTTTAGCTATAATCAAAATCGGATTTCAAAAAAAATCATGATTTTCTTTTTTCCTTCTGAAATTTACTTATTATAAAATAGAAAACTATTAATGAATTTTTTTATGTAAATTTTTTAAATGCGTCAAAATGTTAGAAAAATTAATCTAATGAATTGTATTTTAAAAGTAACGATAACGAAAATAATTTTTTATCCAAAATAATTTTTTTTTTAATGGAATCTTTCTCTTGTAAATAATTTTTTAAAGAGAAAGATTCATTATTACAAGATGATTTAATTTAAATTCAAGTCAAAATAAGTAAAAAGAGAAAATCTTTTAAAAAATTTCAAAGTTCTACTTATTCTTATTTCTATTTTTGTTTCTGTAAAAATTTCTTTTTTTGTTGAGTCATGCATTTTGATTTTATTTTTTAACATTTTGTCACAGAGGCTTCAAGAGAGACTACTGATTCCAGATTTTCTTGTTTCAAACATCGATAAAAAGAAAATATAAAATTATTTTTTTAGAATAAATCTTTCTTGAAAAAAATAAAAATAAACAAATAGATTTTCATAATTAAAAAAATTATTTGAAAGGTATTTTATCCTTTTTTGACGAATTCAATCGTCATCAATTTTTAAAATTAACATCGTCAGGAATCTGTCTGACAGTAAGCTCTGTAGTTTGAGAAAAATACAACAAATTTATCAGACTAAACAAGCAAAAAAACTGAGAAAATTTTCAATTCTTTTTCATGTAAATCAAAATAAAAAAATAACCAAATTTTTTTAAATTTTTATTTTAAAATGAAACCTTTATTGAGAAAAGAGTCACAAGTCTTAAGTCAAGTCCGAGTCCTGACTTTTGGAAAAAAAAAATTTATGAATTTTTTTCTTTTAATAAAAAAGGCGGCGGTGAAGCTTGGATCAAAAAAACTAAAAGAAAAGCAAAATTTTTTTTAAATTTAAAAATTAAATGATTATTTTGAAAAATCTTAAAAATTTTAACATAAAATTTAAAAAAAAAAGCTAAAAAAAACTGTTTCTATCAATTTTCGATCTATCCTTTTAAATTTAAAGAATTTTAAAATATTTTTCTTTTGCTTGCGTTTAACAAATTATGTTAAAAAATGTTTAGCATTTATTTTTAAAATAATTTCTAAAAATTGAAATAAAACTGGTGTTAAATTTAATAAAACATATTTTGCTACAGTCATTGCTTCAAATTTCACCACCGAAAAAAAGGTCCAGTTTTTATTTTTTTTTTAAGTTAAGTCAAAACTTTGACTCTGACTTTTCACCATTTTAATTTTATCTTTTGCTTTTTGACCAACTCTGCTACTTACACTTTTTTAAAAATAAAAATATGAACTTTTTTTATAATCAGACTTGTTTTTGAGTAACAAATTTAATTCAAAGTAATGACTTAAATTTATTTTTTAAGTCAAAATTTTTGGATTTTTTCCGTACCAAGTGTTAATTATGAAGGCCAAGCAAGTGTTGAACTTTTTTTTTTAAAAAAATATTTTAAAGTCCGTACTTGGACTTTTTTTTTAATAATTTGGACTTTTTTTGGGACTTTTAAACACTTCTGCTAAATATATAATGAAAAATCAAAAATAATGAAAAGTCTTCTATAATTTTCATATTTTTCCAGTATATCTTTATCAAATTTATTTTTAGTGAGGCATTGTGAAATTTCATACAAAACTTCCAATACAAAAAAAAAAATTTATAACTTTTGTTCTAAGTGTCAAAAACTTGTTCTGTAAATAAAAAGAAGTGAAACTACTGTTGTTTCACCTTCTTCGGAAGTCTGCAAAATCTGTGCAAATTAATTCCGTTTTATTTTTAAAATATTTAAATTGGGTGCAATTTTGCAGAATTCGCACAGATTTTGCTAGATTAGTGAAAATTTTTTAATATTTTTTCAATTTATAGTCTTTAGATAGTTACAAATGATGGAAAAATAAATCTTATAATAAATTCTCCATTTATAATCTTTTCTACATTTTAGTCATTAATTTTCTTTGAAAATTATTTTGCGAAATAATAATAATAATAATAATAAAAGCTACAGCAGACTAGCTGCGGAGCAAGGCTATTTATAGACTTGCTATGGTAGCTGTCTGATTTCAACATAATCCATCATAATGACACACTTATGTAAATATAAATAAAATAAAAAAAAAAATAAATAAATTAATTGTTTTGTTTTAGATAATTATCAAGTTTATTTTTGAAATCATTTTTAGATTTTGCATTAATGGTATAAATAAATGGTTTAATTTTTTGTGTTCGAATTACAAAATGTATCCAATGTTGAAAAAACATTGAAAAAGTGCGATGTTTCAAAAATTTTTTACAGTTTCAAATAAAAAAAATAATTTTAAGTTAATATTGTAAGCATTTTCATATTTGAAATTAAACAATTTAGTAAAATAGAATGAGTTTAATTTTTAATTTGAATTTTGAAAAAAATATTGAAAATTCTTTTTTAACATTTAAATAATTTATTTGTTTATCTGTACCGAGCTAATGCTCCATCAGAATAAAAATATATTTAAAAAAATAAAAATATAGCTAAATACGGGTCTTGTCACCTCTACGGACAATTGTCCCGGACAATTGATAAAATGTAAATTTGCGGACAATTTTTTTTTGTTTAAGATTTACCTGTAAATATACGGACAATGAGAAAATTACCTGGACAATTTAATAAAGTGCTGGACAATTAAAGAAAAAATTAATTTTATTATGATTATACTAAATATGTTTTTGAGTTTTTATAAATTGCATAATTAGAGGCTAAATTAAGAATTACAAGTTTTTGATTTATTTTATTTATTTATAATAAATAAATAAATAAAAATAAAAATTTTCAGTTTCATTATTCTGAGACGTTGTTGCAACAATATTTTCATCAACAATAACCTTCTTTGGACGATCTCGCTTCTTAGGAGTTAACTTATCTTTACTTGGTGGTTTTAAAACTTCGTACTCATATCTCACAAAAAATTGAAGAAGGAATTAATTTTTTTTGTTTAAGCCAGTTTATTATCAGTAAATTATCGTCGAGTTCCATTACTTCACAAAGTCTAAATTTTTCAATCTCATTCGGCTTATTCATTTTTGCTAAGAATTAGAATAAAACCACAAAATAAGAAATACAAGATTTATTAAAACTAAATCTTGTTGCTTTTTTCATCGCAATCTTTTAAATCAAATAAAAAAATTAATTGACATAAAAACTTGTTTTTTTTTATGGACAATTAATTAAATAGGTGGACAATTATTTTTTTACCTGGACAGTTAATTTTTTTAGTGTCCGCCAATTTACATTTTATCAATTGTCCATGGTGGTGACAAGACCCCTAAATACGATAAAAAATAGTGAATCAACTGTTGTTTCAACTTCTGCGGAAAATTTTTTTATTTTTGTATTGGAAGTTTTGTATGAAATTTCACAATGCCTTTAAGTGAAGACTCGAATCCTTGGGACTACTTTCTAATTATTTTAAAAATAGATCACAAATGGTTCGCCTTGGTAAAGAAAATTCAAAACCTGTATCACTTAAATTAGGAGTTCCACAAGGCTCAGTTTTGGATCCTCTTCTTTTTCTTATTTTTGTGAATAACCTTCCTTTTCTTTTAAAGAAATTTAGTGTAAAAATGTTCGCAGATGACACAACCATTAGTTATTCTGAAAAGGACTTAGAGACTGTATTAGCTAATTTTGTATTGTCTTTTAATACTTTAAAAGATTGGTGTTTTTACAATAAGGTCGATATAAACTGGTCGAAAACGTTTTGTATGATTTTTACAAAAAGAAATATTATTGCTCCTGAAACAATACACTTATGTGGAATAGAAATAAAAGTTGTGAAAGAAATCAGTCTTTTAGGTTTTATGATTGATCATAATCTAAATTTCTCTAAACAAGCTTGCAGTTTAACTCTCACTGTAAATAAGAAATTGTTTAGTATTAAAAGACTCTTTTTTTTGTCAACTTCTGTCAAAGTTCAGTTTTTTAAATCATTTATCCTACCTTATTTTGATTATTGTTCAACTCTCTTGTTTTATTTTCCTAAAGAAGCAATAATTAAATTGGCTAAAAGTTATTATTTTTCTATTTTTAAATTGTTCAAGTTTAAATTTGAATCGAAAAACTTTAATGATGTCAATAATTTTTTGGAAAAATATGGCTTATATGCTTTTCAGCATAGATTTTTAGACAGAATGTTATCATTTTCTTTTAAGACTTTATTCTATCATAACTCGCCTGATAATTTAAAAAATAGATTTCTTAAAAATGACTCGAGAAATTTAAGTTACAATTTAAGGAATAGTGCTAACCTGATTGAACCGATGGCAAAAACGAATAGTAGAGAAAAAACATTTGGATTTTTTTATTCAAGATTGATTAATAGCTTTGTGATCAAACGATCAATGCTGAAATTTGCAACATTCAAGCTATCAATTTATAATAACATCAATTTGATCTTTATTGACTTTGTAAAAAAATTTAAAAAATTTGATATGAATTTATCAATATTTTTTTGTTTTCAAAATAACAGTTAATTTTATTTTTATAAAATTATAATTTTAATTATTAAAAATTTTATTAAATTAAATAAATGAAGTGTTAATCAGTCGACTGCGATAAGGGCACTAGCCTGTTGATTAACCTTGAAAAATTAAATTAAAAGTGAAGACAATTAAAATGTCAGTAGATTTTTTTAAAAAATTTTTCTAAAAAAAACTATTTTTAATAAAATTTTATTGATAAAAAAATTTGAATTAATGAACAAATTGAATGGACTAAATACCTTTCAGACCTTTAGATGAAATGAGCGCTTCATCTGGCCAAAAAGCCAATTTGGGCTTTGTGGAAAACTCACTTATTGGCGGAGCTGCGGCAGTGATTTCAAAGACAGTGGCAGCTCCGATCGAAAGAGTGAAACTATTAGTTCAAAATCAAGGTGAAATGCTCAAACAAGGCGTCATAGCACAGCCCTACAAAGGCATTGTTGATTGTACCTCGCGGACTTTTAGATCCGAAGGCTTTTACTCTTTCTGGCGTGGAAATTTGGCCAATTGTATCAGATACTTTCCAACACAGGCTCTTAATTTTGCTTTTAAAGACAAAATAAACGCTGCATTCAAAACAAGCAGGTCAGATCCTTATTTGGTAACATTTGGTAAAACAGTTGTATCTGGTGGTATCGCTGGCGCTCTGTCACTCTGCTTTGTTTACTCATTAGACTACGCCAGGACCAGACTGGCTAATGATACCAGCTCAGCTAAAACAGGTGGTGTGCGCCAATTTAATGGTTTGTTTGACGTCTACAAAAAAACTGTCCAAACTGATGGCTTTGCTGGTCTGTACAGAGGTTTCATGATTTCTTGTGTTGGTATTGTGATTTACCGCGGCTTTTACTTTGGTTTGTATGACACCCTAAAGCCCATTCTTTTGAATGATGATGCCAATTTGCTGCTGTTGTTTTCGCTTGGCTATGCGGTCACTGTTGCCTCGGAAATTGTCTCATACCCGTTTGATACTGTGAGGAGACGCATGATGATGACGTCGGGACAGACTGAAAAATACAAGGGCTCTTTGGACTGTTTTTTAAAGATAATGAGAAAAGAGGGATTCATGGCTTTGATGAATGGTGCTGGAGCGAACATTATCCGGGGCGTTGCTGGAGCTGGTGTTCTTGTTGGCTTTGATAAATTGGTAGATTTTTATCTTGGTCTTAAATTCGACGCTTTCAGCGCCTGACAAAAATACAAAAAATTTTTTTTTTTAATTTTATTCTATTTTTTTTCTGTTCAAATAAAAAAAGTTTTAAAATATAAATTAACAAAAAAAAAGATAAGAATCTTTTAATTTAGATTAAAATTTACTTTAAATATTAAATATTAAAACAATTTTTTTTATTTAATTTTTAGATTTTTTCTGCTCAGAGATCGTTATTTAATTTAAAAAAAATTAAATATTAAAATATGAACTTTTAGAAATACATTAACGAAACGCATTTTTGTTTGACATAAAATAGCGTAAGCTTTTAAAATTTTTTTAAATGAAATTAAGGAAAAATAGTGAATTTCAAATTTTTAAAATTAAATAAACATTTTAGTGATGAAATATTTTTTTTTTATTTTTTTTGTTGAGCAATGTTTGTTTGAATTTTAAGATAGAATAAAAAAAATTTAAATAAAATTAAAAAAAATTGAACAAAGGTTGGTGATTAATTCGAAAAAAATTTGAAAAAAAAACAATTGAAAATCAAAGCAAAATTAGTATTAAAAAAAAACTAGAACCTTTCCATATTGTAAAAAGAAATGAAATTGTCATAAAAAATCATGTTCATTTTCAATTCAAAATAGCTATTATATATTTTAAAATCCTTTATTTATTAATTTTTAATTCAAATGATAATTTTTTGTTACATGGTTTTTCATTAAAAAAGGGATGGCTATTAATTTTTTAATAATTCAAATCTTTATTCAACAAGGTGTTTTTTCTATCAAAAAATGAAAAGCAAAAATTTTATTTCTTTTAAATGCCTATGATTAGGATTTATTGAAATTCAAAAAAACGTTTTTTATACTTGATAAATGGCTTTGATAAATTGGTAGATTTTTATCTTGGTCTTAAATTTGACGCTTTCAGTGTCTGACAAAAAAACAAAAATTTTAATTTTTTTTCAAATTTTTTTTTTTTTTTAGTTCAAATAAAAAAAGTTTAAAAATTTAAATTAACAAAAAGGAAGATAAGAAACTTTTAGTTTAGATTAAAATTTAACATAATTAAATATTAAAATAATTTTTTTTTATTTAATTTTTAGATTTTTTCTGGTCAGAGATCATTATTTAATTTTAAAAAAATTAAATATTAAAATATGAACTTTTAACGAAACGCAATTTTGTTTGACATAAAATAGCGTAAGCTAATAAAATCGAAATTTTAATTTTTGATTTTTAAAATGATTAATTAATAATAATTAATCATTTTACTATTTTATTTTTATATTTCAAACAATTCATAAGATTTTTTGTCTTAATTAATTTTATAGGATATGGTTCTGACTGAAATTTTTTTTTCGACCGGAAAAATAATTTCTAATTTTTCAAGGAAAATAAATCACTCAATTAAAAATAAAAATTTAATTATTATGATACTTCTCATTTAATCTCAATTAAAATTGAAAGATATTTTTTTTGGGCAGAAAATTTCAATTCAAATAAAGAGAAAAATTCAGAAGTTTTTGATTTTATTTAATAAAAATTGCTAAATAATTTGAAGTCTCAATTAATTATCAAATTGGAGTCTTTAGTGGTCAATAGCTTCTTTTACAAATTTTTTGATGCGGTCTTCGTCCAGAACACCGATAAATTGTCCCAATTTTTTTCCATTCTTCAGCGCCATCACGGTCGGAACTGAACTTATCTTTTAAATAATTTAAAAAAATAAAAAAATATTATTTTTTTTAATTTACATTGTATTGCTCAGCTATTGAGCTCAATTGGTCGATGTCAACTTTGGCAAAGTCGGCCTTTCCTTCATAAGAAGCCATCAATTTTTCCAGTCTTGGACCCAGAATTTTGCAAGGACCGCACCAACTTAAATCAAGATTATTATTTTTTTATTTAAAAATATATATTTTTTTAGCTTACACAGCATGAAAGTCTACAATAACTGGTTTTGAGTTGTCCAAAACTCTACTCTTAAAGTCGGATTCATCTTGGACATTAAAAATGTTTGATCTAAGTGCCGAAAAGACACCAAATTGGCGAGCAGGAGTCGCCAAACTCGAAGACTTTAAACTTTTTAAAATTAGCTTGCAAGAATTCATTTTTTCAAATGCTATTTTTTCAAATAAATTACATACTTTTAACTATTTTTGCATTAATAACTTCTCAAAAAATTTTGTTTTATCAGTATTATTCATCAATTTAAAAAAATAAATAAGAGGGTGCCATTATAACATGGCCTTTATTTTTTTCTGATTCAAATTAAAAAAATTTTAGGCATTATAAACAATATTTGTGATCAAATGTTGAAAGAATGATCCAACAATGCAAAAAAAATACCAATTTTACTAAATAAAATTTTTATTTAAATTAAAAAATAATTGAATAAAAAATAGCAAAAAAATCAGATGTAAAAAAAATTTTTTCATAAAATTTTATTTCACTTGGGTGGCACTATTCGCCATTCGGACATTAATTTGGGCAATGAGAATTAATTTTTTTTTTCAAAATTTTATTTTTTAAATAGTAAATGTTGAACAATTTAGCTTTAGTTTACATTTAGTTTCACTGAACTATTACCTTGTGTATTATTTTATCCCGTAAACAAATTTAAAAGCTTTGAAATGTTGATTGTTTTAAACAACGCTAGTGAGAATTGAAATTCAGAGAAAATTATTCTTTGATTACTAGTTTAAATTTAAGAATTGTTTTTTGAAAATTTTTAATTCTTTTAAAATTCAGGATTTTATCTACAGCTGATTTTTTATAAATTTTTCACCTCTCTTTTTTTATTTAAAAAATCTATCCAAAAACACAATTAATTACATTATCCAGAATCCACCACTCGAAAAAACCAGTCAATATGAATGAAAATTTTCTCAACATTTAAGATTTTTAATTTGTGTCTGGGAGATTGGCTAAACACTCTAGAACAACTGTTTAAATTAATTAAGTATTTTCAAGATTCAAGGCAAAAGGTTTAGGATAAAATTTTAGCTTGTTACAAAAATAATAAGTTAGAGGCTTAGGCAACTCTCTATAATTACTTTTTATAAATTAACAGATAAATAGAATAAAGGTCTTGGAAATAAAAGTGTAATTTTTTTTTTGTTTTAGCAAAAGAAGTGCCTGGTATTTTTCATTTTTGTCATGTAAGTCAAAAAAGTGTTTTTTAATTTAAAAAGATTTTTTAATCTGTTCTAAGCCTAGATTCCATAAAGACATAATTGAAAATTGAAATTAATTTTTTCTATTTATTTTTCTAGTTAGTCAATTATTTAAATAATAGCGACGAAGCAGTCAAATAGCTAATATTTAATTTTCAAAAAATAATATTTAAACAAGTCTTTAGTTTTAAGTTCTTTAGAAATGTATTCTCTTCATAAATGTATATTAAATATTTTATGTTCAGCGTTTTACTCAGGTTTATTTACACAGCTTTTTTTAAACCACTGGCAAAAATCCTGCAGCAATTAAGCCGTATGCTTTTGAACGCAATATCATTTAAAGTTATGCAAGAGTTTGCCAAATGTACGGAAAATTAAGCCATTTCAATCAAGAATAAAAGCTTTTTAAATGAGAAAATTTATGTAAATATTAGTCCATTTGATTTTTTTTTAAGTATTTGATTTGGGTTCTGCTTTAATTATCAAATTATTTAAACTTTTGCCTGAAAATTTAATATTCAATTTATAATTTATCAAATAAAGGTTTTAAATAGATGGACAATAGATTTTTTATTTTTTGTTTTATCCTCATTGATTTTTATTAATTGTGATTCAGTAGAAAATTGGTAATTTGGATAAAATAGATTTTTTTTAGCTTTATAAATAATTTTTTTCTTTTAATAAGATTTAATAATTGTCAATCTTTGATCAGAGTTTATTTATAGAAAACAATTGCAAAAAATGCACTCGGAAATGATTCAAAATGTATGAAATTTTTAATTACACAATTTGAATCATGAAAATTAGGGCAAAATAAAAGTTGTTTAGTCTTTCTCAAAAAAAAAAAAAAATGTTATAAATTTATAATTAATCTTAAAGGTTTTACTTTGAGGATAGATGATTAAAAAATATTTTAATTTTTTTATTTAGTGAATGAGCCTAAAATTTGGTTAAATACATTTTTATCGAATGAACGATTCGTTTATTGGTAAAATTTTATTCATTTATAAGGGCAAATTGAAGGTTGAGATCAAGATCAAAAGATCAAAATATAAATTGTAATATTTTTTTTAATAAAAGAGAAAAAATGAATTTTTTCCATAACAATTACCTGACATGTCATGTAATGTTTATTTTCATATTTTATATTTTAAAATGTCCCTTTTTATATAATGAAAATTTACTTTTAAAGACAAAAAAATTTGTGTTTTAAAATTTCTAATTTATTCGAGTGGAAAAATAAAATTATTTCAGTTTGAATGAATGGATATAAAAGTTAAAAATTTGAATTTGTGAATTAACTTAATCTGGATTATTTAAATTATTGATTGTTTTTGTTAAATAAATTAGATATCAATCATTTTGATGTAAATTTGATAATGAACTATTATTAGACATAAAATGTCTATTAATGTTTAGTATTTACATTATTTCTTAAAAATTATCAAAATCATTAGATTAATCAAGTTTTAAAATTATAAATGATCGTTTTGATCTTAAAATTTGATCTGAAACTTCAATTTGCCTTTATTAGAAAATTAAATTAAAAATTTTATTTAAATAAAATCAATTTAATTTTATTGTCTTTTGAAACAAAAAATTATTTTATGATCACAAGACTAAGAAACTAAATTGTTTTTTCATTTTTCTTTGGATCAATATAAACAAAAATGAAGAATAAATTTAGAAAAGTAAATTTTGAAAAATATAACAAAGTTAAAATTGATTTAAAAAGTGAGTGATTGTTAACTTGCATCTAGTTAAAGCTCTTTCAGATTAAAATGAAAAAATAAACGAATAAAATAAAAAAATTTTCATATATTTAAAAAATTTGTATTTATACTTCTTCCAATTATCTTTCTTTCAAAATGTTCATATTGAGGGAACTTATTGTCTCTTCATACAACTTCGTTAATCTTTTGATATATCTATCCAATTTTGTCGATTGGTATTTTACTATATTAACTTTGATGTTTCACACATCTAAAATCAATGGATTAGTCCTAAAATATATTTTTTTATTAATGAATATTTTGAATTTTATGATAATTTTTCTTTAGATCAACATAAACAAAAATGAAGTAGAATAAATTTAGAAAAGTAAATTTTTTAAAATATAAAAAGAGTCTAACTTGAATAAAAAAGTGAATGATTTTTGAGATGTTAATTTGTACCTAGGTAAAGCTCCTTCAGATTAAAAAGAAAAAACAAACGAATAAATAAAATAAATTAAAAGTTTAAAATTAAAATGTAATCAAAATAAAATTAAAATGGAAAAAGATTTCCATGTAATTTAAAAATTAAGAATGTTCATCAGAAAAATAAATTCACTAACTGTAATAAACTAGAAAAGGACTAATTAATTAGCATTTCGGGACACTGACATTAATATGATATTAATTATTTATATAACAAATGAATAAGGTAAGAGAAAGGTTTATTTTTATTAGTTCAAAAATAAGACCATCATGTCAAACATTTTGGAGATTTCAAAAAAAATGAAAAAATTTTTCTCTCTATTAAATAATTTTACAATTTTTGGAACAAGGATTAAGAAAGAAAATATTATCATCGATTTTTTTCTAAAACCTTATTGTTCCTGAATTAACAATGATATTTTATTCTAGATAACTAAATAATATTTTAGAATTTGAATTGAAGTAAAATATTTATAGAAGCTAAAACTTCTGTTTAGAAAATTTAATTATTTTCACTATTTTATTACTGATTTATTTAATAAGAATTAAAATAGGATAGAATATCAGATTCCATTTTTTCTTTATATTTATTTTTTAACCATTGTGATTTAATTTTTTTTTACTTTATTAAAATTATTTTAAAATTTTAAATAAACAAATTATTTTTTTCCTTAAACTATGCGACTATATGTTCAAGTAAGTTTAAGGGCCGCGACCCTTGAGGAGTTGAGAATGGTCTAAAAACCCTCTTTTCAGACCTCATGCAATTGTAAATATGTTTCATATAGCTAAAAAGATTCAATTAAAGATTGATTTTAAAAGAAAAAATTATTTAATAAAATTAATAAAAATATAAGGAAAGATTAATCTTGTTCATAATTTAAAAATAGTACTAAATGTTTTAGCTAAAAATTCATCATTCACATCAGTTCTTCATTATTAGAGATTAGAGTGTGAATTAATCAAATTTTTTTTTAAAATCAAACCAGTTTTGGTTCCAGAAATTTTCTAATCCAATTCTTGAATGCAAGGTAATCTGATTGAATCCTTTGTTCAGAATTTGACAACGACTTTTTTTAACATTCTCCTAATTTCCCTAAGTTTCTTGATCTTGAATGACAATGTTTGATGTGCAAGACTGGCCCTTATTTCAAAAATTTCAAGTGAAGTCAAAAGACTTTTAAAAAAAAAATATTTAATAAAAAAAATCAAATGACTTGACTTCAAAATTTTTAAAAGTCAAGTCACTGACTTAACTTTGACTTTATGACTTTTAAACAACCCTGACTGAGAATTAAGCTTTCAGTCAAATATAAAAAAAAAATTTCTATACCATAAAAGCTCATACAGCACCAAATTCCAATAAAACCCCTTCCTTGCTTTATTGGTAAAATAATTCATTCTTTAATAGGGTTCTTTGATGGCATTCTTTTTATCTGAATTCGGTTTTGTCTGTTGCCTTCCTCAATATCCATTTTATCACTGAACATTATTTGACTCCAATTTTTTATTATTTTTTTTATGTTAAAACTTTTGGTCTTTTGCCCTTTCGGGCTTGTATTTATTAAAAATAAATATAAATAAAAATTAAATAATACAAGTAATTAAAACTAAATTAAACAAATAAAGATAAGTTTATAATTTAAATAAAAAAATTAATTAAATTACAATGTTAAGAGATGAGATTAAGAATTTTTTTAGCAAGAATTTAAAGATTTAAAGTTTAAAAGAATTTTTAATATAAATAAATGTGAAAATAAGATATTTTTTAGGTAATATTTCACTAAAAAAAATTTTTTTTGGTCTTCTTCATTATGTTATATCATTCGCCGAATGCTGTAAATCAGTTTTCGATTGAAGAAGAAGAAGAAGATTATAACATTCAGGGAGAAACTTTTTCTAGTTCTTTTTTGAAGTTTTTTTAACGTTGGTTTTCTAACCTCATATTTCCATTCGAGTTTTTTTTCTAATTATCTTTGTTTTACCAGAGAATCCAATGCTTTTCGGCCACTTGACAATTTGCAGTTATATTCTAGGATGTTAGATGGTGAAGTTCTATTTTTTTACCAAACGAAATTTTTGATGATCATCTTTCTCAGTTGAAATCTTAGATCTTGCAGATCTTGGACGATTGTTCTATGAATTTGTAGGCTTCAAAACTTGGACATTTTTCCTAAATCTCCACCAAAACAATCAGAACACCATGAAAATCAATTACCTGATGTTGAGGGCAAATTGAATTTTGAGATCAAGATCAAAAGATCAAAATATAAATTGTAATATTTTTTTTAATAATAGAGAAAAAATAATTTTTTTCCAGAGCAATTACTTGACATGTCATGTCAAGTTTATTTTCATATTTAAAATTTTAAAATGTCTCTTTTTATTGAACTTTAATACCGTAAACCTTTGCCCAGCATACTAGGAATAAACCTGAAATTTAACCGGAATTCTATATGGAATAGTTCCCATCGAAACCATGTTGAAGTTAATTTTTTTGAATTTTTTGAGAATTCCGGTTAAAATTAAGAAATGTTCTATTAATAAAAGCTAAATTTAACTAATGTTCTAATAAATTTCTGACGTTTATTCCAGAATTAAAAAAAAATTAAAAAAATGTAGAATTAAATTCGAATTCGTTTATAAGTCAAAATTATGGATTCTTCCAATTTTTGAGTTTATTCTATGTGTAAAAAATGAAAAAAATCGGAACTAAATTTAATAAATATATGTATATAATTGAAATTTTATTTGCTTGGTCGGATAATTTTTCCATTTTCATCTCTAGGAAGTCTCTTACGACCCCTTTTTTTACTGCTGTATTTTCTTGAGAATCTGTATTGTTTACAACAGGCTGTGGCCGAGGCCGAGTATTTTGAACTAAAGCCTGGGGTCGGGGCTGAGATTGAAGTTGGCTATTTAAATCATTTAAAACATAACGCCCTGATAACTGGAATCGTTGAGTCAGAGCTTGAGAAGTTGTTACAGGAGTAACATCATTTAGATTACGATTTGACAACATGTTAGGATGTGTAAAAAGATTTTGTTGAACTAACACATTAGAAGCAAGCTGAATATTTAAGATGTGATTAGATTGTAGTGTAGATGTTGGCCTAGCTTGTTCTGGTTCAATTTCAACACTTTCTTGGATATTTAATGCAGATACATTTTCCTCCTCTAAATTTTCATCAAAATTGTCCTCGTCATCGAAACCCATTATTGCCTCTTCCTCTTCAATATTATCAATATAGGTGTTAAAATTACTAATTATTCTTGGTTGAATGTTGAATACACGACCTGCTTCACTTTGATTATTACCGTTAGTTTGTAGATATTCTAATACTTCTTGTTTCGTATTGAGATAGTAAATAGTCCTTTTTTTGGTACGGTTTTTATTTGAAACACCAACTTCTCTTTGAGCTAGCTCAGGTGTTGTTTCTTCATCACTTAAAATCATTTTTCCCAGAAACAAAATAAAAGTATGCAATATTTTATTCAAGAAAAAGTATCAAACTTAAGATGCTTCAACGCAGTTTTGAAATTTTTTTTCATTTTTTACACATAGAATAAACTCAAAAATTGGAAGAATCCATAATTTTGACTTATAAACGAATTCGAATTTAATTCTACATTTTTTTAATTTTTTTTTTAATTCTGGAATAAACGTCAGAAATTTATTAGAACATTAGTTAAATTTAGCTTTTATTAATAGAACATTTCTTAATTTTAACCGGAATTCTCAAAAAATTCAAAAAAATTACTTTAACATGGTTTCGATGGGAACTATTCCATATAGAATTCCGGTTAAATTTCAGGTTTATTCCTAGTATGCGGGGCAAAGGTTTACGGTAGGTTTAAATATTTCAATTGATTATAATGAAAGCTTACTTAAAAAGACAAGAAAATTTACTGTTTTAAAATTTATAATTTGTTTAAGTGAAAAAATAAAATTATTTTTGCTCGAATGAATGAATATTAAAGTTACAAATTTGAAGTTGAGAATTAACTAAACCTAAATTATTTAAATTATTGATTGTTTTTGTTAAATGAAATAGAGATCCATCATTTTTGATGTTAATTTTATAATAAAGCATTATTAGACATAACATGTCTAGTAATGTTTGGTATTTATTTCTTAAAAATTATCAAAATCATTAGATTAATTAAGTTTTTAAATTTTAAATGATCGTTTTGATCTTAAAATTCGATTTGAAACTTCCATTTGTCATGTTGAGACCGATTCTCACTTTTAAATTTCAAAAATTGAATAAAAATTTTTATAAAAGTAAAACTTATAATTTGTTCAGAATTTTTTCTAGTTTCAGAATTTATATATTTTATATGGGATTGTGGGGTTATCCTAGGACTAAATACAAAAAAACTAAAAAAAAAGGCTTAATTTTCGGCAAGTTGAAGTTAATGATCAATTTTTGGTGCTCAAAATGATCAAATCAAACTTAAATTATTAAAAAAAATTGTAATTATTTAATATAATTAGTGCAGAGGTACATTTTTGGTTTTAACATTCTTTATTAAATCTTAAGATAAAATCTGCAAAAGTCTGCAAAAAATTATCTACTTAAAATAGTATCATTAAGATGGTGTGCATTCTGCAATGTGCATTTTGATATTGCAGAGTTTATATTTTTATTTAAAAAAGTATGTTAAATCCAAAAATGTATCTCTGCATTATTTCTATTAAGAAATAACAATTTATTTAATAGTTTTAGTTTGATTTGATCATTTTGGAGCATCAAAAATTGATCATTAATTTCAAATTGCCTAATTTTCATCTTTTTTCCGAAATTCCAGTCCAACAAAAATTTTTGTTTCAAAAAGACTTTAGATTGTAATAGCTTAAAACTTATGAAAAAAAAAAAGAATTTTTTGTTTGATTTAAATTTCAAAAACTGATGACTAATTTTTTCAGTTCAAACAAAAATTAGCTCACACAAAAAAAGTTCACAAATTTTTGGTGATCTAACTTTACTAATTTTTTTCAGTTCACACATTTTCGTGATCTCAGTTCACCATTTAAGGTAGCAGCGAACATTGTTAAATTTAGGTGAATAACTTTTGTTCACTTTTGAACAACTTTTGTTTTTTTAAATTTTCACCTAAGAATTTGGCCAACAAAAAAAAATAAACTCAAAATCCTAATCCTAACTTCAAATCAAAATAAAAGCTAAAAAATCAATTCACAATGCTGTATTTAAGATATGGTTTAATTTAAAATATTTACTTTTTTTTAATTTCGAAAATTATAATTCTTTTTTTTTAAACTAAAATAAAATTTAATAAAAAATAAACTAGAGTAATTCTGTTCTTGATGGAATATCGCCGCAGAGGAGGCTTAAATAAAGTTTGGTTGCTAGTAAACAACTATTCAAGTCATCTCTAGTCTAAACATTGATTCTTTCTTTGTTCTACCACTCCAGATTGTGTTAATCAGCGAGAGAACGAGAGTGCTATTTGTAATTTAGGCCTCAATTAGGCAATTATTTGATCACACAACAAAATCATGACACACTTACTTGTTAAAACTTAATTGAATTTTTTAAAGGAATTTGGAAGACGCTGTTCAAAAGGCGCAATTTGCTAGCAGCGTCATTGATCTAACATAATCAAAATATTTTTTTCCCAACAAGAAAAATCTTGCTATTTAAAATTTATTTTTCTCTGATGCAGTTCTTTGAATGCAAGTATACAATTAGGCTTCCATTTTCTCTCAACTCTTTCCGTTTGATCAAAGAAGCGTCATTGCATTCACATGACGTCACTGAGCAATGACGTCATGCCAAACAAACAATGTTAATATTTTTTCAAAAGAAAAAAAAATTTTTTTTGCTCCTAAAAATAAATAGATAACAAGTCAAATGACACAAAGTCTTTAAGTGACCAAACTTTTTTTTAATTTGATGATGATAATAAAAAAATTTGAAAAATTAGATAAAAATATTTTTTTTTGAAAATGAGCGAAAAAAGAAAACTAATGAACGAACTGGATTGGATTGGCAAACGGTGCAAGTCCTCGGCCTCCCCGTCAACCTTGTCCTCGTACAGCGACTTGGACACGGACTCGATCAACGAGGCCTATGCGCTCACATTTTTCAACAATCTCAAACAAAACCTGCTGGCCATTCCTCACGACTTGACTTTTGTGCTGTCAGGCGGCCGCAAGATACACGCTCACAAAATTTTAGTCCTGAACAGTTCGGTGTTTTTTTCCAATCTAGCCCATTTGATCGAAGCAGACAAGGCCTGCATTCATTTGACCAACATCAACGACTATGAAAGTTTTGAATTTTGTCTCAGTTTTGTTCAAAACGGCCGCATCGGCTTTATAAACTATGACAAAATCTACGACTACAACAAAATGGCCCAACTGCTAAAGTTAAACGACCTGGCCGAGTATTTGTCCAGTGTGATCAAAAAATACGAGCTCAACGCTTCATACAACAATTTTCAGGCCATACTCTCCACTTTTTACTCGACCATCAGTCAAACCTATCTCAAAATAAGCCAGGAAATGGACCATCTGAAAGAGGCCGTTCGCCAATCGGACAATTTCGAGTTCGACACGATGAACAGGGATTTTGTGATCAAAGAAAAGTACATGTACAGCTCGGATTTGGTCAGCGAGCAGTCTTTGGAAAACTTTATCGAAAACTACAAGTACTTGAGTCTGAGGTCTTGTTTGGAACAACGGGATGAGATTGGCGAAAGTTTCAAGCGTTGGTGTTTGATTGTGTTCAGCTTTGAGAAGACTTCGTGTAATTATGTGGTCAAGTCGAAGCTTAATTTTACTGAGGCCAATGGCTTGAAGAGTCAAATAAAGGAGCTGTTCGAGAATTTGTTAAGTCACGTGGCTGATCGAAAATTTAATGTTCAGATAAATCGAGTTTGTTACCTAAAAAAGCCAACTAATTGCAAGACTATTAAATTGGAGAATATTAAAACTAGCACCGATTGTTTTAGAGCCATAGTCGAATATTCCAAGTCAAATTCTCTCAAAGAACTTCCTTTTGTTTTGTTAACTTGCCATTTATCCGTCAATTTTTAGAATAAAATTTTTACTTTTTGTATCTTGTGACTTTTTTGGGCCTAATTTTTTTTAAATTTCCCAAAAAAAATATTCAATATATTTTTGTTTATTAATTATGGGAATAATTTAAATGGGCTCATTCTATTACTGAAACGGGCTCATAATTATTTTGGACTCAATAGTTAATTAATTATGGGATATATAATTACTACTTTGGACTCATTTTGAAATTATTTTTGGCCTCTAAAATTACTAAATAAGAGTTACGAAATTTCTTAAACGATAACAATTTTTATTTTAATATTTATTTATATTTATTAATATTTAAGCAAATTGTGTCCCCTTCTAAAATCCTCTCCCCCATTAACACATATTTTTTTTTTTAGTTTTGATTTTAATAGGTCCTATTACACCCTTATATCCTATACAATAATTCAAAAATTAAAACTAAATTTTATTTTGAAGTTATTTTAAGTTTTTTTTAAATATATATTAAATCATTTAAATTAAGCAAATTTTAATATATTTGACTCAATTTTTGGAATCCTCATAAAATTTGGGTCAGAAAAAAATATTTTTTTTTTAAATTTCATTTTTTAAAATTTTTAAAATTTTTTAATTTTTTAATTTTTATTATTTGAATGTTTAATTTTTTGAATTTTTTGAAATTTTTGAAATTTTTGAAATTTTAAAACCAATTTAAAACCATTGCGGCTCTTTTAATTGTAATCATTGAATACCATTAAGCTTAGTAATAAATACGACAACGGACTGCGAGTTTTATCTTAAGGGACTGCGAGTATTTTTTAAGTAATAATTGAGACCGAAAATGAGTTGAGGACATGAATAGTAATCACTATTATAGAATAAGTAAATAGTTATTCATTTTAATTAAATTATGAGACCAACTTAGTAATTATTGTTAATCTGTAATGAGCCCATTTCAGTAACTGGATGAGCCCGAATAAATACGACCCATTAATTATCCAAAAATAAATAAAAAAAATATTTTTGCCAAAGGTAACAGCGAAAAAAAAATAATTTTTGCAAATTTTATTTAACAAAAAAAAATTAAAATTTATAAAATATAAGATCAATCTGAAAGAATCAATATGCTTGAATTTATTATGGAGAATATTTTTAAATTTTTTTTTCTCAAAAAAAAATAAATCATGTGAAACTTTTTTTTAAAATACAGTGCTTTTATGTTGCATGGTTCTTACAAAAATTCATAAATATTCAAACTAATATAAAAAAAAATTTTTTATTTAATGAATTTTGCTTCTATGGTCAGACTGTGAACTTATTTTGACAATTTTTTTTTTAATTTTAAATTTTTTAATAAAAAAAATTGGTTTAAAACTTTAAAATATTACATTTTTTTTACTAAATCTTACCATTTCTTACAAGAACTACTAAATTTTTGCAAAAAATTACCAAAATTTACAAAAAATACTGTAATAAATTAAAAAATTTTGTAAGAAAATATTCAAAAAATTTTTGTTTAGTTTATTAAGGTTAATTTAATTAAGTTGACTAAAATTTACCAAAACTAACGTAAATTACCTTGGAATATATGAGATTAGCAAAATTAACGGTAATTTATGTAATTTTTTGTAAATATTCGTCAAAATACCGAAACAATTTCTAAACAAAAAAATTATTTTTAATAAAAACTTAAATTTTTCAAATATTTTTTTAAATCAAACTATATCAAGTTTCAAGGTTAATCAACAACCTAGTGCCCTTATCTATTTAATAAACTGATTAACTCTTCATTTATTTCAATTAAAATAAATAATTCATTAAAATACAATATGCAGTGTCGATTTGACAAGTGGATTTCTGGTAATTTTACGTAAAATTACATAAATTAACGTAAAAATTGGTAAAAATGAAAAGACAAAATAAAAGCTCAATTTTTAGAATTTTTTTATTTTCTAATAAATTTTAAAAAAATAGTTTCTTTTTATTTGTTTATATTTTTACAAAAAGTAATTTTACTAATTTTTTCATAAATTTAGGTAAAAAAAGGTAAAATATGATAAAAAAAAGTATTTTTGAAGAAAAAATTTTATAAATTTTTATTTTTCCTAATATACTTTAAGTCCGACAATCCGCCATTTTTATCCAACACTTTATCAATTACCTATAAAACAGAAAATAACACAAATTTAATCTATTACATTTTACGAATTATTTACTTTTCTTAATCGACTTATCTAATTAATACATTTAGTAATTTGAAAGTTTTTTTGAAATTAAAAGTATGCAATATAATGTAATGCTCAATTAAAGAGCCCTTTTTAGGGTTAGGACACTTATTTTCTTTATAAAGAAATAAGTGCCAAATGATTCAGCGTTTAATTTGACAAAAAAAAATTAAAATTTATAAAATATGAGAACAATCTGAAAGAATCAATATTCTTGAATTTTTTTTGGAGAATATTTTTAAAGAACTAAAAGTTACTTTTGGTAAAAATATAAACAAATAGATAGTAAATGCTTTTTTCGAAATCTTTTAGAAAAAATTAAAAAATTCAAAAAATTGAGTTTTTTTTTGGCCTTTTTATTTTTACAAATTTTTGCGTAAATTTACCAGAAATCCACTTGTCAAATCAACACTGTATCAAAATATTTTATATAAAAAGTTAATTTAAAAAAATAAAAATTTAATTAATTTAATTAATTGATTTGTAATAGTTTTTCTAAATCAATTAAAATTTATCAAAAATTTAAATTAAAATTAGTTAAATTAAATTAATTTTATTTTATTGCAAACACAGAAAATAAAAATAAAACATCGGAACATTAAATTTAAATTTTTTTAAACTATTTTCAGACAAAATAATCAGAAATTAATTAATGAAAAAATTTGTCGTTTAATGCAAAATACTCATAAACTGTATCAGGACCAAAAATTTTTTAAATAAAATCATATATTGAAGATGGTAATTCCTGGTACATATTTACTTAAGAAACCACTTCTTATAATCTCTTCTCATATCTATTATATTTATTCATATCCTGGTAAAATCGATTGTTGTTTTCGCACATTCATAAAAATTTTTGTACTATGTGCTTCAAAAATTGTGTGCCTGTTCAGTTGGGTCTCCCTCCCATTTTTTCATCCGGACTTGGAACCGGCATCGGTATGGTTGCGACTCAACAATATGTTTACAAAGTTACTGTGGGACGTTCATCATAAACAGCGCCACTCATCCGAGCACTAAGAGGCTGCGAACTCGGCAACTATTTAGACTAGCTTGGAACCACAAACCAAGCGTATCCTTAAAAAGGATACTTAACTTTTTCACTAAGTAGCACTGTCTTCATTACCGCCCCTCCTCATTTTCTCATCCGGACTTGGGACCGGCAACGGTAGAGTTGGCAGTTGCACTTTATTACCCAACAACAACAACTACAAAAAGCTTTCTCTTTGTTAAGTCTATTTTAAGATAAATTTGATTTTAAAAATAAAAATTTCACTCTCATATAAAATAAATTCAAGTAAAAATTTACTTGGGGGTCGAATAAAATAAAAATTAAGAAAAAATAAAAACTTTTTTTTTATCAAATGTCGATACCGGTTGTTCAATATAGCACTTATCACCAGGCGACATCGATGCCGCAACAAGCCGAACAGCCGACAATAAAAACCAAAGATTACTATGTGCGCGTCTCAAAGACTCGGCGCAAATTCCACGCTCTCAAGTTCAGCACGGGCACAATCGACATTGGCAAGTTCAACCGGCCCGAAATGAGCCGGGACACATCGAACGTGCCGTCGCGTCCCGACTGGGAAAATGGTCCCAAGTCGGGCCAAGGCAGCGAGTTCAACAAAGAGGCCAAAGAGCTGGCCAGGCGCCGCAAGTACGGCTATGTGCCCAAAAAAGTTCACGCCGAAGACCTGCCCTGGCTCATAAACACCAAAGGAAGTGAGAAAGAAAAAACCCGAGACAAACAATTCATCGGCAAAAAAGCAATATCTGAAAACTCGTGCTATTTTGTGTTCATCAAGTGCGCAGATGGCGGCTTCGAGGCCCATCCGTTAGAGGATTGGTACACGTTTGCTCCGCACAAGACCTACAAGACCCTGGACATAGACGAGGCGGAGGAAGAGTTCAAGCGAAGACACAAAATTTTGAACAAGTACATGATTATGGCCAATAAGCGGAAAGCAGAGGAGGGCGAGGAGGAGGAGACCGAGGCTGGCGTGAAGCCAAAGCCGAGCAAGGCATCGACTCTGAGTGATGAGGAGGACGAGGGGGACAAGAGAAAAAAAAAAGCCAATGGCAAGCCGAAGAAAAAGGCCAATAAGAAGAAGAAGAAGAGCGAAGAAGACGACGCTCCCAAAGACATGGAGGACTCTGATGACGGGGACCGAGAGGGCATGGAAAAAGACTACTCTGATACGGGTAGCGAATACGAGGAGCCGGATGCTGAAGCGGGCAAATATGATGAAAAGTATGAAGAGAAGGGGATTGATGAGGAGGAGGCGATCAAGGCTATGGAGAGGTCGTCTGACGAGGAAGAGCAGGAGGAGGACGAGGACTTGACTGAAGAGGGCAAGGAATACAAAAAATTGATGACCAAAAAAGACGAAGATGGCGATGAAGAGTTTGATGAATTTTTCAAGACTGGAAAACTAGGAAAAGATGAAGGTTATTTTTTATTTTTTTTTTTTTTTTTGTTATTTTTTTTTGTTAGAGTTTTTTCAAAGTCACAAGTATTTGACTTAAATTATTTTTTTTCAAGTCATTCTCAATTTATTTTTTTTCCTTCACCGGTTTTTGTGAAGAAAACGTTTATTTTCACGTAAATTATCTGTAAATAAACAAAAAGAAAATCAGATAAAATTAAAAAAAAAGTGAATTAAAAAAAAAGTTTATTTTCAGATAAAAAAAAAGATTAATCAATTGGCACATTCATTACAAATCCATTTCTTTTTTTTTGGAGCATAAGTTCTATCAACACATTTTAAATGAAAAATACAAGAACTTTTCTCACAAACTATATTCTTAGATTCACATGATAAACAACAAATTTTACATAATTTAACTATATCTAAAAACCCTTTACTAGTACTTTCAAGCATAGCTAACCCATCCGTTGTAAAATATTCCAATAGCTGTCCTTTGTTAACACCATCAGTTGATACAAATATTGAATTGGCAATGTTGATTGAGATTGATTTTGGATCGACTTTTACATGCATTTCGTCAATTAATTGAGTTTTGTTAATAAAATTCTCGATTACGGCTTTATATTCGTCTAAAATGATTGATTCCAAAAACTCTTTTATTTGATTTTGCCCATCTGTATTTACTGTTTTTGAACATTTGTTATTTTGGACTGTTACAGGTGCTTGATTGGCTTTTCGTTTTCTTTCGGCTAAAGTAGGGGCTCCACGTTTAGGCACATCTTTAACCAAAGCTTTATTACTTAAATCAATTTTAGGCTTTGTTAACAAAAGAGTTGATTGCAGTTGAACAGCACCTTCTTCTTTATCATCTTCAATCACAAAATTGTCATTCGATTCACTAATTTTTTCAGTTGTTCCGACTCATCGTCTTTTTCAATATTATTATTGTACATCGAAACTTGGTCTGGTGAATCTGAGTTATTTTCACTGCTGAAAATTGGTTTTAAGTCGAATTTAATACCTTTTTCACTCTTTGAATTGTTTCTATTTTTATTCTTTTGATTATTAACATTTACGTGAAAATAAATAATTTTTTCATTCAGCTAAATAAAAAAAAAATTTATTTACAGGTAAATTACGTTTTCTAATATTGTTTATTTTCAGATAATTTATCTGAAAATAAATTCACTCTTTTGTGAAATTCAGTGCAAGAAATAAAAAAAGAAAAGAACAAGATGATAAAAAATTGAATGGCTATGCTAAAAATTTGTTCTGTTGTTATAAATCTTAATGTTAAGATGGTTATTTTTTGGATCTGTTGGGATCTGGGGGTTCGTGGTTATAACAAAAATAATAAAGAAAAGAAATTAAATGATAGCTTTATTAATCAATGGCCATTTTTAGCCCTAATAAAGGAAAATAACAAAAAAAAACCTTTAAATCATAATCTCTTTTTCTTCAGCAGTGATTTGATAATAGGATCCATGGTAAATTTACGTAATTAGCTAATCTTTATCTTGTTTAATCATATAACTAGTTTATAATTTATAATTTATATTTTTGTAGACTATATGTCTGACAATTCTTACTTTATATTTTAATAACAATTATTGTACAATTAGATTTAATTCTCAAATCAATAATTTTTAATCAATAAAACGTTTGAAACTCAATTTTACGCAAAAAAACGTAAATTTACCATTTTTTGCATTAAATTATGTAAAATCCAAAAATGCCAAAAAAATCAGCAAAGTAAAATTTTTGATCAAATTTCAAGAGCTCAATCTTGCTCAAATATTTTTAAATGTGCAATTAAATTTGATTGCATCATTAGAAATTACAATCCTTTTCCTTAAAATTACAAATAAAGCTTTGAAATGTTAAAAAAATTGAAATCTGCGATGAAATTTAATTGCGCATCTAAAAGTTTTTGAGCAAAAGTGAGCATTTGAAATTTGATCAGAAATTTTACTTTGCTTAAAAATCTCAGATTTTGCTGTTTTCATAAAATTTTGTTAAAAAATACGATTTTGACTTCTGAATTTTTTTTTTAATTTAAATTTTAATCATTTTTGACGTAAAAATTGGTAAAACCCAAAATTTTACTGGTAAATTTTTGTAAAATATGGTAAAAAATGAAAAAAATCTAAAAAATACTGAAATTAGTAACATAACTTTTTTATTTATTTAAAACAAAGCCTTTTATATCAATAATGGATTCCTTTATGTAAAGAAATTCATTAGCTGAATATTTATTCCCTTTTGGAGCAGGTGAATGTTACTTAACTTTTAAGTTACATCAAGACAATGATCCTAAACATAAGTCTAATTTATACCGAAATTTTCTTTACCATAACAATATTAATTGGGTATATTATAAAAATTTAGTTTAAAACAGCAAGATTTGAGATTTTTTTTGGCATTTTACATAATTTAACGTAAAAATGGTAATTTTACTTCTATTTGCGTAAAATTTAGTTAATTTACCATTTTTACGTAAATTTACGTATTTTTGCGTAAAATTACGAAAATTTACCATGGATCCTATTATTAAATCACTACTGTGTGTGATTAATTTTATGTCTAATTTTTTGACAATCCCTTCTCAAAGATTGTTACAAAATTGTTAGTTGTATCATTTTAGTTCAAAAAATATAATGTTTTTGAGCATTGTGAATTTTCATACAATCTTTGCAAAAATTACAAAAAATAACATTACAAAAATTACAAATTCTTTTTCATAAATTTTATTTGACAAAATTGAGCATTTTGAGGTATTGTGAATTTCAAATACAAATTGATCAAAAATTCTTCAGTTTTTAAAAAATTAAAGTTAATAGAAAATATCAGAAAAAATACTGCATCATACTTTGTTGAGGCAATTTGAAGTTTATGATCAATTTTCGATGCTTAAAATGATCAAATCAAACTAAGACTTTTCAAAAGTCTTAGTTTAAGAAATAACAATTTATTTAGTAAATAAATTGTTATTTCTTAATAGAAATAATGCAAAGATACATTTTTGGATTTAACATACTTTGTTAAAATAAAAATATAAACTCTGCAATATATTTGATACTATTTTAAGTAGATAATTTTTTGCAGACTTTTGCAGATTTTACTTTAAGGTTTAACATTGTATGTTAAAACCAAAAATGTACCTCTGCACTAATTATATTAAATAATTACAATTTATTTAAAAATTTAAGTTTGATTTGATCATTAAAATTGATCATAAACTTCAACCTTTGTTGAACCTTTTTTACCTAAAATAATTTTTTTCTAAAAAATGACAAAAGATAAAAAAACAAAAAGATTTCAATAAATTATTGATTTGATTTACCAAAAAAAAAGAGAAAATAAAAATTTAATTTTAGGTATAAAAGGTTCAACAAAGTATGTTGCTCTATGTGCAGTATTTTTTCTAATTTATTTATTTATTTATTTTGTTTTCTGTCCCGAGCTAGAGCTCCTTCAGAATAAGTTAAAAAAAAAAAAAAAAAAAAAAAAAAAAAAAAATAAAATAAAAATAAAATTAAAGTAAATAAATGAGATAAAAAAAAAAAAAAATTCTAATCTAATACTCTAATATTTTCTATTTACTTTTATTTTAATTTATTAAAAAATGAAGAATTTTTTTCCAATTTTTATTCAAAGTTCACAACACCGCTTTTTGAACATTAATGAGACAACATGAAACAAAATATGTTTCACAACTTATGATTTTGGTACTAATTTTGAGCGGGGGTAGCCAAAAAAATAATTTTTTCACATATTAAAATTCATTTAACCTTATTTGGTAATTTATAAATGTATCTTTATTCTTTTTAAATATCTTGTCACGTACATAATTCAATATATAAGCAACTCTTTTTTATATTATACATCATCTTATTATTAATTAAGAATATAACAATTTTTCTATTGTCCCATATTACATTTCGTACTTGTTTACCTGGCTAAAAAATTTTGTTCAATTATTTAATTTTTTTAGAATTTTCTTGTGACATATTATTATTATTCAAAAAGGTTAAGGAAAGATTCGAAAGCCATAGCTTTCTTACAGCCCAAAAGTAAAGATAAGTAAAAATTTTATGTTTTGTATAAATTTTAAGTTTTTAGTTCTAAGTTTTTTTGAATTTTTTACATATGGTAGGAATAAAATTAGAATAATGTATGGGGATATTCATTCAAACAAGTTGTTCTTCGTTTTTTTTTGTGTTGTTTTGATTTATAATTTTTGTTGATTTGATTTTGGTCAATTATTTCGTTAATTACTTGATGGTTTTCTCCATTGATGATGATTTTGTCGTAGTATCTGTGAGTCAGTTTTAAAAGCCGCGGTTTTACCATTTCGATTTTTGCTTGTGAGTGAATATGTTCAGTGCTGTCCATGTAGTCGGAGCTAAGACAAAGGCGAAGAGTTTTGTTTTGGAGGATCTGTAGACGGTCAAGTGCATTTTTGGAAGTGATAATTGCAATATGACTGTATTCGAAAATGGATAGAATGCATGCTTTATAATAATTTAATAATAATTTTATATTTGATGACCAGAGCCGTCCTTTCAAGGCCTTTATTACATTTTGTCGATCGGTGACTTTGTCGCTAATGTATTCAATATGTTTCATGAAGCTTAATTTTGGATCCAAAATTATACCAAGGAGTTTTGGATATGGATCAAGAGCTATTTTATGGCCATTAAGAGCTAGGTCCATTGAATACAGACGCTCGTACGATTTTCTTTTTCCAGCAGGTGTGAAGACTGTGTAGGTAGTTTTGCTTGAATTAAGTTTTAAACACCATTCTTCGCAGAATAAATAAATTTTATTAATTTCTTCTTGTAAAATTGGCTTTAATTGTTTAATGTTTGGTTTTTCTACATAAATACATAAGTCATCAGCATAAATAGCATGATTTTCTTTCAATTTATCACTAAGGTCTGAGAAATATATTGAGAAAAGTGTTGGTGATAAGATGCAACCTTGAGGGACACCAGATTTGATGTGAAAATTATGTGAAAAGATCTCTTGATATTTTACTTTGAATTTACGAATAGAAATAAAGTTACTGATCCAGTTTATTAGATAAACAGGTAGTTTGATTTTATTTAATTTAAAAAGTAGTCCAACATGCCATTGTGACATAAAAGTGAATCAAAAGTCTAATAGGATTAAAAAATTTAAACTTACATCATTTTAGCACTATAAATAATTTTTGGCTAGCCGAAATTGGCTAACCAAAAAACCAAGCATAACCAACATCACTACTAGGAGCGGCAAAAAAATCATGTGGCCGCGATCATGACCGCATAGAACGGTAAAAATTCAATTTAATGAGAGAAACAACTGAGGGCTAAAATATTAATTTTTTCCTAAAATCTAGTTATGACTGAGGCTTAATTAATCAAGTCAGTTTTAAGAAAAAAATTAATATTGCAGACCTCGGTCGCGTCTCTCACTTGAAATTGAGTTTTTACCGTTCCATGCGGTCATGACCGCCTAAAACACCGACCCCAATTTTTGAAAATTTTCTATGACCTCCAATTTTTTTAAAAGGCAAAAATATTTTTAAAAGTTTTAACATGTCATTTATTTTGAAATTTTCTGTACATTTTGAAAATTAAATTAATTTTACCCAAGATTTAAGCGCTTTCTAAAAATGTGTTTAATCTTTGTCCAGAATGTTAATTTTTTTTATATATCCATTATTTGACTCATTTCATTGAAAGAAACATTAAAAAAAGAGCGCTAATATTTTTAATTCATAAATCTAGTAAAATACCTGACAAAGTAAATAGTAATGGTATTTTATTAATAATCAACAATAAAAATTATATTAATTAATTTTTTTTGCTAAATTATGACTAAAATAATACAAAATTAATAAAATCATAGGTAAATTTAAAAAAAAATAAACAAAATTAATATAATTTTGAAAGTGAAAATTTAAAACTTTTTGAGAGAATAGATTAAATTTCAAGTTGATTTTTTTTCTTTATAAAACTTTAAATGTATCTTTGATCACAAAAATAAAAACATTGATCACAAAAGTTTTTTCCAGACTTGTATAAAAGTCATGAAAAAAGTCTTAACAAGTCAACAACAAGTCAAAGTAAAAAAAAATATTTTTTAAAAATAACAAGTCTTGACTTGTTTCAAAAATTAAAAAAAAACGAGTCAAGATTTTTACTAATTTTAAGAATAGAATTAAAATATATAAAAAAATTAAAAGTCTTGAATTTTTTTATTTGGGAAAAAATAAAATTATTTGTTTAAATTTCTTTTTCTATGTAAATATTGAAACATGATTTTTTAAACAATTCAGATAGTTTTCATATTTTTTTAAAGTGAATTTATTAAAAAATAACAATTAATTTGTGCTTAAAAAAAATTAAGAAATAAATTAAGCAAGATAAAACGAATAAAAAAATATATAAAAAATCAAGATATAAAAAAATTTATGATTTTTTTTTTTTTTTAATTTTTGAAACAAGTCAAAGTCCTGACTTGCACTTGACTTGTGACTTTTATACAACTCTGGTTATTTCCTTAATTTTAATTTTTATACTTTTGATCACATATTGAGTGATCATCGATTTGGTGATCAGTCTTGTTAACAAAATCAGCATTATTAAAATTATCACATTTTTTGTGATCAAGTGATCACATATTGGAGAAGACACAATTTTTTTTATTAGATTATGACAACAAAAAATTCAAAATTAATAAAATTATAAGTAAATTAAAAAAAAAATAAACAAAATTAATAAAATTAATTACGACAACAAATAAAAAAAAATGAATATTTCTGGCAATGTGAAATTTTAGTACAAAAATTACAGCACAAAAAGTAAAAATGCTATAATTTATTTTCTAGATGTGCAAAAATGGTTCGATAAAAAGGGAAATTTTAACTTTAGAATTGGATAGATTAGCTAAAGAGGTGTCTAAAAAGGTGCCGCTTTGTCTATTTCGGAAGCAACAGCGATCGCTGGCGATTTGATTAAAATTTATTAATTAAAATGACCGGTCCACCCATTGAATTTGCCGTTCTTTCGTGTGAATTAGGCGGCTCAATGAATAATTAGCCGTTCCATTAACCAAGTGGCACCTTTTTAGACACCTCTTTAGCTAATCTATCCAATTCTAAAGTTAAAATTTCCCTTTAGTGTATATTTCTCTTAAAAACGCCCAAAAACTCGTAAAAACCCCCAAAAATCGAGTGCCACGCCCAACTCACCGATTTTTGACCAAAACAAAGTTCATATTCGTGATCAGCATGGTCGAATACTCCCCAAAAAAATTAAAAAGAAAAAGATTTTGATACAAATTTTGATTAAATTTTCAATAAACTTTATTTTTTTCAATTTTTTTAAAAATGTCTCATTTTGAACACTTTTTTCAAGAAAAATAAAAGAGAAAATAAAAAAAGTAAAACCATCATTTTGTTCAGAATTTTGTCTAGTTTCAGAATTTGTATAAATATATATTGGTTAAGGGGTTTGCAAAAAAGTAGATCTCGAAAAAGTTAAAAAATGTCAAAATTTTTCCGATTTTTTTCCGAAAAAATTTTCAATTTTTTTTTTTTCAAGATAACCAGCTCATAATATAGAGCATTTAATTCTCTATCAGAAAATGTGTCGATCGAGTAGATTCGATTGATTAAATTCTGAGACAAAAACGCTTAAATAAGATATACTTTATATAAGGCTGTAAAGATTCAGACCCCCTAGCCAAAAGGAAAAATTTTTGACCCCCACTAAAATTTTGGCTAAACCTAGGTTTTCATATACGTAGAATCCAAAAATGAGGTCGAAATCCATATCTGGAGATAGTGTGGAAGTTTTGCATCGCGCGAACTTTACGAGTTTTTTTTTAAACTGGTGAAGTGTCTAAATTTTGTCCATGATTTAAAATTTTACTTATACTTAAAATTTCAATTTTGACTTTGACTTGAACTTGTGACTTAAAAACAAATATATTTTTTTTAAAATAAAAATAAAAAAAAAAAATTCATTTTTTTTACAGAATCAAAAGATTCTAGTTCAAGTTTTGATGAAATGGATGGCGAAGAAGGCAAAAAGTCAAAGATGGACAACAAGCTGAAGCGTAAAGCCACTGATCCGCTGCAAAAAACAAGCAAAAAGTTCCAAAAGACAGCCTCGGGTGGACTGCAGGCCCACGACGAGTCCTCCTCGTCATCTACTACATCAACGGCACAGACTACCAAGGCTAGTAAGACAGCGGCAATTATTGCAGCGGTTCAGGCAAAGTCCGGCCATGTGGCCGTTCCCACTCCGACTCCCGAGACCTCGGCGCTCACCGAGGAGGAAGTCAGGCGATATCTTTCACGCAAGCCAATGACTACTAAAGAACTGCTGCACAAATTCCGCGGCAAAACTCAGGACAAAATGAGCAAAGAGCAACTGTGTCAAAGTTTAAAGACCATTTTGGATAGATTGAATGCCAAAATATTTGAAAAAAATGGCGTCAAATATCTTTCTTTATCTTAGAGTCGAATTGACTTAATTTGAAATTTAAAATTATTCTTGTTTAATAAAAATGTTTTTATTTAATTTTTAAGTTAATTGTTTGAATGAAACTACTATTTAGGAAAATAATTTTTTTGTGGTTTTGTGAATTTCAAATACAAATTGAACAAAAATTCCTCATTTCTTAATAAACTAAAATTAAATTTAATAAAAAATACTAGAAAAAATACTGCAAAATTGTGCAACATATTTTGTTGCATCTTTTTTAACTAAAATAAAATTTTTATTTTCTTTTTTTTTTAGGAAATCAAATCAATAATCTATTTAAATCGTATTGATTCATTATTTGTTATCATTTTTTACATGACAAAAAATATTTTAGCTAAAAAAGCTGCAACAAAGTATGTTGCACAATGTTGCAGTATTTATTCAAATATTTTTTATTAACTTTAATATTAATTTATCAAAATATGAGGAATTTTTGTTCAATTTGTATTTGAAATTCACAATACCTTTTTTTGTAGTGTAAGTTATTTTTTTAGATGACAGATTTATTGAAAAAATTGTGTTTTAAAGAAAATATTTTTTTTATTTTATCTAAGTAATTACAATCAACATCAATCAATGAATTTGAAGGCTAAACAAAATAAGAGAAGATAAAAAGACTTAATTTTGTTTGGCGATCATATGATGAAATTATTTGTGCTCAAGCTCTGGTAACGTGGATAGTGATCTATCATTTGTGATCAGAAAAAAATATGGCCTTGTCGATTTCAAATAAAATTTGAACAAAAATTCTTCCTTTTTTAATAAATTAAAATTAAAGTTAATAAAAAATGCCAAAAAAATACTGCACCTTTTTCGTCTAGAATGTTTTTTATCATGCTAAAATGAGACAAAAATAAATATCAATAAGATTTAAATTGATTATTGATTGGATTTACAAAAAAAAAAAGAAAACAAAATCTAATTCTTAGCCAAAAAATATGTAGCAAATATTTTTTTTAACATTTTTTTTTATTAGCTTTAATTTTTATTTATAAAAAAAGGAAAAATTTTTGATCTTTTTGTAATTGAAATTGAGATAGCCAAAAAATGTTTTAATAGTAAAAATGTGATCATTTAAAGTTTTAAATTATTTAAGTTTTATTAAAGTTAATAAAATTGATATTAAATATACACGATTTAATTTTTTTAAATTTGAGATAGTTTTCATAAAGATGAGATACCTTTTTTATATTTAAACAAAAAAATATGTCTTTAAAATTTAGTTTTATTTATAAAATACAGTCGAGTCTTGTTATAACGATGCTGATTAATACGATATTCGCTCTATAACGATATTTTTTTTTATAATTTACATTTTCCAATATAATAGCATGTTAAATTTCTTTGTTAATACGATGTTTCTTTAATACGATATCTAATTAATACGATAGGTTTATTAAGAAATAAACAAACAAATCAGTGCTAATTGGTCGTTTTTAATACGATATTGATCTTTTAAACAAAAAAATAGAAGATCAATGAAATATAGTTAAAATTAAATATAATTAAATATTAAGAAAAAATAGTAAATTTAATTGCTTGTGTGTATATTAAGGTAAATTTATATACATATGTAAACAAAACATGTCCACTCAAATTAAAAGAAAACCTTTGTCTTTAGACGAAAAACTTGAAATTTCGAATGAATTTAATAAAAATAATCTCACTGTCACAGAACTTGTGAAAAAATGTACTGTTTCTTCAATTTTTAAGGCAGAGAATCAGGAAAAGATCAAAAACCTATATGAAAATAATTTAATCAATCCTAGCTCTAAATGAATGAGAAGTTCTAATTATGTTAAAATTGAAGAGGCCCTTGATCACTGGTTCAAATCAGTTATGTCATATAAAAATATTACTCAAAATAAAAAAATGAAAATATGATTCAAGCCCAGGCTATTAAATATGCAACTATGTTAAATCAAGCTGATTTTAAAGCTAGCAATGGATGGTTAAACGGATTTAAAAAAAGGCATAATATTATTCTTATATAAATATTTTTCTTTTTAATCTATTTTTTATTTTTTAATAAACAATAATTCTTTAAAAAAAATTTATTTTCAATTTTTTCTTCACATCCTTTGACATGCAAATTTGATTAATACGATATTGGTTAATACGATGTCCATTTTTTCCGCCTAAACACATCGTATTATCCAGACTCAACTGTAGTTGATTTAATAGGATTTTAGGAAATTTTAGATGAAAATTCTCAAACTTACTTTCTTTTTTAAACAATTTTCTCTAATTTTTTCGTACCGGATAACATCTTAAAAATTCTATAATTAATTCCTGTTTTTTTGTCTTTTGCTCTATTTTTCGAAAAGATTTTAAAATTAAAAAAGGGATATTATAATAATTAAAAATTAATTTAATTTTTTTAAATCATCCTCTAAATACAAGACTAAAATATATAAATCATAAAAACTTTTTACCTTTGGACAAAATCAAAAGTTCAAAACACTTCAAGGAAATTATTCAAATTTCTGATCAAGACTTATATTTTTTTTATTTAAATAATTTTAATTTAGTTGAAAAAATCAAAGATCTTCAAAATGACACAAACCAAACCATTTGACAAAATTTTAAATTATTGATAGAATATCATGAAGAAAAATAGTGTTATATTGCCCAAATGGTTGTACTAAAAAATTTGCAAGATTTAAATTATTATTATTATTAAGATTTAAAAAAATGGAATTGAATAATATTTTAAAAAATTTTATTTTTTTTGTTTTTTGACTAAAAATATTGATAGAAAATAAAATTATTTTTTTGATATTTTGTATTTAAGAACAGTTGTAGTCTTTAAAAAAAAATATAAAATTTAAAGGAGAATTCAATTTTTATTTTTAAAAATTTAAATATTTTAAGGAGATAAACAGACGAGTGCCATTTCGTCGAAAAAAACTAAATCTTAAATTGAAGTCGAAAATTTGAGACATTTTAATTTGTTTCAAATTTTTTTTTCAGTTTTATTTTTAGCTTTTTTAGTTTTATTGAAAATTGATGTTGAGCCTATTACCTTGGAAAATTTATGATTTTTAGAAAATTACAAGTCGTTTTTTGAAAACGAGTGAATACTCTAGCGGCTTGTTGTTTAATTCGTTTGAAAGCAAAGTTATTTTTATTTCGACACAATGAAAGTTTCCTATAAAACAATTTGAAATCAAAAATTTAGCTAATAATTGAAATGGAAGGACTACTTAGTTACAATAAAGCCTTGTTGGTTTCGTATATGTGCTTGGGCCTAGTGTGCATGCCGGTGTATTCATGCAAGCCTGTGGAATTGCGCGATCAAATAATAAAGAGACTGGAGCACCAGATGATTGGATCTGGCGCATGGCTCAGCATAGACAAATTGCCAGAGAACCAAATTCTGAATTTACGCGACATACTCGCCAAATTTAGCAGTCCGGGCCTCGATCCAAGACCCGACAAATTCAGCAAAGACACATTTGGATGAAAAAAAAAATTTTTTAAATTATTTTTAAATATTTTTAATTTTTAAATAAAATTTATTTAAGCTGTTCACAAAATTAATCCATCTTCTCTCTCTCTCTCTTTCACTTGAGCTAAGCAAATTTAAATTTTTTCTCATTGTTTTGTGTATTATGTTATAAATTGTTAAATGCCTGCCTTGTATCGATCAAGAAGCTACCGTCGTCCAGATGACCAGGACACCCTACTCACTGACTTTCTGGAAAAGGACAATTTCAAGGTGCTGGCCACGGCCGCCGCACAGCTCTTCATATCCGCACCACATCTAGACAAATGGTTCAAGTCAAGCACTGGCACCATCTGCTTTCTCAAAAATTTCTCCCACAAAAACTCTTTTTTCTTTCGGCTCTACAGCCTGATGGTAAGTCACCACCTAAACCCCCCCCCCCCCCCCACTCTTCCACATGACCAATTTTTTTCAGCAAGGAAAACTCTGGGAACAAGAGATGAGCGCGCCATTCGACTACAAAAAAGCCAGTCCTTTGTTCCACTTTCTGACTGTCAATGTAAACCATTGGTAAAAAAAAAAAAAAAAAAATATTTTTTAAATTTTATTTAGAGGTTTAACTACGGCTTCAAGTTTATATGTGAGGACGAAGCGGAGCGCTTTTTGTCATGTGTCAGAAAAAGTGTGGAAAATTTTGGTGAAAAGCGCCGAGAAGTTGACGCGCCGCGACCACTGAAGGTAACGCGGCGGAATTTGTCCGCCGATCTGTGCGGGTCGTACTTGGCCGCGTCCCAGAACTTCAACAAACCAGATGACCAGAGCACCAAGCGGCACAAGTCGCGCCGCGAGTCCCTCACCCGGATAGACAAGAGCGTGATCAGCTGTCCCTTCCGCTGCTCGTCCACCGACCTGAACGCCAAAGCGGACCCGTCAGAAAAGGCCGACTCGTCCCAGGACACCCCAAAGTACCCCATCATGGTCAAGCGAGCGCTCTCTTCGGCCTCGCAGACTTCCACCTCAACCAAACAAATAAACGTGTCAGCTAACCAATGTCAGACCAAAATTTTGTCCGGGTCCACCTCCACCATCAACACCCTGTCCATAAACCCGCTCGAGCTCCACTCCAGCCCCGAGACCATCCAATCTACCCCCATAATGCCAACCAAACACAAGGACATCACCGAAATGGACATAATCAAGGACCTGCTGGTCAAATTCAATGTGTCAATAAACAAAAAAATGATCAAAGTCCTCAGGGACTACATTGGCCAGTTTGGCGGATTGGACAAGTTTAAAAAAGCCATGGAAAACAGGGATGAATACATCAAGCTGAACGCTTACATTGCGGCAACCAATGCTAGTTTGATACGCGAGACAGTGGTCAAGCAGCAGAATAGGTACCAGACAGTGTATCCGATGAATGCAATGGCAACACCGCCAAGTCCGATCATGGCTCCCAAAGGCTGCTATCCGACCCCTACTACCCCGGTGGCTGCGCTCAAAAAGTACGAGCCCTTGACGCCCTTTTCAGTCAACTCTAAGACTCTCAGTTTGTCTGATCGAACACCGGTGCGCAGTGCCATAATTGCCAGTTGTGTGCAGTCCAGTCGCACTGATACACCGTCGCCGCTCAGACACGTGTTCAAGTCGGCTGCGCATCTCAATCACGATTCCAATGCTCCGCCAAAACCGCCCAGACGGTCTTCTCTTAAAGTTAATTAATTTGAGGAGGAAAATTTAAAAAAAAATGTTTTTTTTTTGTTTTTTTTTTTGTTTAAATCTCGAAATTTATAATTTATTATTTTTCAATTCGAATTTTTTTGTCCATCAATTTATTTATATATGTATTTTTTTTTTTACGGAAATATTTTTGCTAAAGTTTAATTAATGTTTGATTATAGTAAATTTTAAATAAAATTATTTGAATGCTTGTTTTGTGTTTGTTTTTTTTGAATTTTTTGAAATTTTTTTCAAAAAGGGTTCTTTTTTTTGTTCGAGAAAAATTTTTCTTGGTTAAATTTTATCCAAGCCGCTTCCTGTTTTTTACAAGGAAATAAGTATTTAATTTTGAACTTTAAATAAAATAAATAATTAAACTTAACCAAATGTCTTTTAAAATTTTATTATAAAAAATAGAATTATAGAAAATAAAATATAATTTTATTTTCTATCAAACTATCTTTTATAAGGTCAAAAAAATTTTAAATAATGTTGGCGAGCAGAGGTCAAAAAGATCAAGAAAATAAGTGCTAATTAATTTGTTGTTTTTTTTTATTTATTTTTGGGTATCTACATTAATAAAATTAAAATTTAATACAAAAAATGTTTATCTATTATCAAGATACAAGAAGCAGAGCTTTGTATGTGAGCAACGAGAAGATAATTTTATTATTGCTAATTATTTTTCGATAAATTTATTTATATAAATTTTTTTTGCCGAATTATCTTTGCTAAAGTTTAATTAATGCTTAATTATAGTAAATTTTAAATAAAATCTTTTGAATGCTTGTTTTGTGTTTGTTTTTTTGAATTTCTTGAAATTTTTTTCAAAAAGGGTTCTTTTTTTTGTTCGAGAAAAATTTTTCCTGGTTAAATTTTATCCAAGCCGCTTCCTGTTTTTTACAAGGAAATAAGCATTATTTTTTGAACTGTAAATATAAAAAAATTAATTTAAATTTTACCAAATTTCTTTTAAAAATTTTGAACATTTTTTAAAATGTTTTGATTTTATTTTCTATCAAACTAAATTGTAAAAGGCAAAAAAAATTCAAATAATGTTAGCGAGCAGCCGTCAAAAAGATCAGGAAGATAAGTGTTAATTAATTTGTTTTTGTTTTTTTTATTTATTTTTAGGTATATAAATTAATAAAAATTATATTTAATACTTAAAATGTTTATCTATTATCAAGATACAAGAAGCAGAGCTTTGTATGTGAGCAACAAGAAGATAATTTTATTATTGCTAATTATTTTTCGATAAATTTATTTATATAAATTTTTTTTGCCGAATTATCTTTGCTAAAGTTTAATTAATGCTTAATTATAGTAAATTTTAAATAAAATCTTTTGAATGCTTGTTTTGTGTTTTTTTTTTTGAATTTCTTGAAATTTTTTTCAAAAAGGGTTCTTTTTTTTGTTCGAGAAAAATTTTTCCTGGTTAAATTTTATCCAAGCCGCTTCCTGTTTTTTACAAGGAAATAAGCATTATTTTTTGAACTGTAAATATAAAAAAATTAATTTAAATTTTACCAAATTTCTTTTAAAAATTTTGAACATTTTTTAAAATGTTTTGATTTTATTTTCTATCAAACTTTATTGTAAAAGGCAAAAAAAAATTCAAATAATGTTAGCGAGCAGCCGTCAAAAAAATCAGGAAGATAAGTGTTAATTAATTTGTTTTTGTTTTTTTTATTTATTTTTAGGTATATAAATTAATAAAAATTATATTTAATACTTATAATGTTTATCTATTATCAAGATACAAGAAACAGAGCTTTGTATGTGAGCAACGAGAAGATAATTTTATTATTGCTAATTATTTTTCGATAAATTTATTTATATAAATTTTTTTTGCCGAATTATCTTTGCTAAAGTTTAATTAATGCTTAATTATAGTAAATTTTAAATAAAATCTTTTGAATGCTTGTTTTGTGTTTTTTTTAGAATTTCTTGAAATTTTTTTTCGAGAAAAATTTTTCTTGGTAAAATTTGATTCAAGCTGCTTCCTGTTTTTCACAACGAAATAAGTATTAGATTTTGGGCAACTTGTAGTTCATGATCAAGCTCAAATGATCAAAATTTAATAGATTATGATATTTATAAAAATTTTCTAATTAGCTTTTTAAATATTTTTTAAATTAAACATAAGATGTTTATTATTTTAATTGAAAAATAAACAAATCTTTTTTTTTCTGATTTTTTTTAATTGATTTTTCTTAAATCTTTATTTGAAAAATTTAAAGACAAATTTAAAATCCATATTTAGGTATCAAAATTATGGCTTTAAATGATTTAAATAATAATAATAAAAATATATTACGGCGAAACAAAGTTAATTTTTGTCCTTCAAAATTTCAAAATATTGATCAAGATTTTAATTTACTTTAGATAAAAAATTATATAATTTTTTATCTAAGCATTGATCATACAAATCTTGTTTAGTAAAGTTTAGTAATTTTTAATTTAAAAATTGAGAAAAAATACCCTTTTATTCAAATCAAAAATTAAAAATTTTGATTTCAAATTTAAATTTGATCATGAACTTCATTTTGCCTATATATTGAGCTTTTTTAAAAATGCGACTTGTTTTGATTTTATTTTCTATCAAACTATATTGTAAAAGGCAAAAAAAATTCAAATAATGTTAGCGAGCAGCCGTCAAAAAGATCAAGAAGATAAGTGTTAATTAATTTGTTTTTGTTTTTTTTTATTTATTTTTAGGTATATAAATTAATAAAAATTATATTTAATACTTAAAATGTTTATCTATTATCAAGATACAAGAAACAGAGCTTTATATGTGAGCAACGAGAAGTTAAATTTATTTTTTAATACTAAAAATTTCATGCTTCTTTTGCTTCAAAATGATAATTCTTATAATTCTTTTTTATTTAGGCAAGTTGAAGTTTATGATCAATTTTTGGATTTGCTATCATTTTAGGACTTTTGTTTTTAGGACTTTTTTTTCTTTGGGATTTTTTCAAAACTTATCAAAATAGGACTTTATCAAATTGAGACTTTTTAAAAAAATAATAAAATAGGACTTTATCAAAATAGGACTTTTAAAAAAATTATTAAAATAGGACTTGATCAAACTAGGACTTTTTTAATTTATGATTTATTAAATGTTAATAATTTAATAAATGTATGTAATAAATGATAATTAGTTTTTAATCTCAAAATGTAAATAAACAAAAATCATAGAATTAATTGAATAACTTAAATCATATTCATTATATTAGTAAAATTTACTAGATATGTACATGAACGTAAATACTGGATAAGGTCAATATCATTATTTATTAAATGGTTCATAAGGTTTTCATATCTATTATCTTTTTCAATATCTATTGGTCTACGCTTTGGAGCAGAATTTCCCAAAATTCTTGTTTGATAGTCAACACTGACCGTAGTAGTTTTTGTTTTTTTTTTATTTTTTACAATTATTCTAATTAAATTTTTAAAGTCCTAAATTGATAGAGTCCTAAAAAAAAAGTCCTAAAATGATAATATATCCAATTTTTGATGCTCAAAATGATCAAATCAAACTTAAATTATTAAATAAATTGTAATTATTTAATATAATTAGTGCAGAGGTACATTTTTGGTTTTAACATTCTTTGTTAAATCTTAAGGTAAAATCTGCAAAAGTCTGCAAAAAATTATTTACTAAAAATAGTATCATTAGGATGGTGTGCATTCTGCAATGTGCATTTTGATATTGCAGAGTTTATATTTTTATTTTACAAAGTATGTTAAATCTAAAAATGTATCTCTGCATTATTTCTATTAAGAAATAACAATTTATTTAATAGTTTTAGTTTGATTTGATCATTTTGAGCATCAAAAATTGATCATAAACTTCAAATTGCCTTTATTTACAATAAAATTATGAATGTTAATTTTTTGAAATAGAGAATAAAAGAAAGACATAAGTTTATTTAATCTTTTATAAATTTAATTTTTTTAAAATGTTATATTTTATTGTTTATTATTTTTTTCCATAATTTTATTTATTTATTTTTTTTACCGAAATATTTTTGCTAAAGTTTAATTAATTATTATTAACATTTATTTATAAATTTTTTTTTACAGCTTTTTCTATCTGTAATCTTAACTCTCATTTTGACCTAAAAATTTAAACTGTATTTCTTTTTTCAGTACTTTTCTATGTGTTTTGTGCAAAAAGCTAGTCTTGCTGTAGCTTATATATATTATTATTATAATTAATGTTTAAATATAGTAAATTTCAAATAAAATTATTTGAATGCTTGTGTTGTGTTTGTTTTTTTGAATTTTTTGAAGTTTTTTTCAAAAAATGCTTTTTTTCCAAGAAAAAATTTTTTCTTGGTAAAATTTGAATCAAGCTGCTTCCTGTTTTTTACAACGAAATAAGCATTAATTTTTGAACTGTAAATAAAATAAAATAATTAAAAATACTTATGGCAGCTTTTTTCTTGTCTTTTAAAATTTTTGGAATTTTTTTAAAACGTTTTTTTTTTTTTTATTTTGGGGGTATCTACATTAAAAAATAAATAGCTACTACTAAAAAATTTTATTTATTATTGTGAAAAAAATTATCCTTAAAAAAATCATTTATCTCACAAACTCACAAAAATTTGAACCGATATATTTGAAATATCAGCCAAAATTATTAAAAAAATGAACATTTGAATTTGATTGAATCTGAAAGGCCTCTATGCTTAAAATTTAAGTAAGAAATGAAATGGACAATTAAAACAACATTAAGTGATCATTATTTTTGGCGTTGTTCCTGTGGTGATTCTAAATCTATACGTCATTTTAGTCTTTTTTGGTCAGTTCGAAATTCCAATAATTGAAGTTATTAAAATCAGATTTTGTTGGTGTTTACAAATTTGCCAGGTAGACATTAAAGATCTAGTCCAAATTTCGATTCCAACAATTAATAAATTGTTCCAAAAATAAAGAATAATATGTTTAAATGATTTGATTAAAGAGAAATTTTTACTCAGTAGTAATGCCAAAGTGGTACAGGATATAAGATAATTACCATTTCGAGTTTGAGTTTCATACTAAAAAATACCAACAACAACATTCAAAAAATAAGCAATAAAAAGCTGCAAGTTAATGATCATGTAAAAGAGGTGATCAGAAAAAATTAATCTAATAAACAAACTTTTATTAATTATTAATAATTAAGATTATTGATTGATTGATTTTTGATATTCAATTTGAATAAGTTATAAGACTCTTTTTTTAGCACATTATTTATTTTTTAATGTCTGTACATTGTTTATTGAACTAAATAGAATAACGCGTAATATAATCTATACCCATAAATTTATTAAAAATGACCACAAATATAATAAGGTTTCCATAAATTTATTAAAAATAGATAATTAAAAATCTTTTATTTTATTATAATTTAATAAATTTATGGTTAACTTTAATATATTTATGGTATTTTTAATAAAATTTATGGTTAGAAGTGTTAACGGCCCAAAAGCAAATAGCAAATGGGCAAATTCACGGTGGAAGTTTCATATTTAAATTTCAAGACGATAAAAAATTTCGTTATTATTGCAGTCAACAAAAAAATGGTTGTCGAGCCGCATTGTACTTAGAGCTAACAGAAGGTTCAAAAGGCGCATGTTTCATATCCCATGAACAACATTCCAATCACAAAGAGTCTATAAAAAAATATCAAAAAATAGATGAAAGTGATTTAGTTATTCAAAAATTTGGGAATACGACAATTTAAACCTCAATCCTGAATCAATAAAACATAAATTAATTCAACTAGGGCTTAATCCGCCAAAAGCATCACGATTTAATTATATTATTTCAAGAAATCGTTTGAAAAAAAAGAAGCATCTCATCCTACTATGCGAGACTTCAAAGATTGGTTAGGTTATGCTTTTGGGATACCAAGTACAACAAATGGACTTGAATCAAGTCACGAGAAAATAAAAAAAGCACTAAAACAAAAGCGTTTAGGTTTAATAGAATTTTTGAACGAATGCAAAAATAACCTAATCAAGTTTTGGTCTCAAGATCGTTCATCTTCATTAATTTTACAATGTCCTGACACTGATGAGTGGTTAGAAGCCGATAATTTGAATTGCAAAGAATTCTTCAATGAACCCATTATAACTGAGAAAGATTTAAGATATGCTTACGATTGGAACAAACGAGACAAGAGAATTGTTCATTTTCAGGGATCATATTACATCAATTCGGGTATAGAACAAGAGAAACCAAACAAAGAGTCAATCAAACAACATCTTCAAAATGTCATCAACTCAAATTGGTCTACCTTTGACGAAATGATGGAATGTATTTATGCTTTTCACAAAGTAGATATTAGTCGCGAAAATTGGAAGCTGAGTACTTGTACTTGCCCTTTTTGGCTCAAGCACTACAAGTGTAACCACGTTATTTCATGTGCATTTAGACTTCAGATGTTAGATTTCAGCTCGATTGGTTTGGATTTACCAATACATAATAATAAAAAAAGAGGCCCTCCTTCTAAAACTGTAAAGAGCCTAGAAATTCAAGCTTCTGACCTAATTAAAGCACCTGAAGAAAATGCCATTTTCGATGATGACTTAACATCTCAAGATGATACTTCCAAGCGACCAAGATTTGATGACAGTGTTAGTAAATTATCTGATACTTGCGGCAAGCCTTTACAAAAAAAATTGTATTATTATTGCGCAATAAACAAATGTAAACAAAAAAAAAATGAGTTTATTATTTTTCTAATGAATCTGATTTATCTTTAATGAATTTGATATTTTTTTAATAAATTCGTTACTTATTTCTTTTAATTGATAATAAAATAATAAATTTGTTGTATTTTCTTTTATTTTATTATAATTTAATAAATTTATGGTAAACTTTAATAAATTTATGGTATTTTTAATAAAATTTATGGTTAGAAGTGTTAACGGCCAATAGAATAATACTAGAATAACTTTACATTATAAAAATGCTATATGGGTATAAATTTTATTTTTAAATAAACATATTTTTTGATAATAAAAAAACTTTCGAATTTTAAAAAACCTTTTTTGACATAAAAATTTTTTCTAAAATCGTAAAATAATTTTTTCAGCTAATTCTAAAATGATTTATTTGGAACATTTTAGATTTTTTGCATTATTTATTTTGGGGTTAAAAAATTAAATTAAAATACTAAAAAAATTTATTTATTATTAATATAGATAATTATTTTTGTTGAAAGAATGGACATTCAAGGCACTTAAGCAATTGCTCTAAAGCTAGATAATAATAAAGGCCAAAAAGAAAGAAAAATACGTCGAATAAAAAATTTAATAATTATGATTTTATTACTCAAAGATTCATAGTCAGAAGTTTTTTTCTTTACTATCAGTTTGTAATTATTTAAAAGAAAATTAAAAAAAATCAAAATAAATTTTATTAAAAATCAAGTTAATTTTTTCTCCGACAAAAAAATATTTTTGTGAATAAATTTATGAATTCAGTTTTTAATTTTTTGTGTATAAAAATTAAAATAAGAGAGTTAAATATTGATAAAGTTTTGATCAAGTTAAATAAAATATCCAGTAAACACTCGGTAAAATGCACAAAATTATAAATTAAACTATTGAAAATAAAAAAAATTTTGATAAAATACGCAAATTTTTCTGGTCTCTTTTTAATTTAGTTTTTGACTTCTTAAAAACAATTCTCATCAAAAGACACATGTTAATGGTGAAATAGATTAAATTCACAAAAAAAGATGGAATCTTATAAATTAAATTTACCATTAAATAATGAATAGATCGTTTAGTTTCAGTTGAATTACAAATTTCATATTTCCTTAAATTAAAACCATATTTCACAGAGATTTGCAAATAGCCCGCCAACACTAAGTAGATGATGAAAAAATTAAAATTTCGAATTAATTTTATTAATTTTGTGTAATGGCGAAGCCAAATTGTCAAGTGAAAAATCGAATAGTAAAATAGTATAAAATAATACTCGGATATAAATATTCTGAGCAGTTCGTAAAGAATACATGTAATTTTTTTTAAAATTAAATTTTTCTCTCTAATAAAAAATACGTTTATTATCATTTTTATTTTAATAAATAAAAAAATTAAGCTTAGAGTAACCAAAAGACCAAATTCAAGCTGAATAATATTTTTTTTTGATTTAATTACTACGATCAAAGTAATCACTTCGAATAAAATTGATAAAGTGCAAAAAAGCTGCATGTACTTTAGTGGTATAAAATTTTGGCATGATAAATTAAAAATTTGATTAGTTTGATTCAATTTTGAGTGATTGAAAAATTCCATTATTGATAAAAAATAAAAATTTAGCTCTTTCGATTTTTAATTTTATAATGTTTTAATTTTAGTATTGAATTACAAATTTTTTGCTAATATTTATCATTAAATATTTGATCGACTACGACCACATTTGATGATAAATAAAATACAAAATCCTATAACTAAAAAATTAGAAAGAATTGAAGCACGTGATTGTTTAATTCTATTTTTTTTATAAACTTAATGACTAATTTAGACATAAAATCCGGTTTACAGTGGAAGTTTATGACTATAAGATGGATTCAAAATAGCAAATTGATTTTATTAAGCAATTTTCAGCAAAGACATGCTTTTTATATTTTCACCAGCTATTTTTTTTTAATAAATTATACTGTTTGATTAATTTTTTCTAAGTTAAAGAATTATAGAAAAAACACGACAAAAAAATATATTAAAAATTTAATTATTTTTTTGTCAATCTAATATTTTGACTTTCAATTTTTTTTATTTTGTTAATTTTTGAGAAGCTTAGTTTGATTAAATAGTGCTCATTTTTATCTGTCCATGAATAACTAATTAAATAGATGATGATTTTGAATCTGGCAAAAGTGCATTAGAGTTGACTAGAGATGGTTAACCAGAAATTTCTTAAACATTAAACATTAAAAGTAAATTCAATATTTGGGGATAAAAAAAATTAATAAGTCGCAGTAAATGAAAATATAAAAATTTATAAATAATTTTGTAACTTATTTTTTATTTTTAATAAAACATTTGATCCAAGGTCTGGAAAGTCTCCAAGCTCTCTCTCTATTTATATAAATAAGTTTTGAGAAAAATCCGTAAAATCTTTTTTCAATGAGTGAATCATAAACCCGACCATGAATTCAAATTTTATTAAAAAATTCAATTCAATTAAAAATGGCACTTGATTTCAAATTTAATTTTTTAATAGCGTAAACATTTATTTAGAAAAAAAAAATTAATGTAGAATTAAAATTTGATTTTAAACTGAAGATAAAATAAAATTTAGACAGATTCTTCATCTGAAATTCCTGTTTAATCGATTTAAAAAAATTAAATGATAATCATACCTAAATAATTAATTAAGTATCAAGCCATTCAAATAAATTTTAGAAAGATAGATTTTTTCAGACAATTCAAATTCAAGACTTTTCAGAATGTTGAATTTTTTTCAAATCCTTGTAAGAAATTCTCAATAAAAAAATTGAAAATTGCCTAATAAACTCGACTTAAAGTTAACAAAAATTTAAATTCTAAATTTAATAATTAACAAATTGACATAGGATGGAAAATTGAGGTTCATGATCAAATTTAAATTTCAAAGCAAAATTTTTAGTTTTTGATTTAAATAAAAAGGTATTTTTTTTCACTTTTTTAAATATAAATGACTAAACTTTATTAAACATGATTTGTTTAATCTATAATTTGATATTAAATTACATGAATTTTTATCTTAAATAAATTAAAATCTTAATCAATATTTTGAAATTTTGCAAACAAAACAAGGTTAGTAAGGAATCATATACCTGTAAAAAATTTATTTATAATAAATCTGACTTTGGAAAAATTTCTCATTTTCTATCAAATATTGATTTGGTGCACCTACTTGAGAATTTAAATATTCAGGAAATGTACAATTAGTTAATTTTTAGCGAAGCTAGTAATCGATTCATTCCAGTGACGGATGACTCTAAAAAGTAAAGTATCTCAAAACCTTGGATAAAAAATGAACTCAAGGTCTTAATTAGAGATAAAAAGAATCTTAGATATAGGAACTGTGCATCTAACTGGAAGGATATGAATCTATATAGTGATTACAAGCGTATCTGTAAATTAGTCTCATCAGAAATAAAAAGAGCCAGACTAACTTATGAACAGAATTTAGTTGAAAAAGCTAAGAAGAATCCAAAAATATTGTACAAATACCTAAATGATCAACAAGTAGTCAAAGAATCTATCAAAGCATTAAAAAAGTCAAACAATGAATTAACGCAAGAACCGAAAGAGATATCAAATCTTCTTAATAAATGTTTTCAAGATGTTTTTGTTATTGAACAAGATGGTGAGCTTCCTCCTTTTGAAGTTGAATTTAATGAAAACTGGTCAGAATATATTGAAATTGAGCCAAATGAGATTAGTTATGAAATGGTATTCAAAAAATTACAATACCTGAATCAAAATAAATCATGTGGTGTAGACAAGCTTCATCCGTTATTGCTAAAAAACTGTGCAGAAGCCTTTACTGTTCCTTTAACTTTGATTTTCAGAGAATCATTATCGAATAGTCAGCTTCCAATTCAATTCAGATCAGCAAATATTACTCCATTGTATGAAAAGGGGATAAATCAACAGCAAGTAATTATCTTTCTGTGTCTTTAACTTCAATTCCTTGCAAAATTATGGAAAGCATAATAAGAACCAAAACTGAAGACTATCTTTATAAGAATAATATTATATCTAAAGAACAGCATGGATTTGTAAAGAAAAAGTCATGTACATCTAATCTTCTGGAAACTTTAGATTTCATCTCAATGAGTCTAGACAAAAGTATTCCTGTTGATGTGATTCTGCTAGATTTTGCGAAAGCATTTGATACTGTTCCGCACAGACGACTAATAGCTAAATTGAAAGCGTATGGCTTTGATGGTCTGACACTAAAATGGATTGAAGCTTTCTTAAAAAATAGAAGACAACGAGTTATTCAAGGTGAAATTTTGTCGGATTGGGTTGAGATTTTTAGCGGTGTACCACAAGGGTCAGTAATTGGTCCACTATTGTTCGTTTTGTATATCAATGATCTACCTAAAGGAATAGAGAATGTTGTGAAATTGTATGCAGATGATACTAAAATTTTCTCGCAAACGGTATTAGAAATAAGCGCCGCGAAACTACAATCAGATTTAGATTTAATTTTCAAATGGACTCAAGATTGGCTAATTCTTTTCAACACATCAAAATGTGTGGTTATGCATTATGGTCATAAAAACAAAGAATTTCCTTATTTTATTAATGGTAAGCAGTTAGCAACGTCATAAACCGAAAGAGATCTTGGAGTTATTTTCAATACAAATCTTAAATGAAAAAATCAAGTGATAGAGGCTACAAACAAATCCAATCAAATGTTAGGTCGCATCAGGAAGTCATTCGCTCGTTTTGATTGTAAGTTATTAAGATCTTTGTATTTAACTTTTGTTCGTCCTCTTTTGGAATTTGCGGTGCCTGTATGGTCTCCAATTCTTAAGTCTGATTATGAGAATGTTGAAAGGATTCAACGCAGAGCTACGAAATTTGTTTCGTCAATTATAAACAAACCGTATGAAAGCAGATTGAAGGCTTTGAACATTCTAAATCTGGTGGAAAGAAGAAAAAGAGGTGATCTAATTCAATTATACAAGTTCGTGCATGGAATAGAATCGGTTGAAAAAAGCAACAATTTTAATGTCACAAAAAACCAAGGAAGAGGTCACTGCCTCAAATATCGAGGCTCCAACATAGAGATAACTTTTTTTTCAACAGAACCGCTAACATATGGAACTCTCTGCCAAATAAATTAGTTAAAGCCCCCAATGTTAACAGCTTTAAAGCAGGCATTGATTGTTGGATGAGCAGCAATCAATCACATCAGCTGTCTTAGTGTGCCTTATCAGCACACTCGCTGGCTAGCCAGCTACAGTCAAAACTACTCCTACTACTACTGCTAAAAGACAAAATTTAACTTTGTTTCGCCGTAATAAAAAAAGACAAAACACTATTAAAAAATATTTTTCTACTAGATAAAAAAATTATTTGATAGACAAGAAAATGAACAAAACTATATAAAATAAAAAAGTACTTAAATTTTTCTTCTTTTATTGAGTGACTCATGACCATGTTCAGCATCAATTTGATTATTGTTTGAAGCAGCTCTTTTTTTTTTGATTGAGTGGCTTGAACATCGTAAAGACGTCTGATTTCATTCAGAATTTGGTGTTCTTGGAACTAGTCGTATTCGAAGAGTTGGTGTCTGGATACATCATCTTTCAATTGTTTTAGTAAAGTAATTTTTTGTAATAAAATAATTAGTAAAGTAAAGCTAAGAGAATTTGATGAGGATTTATAACCTATATTTGATCGAGTTTAATAAATTAATTAATTAATCAAATAAAATATTGAATATCTTTTCAATTTTATCTAATGTTAATTATATCTAGTTAATTAATAAAATTATCTAGCATTTGAATTTTTTTCTCTATGAATGTAGCTTTTAATTATATTAGTTAATCATTTGGGTCTAGTGGAAAATGTGAACAATTATTCACAAAAAAATGTGACCATGAGTATCAAGTCCAAAATGTGATCATTTTGTTCACATAATCTCTGGTCACATATTAGGTGACCAAAATAGATAAATAAAATAATAAAAAAATTTTTCGAGTCCAGTTTTTATTTTTTGTGAACATTAATTTTAGAATAAAAGTTTAATATTAAATGCAAAGTTAAAATTATGGATGAAAATATTGATTTAAAATTTTTTAGACAAGTCTCTGCAATTGGTTTGGTCCGGGCTAGTCGTAAATGTGAAAATAATAAGTGCAAAAAACATCTGCAAACAATGGAATTAAAATTGCAGAAAAGGAGTAAAGATGCTACTTATACTATAATAACTTGGAGATGTTCTGATCCATAATTTTAACTTAGTCATGTGAAATGTTGAGTAATAAAATAGTATAAAATAGTATTGGCATACAGAATTTTGCAAGAAATAAAATAACAGGCATTTCAATTTGCCAATGCCAATTTCTCTTCTGTTCACTACACTAGAATTTAATAAAAGCTTTATTTTGATAAAAATTAATATTATCATAAGATAAAATAGAATTGCAAATTGAAACATGGTTTGTTGGAAATTCCGTAACAAACATCAAAGGATACTCCATGTTTAGAAGAGACAGAGGTTCGAGAGGTGGCGGCGTATGTATTAATGTTAAAGAGCAACTAAATGGGCTTTTGGTTGACATCACGGAGTTGCAAAATGGTGTAGTAGAGTGTATCTGGTGTGAGATTCGAAATCAAACTGATAAAATTCTTATTGGATGTTTCTACAGACCGCCAAACTCAAATGCTGATGTTAATCTAAGAATCAATTTTCTACTAGAGGAAGCGAGTAAATTAGTACATGAGTGTCGCAGGACTCGTTTTTGTGTTAAGTTGTTGAAAATAATACTTTCCAAGTTGATGAAAGCACAAGTTCAAATATTTTAGATTTAGTTTTAACGTCGAACCGAGAGAGAGTACTTGAACTGGAGCACAAACCGGTTCTAGGTAACTTATCGCGGGGACACCATGTTCTAACTTTTAAGTACTCAACAATCTCATTGCAGGACGATTTTGACAGCCGTCTTTTTGACTTCTCAAAGGGGAAGTATAAAATGTTTTCACATGAAGTGCTTAATATAAAATGGTCAGTTCTTTTTGAGAATAAGGATGTAGAGTCTACTTATGAGTTGTTTTTAACATTATATCAAGATTATTGTAAAAAGTCTATTCCATTACGCATAAAATCTATGAAGAAGAAACATCAATGGATTTCATCATCAAGCAAGAAATTGATTCGTACGAAGAAAAATACTTGGTTCAAGTTCTTATCTTCGAATAAAAATACCGTTCTTTTGGAAAATTATAAAGAAATAAAAAAATTGGCAAAAAAATCGTTGAAAGCAGACTTGAAAGAATTTGAAAAAACCTAGTGGCTAATTGTAAAAAAAATCCGAAATTGTTCTACTCTTATATTAACTCGAAGTTAATCGTCAAGGATCAAATTAAAGCACTAAAAGACAAGGCTGGTAATATCAAAACAGAACCAACCGATTAATGCAATATCTTAAACGAACAATTCGAATCAAAATTCATTACAGACGAGCCCCAGTTAACCAACTTTCTCGAAACGCAAACAAAAGAAACTGTAAGCGTTGATCCTAATGTCACTTTTTCAATAGAGAATGTATCAAAAGCGTTAAAGTAGTTCAACAACTATAAGGCCATAGGATCAGATGGGGTTCATCCGTGGGTACTCAAAGAGACTGCTGAAGCAATATCAATACCTCTGTCTATTATTTTTATCAAGTCATTCACAAGTTCATCGATACATAGTTATTGGTTGGAGGCTAATGTAACTCCTTTATTTTAGAAAGGCTGTAAAGTCCAGGCCTCAAACTATAGACCAGTATCACTGCCTTCCATTGTTTGTAAAATAATGGAGAAAATTCTCGAAGAAGTATTAATTAATTTTTTGTTAGCGATCTGATTAATAATAGACAGCATGGATTTGTGAGAAATAAATCTTGTGTGACCAATTTGCTTGAAACTATCGATCTAATGTCAGAAGCAATGAACTGAAGAACCGCTCTTGACATAATCTATTTAGATTTTGCCAAAGCATTTGATACTGTTCCACATAAAAGATTAATTCACAAGCTTGAATGTTATGGTTTTGATAGCTCAATCATTGAATGGATAAAAGCGTTTTTGTTTAAAAAAAAACAAAGAGTTGTATTGGGTGGAACAGTCTCCGAATGGATAAACGCAGGTAGTGGAGTACCACAGGGTTCAGTTTTAGATCCAATTCTATTTATAATTTACATTAATGACCTCCCAAAGCTTTTAGACAATCTGTGTGAAATATTTGCGGATGATACTAAGTTGATGTCAATTGTAAGCAGTAATGATTCATGTTAAGCACTTGAAAATGATCTCGCCAAAATATCTACATGGACAGATGTCTGGTTAATCAAGCTAAATGATGAGAAATGCAAAGTAATACACTGTGGAGCTAATAATCCAAATATCAATTAAACAATTAATGAAACTAGTCTAATGAAGACAGAAATAGAACGAGATCTAGGAATAGTCATTACGAACAATTTAAAATGGTCCAACCAAGTAAATGCAGCTGCTAATAGAGCTAATTATATTTTGGGCTCAATAAGAAGAACAATTAAATTTCATAATAAGGAAACAGTAACCAGACTATATAAAGCTTTTGTTAGGCCTCATCTAGAGAATGGAATACAAGTATGGAGTCCTCATGTTAAGAAAGATATAAAAGAATTAGAGTCAGTTCAAAGGAAAGCTACCAAACTGGTTCGAGAATTAAAAAAATTGAACTATAATGACAGATTGGCTGCACTGAACTTGACTACTTTAGAAACAAGAAGAATAAGAGGAGATTCGATTGAAATGTTTAAAATTGTTAAAGGATTAGAAAAAATTGACTGGCATACTCCCTTAGTCTTCAAGAACAACCAAGAAAGTGTATATCGTCCGGCTCCTAGACAACATGAATTTATAATGGAGAAGCAATTGGTAAAAAACTGTGAACAAAGATATAATTTTTTCAGTAATAGAGTTGTAAATGTTTGGAATCAATTAGATTAGATATTTTAGCTCAAAAAAAATTGAAAAAACCATCAAAATTTGGTTGCAGACTTTTGGAATAAATGATGTGCATGGCTCGTTTATAAAAAGGCTCCCAGTATCGTTCTTGAAAGCAGTGATATTTTTGTATGACTCCATAATATGATTTAAATTTTAAAAATGTCATTTACCCATATAATAGTGAAGTAAATTAAAATATTTAATTACACTTTGAATATTAATTTTTAAGTTCGCCTTTGCAGGATATAAAAATAACGACATGGACTTACAACATCATTTATTATAAAATTTCATAAATTGTTTGAGAAATATTTTAAAATTAAAATATTTATATCAAAAAATAGAGGTTTATTTAGAAGTTTGTTAAAAGGTCATCAAACATTTCACATAAGGGAACCTATAAGTTTGGTGACTTTTGATAGAAAAAAGTGGTGTCGCTATTTGGACACACAGCTAACAAAAATTCAAAAAGTAGTAGGAGTATTTGTCAAAATATCAAAAAAAATTATTTTCTTCTTAAAAAATTTAATTAATTTAAATAATTTTATTTAGTATTTTTTGCAAAAAAAAAATGAAAAAATTTTTAAGAGTCACTCGTTTCCAGGTAAGTGAAAAAAAAAAAGATTTTAGTCAACTCTTAGTTATGTCAATAAATCACACCAGGTTCCAGGCTAAAATTTTGATAGCCAGTGTATTTTTCTTATGAATAATTTTTCTTTTAGTACTCAACAATTAAAATTGGTTATCCCTAAACTGCGGAAGCGGACGCGGAACGGAAAATGACAACCTAAAATGCGGAAATTCGGAAAACAATTTTCTAAAATGCGGAAGCGGAAATTCAATATTTTTCTAAAATGCGGAATAACATCTTAATTGATGCAATGTTAATAATCTATTTATAACAAATAGCAAAATTTTGCTTTTTTAGATTTTTGAAATTTCAATTTATTATGTTGGTAAAAATTAAATGAATTAAAATGAAATTTTCTGGAAAAAATTAATTTTATTTTGAAATAACTTAAGATAAAAATTAAGCTTTATCATACACCTAAAATTTAATTTTAACAATTTTTAAAAACTTGATGCTTTAACGTACACTTGAATTTTTGTTTTAATGTGTTGCTTTTAATTTTGAATATTAAATAAAGAAAATTAAATAAGTGGATTTTTAGTTTTTTCTCATGTTGCTTTTTAATTTATAAGAATCTCATCTTTCTAAAATTTTCTTCAGAAAAAAATTAAATAAAAAACTTTTTTGATAAAAATTAATTTAAGATGCATAAAACCAAATCTAAGAAAAATTTTTAACGAAACTGGTATATGGTATTGTTCAGAATCTTGTATGAGCTTGTAGAAAATTAAAAAAAAATCTGTACATATATTTTATTGTATTAATTAAATAACTCCGTTAAACTCGTTTTTTACTAAATAAAATTATAAGAAAATTTTTTGTTTCCGCATCTTAGTACATTATTTTCCGTCTCTGGACAATAGCATTTTTAAAATTATTCTGCTTCCGCATTTTAGGGACTCAATTTCCGTTCCGCATTTCCGCATTTTAGGTTGTCATTTTCCGTTCCGCGTCCGCTTCCGCAGTCTAGGGACAACCATTAAAATTATCACCAAAAAAATTTAAACCGCTTTCTTTTACGAACTTGATTTAAAAGTTTCAAAAAGTCTGCCTAAATTTTTTAGAAATAAAAAAATTATGCAAATAAAAATTAACCTTAACAATCATGTAAAATTTTGAAGTTGAAACTTTATTTTTATAATTAAATTTTTATTCCTTTTTATTTTTATTTTAAAAATTAAAAAATATCAGACTGCCTGCTGACAAAAGAGTTGACTGTCAAATGATTTTTTATCAGTGCTGTGAAATCCTTTAAGCATTCCATGAATTGCTCTTTTCAACTAATGAGACTGCTTATTGAAGTTGTTCGTGATTTACGTAAGAAAAGGCTTTGATATCAAAAGCTATAATAAATCACTTTTGTTTCTGTTTTTTTTATTAAATTTCCTCAGCAAAATTGGTTCAAAATTAGTAAGCAAAATGTTTGTGACAAACAAATAATTCAAAATTGACAATTGCATTTGAAGAGAACTTTTAAAGAAATAAAATAACAAAATAAATTGCTGTTCAAAAATTCACATGTCCCTTGACAAGCTAAGTGAACATAACTGATATCCAAATCGATGATCACACAACTTCAGATCAAAATTTGAAAAATGAAAAACTCATATTGTTTGTGAACACCAAAAAGGTTTTTTTGATCAGATAAGATTAATAAAAATAAAAATAGTCATTTTCATAGTTTTTAAAAATAATTTTTTTTAAATGATTTGTTAATTTTTATTTTGAAATATGTTATTCAAATAATTTTGTTTCATTCGCATCTACCCGATAGTGTAATCAATGGATAAAAGTTTTTGCTATCCAAGGCGGGTTTGTTATCATAAAAAATAAAAAATTGTTTTATTGATGAAAACATGAATTTTTGAATATTAACAAAAATTATTTTATCTTAACATAATATTCATTATGATAGGAAAATTTATATTCTTATGTAATTTTTTTTTAAAAATATTAATTAAAATAGTAAATTAAATCTAAAATACTTTTTTGAGCGTATAAAAAAAATTTACTCAGATAAAAAATACTTTTTATATTTGAAAGACTTTTTCTATGTAAAAAAACTTTTCAAATGTAAAAATAATTTTTTTTTCTAGTTCAAAAAAATTTAAATATCTAAAAATAAATTCTCAACTTCAAAATAAAAAATAAAAATTAAATTTTTATTTATATTATTTTAAAAATAATTCTGATATTAAAAAAGATTATTACACGAAAAGAGTTTTTTTAAATCAAAAGTTTATTAATAAAAAGTTTTTTTAAATTCATGAAGAAATTTTATAGAGTAAATTTATTTTAGTGATAAAAAAGTAATTTCAGTTACAAAAACAATTTAAAACCTTTGATCATAATACACTTTAAAATATAATAAATTAAAATATATTAATCATTAAATGATATTGATGTCGAATTGTTTATTTTAATATTTAAGTTATTCATGATTTAATTAATAATTAAATTTCCCTAAATTTATAAGGCCTATATTTTTTTCAATAGCTAATTTACTTTTTTTAATAGCTAATAAAAATAAAAAAAATATTTTTTTTTTGTGTAGCTAAATTAATTGATAGTGTAGGTAAATTATTTTTTCAAGTAGTTAATAATTAATTGATTTTTAAAACTTTAATCGACATATTATTTGTGATCACATATTTCAAATGATTTCATATTTTTAAATTAAATACTATTAAAGTAATTTCTGTTACCATTTTTAATTAATTTAATTAATTAGCAACAAAATTTTTAAAAACACTTGTAAAATTATTTTCCTAATTTAAATAAGATGATTGATTTTCAAAATTAAATTGTGATTTTTAAGAAAAAGAATGGTTGCCTTTTTTATTTTTTCATCATCATCAATTTAGACTTCAGCTTTAAAAGATTTATTAAAATTTATAAACTTTATTTAAATTTATTTAGTGTAAAATTAAAATTTACGTTTTCAGTCAAAATTTTTGGTGATCATAAAATCATTTTTTTCCATCATGGAAATTATTTATGTGATCATCAATTTGGTTAATAGAATTTTCAAATTTTCATGATAAAATTTTTATTGGTATAACTTATCTTTTTTTTAATGTTCTATCATGGTCGACTTTTTTTAAGACAAAAAAAACGAAAAAAAAATAAAAAAAAATTGAATTCAGCTCCCAAAAAAAATTGGAAAGCACTGAATTTTTATATTTTCTTCAATTTAATAAAAAAAAAAAATATCCGAATACATATCAAATTTAATATTTTTTTCATTAGATTAAGAACAAAAATAGAGGATGAACCGATGAAAAAATAAGCAGATAAAATTCTATTTAATTAATTTAAACATTTTTTTCTTCTTTTGTTAAAAAAAATAATTTAAAAATTTTGTACCATGTCTCTAAAATAAAAAGTCATTTTGGAAAAAAATGCTTTTTTGGTGACATGTCCTGAATTGATAATTTCAACCGAATTTAAATATACGCGGACATGTCTCAAAAACCGAGCTATTACATTAGTTCATTAATTTGACTTTCATTTAAAAGTCTAAGATCTAATGAAATTTTTTGTCAATTTCGCAGATGTATTTTTTCCAATAAAAAAAATCAAATTTTGTCATTACATAAAAAATTCTGTTACTTAGGATATAAATGTTAAAAAATTATCGATTTGTTGAAAATAACTTATTTAATAATTCATCTTTGAAATTAAATTTTTACTAAAAATAAAAAAAGCAACTCATTCTTTAATTAAAATTCAAAAATCACTCTAAAGAAAAAAAGATCTATCCTAAATACTTAATATTCGAAGCGACTAATTACCATAAATAAATAAGGATTACGCACTTAAAACAATATTCTAGATAGGTATTGTATTTTTAAATTTTAATTTCTAAACTGTGAGTTCTTTATCTTTTTAAAATATTTAGAATTAAAACAAAAATGAGTACACCAACAATTGCGCAACAAAGTACTGCCAATTCGGAAAAAATTGGTTTCACCAAAAGCTACCCGATGTCTATAGCAGGTCTTTTGAGAGTTGGAATTATTGTGAGTTTGATTAAAATTAATATCCGGCATTTAAACTAATTATTAAAGCTTTTTCAAATGGCTGGTCTCATTTCAGCCGCTTCAATACCCAAATATCTAAATGGTCAAATATATATACCTTCTGATATGAATTCAACAAAAGATGCATACCTGTTCTTTTCCATAGTTGGTTTTATAATTGCCATTTTTATCTACATAGTACGCTTATTTAATGTTACAGGTCTAAAGGCTTTTAGCAAAATTCAATTCAATCTATTTGTGAGTTAAATTATTTTTTTTTTTTTTTTATTTTTTTAAAATAAAGATTATTCTCACTGATTTTGTGTGGGTTTTGCCCACGTTCATATTAGCAATTGTGTGCGCAGTAAGAGAAGGCTCAATTAGAGACCCGTTCTATTTGTATTCAAAATTTTTCAATCAGGGCGCTTTTGCTTCCGCATCGGTCAGTACATTTTCAAAATTAAATTAATTATTAATATTATTTTCTAAAAGGTTTTTGGATTTTTGTGTTCAATACTTTATGCGGTCGATGGAGCTTTTCATTTAATTAAACAAGTCAGAGGCTAATATTTTGACTAGAACAATATTTAAAGATAGTTGGAGAGTTAATTGTATTAAGTTTTTTTTAATCATAAAATAATAAAAAAATTTTAAAAATTTTTTTTTGTTCTTTTGTAAAAAAATATTTTTTTTTATTCAAATAAGAATCTTTTCCAAATTTATGATTTAAATTTTTGCATAAAAAAGGAAGAAAGTATTTAGAAGTATTTATTACAACCTATTTTTTTCTTTTTACAAGTAATGAATATCTTTTTTTTTAATTCTATCTTATTTTTAACTTTATAATTTATATTTTTATAATCTAAAATTATCGTAATTTTACTTGATTCTGGTTTATTTATGTAAAAAAAATATTTTTAAAAATTCAGACATTAAAACAATATTAAGATTTTTTTATAGAATTCGGTCAGGAAAAAATTGCAATTATTTTTTTAAAAGAAGATTTGTTCATTTTTCAAAATTTAAGTCTTTTGAATTTTAAAATAATTAATACTTAAAATTCTTCAAATCACTTCCCACATAAAGACTGATTGAAAATTCACTTCTTTTTATGCATCTTTCTTCCGAATATCATCATATCATTTTGAGAAATTTTTGGGATGGAGTTAAAAAACACAAATAATGTGGGTATCACATTAAATAAAAACATTATATTCAAAAAGAGAAAAGACACATTTAAAAAAATCCTAGTATGTTAATTACACATAAATTCGTATTTTTATTTTATAAATTAATTAATTAATTATTATTTTAGTCAAAAAAAAATTATTCAAATTTATTTGTAATGTTCAAGATTTTTTAATCAAAAGTATTTTAGTTTTTTTTTTTTAGAAACAGGTAGAACGAAACATTTAAAAAGATAGAAATAAATGAATGAAAAAAATAACATATGGCAAAATTTTGATATAATTAATGAGAAAAAAACATTTAATCAATTTAATAAAAAAAATAACAAGCATGAATTCAATTAAAATTTTGATTTTTTTTAATTAGCAGAATTAATCCATTGTTTATCAAAATATCGATATTAAATTTTTCTCTTGATGCGCATGAATGCAATGCACAAACTTACGAATTAACTCTTTCATGTAAATTTACAGGTATTTTAATACAATATTTTTGCTATTTTAATTAGTTGAAAAATTAAACTAAAATTAATTTTTGTAAAAAAATTTATAAAAATGTTTCTAACTGGAGGATTCAAATCTTGAATTACACCCAGTTTAAATTTGGTCTCATTTTTATTATTTTTTATTTTAGTTTTATCTCTTTTTGATCATATAGTTTATGTTTTTTCCTCTATTCTAAACATATTTTCTATTTTTTTATATTTATTTCTCCCTCACCCTTTTTTCACTTTTTAGATAGTTAATTTTGAGATTTTTTTAATGGGTTGTTTTTTGTTACTCACTTTTTATGTTTATCTAATCTTCGCCCATATTTTTGTGCTACAAATCGCTTTGGAAAAGGTTTTTTGAAAAAAGACATTTAATTGTGCATTTATATTCTCTAATAATACAAATAAAATTGAAATATATTTAAATGCATATATTGAAATGCTCCTTAAATATAACGGGTGTTCAAAAAAGGTCCGCCCGATTTTTGAATTAAAAAATAATAGAGTTCTATTTTTTCAAATTTTCTAACATTTTACACAATTGTTCAAAATTTTATCCGTTTTTCGAAAATGAAAGTCTTTTTTTTCAAAAAATGAGACATCTACCTGATTGGTCAGCGTTCTTGACCACTACTAATGACCAAAATAATCCTCCAAATTTTTTTTTTCAAATATACATGTTTTATATATTTTCTGAATCCTTATTTAATGGTGATTAAAATGAGCCATTGGTCGCTTTAGTGTGATAAACGGTTAAAAAAATATAAATAAAAATCTAATAAATACTAGGATTGTCCAAAAATATGAAAAAAATGAATTTTTTTGCTTTATTAAGCTTTGCTTTTGAACAGAATCATTTGGTTGTCTGATAATTTACATTTATATAAAACTTTCAATCATCTATCTATATAATTACCGAATATGAAAAAAAGTGTTCACCTTGAATTCATTTTTTTCATATTTTTGGACAATCCTAGTATTTATTAGATTTTTATTTATATTTTTTTGACCGTTTATCACATTAAAGCGACCAATAGCTCATTTTAATCACCATTAAATAAGGATTCAGAAAATATATAAAACATGTATATTTGAAAAAAAAAATTTGGAGGATTATTTTGGTCATTAGTAGTGGTCAAGAACGCTGACCAATCAGGTAGATGTCTCATTTTTTGAAAAAAAAAGACTTTCATTTTCGAAAAACGGATAAAATTTTGAACAAGTGTGTAAAATGTTAGAAAATTTGAAAAAATAGAACTCTATTTTTTTTTAATTCAAAAATCGGGCGGACTTTTTTTGAACACCCGTTAATTAAAAAAACTCCATAGTTATTGATTTGTATTGTTAAATTAATTTATTATTTTTATTTATTTATTTGTTTTTTGTAACGAGCTAGAGCTTCTTCAGAATAAATTAAAAGAAAAAATAAAATAAAAATAAAAAATAAACTTAAAGATAATATAATGAGATAAAAAAAGAATCAAAATAAAGTAAATAAGCTAAATAATGAAAGTTAAGAAGACTTAAATTGGAATAGATTGTTACATGTGGCACATGTTAAAATAGTTCAAGCATCAGGAAAAAAAGAAGAAATAGTAAGGTAGCAATTACACAATGGAGTTGGGTATTCAATATATCTTGATTCGAAACCTTCTTTGTATTCCCTCACCAGTCTTGCAACCAATGGAATGGAATGACTCAATCCTGTCCCAACATATCTCTCACTCAATTCAAAAATTACTGTTAGTAATTTTAGTTCATTAAAAGCCTCATGATGCACGATGTTGGAGGGAGTATCATATTTTAACTTAAGAATAGATCTGACTGCTGTATTCTGAATTGCTTGTAGTTTTTTGACATTATTTTCTGAAAATGAATTTGAGCAAGGAAAAGAATAGTCTAAAATTTATCCGACTAAAGATCTATATAAATTTCCTAGTGTGTTTTGATTAAGACCCCATTTTTTGTTTGACAATATCTTAATAATATTTAGCTTTTTATTAAATTAATTAATTTAAATTAATTAATGATTTCTTAAATAAATAAATATGATTACTATCTAATTTTGCTCTCTTATACTAATGGAATGATATGTTGAAATAATTAAATTAATACTAATAATAATGAGTTGTACTCTTAATAGTTTCAATTTTACTACTTATTTTAGTGATTTGCATTCTTGAAAATAAATCATGTTTTAAATGTATCATAAATCGAAACAGCAACAAAAAAAAATAAATAATGGATTTAAGTGAGACATTTGAGCAACTTGAAGCTTACACTTCTCCAAACTCTTCAATAAATAGAGAAGTTGAACCGGCTGTTGGTTCAAAAAAACGAAAAGCCAAAAGCTGGGTATTCGATCAAGAGTTTGAAACAAAAGCAATTGCAATTGAGTGGATTAAGGAACAAAGAATATGGTCAGCCATAAAAGATTATGACACAGAATCAGGTCGTAAATAGTTGTATCGTTGCAATTTAGTAAAATGTAGAGGTCCACAATGTAAAGCTGAAATTTGTTTGCAATACAACAGCAACAACTTCAGACTGTAACTTATATTGTTGGTATCACTGCAATGAACAAAATTTCAACCTACCAATTGGTCAGAAAAGATCGAGAGGAAGACCGATGAAGGCTAAGAAAGCTTTAGAATTTCAACCAACTTCAACTCAAAAAGACCCGTTGAAGAAAGCGAAAATGACGATGAAGTGCCGATAGCTCAACCAACAAAAGGGTTCTGCTCCACAAATGCAAGCTTAGATCCAGCAGCAAGCACATCTTCTCAAGCAGCAACACAAGCACAAACTCAAGCGTCAACACAAAAACGTCGTGTTGGTAGACCAAAAGGATCAAAAAATAAACCCTAAATATTTCGTTCAATTGTACTTTTCATTTTTTTTTTAAATCTTTTCATTTTTCCTTCATTTTTATTCAAAATACAATTTTTTTATTAATAAATTTTTAAGTGAAATAAGATAACTTTTCATCTTTTTAAGAGTAACTTTCATTATTTTATGCAGGTATTTTCATTATAAATAAGAGAAAGGATAAATTATCTTAAGAAGTAATCAATTATAGTATGCAATTAATTTGTTTAGGTGAGCGATTAAATACCTCCCAAATAAAATTTGTTAGAAATTTTTAACTAAAATTTTTTTCAATAAAAACAATTAGTGAGTGGTTTCAATACAAGTAAAAAATTTTGTTATATTTGTTTTAAATCTTTAAGCGATTGAGCGCTAATTAGAATAAAAATAGCGATGTAAACATTGATATTATATCTGAAAAATAAATAAAATTTTATAAGGTTTCAATTTCAAGGTAGATCAACAGGCTAGTGCCCATGTCACAAAGACCGATTAACACTCCATTTATTTAAACAAAAAAAGTTTTAAAAATTAAAAATATTAATTGTTTATATAATTATTTAAAAAAATAAAACATTGATATATTTAAATTAAATTTTTTGAATTTTTTTACAAAATCTGAGAAAATTAGATTTATGTTATTAAAAATTGAATGCCTAAATGTTGTAAATTTCAACATTGATCTCTTGATCACAAAGCAATTTATAAGTCGTGAATAGAAAAATCCAAAAGTTTTTTCACCATTTACTGATTTAGATGTTGGTTCAATCAGATTCTCACTGTTCCTTAAATTATATTTTAAATTTCTTGAGTCATTTTTCTTTTTGTTTAATTTTTTTTAATGAAACGCTTAATAAATTGCTTTATTATATAATATAATTCTTGTTTTAATTTATTATGTATATAAATTAGTATAATGGAATTGAAATAACCAACTAGGTCAAATAAATCTTCAAACCAATTGATGACACAATCAAATTTGGGACTTGACGCAAATTTTTGTACCACATTCAAAATCCATGAGATGGCAGCCAAATTGGATAAGATCGAAAAATTTAAAAACTTTGACAAAATGACCAAGTTCTTACGGTCTCTGTATAGCTGAATGTTAGATGCTTTTTTGAAAAAAATCCGCTTTAAAAGACACAAATCCATCATAGCATATATGATGTTGACACCAAGCGCTGGAATAGTGTAAATAAGATTTACCAATAGATTATCAAAAGAAATTTTTTCAGTCAAAATACAAACATCATAATTTTGAATGATTACGCCGTACTTCACCAAAATTTGTAGATATGCTGTCAAAATACTCAGTATAAATGACACTATTAAATAAAGAATTAAAAAATTTAGATTTCTCAATAATTTATTTAATTTTATATGACTAGTCCGAAGCCATATAGTTAGATGAAATATAGAATAATAAAACAAAATGAAGTAATAATGTGCTATCCAGCATTCCAGTAATTCGTTTAAAATACATAAAAATTTTCCTGGCGGAAAGTAATTAAAAGCTAATTTGAAAATTAATTTTAGTCTAATGAATATGATGGTTATGCAAAAACTTAACAGCATAACGAACTCTGCCTCTATAAGTTTTTTTCTTGATCTCAAAACTAAAATTAAAGTGACCAAGTCGAATAAAACAGTAATGCTACAAAATATAATCTTTAATTTTTCCATTATAGAATTTAAGCATGCTTGTTCCAAAGGCTGATGGCTCTCATTCTTGAGCAAAAAATTTGAGTTTAAATTTAGTTCCATGTTCAAATAAAATAATTTTTCTTGTTTTTTTTTTAATTTTATATTTGAAAAATTTTAATGCAATAAATATCACATTTCTTTTAGATAATAGCATAAAAAAACTTTTAAATATAATTAATCGATATCTTTTTTAAATATTTGCTGCAATTGGTACCTTGTAAAACTGATAATTGAGTTATTTTTATTTTTTTTATTTTTAAAGAACAATCAAACTACTTTTTTAATTAAATTTTTTTATTTTGAAAATTGTTAGCTTGCGAAAGTACTTTGGAATCCAAAAATCTAAAATAGATGAGAATTAGCAATTAATAATTAATTCATTTTAATATTTATTATTAAAATATTAGTATTGTATTAAAATAAGAGATCAAGCATCACAGAACTTAGGTTAGAAAATGCATTTTTGTCGAAGTAAAAATTTTTTGCATTTTAAAAAATCTTGAATTTAACTAAATTTATAAAAAATTCTTTATTAGAATGACAAACATTTTTGGTCAAATTATTGATTAGGCTGATAAAATGATCATGAATGCCCATATAATAAACCATATAAAATAATCATAAATTTTTGATCCAATAGTCCAAAACTTTCGCATGAGTTGAGACTTAAGCTGTTTTACTTGGTTACATTTGAAAAATATGTGAATTGGAAGTTTTGTATGAATATTATCAAAATATGAGTTAAATGGATGACAAAAAAAATATTTTTCCATTAAGTAGAATCCACCGGAGGACCTTTAAACTTTTATTTTCAATTTCAAGGTTAATCAACAAGCTAGTGACCTAATCATAGTCGACTGATTAACACTTCATTTATTTAATTCAAATAAAATTTTTGATATTTAAAATTAAGATTTTTATAAAATTAAAAAAAAAGAATTAATTATTTTTTATGACAACAAAATAACATTGATAAATTTACATCAAATTTTTTTAATTTTTTTACAAAGTCAATAAAGATCAAATTGATATTATTGTAAATTGATAGCTTGAATGTAGCATATTTCAGCATTTATCTTTTGATCACAAAGCTATTTATCAATCTAGAATAAAAAATTCCAAATAAATAAAATGTTTTTTCACCACTTTTTGTTTTTGCCATAGGTTCAATCAGGTTCGCACTATTCCTTAAATTGAGTCAATTTTGATAAGTCTATCTTTTAAATTCTCAGGCGAGTTATGATAGAATAATGTCTTAAAAGAAATTGATAACATTATGTCTAAAAATCTATGCTGAAAAGCATATTAGCCATATTTTTCCAAAAAATTATTAATATCATTAAAGTTATTCTCTTCAAACTTGAACTTAAACAGTTTAAAAATAGAAAAATGATAACTTTTAGCCAGTTTAATTGTTGCCTCTTTAGAAAAATAGCACAAGAGAGTTGAACAATAATCAAAATAAGGTAGAATAAATGTTTTAAAAAACTGAACTTTGACAGAAGTTAACAAAAAAAGAGTATTTTAATACTGAACAATTTCTTATTTACTGCAAGAGACATGTTACAAGCTTGTTTAGAGAAATTTAAATTATGATCCATCATGAAACCTAAAAACACCAATCATTTACAATATTAAAAGACAATTGAAAATTAACTAATGCAGTCTCTAAGTTCTTTTCAGAATGACTAATGGTTGAGTCATCTGCAACATCGTAGTAATAAATTTTTTAAAATAAAAGGAAGGTCATTTAATTGAAAAAGAAGTGAAAAAGAACTTTGAAGTTCTATTGGACCCAATTTCACATACCCTCAACAAATCTGAACTTATCTGATTAATATGCTTCAAAAAGCTGGCAAAAAATTATCACAAATTAACTACAGTGCTGGTATGACACTTGTTTCTGAGGTAAAATTACGTAATTTTACGTTCATTTACAAAAAATCAATTATAATTTACGAAAAAATTAATTTTCCAAAGCTAATTGATGCCTTTTGAAATTAGCTCACTGCTTCAAGCCGAGATCCACTTGTTGTTAATTTTTTGCTGTAATGGCTTCAAATTTAATTGGTTTGCTTATTTTGAGCTTATCATTGTAATTGCGGCTCCGCTCTCTAAAGTGGTTAAGATTTTTGTTCCATTGATTGTGACTTTTACATAAGTTGCAGTGATGTCATTGTGAGGGTTTGTACTTGAATAATAGAACACCGAGAGACCCACAGACTTCCAGTGCTTTTTAATTTTAATTTTCGTTCTTATGTTCTAATGGAAATAACTAAAAGTGTATATTTTACCTTACAACAATTCTTTGCTAAAGGTGTCCTCTTTTGGAAAATCTAACATTTTCTTTGAGGTGAAACTAATCTGCTACTGCATCTTCTTTGATTATATCTCCTGTTTGAATAATAACTCTTTGTTATATTCTGTCTATTTTAAACTTCCCTCCTATTTGTTCCTCTACTTTTTCTAGGCTCCTCCGCGTTAATTTTTTTACCGTAGTATTGGTCTTTGTCTATGTTGTTAATCGCCATCGTGCTTAGTCTTATCTCGAGAGATTTCTCTATTTTACTTGCCAATTCTACCGCCTCTTCGTAGCTTTGGAAAAATGAAAAAAAAATAAAAGGCAGCATGTTTGGCAATAAAATCATCAGCTTGTATTGAAGCATATTCTCAAAAGACAATATGGCTAAATTGACCTTTCGAATCAAAAAAGACTATTTACATTGATGCAGTAGACAAATAAATCCCTGATTATGAAACAAAAAAATTATTTTGTATTTTATTTTATTAATTTATATTTTTGATGTTAAATGTATCAAAAGAAACTTATCAATTTTTACTAATTTCTCAATTAAATTATTAATAATCTATAAAAACTCACATGATTTTTTGATCAATTAATTAATAATTGATTTTTAATTTAAACATATATTATAACATCAATTTCTAATTACTATTTCTAATTACTAATGAAAGTCTATAAAACTAAATTAACTTCTTCTAAATTTACCTGAGCGAAGAATATCAAATAACTGCAGGTGTTCCTCAAGGCTCAGTAATTAGTCCTCTTTTATTTAGTATATACATTAATGACATCCCTAAAAAAAACAAAACAAATAATGAATACTATCTGCTTTTCGCAGATGATCTAGTAACATTCTCCATTTATAACAAAAAGGGGAACCTAGAAAATAAGATCAATAAATACACCAACGAACTAGAACAATGGCTTATTAAATGGAAAATGAAGATATCAGTTGAAAAGTCGTGTTCAGTGTTTTTTTCTAGGTACAAAAAAGAGAGTGATAATCTAAACTTCAAAATTTATGCAAACAGAATAGTGAGCCAAAAAGAAATCAAGTTTCTTGGTATTAAATTTGATTCTAAGTTAAACTTTAATATACTGGTAGACGAAATTATAGAACGCTGCAATAAAAGGCTAAATATTATTAAGATATTGTCAAACAAAAAATGGGGTCTTAATCAAAACACACTAGGAAATCTTTATAAATCTTTAGTCGGATCAATTTTAGATTATTCTTTTCCTTGCTTAAATTCATTTTCAAAATATCAAAAAACTACAAGCAATTCAGAATACAGCAGTCAGATCTATTCTTAAGTTAATATATGATACTCCCTCCAACATCGTGGATCATGAGGCTTTTAATAGACTAAAATTACTAACAGTCTCGAATCGGCTTTTTGAATTGAGTGAGAGATATGTTGGGACAGGACTGAGTCATTATATTCCATTGGTTGTAAATCTAGAAAAGAGATTTAAGTCGAATACAAAGAAGGTTTCGAATTAAGATATGGCAAGTTTTTTTTTCTATTTAACTTTTTTGAAATTTTGTAATTACGTTGTTTAATTTTAATTCAATACTTAAGCATGTTAAATTTGAAATTTAATTACGCAATTATTTTTAAGAATGTAAAATAGAAAAAAAAACTTTCCATATATTGAATACTCAACTCCATTGTGTAATTTCTACCTTACTATTTATTTTTTTTCCCTGAAAATTGAACTATTTTAACATGTGCCACATGTAACAATCTATTCCAATTTATGTCTTCTTAACTTTCATTTATTTAGCTTATTTACTTTAAGTTGATTCTTTTTTTTATCTCATTTTATTAACTTTAATTTTATTTTTTATTTTATTTTTTTAATTTATTCTGAAGGAGCTCTAGCTCGGTACAGAAAACAAATAAATAAATAATAATTGTGAAAATTATCTTCTAAGCGAAAATAGCTTAAAATTTTTCGATATTTTAATGATTAAATAATCTATTAATAAAATAAATTAGACACTTTTATAATTTTTTTCATTTTTTTATTTTTTAGATACTAGAATCATAATTTGTAGTCAATACAAGAGTTGATTTTAAAAATAATTAAATTAATTAATTAATTGCTTTTTTTAATAAATCATCTATGCTTACATAGTTTTTATTTGAAAAAACCTCACCAATTGCATTGACAAAAATCAAATTTCCTCTTTTGAGAATTTTTCCATAAACAATATTATGTTTAAACACTTTTTTGAAGTAAGGATATTCATTGATTTTAGTATAATTTTGATATTTCAAAATGATACAAAAGTTTCATATTTTCTCCGGTCCATAATTTAATTCCATCATAAAAGCCACAAGTTAGTATGCTTTTATCATCACACACTTTAATATACTCCACTGGACCAGAATGACAACGAAATGGACCGATTAAATAATGATTGTGTCTATATAATTGACCATCATTTAATCCAGCCAAAAATTTCTTATCATCTATTCTTTCAATTGTCAACGTTCTAGCAGCAGCGCAGAATGAATTTATTATTCTTCCTGTCTGAATTTCCCACATTGTTATCTTATTATCATGACCAAATATTACTGTATCTTGAGATAAAGCTTTCAATGTGTGCACAGTATAGTGTCCAATGGAAAATGTATTCTCAATTTTTTCTTTGGTCAAATCAATTACACAAATTTCATTCACATTAATTAAAGTTATTAACTTTTTTTCAAATAAACAAGCTAAATAAATTTTTTCATCGAATAACTTAAAATTTTGTGAACATTGTTCTTCTTTCCAAATAGTGATAAAGTTATCTTCACTAATAGTCACAATTTGATCATCATAAGAAAAAAACAACCTTATTTTAAACTCAGATATTTCATTTAGCTCACCATTCAAGGGGTTTATTTTAATTAAAGTTGAATTGGAACGATCCACGGCTATCAAATGACCTGTGCTCAGTTCTTCGAATTTTCGCAAACCAATTTGGCATATTGAAACAAATTGATACAAAAATGGTTTTAAATATTGATTAGACGTGCATGGTAAAATTGGTTCAGTGTATTTGCCAAATAACTTTGATTCGTCCAAATCTAAAATTTCATCATTTAATTCAGATTTTATTTTTTTTAAATTTTCACTCAATTGTAAAAATTCGCCAATATTTTTTGTATTTAAATCCGAAAAATAGCTATTTTTTCACTATAATAATCCAATTCTTCTCTAGGATTTAAATTTAAATCTGAATCGAAATTTAAATTTTTTCTAATCTCTGCAGTGTCTATTGTTTCCAAAGAGGGCTTGATGTAATGTAAAAAACACGATTCCTCTCGTTCCAACCTTTCTTTTAATATTAGATAGTGATCGTTTATCTTTTTGCTAAATTGTTCCATTAAATAATTACGTCTTTGGGACAATTCATCAACTATTTCGCTAAATGGTTTATCAATAACTTTTTTATCCAAATGGTCAAATTTATCACAAAATTCTTGATAAAAAATTTTTTTTTCAAAAAACTCCATTTTGTTCAGTTTTGTCCTATTCTTTTTCATTTCAAAGCATATTTTAGTTTCGATAAAGTGGTCTTGACATACTAGGCAGTTGAATTGAGTGCCCTGAATTCTCAAGTGATCATGGCACACAACGTAACCACATGGAAGAGTCAATAGATACAAATCTTCCATCTCTTTTCCACAAAATTCACAGAGCATCTTTGGAAAATTAATAAATTCAAGGTTTTATATTAATTTTTGAGTCTTTTTGTGTATTTTATTTTCAAAAAATAAAGATAAATTTTTTTATTGGCTAAATATAGCACTTAATCATTTTATTCTATGAAAAATATTCTTCTAAACAAAGTATTTTTGATAAAATATTTTAATTATTTTTTTTAAATAAAAAAATAAAAAAATCCAACTGAACTAATGTACAAAATATTTGGAAAAAAAATGACATGTTTATTAAATTTTATTTGAAAGAAAAATTGTTGCGAAAATTCAGATATACAGTACTGATTTGACACGTGGATTTTACGTAAATTTACGAAAAATTACGTAAAATAAGGTAAATTTACGTTCGTAAAATTACGTAATTTTACGAAATTTTTCGTTATTATATGATTATTATTTTACGTAAATTTACTTTGGCCAAAAAATGAAAAAAAAATGGCCGAATTTTTGTATTTTTTTTTAGTAAAAATTTACCAAAATTTACAAAAATTCGGCCATTTTTTTTTCATTTTTTGGCCAAAGTAAATTTACGTAAAATAATAATCAAATAATATCGAAAAATTTCGTAAAATTACGTAATTTTACGTAAATTTTCATAAATTTACCTTATTTTACGTAATTTTTCGTAAATTTACGTAAAATTCACGTGTCAAATCAGTACTGTATTTTTATTTTAGTATAAATTTTGCACTGATAATGTGACTGAGACAGGTAAATCCAGGCACTTAACAAAAAAATTGATACTTTTAAAATATTGACTTAAAAGAGATTAAAAAAGCATAAAATTATAATAAAAAAGAACGGGTTGTTTTCGTTTAATAACAAGAAATTATAGAAAAAATTCAATTTTTCAAAAAATTTTTATTGATTTTTGATGAAGGTTTTTTTTCAGAACGTAAAATATTTTTCAATTGTCACCTAAGGGAAACCATCAGTATTTTTTCGCAGCAAAAACTTTCGAAAACTAAACAGAAAAGGCCTAATTTTAAAAATTTCTAATCATTATAAATTTTATTTTAAGCATTCATTATTTTAAAATTAATGATTAATATGTTGTTTGTTTAGACTAAAGTATCAGATAATCCACTAGCAATTATTTTTTTTAATTGTCGTGATAACCATTGATGAGCTGAACTCTATTTAAAAAAAAAATTATTTCACAAAAATTTTAATTTTTTAAAATTCAATTATATCAAACAAAAAAAAATATTTTATTTTAAGGAAGATGAAAGATCAAGAAAGAATAAAATAAATTTAATTTATTTTCAAAAAATCAATTTTTTTTCTACTAATTTGCCAGAGAATGAGATTTCAGGGGAAATCAGACATGGGAACAGTATAAGAAAAATCAGTATCAGTCAGTAACAGTATTAAGCCCAATCAGTATCAGTCAGTATCAGTATTGAGGCCTTCAGTATCAGTCAGTATTCAGTATTGAGGATGAAATTCAGTATCGAAATCAGCCAGTACCAGTATTAAGGCTATCAGTATAAAATCATGTTTTCAAAAAAAAATATAAATTTTCTAATAAAATATATTTCAGTCTTTTTGTCAATTTTGTGACCATTCAGATAAAAATACAAAAACAAACAAATAAAGTTTAAATCAGCATCATATCATATCAGCCAACTTTTCTAAATATATTTTCCCATGCTTCTGTTCAAGGTGTTTTTTGAAGTTACCGTAGTTGCCTTTAGAATCAGTATGCACAGGGTTTTTAACATTAACACAAAGTGAAAATGTCCCTTCATTTTTATTACTACTTATTTCAAGATGCAAATCTTTAAAAAAATAAAAAGCAATGTTATTTTGTTCTCAACTGACTACTTGTCGCCATTTTTCTTAATGAAAGAAAATAAGTTCAAATTTTTTATTAACCGCCCCTTTTATATTTGTTTGTTTTTAAAACAATTATATCCATTTTACATAAACATGTAAATTGATGAAACAAAAAAAAAATTATGTTTCAAAATTAATTTGACATTTTTAAGTATTTTCCAGGAATACTGAAATACTGATTATCAGCTCCAGTCAGTAGCAATATTTTAACGATCAGTATCAGTAACAGTATCAGTAATACTGAATACTGAAATATACTGATACTGATCAGTATAATACTGTCAGTATCCCAAGTCTGGGGGAAATGGTATTAATATTTGGCATTTAAATGAGCTTTTTTTAATTGCGTCTAATTCTCTGTCGATATCAGCAACATAAAAAGTGAGTATTTTTAATCACGTGATTTATGTAATTCAAGGCTTAGATAATTAAAATCAAAGATTAGCCAAAGTACTCGAGGATTTTTGTTTGTGTGTGTTTTCGTGTCTAATTTTGAGAAGAGAAAACAATTATCTCAAGGGTGCACGTACAAGCTCAAGCATCTGTTTGTCGCATAGCTTTTTATTTTAGGTAAATTATAATTGAGAAAATAAGTTTAAAATTATGTTTTATTTTAAAAGTTATCTTCTATTGCTCTTGATTCTTGGCAATCAAATTTACATTCGAAAATTTTACATTTTTAAAAAATTACATAACTAATTAAAATATTATAACAAAATAATTTACCTTTCTATTACTAAGCACAACAATTGTTCTTTTCTAAATTATTTTTTTCTCTCTCTCTCTCTATTCAAAACTCAATGCATGGACTAGGCCTCCGCTGCACAGCCGACTAAAAATGATTTATGACAGCCAGAAAACCCATTAAAAGGACAAAGCTTCACACAAACAGGTTAGATCTTCAAATTGCTCAAAGTATTAACCCTAAGATTTTATTAGCTTCTTTTTGATATTAATATAAATGAACAAAAATATCTAGGCGGTGGTAGTCAGATCCATTTTCCGCATTTTTTTGTCTTTGAGTGTGAGAAGATTGAAAGGAATCATTCGCAGACTTTTATGTATTAAGGATTTGTTTAAAAAAATATATATTTATTAAATATTAAACAGAAGTGGAAAGTTGACACATTTTTATAAAAATTTTAAAATTGATTTTTTTTTTAAATATTTAAAATGGTTTATTTTTTTAAATTTAAATTTTTCTTGGAATTTCATGGGTCTTGAACACCTTCAAATGCAGCAAGTTTATTTATTTTTCTTAAAATGAATTTTTCTCACTGAATTAACGATTAAATGATTTAATTTTTATTTTAAATTTTTTTTAGAATAGCAGCAAGAATAAAAAAAGTATAAAAATTTTCATTTTAACTTATTTAATTGCTAAAAACCCTCACGGATTATTTACCAAATTAACCAAGAAGCCCGATTACCAAAGACAGGAAATCCATTCATAGAAGAATATTAAATAGAAAAATTTCATAAAAAAATTTTTTAAATAATAATCGATAAAATTTTTAGCTAAAACTTTATTTAAAAAAAAACAGTGTTTCGCAAAAGACTAGATTTTTAAAAAATAAATTTTTTGCTGGTGTTTTTTCAAATGTTAAAAATTCAAAAAAAATTTTTAGTGCAAATTTTTTGTTATTTTATAATCCGTCAATTTATAAAGTATCTTTTTAATTTTATTTACATAAAAATTTTTTTGTTTGATATTTTATTTTACCAAATGAGTTTTCTCTGATAAATTTTTTTTTAATATTATACGAAATTTTTTTCTAATATTCTATGAAATTTTTTTCTTTTCCAGATACCATATTATTTAAATACTATCATAATTTCAAATCAATTTAATTTTAAAACAAAAACGAATAAATTTAATTTATTTTATTTTTTTAAAGGACTGAAAGTTAATGTTTATTAAAATTATATGAAAATTTTATAAATATTTAGATTTAGATAACTAAATAATAAATAATTTTACAAATCCTTTGATTTAATTACTTGTGCGATGTCACAATATGAAAAGATAATAAGATTAATATTCATCGGGGAGATTGTTCATTATTTTAAATTAAAATGGATGATTTGTGACATGTGACATTACAGACTTATCTGATTCAGTATTAATTTATTTAGTCAATTAATGGAAAATCCGCTTAGCCATCTACTCTTTTGGATAAACTGTCAAATAAGGTAGATTCCATTAAAAATTTAATTCTACACAACATTTTTGAATAAAACGAGTAGAAATTTACTAATAAGAACAAAAATAAGTGAAAAAAGGTAAAAAGTATTTTAGTTAGTTTGGTTGCAAATTTTTATCAACTCTATTAGCTCATTTTAAAACTATTCTTTTAAATAGTTTTTTGTTTTTACGGCTTCGTGCGCGATTCAGTTTTATAGTTGAAATTAATAGAAGAATAGAAAAATTTATTTAATTTTTTTTTATTATTTAGATTATTGGTGAAGCTATAAAAATTTGCTTATTTCCTCCATTAAAACATTTTTTTAAAAGAGGAAATATTTTAGGAACTTTCCTTTTAAAAATTTATTTCATTTGATGTGTAAGATTGAAAGATAATATTTCAAAATTATTAATTTGATTACGAAAACTTTAAAACAAAAACATTTTTTTAATCAATTTTTTGAATATAATGAAAAATTGAAAAATTAAATTAGAGGATATGAAATTCATTTACCTTTAAAAATTTTTAAGAAAATACCAGCTTTTTTTAGTTCATTGATACAGTATGATGGAAATTACTTTAAATAAGAAATCGATAAGCAAGTCCATTTACTCTAAAATTCCAAGATGAAAATGAACGATTTTTTGCGTTTTATTTTTAAATTAAATTTTTCCTTTTTTTCTTTATTTTCTTTTTTTTTTAGAAAGAAATGTTAATGTTTAAATGATTAATGTTTGTTTTGTTCAATGTTTATTTGAATTCAACCTTGTCAGAATTTTTTAATCTGATTAAAATTCATAATATTAAAAATTAAACGGGGTCTCGGCGGAAATATATGTAACTAATGCATTTTTGGATGCCCCTATTCAAGAGTAAAAATAATCTGGTTTGAACCTAAAAAAGCAATCTATTTCAACGTGACATTTGGTTCCAGGATTTTTTTTTGAAGATTTTTAGAAAGGAGATTTATAATTAAAAATTATAAAATTAGTTAAAACACTTGAAAACGATAAATAAAAGGGAAATAAAAATCAAGTTCCTTTCTCTAAAAGGAAAAATGAGATAAAAAATAAATTTAAAAACATTAAATATTAAATGTAATTCAAGATCAAAATTTTGTATGAAATCATAGATTTTATTTACCTTTTTTTGAAGTTAAAACTGTAATGTTTAAAAGTTTTATTTTTTTTATTTTATGAAATTGAATAACAGTTGGCTCTAACGCTAAAAATTAGGATATTGAATTGTCATTAAGTGAAGGAAAATTAAAGTTCATGATCAAATGTAAATTTAAATACAAAATTTTTTGATTTTTGATTTAAATAAAGAGGTATTTTTTATCAATTTTTTCGTTAAAAATGACAAAATGCAAAACTTTATTAAACATGATTTGTTTAATCTTTAATCAGATTGAAAATTATACGAATTTTTATTAGAAGTAAAAATAAATTCCTAATCAATATTTTGAAACACGAAATATAACTTTGTTTCGCCGTAATACATTTTAATTAATATTAAAATATCATTTAAAGCCATTATTTGGATACCTAAATATGGATTTTAAACTTTTCTTTAAAGTTTTCAAATAAAGATTTTAAAAGAATCAATTAAACGAAAAAAGTTTTTGTTTCTTTAAATTAAAATAATTAACATATTATGCTTAATTTAAAAAAGCAAATTTGATAATTTTTATTAAGATTTTAATCAATTAAGTCTTGATCATTTGATTATGATCATGAACTTCAAGTTGCCTTAAGTAAAAAGTCTCCCCTTCAAATCTTAGAGATTTAAAATGTGGCTTTTCGAAGATTAATAACAAAACAGACTCTAACTATTTTTTAATCACTAAATAAACTTATTTAAAATATTTACATACAAGTTTCGAAATGTTTTTTATAATTTTTTGTTTTATTTTTTTTCTAATTCAAACAAAATACTTCTGTGAGCGAAGTAACCAGTAATTTTTCTATCAAATTTCTATCTAACATCTCTTTGTTATTTACCTTTTTTTTTATTTTGATTCAGGCTACTAGATTTGTTGAGCAATAATGGTTTTCTCGAAAATAAATTTTTTTTTAAGTTAATTTTCTACTGTAAATATTATTTTCGTTTTAAAATTTTACTCAACTTATTTCTAGTAAATTTTGATAAAATTTTTCATAATTTTTTTAATTCTAATTTTAATCTATAAAAAAATGGAATTTAATTAATAATAAAATTTTTAGATTTTAAAATTTAATATTCGTCCTGGTTCTATCGATGTTAATTGACATTGAAAGCTGACTTACACACTTAATTCCAATTATATCCTGTTTTCATTATTTAATCTTTTTTTAATTACTTTAATAATTAATAAGCAGCATATATTTAAATATTTTATTTTTTTCAAAATTAATATTTAAAAATTGTAATCCTACCTACCAAAAAATAAATGTCAAACTAATAGATTTTGTTGACTTTTTCTAATTAATAAATTACATTTAAGCACCAATGCCACTTCCACCCTGTCTGCCAACTTTAGTAATTATCGATATTTTTGAATTATCATAATGAACCGTAACATATAAATTTTTCTTTTGATTTCAAGGTTAATCAACAGTCAAGTTACCAAGTCTCGTTAGACTGATTAACGCCTCATTTATTTTGATTAATTATAAAAGAAGATTTGATAAATTTTAAAATAAAGTAATAATAATATAATAGATGTTCCTTTATTTCTCAATTCTTAATAGATTATTCACACAGTATTTTGAAATCGATTCTAAGATAGAAAGAAAAAGCTTTCATAGCAATTGGGGATTTTTTTTAATTTAAATCATTTTTAACAAAGTATGGAATTATTTCTGACAAGCTTTTGAAGTTTTAAATTTTTTTCGCCATTTCGTAGCTCAGTTATTATGTTTTTTCAAAACAAAAATCCGAATTATTGAGATCTTCAGGCTAATAAGTAAATTATAGATAAAAAAAATTATTAATTTTCCATTTTTTTTAGTAACTATTGAGAGAAAAATGTTTTACCAAAAAGTCAATAATATCTTAAAAAACCACAAATGAAAAATTAAAAAATTTTTAATTTTTTTTAATTTTTAAAAAATATTCTCTTCTTTTTAACATTATTTACTTACCAACAATGTCCCAATATTTTGATCCAAAAAAATATTAATTTAATAGCTGAACTACAAAAAAGTGAAAAAAAAATATTTGGCAAAATCATTTCAAAGTTTAAAAAAAAAAATTTGACAATTAAAATCTCTTCAATACTTTTTAAAAAAGCGTGGTGCTTCTTTTTTTGTCTGACAGCCAAAGCAAAAAAAAATAAAAACGAGTCCAGAAGTTTTTTTTTCATTCTAGATTTTTAAAAAATTTATCTATTCATCATTTTTGTTTCTGATTAAAGCACTTATCTCAAAGTTGTGCAAAACAAAAAACTAGATAAAAACTTCATCGAAACTGACAGTGTTATTTTAATTTGTGATTTTAGATTTATTTTTTGTTTTAGATAAGTAAAATGAAAAAAAAAAGAGAAAATTTATTGCGACTTTTTTTTATATTACTTAACATTTAAGGGCCATAAACATATTTTCTGGCTAAAATATTGACAATAGAATGCAAGCGGTCAAAATTGGCTAAGCCATGTTTGTAAGCCGATCAAACATAGGCTTAATTAGTAGCTAAAATTAGCCAAATAAATGGTAAAAAATATTTTCTTTTTGTATCTAGGTCTTTTAGCTGTATTAACATTGATTGATTAAATTTTGTATGTATTTATCATTAGTCACTTTGTGACTCGACTATTCAACAAAATCAAATTAAATTAAAAAAATAAAAAGCCATCCTCAAATACTCAATAATTTAATGTGTCAGCATCTAGGCTCAAATAAGGGAAAAAAATTTTTTTTTGTTTAAAATCGATTTACTAAATTTAGATAATGAACAGCAAAAACGGTGCCAAATCGGATTATGCGTCAAAGACTGGCTTCATACGCGTCAAACTAATAGAGTATGATCCAGCACCCAATATTAACTATGATAATAAACAAGAATCGTTGCTAGTATCGTCCACGTCCGCTTCGTCCAACACAACCTTGTCGTCGAGCAGCCCTAACAGTATTTATTGTGCCATCAAGATCAAAGAAATGGTCAAGAATGAAAAACTTGAAATTCAATACACCACTAGCTACAATTCGGAATCCACTTCCGTTTCGATCTCAAACAACTTTAGTAAAAGTAAAAAAATATTTTTTTTATTTATCTTGTTAAAAAATAGCTTATTTTTTTGTGATTTACTGAAAAAAAATTTCTTGTTAAAAAAATAATATAAAGGGCGATTTTTAAAAATTTTTAATGAAATAAATGTGGAAAAATAATTCATAGAAAATCGTAGAACAATAGTCTTTCGCATTTTTTTAGTGACATTAAAATTTTCTAAAAAATCTAAAAAAATTGAAATTTTAATTAAAAAAAAATAAATTTCATGAGTAACTATTTTTGTTTTATTAATTTGGTTGGTAATTAATCTGGCGAATAAATCTAAAAATAATTAAATCTAATAATTAAATTTATTTCAAATATTTAAATAAAATGGTTATTTTCATAATTTCTATGAGTATTATCTTAATTTTAAATTTTCCGTAAATTGAAAAAACATCAAAAAAATTTTTTATTATATTTATAGTAACCATTTCGATTAAAAATAAAATAAAAATTTTTTTAAATTTTTTGATATCTTTTTAAGTGAAATTTAATTAAATTGAAAAGAAAAAAATACAAAAAAAAGCATGGAAAATTTTTATTGTCGTCATAGTTATTTTGTATAATATTTATAAAAAGCTATTTCATAATTTTTACGAGTTTTATCTTTATTTTTAATTTTCCATAAATTAAAACATCATCATAAAAATTTTTTTTTAATTTATTGAAAACATTTGGATTAAGAGGAATAATTAAACAATTTTATTTTTAATTTTTGATTAATTTTGGAAAATTCAATTTCTTCGAAAATGAAAAAAACAAAAAAAAATTGAAAAAGTTTAATTTTCATCAAATTTCTTTAGTTCTTTAGTAAAGTTTTATTCAAAAATGTTATTTTTCATTAAGCGATTTTAATGATTTTTTTTCAATTTTCCCTTAATAAATTAATTTACTTTAATCAAATTTTAATTTCATTTTTAAATATTTTTATAAAAAGCTAATTCATAATTTCTATGAGTTTTATCTTATTTTTCAAATTTTCCGTAAATTGAAACATCTTCAAAAAAAATTTTTTCTAAAATTTATTGAAACTATTTCGATTAAAAATAAAATAAATTTTTTTTTTATTTTTTTTGGAAATTTAATTATATTTAAGAGAAAAAAATACAAAAAAATAAGCTTAAGAATTTTATTTAGAATAAATTTTTTGAAAAAAGGCAGTGAAAAAGTAATCAACGACGGTGAGCTAAATGACAAACTGTCATCAGGCAGATTTTTGCTAGTGCAAAAAAAGCCGACCTTTTATCCCAAGTGGAGCTCTTGCTTCGACTGTCACGTCTACTCTGGCAGATGCATTCAATTTATTGTCAAAAACTCGGCTGAAAAAAAGTCAATAGTTCTGGGCGAGATCACATTGGGCATTGAGGAGTTGGCCAACAAGGCCAACAATGCCAGCCCCAAGAAAACCATGTCCGAATGGGTTAGTCTTTGTCGTAATTCTATTAGTGCATAGATGCGTATCTTAATTGCTTGTGTAATGTGGCATGAAATTGTCTGAGAAAATATCGATTTTTTTCCATTATTTTACCAACTAAACCAAATGCGAAAATAATCAATATTTTCGTTCATGAACACAAACTCTTCTAATTTAATTATTTGCCTGATTTTAGTACTTGCACGAATTTGCTTCAGCTTACCGCCAATCTTTTTTTCTAACTCTGATTTTACGAGCTTTTTAAGATTTATTAAAAAAAACGTCAATAACAAAAACACACAATTATACTATCACTTAATACTTAAAAGCTAATTTTTGAAAAAAATATCAGTATTAATTTAATCTGGAAAGGAATTTTTTTAATTAGCTATTTGTGGTGTTAAAATGATTTTTTGTTTAATTTCATTAATTTATTTCCGTTGTTTGGGATATTTTTAATTAGGGTTTTAAGTTGACAAAAAATTTTTTAAATAGCAAGCAATTTATTTTATGTTCTTTTTTTAATTTCATAAAAATTTTTGATGGCAACAAAATACAAGAAGTTTTTTTTTATTCAGATTCAGATATGCCACTTGAGTGCTTTATGATCTATAAGTAATAAATTTTTTATTTTATTAGTTTTTAATTTTTTTATTTAAAATTTTGCAGTGAAGTTAATGGGTTGATATTTAAAATTTATGGACAAAAAATCATGAATTTTTTGGCAAAATGTTATTTATTGTACATTTTTATATTTTTACATTTTTGAGAGAAGAAAAAAAAATCTCAAAATCAAAAAATCTAAAAAAATTTTCATTCAAGAAAAGTAATAATAAATTTGCAATTACTTAAAAAGGAGTTTAAGAAAAATTTAAATGTAAAAACCAAGGATAATTTTTTGAAAATCCCTTTTAATTAATTGCGAATTTATTATTACTTTTCTTGAATGAAAATTTTTTTAGATTTTTTGATTTTGAGATTTTTTTTTCTTCTCTCAAAAATGTAAAAATGTAAAAATATAAAAATGTACAATAAATAACATTTTGCCAATTTTTTAGTATTTTTTGCCATTTTAAGATTAAAATTTAATTTTTAAAAAATTTAAAAATGTATTTAAATTTTAAATTTTTTTAATTATCAGATTAAATAAAAAAATTAAATTTTAATCTTTCAAATGAACCGAAAAATTAAGTTTATTTTGGTAAAGAAAAAGTTGAAATTAAAAGAGGTGAAAAAAAAAATTTCCAAGAAGCTGATTTAGAGTTAAATCAAAAATTTAGAAACAAGTTAATGGAAATGGAAAGTAATGACTTTTTGCTCCACAAGAGTAGAATAAGGACAAAAAAATATTCTTGGTAAAAAGGATGATTAAAAGACTAATAAATTTTCCTGGTACTAACTGGCACTCTTTAGCTATCCGCTGAATGCACTTAAAAAAAATTAATTTTTTGGAAAAGCTTTTATCCTCAATTTCAAAATTGAACAACAAATTTGACAATGTCGTGTAAAGAGTTTAGATAGTATTTTGATTTATTTTATAAATTATTTATGGATTATTGATAGAGTAGATGAAAAAATGTCAATAAAATTTAATATCATAGTTATAAAAAGACAGACAAAATTTAAAGGAACAAAATAATAAAAAAAAATTTAACCACTTGTAAATGCTGGAATATTTATTTAAATTCAAAGAATGGGAATTTTGAAGCAAATAGATTTTAGACACTAAAATTAGTAATTGTAATTAAAATTTTTATTAATCATTTTTTTAAAATTTGTAAAAAAATTTGCTTCTGTGATGCTTGGTAAATTTAATTGTGAGGAAAGAGCAAATCGTGAAAAGTTTTCTAAGAAATGTGAATTTGTGCATCAAAGAAAAGAGTTAGTTACTCAAAATATTGTGAATTTTAAATACAAATTGAACACAAATTCTTCACTTTTTCATAGATTAAAATTAAAATTAGTAAAAAATATTAGAAAAAATACTGTAGCATTTTTACATAAAACAATTTTACACATGTATAAAAAGACAAAAAATGAGGAAAAAATAAGATTTAAATAAATTATTGATTTGATTTATTAAAAAAAATAAAAAAATTTATTTTAGGTAAAAAAGGTGCTACAAAGTATGTTGAACCAGGTTGCAGTATTCTTTATGATATTTTTTATTAAATTTTTATTCATTAAAAAATGAAGAATTTTTGTTCAATTTGTATTTGAAATTCACAAAACCAATACTGAAAAAATATATAATTATACCTTTACTCTCTAGTGGTGACACGTTGCTCTGCTGCCTTAAGTATTTTTGAGTTAAATTAAGTAAAAAAAAAGAAATAATTTTTTTAGTATATGACGACTATAAAACCATAGTTTAATTGCTGATAATAATTATATTCAAAATAATTGACACAGAAATTTTGGAAAAAAATTAAATTTTTTTACTAAAAAAAAATTAATTTTTTTACTAAAAAAAAATTAATTTTTTTACTAAAAAAAAATAAATTCTTTTACTAAAATAAATCATAAAACATTTCCTGCAGCAAAACTCCGTCTCATCACAAGTGTATTTGAAAAAATAAAGAATGGCCATGTTACGTCAATCATTGGTAATACAAACGAGGATAAGAAAAAATTTGGTTTATTTTCCACTGGGTTAAAGTAGCTGGTGTAAGATCATTTATTTTAAATAAAAGTTTAATTAATAAAATAAACACTTCACAATTAACTTTCAATTTTATCATAGAATAATATAAATAAGAGATTTATATTTATATTTAGATTTATACTTTGGGTAGTTAAAATCATTTTTGAACAAAAGTTTCTACAGCACTCAAATTTTATCTATTGATGTTTTTTATTCCAAATATTTGAAATTATCAATATTTCAATATTTTTCTATTAGTAATTTTTATAATAATAAAATTTTCTCTGAAATTTCTAAAAATATATTTCAAGGTGTTAAAATTAAATTCACTCTCTGCAAAATTAATTTCGTATTTTTATTTTAATACTTTAAAATGGCGTCAAAATTTAGGAGAAAGAACGTATTTTGGGCAGCAGCCTAATTTTGAAATGACAAATTTGTTTTCAGCTTAAACACTTTTAACTTAATTTAACGAAAAAAAAAAAACCATTGTGCCGATTGCTCATGTTTCATTGCCATAAACATCACTCTTCTCTAAAAAAAGCTGAACAAATAACAATTATGAATGATGCCAAAAATTTAATATAAAAATTTAAATTTCTATTTTTTCTGACAAATTATCTCATTTCATATCATAATATTTCAAAATTAAGCCTATGAGCGTCATAGTCCTTTTTTGTTCTTTTTATCTGATTTTTCAATGCCATCAACTAATTGAACATTTAGATTAAATTACGTCTCATTGTGATATCTTCTCCATTTGATTAAACCCAATAGACCTCTGGGCGAAATTGAGTTTTTTTTTTTTGATCCAAATTGTGCAAGATTAAATGATGATCAATTACCAGTTAATAGTTTTTATGTTCTAATAATACCTCAAAATTATAAATGACGAGAAATTTTCTATTATTTTTCATCTTTAATTTTGTTCATTAAAAATCAATATTAGACAAAATAAACTGTTTGTATCTATAAAATAATAGCTCAATGTTTTAAATTAAAATCAAATTTATAAACAACAATATTTTATCGATTGTGAATATGTAAAATAGTTTATTAAATTAAATTAAATTAGATTATATTTGCTTATTTTTTATTTCAAATAATTGTTTTCTCGAAATGGATTTTAAAAAAACAGAATAATTTATGAGGTTATATTTAATATGAAATTTTATTTAATTTTTTAATTTTTAATTTTTTTTTTAAAGTTTAAGTCTTTAAAACAAAAATAAATCTGCCAGATTGATATAAAATTTGATTCTGATTTTTAAAATAAATTCACTGGGGACTCGGTTTATTTATTTGAAAAAAAAATTGCCAACTTTTTTTTTTTTTAATTCCAAATTTAAATTGACTCACCATTTGTTGTATCTAATTTAAAATTTTCTTTTTATTTTAAATCTTCAATTTTGTATATCAATAACATAATGATACAATTAAATTTTTAGTATTCAAAAAAATTTAAATAATTTTACCATTAAAACAAAAGGGAAAAAAATTCAAAAAAAAGAAGTGATTTCGAAGCTTTGAAGATTAACGATGACTTAACTGTTAGAAAGGAAGAAAAATGGAACAAGCGAAGGAGTCAAAAAAATAATCTGCTTTGAAAAAATCAATTAAGCTTTTGAAAACATTATATTTTTAAGAAAAAAAAGAACATGCGTCTCATTCATTCAAAATTTTAATAATAGCTTTAAGGTAAAATTTTTGAAGCAATCGATTGTGATTTTTCAAAGCAAATTTAATAATCAGAATTTATTGAAAATTTTTAATTTAAAACTTGAGCAAATCAAAGTTAAAAAATTGATTATTTTAATAATTTTCAAGTCACGCTATACTTATTGATTTAATTTTTTTGTTTCCAAAGGTAAATTATTTAAAGATGAATATTTGAAAAAAGGAGCTCACTTTCGAAAAGCATTTAACATCTAGTTGCCTAATGTTATTTGAATTTTATTTTCTAATTAGTTTAATTTGCCTATTTGATTATTAACAATGGGACCCATAGGTGTCGGAGATAATTTTTTAATTAAAAAAGTAAATTCGCATGATTCTTTATTATTTGTTCGAATGTAGACATTTCGAGCTTTGAGAAAAAAATTGGCTTTTAATAATAACTTAAATTGTGCTTGAGATTCTCGACAGCTAAAAATATTTTTTTATATTAATTAATTCTTTAGAAAAAGTTTAGCAGAGCTTAAACCAAATTATTGATGTCTATTGTGTTCGAAGATTGGAATTTTTTATATCCAGGATGCTGAAAATGTTATATAAGAGTCTAAGATTTATAAATATTTGTTATTTAAATTTCAAGCTAAAGTTAAACTCTAGTATTAATTTTAAAGGAAATTTTTTATTACTTTTGCAGAGACGAAACAATATGTTCAATAAAAAAAATAAAAATTTAATAATGTTTTTTTTTGTTACATTATTAAAATAGAAATAAATTTTAATTTTTTTTTCAATTTTTTTATTCATTTTACACAAGTGTATTTTTGCTAATTATGCCTTTTTTAGTGATAAAATTTCAATTGACGTAATTCGAAAGATCAAGAGAAAAGTAGATTAAAAATAGTTTTTGTTAAGGAAATTTTTTAAAAATATTTTCGTGATAGAAAATAATTGGATTCTAATCCGACCGGATGTAGCTGAGAAAAAATGACCAAATGAGGGTGTTCATTATGCTTGTAAAAAGAGATATCATGTAAATGAATAATTTGGAGAGAGAAAAAAAATTATGTAGTTAATTAAATTTTATTTTAAATAAATTTGTACTAAATTTCGAAAAATTATGATGGTTTTAGTCGTGCCACTTAAACCTAATGAATAATTAAATCCAAAATTTGCTCCAAAAAAAAAAAAAAAAAACTCAACAAATTCAGATTAGACGCTTGTCAAGATCACGATCTACTTTGACATTAAATGACGTAATTTAATTTGAATAGCAAACAGCGATGGTTTAAAAGAAAAAAAAATGGATGCATACTTAGCAAAAATGGCAAGCTCAATAAGAAATTCCGCCACAGGATATTTAAATGCCTTGAATTAGGTTCATGGCAATAAATAGTAATTATGGCAAAATGTGAAAAATAATCAATAATTTAAATGCAGTGAAGACAATATATATATATAAATTTTTTACTAATATTTTGTGTACACACTCAAGATCACGCACATCATCTATCAGTTACATACTTTTATTAATGAGCAAAGAAAAGAAAATCGATAGTTTTTATTTGATTATCACTTGATTGTTTGATTTATTTATCTAATTTATTAGATTATTTTTTATGACTTTGTTTTTTCTTCTTGCTTTATTTGATGGCTTAGTTCTCTTGAAAATTTTTATTCATTCCTTATTTTAGATAGATCTTAGTCCGTCAGGACGCATTAGAATTCAAGTCAAATTTTACTCGGCCGATGAAGGTAAATTGAAAAAAAAAAATTTTATTTTTTTTAAATAAATTTTTTAAAATTTTATTTTTTCAAAATAATTTTAATAAATAATTTTTTTTTCCTCTGAAAAGAAATAATTCCCCTGAGCGAAATGCAAAGTAACAATTCAAATGTCAATTTGAATGGAATGAGCGCAAATGCTACATCTAACTACAATCAGACGAATTTGATTCGGAAGCGGCGTGATGCGGTCCGGCTCCTCAAGGTCCACCATTCAAATGGCCACGAATTCATAGCCAAGTTTTTCTCTCAGCCTACTTTTTGCTCTTTTTGCGCCGAATTCCTCTGGTACATGAAGACATCAGCTCAATTGAATTTCATTGTTTTTTCTTTCCTAGGGGCTTTGGCAAACAGGGCTACCAGTGCAGGCTGTGCGCTTGTGTTGTACATAATCGATGTTATGAAAAAATACTTACCAAATGTTCCATTAATTTGAATAGCAAGGATTCAGAGGTGATAATTAAAAAATATGGTATCAAAAAAAAATTAATTTATTGATACATTTTTTTATTAGAATCAAGAAAAACGCTTTAATATCGATGTGCCACATAATTTTCGTGAAAAAAATTATTTTGCTCCTACTTTTTGTGAACACTGCGGACAATTGTTAGTTGGTCTATTCAAACAAGGACTCAAGTGTACTAGTAAGTAAATTTTTTCATTTAAAAAGTCCAGTTCAGTCTGTCATCGTTTAATTTTTGCGTTTATCTTTCTTTGCTTGGGTGGTCTCAAATTGGTTAAAATGATGATCTAATTCGTAAATCGACTGAAACAGATTTGATACACTTTTTTTTAAGTTTAAATATAGCTATAATAAATGTAAAAATACCAAAAATAGAAAATATTAAAACTTTGACTTTTTTATAATAATGTAAATAAAATATTGAAATTAGTTTAGAATATTGAAAAAACTTTTTTGCTATTATATTTCATAAAGAATAATTTCTTATTAAATATTACTCAATAAAATTATGTAATTTTATAGCAAAGTAAAATTTTTGATCAAATTTCAAGCGCTCAATTTTGCTCAAAAAAATTTAAATGCGCAATTAAATTTCATCGCAGATTTTTAATTTTTTTAACATTTCAAAGCTTTATTTGTAAATTTTTGAAAAAGGATAGTAATTTCTAAAAATGCAATGAAATTTAATTGCGCATTTAAAAATATTTGAGCAAGATTGAGCGCTTGAAATTTGATCAAAAATTTTACTTTGCTAATTTTATGTTGAAAAATTTCAATTTTTCTATACTTCTAAAATTTTTTTTTTTTTTTTTTATTTTTTATTTTGTTTTATTGGGTTATTAATTAACTTTTCTTAAAATACTAGCCATTTTAGATCCTGAAGAAGGCCATTTTGGTCGAAACGCGTCGATTAATAAGTTAATTTCGTTTTTGTAATTTAAAAAAATTTTTTATAATATTTTTGGTTTAATATTTGTATTTTGAATAAAAAAATATTTTTTATCTAAATAACAAATATTTATTATTTGAAATAAAAACAAATAATCAAAATTTTGAAATCTAGGATATTTTCTTTAAGATCTTAACAATAAAAAAAATTTGAAAATATGATCCTTTTGAATCTGATCTGAATATTATACTCAAAATGGTCATTTCTTGGTCAATTTTTTAAGATTTATTTTTATTTATTTTTTAAAAAGTCAAAATAAGAATAGAAATTTAAAAAAATGCAAGTTTGATCATTTAATTATGAAAATGTTTTTTAGCCTTAAAAAACAAAAATTTATAGTTGACGTCCCGATGACATAAAAGTAATTTGGCATCTCAAACAGCAGCAGCCCCTAGATTTTTGATTTTAAAGGCTATAAAAACTTTTTCATAATTAAATGATCAAACTTGCATTTTTTTTTAAGTTTCTATTCTTATTTTGACTTTGAAAAAAAAACTAAAAAAAATCTTAAAAATTGACCAAGAAATGACCATTTTAAGTATAATATTCAGATCAGATCGATCAGATTCAAACTGATCCGATTTTCAAATTTTTTATTTTTTTAAGATCTCTAAGAAAATATCCTAAATTTCAAAATTAAAAATTTAAAAAAAACAAAGCATTTTTTTCAAAAATATTTAAAAATATTTTTCTTAAATAAAGTCTTGTGTTTCCTCAAATTTATAAACAAATATTTTATTTTTGTAAAAAAAAATATCAATTTTAATACTTTTATCTTTATCAATTAAAAAATTGTTGTATTTTCATTAATAAAATACTGCGATCAGCATATTTTTCACTTAATTTTTATTTATTACATTTATTAAGTAAAAAAATGTTCATTTTATAAAAAAAATAAAAAACAGCAAAATTTTATATTAGTACTAGAGAAAAATTTAATAATTATTAACCAATTTCCAGCTCGGAGACAAATTGCTTAGTTATTGATTGACCAAAACTCATTTATGTTTTTGAACTTAAAAAAGATTTACTTTAATTGTTCAATGGTCATTTTATTTTAAAAATTTGAAATAATTAAAATATATTTTTTTAAGTTATTTTAAAAAAATTTTAAAGTGCTCTTCTTTTAAAAATTTTTTTAATTTTATTTTTTAATATTTGATATAGTTTTAACTAATACATTTTTTTAATTAAATGATTGAAATTTTTATAAATAGAGGATCAATTTTTTGTTTTGTCTTTTATTTTAAAAATAGATTTTATTTTTAAATAATTGATATCTTTTTACTTAATAAGATGCAGTTATATTAAATTTTTATTTAATTGCGGTGTTATATTTCCATAGACCAATTTTAAGTAAAAAAATATAAAAAAAATGTTCTTCATAAAAATCACAGAAAATGTAAAAGAGTTATACTTATATTTCAATTGTCCCAGACCATTTATTCTTTCCTAGAGGGAGAAGGCAAATCAAAGATCATTTTTAAGTTTTTTAAACAATTATTAGAAATTTTCATTTTTAAAATTAACCTTTTACCTTCAAATAATGCATAGCTTAGTTTTTATCAACTTCTCATTTATATGGTCAAATGACGAACTTCAAAAGAGAAGAGCTTTACAAATTTTTATCATTATCTCAAGAGATACAAAATGAGCAATAATTTTTCTTTTAATTTATGAAAAAAATTTGGGGAAGGAAGGAAAAGATCTAAATTTCAGAGGAATATAAAATTAGTAAATTTTATCTCTGCTATTCTTGGAAAATTTTAAACCTGCACTTTTATAAAGAATCTGTATCTTCGATTTGCAGAACCACGGTCTCATTTCTTTTTATTTTTTTATTTATAACAGGTTCAATTTTCCACTTCATCTTATGCATAAAAAATTTAGTCAAGTTGTCAGCAAAGAGCTTCTTAAAATTGCCTAGAATTTTAATCAAAAGCTTTTGAAGTGTATAAAAATAAAAATCATGTTTAATTTCAGAAGAAATTATAATTTATAAGCAATTTGTGGTGTGTATTTATTTTTGATAAATATAAATTAGATATTGGTAAACTAAAGAAAAAAAAGAACACTTATGCTTGCAAAACGATTAATAAATGAATGAAATTTTATTAAATAAAGATCAATTTTAAATTAAGCAAGAATTTTATTTATTTAAGAAATATTTATTATTTTTATTATAGCAATATACCATTATGCTTTTCATCAATAAAACAAAAATAAAAGAAACATGTTTTAAGTTCTTTTTTATATTTTTCATTTTTTTTTAATGAACAAAATTTTATTCCTTTAAAAAAAATAAAATTTATACTTTAATTTAAAAAATCATTTTACCTTTAACTAAATTTAAAAAAATGCGTCTTGGACATCTTAATGGGAAAATTATTTCAGCACAATCAATTCCTGATTAGCACAATGAAAAAAACATTCAGCACAATTCGATTTCTTCTCATCGCAAAAAAATTATATTTAAGAAAAAACATTTAACACAAAAAAATTGTGTTTGAAAATAATTCTTAAAGGAAATTTTTTTTCAACACAAAAATATTGATAATAAAATAATTTTTTTTTTAATTTTAAATTTTATTTAATGTTAGTTATTAGTGGAAGTTAGGTAAATTAAGTAAATTTCGAAGCTTAAAGAAAAGAAATAAAAAAATCAGTCTTTAGAAAACCATTTTTCCGCATTTTTTTGCTCTACCTCTTTTTTTCAAATTTTAATTTTTGTGTTGAGAAGAAATCATTTTGTACTGAGTGTTTTGAAATTGTGTTGAATGGTTATTTTTTTGTGTTGAAAAGGGAGACCCCATCTTAATGCCTTAAGTTTCCCCATATTTTGGTATATATAGCATTTTTGTGTTCTTGTTGGTCAAGATCTTTAATCAAGCGTCATAGATTAGCAAAATTATATTTAATGTTAGTCTTTTAAAAAAAATTTATTTATTTTTCAATTCAGAAAAATTCAGATGTAAAATAATAATTTTGACTAAAAAAATAAATTTAAGTCATAACTTTGAATTAAACTTGTTAATTAAAAATAAATCTGACTTTAAAAAAAGTTCGGATTTTTATTTTTTAATAAGGGTTAGTAGCAGAGTTGGTCAAAAGTCAAAGTATAAAGTCAAAATGGTGAAAAGTCATAGTCAAAGTTTTGACTTAACTTAAAAAAAAATTAAAGCCTTTGACTCGGACTTTTGAAAAAAAAAAGTCCTGACTTGGACTAAACTTGAGACTTGTGACTTTTAAAAAACTCTGTTTGTTTTCAAAAATGCTTACATCACTTAATTTTGTATGCTAAATTTTAAAATTATATAATTTAAAATAAAAATGATTAAAATTTAAAATATTTTTTAATTAAAAAAAGATAAAGATGAAAAGGAATTTTAAAAGATAAATTAATTGAATAAATTTTTATTTAAAAATTTGATTTAAACTTTAAATTTTAAATACTTTTATATTTAATTTTTTTTTAATCTTTGCCCTTAGAAAAAAATTTTAAAATTAAATTAAAATAAAATAAATATTTAAAAAAATGAAATTAATTAAGTGACCACAGTACTGGTCACAGTAAACCGAATTATTTTAATAAACTATAAAAAAATATGCTTGGTTTCTATAAAATCCAGCCACAATTTTGTCATCATTTTTTTTCTTCTGGATAAGTCCTAATGATGAAAAGACGCTGAAAACTGGACTTTTTTTTTTCCAAACAATCTTTTAAATAAAAACCCCCAGGTTGTGGTTACAACTGCCATAAAAATTGCATGAAAAATGTTCCAAAAAATTGTGGAATCAATGAAAAAATGATGTCTGAAATATTGTCAACCATTAAAAAAGATGGAGTAAGTCTAGTTGACCAAGTAGATCAAATTTTCTATTTTTCAATCGCATAGAGCTTAAAACTAAAACCGAGTCCAAGCAATGAATTTTCCTACCAAAAAAGAAACTCAAGCGACATAGACAAGCTGATGTCGGACGAAATACGAAATTTGGAAGAGGACAGATTTAGGAAAAAAAGCGCCAAGCTCAACATCAATGGCAAAAAAGGTCGAAACGATAAATCGTCCAGTGGGTCCAATTTGGACGACACCACTGACGAGAACTGCTATCTGAACATTGGCGATTTTAGGAGCCAGCGCATCACCTTGAAAGACTTTAATATTGTGAAATTAGTTGGAAAAGGAAGCTTTGGCAAAGTGTTTCTGGTGACCACAAAAAATTCAAGCGACTTTTTCGCCATGAAGGCCTTGAAAAAAGATGTCGTGCTGCAAGACGACGACGTCGAGTGCACCATGTTCGAAAGAGACGTATGCAAACTTGGCAACCGCAACCCGTTTCTGACCAAATTGTATTGCACTTTTCAGAATGAGGAATTTTTGTTTTTTCTTATGGAATTTCTAAATGGCGGTGATCTGATGTTCCATATTGTTGAGTCGAAAAAATTCTCCGAAGATCGAGCGCGATTTTACGCTGCCGAAATTTTATGCGGCTTACAGTTCTTGCATGAACAAGGCATCATTTACAGAGATCTGAAACTAGACAATGTGCTGCTCGACTCAAAGGGACATTGTAAAATTAGCGATTTTGGTATGTGCAAAAAAATACCACCTGATGGCAAAGCGCAAACATTTTGCGGTACTCCGGACTACATTGCACCAGAAGTAAGCCCAAACCTGAATATTAATGAATTCTTATCACTAATTAATTATTAAATTACAATCTTGTAAGATCTTAAAATAATCCTTACTTTTCTTATTTAGATTTTTATTAGAAAGCATTATGATTTTCCGTCAATTAATTTTTCAAAAATCAATTTAAAAAAAAAACGTCAATAAATAAAGTTGTCAATTACAAAAAATTAAGTCCATTAATTTTTATTTTATCAATTAAAATTTTATTTATCAATAAAAAAAAAAGTTTTGTCAAATTAAAAAAACAGCATTTATTAGAGAAAAATTTGTAAGGCGGGTTAATGAATGATAAAACAAGTATACTTTTGAATAGTTTATTAAATAATTGTTGAGCTCTAACAATTTATATAGTTAGTGTAATCACTAAAATATCTCTCCTCAGCACTGAGAATGGAATCAATATAATTAAGACAAGATGTGAGCTATTATATAAATGTTTATATCAGCATCTAGAAGCGTCTATCTTCTGAGATACGTGACAATTGTATTAATTCTTTCTTATCATTGCGCATCAGTAGAGAAGCTGATGATCAAGTGATACGTAGGGTGTATTACAAATTTCACAAAAATTTATTTGAGCATTAAAGCACTTGAGATTGTTTTTGGACAGTTTTTCCTAAAGGAACGTCTAAAGCTTGGTCTGGAAAATCCTCAAATTCGTTTATACCTGGAACTAGGTTCGATTTTTTTTTAGATTTTTGAGTGTTGAAAAAAAAGGTTTAAATATAATTCAACATTTTAATATAATCTGGCATTAGAACAGCGAATATCTTCCCATGGGAACGTGTCAGGACTCGCGAGTCAAGGGGACTATAAATAATGGCGTCGAAAGACGTAAGTAGCGAGTATAAAAAAAAACTCTGTTATCAGCAGCAATGCTTCCGCAAGCTAACCAAATATAACTTGTGTTGTTCTTCAAGAGGTTAGACTTGTCGCAGAAAACTACTATTACTAAAATAAGATTAACAATTCCATGTGATGATGATGATAAACGTCTTTATTTAAATAAATAAATTAATATTGGCTCGAGCTTTCGCTCCTTTGCCAAGCTTAAATAAAATGTTTCAAAAAAAACAAAATTAAGAAATATAAAATAAAATTATTATCTCATAAGTTTTTTTTTTTTTTAAATACGAAAAAAAAGAAGAATAGAGCATAAAAAAAAACAAAAAAAAAACGGAATATTTACAAAAAAATAAAAAAGTAAGATTTTTTTTTTTTTAATTACAAAACAAGAAAAGAACTGAAAAAATAAAATAGAAGAAAAAAAAAAATATAAGACAAATTAGGCAATGTTTCTTTTAGTTATTTTTTCTTTTACTGCTACACTTTTAGGTTACCAAGAAAAGTATCGAATTTAAGTTTATTTAATCTACCTCTTTTGAATAGTTTGTATTCGTTTATTAAATCATTAATTAATGGATTTTTATTCTGATAATCATTAATTAATGGACAATTCCATGTAAATTTTATTTACATTTATATTATATTTATTGATTCCATAATATAATTAATTGAAAATTATTTATTAAATTGACATAAGAATATTCTATTGACAAATCTTCAATTTTATGGATTTCTCTAATTTAAAATTGACTCTTGTTTAATTAATTGATTTTTGTTTTTTAATGGACATTCAAATTGTCAATTGATTTTTATTTATTTTAATTGATGTGTTTGAATAAAATATTAATTGATTTTTGTAAAATTAATTGACAGAAAAACATAGAGCCAAAAAATAATGACGATCTAACAAAAAATAAAGAATTTTAACAATAAGATGAGCCTAGACTTGTTTAAAAATTATGTGAGTTCAAAAGTTTTTGAAGTCCAATTGATATTTTTATTTTCATAGAAGATTTATCATGGAGTTTTTTTTTAAATATTTATCGCTTGTACATTTTCATAGTCAGTAGATTGACAAATTATTTAGAATTGTTCAAAAATCTATCAAAATGAAAATTGAAGTTGAAAAAATGAATCCCAGGAGTCACTTTAATTTTTTTTTTCAATTTGTTACATGATTTCCAGGAAAAAAATTCTTGATACAAAATATTTTGCGATTAAATTATATCTCCAGAGTTGTTTAAAAGTTCAAAAAAAAGTCCAAGTCCAGACTTTTTTATTTAATTTGCTAGATTAGGCTTAATATCAAAAAAATTATATACTTTTGGGTTGTCAAATGGAATAGATTTGCCATTCACAGAATTTTCTTGCAATTTTAGCATAAATTTCTTCAGTATTCAAATAATTAATTCAGTATTTAAAGCCTGGACTTGGACTTTTGAATGAAAATTTAAAAAAAAAGTTCGGACTTGGACTTTTTTTTTTAAAAATTTTAAAGTCTTGACTTGGACTTGACTTGAGACTTGTGACTTTTAAAATACTCTGTATATTTCTATAATTTTTTTTTCATTTTATTAATTTCTTTACGAATTGATATATCATTGAAAGATAAGCGTAAAACAATAACATGATCATTTTCTTAAAATCAAGCTGAAGTGAATATCATTAAATTTATTTTAAAATTTACATTATGATTTAACAAAATTTTTAAAATTTACTGACTTTTTTTAAAATTTACTTTTTAGTCAATTTTCATTTATGAAAGATCCAAAAACTTTTACAAATTCGTAAAATATTATGTTTCTCTTATACAAAAAATCGAAGATATTGACTTAAGCCTGATTTTAAAAAATAAATTATCATTTTATTGTTTTATACTCTTTTTTTTAAATGAATTTTATAAAGTCAACTTAAAAAAGAAAAAATAACAAACAAAAAGACAAGTATTTTTAAATCAATAGAGAAAATCTAAAAGTAGAAAAAAAATAATGTTTGTCAAATTATGGTATGATTTTGGCTAAAAAGATTTTTGAAAATTTAATATACTATTTTTTTGCTGAAATTTGTAAATAAAATTCAAATGACTAAGAAATAACTTGGCTTATTGAAAAAAAGTAAATTAAGTTTATGGTTTTATGAAAGGTTAGTTTGACTTTTTCTGATATAAATTCGTGTTGTTCACTTGCTGTCTTTCTTACACTTTCACTTTTAGTTAGAAACAAAAATGTAAAAAATAAAGCCAAGATTGATTTGCAAAATAATCTTTAAATTTTTTAAAATAAATTAAAAAAAAATCCAATTTATTGATTAGACAAATGTATTTTAACTTTTACATTTGTTTTTTGTTATTAAATTTTTCATTTTAATAGCAAAATTAGGAATAAGAGTTTATCATTTCATCAATGTTTTTTTTTAAATTCAAATATTTTAAATATTTAAAAAAAAATTTCATGATAAATTTTCAAGTCAATTTTGACATTTATTTTAAATTTTGATTTACCAATTTATTAAAAAGTTTATCTACTAAAACATGATAAAAATACTGAAAATTCCATTCTAAATCTTGGAAAAATTATTCCAAAATCTTTAAAAAAATTAAAAAAAAAAAGATTCTTTGTTAAAATATTAAAGTCTCTTTATTATCTCAATTACTTTGGACGCAGTATACGTTATCAGCTTCAGTACAAATCCATTTAGGTGATGTATTCTTTGGATAAGGAGAAGTGTCAGATTATTGAAAATAAACGAATATCGGCAACTTATAGTTTATGATCAATTTTTGATGCTCAAAATGATCAAATAAAGCTTAAACTATTAAATTAATTAAAATTATTATAAAGTATTAATGCAGAGATACATTTTTTGATTTAACATACTTTATCAAATCTTATGGTAAAATCTGCAAATGTCTGCAAAAAATTATCCACTTAAAATAGCATCATTTCGATGATATACACTCTGCAATGAGAATTTCGATTTGCTGAGTTTATTACCTTTTTATTTAGCATATAATGTTAAATCCAAAAACATATCTCTGCATTAATACTATTAAATAAATACAATTTATTTAATATTTTAAGCTTTATTTGATCTTTTTGATCATTGACTTCAGATTGCCCAAAAATCTCGAGATTTTTGTTTATTTTCAATAATCTGACAATATTTAATTTATATTAATATTAATTTATTTAAAAATTAAAAAAAAAAACAAGATGCAAACAAATTTTTTTAATTGAAAAATAAATTTTTAAAATAAATTAATATTACTATTATGTTTCACTATTTCAAATATTAATTGAATGTAAAATTAATCCAGAATTTTTCGATAGAATTATTTAGTGATGAAATCAAATATCAATATTCGGAACGAAATTTAAATAACTAAGAATTCGGAATAATTTAAATAAAATATTTAAAAAAAATCCAAAAAAGTTAATTGAAAAACGATTTAGGTGAATTAAATATTTAAATTGAACAATATTTAAAATAAAAATTTAAATACCAAAAAAATTGAATTTGATATTTGATTCACTATAAATTTGATTTATATCAGAGTTGTTTAAAAGTCCCAAAAAAAAGTCCAAGTCCAGACTCTTTTTTTTAATTTGCTAGATCAGGCTTAATATCAAAAAATTTATATACTTTTGGGTTGTCTAATGCAATAGATTTGCCATCCACAGAATTTTCTTGCAATTTTAGCATAAATTTCTACTTCAGTATTCAAAATTTTAAAGCCTGGACTTGGACTTTTGAATGAAAATTTAAAAAAAAAGTCTTGACTTGGACTTTTTTTTTGAAAAAAAAAATTTAAAGTCTTTGGTCGGACTTTTGACAACAAAAAACTCGTGACTTGGACTTGACTTGAGACTTGTGACTTTTAAACAACTCTGATTTGTATATTCGATTTTTCTACAAATCTAATCAAATATTCGAATTGTTGAATAATCGAATATAAAAATCAAATTTTTAAATATTCGAATAAAGTATTTGAATTAAAAAAAATTATATTCGAATTTAAAATATGAATTTTAAAATTATTGAAAAATTATTTAAATACAGAACGAATCAAATGTTTATAATAACAAAAAATACAAATAAATGACAAGAGTTATATTACTCACTAAAAAAGAACAACTCACTAATAACAATAGCTTTACCAAAATTTTCTGGGCTTATCCTATCTCTCCTGTCCCAGACGCTGTACCCAGAACTTGAAAAAAGCTGTTCAGACGGAACTGACATTCCTAGAGTGCAAAATATTCTAATAAAAGCCTGAAAATATAGAATAGCATAATTATCTTATTAGTTTTTCAAAACTCATCTAGATCAATTTTTTTAGGAGAATTTTTTTTCCCGAATTTATCAAATAATGAATTTTTTTTTCATTGGAATTTATTAATCGAATTTAAAAGAAGTCGAATTCATTATTCGAATTGTAAAAAATTCTAATATTGAATTCAAATTGTTAAAATATTAAATTCAATATTTGAATTTTTTTGAAATTCGAATACTGATTTCGACTTCTTTTAAATTCGATTAATAATTTCGAATAATGCATTTGAATCATTTACAATTCAAATAATAAATTCGAATTTTTCAGAAATCAGATTTCAATAATTAAAAATTGTGATTTTCAAATTTAAAAATCAAAATCTTGATTTTTAAATTCGAAATTTGGAATTAGCTTTTTTTCGAGTCTCGATTTGCATAAAAAAAAATTAATTCGATTTCATCCCTAGAATTATTTGAATGAATCAAACCTTGAGTTTATTAAGTTACCATTCAATGGTAAAAGAAAAAGCTTTTGATCCAACATTTTTCTCTTTAAGATCCTCAAAGGCCAAATGTATAATTTTTCAGTTGATTTTTGGTCATTCGGAGTGTTGTTATACGAAATGCTGACGGGCTATTCACCATTCCATGGCGAAGATGAAGAGCAGCTGTTCCAAGCAATACAAGAATTTGATGTGCTTTACCCGAACTCGATAAGCGAGCAGTCTACCTATTTAGTTAAAATGTTACTAGAGCGTGATCCGGTTAAGCGTCTTGGAATGAAGACGTCACCTTACGGTGATATTCGTGAGCATCCGTTTTTCAGCAAAATAGACTGGGTCAAGCTGGAAAACAAACAAATTGAACCGCCATTCAAGCCCAAAGTAAAGTCTGTTTTTGACGTGTCCAATTTTGATCCGGACTTTACCAGCGAAACGCCGCGTTTGTCTCAAATCGATGTCAAACTACTTAAAACAATTGATGAAGAAATCTTTAAAGATTTTAGTTTTGTCATGAAGGGCTTCAAAGTATAAATCAAACACCAATTTTTTTTTTATATTTTTAATCAATGACAGTAAATTGGATATTTTTTATTTTGTAAAAATGGAAGGTTATTTTTTTTTCTTATAGATGTTAGACTTTGAGACTGCTTCTTGTGGGACTTCATTTTCGTTTATTTTAATCAATAAATTCAATGCTCAGATATTATGTAAGTTTAAGTTCCATTAGAATTCTTTTTCCGGTTTTTATGCTAAATTATTTTTCTATAAATGGTTAAATAAAATTAAAAAAAAATTCTATTTTCTTATTTTTTTGTTTAAATTAAAAATAAAATGAGATTGAGTTCAAAATTATTATTTTAACACTCAAAGGACCAAGGGGTCTTAAAGACCCTTTTTGATGCTTATTTTGCACTTTGCTCATTATATTTAATCATTTTTGACAATTTTTTTTTCATCAAATCTAAAATCAAAAAAATATTATAATTAATTCATTTTTGTTTTAAAATCTTTTTATTTTTCTGGAAAAAAAAATATATAAAGGTTAAGGCCCAAGAGGGTTTTTTTGGACCCAACAGAAATATTGTCTTTTTTTTTGTAAAATAAATTGAAGACCAAGCTAATTATGCTTTAAATTTCAAAATCTACTTGAGTTAAATAATTCCTTTTATAAATTACAATTTTATGAACCATGTCTCGACGAAAGGCTGCCTTACAAGCCCTTGAACTTCTTAGAAATGCGAATGAAACCCAATCAGTAGCCTCTGATGATGATGAAAATGATTATGAGGATAATGATGACTTTGATAATGATTTTGAAGATGAAATGGAAACAACAAATCAGCCTAATGCTGAATATGATTCAGATGAAGACTCTGATAATGAAGAAAATGAAGGCGAAGAAGAAACTGAAGAAACTAACATAGACAAAACTTCGAAAAATGGAATGATTTGGATAAGATTGTAAGATGGAGAAGAGACAAGTCTTCGAAAAAAGATAAATTACAATATTTTAAATTTAGTCGGAATAAACAGCTGGATCTTGTATAAAACTTGTAACAGAAGTAAGATTTCGTGTCGAATGTATTTGAAATCATTGGCAGATGAATTACTGGAAATGGTAAATAAAAGTGTACAGCCTACAACTCCAATTACTCCAGTTGCTTCTAGAAAGTGGTTAGCAAGCACTGAGATTGGTTCATTTGCAAAAAAAAAGTGTCAAATTAGGTTATGTAATGGAAACAAATCGAACTTTAATTGTGACAAATGCAAACAATTTACATATGGTCCTTGTCTAGGGGAGAAGGTTTTTAAATCGATTTGTAAAAATTGTTACGATCAGTGACTGAGAATTTAGATAAAATTTTAATTTTTTTAGATAAAAAAATTTTTTTCTTGAATTTTTATCAAATTTTTTTTTATAAAAAAATTAAAATTTTATCTAAATTCTCAGTCAAGAACGGATACGTTGCCTTCCGGTCTAGTCAACTATCTTAATCACGAACACTTATTTTTATAATTTTTCTTTTACAGCTATTTCTATCCGTAATGTAAACTTTATTTTGACCTAAAAATTTAAACAGGATTTCTTTTTTCAGTACTTTTCTATGTGTTATGTGCAAGGAGCTACCATAGGTGACCTCCTAGTAGGCCATCTCCGCAAGCTAGTCTTGCTGTAGCTTATATATATTATTATTATTATTATTAAATACTTTTAGGTTTTTACTTAAATCTTGACATAATTTTTTTTGAAAGTATAACAAAAATGATAAAAGACATTTATTTTTGCAATCTGTAACATTTTTTAACATAATTTAAATAAATAATCTAGTTTATTTTATCTAAAAAGCAAATCTTATTTTAGGGTTTTTCTGGACCCCTTTGGTCCTTAACGTAATAAAAATAATTGGGCCTTTGAGTGTTAAATCAGAATATTTTTTTAGTAAATTTTATCTAAACTTAATTAATTCAAAAAATTAACTAAATAATTTGGTCTAATTCCGACAGAAGTCTTATTATTTTTGACAAAATAATGATTCATGTCAATTTTAAAAGTATCATTAGAGGTTTTAATTAACAAGAAAAAAAAAAATATTTTTTTTTAATTGTAAGGTGGTAGTGAAATTCGGACTAAAAATAATTTAACCAAAGCAAAATAGCTGGATTGGGAAAATGTTTTTTTTCATATCATGTAAACATGTTACATTAAGATTATTTAAATTAAACCAAAGATAATTTTAATATCTAAAGATAAACTCTTTGATTTGAAATGGTATTTTAAAGTGATCATCAACTTCAAGATACCAGCAAAATATTTTAAAGATCAAAAAATAAATTGACAATTTTGAAAAAAAAAAAACAAAAAACTTTAATTTAGTATTAATCATCAATACTTGAATTATCGTTCTAAATTGAATTTTTTTTATTTTTTTTGCTTTTGTTTAAGCTTTAATTTTTAAAATTTATAGTTGAAAATTTTAAACATTCATTCTTAAAATAATTGTTAATAATTGAAATAAAAATAGTTTTCAATTTAATAAAATATTTTGAAATAGTTTTGCTCTAAACTTCATAGCTGCATTATAAGTAATATTTTTTAATAAAATTTCAATCAAATTTTGGCAACTTGAAGTTCATGATCATGATCAAATGATCAAAACTTAATTGATTAAAATCTTAATAAAAATGATCAAATTAGCTTTTTTTTAATTTTTTTTAATATTAACCATAAGATGTTTATTATTTTAATTGAAAAAAAAACAAATCTTTTTTTTTCTATTTGATCTTTAATTGATTGTTCTAAAATCTTTATTTGAAAACTTTTAGGACAAATTTTAAATCGACATTAAGCTGATTTGAGAAGCAGTTATCTAGATAAACAATTAAAATATTTTAAAAATTTTAACAATATTGAATTTTTTGAAGGAGAAGTCGAACCACAAGTTAGGATGTCAAAATTATTTCGGGGGTCCTACTAAAACACTGACCCCCAATTTTTTTAAAAAGCAAAAATATTTTAAGACGTTTTAATATATCATTTAGTTTAATTTTTTTTTTTGTTTTTTGAAAATTAAATTAGTTTTTCTCTTAAATTTTTATTTTTAGTCAAAATTGAATATTTAAAGAAATTTAAAAATCTTTTATTTATTTCAAAGATGTACATGCTTAAAAAAATAAAAAAGATTTACATAATTTCTAATTTAACTTAATTTATTAATTATTAATAAATTGAAAATAGTTTTTTTTTCAATTTACTATGATTATTTTTTCTTACGAATTACAGAGACAAGTCATCGTCATAAGAGAGAGGTCCTCTGCAGCCATCACCAGTACCTCTAATATTATATTCTCAAGCCAACTTCGGGAAAATACGGGTCCAAACTGACTGGATCAAAAATTTTCTAAAACGCTCTAAGATTTTTAATTAAAATGAATTTCAAATAAATTAATTTAATATAATTAAGAAAAATAATTTACTTTATGGATACAAATAGATTGAACTTAAATAAAATAGATACTGATATTTCAAAATTTATTTTAAATTTTAAAAATTTCAAAAAATTCGTTTGAAAATATTTTATTTTATTAAGATCCATAAGCTATCATTTAAAAAAATTGAAAATGCAAACTAAGACCATTAGAAATGATACAAACAACATTGATAGTGGAACTGCATTTTTCACGAACCAATATGGATCAATTTCTAGACAGGAAATAATTTGTTAATTTTAAATTAGGTTACAAAAAAAACTTTATTTGAAAAACAAATTATAAATTTAATGAATAGAAAATAATAATGAAATCATAAAAATGTTAAAAAAATTTAATCAATAAAATTAAAAAAAAAATCTAAAAAAAGGCTTATTTTGTTTACCTTTTTTTTTGAAAAATTCTGCAGCATTTGCAATTTTGTTTAAAGGTGATGTAATATCTAAATAACAAGGTAATAAATAAATTAAAAATTTTATGAAAATTACCTTGTTGGACAAATTTAGGGACAAATTCTTAAATTTTTTTATTAAATATTAAATAAAATTGATGACTATTGAAATTTACCTTGTTGGACAAATTGAGGGACAAATTCTTAAATTTTTTTCATTAAATATTAAATAAAATTGATGACTATTGAAATTTACCTTGTTGGACAAATTGAGGGACAAATTCTTAAATTTTTTTATTAAATATTAAATAAAATTGATGACTATTGAAATTTACCTTGTTGGACAAATTGAGGGACAAATTCTTAAATTTTTTTCATTAAATATAAAAAAAGAATTTATAAAATGATGAAATTTACGTATTTGGACAACTTGAGGACTTGAGTCTAAAAATTAATAAAATTAATAAAAAAATTTATTAAGGCAAAAGTTGTGAATTACTTATTCCTAAAGTCTCTTCAATTTTTTTCAACCTTGAATCCAAATAGCCCATATATCCAATATTTGAATTCAATTTATTTAACACTAAAATAATATTATTAAATAAAGATATGAAAAAATCGTAATTTTAAATTACTTGCTTGTTGTTCGTCAAATTTTTTTTCAATTGATTCCACCTTTTTCTCTAGCTTATTGAGTCCTTCGAAAAAAAATAAATTAAAGACAACTTAAAAAAAAATTGAATAAAAAAATGCTCTAAAAGAAACTCATTTTGTACTTTTATCAATGCTACGAGCTACCTGATTTATATTGTTGTGTTGAGTCTCCTCAGGACTCAGTTCATTTAGCTTACAAAATTTTTTTTTAGTTGCAAAAGAATTAATTAACAAAATTACTTCACTGATTAAGCATTTTTCGGCCATTTTGGTTGCAATTTTTAAGTTTAAATAAATTTTAAAGTTTTAGTTTTAGTTTGGCTCGAAAAAAATTTTGCATGTGCTTTAAAGTCAGTTGAAGGTCTTAGTTAAGAATTCAATTTTTTTCTAAGCGATCGAGCAATTTTTCTCTTTTATTAACAGAGAGAGGGAGAAATAGCTTTTCTTAACTAATGAACACATTTCTAAGTTAGGTCTAGAGATTCTTTTATTTTTCAATTCAGAAAAAAATTTACTTTCATCTATATTTCTTAAACTTTCTAGTAATTCGTCATCATTTTCATTATTCACTAAATTTTCTTCCTTTTGATGGTTGAGCTTAAATGAACGTGAAGAAACATGAATTTTATCATTTCGGAAATTTACTTTTAATTTCATGAGATGCGTTTCGTCAGCCATTTTGTTTGATTTTATTTTAATAATAAATGTTTAAAAAAAATATTTGATAAAAATTTGTTTGATTTAGAAGGTCAATTTAAACTTTTTAACTTGAGGCTAAAATATTTCTTAAAAGGAAAATTAAAATTGGGCCAAATTGTTTAATTCATAATAGTTTAATTATTTAAAAGCGTAATTTTCTTATAAAATATTTAGTGCAAAGTAAAAAAGGTTCTCAAATTTAACTCAAAAAAATTCAATTTCTTAATCAATATTTATCTCTAATAAATAAAACATTAAAAAAAGGTTAAAAATAAATACAATAAGTATGATGTATTTTAGATTATTTTGTTCATATAATTTATTTAAAATTAACAAATATGACCAAAAATTTCACAAAAAAATTATCCACCAAATAGCATTTAGATTTTTGATTATATTTTAAAACCAAATATTCCTTAAAACCAAAAGTAAGTGTATCTGGCATTCAAAATTAAATTAAATTATTAAATTCCAAATAATCAATAAAATGAAAAGATCGATCTTTCCAACCAAAACTTTTGATATAAAAATTCCAAAAAAAACTCTAAAAAAATCAGTTTATAAATTTAAACTTAAAAATCGCTTTAATCAATTGATTGAGAAAATATTGCCATCTTTTCCAAATAAAAGGTAAAAATACTGAAATTTTGGTAAAACCATTTTTTAAAATCAAAACTGTTGAGCAAATATTGATGATCAAATAACCTTTTATGATATTTTTTTGAATGTGAAAAAAAAATTCAGGCTAAATTTCAGAAATGCTAACAATTTGATTTATTGGATTACTGAGATCTTTTGAAAAATATAATAAATTTAACACAAAGTTAAAAATATAACTCTGCGCGGACTTACTATTTTTAAATTAAAAAAGAATTATTGTAGAAAAAAAATCAGCTTTCCAATGGTACTATTTGAACACATTGATTAAAAATTGGGATTGCTAGCCAATTTTTTTCCCTTTTCAACTATTAAGAACTGTTTTAACAAATTCTTATTTAAAAAATTAATTGAATCAAAAAAATTCCTATAAGAAGACTTAAGCTGTCCAAAACTGTTCTCAACTCAACTATCATTTTTTAAAATAAATCTTTAATTAATCTGGTTTGATCAAATAAGTAAATTTAATTTTTTTAATTTTTTCAAAGTAATTTTTTAAAAAATTGGGATATATTTTACCACTTTTGAAAAAAAATCCACTTCTTTTTAAGACAAAAATTGAGCCAAAATAAAAATTATTTAAAATATTTTTTAGATAAAGCCAAAGTATTTAAATAGTGTGTAAAGCTTGGATTTAATTTAAAATAAAAATGAACTGTGAATATTCCCAATTAACCAAAATTTAATGATTCTTTAAAGATATTGGACTAAATTTCATTACAAAATCATTAAAGTTTCATTAATAAATCATCATATAATCATCAAGTGGATTTTTTTAATTTATTTTATTAAAAAAAAATATTTAATAAATAAAAATTATTAAATTAGTCAATTAATTAAAGAAAATTATTTTTTTTTTAATGCTATTTTTTTTACCATAATTCCATTTTCTGGAATTTTTTTTTGGAGTCTTGAATGATCTGATTAACTTACTTCATCTTGATCAAAATTGACAGTTGCTTTCGATTGACTACGACTGGTCTTGGGAGTTACATTAATTGAATTAAAGTTCAATGAAAGTTCAAAAGCTTAATAAATGAATTAATATTCAATAATGTTTTTAACGGTAAATCAAACATATTCGATTAAACCATTATAAAGTTGAATTGCCGAAATTTTTGATAAAATCCTGTCCTTGAATAATAGGTTTTCGTTCTTTTACAAATTTCTCTTTTGAAATAAAAGAAATGATTTTTAAATCCAAAAAAAATAATAAAAAGATCATCATGATCTTTATACCAATTAATATAATTATTCGCGTATAATATTTTTAAAAAACAAAAATAATGTTTTCTAGAACAAAAATACTGATGTTAGTGTCAATTATTTTTTGTTAGTACAATTAAATTAAATAATTTAAGTTTCAAACGTTTTATTGATTAAAAATTATTGATTTGAGAATTACATCTAATTGTACAATAATTGTTATTAAAATATAAAGTAAGAATTGTCAGACATATCGTAAATTGCTACAAAAATATAAATTATAAATTATAAACTAGTTATATGATTAAACAAGATAGAGACTAGCTCTCGCGTTTTGGCTGTTGGATTCGTTGCGAAGTTTTCGAAGGAACTTCTGTAAGAAGCTGTTGTGATAAGCAGCCTTGTTTGCTTTTCTTGTTTGGAAAGGGAAGCGTGCTTTCAAGCGAAGGTTGCGTGGTAGACATGACGTGATGGGATGGTTTGGGTCAGCCAGAATTCTATTGAGTGTTTGTTCGCAGACATGGTCTATAAACTCGGCTATTGGGAGGAGTTTGTAGGAGTCAGCAGTCTGATCATCGATTCCCATGATTCGCCATAAACGGGAGTTGAAAGCGTTCATCTCACACTTGGCAGCAGCAGAGGTTGAAGTAAGCATTACGGCGCTGTACGTAAAGTGGCTGAGACAATATGCTCGGTATACACAAATGAGCATCGGCGTAGACCAGCCATTGATTTTAAGCTGCTTGAGCAAGAACTCGACAGGGCTGACAATTGAGCGTACACGTCTCCATTGGAGATCGAGGTCGAGCGAGTCAGAAAGCTCAAAGCCGAGATACTTATAGGACTTGACTGTCTCAAGCATTTGGCCGAGCAGATAAACAGGAGGAACACTTGAGCCGAGTACGCGCGGGGGATTAATGAAGATCATTTTGCACTTGCCCACGTTTAAGCGCATCTTATTATCAACACACCAGCGTTGAACGGCATCAACTATCTCTTGAGGGACTTTGCCAAATGTGTTTCCTACAATGTAGGCTAGGATATCGTCGGCGTACTTTAGTAACTCAACTCCAAAAGGCAGGTACTCATTGATGTCGAGTATGAAGAGGAGGAATAGGATAGGTCCAAGGACACTGCCCTGAATAACACCAGCACGTACATCTCGCCATTTTGTTGCCTTACCTCTGTAGACAACTCGTTGCTTACGATGTGACAGCCAAGTTGCAATCCAAGTGATTAGCCATTGAGGAAGCATAGACTCGATCTTGATAATGAGTCGCTCATGGTCAACTAAGTCGAATGCCTTGGCGAAGTCGAAGAAAATTCCTATCACCTTCTGGTTCCCACTGTCTATAGCTTTTCCCCATTCATCTAATACCATAATCAATGCATCGGTGGTGCTTCTACCAGTTAAGAAGCCAAATTGCTTGTTAGTAAGAAGCCTTACACGAACAAGGCGCAATATCTGCTTGGTGATAATGCGCTCCATGATCTTACATGGTGTTGAAGTGATGGCAATTGGTCGCATGTCGCTAGGTGTAGCTGGATTCTGCACTTTCGGGATTGGCGTGATGTTACCAAGTCGCCATTCGTCAATGACAATACCTTTGTTTACGCAATGGTTAAAGATGGTAACTAAAGGTGAAACTAATTCGAGTCTTGCTGAGTAAAGTAGCTTTCCTGAGATGCCATCTGGGCCAGCCGAGGTTGACTTCACGTTGCGAAGTTGTTCGCCTACGTTGGTAAAGTTGAAAACCGGAACGTCGGGTGGCAAGGCATCGCGACGAATAAAGCGTGATAAGTTAGCTTGAGTCACTCCTTGCCAAACAGTATCCGAGAACTGCTCGTTTAGTCGTTCGCCATACTCAGGATCCGGTGGGAGAGTGGTTGGTGGCTTGCGCAACTTGTTTGCATGTTCCCACATGCCGGCTTTACTCCTCGTATACTTCTCGCGGTAGAAAGTAGCTTTGCGGGTGGCGATTAAACCTACAATGCGAAGAGCAAGTTGATCACGCAGGTTGTGTTCACCTGCAGAGTGTAGACGCTGGCGTTCACGGATCAGCTGCTTGATTTCGAGATTCATCCACTCTTGGTCACCCTTAGTCTTAACGATTCGCAATGGCTGGTGAAGGTCTTGTGCGTTACGAATGGCTTGCATGAATCGGTTGATGGAGCTGTGCGGGTCTGTTTCAATGTCAGCGAGAAGGGCATTGGTGTCAAGCTGTCGTATTGCAGCAACTGTGTCGCGAAGTTGACCTGATCGGATTAAAATTTTTCGTCCGGAAGGTCTGGTTGCCGAATAAAGGTGTTTTGGGGCAACGGCCATGACGATTCGGTGATCGCTGCAGCTCGGTTCGTTGTTTTCCGAGTTTGTACTAGCCTCGTCAGCTAAGTTGAAATACTGGGGTGAGCTGGTTGGTGGACCGAGTGGGTTACGTGTCTCGGAGATGTAACAGTCAGGGGCATTTGAGAGAATTATGTCGAGGCATTTTGCAGCTCTAGTTGGTTCACGATTGATTTGACGTAAGTAGAACTTGGTGCAAAGTGGTCGAACGTCTGCTCCATTGAAATCACCAGCCACGAATATAAGAGGCTTGCTGTTGCTCGAGCACTTAGTCACTGGTTCTTCAAGGGCATGACACAATTGACTGATCGAGCTACGAAGACGCGATACATTAAATTCTGGAATGTAAACGGCTACAGCAAGTACGCAGGAATAGCCTCTTGGAAGACGATGTGGTCGGGTGCGAGTTATCGTGAATTCTAATAAGCCGAGTTTTTCCCGGCCTTCTTCTGTATGCCAGCCTTTAATGATTGGTGGTGTAGCAGGTAGTCTAGTTATGGACTCAGTATAATCAGTTCTCACAAGTACCATCGTACCCCCACCACGTTTACCAATGCGCTCGGTACTCTCGGTGTTATATTGTTTCAGCTTGTGAGTATTGCTGTAGGATAGCTGGGCACAAACAGAGGCGACTGAGTCGGAATTAAGCCAAGTCTCGGTGATAATTACAATATGTGGGCGTTCGTCTTCAAGTATCTGTATGAGGTATGGGACTTTATCTTTCAGTGAGCGCGCATTTGATACTAAAATGGTTGGTAGTTGACGGGAGAGCGCAGAAGATTTAGATACAAATGGTGACGCAAGTGGGTTTAGGGTGCATCGGCTGGCAAAGAGCTGATGAGGCGCAGCTCGGGAAATTCGGCGTACTCGTCATAATCCATGCTCTTTCTTGGCGTTCTCGGCGATAACTTTGTGCTGAACGATCACATAATTTTTGGCAGCAGCTGACTTGGCCAGATCAATACAAACTATGGTGTTACGCGATTTGTGCAGGACGTTTCGGTATTGTTCGAGCAACTTATATGCTTCAAGTTCGTCGTTTAGCTTTCTAATCTCTTGTCTTTGCTTAATGAAAGCGGCTTGTTGCGCAGGCGTGCGATCCTCACGAACCATAACATTAGCAAAATCAGCTGCTCTGTGACGAGAACATGCTTTAATCGCTTTATCACGGTCAGAGGGATTAGAGAAAGAAACAAGAACAAGACTTGGGTTAGAAGAGGACAGATTACTTGATTTTAGACGACGCACACTTTTGATTGTTGAGGCTTGAATTGGTGATGAGCTCGGTGATAATCTGGACTCGTTGACTTCATGAAAAAAATTGTTTGACTAGGTCGTTGTCGTTGCTGGTCGGGGATTCAGAGAGGCCAGAAATGATTATGTTTTGCTCTCGTTCTTGACGATCTTTATTTTCGGTGGCAATAAAGTTAACAAGTTGGTGTTGTTGCTGTTTTGATTCAGTGGATTGGCCGGCAATTATAGCTGCAAAGGAGACTGGGGTAGAAGTACCGGTTGAAGGGCTGGATTTTAGTTGTATCAGTTCATTTGCTTGCATTTCATTGACTTTTTTCAAATCGACAATTTCTTGTTTGAGTGTTGCGATTTCGTCGACCACTGATTTAAGTAGCGAGTGGTGCCATCTGACCACCTCAGAGTGGTTACCTTGCCCAAGAGATGGCCAATTGCTTGCAATTTCAATGATGTCTATTTTATCGGAGCTCATTATGCGCCAAAAGCAAACAGGAGTAATGTCAGAAACTGCGTGCTTAAAAATATTTTCACAATTGAATGTTCAAAAATACAGCAAAATTGAAACTTGCAATAATTTTTCTTTTTATTTTTCTTTACTTTGACTTAGTTAGTGTCAATTATTTTTTGTTAGTACAATTAAATTAAATAATGTCAATTATGATTAAGTTAGTAACTGTTTTATCTCTTTGACACCTAATTTGATTTAATTGAAACAAATATATGTCCAAAAAAACTTTTTTTCAATAATTAATTAAAAACCTTCTAAAGCTGATTCCGACAAGATGAGTTTATTGGTGTTTTACATAAAGGAAATTTTTGAGCTAAAGATATGTTAGGGCTGGACTTACTAATTCTGTTCCATTACTTCTTAGACTGGTAAATGAGTAAAGACGAGTTTTCGAATCTAGATTTGTTAACTATCCAACTCCATAGTGTAATTGCTACCTTGTCATAGACTCTTTTTTCTCTGAAAACTAAACCGATATAACTTTTGTAACTTTGGTGTCGATTTTCTGCCTTTCAAAAACGATTTTTTATTTCTTTTCTTCTTTCTTTTTTTCTTTTCTTTTATTTCCTTTTCAAATTATTTAACTATATTTTTTAATTCTTATTCTATTCAGTAACTTTTATTTTAATCATTTTTTTTATTTATTTTTATTTTTTATTTTTCTCTGAAGGAGCTAACACTCGATAAAGATTTACAAATAAATATAATAATAAATAAATAATAGACAATAAACACTATTCTCCAAATGTTTTATATCGAAATCCCAAACAACTTAAGCAAAGATGAGTCCATTAAACCAGAACAATTTAAAAAAACTAGAGGAAAGGGAAAAGTTTACCTCCCTTTCTTTATTTTTCGTAACTTAGAATCAGTTCAAGGAAATCTAGCTATGACTTTTGCCGATAACGATTGGACCTGTAAGCGGGCCACAGAGAATTTGCCTGGCAATGTCATTTGGTATCAATGTACAAAATGTACAATTCGTTTAAAGCTTTATAGTTTTAACGACTCTATCCTTATTGAAATGACAGACGAGGTTCATGATCATTCAAAATGAGAAAAGCAAAAGACGAATTATGTCATATGTAAATTGTTAAATTAAATTTTTGCTAAAAATTTGGCGTGTTAATGATTGAATCAAAGGGTGTTTTGTACTTTAAATTGTTTCTGGAGGAGTTTTGAAGCAGAAAGTCCTGGATCTCCTGAGCTATTATTTCATGGCTTTGTCTTGTGGTGATAAATTTAGAAAAAAGCTTGTTTGCTCTGTCATCAATCAAGTCGATTCTTAGCTCTTTGTGGATTGTTTTTATACTTGTCTTTAGTGGAAAATACTTTATGACTCGCAACACTCGATTTTGCATTTTTTGCATTTCGGCTCTTATGTTTTGAGTGCCTGACTGAAGTATTATAAAACAGTAGTCGAATAATGATCCTATGAGCGACATGTATAAAATTCTGTTGATTTTAGAAGATGTTCTCCATTTAAAACTTTTAATTTTCCTGATTAGGTTTATTTTGGAAATTTGTTTTGAATTGATAATTTTCAGATGTTCTTTGTAGTTGATTTTGGGATCGAGTTTAATACCAAGGAAAGTTGGATTTGGGTCAAGAGGAATATGTGAGTTTCCAATTTTTATTTTCATTCCATATCTTTTCTCATAATTTTTTCGAAGTCAATTTTTTCGTTTCTCATAATCCCCATTTTTTGCAGTACTCAATGATTCTATTCACTGCCTTTTGAAGAATTATTTGAATTTCCCTTTTACTGGTCCTGGATACCCAGATACATAGGTCATCTGCGAACAAGGCTATTTTTACATCAGGAGGAATAATATTAGCTATATCGCTAAAAAACAGAATAAAAATGGTAGGGGATAGGCAACTTCCCTGAGGGACTCCACATTTAATAGACTTATCTTTTGAAGTCTGGCCATTGTAGCTGACTCTGAAAGAGCGGTTTGTGAGAAAGTCTTCAATCCATCGGAGAAATATTCTATGAAGATTGTGTTCTTTTAATTTTGCAATTATACCATTGTGTGATGTTTTGTCAAAGGCTTTCTCAAGATCGAAGAAGATAGCTCCTGTTAGTTGATTGCGGTTGAATCCATCTGCAATTGTTTGGTTTAATCTCAATATGTGATCTTGGGTGCTTTTGGATTTTCTGAAGCCAGACTGACAAGTTGGTAGAATTTTTGAGTTTTCTGCCCAGTCTTGAATCTTTTGATTAACAATTTTTTCGAGCCATTTGGCTAAGCAACTGAGGAGGGAGATAGGCCTGTAAGAGTCTATACTATCCGGAGGTTTATTTTTTTTAAGAATCATGATAATTTTGGATTTTTTCCAAATTGAGGGTATGTGGCCATGATTAAGAGAGCTGTTGAATATTTTGTGTATTTCAACAAGTTTTGGAAAAGGGAGATTTTTACATACCTTGTTGGATATTAGATCAAAACCAACTGCTGCTCTTGATTTGGTTGTTTTTAGCGTTTTCATCATTTCATCTCTAGTTATATGCATATTGCTTCCTATTGGAAAGATAGACGAGCTTTGTCTCACGGATGTTTGACTATTAGTAAAAATGTTTTCTAAATTACATGCAAATAATTATGCAATTTCGGCTGGATCACTGGTAGAATGGTTATCATTTCTCAGATTTATAGATTTTTTATTACTATTATTTTCCTTATTTATGCTCAGAAGTGCTTGCCAATGCTTCGATTCCGATTGATTGAACTCTTTCAGATAAGTTAGTTTGTGTTCAAGAATATAATTTTTATGTCTAGATAGCTCCAATTTCAAATTACGTTCAAGATAGTTAAATAATTTTTTGTGTGCTGGATTGTTGTGTTTTTGGACCAACCGTCTGATTTTTCTCTTGAATTTTATTAGCTTGAGAATGTGATAAGGAACCGCTAATTTATTGTTTTTAAAGTTTTTTATTTCGTAACGATCAGTAGTGATTTTTAAGGCTTCCTGGATATCATTTGTCAAATTTTGGACTGATGTGTCAATACTTTTTGGACAGAGTAAAGGGTAATTTAGTGGTGGTTTAGATCTAAGGACTTCTCTAAATTTCTGCCAATTAATTGTTTCAAAAATTTTTGGATCAGTTGAAATATTTTTGAAGCTGGCTGATATTGGTAGGTGGTCACTTATTGAGGCAGGAAGTACTTCAAATTTTTCGAAATTTTCTAACATGTTTTTGGAGCATATAAAAAGATCAAGAATATTCTTACTTCTCTTGTATGTTGGTGTCTCGTTATTCAATATAAATAGATCCAGTTTCTCAATCGTAGAAAGCAAAACATTTCCTTTTTTGTTGGATTTAGGACAAAACCAGTTTGAATTCCATGCATTAAAATCACCAACTATTATGAAAAATTTGAAGTTATTAGTGGCATATTCAAAAAGTTTCTCGTTGAGTTCAGTGGATGGGCTAGAGTAATGCGAAAATAATGCTAGCTCATTTCCGTGTTTTAAATTGATTTTGTAACCAACAGTTTCAGGAAAATTGTCTATTTTAATTGGAGAACCTTTTATTGATTTTTTAATACATAAAGCTGATCCACCACCTTTTTTTTCAATTCTGTCTGATCGTAGAGTTAAATATCCATTAAAATTTAAATTGTTATCTTTTTTGAGAAAAGTTTCATTTAGACTCGGGACATCGCAGTTAGTCTGGTTAATTAAATCAAAAATTTGAAATTTTTTTGAGTCGCTTTGAATAGATTGACAGTTGAGATGCAAAATCTTTAAAAATTTAGACTTGTTCATTTTCATCTTCCATTGTATTGTTCATGTTCGGATCTTGATCATCTGATTTAGCGAAGAGCATTTGTTCAATTTCAAAGCTGAGTGATGAACCAAGGTTGTCATTTATTAATTGTAGAAGAGGCTGTGGGTCTTGGTGTAGCGATGCACTTATACTTCTGAAATTTCTGAAGAGTTCAATGATAAACTTTAGTATATTTATAGTTGGGGGAGCTTTGGATTGATGATGTCCCAATCTTGTATCTTTATTAAAAGAGGATTCTATTTTTTTGAATTCTTGTTTCTTGTCATTTGATGAACCTGATTGCTTGTCACGTAATTTGTTGCAAGCTTCAATGATTTTTGGACATGATTTTGAGCAGGCAGCATGGTTGCCATGACAATTAATACACTTGAAATTTGTTGGATCTTTAATTGGACATGTTTTATATGTATGGTCATTTTTTTGTGCACATCTCATGCATATTTTTTCTTTTTGCAAGATTCTGCTTTGTGTCCAAGTGCTTGGCAGTTGAAGCATTGAGTGGGCATTGCCTCGAATTTTCACTGACTTACTCTAATTTGCGTATGTCCGATTCTGATAAATCCATTTTTTGTGATTTCGCTAAATTTTTCCTGATTGGAAGTGACTGCCTTTACTATTGATAGCTTAAGACCAGTTGATTTTTTGGTCATTCGAAGGACATCATCAATATCATAGGTTTCTTTGAGAAATTTCTTGCATTTTTCAGATTCAACGTCGAATTTAATTTCTACATTGTGCAAGGCAAGGTAAAATTTCTTATTCTTGAGTACTTCTGTGATTCCATACTTGAAAGCATCACTTGGCCATTTTCTCAAATAGTCAATTTTAGATTCATCTTTTGTTTTTAAAATTAATTCACCTTTTGCATTTATGAAAGCAGCTGAAAGGTTGCTGTCAGGTTTTAATTTATCTAAGTAGTCTTGAAGCTCAAAATAGTCCATATATTGATCAGGAAATTTCTGGTTATTCTTGAATTTGATTGTGTAAACTTTTTTTGGGTTCGGCATATCGTAGACTTGATAAAGAGGGGCTTGATTTTGATTTGGTTGTACTGTGTGACTGTTTGTGCAGAGAGGATTTGAGTTGGATAGGCATTGTGAGTATGTTATGTAGTTGTCATGTTCATTGGTTGGAAAAAAAGGTTGAGAGTTTTGGTGTTGCTGGCTATTTGCTTGTACTTGATAAGAGCGTTGAGAGTTTTTTGTGGGAGCGTAATAGGGAGCGTGTCTATTTTTTTCTAGTTGTGGAGGATAATATTTAAAGCTATTACTAGGGAGGTTAACTGGGTTGGACACTGCATAGTAGTGGTCGTCTAAAAAATGATTGGTTTCGTGGACCATTCGTGCAGTTTCGGATAACTGCACGCTCTTCGTTTGATTCAGCACTTTTGAAATAATTTATGAAAATTTTATTACTTTTCAATTTCAATTACGATTTTGTATTATTTTAATAAATAAATACTGTAAACTCTTGCATACTACTCTAAGAGTAAAAGTGGAATTTTGGCTTTTCCTCCAATTGAAAATTGTCTTTTATTCTAATGGAAAAAGGTTGAATAAGAATAAAAATAAAAAAAAAAAATAATTGCTCATCGTTTTCCATTAGAATAAAAGACAATTTTCAATTGGAGGAAAAGCCAAAATTCCACTTTTACTCTTAGAGTAGTATGCACGAGTTTACAGTATTTAAAAGTTTGAATTCCTTGAGTATATTTCCAAACATGTTACAATGTTTTCTTCTATTTTTTCAATTCTAATTTTAATGAATAGATATCTTTTTGCTTTTTGATAGAATTAAGGGTAAATTAATCGAAAAAATATAAAATTAAGTAGTCTTAGCATAGGATATTTTTTAATTTATCATTACCGAAAAAATCTCAAGTTTAAAAAAAATTCAAATGGAAAATAATAAAGTAAATGATTTTCTGGATACTCTGAGTCTGTTTACAAGAATGCTTAATTTTTTGGATAACCACTTTCCTATTCTACTTTCAATCAAATCAGTTCAAAATATCTTTTCATTTTTTTTTCTATCTAAATAAAAGAATTATAAACAATTTTTTTACTAAAAATTTTGACAAAACTAGAAAAAATTTTAATACCAAAAAAAATTCTGTAAAATTGTCCATCACCATTTTTTTCTCCATCTCATGCATTGAAACAATTGAAAACTTAGCTTCTTCTTACCAAAAAACTAACGTGCAAACAAGCTCAAATTTGAAATATTATTTAGTGGGACTAAGTAGGTTGGTTTCTAATGAGAAAGTATTGCTTAAATTTTTAGGAGATAAATTGGTTGAAGAAAAGGACAAAAGTATAAGCCCATTATAATATATTTTTTAAAAGTACAAAAATCATTTTCAGATAAATACTATTGATTCATTGTAAAAAAAACAATTGAAGTAATTGTAAGGCGGGTTTATAAATGAAAAAAAAAGTATGCCTTTAAATAGTTTATTAAATAATCTTTGAGCTCTAATAATTAATAGAGTAGATGTAGTAACTAAAAATATCTTTCCCAGTACTGAGATTGGAATCATTATTTAAACCCATGATTTAGACTTTTTAGACAAGATGTGAGCTAATAAACTAATGTTTATATCAGCATCTAGAAGCGTCTATCTTCTGAGATACGTGACAAGTATAAGTTTTCATAGTTATCACCAAAATTTTTATAAGCTGAAAAAAATTAAACTTAATTTTAAACATTCAAAGTCTAATTAACACACTTTTCTAACGTGTTAAAAATACATTTTAAAAATTTATTAAAAAAGGTCGACCAAAAAACTCTTCATAAGCCTTAGATTAATTATATATTATATTAAACTATTATATTATATATTAATTATATTAAACTTAAAATAAAATGTAAAACTAAATTTTTGTTTTTTATTTACCAAATGAGATCCGATTTTGTATTTTAAATATTTTCATTTTTATTTAATTTTAACACCGATTTTTTGAAGAATAAATACATAAAATCAACTATGAGGGCATGTCTTAAAAGCTGGATATTTTAAAACCTTTAGACCTCGAAATTAATTAGAATGTCTTTTATAAAGATTTTAATTTTAGATTAATTGAATTGTAGACGTCTCAAAAAAGAAGTTTGTTTTGCACAACTAGAAGCTTGTATTCACATGCACAATTTATTATATTTATGTTTTTCAGTTTAGTTTTTTTTTTTATATATTTTTGTTATTATTTGGTTTTGGATTTGGACCTTGTGTCCCAATAAAAATATTAAAAAACCTTATTGTGTTTAATCCGAAACCCTCGAGTCCAAAACGATACTTGAGAAGTCTGACTGGAGAGTAAAAGCCTACCAGCAGACCCAGAAATATTACAGAATGTATAAATTTTTAAAACGAAATGGCTTACCAATCGAAATTAATATTCCTAATTATCAGAATTAATTAATAGAATCCGATTAACTTTTATCTCAAGAAGAAAAACGTGAAAATCGATTGAATATTCACTTTCACTGCTTTTTAATGAAATACCCAAGCCACTGATACCTTTTTTTACAGTCAACTAACAATTCGGGTTTCTAAGATCTCCCGCAGTCAAGAGACCTGATTATTCGTTTCTCATTAAAATAATATAACTAAAACAAAAATGTTTAAAATGTGAAAAAATTTGTTAATTTGAGTTGTTTTTTTTCATTTGTTTCTAAACTTTTTTCGATTTCTTGCAACTAATTTAGAAATTGCTGGTTATCTTCAGGTTTAAGCTGATAATAGCGGCTCTTTTTTGATATAAAAGATTGCATATCTAATATATTCAAAAATTGAGTCTCGATTTTCTTCTTATGGGTCAGTTTCACGACGTTCTTCAAGATTTTTCTTTTTAATGATTTGGACAATCATGTAGCGTCAGTTAAACTTTTCGCTGTTTTTTAAAAAAAATTGTTTTTAAATTACCTGGACAATTAGAAATACAGGTGGACATTTAGAAATATAGGTGGACAATTAGAAAAATATGTGGACAATACACAAAAAAAAATTATTTATTTTAAGTCAATTATTCAATTTAATTAATTATCTATTTAACTTTTTATCTCAATCAAAAAAAAATTTTACTTTTTTTTACGTAAGTTAGATTTAGGTGAAAAAACTTTTTCATTTGATTTACATTTTTTCTTTCTTCCTCTTTTTTTTGGGGTCTTTACTTTATTTATTGTTTCACTGACATTCTCGTTTTCAGTAATTATATCAACTGTATTCCTCATTAAATTCCGTCTGACTATAGACCTGACATGTTCAACTTGTTCAATTTGGTCATCTTGTTCATAAAGAGGCAAATCAATCTTATTGGAGACTTCTCCATCTTCTATATCAACATCAAACTCTTCCTTTTTTTTACCTGGCAAAGCATCATACAATTCATGCATATTAAATTGATCTGATTCATTAAATTTACTAATTTCTTCAATTATACCATCAGCAACATCACTTCTACCACTTATCGACACTTAACGGCGCCATGAAAATTCGAATAAATATGATTGCAAATAATCCCTTGAAACTCCTCTCATTACTTTCATGTGAACTTTTGCTGCGTTCCAAACCGACTCTATACTATTTGTATGAACTCCATTTTCTGGATTTACAAAGTAGAGTTGATGATTAGCTGTGAAATGTTTAAAGTTTTTATCTAAATCGCGTATACGACTGTATGCACTCCAATAATCGGAGTAAATAATACTATTCGGCAAAATAAATTGATAAATTAAAAGCATCACGTTTCGGTACAACTTAAAAAAATAAACTCTTTTGTACCTTGCTCGTACATTCCAAAAACCCATATCTGTGCCTTTTTTTAATCCTTTCCTTTGTTGTGCTTCACTTTTATAAAAAGTTACTCGTCTATTTCTATTATTTTTCCAGCACCACCTATCTTCAAATTTTTAATATTTAAAGACGAAATCGCAACATTTCTTAAGCGCTGTTGTTAAGAAATGAGGGTTTGACGTTTATATAATTTTTTAAGTTGTGATGTTTTTCTAATTTTTGCGCCAAGATTGGAGAAATAAATCGTTCTTATCTAAGACAGTCGAACGTTATAAAAAGTAAAGTTTAAAAAATTTGTCCACCAATCAGACATATATGATTGTCCGGGAAGGGTACATGACCCCAAATAAGTATGAATTTTCTTGAATAACGAAATCTTAAGACTAATCCCTACTTATTGATCAATTAATATTTTGAAATGTCACACATTTACCTTTGTAAAATAAAAAAAAACACGAAAAATATTATATTAAAAAAATTATAGAAAAAACATAGCCAACCAAACGTAAGCTTATAGTGGACGCGTCCAAGAGCCTGGAAAAAGAAAACAGTGCATGGGCGAGCTCCCAACTTTCGGAAAGCTTGGAGTCGGCTAATTTGATCAGCAATAATTTCAGCAGCGGAGACTATTGTGCAGTTTTCATGGGAAAATCTTGGGCCAGATGTTTAATATTGGACATTGGTCCGCTTATGGCTGTGGTAGACTGGAAAAGTTGGCAGACAAGTTTAATGTCATGCCTCGCTATTCTATCAAAAGGAAGTTTTCCGGTCTTGATTCCAAAAAGCTTCTCAGTCTCGATCTAAAGGCTATTAGTGTGTTTGAGAATTTTTTGTGCGATACCAGCAAGGAATTTACTGCAGATATTATTGATTTAAAAAAAGAAGAGACCACTGGTGAGACTTTTAATGAGATAGAGTTGTAAATGGTTAAAGTGAATGTGCTTGATTTGTGGAGCAAAAATAAGACAGATTAAAAATTTTGCTTTTTTTTTCACTAAATTAAGTTTTTTCTGATTAGACTTTTTCTTTTTTTTTTGCACTAATTTGAACTATTTTTTTCGGCCGATATCTTACAATTTGGAATAAATTTTTGATTTAATTTCGTTTGTTTTTATAAAAAAGTCTGGATACTAACCAGGTAGAATGGAACATAAGTTAATTTCGTTTAAGCAAAATGTTTATAAAATTTAAATTTTTTAATGAAACAAAAAAAAGACCTCTTGGAGACTGTTTATAATAAGTCTTAAAAAATAAGGGAATATGTTACCCTGAATAATCACTTATTCATCAGCTTGTCAACTGATGCACAAAGATATGTAAGAATTATACTTGTCACGTATCTCAGAAGTTAGACGCTTCGAAATGCTGACATATACATTAAGCACTAAGCTCACATCTTGAGTTAATTATAAGCTCGTGTTCTTGACACGAGCATATAGGTATAAATAAGAATTCCATTCTTAGAACTTCAGAACGTTCAATATCTTAAATAAAGCTTTTAAAGAATAACATTGTTTATTATAAACCGTATACAATTGGTAGCAGCGATAAAAAGATGATTTTTTTTATGGTACCCATTTCAAAAGATTACCTCGAAAAACTTAGTGTACAAGAACTCGTACACTTAATAAAGACACAAAATGGGTCTTTTGAGAATGAATTCCAGAAATTAGATGACGACAGCGAATTGGTAAGCTGTACAGAAGCCGAACAAATGGAATGGCTTCAAAATGTTCAAAATTCAGGAAAACCTAAGAAGATGCTTATTGAGCTACTTTTCAAAAGAGCTGAGCTATTGGCCAGTATCAAAAAGATGAAAATAGAAGAAGATAGTTTTAGGAATTTAAATCAATCAAAACAAAGTGAGGAAGGAGCAAAGAGCACCCTTCAAGAAATGGCCACTTCATCGAAAACTTTAATACATGAGGATGTATTACAAGAAAACGTAGGATTCGGACTTAGGGAAACACGAATCATAAATTTTAAAGTCGACGATATACCAAAATTATATGGAAACGATAGAGATAAAGTAGATGAATGGATATACCTAGTAGAAACTGAGGCTAGGACCCAAGGAATTATTAGAAGTAGGCTAATAGATTGCGTTACAAAACTCCTAAGAGGAAACGCATTACAAATGCTTAGAAACATGCAAAAAAGAGATGAATCAGTTACGTGGGAAAAATTTAAAAATCAATTATTAGCAACCCTGAAACCAGCTGATGTTCAGAGAGGGCTAAGATCTGAGCTAAAAAGTATTAAATTAACTTCAAATTTTGAAGACAACATAATGAAATTCCAGACAATTGCAAACAAAATAGATAAGATAGATGAGTTCGAATTAGTCTGGTTCTTTCTTGAAGCCCTTGACCCAAGAGTTAGGGCCGAGTTAGAGAGTAAAAATGTAGAAACGCTAAATGATGCAATACGGCATGCAAGAGTTTTTACAAAAGGATTGAGCAATTTTAGCAAACCCACGGTTGTCAACTATTCAAGACAAAAAAATTTTAATAATAAGGATTCTTTTATGAAACCATCCATAAATGGAAAAGAATATGTATCAAAATTTAGAGGTCAGAAATTTGACTACAATGGAAAAGAAAAATTAAGAAGCCAGAATGAGCTGAAGAAAAACTTAATATGCTTCGGATGCAAAAAACCAGGTCATAAAATTTCACAATGTAGGCTAAATAACAATAACAATAACTATAAGCAATATCGTAATACAAGAAGGGTTAATATGGTTAAGGAAGTTAACAATGATTCAGACAATCAGAAAGAAAATCCAGAATATGTGTACACATGTGATACAGGGAACCTTTTATATATATCAGCAACTATAGATGGTATAACACTAACTATGGCACTTGATAGTGGATGTACAACTTCGATATTAAGCAGAAAGTTTGTGGAAAGAAATAAAATCACCGTAAAGGAGTCAGATATTAAAATTAAAACGGCTGATAATAATATTGTTAAAGTAAATGGTAAAACAGAAACATTAAAATTAAATATTGAAGGTCATGTATGCGAAATCGAATTCTTAGTAATCGATCATGATGACAGTGATGGGCTGCTAGGTCTTGATTGGTTTATGCGTACAGGAGCTAGTCTTAACCCAAGTGAAAGAAGCTTAAAGTTTCCTAGTGAAGTAGTGTATCTTGAAGTTTCAGAAAAAGAATACTGCAACAAAGTGATAACTGAAAACTTGACTGATGAAAATTGCCCTGACGATTGTTTTTCAGAAGATTTAAACAATTTTAACGAAGATTGGCCTTTAGAATCATTAACTGGAAAAATAGAATTAAAACCGATAGATAATCTAGATGCCAGTGAATATCAATACTTCAAAGAATCTATAGACTATTTAAAAGATAGATTCGCAATGAGTATAAAAGATATAACAAGGAGTAAAGTCGATAAGCACGTAATTAGAACAACAGATGAAGTCCCAATATTTCTAAGACTTTATAGAAAATCCTTAAAGGAAAGAGAGATATTACAAGAAGAGATAAAGACAATGCTTGAAAATGATATTATTGAAATTTCAACATCACCATGGTCTTCACCTGTGGTGTTGATACCCAAAAAAGATGGAAGTAAACGCTTTTGTGTAGACTATAGAAAGCTAAATCAAAAAACAATCACAGAATCTTGGCCATTACCCAGAATCGACGATATTCTATCAAGGCTGAATGGTTCAACTTATTTTTCAACATTAGACTTGATATCGGGCTACTGGCAAGTAGAAATGCACCCTGACTCTAAAGAAAAAACAGCATTTTCTACACCCGATGGACATTATCAATTTAAAAGACTTCCTTTTGGTTTGAAAAACGCTACCGCACAATTTAGTAGAATGATGTTTCGCATATTTGGAAATATGTCATTCTGTGAGGTTTATTTAGACGATATCATTGTCCATTCAAAAAATATTGTAGAACACAAGGAGCATATTAAATTGGTTGGAAAAGCATTACGGGATAATGAATTAAAAATTAAGCCAAACAAATGTCACTGGTTTGCAAGAAAAATCAAAGTCCTTGGATACGTAGTTACATCTTCTTCAATTGAGATGGATCCGTCTAAAACCCAAACAATTATTGAAAGAAAACGCCCTCAAAATCTTAAACAAATTCAAGAGTTTTTAGGAGCAACAAATTACTATAGAGTTTTTATAAAGGACTACGCTAAAATTTCACAACCTTTATATGTATTACTTAAAAGAGATGTTAAATTCAAATGGGAAGTTGAACAGGAAAAAGCCTTTAACACGCTTAAAGAAACTCTTACATCTGAACCGATGCTAAGACAACCTGATTTCAAGAAAAAATTCATTTTGCACACAGATGCATCAGGATATGCTATGGGAGCTATCCTGTCTCAGCTGGATGACAGTGGTAAAGAGTATGTGTGTTCATATTCTTCAAAACTCCTTAAAGGTGCTGAGAAAAATTATAGCGTTACAGAACGCGAATGTTTGGTTCTCGTGTGGGGAATAAAGAATAATCATACATTTCTGTATGGACAAAAATTTGACGTCGTTACGGATCATATTGCCTTAAAATGGTTAATGTCAATTAAGAACCAAGTGGGAGACTAGCTAGATGGTCTATTTTCTTACAAACATACGACTTTAATATTATATATAGAAAAGGAGCTAAACATGGGAATGCTGATGCTATTAGTAGACCAGTACTATCATGCAGAACCTTATGTGAGAGGAATACAACTTTGTGCGATGAAGACTCAAGAAAAATTCTTGACGTTTACATAGATGAACCACTTTTAAATTTTCTTAAGAATGGCAAACACTCCCCGGGATTGTCAACAAACCAAGTAAAAGGAATTGGATAAGAAAAATCGGTGCGAAAATAGCAATTATTAATAAAATAAATGTAACCATTATAAATTCAGTCAATTCTTTTACGATCAATTCATTAGACAGTGAATTGGACAAGTTGACTTTTGGACACGATTCTTCGATCAATACGTTTAACTTAATAGACTACGAAAAGAATTTTTATTTTTCTAAAAATAAAAGTAACATTGTAATATCAGATTAGTTCTACATATACACTACGATATATACAGTTCAGATTTTGATACAAAATTCTTGCATAATATAAACGAGGTGATAACAAAAATTTATCGTTTAATAGAAAAATCAGGACTCCTGAGAATTATTATAATTACAGTCGCAGCATTCATGAGTTTAATTTTTATTTATGTTATAATAAAATGCAACTCTCGCTTATACAAATGCATAATTAAACGTCGCTTAAATAAAAGCTTAAACAAGCGAAGTAGTGCGGAAACGAAGCCAGCAGATGTGCTGATTCAATAAATATTAAAACAATTATAGAATTAATCAAAGATTTATTTTATAAAGAAGCAATTAACAATTAGTTTTTTTTAATAATCATTTTATTTAATCAATTAATTAATTTTCAATTATATTTTTTTTTTTTTGTCAAACTGAAGTTCTAAAAATTGAGTTCATCGAGGACGATGCAATCTTAAACGGGGGGATATGTTACCCTGAATAATCACTTATTCATCAGCTTGTCAACTGATGCACAAAGATAAGTAAGAATTATACTTGTCACGTATCTCAGAAGTTAGACGCTTCGAAATGCTGACATATACATTAAGCACTAAGCTCACATCTTGAGTTAATTATAAGCTCGTGTTCTTGACACGAGCATATAGGTATAAATAAGAATTCCATTCTTAGAACTTCAGAACGTTCAATATCTTAAATAAAGCTTTTAAATAATAACATTGTTTATTATAAACCGGTTACAAATAAATATTTTCATCATCAAATAAATCAGAATTTGGCATCAAATTTTTACTCAGATTTGTCATCAAAATAAAATTTTTCCACCAAAATTAAATTTTTGTCATCATAAATATTTTTTAACAACAAATAAAAAATAACTTAACAAAATATTTTTTTACATCAATTTTTTTTTCTCTAAATCAAATAAAAAAAATTACGCTTCAAAAAAAAATAAATAAAGCATTTAATTAAAATTTTACTTCAAAACTAAATTACTTTAAATTGAATCAGCGATACGTTATTTTTTGTAAAATTTATGGAATTTTACAAATGAATTATAAATACTTATACCAGTAGTCTTGTAAGCAAATAATTGTATATTTTATTTTCAATCGACATATTTCAATTCAAAAGTCAAATTAAATCAAAAGATAGTTCAAAAAAGCCCAGGATTTGAAAATGAAAAAAAATTAGAAAAAATTTCGATGATTTTGTAAATAATGAAAGCATATAATACCATATGATGTAAATGAAAATAATTGGTTATAATATAGGAGAATTTTAAATGATTGTCCAAGATATTCGAAATGTTAAAAATGCAAACATTTTATATTACATTGCTGTTCAGAATATTTACTAAAATTCTGACAATGATAGAACACTTGATGTTAGTGAAAAAAGAACTCGTGGTTGACCTAAACTAAACAAGTCAAAAAAGCTTAATTGAGATGGTTTTTTTCTTTATTTATATATTTATTATTTATATAATAATTATTGAAATTAAAAGAAAGTAATAAAAATAACATAAACATATAAACATTAACATTTATATTTGGTTTTTTGTAAATTATCCCCGTTTTTTTTGTACCTGAAATTTATGTTTCCAGGAAATTATCCCCGTTTTTTTCATTCCCGTGGCAAATTATTCCCAAAGTAAATTATATCCGAAAAATGACTAAAATAAAAATTAATATTAAATGGAAATTATCCCCGATTTTGTTATTCCTGTTTTTAAAGAGAAAGAAATATTCAATTGGTTATTTAATAAAAATTTATTTGACCAATTGAGAAAATTAAAAAAAATTTTTTTTAATGAAATTAGAGAAAAATTTAAAAGAATTAAACTTGATCACGATTTCGTTCTAAGGACGCAAGGTGCATATTGTTTGTCTCTTCAATGCGAATTTTTTTTTTAGACGGTTAGTTGCAAACTTAATGTCATTTTTGTTGATACGTTTACATTTGAGATTGTTGGATTTTCAATAATTGTTAATTTCATTATTAATCGCATCTTGGGTTAACTCAACTAAACGTTTTGATATATTTGATTCCAAAGAAGCTTTTTCTCCACGTTTTTCCTCTCGCATATTTTCAAGAACTTGATTATTTTTTAAACTTTTGATGTAATCAAACTCTTCGTCGCTATTGCTTTCATTGGTACATAAAAGTATAATAATGATAAAGTAATAAGCAAAAAAATGGATTTCTCAATTTAGCTTTAATAAACATTGTGAGTTCTTAAATAGTTTTTGATCATGTTTTGAATAAAGTGAAAAAAAACTTCAGTCTTTTTTATTATTGAATTATTAAACAATATAATTTAATTGGAAAATTAAATATTTTATTACAAAAAATTTTACTGGTCTAATATTTTTGGATTCGGAAATTATTTCAACGGGGATTAATTCCAGATTTTCGAAAAGGGAATAAATTATTTTGGGCATATTTCGATTCGGGGACAATTTCCTTATTTTTTAAACGGTTATAAATTCACGGGTAGTAATTATTTCGGGGACAATTTACAGACAATCTTATATTTAAAAAAATCGAATGCTACTCAACTTTTGTTATTTTTACATCGCCTACAAGGCGTTTATTGAATAAATAAATATAAAAAAATTCTATTTTATATTCCAATTGTTTGGTTATAAAAATTATTTTATTTAGTAGTAGTAGTAGTAATTTTGACTGTAGCTGGCTAGCCAGCGAGTGTGCTGATAAGGCACACTAAGACAGCTGATGTGATTGATTGCAGCTCATCCAGCAATCAATGCCTGCTTTAAAGCTGTTAACATTGGGGGCTTCAACTAATTCATTTGGCAGCGAGTTCTATATGTTAGCGGTTCTGTTGAAAAAAAAGTTATGTCTATGTTGGAGCCTCGATATTTCTTTGTGATATTTGAGGCAGAGACCTCTTCCTTGGATTTTTGTGACATTAAAATTGTTGCTTTTTTCAACCGATTCTATTCCATGCATGAACTTGTATAATTGAATTAGATCACCTCTTTTTCTTCTTTCCACCAGATTTGGAATGTTCAAAGCCTTCAATCTGCTTTCATACGGTTTGTTTCTAATTAACGAAACAAATTTCGTAGCTCTGCGTTGAATCCTTTCAACATTCTCACAGTCAGACTTGAGAATTGGAGACCATACAGGCACCGCAAATTCCAAAAGAGGACGAACAAAAGTTAAATACAAAGATCTTAATAACTTACAATCAAAACGAGCGAATGACTTCCTGATGCGACCTAACACTTGATTTGCTTTGTTTGTAGCCTCTATCACTTGATTTTTCCATTTAAGATTTGAAAATAACTCCAAGATCTCTTTCGGTTTCTGACGTTGCTAATAGCTTACCATTAATAAAATAAGGAAATTTTTTGTTTTTATGACCATAATGCATAACCACACATTTTGATGTGTTGAAGAGAAGAAGCCAATCTTGAGTCCACTTGAGAATTAAATCTAAATCTGATTGTAGTTTCGCGGCGCTTATTTCTAATACCGTTTGCGAGAAAATTTTAGTATCATCTGCATACAATTTCACAACATTCTCTATTCCTTTAGGCAGATCATTGATATACAAAACGAACAATAGTGGACCAATCACTGACCCTTGTGGTACACTGCTAAAAATCTCAACCAAATCCGACAAAATTTAACCTTGAATAACTCGTTGTCTTCTATTTTTCAAGAAAGCTTCAATCTATTTTAGTGTCAGACCATCAAAGCCATACGCTTTCAATTTAGCTATTAGTCGTCTGTGCGGAACAGTATCAAATGCTTTCGCAAAATCTAGCAGAATCACATCAACAGGAATACTTTTGTCTATACTCATTGAGATGAAATCTAGCGTTTCCAGGAGATTAGATGTACATGACTTTTTCTTAACAAATCAATGCTGTTCTTTAGATATAATATTATTCTTATAAAGATAGTCTTCCATTTTGGTTCTTATTATGCTTTCCATAATTTTGCAAGGAATTGAAGTTAAAGACACAGGACGATAATTGCTTGCCGTTGATTTATCACCTTTTTATACAATGGAGTAATATTTGCTGATCTGAATTGAATTGGAAGCTGACTATTCGATAATTTTTCTCTGAAAATCAAAGTTAATGGAACAGTAAAGGCTCTGCACAGTTTTTTAGCAATAACGGATGAAGCTTGTCTACACCACATGATTTATTTTGATTCAGGTCTTGTAATTTTTTGAAAACCATTTCATAACTAATGTCATTTGGCTCAATGTCAATATATTCTGACTAGTTTTCAATAAATTCAACTTCAAAAGGAGGAAGCTCACCATCTTGTTCAATAACAAAAACATCTTGAAAACATTTATTAAGAAGTTTTGATATCTCTTTCGGTTCTTGCGTTAATTCATTGTTTGACTTTTTTAATGCTTTGATAGATTCTTTGATAACTTGTTGATCATTTAGGTATTTGTACAATATTTTTGGATTCTTCTTATCTTTTTCAACTAAATTCTGTTCATAAGTTAGTCTGGCTCTTTTTATTTCTGATGAGACTAATTTACAGATACGCTTGTAATCACTATATAGATTCATATCCTTCCATTTAGATGCACATTTCCTATATCTAAGATTCTTTTTATCTCTAATTAAGACCTTGAGTTCATTTTTTTATTTTCAAATTTTTTTACCCTTCAGTTACAGATTTAAAATCTGTTTTCCGAAAATTAGTCAAGAATCTCTTTTTTTGAATGCAAATGAATGAATATTTTATGGATTTTAGAATGACTTTAAAAAAGTTTGTTAAGTCAAAAGATAAGATGTTTTATAACCAGATGAAAGATTAAATTATTAAAAATAGACAATTTTTGATAAAGATTAGCTCTTCCAATTCCTATAAAAAAGTGAATATATATTTTGTTTAATTTTAAACTTAATTAATTTTAAAAAATTAACTAAATACCTAGCTACAATAGCGAAACTACATATAGTCTCGCAGTGCGGGTCTCCTGTTGAAGCTTATTATTATTATAAAATAATTTAATCGAATTTGTCAATTCCGGCAGAAGATTTATACATTAATGATTCACGTCAGTTTTTAAAGTATCATTAGCGTAGTAAATCAAAAAGATAAAAATATATTTTTAAATGAATTATAAGGTGGCAGTATAGTTTGGAACAACCCGTTTGCCCGTTTTTTTTTGACCGATCTGCTTTCCGGTTAAATAATCAGACCGCCAAGCTGACCTGACAACTGACCGCCCGCTATAAAGCTGCCCGGCTAAGGCAGACACGGTGACGGTTTCTAAAAATTTTGGCCAGTTAAGTATCTGTTTGTACGGATCCCAACACTTTTAATATTTGATCGATAATTCTAAATCGTTTTGATTATAAACTTATTCAAAGTTTTTGAAAGGCTTATATTTCTCGCAATATTTTATTTTTTATTTATTTGTTTTCTGTACCGAGCTAGAGCTCCTTCAGAATAAGTTAAAGAAAAAATAAAAAAAAATAAAAATAAAATAAAAATAAAATAAAAATAAAATTAAAGTTAATAAAATGAGATAAAAAAAAAAATCAAAATAAAGTAAATAAGCTAAAAAAATGAAAGTTGAAAAGACATAAAAAGGAATAGATTGTTAAATGTGGCACATGTTTAAATAGTTAAAGTTTCAGGAAAAAGAAGAAATTACTAGTTAGCAATTACACAATGGAGTTGGATAGTTGGGATAGTTGGATAGTTGGGCTTCAAAATAGATCGAACTGCTGAATTTTGAATAACTTGTATTTTTTTAATGTTAGTTTCTGAGAATGAATTTAAACAAGGAAAAGAATAATCCAAAATTGATCCTATTAAGGATTTGTAAAGATTACCTTATGTTTCTGGTTTAAGACCCCATTTTCTATTTTAAAGATATTTTATTAAATAAAGTCTAGAATAACAGCGTTCTTTTAATTCATCTACCATTGGACTAAATGTAAGTTTTGAGTCTAACGTGATTCCTAAAAATTTCACTTTTTTCTCGTTAGTTAAACTGTTACCATTAATTTTAAGGTTAAGATTGGTTTTAACTTTTGTTTTTTTCTCAAAGATCATTTAACATGACTTTTCAACAGATATTTTCATTTTCCATTTGAAAAGCCATTTTTCAATTTCGTTTAGGTACTTATTAATCACGTTTTCAAGTGATCCTATCTTTTTGAAAATAAAAAAAATAGCCAAATCATCTGCAAAAAGAAGAGAGTACTGGCAGTTTGTTTTGTTCCTTTTTGGTATGTCATTTATAAAAATGCTAAAAAGAAGTGGACTAATTACTGACCCTCGTGGGACTCCTGCTTTAATAGGGTAGTGATCACTTAGATGACCATTTACATTTACTCTAAAAGATCTTAAGTGCAGAAATGATCTTATCCAATAAATAATATAAGGAGGTAGGTCAATTTTAATCAGCTAGTAATTTAAATTAGTCCATTTTGCCAAACTCAATCAAAAGCTTTAGAAATGTCAAAATATAGACAACATACTTTTTTCTTTCTATTAAATGACTCTACAATTTTTTGAATAAGAAAGTAAAGATTATCCACAGTGCGTCTATGTTTTCTAAATCCTGATTGCTCATGTATTAGTAATTTATTGTTCTCAAGAAAATTATATATTCTGGCGTAAATAATACGTTCAAGTAACTTTCCAACACAACTTGTCATACTAATTGGATGATAGTTATTTGGGTCTTGAGTAGGAGAAGATTTATTAGGGATCACTGTTATGGTTGCTATTTTCCAGGATTTTGGCACTTGGCCTAGTTCCAAGCTCATGTTAAAGAGTTGACTTATTTCAATTAGAGTCACTGTGGGTAAGTTTTTTAACATTAGTTTGTCAATAGGATCTAGACCACACCCTGCCAGTTCTTTTAGTTTTTTTAAGGCATTTTTAATTTCTAAAAGAGTGATAGGCTCGTTTAAATTGTTTTGTACCTTATTTTTTAGGTAATATCTTACCTCATGTGATATTTCACAATTATCCTCTGATTCGGCGAAATCGAGGTGAGGACTAAAAGTAGTGGCTAACAGATCTTCAAAGATTTTTCCTTTATCTATATCCATATTAAATTCCTTACCATCTTTCAAAAGTGATGGAATTTGTCTTGTGCATTTCTTTGACTTGAGCTTATTAATTTTTCTCCCAAAAAGGCCTCCTTGACAGCGGATTTTTTCCTGTTTTATTTATGAATTCGAGCCAGTTTTGGTTCCAAAATTCTTTTAGACTGTGACGTAGCTCAGATGTAAACTTATTAACGACTACCTTTAGAGAGAGACATCTAGATTTTTGGAAAAGCCTTCTTACTTTTCTCCTTTCCTTAATTAATGTTACTATATTTTTTGGTAAACTAGATTTAAAAAGCTTTTTAGAGTGGGGAATATACTTTTTTGAGCAGCATTAATGATATTTTTTGAGATCCGTTCATTTAGTTCGTCAATATTTTGCGTATAATAATTATTATGACTAGAAGACTTAAGTAAATCTTGGTAGAGATGCCAATTTGCTTTTTCAAAATTAAAATTAGAATTACAGGAATTAATTGTAATCAAATGTTCAACTGAGATATCTGCCTGAATGGGAAAATGATCACTCAACATATCATGATCGATCAGAACTTTAAAGTCAACAACTCTATCAGAGAGTGAGGATGGTATTAAAAAAATATCTAGGATTTCATAATAATCTGTCTTAAATTTATTATATGTTGGTGTTTTATCATTGATTACAGAGAGGTTGAGCTTGTTAATAATTTTCTCTAAGATAATGCCATTTTCATTTTCACTAGAACAACCTAAACTTTTAGTCTTCGCATTCAGATCAGATGGAAAAGTTCAAAAGAAAGTTCAATATTTGGTGGATTGTAAAGACTAAAAACAAAAAATTGTGTATTTTTTAAGCTTATCTTTATACAAAGAAGTTCTGCAGAAAATCTATCATATGAAAAATCTTGTTTAAATTCAATTCCTTCTTTTACTAAAATAGCTATTCCTCAACCATGTCTATTTCGAGCCTTTACTAATGATATATAATTTTTAAAATTAAAGTAGAAATTAATTTCACTCGGATTAACTTATATTTCATTTAGGAGGACAATATCAGGGCAATTTTGAGCTAAGAATTCCTCTAAAAGTTGAATCCTACTAGGTAAATGAAAACAATTCCAGTGTGTAATTACTAACTTGTTTTTTGAAAGAGACTGATTAGAAAAATTTCTTATTGAAGTTTTCGAAAGCTGATCAATTATTGTTTGATTGATGATTGTTTTATTTATTTGCATGATTATTAGTCTTTAATCTCGCCTTCTTCGACTTCTGTATGCGTTTGATTAAGAGTATAACGAGTTAAGCTACTCGTGCGTCTTTTTTGACTTTTTGATCGGGAGGCGTCAAGAGCAGCGCTATTCATGGCTTTCCAATTGAAAGCAGGATCAGTTTTCAGCTTGCTATCCTTTTTTGATGGGATTTTTATGTTGTTTTTGTTCACTTGAGCCTTTTCATTCCTTGATTTTAGCGAATTTGTTTTCTTATTAGGCACTGGAACATTTGATTTATTCACTGTCTGGCCGGTATTAATAGGTGCTGTATTAATTTTTGCAACAGGGATTCTTGATTTGGACTTCTTTGTAGCAGATTCTTCACTTAAATTCTCATTGACTACATTTTTTAAGGTCTTTTAAATCTTGATTAATTCCATCAAATTCAAAATAGTCAATCGCTAGATCATTTGGGGCAATTTCATCTTCAAGAACTTCATCCATATAAACTATTTCTTCACTACATTCTGTATTATTTTCAAGTAGTTTTGAAGCTAAATAATTCGCAGTATTACATTCTGCTTCTACATGACCTCTCGCTGAACATTTTTTGCACAATTTCCTAAAAGATTAACATCCGGAGTGAATGTGACCAAATTTTTTGCAAAAATTACATCGTTTATAATATCCAGCTAGTTGAACAAGGCATATCTGGCTTTCGATGTTATGAGTTCCGACAATGTCAATGAAATCGTCGTGATCGATTAGATCGTACTTAATTGTAACTTTAATCACTCCGTTAGAAACTTGAGTAAAATTCTCGAAATTGTACTTTTCATTGGATATAGATTGTATAGTAAACTTTTTGCTGATCTTTAAGTTATTTTCAAGGAATTCTTTAATTTTACTGTGATCAAAATTAGGTGAAAGCCAATGAAATCTTAGATTTGCTGTCATGGTCACTTCCAGAGGGGGGTTGTTTGTAGGTAATTTATCAAGGATACTTGCATCGTTTGCCATAGTTATTATCCCATCAATAGTTAGCTCTCTGTCAAATAGAAACTTTGGACTGTTTGTAAAGATCAATGTCAAGGTTTTTTGAGACTGGAATGGTGATATTGAGAACAGTGATGAAAGTTTTTCTGGGTTTAATTCCGACATTAGGCTTTCAAAGACGGCTTTACTTGTGATTTTCTGATTTTTAGAAGTTCGAATCCTAATACCGTTTGCAATAGTCATCAGGCTATCTTTTTTGTTCAAGTCTTGAAGTTGTTTGATTACGAGTCTGCGTTTAATTTCTCTTTTCCGTTGAAGATATTCGACGGGGTAGAGATTTTTTTGATCGCCGGTCATTTTGAACCGTGTTCCAACGTTGGGTGATGTCATGATTACCAAGACAGTAGTTTTTCAATTTTATGGTAATTTTTGTAATTTTTGTTATTGAATTTCTTAAAAATTGTAATTTACGGATCCCGACACTTTTAATATTTGATCGATAATTCTAAATAGATTTGATTATAAACTTATTCAAAGTTTTTGAAAGGCTTATATTTCTCGCAGTAGAAAAAATATTTTTTTTATAGAAAAAATATTTTTAGTAGTAGAAAATATGAACTAATTAAAGATATTTTTTTTCTAAGAAAAAATAATTTTCTTAATAGAAAAAAATAATTTTCTTTTTTCTCACCTTTATCGATTAAGAAAACTATCACTTAATACTAATTTACTAATTGACAACTTATTAATACTTTATCTATAAGTTTGATTAAATGGAAAATGAATATGAATAAGCTCTTGGAACTTGGATTAATTTTCCAGTACTTCTATGTGGCACAATTGACAAAGCCAAAGCGTTTCATCCTTTTGGAATATTACTCTCAAGAACTGAGACTCATGAAGATTTTGAGTTTATGTTTAGTACTGTCAAAAATCTCTCCGAACAATTATTCGATTTTGACTTTGATAAAGACAAACCGGTCAAAACGCGAAACGTAAAAGAGGAAGACCGGGAAAAAATTAATATTTTTTTTTTCGATTTTCTTAAGTATTTTTTCTATATTAAAAAATAATTTTTCTATAAAAAAAAATATTTTTTCTAATTTTTTTTTCTATTTTTCGAAAATAAAAATTCTATAAAAAAAAAAGGCTACTATTTAATTCAGTATCTAATAATAATTATTTAGTACCTAATTTTAATTAATTTAGTACCTAATTTTGATAATATCTATTTTATTTTATTGGCACCTAATTTATTTAATCAATATCTAAACTAATTGATAAGTATCTAATTTAATACATTGAGTATCAAATCAACATATGTAATTTTGATAAATTTATCAATTAATATGATCGATTTTTTATATAAATTTGTCACACTAAAACTAAACTTTGAAAAATCATTACAAAATATTAAAATGAGTGATTCAGAATCTTCTTCAACTTCAATTCTTCGACCTGCTACACAAAATCAGCCAGGTTTGGATACTGACGACGAAATAGACAGCATCGAAGTCGATCTAAAACCTAAGCGGGGCAAATCAAAAGTTTACGATGAGTTTCAACGCTATGCTTCTTATCAAGAAGCATTAAATATCGAACTCATCGATTCATCAAATTCAAATTCCACGGTCAATCAATCCAACCAAGTCTCAACTTCACATAAAGAAGAATCGAATATACCTCCTGGCACTTCTAGAATTGTTATTATTCCATTGTCAAATGTGAATACTAATAAAAAACCAAGAGGAAGACCACCTAAAATTCGCTATGAAGTTAATGAACAAACCGTTGAGAATCCAAGCAAACGAAGAAAAATTTCGAAAAACAAAAAAACAGATAAATTAAGCTCTTTAATAAAGCCGTTTAATTTTTTTCTCACATTTTTATTATTTTTTTTTTTACTTGAGTGTGATATTTTATTTTTTATTTGATACAAATATTATTTTATAAGATACTATGAAATTTTATTAGATATTTTTTTTTTATTTTTATAAGATATAGATTAAAATAAATTAGATACTAAAATAATTTGTAGCCAAAAAAAAATATTTTTTCTACTACAAAAAATATAAGCCTTTTTGAAATATTTTTTAAAGAATAAAAAAGTTATTTATTTATTTATTTGTTTTCTTTAATTGGATTTTTATTGCGCTTGATTTAACTACTTTCAAAAATAATTGACTTTCAATTTAAAAAAATTTATTGAAGCTAAATATTCAAAAATAGGATAAATTTGTTAAAAAAATTAGTAAAGCTTAAAAAAAGAGAATTTTTTTTAAAATTAATAAAGTAAACAAGATGTCCTGTGAATACTGCCATTCGATACAAGACGAATTGTATTTACTTACACTTCCATGTGGCTATTTTGTATGCTACAACCATATAAAACCTCAAGAAACGTTGTTCAAATGTCTGATTTGCCAAGACCATCTTTTTGTAAAGAAAAGTTGCTTTGAAATGGGCAAAAATCGCAAAAAACTGGATGAAATAGAATTTTTAGAACAAAAAGAATCAATTTTACAAACTTGTGATAAAATCGACATTTTAAAAAAAGACATCAATTCTTCCCTAAACGAACATTCGTCAAATGTAATCAGCCAAATAGACCTTAAGAGAGAATTATTAAAAAATGAGTTAAATGAATTAGTTGATCACCATCAACAGTCTTTATTGTAAAGTAAAGAATTCAAAAATGTTGAATCAAGATTTTTTGATCATATCGAGCCTCAAATCAAAGAAATCAACACTGAGAAAATTCGGACTTATTTGAGTCAAAGTCTAGATGATAAAGATATCAAGTCCAAAAATAAGTATCTATCTGAATTAAAAACTAAACAGTTTGATGAATTAATTATTAAATTGGAAAATTTTAAAAGCATTAAATTTATTGAAGAACAAAAATAATAAATATATTTTCTATTTACAGTCAATTGGGGTAAATGTGATAATTCTTTACTTTGGGCCTAAATAAAATCAGAAGGGAAAGAGCTTATCAGGAGATTTTTTTTTTATAAATGAAAAAACTATTTTTTTCTTTGATTCAGAAAAAATATTTAAAAAAAAATAAACGGTTCAAATTTTATAATGAAAAGAATACAAAACGGTTAATTATCATATTTACCCCATTGTATGGGTTAAATATGATAAAATAGTTTAAAATGCAAAAAAGAAAAAATTAAGAAAAAAAAAGCAAACATACTATAAGAAAATCAAAAAGAAATTTATTTACATTTGTGAGAACAATAAAATTCTAAACTTGGTTCGAAGCCTGATGGTAGACATTTAAAGCAAGACCAGTTAGAACACGTTTCGCATGAGATCCATTTGGCTTGGAACTTTTTATCAGACCCGAACTTTTTTTTACATTTAAAACATTGCTATTCAGTGCTCAAACATTCTTGTACATCTACATCTTTTGAACATCTTGGTTTTACGTTTTGAGTCGTTTGGGCTGTTGGTGTTTCACGTTTCCTTTTTTTCGCTTTCTGATTCAAATTTTTTTGATTTTTTAAATTTTCTTCTTCCTCCAACTGTTTCAAAACGTCGATTTCGGTAAAAACTTGTCCAAATGGTCTTTTGATTCTTTTGGTATTTTTTTTGGCTGATTCTTTATTTGAAGTTTGCAAGTGTTCTAATATACTCTTTTGTAAAGATTCTTTTGCCGCTTCAATCAAAACTTCAGTTCGTTTGGATTTTGTTTTTGACCGTGTAGATTGGCCCAAGCTACCTGCATCATTTACAGCTGCGTCTGACTCGTCTTGTAAAGTAGAAGCTTGTTCGAATGGAGCACTGACTGCCAAATGGCTTGATTTAATATTATCTTTATTCAACGGATATAAGCCAGTATTTTTAAATCCGGCTTTTGCGTCATTTTTATTAAATGATACTTGATAAAGCTTTTTTAATAACTTAGGAAAAGTTGGCTTGTCAATATTTTGTTGTTTAGTAGACGTATAATGTTGGTGCAAAATATTCTTTTATTCTCTTTTAACATTGGCAAAAACTCCGACATCCAGAGGCTGTAAAATATGGGTTGAATTCGGAGGTAAGCAAATCAATTTAACGTTATTTTGGATAGCAAGCTTTATAAGCTCAATTGAAATATGAGATGAATGTCCATCGAAAAAAAGAACTTTTTGTCCTGATAGTTTTGAGGTGTGAATAAGAAATACGCTTCTAAACCATTGAAGGAACTGTTTGGATTCCATCCAACCTGATGGTGAAGAGGTAAAAACAGTACCAGTTGGTCCACCTAAACACCATTTGTCGTATAAATTAATGGACTTGTAAACAATAAATGGAGGTAAATGTTCTCCATCAGCATTGCAGCAACAAACAACTGTGTAATTTGCTTTTTCATTGTTTCCAATTAATAGAACAGGATTCTTGTCTGTTTTACGGCAAATAACTTTTTTTCTACCAGGATCGCACGAGAAACCACTTTCGTCTACATTCCAAAGGTTATTTGGGTCAACCTCATTTAATTTGTGGCTGCTTAACATTTCGAAAAATCGCTCAATAGTTTCGGACGTACAGGAGCTTGCTCTTGCCGACGACATGTTTTTAGCATACCGGGTTCCAATTTTGTGTTTCCACCTGTTTAGAAAATGATAAAACCAGTCTTTACCTGGAGTATTGTTTTTAAAACGATTAGGGATCTTATTTGTAATCAGGTAGTTGCTTACCAAATTTCTGATAAAAGGAAAATGAATTCCGTGACCCCAATCACACAAATAACATATGATGTCCGCTAATAAATTTTCAAATTCACCAGAGATCCAAGGGCTAGAGCCTTTTCCGAAACCAGGCTTTATGTATTTTTTATGCAATCTATTATGTAAAGTAGCATAAGGTATGTTGTACCTTACTGAAGCTTGATGTATATTAATTATTTTTTCATTAATTTGATTAAGGGCCTTTTTGAGGGTGTCCTCAGAGTATTTTGGAGGACTACTATTTGGTAATTTAAAGTTTTTTCGAGTCATTTTCAAAATTTATTTAGTTTTTCAAAATTTTGGTTTTTATCGCAATTTATATTCAATTATCGGTTCAACCCGAAACGACGGTATGGATGGATTGACTCTAAAGAAAACATTTATAAATTGGATACTTTTAATCTAGTCCCTTTTAAACCTGCAGATAATCTAGGTGGTCGATTTGGTTTATACAAATTTGAAGAATTAAGCACTGGTGAACTAATATCTACTTCGTATGCAGAGCCTTCCAATTTACATATTATTTGTCCAAATAAAGAAGAAAAAACATTTAAATCTTCATTTAATTCGGAAATTATTTTTTTATTCAAAGCAGAAAATGATTCAGTTGTCACTATTAGCTCAGATTATCGGGCCAGAATATACCAAAATGGAATTGTATTAAGTTCATTTAAGTACCCTAAAATAGAAATTAAATTAGCTGATTTGTTTTTAAAACATTTATTTACTTTGGATAAAAATTTTTGTTTGACCAAACGAGAAATTTTAAATGGTAAAACTAATGGCATGCTTCACTTGGAAGAAATGCAAGCTTTTTCAATAAAAGCCCTCACAGATCACGTTGTTCTAGTCGGTTATGAAAATAAAATAGTCAAAAGAGATTTTGGTCAAAAGAAACAAATTGATTTATATGAAACTTCAAGTAAAGTTTTAACAATTGAAAGTATAAATGGTACTGATTTTGTCTATGGTTGCGATGATGGTAAAATTGGCAAATTTGAATTGGCAACGTTTGGTTGTGTTCAGAAGTCGATCAAAGGTCACAATGGTGCAATTTTTTGTATCCAAGTATGCAATGACGGAAATATTTTGAGTTTTTGTCCTCAAGATGAAACAATAAAACTATGGAATTCTAATAATTTCAATCCTATTTATCAACTGAACTCAAAAAATGCTTTTTTTGGTAAAATATTAAAATCTTCAAAGTTGGTTTATTTGGATTCAGCAAAGTTCGTTCATACAATTTCTCCAAATTAAATTTTATTTCAAAATATGTCTTTTTTCAATAAATAATCTTAAATCAAATTAAACATTTTTTTTTATTAAAAAAAGAAAAATACTTGTTTTTGAACATTCAATTTAATTTTAGCTTTTACACGATAAGTTAATAAATAATTATTTTATTTTAAATTTAATTCAGTTAATTGATAACATCAAATAAAATATTTAATCAATTATTGTTTTTGGTCTTTCTTTACTTCTCTTAACTGCGATAAAGGATGTTCACTTTATCTGAAGAATGCTGGTCTCTCTTGCTTTTTTTTTACCTGGCTGTGGAATTTTACTGTCACTGGTGATCAAGTTTAATAGGCACAATTTTTTAATATAAACATTTTTAGATTAAATAAATAAATATTGTAAGTGATAGTTATATTACATTGAATTTCTAAAAATTGTCATCTCATCAAAAGAAATTAATGAGAAAATCTTTTTAAAAGAATCATATTAAAATGTTTGATAAACAATTTTTATTTATTTAGAAAAAATCTTAAGCGTTAAAATAAATTCGAATTTATTCATAGTAAATTATTATTCATAGGTAGAGGGTTAATTGTTGTTATAATAGTTGTTGATAATACTCAAAATTATTTTGTTTATTTATGTTATTCAAATTAAACCAAAACTTTGTTTATTTTTAAATTGAATTGAACCGATCCTAAAATTTGAACTTTTCGAAGAATTTGTTACATAAAAAATAGATGATCCTTTGCGTTGAGGGTGATGACTGGTACATTCAAAACTGGTACATTCAAAACTAATACTTTTTAAGCTATCAATCATTGAGTATGTCTTATCAATATTATTCTCAAAATTCTTAAGTTGGTTCAATTTATCATTAAAATAGTGGATCCTTTCGTTGAAATTTTTATTTTCACAATTTTCTATCATTTCTACTTGTTTTATATCCCATTGAATAGTTCCAGCTTTAACTTTAAAATTAGCCTTGATTTTTTTCACTTCATCCATCAACTTAAAATAAGACTCATCAATCATTTTTATCATTTCTTTTTTAATTTGTTCTCGCCTTAAATCAATTTTGTTCACAATAGGATCCAAATATTCGGCCAAATAATTGTCAACATCATTTTGGTACTTTTCAATGGAATTGATTTTACTTTTGACCATACTTAATTGGTCCAAAAATTTTATTTCACTTAATTTTGGTTTATTTTTTGCCATTTCAGAGAAATTTTCAAAAGTACAGCAAGAATTATTACACATAAAACAGACTTCTCTGGGATGTCCATAAAAACCAACTTGTTTGTAACTTCTCTCATGTAAACTCTTCAAATGATCATAGCAAACAACAAAGCCACAAGGAAGGGTCATCAAATACAAATGTTCTTTTTTCGCGTTACAGTGTTCACAAATGGTTTGCATTTCCTTACTAAATTAATTAAAATTTTTCTCTTATTTAAGATATTAAGCAAGGGCATGGTTTTTAGTTAATAGATAAATATTTTTCAGGAGATAATTTTAATTAAAAAGATTTGATAAAATAAATAGTAGATAAATAGTTTTTGTGATAAAATTTTAATATTTATTATTTATTTGCTTGTTTATCTGTATCAAGCTAGTGCTCCTTCAGAATAAAAATATATAAAAATTGCAACTTAAAAATAATTACTTTTGTGTGATCAGCAGAGACTGTCAAAATATTCTTTAGTATATAAAGCATAGTAATAACATAATAGAAAATAAAACATACTTAAAGAATATTTTAATTAATTTTTTGAAACATTGAATAGGAAAAGAAGATTTTACATTGTTTAAATTTAATCAAAATATGTACAGCTACAATTTATATATATTTTTTTTCTGTAAAAACAGCTACTATAGCGAGACTAAAGCTAGTCTCGCTCCTCAGGTTTCCTGATGAAGCTTATCACTGTAATTATTATTATTATTGTGAAGAAATAATTTAATATTTTTATCTAAAAAAAATTTGTTAATTTTATTTTTATTTATAGATTTATAAAAACAATAAATTCTTAAAAGTGTCAATTTGTCTCCCTACACCGTCTAAAAAGGGTGAAGAGTGATTTTTGAGTTGACAAACTTTCTGTAAAATGAGATTATTGAAAAAATTATGATTCGAAAAATGATTCTGAATAAGTTTAATGTTGTTATCTTTTTTAAATTGAAAAAATATTTTTATTAAATGAAAATTAGATAAATTTCCTTAAACTTTCTAAAAATAAACCTATAAATTTTTTATAAATATTATTTACTTGTTTTTATTTATTTATTAAATAAACCGATTCTTAATCGATCTTCAATTTATCTTTATTATTTCCAGATTTGTATAAAAGTCAGAAGTCACAATTCAAGTGCAAGTCATGACTTTGCCTCCTTAAAAATTTTAAAAATTTTAAGTCATTAATTTTTTGATTTTTTTAAAGAATATAAAAAAATTAAATTTTGTGAAGGCAGTAGCAAAAAAATCGTGAAGAATTTCAATCTAATATAAACAAAATATTGAAATGGACAGAGGACTGGAAGATGGATTTAAACTTGGGTAAATGTAAGATAATGCATCTAGGTAATAAAAATTTTCATCAAGATCATCATTATTCCTTTGAAATCGAAGATAAAGTGCTTATCTTAGAAAATTCGAATCTCGAACGTGACTTAAGTGTTATCTTACAAGATAATTTAAAATTGGATGATCACATATCAAACATAATTAATAATGCAAACTTTATACTTGGTAAACTAAAAAATTCATTCAAAAATTGGGACACAAGACATTTTAAAGTATTATTTACATCCTATGTGAGACCAATTTTAGAATATGGCTCTGTGGCTTGGTGCCCGTTTAGAAAACATGAAATAAAACGAATTGAAAAAGTCCAACGAAGAGCAACAAAACTAGTACCATCTATTAGAAATAAGAGTTATGATGAACGTCTAAAAATACTAGGTTTGACTTGTCTTGAAGATCATAGACTAAGAGGTGATCTAATTCAATTTTTTAAAGAAAAAAAAATATAAACATAATAGATTGGTATCATCCAATGTCACAATGTCCAAGTTCATTTTCCAATGGCCCTGCTGGCTCAACAAGAAACAGTAATAAACTTTATAGACAATTGGGTAAAACATGCCCATCTAGACATAACTTTTTTTACAAACCGAGTTATTCCACATTGAAACCAGTTACCGGTAGAAGTAAAGAATCAAACGACAGTTAATGGTTTTAAGAATAATTTAGATACATTTATGGTTACAAAGAATGTCAACAATAACAAAACATTTGCCATAGCTAAGTAACGTTAGTTCTTAGCTCCGCGGGTAACCCGTTGCAGATTAAATTAATAATAATAATAATAATAATTCATAGAAAAATTCAATCATAGAAAATTGACAAAATTAAGCAAAACTCATAAAATAAATTTTGATAGAGAAATATTTCATAAAAATTATGTTACAAACTTTAATAGAAAAAAAAATTTAATTAAATTAAATTAATTAAAAATTGTTTTCTAGAAAAAAATTATAAATGCTTTTTTCCTTTTTATTAACTCTTGAAATAAATGGTTTTAATTTTTTGTAGATTTAAGTTTAAATTTTTTTTTTAATTTATTATGATTTTTTTTATATTTTGTCCCTTTTGTAAAGTCTCAGTTTTGGACTTTAGGGATTTAAGCCAAGAATTAAACAAACAATTCAATTTAGTTAATAGTTTATTAAATGGAATCCAAAGTTATAACAAAAGAGGTAGTGGTTTATATAGTAGCAAGAACATGTGCTTCAGCTGCAGTTAATTCAAGATTAAATAATAAGTAGAGACATGTAAAGACTTGGGTCTTAACACTTTAAACAATCAATTAATTTAAAGTTCACCCATTTAATCATTAATTGTTTTTTACTAATGAAGAATCTTAGTCTCGTTATAGACTCACAAATAATTTATAATTCATTTTTTGTAAAAATCTTATCAATGAACTAAATAAACAATTTAAATTTAATTATTTTTTTGATTTTAAAAGAGCAGTTACATTTTTATTTAAAGTATATTAATTGAAATTTAATTTATTCAAAATTATTTTCATAAAAATATGTTTAAATTAATTCTTCTTAGATTTAAAGCACTTTATTTTTTTAAATCGCGGGTTCAATTTAAATTTTTAACCTTAAGACATTTTGTCGTCCATCAAAATTTTAATATTTTACTAATCTTTAGAAAATTATTTTCTAAAAAATGTCATGTGAATTTTGTAAAGTTGATCGCGATGATATGTATCTTTTAAATCTTCCATGTGGCTACTTGGTTTGCTATGAACACATCAAATCGTTAACTGTGACCTCTTCTTGCTTCATGTGCCAAGAACATTCGCTAAATCAAAAATCATGTTCAAAGATGAAAAAAAATCGAGTAAAACTGGAAAAAATAAAAAATTTAAAACTTAAAAATTTGGTCATTGAAAGCTGCAACCAAGTTGATGCGTTGAAAAATGACCATCAAACTGATTTAAGAAGCCATTTCTCGAACATAATCAACCAGATCGATTTAAAACGAGAATTACTAAAGAACCAATTTAACAATTTAATTGATGACTATTACATGTCATTATTTGATCAAGTGACAGCCATGGAATCAGAGTTTTCAAAAAATACTAAATTAAAATTAAATGAATTAAATACTGATGAAATAAGAGAAAGATTAAATAACTTCACTGATTTGGAATTGACTGAGGACGAATTGGCTAAAAACAATTTTGAGATTTTATCCAATTTATATGAAGATAAATTGAAGAAATTTTTTGATTTTTTTAAAGAATATAAAAAAATTAAATTTTGTGAAGGCAGTAACAAAATTGATACGAATGCATGGAAATTATTTGGGTCCATTAGCACAAATTTGCTAAGTACCACTAAATCAAGTCAATTGGAAAAGACACTTGGTGAAGAGGACATTCCAAAAAATAATCTTGTCATTAGTAAAGAACTGCTGGAAGACGTAAATTGTATGACCATGGTGAATCAGGAAGCTAAAAAGAGTGTGTTCGATTCAAATGTTTACTTATATCTAAATTCAACTTTCAATAATATTGTATTTCATCTTAAGAATGAAACAGTTAATGATATAGATGAATCATCTTGGTCAAGGAACAGTTCATTTATTGATAACACTGCAATGCACCCTAAGAACGAGACAGTAAATGATGTGGATGAATCATTTTTGTCAAGGAACAGTTCAGTTATTGATAACACTGCAATGCACCCTAAGAACGAGACAGTAAATGATGTGGATGAATCATTTTGGTCTAGGAACAGTTCAGTTATTGATAACACTGCAATGCATCCTAAGAATGAGACAGTAAATGATGTGGATGAATCATCTTGGTCAAGGAACAGTTCATTTATTGATAACACTGCAATGCACCCTAAGAACGAGACAGTAAATGATGTGGATGAATCATTTTTGTCAAGGAACAGTTCAGTTATTGATAACACTGCAATGCACCCTAAGAACGAGACAGTAAATGATGTGGATGAATCATTTTGGTCTAGGAACAGTTCAGTTATTGATAACACTGCAATGCACCCAAAAAATGAGACAGTAAATGATGTAGATGAATCATTTTTGTCAAGGAACAGTTCAGTTATTGATAACACTGCAATGCACCCAAAAAATGAGACAGTAAATGATGTAGATGATTCATTTTGGTCAAGGAACAGTTCAGTTATTGATATCACTGCCATGCATCCAAAAAATGAAACAGTAAATGATGTAGATGAATTATTTTGGTCAAGGAATAATTCAATTATTGATAGCAGCACTTTAGAACCAAATTCTATCTAATTGTGGTAATTTAAATTTTTGAGAGAGTCAATTAGAAGAATTCAATCAGGATTTTCTTTAAATTTGAGAATACTTTAAGGAATAATATGTATAATTTATTAAATATTTAAAGTATTTTCTTTTTTTCCTTTGAAATGTTCAATTATTTATCATGTATTTAAACATGTATCACCCTGTCATTTCTCATTTAAATTTATCAATACTCTTTAAAATTTTGTCTTATTTACTTTTATTTTTAATTTGTATAATCTTTTTTTAATCGTAAGGAGCTATACAGATTACAGATTGGAAAAAATAATAAATAATAACGGTGTAAAAAAAATCAGGATCAATTGTAGTTATTTATAAATTTGAGAATTTGTCAATTTGACTTCAAGTTTAATAAAAAATATTTACTCGCTTTTATTAATTTAAAAATTAAAATTTAATTAGACATTTTTTTTCAAAATTCTCTAAAAGTTTCGTTTGCTATTTATATTGTTTTCCTTTTCCATAAGAAAATTTTTCAGATTTATAATCCACCAGATTGAGTTAAGTTGGCATTTTTTGAAATTTCTTTTTAATTTTCTTTTATTTTATTAAATTTTACGATGCCTTTAATTTCTTTGTATATTTTAATTCAGCCTAACCTAGTGAATTTTTTGTAATAAATATAAATATTAGTAAACTTTTATGAAAAAATCAGAAATTCGTTCACCCAAATTGCCCCAAGATTTTGACTCACCCATAAAGCTAACCATATTTTCCTGATTGCTCAATTTATTAGACCGAAAACTCACCCGGTTAGTCGGAATTTCACCGTTTTTTCCCAAAAAAAAATCTCCCATTGCCCCGAAGTTTTTCCCGTTGCTCTAAAATTAGATTTTTTTTTAGACTTATAAAAATTTTGTTTTGTAAAAAAAATTATTATGGTAATTATGATTTCAACAATAGATAGAATATTTTTACAAATTACATAAACAAAAATTTACTTTTATAGAAACCTGATCACCCTCCATACCCTCAACTAACCATCATTATTCATATAAGAAATCTAACGAGCTTTCCAAAAATATGACTAGTTTTTGTTCGGGAACAATAACTCATCTATGAAAGAACATGTTACGAAGATGACAAAAAATAGGAAAAAAAATAACAAGAATATAAAATAACAAGAATAAAGAATTAAAAAATTCTTCTCATTTAAGATTATTACATATTACTTATTTAAATATTTATTTAAGATATCGTCTCTAATTTATTTATTAATTAAACAAAAATTATCAAATTTTACAATAAAAATTAAATTTTAAATTATTATGGTAAATGAGCCTAACCGGGTGACCTATTTTTTTTTATTTCATATTTCGCACTCATTTTATTCAAAACTCCAAAAATACTCACCGAATTAGACCAGTTTTTTCTAGTCACCCCTTTACCGCCTGCTGTTAATTGGGTGAGGCCTTATTGGGTAAATTAGGTTCACCCAGTTACCCCTGATTTTGTAAATATTTAGCCCGAGAACTAATCTCTTTTTCAGGATAATCACCGAATTCACCCAATTAGCTAAATAAGAATTAAAAAAAGGATTTTTTGTTTTTTTAATAATATAAATAATTAAAATATTCTTTATTATTAATCTTTTAAAAACACGCTACAACATAACTATTTAGAAAAAAATTTAAACAAATAATTTAAACGAATTTAAAATAAATTTTATGTTTGATTTGTTTTAGTTTAAAAGATTAGTCGAGACATATATCACAGTGAAACTCTAACCCTTAGTTATTTCTAAACTTTTTCGGTAACCATACAAAACAAACCCAATACTTTTTTTTTAACTTCTTTTTGTTTATTCTGATTCATTTTTATAATATATTAACTATTTTTGATAATACATAACGAATATTTTTATCAAATAAAATCAAATTGTTTTTGTAAAAAAAAACAAACTTTTTTGAGAAACAAAATTTTAAATTTTTCATAAAAAACGGCGTCAATGTGATCATTTTTGTCTTTTAAGCCTAATTAAGTTAAATATTTTATTTTTAGGGGTAAATGGGTGGGATTTTTGGGTATTGAGGTGATACCTCAATAATATAAATTTAGGCTGTGTTACCATATAAAAATTTCTGCAATATTTAAAAAACTATTCTTTCTGGACAAAAACTAGACATGCTTTGGAAAGCTTTTGAAATTCTCTTCAAGAATAATGAATGTCAGTCATATAGAATTGGGGGTTATGAGGGAGTGAGGTTTTAAAAAAATTGAAAAATTCAATTATCAATTTTAAAAAAAAATAAAAATCTTGGAAAAAAACTAACTTAATTTACAAAAGTATTAGAATTCCAAACTAATTGACATTTAAAAACTTATAAAAATATTTTTGCTTTCTCAAATAAGTGGGCGTCACTTTTTTAGAAGGACCCTAATATCATGAAAAATGCAAACTAAAAAAACTTTCCAATTAATTGACTAAATAATACATTAAAAAAAATTTCCAAATAAACTAAAAAGGCTAAATTTACAGGCAAAAATTGTAATTCAATTAAATGTGTTATTTTTCGGGTAAACTGGATGATTTTTTAGAATAAAAGTGACAACCTATTTACCCCTTTACCCCATATGTTCACCATATTCATAAAGATTGTCAGATGTTTTTTTATTTGGATTCTTAACTTAAGATAATTTAGCAGTCTAATTAAATTTGTTGAAATCAAACGTTTTCGTGGTGAAAAATACCCAATGTCAAATTAAAATTTGACTAAATATCAATAATTCCCCAAGAATTTTTTTGAGCTTAAAATTCACCCTAATAATAAAATAAGTAAAAATCAAACAAAAATGAGCCCTTTATTTTCCGGACCCTAAATTATATAATTATTCAAAAAAGCTGAACATTTGATGTTGATAAAATAAACCAATTTTCAAAAGTTGTCCCACCGTTTACACATTAAATAATTACCCCATGTTTCTATAAAAATAACTAATGCAAAAAATTAGAGTTTTCACTCTTCAGTTACAAATTTCAAATCTCTAATCCTAAAAGAAATAAAAATTTCTTTTTTTAAGAATGCTGATAAATGAATATTTTATAGATTTTAGAATGTCCCTAAAAAAATTGTTTAGTCAATTGTTAAGATCTTTTATAACCAGATGAAAGATTAAATTATCTAAAATAGATAATTTTAGGGAATAAATATTTTCATCATCAAATAAATCAGAATTTGGTATCAAATTTTTACTCTAATTTATCATCAAAATAAAATTTTTTCCACCAAAATTAAATTTTTGTCATCAAAAATATTTTTTAACAACAAATAAAAAATAACTTTACAAAATATTTTTTATGTATCATTTTTTTTCTCTTAATCAAATAAAAAAAAATTACGCTTCAAAAAAAAATAAAGCATTCAATTAAAATTTTTCTTCAAAATTAAATTGAATGAATCAGCAATACGTTATTTTTTGTAAAAATTATGGAATTTTACATATGATTTATAAATACTTATACAAATAGTTTTGTAAGCAAATAATTGTATGTTTTATTTTCAATCGACATCTTTCAATCCACAATTCAAATTAAATCAATAGTTAGTTAATAAAAGCCCAAAATTTGAATATGAAAAAAAATAAGAAAAAATTTCGACGATTATGAGACATTGTGAAATATCATACAAAACTTCCAATACAAAATTAAAAAAATTTTATAACTTTTGTTCAAAGTGTCAAAAACTTGTTCTGTAAATGAAACAAAGTGAAACAACTTTTGTTTCACCTTCTGCGGAAGTCTGCAAAATCTGTGCGAATTCTGCAAAATTGCACCCAATTTAAAAGTTCTAAAAATAAACCTGAATTAATTTGCACAGATTTTGCAGACTTCCGCAGAAGGTGAAACAAAAGTTGTTTCACTTTGTCTCATTTACAGAACGAGTTTTTGACACTTAGAACAAAAGTTATAAAATTTTTTTAATTTTGTATTGGAAGTTTTGTATGAAATTTCACAATGCTCGATTATGAAAATAATGAAAGTATACCTTCCAGATATCAGCTGATGTAAGTGAAAATAATTAGTTATAATATAGGAGAATTTTATGTGATTGTCCAAGATATTCAAAATATTATAAATGCAAATATTTCATATTATATTTCTGTTCAGAATAATTTTCTAAAATTCCTGGCAATATTAGGACACTTGATGTTAGTGAAAAAAGAACTTGTGACTGACCTAAACTAAACTAGTCAAACGAGCTAAATTGAGATAGTTTTTTTATATTTTATATTCCAATTGATTTTGGTTATGATAATTATTTTATTTGATGATAAAAAAAAATTTTGATGCATACTTTCTATTTAATTAATCTAAATTTTCATGATTTTTGATGATGAATTTATTTTAATTGATTCATATTTATTTTTTTTGATGAAATTTTAATAAATTTGGTGATGAAAATAACAATATTTTGGCGATAAAATTTCATTTTGTTGATGTTAAAATTTTGATTTTATTTACTCAATTTTTGATGATAAATTTTAGATATTTGATGATATGATAAATACCAACCATAATTTTAGATTAATTAATAATTGAAAAGCTCATCCTATTCAAAACAAAGTGAAAACATTTTTTGTTTAATTATAATTCTATTCAATGTTTCTAAAATATTTTTTAAAGAATAAAACAGTTATTTTTTTTATTTGCTTTGTCTAATTGGAGCTGATAAATTTTTGGTTTGAAAATGAAAAACAATGAAAAATTACTGATTAAGTGCAAATTTTTATTGCGCTTGATTTAACTACTCTCGAAAATAATTGACTTTCAATTTTCAAAAAGTTTATTGAAACTAAATATTCAAAAATAGGAAAAATTTGTTTAAAAAATTAGGAAAGCTTAAAAAAAGAGAATATTTTTTAAAATTAATAAAGTAAACAAGATGTCCTGTGAATACTGCCATTCGATACAAGACGAATTGTATTTACTTACACTACCATGTGGCTATTTTGTATGCTACAACCATATAAAACCTCAAGAAACGTTGTTCAAATGTCTGATTTGCCAAGACCATCTTATTGTAAAAAAAAGTTGCTTTGAAATGGGCAAAAATCGCAAAAAACTGGATGAAATAGAATTTTTAGAACAAAAAGAATCAATTTTACAAACTTGTGATAAAATCGACATTTTAAAAAAAGACATCAATTCTTCCCTAAACGAACATTCGTCAAATGTAATCAGCCAAATAGACCTTAAGAGAGAATTATTAAAAAATGAGTTTAATGAATTAGTTGATCACCATCACCAGTCTTTATTAAAAGAATTCAAAAATATTGAATCAAGATTTTTTGACCATATCGAGCCTCAAATCAAAGAAATCAACACTGAGAAAATTCGGACTTATTTGAGTCAAAGTCTAGATGATAAAGATATCAAGTCCAAAAATAAGTATCTATCTGAATTAAAAACTAAGTAGTTTGATGAATTATTAATTAAATTGGAAAATTTTAAAAGCATTAAATTTATTGAAGAACAAAAAATAATAAATATATTTTCTATTTATGGATGGATTGACTCTAAAGAAAACATTTATAAATTGGATACTTTTAATCTAGTCCCTTTTAAACCTGCAGATAATCTAGGTGGTCGATTTGGTTTATACAAATTTGAAGAATTAAGCACTGGTGAACTAATATCTACTTCGAATGCAGAGCCTTCCAATTTACATATTATTTGTCCAAATAAAGAAGAAAAAACATTTAAATCTTCATTTAATTCGGAAATTATTTTTTTATTCAAATCAGAAAATGATTCAGTTGTCACTATTAGCTCAGATTATCGGGCCAGAATATACCAAAATGGAATTGTATTAAGTTCATTTAAGTACCCTAAAATAGAAATTAAATTAGCTGATTTGTTTTTAAAACATTTATTTACTTTGGATAAAAATTTTTGTTTGACCAAACGAGAAATTTTAAATGGTAAAACTAATGGCATGCTTCACTTGGAAGAAATGCAAGCTTTTTCAATAAAAGCCCTCACAGATCACGTTGTTCTAGTCGGTTATGAAAATAAAATAGTCAAAAGAGATTTTGGTCAAAAGAAACAAATTGATTTATATGAAACTTCAAGTAAAGTTTTAACAATTGAAAGTATAAATGGTACTGATTTTGTCTATGGTTGCGATGATGGTAAAATTGGCAAATTTGAATTGGCAACGTTTGGTTGTGTTCAGAAGTCGATCAAAGGTCACAATGGTGCAATTTTTTGTATCCAAGTATGCAATGACAGAAATATTTTGAGTTTTTGTCCTCAAGATGAAACAATAAAACTATGGAATTCTAATAATTTCAATCCTATTTATCAACTGAACTCAAAAAATGCTTTTTTTGGTAAAATTTTAAAATCTTCAAAGTTGGTTTATTTGGATTCAGCAAAGTTCGTTCATACAATTTCTCCAAATTAAATTTTATTTCAAAATAAGTCTTTTTTCAATAAATAATATTAAACTTTTTTTTTATTAAAAAATGAAAAAGACTTGTTTTTGTACATTTTTTATTACTTAGATCATTTTCATCAGTTTACCAAATTTAATTTTAGCTTTTACACAATTAACTAATAAATAATTATTTTATTTTAAATTTAATTCAGTCAATTGATAACATCAAATAAAATATTTAATCAATTATTGTTTTTGGTCTTTCTTTACTTCTCTTAACTGCGATAAAGGATGTTCACTTTATCTGAAAAATGCTGGTCTCTCTTGCTATTTTTTACCTGGCTGTGAAATTTTACTGTCACTGGTGATCAAGTTTAATGGACACAATTTTTAAACATAAACATTTTAAAATTAATTAAATAAATATTGTAAGTGATAGTTATATTACATTGAATTTCTAAAAATTGTCATCTCATCAAAAGAAATTAATGAGAAAATCTTTTTAAAGAATCATATAAAATGTTTGATAAACAATTTTTATTTATTTAGAAAAAATCTTAAGCGTTAAAATAAATTCAAATTTATTCATAGTAAATTATTATTCATAGGTTGAGGGTTAATTGAAGTTAGAAAAATTGTTGACAAAACTTGGTTTATTTTTATATTGAATTGAACCGATACTAAAATTTGAACAATTCAAAGAATTTGTACCATATGAAAAAGATGATCCAAAGCCTTGAGAATAACTAGTACATTCAAAACTAATACTTTTTAAGCTATCAATCATTGAGTATGTCTTATCAATATTTTTCTCAAAATTCTTAAGTTGGTTCAATTTATCATTAAAATAATAGGTCCTTTCGTCAAAATTTTTATTTTCACATTTTTCTATCATTTCTACTTGTTTTTTATCCAAACGAATAGTTCCAGTTTTATCTTTAAAATTAGCCTTGATTTTTTTCACTTCATCCATCAACTTAAAATAAGACTCATCAATCATTTTTGTCATTTCTATTTTTTGTTGTTCTCGCCTTAAATCAATTTTGTTCACAATAGGATCCAAATATTCGGCCAAATAATTGTCAGTATCGTTTTGGTACTTTTCAATGGAATTGATTTTACTTTTGACCATACTTAATTGTTCCAAAAATTGTATCTCGATTTATTTTGGTTTATTTTTAGCCATTTCAAAGCAATTTTTGATACTACAGCAAGAATTTTTACACATGAAACAGCTTCCGCTGGAATTTGCATAATAATTTCTAGATCCTGTCTCATGTAAACTCTTTATATGATCATAGCAAACAACAAAGCCACAAGGAAGGGTCATCAAATACAAATGTTCTTTTTTCGCGTTACAGTGTTCACAAATGGTCTGCATTTTCTTTCTAAATTAATTTAAATTTTTTTCTTATATAAGATATTCAGCAAGTGCTTTTTTTTATTTATTAATTTTAAATATTTTTTTCGAAGCAGTGCTTAGAAAGATGACTTACAAACTTCTGGAAAATTAAAATTTTTATTCATTTAAGTTATAAACTCTTTAATACACATTTAATTTTTATTGAGCTCCTTTAAAAATAATTTAAAATTTATATAATCAAAACTAAAAAAATTGGACACTTTGTTTGGAAAGTTTAAAGTGTCAATAATTATTAACAATAAAAAATTCATTTAGTTAAAAATTTTAGTTAGAATTTAAGAAACATTTAATTTATTTTAGATATTTTAAAAACTTTGTGATAATAATGTAAAAATATTTTAATAAAAAACGTTGTGTGGCGTTAGTTTACGAAAATTATCGAAAATTTCTCATAATTATAGTAAAATATAGTGAAAAAAAAATCCAAAAATTTCACGAAAAAAACCGAATTTTCATTAAAAATTTTTTTTCTAATTTTTTTAAAAAGTGAAAAATATAAAATTTGATTGACTTTTAATAACTAAAATTAACGTTAATTCTTTTTCTTTTAACCTGTTAACATATAATGTTTTTTGTCGATAAATACCGTTTTTTAGATTACCATTTTTTACGTTAAATATGGTAGAATATGGTGAATCTACCATAGTTTAAAAAAAATAAGGTGAATTTATGGTATCGTAGAACCACTGTATTCAATTAGAAAATTATATGCATTTAAAATATAAATAAAATAAAATATAAAATAAATAATATAAAATATAAATAATAAATTTAATAAAATATAAATTTATATGCATCCAAGAACATTTTGGATGCATTTTTGTAATCTTAAAAATCTTATATTTAGACTGTTTCAAAAAAAAACACAGTTCAAAATCGGATAATTTTTGATCAATTGTTCAATATATTTTCATCTCATCTGAGATTTATTATTTATTTTTTATTTTTTTTATTTGATTTTATCGGCCGCCCTTGGTAAATTGACTAGCTATTTGTTTTGTAAAGTTTTTTTGTGAATAAAATTTTATTAAAAAAGATTATTCTTCAATTCATACAAGTAGTTGATTTATTTTTAAAATGTTTTTGTTAGATTAGATTAAAAAAAAACCTTAATCAAAATAACATGTCTTGTGAGTACTGCAATTATAATCAAGATGATTTGTTTCTTTTCACACTTCCATGTGGCTATTTGGTATGCTACAACCATATAAAACCTCAAGAGGAGTCATTCGACTGTTTTCTCTGTGCAGACCATAAGGTTGATAAACAAAGTTGCCTGCAGATAAAGAAAAATAAAAATAAATTAGAAAAGATTGTCTATCAAGAGAAGTATGAGTCAATATTGAGTTTATGTAACCAAATTGGTACAATCAAGCAAGACGTTGGATCTTATTTAAAAGACAAGCTTTCGGACATATCAAGGAGAATCGATTTGAAGAGAGAAATTTTAAAAAGTGAATCCACAAATTTAATAGACGACTTTTATGAATCATTAAAATCCAATTTAAAAAAACATGAGTTAAAATATCTGGAAAGAATCAAGCAAGATTTCAATTCAATCGATGAGAAAAAAATTAGAGATGAGGTTATGACAAAATCAAGTAATGACTCTACTGATTACAAAGGTTTAACAAAGTTTTTGACTGATTTAAAACGCAATCAAATTGATAAACATTTAAAAAATTTTCAAAATTTCAAAAATATTGAATTTTTTGAAGGAAAAGAAGAGCTGGAATTTGAATTCAGTAAATTGTTTGGAATTATTGATTCGAAAGATTCAAAAGTAAATTTTGTAGCATCCTCAGAACCATTTACTTATTCCAAATCATTATCTAATCAATTCGAAAATATTGGTGAAGTCGGACTGAAAAGTTTTTTAGAATTAAGAAGTGGAAAAGTTGTGTTCACTTCAAAATCAAATAAATCCAATTTATTATTTTTTAACCCTCAAAATGGGAAAAAAATAGAACTTCTAGGACAAGATGAAATAATTTTTTTTTTCAAAACAGATAAAGATGAAATACTCACCATAGACTGTGGGTTTCATGTCAAAATCTGGTTTAATTATAAATGTGTGTACAAATTTGATTTAGCTCCTCAAAATTTCCTTTCAGTCGAATTAATTGATAATAAATTTATAATTGTAAATAAAGATTATTTTCTAACAGTATTAAATTGTTACAATGGGCAAATTCTTAATCATATTTATTTAGAAAAAACATGTTATAGTTGTTTTGTTAAGTGCTTTTCTAATTTTTTTATTGAAACTTTTGTGTCGAGAAGAGATAATGAGTTCATTTGTTTTGGTATATATAATATTCAAACTGGGAAACGTGAAAAAGAAATACGTATGCAAAGCACTGGAAACATTTCTACCATTGAAAAAATAAATAAAGATGAGTATATAATTGGATCAGAAACAGGAAAAATATTCATCCTGAATGAAGATTTATCTACAAAAATAAGCAAAAAATGTCACAAATCATCAATTTCCACTTTTGTTTCATGTGAGAACGGACTAATTGTGAGCATAAGTATCGATGGAGAGATCAAAATATGGGATCCAAAAGAATTAAATCTAATCAATGTGGCCTTGGTAAAGAATCCAATTTATGCTAGAATTTTAAAGAGTGGTAGATTGGTTTACATTGACAAAGACTTTAATTCTTATATTAGCAAATAATTTAAAATGGTTTAAAATAATATGACTTCAATAATTATTTAATATGATGTAAAAATTTTTTTGATTTTTTATAGTTTAATTAAGATTCGAAATAATTGAGTTAAACATTTGTCGATTATTATTTAAAAATCAAATGAAAATCGAGTCAATATTTTTATAATTTATTCAATAAAAGCTTTTTAAAACAAATTTTATTATTAAAAAAGTTAAAAAACTTCTGATTATGTTTTAGTTTTTTTTTATTAACCATCTTTCTATGCAAGTTCGTATGTAAAAATAATTTTTGTCTCAAAGTTAAAAGGTAAAAGCAAAATTTAGATGAAATTCACATTCTCAATAATAACAAGGCTATGGTAAAATAAAAATGTGTGGCTGGTTCTGAAGAAGATGAAATCATTTAAATCATTTTTTTAGATTCATCTACAAAATAAATTAAAAAAATTTCAATTTTTCAACAAATCATGTCTTACTAAAAAAAACCCAAAAAAACTTAAAAAATTTTCCTTAGTCTAACCAGTACTGTAAAAATTTAATTTAAAAAAAATTAAAAAAATTTTCTCAATTTCATTTATTTAAATAAAAAAAATAAAAATCCATTTAATATTTAAAAAAGATTTTGAATATTTAGTATATATTTATTTCTAAAAAGAACCCTGATCATGTATTTTAGCTTGGAACATAAAAAACATGGAATACTTTAGAATTAAAAAAATTAATTTGCAAGATATTTTTTTAAATTGATTTTATTTATAGAAAAAAATATTATCTGAAAAAGAAAAATTAAAAAGCAAATTTTTTCAAATTATCACTGTGAAATATATTTTTAAATCCTTTAAATCTTTTTTTTAGTTTTGAAAAAATATTTTTTGTTCATTTTATTTTTAAATCCTGGAAAGATAAGTGATGCAATAAGCAGAATCATACTCAATTGATTCAAATGGTTGATTTTAATTGAATTAGCTAATGATGGTCTCATTTTGTGACCCTCAAAATTGTCTTTTTTCACAAACATGGTTTTATATTCAGAAAAATATTCTATTTTTTTTAAATAAATTTTGTTTTTTTATTCGTTCAAGTACTTTAAATTGATTTTAAAAAATTTTAATTTCATTTTTTAAAAATTTTGACCTATTTGATTCCTTTTTTTTATTAGTTCTTCAATCCCACCAAAAACGAGAAACTTTAATTGAATTTTTAAATTATCAATTATTGACTCACAGATTTATTTATCAAAAAAAATTATTTTAAATTTACTCTCAATTGTCTACTAATTTCAAATCGGCTTATACAATTAATTTAAAATTTAATTTCAAAAAAACATTTATGTTTTGTTTTACAATTGTTTTTTTTTTTATTTATTAACTTAGATATAAAAAACAATTTAATTTTGAAATTTCTTAAAATCTAAGAAAAATTCTAATTGTTTTAATAAAAATTTAATTTAATTAGATTTATTAAAAAAAAATGAGCTGCGGAGTATTGTTTTAAGAACCAGTTCGATTTACTTTTGTTCATCCTTCCTTGTGGCTATTCGGTATGTTATGAGCACTTAAAATATCAAGACATGTTGTTCAAATGTCTAGTTTGCCAAGACCATCTAATCGAAAAGAAAAGCTTTTTGAAATGAGGAAAAATCGTAAAAAACTGGACGAAATGGAATTTTTAGAACAAAAACAATCAATTTTACAATCTTGTGAAAAAATCGACATTTTAAAAAAAGCCATTAAGTTTTCTCTAAACGATTATTTCTCAGATTTAATCAACCAAATAGACTTAAAGAGAGAATTAATAAAATATAAATTAGATAAATTAGTGGATAATTACCACGAGTCTTTGTTAAAAGAAGTAAAAAATCGTGAATCAAAATTTGTTGATTTAATGGAGGCTCAAATCAATGAAATTAGCACAGATAAAATTCGAACCTTTTTGAGTCAAAGTTTTGATGATAAAGAATTCAAGACTAAAAATAATTATCTTTCTGAATTCAAAATTCAAAAGTTTGATAAATTATTTAATAATTTTGAGAAAGTAAAAAATTTCAAATTTAATTAGAGCTTTAAAAAATCAGATATAGACTTTGTAGTTTTTTTCGGCACCATTAATTCAACAGAATTATCTGATGATTTACAATTGAATTCTAAAGAGCCAGAGAACAAAAATTCAGTTCCATTTTTGAATAAATTCAATTTAAGATGTCAATTTGGTATGAATAATTTTGTCGAATTGAGCACTGGAGAGCTAGTGTCTTCGTCATTATCGAACCGATCAAATAAATTAATGATCAATCCATCAAGTGGTCAAATGACTGGAATTTCCCGTTTTCTTGATGAATCAGAAATTATTTTTATGTTCCTTGGACAAGAGGACAAAGTAATCACCATTAGTGAAGGTGGCTATGTCAAAATTTGGCAAAATGGAAAGTGTTTAAATTTTTTTTAATATAAAAGAAAAAATACTCTTTGCTGATTTAAATTCTTCAGACTTTATATTTACTAATGACCTTTTATTTGTAACTATAAATGATCTTGAACTAGGATTTTTTAAAAGAATAGCTACTCGATCATGGAACAGATAACAGCACTCAAAATTTTATCTAATAAAGTTTTATTGACAGGACATAGGGATAAAAAAATCGGATGGGATTTTAGCAGTAAACAAAATCTAAGAGAATACCAAATTTATGGAGAGGTCTTTTGTTTAGATATACTGAGTGGCATCCTAGATCCAAACATCTAAATTTCAATTTCTAAATTTTAAAATCCTATTTTTAAACAGTCTTAAATAATCATATCCTAAAATCAGATTCCTAAAAATATACAAACAAGTCTTGAATTAAAACAGCAGCAATTTTCAACAGTTCAAATTCTAATAGTTTTAAAAAAATAAGTTCTTAAAAAAATATTCAATTTTTTATTTACAAAATATAAAACAAGTTAGTAATATTACAAATAATAAAATCAATTAATCAATAAATTAAACTAAATTGTGAAAAAAATTCTGTTATTGAAATGTTGCCGTCTTTAATATCTTTGATCAAATAGGAATATTGTATTCTTTCATTTACTGACTTTGTCTTTCTGGGCCTAAGTTCTTCTCTTCTAAGCTTAATGGTTTCGTAATCCACTGATACGTTTGACTCTAACGCCTGAAAAAACTTAATTAGCTTATAAATATTCGGATGAGCAGAGCCGAGGTTTCGTGTTATTTTGCTGTGAAAGCCCTCAAGATGATTGTTAGTTTTTGGACCCACTGTACTTGAATGGTTCCAAATAGCCAACGGATAATTACCATGTGTTTTTTTAAATTTTAAACGTTAGATAATAGGACTATTGAAATTTAAATAGTTAAAAGTTGAAGTGTATTAAAATAGGACTTTTAATTTTAATTATGTCTTAATTTGGAACAAATGTAATTGTTTAAATTTTGGACCATTATATTTTGGACTACAAAATTTAAGTGTTTCATTTTAGGATAGAATGATATACTGAATGAGAACAAGTTTATTTGTGCTACCAATATATGTATGACTCTAGTGGTTGACTGTTGGACAATTTTTAAGAATTGCTATGAAAATCCAATCTGCAGTGTCAAGTTTTGTGGTGACGGAAATATTTTGAGTGTTGGGTCGCAGGATAAAAAAGTTAAATTATGGAAAATGGATAATTTTGATCTTGTATATGAAGCCAATGTTTCCAAGCCGTGATTTGCCAGGATTTTAAAGAGCGGAAGATTGGCTTACACCGATTGCCAAGGCAGGATTTATATTAGCGATTAAAATTTTTGATTTTTTTAATTGAATTAAAAAAATCAAAAATTTCTTATTCATTATTATTTAAATTTATTTTAGTTAATATATATTTTTAAAGAAAAATTTTAATTTCTTTGTGAAATCCTTAAATTGGATCAACTGATTCATTCAATGTATAGCCTAAAATCAGCCGATGCAACTATGCTGCAAAGTAATTTTAGCATACTTCAATGTGTTCGTATTTTTTAGAATTTTTTGCGGGGGTCATTACAGTTGATCCAATTTGCAGAACCTGTTTTGGGCTTTTAATTTTATATTCTACTGATTTTTCTAAAATTGGTCAAAATGCAAAATATATGCTAGAATCTTAAATATTCTTTTAATTGATTTACAAAGTTAAATATTTTTTTTTTTTTTTTTATTTTAAAGAAAAAATGAAAATAAATAAATAAATAAAATAACACTGTTATTTTATTTTGTTAAAAAAATAATAAAATATGATATTTTAATTTTTTATTTAATTAATTAAAGGCTAAGTTAAACGGGGCCCTGGTTTAGGGATTCGGATATGGACCAGATTAGGGAAATATTAATAAAATATTATTTGAATAGGAGTTAGGAGTCGTGTCTGACCAGTGAGTATTTCTGATAATAATAAAAAAATTAAATTAAAAAAATTAATTGCTTTATTTCATTTAAATAAAATTACCGGACATGAATTATCGGAAGTGACTTTGTCGGAAAGCTCTGTAAACCAAAATTTTTGTTTAATTTTGTATGGTAGTAACTACTTAGAGGGGTTGGGTTCGAAATAAATCGTTAATTGAAGCAACCCTGAAGATTTTAATTCTTATATATATATATCTATATATATTTATATATATCATTATAAAGTTTGAAACACTTTATTGATATTCGTGCATTTTATTTTGAAAAATTGAATAATAAATTTGTTTTAATTTTTGCTTATTATAAATAAAAATGTTAAATTTTGATAAAAAATACATTTTTTTAGTTGGTTTTAATTCTTTACTTTTTTTTTTGACTTGGTCTGCCTACTGGATTAAATAAATTTAAGAATTAAATTAGAAAATTTGTAAGAAAGATCAATATAAATCATTAAAAAAATGTATGCAAAAATTTTTTTTTAAAAGAGTTTTCAAAAGACTAAAATTATGATATTTACTGGGGACAAAAATTTTTAAATTCTCAACTAATTAAATAAATTGTGTCTTGTGATTTTGATTTTTTTCTACTACAAATCATATTTTAAATTTCATCATTATATTTTATAAAAAAATATAATTTAAAGGATAGAAATCCTTGATGACGCATGATCTCTACCGCGGACATCCATGGTGTTATCTTGAATAACATTTAATACAAATTTAAATACAAAATTAAAAATTTAATATTATTTTGTTGGCCAAATAATTGATTCACAAATGAAACAAGGAACAACACTTTAGCCTATCATCAGTCAATCTGCATAATATGTTCAAATTATTGTAAGCCTTAAAAATCTGAGTTAATTTTAAACTGGAGAAACTAAATTTTCAATTTAAAATAACGATTTTAAAATTCTAAAAATAATTTTCCTAAAATAAAAACTTGTCCATTTTTTTCAATTTAGTAATAAAAACATGAAGTGCGAATATTGTAATGAAAAAAAAGAAACTTTTGGTTTACTAAGCCTTCCATGTGGTTATTTAGTATGCAGTCACCATATAAAATCTGCGGAGGACTATTTCAAATGTTTTTTTTGTGATGAGCACATGATAAATAGACAACTTTGCTTAGAAATGGCAGGAAATAGTAAAAAGATGGAAAAAATATCATTTGTTGAAAAAGAAAAAGACATTTTAAATATCTGCGATCAAATTGAACAATTCAAATTGGACCCAAAATCATTTTTAGAAAAAGCCTCTGATGACATCATAAACAAAATCGATTTAAAAAGAGAAGTACTGAAGACAAATTTAATAAAATCAGCTGATAATTATTATTATTATTATTATTATTATAAATTAATCTGCAACGGGTTTTAAACCGTGGAGCTAGGTACCTCAAGTACCTGGCTATGGCAGATAAGTAGTGTGATTTAACAACAAGTTTTAAATATAAATTCAAGAAATGAAAATAAAGATAAAGTTAAATTAAAAGTGTTAGTTTGATTTGAAATCATCATATCTATTTTTAAATGCATTCACTGTTGGTGCACTCGTAACTTCTGGTGGTAGCTCATTCCATAGGGGTACTGTTCTATTGGAAAAGAAGTTGTCTCTCGGTGAGCAGTTTTTAACAAATTGCCTGTATAGTCTCTTCCGTGATAATCTGGTTGAGCCAGCAGGTCCCATGTTTTCAGATGCAGGTACATTAGCTATTGGATGATACCAACATACTTGATTAATGTTTTTTTTGAATTTGTAGAGTTGGATGATATCTCCTCTTTCCCTCCTTTCTTCTAATGTCGTCAGGTTAAGTAATGCTAATCGCTCTTGATATGATTTGTTTCTTAGTTGCGGAACACTCTTAGTAGCTCTTCTTTGGACCTTTTCGAGGAGCTTAATGTCTTGTTTTTTATGAGGGTTCCATGCTGGAGCAGCATACTCGAGTAATGGGCGAATATGTGATGTGTATAAAATTTTGAATGTTTGCACATTCCATTTAGTAAACGATCTTTTGAGTCTACCCAAGACATTATTTGCTTTTAAAGTGACATTCTTAATGTGATCGTCCCATTTGAGATTATCTTTCAGTATTATGCCGAGCTCTCTTTCAGTCGATGTGTTTGTGAGGACATATGTGTTCTGTTTCGAATTATCATCTGCTTCAAACGTGTACTCACGGTTTTGATGGATCTTAGAATTTCCAAAATGCATGACCCTACATTTGTCGAAGTTAAATTTCATTTTACAATCCACAGTCCATTTAAGTAACTCGTTTAAGTCTTTTTGGAGTTTTTCTTGGTATGAAACGTTCCTTATGATAGCCATTAGCTTACTATCGTCCGCAAAAAGCTTACAAAGATGCTTTAAACCATCAGGAAGGTCATTAATGAATAAAATGAACAGTAGGGGACCCAGTACCGAACCCTGGGGGACTCCACTGAGGACATCCCTCCACATTGATGCTGACTCTCCTAGGACAACTCTTTGTCTCCTATTTGTAAGAAAGGATTTTAACCATTCGAGTAGTCGTCCTTGGAAACCATACGCCTTAAGTTTATGTATCAACCCTGAGTGGGATACCATATCGAAAGCCTTCATCAAATCTAGAAATACCATATCAATAGCAAATCCTCTATTCAATGTTTCAGTTATTATGTCCAGAGATTCGATGAGGTTCGTTACACAAGACTTAAATTTGACAAATCCGTGTTGAAAGTTGTTAATCAGTTTATTACCTACTAGATGATCCATCATGGCTCTTTTGATAATTCGTTCCATTACTTTGCAGGGTACTGATGTCAGAGAAATAGGCCTATAATCAGTTGGGTTTGTGCGTTGGCCACTCTTGAATATCGGGCTTATATTCGCCTCCTTCCATTTATCAGGCAGTATGCCTGAGAAAAACGATTGCTTGAAGATGCTGGATAGCGGATAAGCCAAGCTGGCCGAGCAATCGTTTAGGATTCTTGGATGTAGACCATCATCACCTGGCGCTTTATTTTTATTTAACTTTTTTATTTCGTTTAGGACGTTGCTAGGCTCAAAAATGTATTCGTCGATTTCGAATTGAGTAGAAGATTTAGGTGGGAAATTGAAATTATTATCTTGTGTTTCCGATTTATTAAAGACCTTGTAAAATTGACTATTGAGACACTCGGCTATTTCCAAATTGTTCGTTTTTAATGTCCCATCCTCGCATTTGATAGCCCGGATTACGTCTTTGCATTTGCTCTGTCTATTTACATAAGAATATAAGAGTTTCGGGTTATCTTTGGATTTCTTTGCAAGCTCAAATTCGAAGTTTTGTTTAGATAAACTAATCTGTTTTGTAAGCTTTTTGCACAAGCGATTGTACTGCTTTTTAAGTTGCTCATTGCCCCGGCTAGCTCTTACTTTATTCCATAATTCATATTTTGTTCTACATAATGCCTTGAGCTCCTTGTTCATCCACTCAGCTTTATGCTTAAGCTTACGATGCATAGTGGTTCTTGGTATAAATTTATCTGACGCTTCGTTATAATATTTGGATAACAATTCATACATGCAGTTGACATCTAAACCTATAAACTCTTCGTGCCAGTTGATTGATACTATAAAATTGTTAAACGCTTTATAATTACATCTATTGAATAGAAATGCTGTACGATTTACTCTTTTAGTTGCGCTTAACTGCTCAGTTAGGTGATAGTCCCAATAAAGGGTATTATGGAGAAACTGTCTTTTTGTAGAGCCCAATGACGGGCCAGTAACTATGTTGAAAATACGATTCGGGTCATCAACAATAACCAAATCGAGAATATTGTTACGAAAGTTCGGTTCGTTCACACTTTGAATCAGGAAATTGTTATCAATCATTTCTAGGAACTCATAACTCTGAGAAAATCTGGACTCACATGTGCCACCATCATTATTCCATGTCACTTTCGGGTGATTAAAATCGCCAAAAACCATAAGACCACTAAACCTTTTTGAGTCAACAAGTGTCTTTGCAACTGTTATTGAATCGTTTATTTTCCGTGAAAGTTCTCTTTCCTGGTTGGGTCGTCTATAGATACAACCAACAAGTAAAGATTCCTTTCCCGCAATTACTTGACACCAGACTTGCTCACCTTCAGCGTTAGATAATCTCACATCATCTACTTCAAAAGAATCAAGGTCATCACGAATATAAATAGCAACACCGCCTCCTACTGTTTCTTGACGATCCTTAATATATGACGAGTAATTTTGAATATTCTTAGCCGATTTAGAGCTGAACCAAGTCTCTGTTATTCCGATTATGCTCGGTGAGTAATTATGGATAATAGCCCGAAGCTCATTCATCTTATTTGAGAGCGATGTCGCATTTGTGTAAAAGCACTTAAGGCTCGTAACGCTATTTAATTGTGTAGACATATGATTTTCTGATAAATTATTATTTTTGTTGTTGAATTTTTTGTTTTTATTTTGATATGTAGTTTTGAGAGTTCGATTAGAAATTAGGTAATTTTTAGATGCTTCTGGGTTCGAGCTGGACAAGTCGCCCACCCCTAATCCCCCAGTAGAATCTCTTATTTCCTTCGCTTGTGCCATAGCGAAGAATCCCTCCACTAGTATTCTCGGTATGCGGTAACGCTTGATTGAGCTCGTTCCTTTTACGACGTAAGAGTGCTTCGGCAGTTCTTTCAGCTACGGTTTTATCACAATTTACGTATATTTTACTGAATTTCGGGTTATTCTTTAGCCTGGATGAGTTTGCAATTGCCTTTGCTTGAGACGCGCTATCGGTGAACTCAATTAGTAATAAACTCGGGTGAGAAGAGTCATTGTTGGTAACCCCTCTTTTCCTTAGACGATTTCTTCTCTTTATTCTTGTTTTATCTAGTTGTAGTTCCTCGATTAGCTCCTCTACTGCTTTAGTTTCATTCATTTCGATTTCATGTTCATTTTCACCAACACTCTCCACCAGTCCACTTATAATAATGTTCCGTTCAATTCTATTCATTTCGTTAAGTTCTGAGCGGACCTTAGCTAGTTGTACAACTTCTGTCTCACTTTTTTTGTAATTCTCCGATACAAGTTCACTGTACGAGAATGCTTTAGTTGCTGTGTTAGACGCACTTGGTTTTTCATTAATCGCTTTAATTTCATTCTCTATTTCAATTAACTTTGTGTCTTTTTTTGCAATTTCTTCGTCCTTTTCTGCTACTGTTTTTTTTAGTTCATCAACTTCTGCCTTCATATCATTAACCATATTTTCGAGATCAATTACTCTACTAAATACCTTAATAACCCACGAGTCCAACAATGCCACCGTTGCTTTTGCCGATGGATTATCGTTTAGTTCGGTTGTCGACATTCAAAATAAAAATGTTAATTTTTTTTTTTTTTAAATTTATATATATATATATATATATATATATATATATTATGAGTCATTACTAAATGTTGTCAAAGAGAAACAATTGAATATTATCGATTCTATTAAAGCGGATTTTGAAGGAATAAATACAAAAGAGATTCGGGAAAAGTTAAATCTGGATTTAGATAAAAATTCAACTGATTATCAAGTACAAATTGAGTCTTTAGTTAATTTGAGAATCAGTTATCTTGATGAACATTTAAAAAGTTTTCATAATTTTAAAAATATTGAATTTTTTGAAGGAGAAGAAGAACCACAAGTTATTATGCCAAAATTGTTTGGTTCTATTAATTCGAAAGATTCAAAAGTTAAGTTTAATGCAAACCCAAGATCATTAGCTTGTTCCAAATAATTGTCTAATGAATTCGAGCTAATTGCTAAGGTTGGATTGGAAAAAATTTTGGAATTAAGCAATGGTGAAGTTGTTTTCACTTCACAGTCAAAGAAATCGAATTTTATTTATTTTATTAATCCTCAAAATGGAAAGACAAAAGAAATAAATGGACAACATGATATTAAATATTTATTTAAAACAGATAAAGATGAAATAATCATCATAGACTCAGAGTTTCATGTTAAAATTTGAAATGATTATAAATGTTTAAACACATTTGACATTGTTCGTCAAAATTTTCTTTGTGTAGAATTAGAAAAGGACAAAATTATTATTTTTTCAAATGATCATTTTTTTACCATATTAAATTGTTACAATGGACAAACTCTTAGTCATATTTATTTTGAAAAACAAACACAATGTTATTTTCTTAAGCCCTTTTCTGATTGTTTTATTAGTTGTCTGAATAATTATTTTCTTGGAAAATACAATTATCGAACAGTGAAAGAAAATTCAATAGAAATGCAAAAACTTTTATCAAATATTGCAAAATCAAATGAAGATGGTTTTATAATTGGAATAAAAACGGGAGAAATATCCATACTTAATGCAGATTTATCTACAAAAATAAGTAAAAAATGTCACAAATCTTCAATTTATTCTATTGTTCTATGTGAGAACGGACTAATTGTGAGCATATGTGTCGATGGAAAGATCAAAATTTGGGATTCAAACGATTTAAATCTAATCAATGAGGCCATGGTAAAAAATCCAGTTTATGCAAGAATTTTAAAAAATGGAAGATTGGTTTACACTGACAAAGATTTCAATTTGTTTATTAGCCTTTAATATTTAATTGCTTCCAATTAATTTTGTTATTAATACTTTAATAAAATGAAACAAAAATCATCATTTTTAGTTACTTTAATTTCAGGACTATATAATTCAGAAAAAGAGATTTTAAAGTAAATTATCCTCTGTTCTAACTCATTTCAGCAAGCAGCTAGCAAACGGATCATCAATCACTATTTTATTATTCATTTTAATGATTCTCTGTTATTTAATAATTCAATTTAAAAAATTTTGCTGGTAATAAAGAATAAATATTCAATTTGTATGTCTCATCAGGTAATAAAATACCTTTTGTGTGATCGGGAAATTCAATGAGATAATGCTAAAAAATAGACCCATACTTTTTGGTTATAATACACTACGGCTGAGTGTCGTCCTAAGACTATTAAATTTCAAAATTTAATAAGCTTTTCAACAAAACCATAAGCTAAGCTCTAGGACTTTTTCTTCGATTTACACAAGCTTCTTACCATCATGCATGCACAATTTAATAAGCTTTTTTTCATATATTTTATAGATGTTAAAAGTTCTTAATGGGACAAGAATATATTTTCAAAATTTTAAAAATTAAATCTTATAATTTTTAAATTTTCTATCAATGTAGAATGTATTTAAAAAATTTTTTAAATCTGCAACATTGGTTATTTAGGTAAATGTAACAAGGAAATAAAGAAATTAATAATTTAATTTTATTTTTCTTTTTGGACTAATTCCTAAATTTACTTTTTTGGACGGCAACTTGAAGTTCATGATCATGATCATGATCAAAATTTAATAGACTATAATCTTAATAAAATAATAAATTAGCTTTTTTTAATATTTAAAAGAAATAAAAACAGATTAGCATTCCAGTACTGTTTATTCCCCGTTAAGGTTAACATAGCTAAAGATTAAAAATTTATGATTAAAAAAAAATAAAAAATTAAAAAAATGAAAAATAAAGTAAAAGTAGAATAAAAAAAATGTAAAAGCGAATAAACAAATTAGAATAAGTAATTGGAGGTACTATATGTTTAAATTTAAAAATTTTGGGAAAGAAAAATTAAATAATAATATCACAATTGAGTAATATATCTTAATTCAAAAATTGTTGTGTATTCTTCTACTAGTCAGACAATAAATGGAACAGAATGACTCAAATGATCAATTTTGATTTAAATTTAGCCGTATATTAATCACACCGTTCTTTAATTTCATCTATCATAGAATTAAAATTTTATACCAGGAAACATATTCTTTGTGTCTAATGATATTATTTACATTCATTCTTGTGTTAGATCAACATTTTCCGGCAAATTGAAGTTTAAGATCAAAATTAAAGGATCAAAATATAAATTGTATAATTGTTTTAAATAATAGAGAAAAAATAAATTTTTCACAGAGCAATTACTTGACATGTCATGTCAAGTTTATTTTCATATTTAAAATTTTAAAATGTCCTTTTTTATTGAACTTTAATAGGTTTAAATTTTTTAAATGATTTGAATGAAAACTTACTCTTAAAGACAAAAAATTTATTGTTATAAAATTTATAATTTATTGAAGTGGAAAAATAAAAATATTCAAGTTTGAATGAATGGATATAAAGGATATGAATTTGAATTTGTGAATTAACTTAATCTGAATTATTAAAATAATTGATTGTTTTTGATAAATAAATTATATATCAATCATTTTGATGTTAATTTGATAATGAACCACTATTAGACATGACATATCTAGTAATGTTTAGTATTTATTTCTTAAAAATTATCAAAATCATTTGATTAATTAAGTTATAAAACTTTAAATGATTGTTTTAATCTGAAAACTTGATCTGAAACTTCAATTTGCCCATTTTCTTTATTGTATTTTGAAAAGGCCATTTATTAAAACTTTTCAACCAATATCTTAATTTACCACATAAAAAGTCAGTGTTCTTATTTATCTTAGTATTTATCAGAGTTGTTTTAAATGCTCCAAATTTAAGTCAAAGTTCTGAATTTTAAAGAGGAATACAGGATTTACATTGAAAATTTGCCCCTGTATTATTTTTGATTAGATCACTCAAATTTCTTTATTTTTATCAATAAAGATACCTTTTTTTAGCTTTATTTGGAATATGTAAAATATTTTTTCAATTTTTGTTCCAAAGTTTACCAATTTGGAAAATAAAATTTTTTTTTTGACAAATCTAACTTAACAATGCATTCTTTTTTAATATCAATGTTAAATGAAACTAAGCAAAAAATTTTTTCCATTACTAGAGTTTCCATATAATTGATAAAGATTTCTAAGTTTTTAGGAATTCAGTATTTAAATTTTTATTTAAGAAAATTTGTTACTCTTCCAACATTTTAGATCAAGATACTTAAAACAAACACTGTTGAATCGACTTTTTGAATTGAGTCAGAGATATGTTGGAGCAGGGCTGAGTAATTCTGTTACAAAGGTTGTCAGACTGGTGAAAGAATATGGAGAGGGTTCCGATTCAACACATATCCACATACTCTTAATTCAAATTTTTTTTAATTTATACATTTTTCAATTTTTATTTTTTATTTTTTTTACTTTGTTCTTCTCAGTTTTGATTTGTTTTTTAATCTGAAGAAGCTTTAGCTCGACACAGCTTAACAAAAGAATAAATAATTAATTTAAATCAATTTTTAATTAGCTACAATTAAATAAAGTCTAAAGCTATTTATTTACGATTCATTCTTTTTTGCTTTATTTTTACGATTCATTTTTATTTTTTGCTACACTTTTACGATTCATTTTTATTTTTTGCTACACTTTTACGATTCATTTTTATTTTTTGCTACACTTTTACGATTCATTTTTATTTTTTGCTACACTTTTTCGATTCAATAATATTTAATTTTAAGAAAAAATAAGTAAAATAAAAATCAAACAGCTTTTAAAATAGGTAATGAAAATGTTTAGATAAAGCTATTCTCTAATTTTTGTTTTTTTAGTTTGTCAATTTTTACATAAATAACGTAATTATCCGAATTTAGTTACATGTCTGGTGTGATTGCAAAAAGCTGCCGCAGCCTTACGGTTAAACTCGACTTGCTCGAGTCGCGGTTATTTTTATTACTACTATTTTGTCATAAATTTTTTAGTGACATGTCACTATACAATCACTTACAGTTATAGAAGCATGTCACTAAAATAGAGTACTCTATTTTAAAGACATGACATAAAAAAAAGTTAATTTTTTTTTAAATTATTCAAATTTTTTTTTGAAATAAATATTTTTAAAAGTACTGTCACAATATCATTCAGTTTTTGTCTGTCTAGAAGTAAAATCAATACATTATGTGAATGAATTTTAATTCAAATTAAAGAAAAATTAAGATTTTTTTTAAGAAAAAGGTTGATGATCTTTAATATTTGAAAAGAAAAATCCAGACTTGTCCAAATTCAGGGAAAAAAATCCAAAAAGTTTGTCACAACTAATGACCGACAATTTTTTTTAAAAGACTTAAATATTTTCAGACTTGAATTTCAAAATATTTGCAGGTGACAAAACATAAAGTTACTCAAAAAAGATCTTTAAACTGTTTTTATAGTGTTCGAATTTTAGAATAAATAACTTAGAAAATTAGTGTAATTTAAACTATTCGAAAGATATTAACAGATTTTAAGAAAGACATTCACTTTTCTAAAATATTTTGCAGGATTTTTTATGAGCAAAATATCGTCAAAAGTCAAGACTAAACTAAGATTTTATATTTTATTTTTTTTCAGACAAAATTACAACTTCGAAAATTTTTTTAGTTTGTTGATTTTTATTTGAAAAAAATTGATCAATTAAGATTGTAAATAAATTAACTTTCTTTTAAAAATCATTTTTTTTAAGATTTTTATTCCTAACCAATGGACATGAATGCTTTTTTGTAAAATTTTGCGTTTTTCCGAAATTATCCTTAAAATTGATGATAAAATTTAGCAGAAATAAGTGATTTTTCTATTAATCTGTGTTACCCTTTATCAAAACTTTTGGTTTAAATCTCTTTACTTTTAACTTTATTCAAATTCAAGATTAAATCCTTTCAGGAAAAGAAACTTATTTTACTCCATTTGCTTAATTGAATCTATGTGAGTATTAGTCCTTTTTTAGCTTCGGGTTTGTTAGATGAGAATAGATAATCTAAACAAAACAAATCAAGTATAAAAGTTTAGATTTAAAAAACTTAAATAAAAAATATAATTCTTTTGTGAATTTCCATGCAAACTTTCTAATAATTAAAGAAATTCTAACTTTATATTTTAATAACAATTATTGTTCAATTAGATTTAATTCTCAAATCAATGATTTTTGATCAATAAAGCGTTTGAAACTCTAATATTTTAATATAATATTAGAACTTAAACTAACGTAATCATCCGAATAGAGTGACATGTCCTTAAAATAAAGTACTCTTTTTTAGTGACACGCTGTTATAACATGTAAAAAGTTCTATAGTGACATGTCACCAAAAATATAATGACATGTCAGTAAATTCGGATAATTACGTTACATCAAAAAATATAAAACGAGACATTTTAAAAATTATTTTTCTCTTAAAATCTCAATATTTTCTTTATAATTTTTTCATCATAGATTTTTAAAGAATCTGTATAGAAACTCCTAAGGATATTTGAAAACTTTTTGACTGGTTGAACAGATATAGCATTATAAAGAATATAAAGAGAAAACGTAAAGATTTTTTTGTATACATTAATGAATTTATTTTTATCTCTATTTTTTCTTCAAAATAGGTCAGATTATAATTATTTTTTAAAGAATCTTTGAAGAAACTAAAGTACGTTTCTGAACATAGTTGACAGCTTGCTTAAGCACATGCTCTAGAGCTGCGCTAGGTTGTTTAAGCAGCGCTTGAGCACATGCTCTAGCGCTGCGCTAGAACAAAAATAAATGTTCAATAACACGCTCTAGAGCTGCTTAAGCACTCTAGAGCAAGTGCGTAAGCGATGCTCTAGAGCTTATTGCGCAGTGCTCAAAAAACTGTCAACTTTGTTCAGAAACGTACTGTTCAAAAGATCTCTATCAAATGTGTGACTGTGTACCCAGTTTCAAAATTTCCTTTTTATTTCCTTTTTATTTTTTAATTAAATGAGAGAATATTTTAATGTAATAACAAAACTTAAACTACATCAAAAAATATAGACTGAGACATTTTAAAAATTATCTCTTCTCTTAAATATCCAAGTTTTTTAATAAGCGATGACAGAATTTTAACAATTAAGATAAAAAAATTTACAAATTGCAGGATAAAATTCTATTTAGATTATATGGTAGAGACAAATAAATAAATCTCAAAAATATTGATTTTTTATTTAATCATATTCATTTCCTGTATACTCAGTCAAACATTTTATAGAGATTTTTTAGAGTTTCTTTAAAGATTCTTTAAAATAAAATATATAATTTGACCTATTTTGAAGAAAAAATAGTGATATTTATAAAGATAAAAAAATCTGTACATTTTCTCTAAATTCTCTGTAAAATTCTATTTTTTTTTTACAGATACCCTTGTCAAAATTTTTTGCAGATTTTTTTTAGTTTCTTTAAATATTCTTTAAAAATATCTCTAATTCTCATTTTTTGTAGTTTCTTCACAGATTCTTTAAAAAATATTTAGTGAATAACTTATTATAGAAAATTTTGAGATATTTTAGAAGAGAGACAAAGTTTAAAAACCTTATTTTTCTACATTTTTTACTTGGTTTAAGTTTTATAATTTTAATAAATTATTCTCTCAGTTAATTTTTTTTAAGATTTATAAATACTGATAAATGTCAATAATTTTTTATCTCCTATTTTTAGAAATAAATAAAACAATAATAATTCTTATTTATTTTTTATTTGTTTTATCTGTGCCAAGCTAAAACTCCTTCAGATTAAAGAAAAATAAAATAAAAATGTAAAAAGAATAAGATAAAAGTAAGATAAGTTAAAATGAAATATAAAATACAATTAAAATAGACAAATTTTAATTAGTGAAAGGGCAAAATGTTTGAGTATTGATCTGTGCAGGAATGAAAGAAGAAATAGCAAGTTATCAATTCTTTTGAGTTTTTTTTTAAACTGGTGTATTAGCTTAATATATTAGATCTCATCAATCTATTTAAGCTCCTTTTAAGGAGAAGAAAATTTCAAAAATCCAAAAAAACAAAATAAAATAAAGATAAAAATTGAACTTTTAAATCAGAAAAAAAAATAAAAAAATATATAAAATCATCTTGATAATTGAATAAAACACATTCTAGTAGATTAGTAATAAAATTTAGAAAAATTAGATCCAGCTTAACACCAGATTCAATTTTGAAGGGTGCTGAATCAAGTTGATCAGAAAGGTATTCAACAGCTAAGGATGAGTCATAGTAGATTTTAAGAAGTATTCAGTATGAAATATGAAATTTAGAAAGCAGTTTAATAAAAATATCTTGTCAAAGGCAATCTCGGCAAACCTTGTCAAAGGTTATCTCGGCGTCAAGAGAAGCAACTCTGCAACCTGATCCCCGATTTACATAAATTAAAATAGTTTTTTTTAACAACAAAGATAGCATGATAAGATGTTCTTTTTTAAAAAACACAAAATACTCACATAGATTCAATTAAGCAAATGGAGTAAAATAAGTTTCTTTTCCTGAAAGGATTTAATCTTGAATTTGAATAAAGTTAAAAGTAAAGAGATTTAAACCAAAAGTTTTGATAAAGGGTAACACAGATTAATAGAAAAATCACTTATTTCTGCTAAATTTTATCATCAATTTTAAGGATAATTTCGGAAAAACGCAAAATTTTACAAAAAAGCATTCATGTCCATTGGTTAGGAATAAAAATCTTAAAAAAAATGATTTTTAAAAGAAAGTTAATTTATTTACAATCTTAATTGATCAATTTTTTTCAAATAAAAATCAACAAACTAAAAAAATTTTCGAAGTTGTAATTTTGTCTGAAAAAAAATAAAATATAAAATCTTAGTTTAGTCTTGACTTTTGACGATATTTTGCTCATAAAAAATCCTGCAAAATATTTTAGAAAAGTGAATGTCTTTCTTAAAATCTGTTAATATCTTTCGAATAGTTTAAATTACACTAATTTTCTAAGTTATTTATTCTAAAATTCGAACACTATAAAAACAGTTTAAAGATCTTTTTTGAGTAACTTTATGTTTTGTCACCTGCAAATATTTTGAAATTCAAGTCTGAAAATATTTAAGTCTTTTAAAAAAAATTGTCGGTCATTAGTTGTGACAAACTTTTTGGATTTTTTTCCCTGAATTTGGACAAGTCTGGATTTTTCTTTTCAAATATTAAAGATCATCAACCTTTTTCTTAAAAAAAATCTTAATTTTTCTTTAATTTGAATTAAAATTCATTCACATAATGTATTGATTTTACTTCTAGACAGACAAAAACTGAATGATATTGTGACAGTACTTTTAAAAATATTTATTTCAAAAAAAAATTTGAATAATTTAAAAAAAAATTAACTTTTTTTTATGTCATGTCTTTAAAATAGAGTACTCTATTTTAGTGACATGCTTCTATAACTGTAAGTGATTGTATAGTGACATGTCACTAAAAAATTTATGACAAAATAGTAGTAATAAAAATAACCGCGACTCGAGCAAGTCGAGTTTAACCGTAAGGCTGCGGCAGCTTTTTGCAATCACACCAGACATGTAACTAAATTCGGATAATTACGTTATTTATGTAAAAATTGACAAACTAAAAAAACAAAAATTAGAGAATAGCTTTATCTAAACATTTTCATTACCTATTTTAAAAGCTGTTTGATTTTTATTTTACTTATTTTTTCTTAAAATTAAATATTATTGAATCGAAAAAGTGTAGCAAAAAATAAAAATGAATCGTAAAAGTGTAGCAAAAAATAAAAATGAATCGTAAAAGTGTAGCAAAAAATAAAAATGAATCGTAAAAGTGTAGCAAAAAATAAAAATGAATCGTAAAAATAAAGCAAAAAAGAATGAATCGTAAATAAATAGCTTTAGACTTTATTTAATTGTAGCTAATTAAAAATTGATTTAAATTAATTATTTATTCTTTTGTTAAGCTGTGTCGAGCTAAAGCTTCTTCAGATTAAAAAACAAATCAAAACTGAGAAGAACAAAGTAAAAAAAATAAAAAATAAAAATTGAAAAATGTATAAATTAAAAAAAATTTGAATTAAGAGTATGTGGATATGTGTTGAATCGGAACCCTCTCCATATTCTTTCACCAGTCTGACAACCTTTGTAACAGAATTACTCAGCCCTGCTCCAACATATCTCTGACTCAATTCAAAAAGTCGATTCAACAGTGTTTGTTTTAAGTATCTTGATCTAAAATGTTGGAAGAGTAACAAATTTTCTTAAATAAAAATTTAAATACTGAATTCCTAAAAACTTAGAAATCTTTATCAATTATATGGAAACTCTAGTAATGGAAAAAATTTTTTGCTTAGTTTCATTTAACATTGATATTAAAAAAGAATGCATTGTTAAGTTAGATTTGTCAAAAAAAAAATTTTATTTTCCAAATTGGTAAACTTTGGAACAAAAATTGAAAAAATATTTTACATATTCCAAATAAAGCTAAAAAAAGGTATCTTTATTGATAAAAATAAAGAAATTTGAGTGATCTAATCAAAAATAATACAGGGGCAAATTTTCAATGTAAATCCTGTATTCCTCTTTAAAAAAAAATTTTAAATCAAGTAATTGTTAAATCAAAATTAATATTTGATTTTTTACCGTTCCATGCAGTCATGATCATGGCCACATGAATATTTTGCTGCTAGTTAGTTATTGTGGCAACCACGTTAATGAAAGGACTTTAATAAAAAAACTAAAGTCAGGACTTGGACATGCTTAAGACTTGTGACTTTTTAACAACAGTGATATTTATTAATCTTATTTTCTAGAGTATCATGTTTCTTATAAATAATTAAAGTTATAAATTATTTGTTTATTTCTTAAGTAGGTAATTTTTTGCAGACATTTGCAGATTTTATCTTAAGATTTAAAAAAGAATGTTAAATTAAAAAATGTATCTCTGCATTAATACTATTAAATAATTACAATTTATTTAATAGTTTAATCATTATTTGATCATTTTGAGCATCAAAAATTGATCATAATCTTCAAGTTGCCGTAATTAATTAGCATTTAAAACCAAATTAATAATTCAAATTCTTTAAATTTTGACCAAAAATGAAATAAAAAATTGTTAATTGTTCATTTAAAAAAAAAGTTTTTGTTTAAAAAATATATAAGACGCTTTTTTGAAGAGTATAAAATATGCAGGTAAAACAAATCAAAAATTGAATAAGATTTTCTTCAAGTGTACTTAAGAAGCAAGGGGGATATGGAGGGGACGCAGCCTTTTACGTGGCTTGTTCCTATATAAATTAATATCTTTTAGTTGAGTGAAATTCTAGATTTCTATCAATTTAGTTTGAAATTAAATTATTATCATTTACATAATAATAAAAAATAAAAATTCATAATGATAAGTCAATTTTTTAACGTTAAAAGTACCAAAATCATCGTCAAATTTTACAATTAAATGGAATTGTTTTAGAATTGTTAATAAATGATACAGTTTTTAAAAATAGAACACACATTATAAAACGTATTGGAAAACCAAATTGTAATATTCCAAGAAATAGAAAAAAGATGGAAAAAATATCAGTTATTGAACAAGAAAAAGTTATTTTGAATATTTGCGATCAAATTGATCAATTTAAACTGGACCAGAAATCATTTATTGGAAAAGAATTTGATAACATCATAAACAAAATCGATTTAAAAAGAGAATTACTAAATACTAATTTAAATAAATTAGTTGACAATTATTATGAGTCATTACTAAATGATGTCAAAGAGAAACATTCGAAGTATATCTATTAAAGCAGATTTTGAAGGAATAAATACACAAGAGATTCGGCAAAAATTAAATTTGGATCTAGATAAAAATTCAACTGATTATCAAGTTCAAATTGAGTTTTTAGTTGAATTGAGAAGCAGATTTTTTGATGAACATTTAAAAAATTTCAAAAATTTAAAAAATATTGCATTTAATGAAGGAGAAGAAGAACCACAAGTTAAAATGTCAAAATTGTTTGGTACAATTGACTTGAGAGATTCGAATGATACTTTTGGAGGAATAACAGAGAAATCAGCTTATTCTAAAACACTATCTAATGGATTCAAACTAATTGCTAAAGTTGGATTGGAAAAAATTTTGGAATTAAGCAATGGTGAAGTTGTTTTCACTTCACAGTCAAAAAAATCGAATTTATTAATTTTTAACCCTCAAAATGGAAAGACAAAAGAAATAAATGGACAACATGATATTAAATATTTATTTAAAACAGATAATGATGAAATAATCATCATAGACTCAGAGTTTCATGTTAAAATTTGGTATGATTATAAATGTGTAAACACATTTGACATTGTTCGTCAAAAATTTATTTGTGTAGAATTAATTAATAATAAATTAATAATTGTAAATGAAGATGATTTTTTTACAGAATTAAATTTTTACAATGGGCAAATTCTTAATCATATTTATTTAAATTATCTACCAAGACAAAATCATAATCTCGTTGATTTCCATTTAATTGGCATCTTGAAGTTGATGATCAATTCGAAATGTCATTTCAATTCAAAGAGTCTATCCTTAGATATTAAACTAAATCTTTGATTTAATTTAAATAATTGAAATGTAAAATGCTTTACATGTAATGTAGATTTAGAAAATAAGAAAAAAATTGAAAAAATATTTTCTCAGTCCATTGATAATCGATTTTAATATTTAAATGTATTAACTGATTTTTTGTTAAGTTTATTTTAAATTTTTTATTTCAAAAGTATTTGTTTTTGCATTCACAATTAAAATTAAAAAAGAAATTAAAAAAAAAATTTAAAATAAGTTATAAAATGAAAACATAACTTTACAAAAAATCAGTTAACTAAATTGAAAATCGATTTTTTCAATGGATTTAGAAAATTTTTTTATAATTTTTTTTTATTTTCTAAATCTACATTGCATGTAAAGCATGTTACATTACAATTATTTAAATTTAATCAAAGATTTATTTTAATATCTAAAGATAAACTTTTTGAATTGAAATGATATTATGAATTGATCATCAACTTCAAGATGCCATTTAATTTCGTTTTCCAATGTACTTCTTGCTGGAACATGTTTAAATGACTTAAAAGTTGAGAACATTTGTGTAAGTATATTTAATATTCAAAATGGTAAATATGAAAAAAAAATTCGTAAGCTAATCATTGGAAAAATTTCTACCATTGCAGAAATAAATAAAGATGAGTATATAATTGGATCAGAAACAGGAAAAATATTCATCCTGAATGAAGATTTATCTGCAAAAAAAAGTAAAAAATGTCACAAATCCTCAATTTCCTCTATTGTTTCATGCGAGAACGGACTAATTGTGAGCACAAGTGTCGATGGGGAGATCAAAATTTGGGATCCAAAAGAATTAAATCTAATCAATGTGGCCTTGGTAAAGAATCCAATTTATGCAACAATTGTAAAGAGTGGTAGATTGGTTTACATTGACAAAGACTTTAATTGTTATATAAGCAAATAATTTAAAATTTTTTAAAATAAATAACATTAAAATGAATTCAAAAAATAAAATAATAAGTTTAAAATTTTTTTTTTAATTATTTAATAAATATTTTTTAATACTAAGTATTTTTTAATGAATGAAAAAAATTTTCCCCAAAATTATTAGAAAAAATTCAAAAAGTCAAATTGAAATTATTTTTTTATAATTCATTAAATAAGCGCCTTATGTGTGTCAAAATACAAAATTTTGAAATAAAAATAAATTGTTAATATCTATTATTATTTTTTGTTTACCATACTGATAGTTAAGCGCGTCACTTATTTTTGTAGCTACGACAGTGACAATAATTCTTTACCAAAGAAGACGTTTGACTGAATTACTTTTCTAGTTATTTCGAGCAGACAATTAATATCAGGAGCGGATGGTTAGCGATGCCTTAGAATTCGATCTTATCTAATTATTAATTTCTGAAGAAATTCTAGAAAATCTTATTTTTTAAAAAGTAGTTGTAAATAAATAATAAAAAATTATTTATTTTTTTTCTCATTTCTAAAATATTAATAATCGGGAATAGAATTGTTGATTTTCTAAAAATTATTAGTGGTTAAAGAAGAAGTGATACATTAGTAGTAGTTTAAACATTATTATTGTTAAAGTCAAAAAGTAAAATCAAAATTTAGACTAAATTCACATTATAAACAAATACAAGGCCATCTCTTCGAGACAAAGTTTAATCCAAGCATTAGAGAAATGTCTCTCAAAAATTTCCGAAAATATATCGTCTTTTGTAATTTTCATTTTTTTTCAAATTCATTGAAGATTAGTTTTAAAAAAATACAAACAACATTTATTTGGACAGATATTCATCTTTCATTTACAGAACAACGTCTCAAATTCCTTATAGCATGTATTAATTTTTTCTTCAATTCCTTCCATTTTTTTTATAAATAACAAATGTGATTGAATCACGTTTAATTCGAAACAATATCATGACTTTCACAAAAGTTTAAAAATAAGTTTAGTATTTAATATGAATTGCAGCGAAATAAAGTTGGAATTTAATTTCAAAATTTTAAAATGTTGATTTTTTTTTCTTTTTTTTTCCAATGTGTCCAAGCAGTGTGTTATTTTTATTCTCTCTAAAATATTAAAAATCGGGAATAAAATTGTTGATTTTCAAAAAGCAAGCTTGCTGAAGCGACCTACTAGAAGGTCACCTATGGTAGCACATTGCGCTTTATACTAGGAAAACAACAGAAATAGAAGAACTTATAAGTTTTTAGAGTCAATAGACATTATTTGCATTACAAAATTGAGAAGGAAATTAGAAAAAACTGAGAGGGTATAGTAGAAATTATTAGAAATTGTGTATAAAAGTAGAAATTTTTATTCCTAGATCAAAATCGTTCAGTAAAAAAGAGTTGATAAATTTTGGAAAAAAATAAGAAAATGATAATTCACCAAAAGAATTGAGCCCTATACTTCCTGGAGTGTAAAGTTTATTGCTGTTTCTTAAGCATTATTTGACGCTTTAGTTACTTGTATAAAATCATCAAAGTCAGTACCAATAAAGATTGAAGAAATTTACGAAATCTTAATTATTTTTTCTCAAATTACAAATAAAATCTACAAAATCTTTAGTATGATAAAATTTTTGGATGTAAATTTTTTTGATCATGGGTCTTTTCCGAAAACCATTCTGAATAGTTTAACATGAAGTATAAAATAAAAGGTTAAACTATTGATTTAGAATTTTTTTATTGATTATTACAAATGAATTTAAAATAAAAATTTTTAAAAAAATTTTTTTATTTTTTATTTATTTTATCTTATTTACTAATTTTAACAATTCCTAACTCTAAATTTAACCAATATCTTTGATAAAATTTTTCACAAAAAAATGTGTTTCTTTAAAAAACTACGGTTTAATAGATTCACTTTATATTTTTTTTTAAATATTTTTATCAAAATATCATATATAATTTATTTTTCGGAAGCGTAGCTAATGGTTCAAATTTTACAAATAAAGCATTTAATTAATAGTAAAGTTTATTATTGTATATTACACAATTTAAATTAAAAGTAAAGAAAAATCAAATTTTTGAAGCTAAAAATATCGCAATCATTGTAAATTTTTTCAAATTTATGGTAAAAGTTTTGAATTATATAAATAGTAGAAAAATAATTTTTAAGATATTGGAAAAATTAATTGTCAACGTTAAACAGAAAAGAATTTAATCTAATTATAAAATTATTAATAACTCTTTATTAAAATAAATTTTTCTACAGTGCATTTCTAAAATAAGTTAACAGTTCTTAGAGAATTGATTAAGCAGCTCTAGCTTAATTCTCGTGGTTGGCAGAGCCCAGCTCTAGAGCATGTGCTTTAGCAAACCGTATACTTATTTTAGAAATGAATTGTAGAATAAAATTTTCATTTGATTTAATTATTTAATTAGATTATATAAAAATGCAGTGCGAATATTGTAATGAAAAAGGAGATGATAAAGATCTATTTAGTCTTCCATGTGGCTATTTAGTTTGCAGTCACCATATAAAATCTGCAGAGGACTATTTTAAATGTTTTGTTTGTGACGAGCACATGATTAATAGACAAAGTTGTCTCCAAATGCCAAGGAATAGAATAAAGATGGAAAAGATGTCATTTATTGAACAAAAAAAAGATATTTTAAATATCTGCGATCAAATTGAACAATACAAATTGGACCCAAAATCATTTCTAGAAAAAGTATCTGATGACATCATAAACAAAATCGATCTAAAAAGAGAAGTACTAAAGACAAATTTTAATAAATCAGCTGACAATTTTTATGAGTCATTATTAAATGATGTCAAAGAGAAACAATTGAATATTATCGATTCTATTAAAGCGGATTTTGAAGGAATAAATACACAAGAAATCCGTGAAAAGTTAAATTTGGATTCAGATGATAATTCAACTAATTATCAAGTTCAAATTGAGTCGTTAGTTAATTTGAGAAGCAGCTATCTTGATGAACATTTAAAAGGTTTTCATAATTTTAAAAATATTGAATTTTTTGAAGGAGAAGAAGAACCACAAGTTATTATGCCAAAATTGTTTGGTTCTATTAATTCGAAAGATTCAAAAGTTAAGTTTAATGCAAACCCAAGATCATTAGCTTGTTCCAAATCATTGTCTAATGAATTCGAGCTAATTGCTAAGGTTGGATTGGAAAAAATTTTGGAATTAAGCAATGGTGAAGTTGTTTTCACTTCACAGTCAAAAAAATCGAATTTATTAATTTTTAACCCTCAAAATGGAAAGACAAAAGAAATAAATGGACAACATGATATTAAATATTTATTTAAAACAGATAAAGATGAAATAATCATCATAGACTCAGAGTTTCATGTTAAAATTTGGTATGATTATAAATGTGTAAACACATTTGACATTGTTCGTCAAAATTTTCTTTGTGTAGAATTAGAAAAGGACAAAATTATTATTTTTTCAAATGATCATTTTTTTACCATATTAAATTGTTACAATGGACAAACTCTTAGTCATATTTATTTTGAAAAACAAACTCAATATTATTTTCTTAAGCCCTTTTCTGATTGTTTTATTAAGTGTTATATTAATTGTTTTATTGTAAAATACAATTATCGAACAGTGATTGAAAATTCAATAACAATGCAAAATCTTTTATCAAAAATTGTAAAATCAAATGAAGATGGTTTTATAAGTGGATCAGAAACAGGAGTAATATCCATACTTAATGAAGATTTATCTACAAAAATAAGTAAAAAATGTCACAAATCCTCAATTTCCTCTATTGTTCTATGTGCGAATGGACTAATTGTGAGCATATGTGTCGATGGAAAGATCAAAATTTGGGATTCAAACGATTTAAATCTAATCAATGAGGCCATGGTAAAAAATCCAGTTTATGCAAGAATTTTAAAAAATGGAAGATTGGTTTACACTGACAAAGATTTCAATTTGTTTATTAGCCTTTAATATTTAATTGTTTTCAATTAATTTTATTATTAATACTTTAATAAAATTAAACGAAAATCATCATTTTTAGTTACTTTAATTTCAAGACTATATAATTCAGAAAAAGAGATTTTAAAGTAAATTATACTCTGTTGTAACTCATTTTAGCAAGCAGCTAGCAAACGGATCATCAATCACTATTTTATTATTCATTTTAATGATTCTTTATTATTTAATAATTCAATTCAAAAAATTTTGCTGGTAAATTATTTATAGCAGCAAAATTTTTTGAATTGAATCAAAGAACAACACTTAAGCCCATCCTCAGTAAATCTGCATAATATGTTCAAATTCCTGTAATCCTTAAAAATCTGAGTTAATTTTAAACTGAAGAAACTGAATTTTCAATTTAAAATAACGATTTTAAAATTCTAAAAATAAATTTTCCTAAAATAAAAACTTGTCCATATTACTTCGTTTTAAATTAAAAACATGAAGTGCGAATATTGTAATGAAAAAAAAGAAACTTTTGGTTTACTAAGCCTTCCATGTGGCAATTTAGTTTGCAGTCACCATATAAAATCTGCTGAGGACTATTTCAAATGTTTTTTTTGTGATGAGCACATGATAAATAGACAACTTTGTTTAGAAATAGCAGGGAACAGAAAAAAGATGGAAAAAATGTCATTTGTTGAAAAATAAAAAGACATTTTAAATATCTGCGATCAAATTGAACAATTCAAATTGGACCCAAAATCATTTTTAGAAAAAGCCTCTGATGATATCATAAACAAAATCGATTTAAAAATAAAAGTACTAAAGACAAATTTAAATAAATCAGTTCATAATCGCTTAAGAAAAACTTATCGATTTATTAAATTTTTCAATCAATTGGAGTCGACTACCAACACTACGGCTGAGTGTCGTCCTAAGACTATTAGATTTCAAAATTTAATTAGCTTTTAAACAAAACCATAACCTAAGCTCTAGGATTTTTCTTCGATTTTCACAAGCTTCTTACCATCATGCATGCACAATTTAATAAGCTTTTTTTCATAGATTTTATTGATGTTAAAAGTTCTTAATGGGACAAGAATATGTTATTATTATCAAAATTTTAAAAATTAAATCTTATAATTTTTAAATTGTCTATCAATATAGAATGTATTTAAAAAATATTTTAAACTTTTAATGAAAAAATTAGGATAATATGTTCCGTTATTAAAAAAATTTTTTAAATAAAAGAAACCTCTTAGTCTCCTAAATCAAGCATTTTTTGTTAAGTTTGAATATTTAAGCTATTTTCAGTGATTTAAAAATTACAAAAAAAATTTTTTATTATAGCAACTTCAAGTTTAAAATAGTTGAATTTCAGCTTGTAAATTTTTCTTGCTTTTAATGGAGTCCGAAAATCAAATTAAATAAATAAATTTTGACTACTTAACAGAACTTTATAATTAAATTATTAAATATTTTTATCAATTTGATAACTTGGATTAATTAATTTAGAAGAAATCATTTTAAATCAAAATAAATTTTAATCACATAAAAAAGAATATTAGTAGTAGTAGTAGTAGTAGTAGTTTTGACTGTAGCTGGCTAGCCAGCGAGTGTGCTGATAAGGCACACTAAGACAGCTGATGTGATTGCTTGCTGCTCATCCAGCAATCAATGCCTGCTTTAAAGCTGTTAACATTGGGGGCTTCAACTAATTCATTTGGCAGCGAGTTCCATATGTTCGAAATTTCTTTGTGATATTTGAGGCAGTGATCTCTTCCTTGGTTTTTTGTGACACTAAAATTGTTGCTTTTTTCAACCGATTCTATTCCATGCATGAACTTGTATAATTGAATTAGATCATCTCTTTTTCTTCTTTCCACCAGATTTGGAATGTTCAAAGCCTTCAATCTGCTTTCATACGGTTTGTTTCTAATTGAAGAAACAAATTTTGCAGCTCTGCGTTGAATCCTTTCAACATTCTCACAGTCAGACTTAGGAATTGGAGACCATACAGGCACTGCAAATTCCAAAAGAGGACCAACAAAAGTTAAATACAAAGATCTTAATAACTTACAATCAAAACGTGCGAATGATTTCCTGATGCGACCTAACATTTGATTTGCTTTGTTTGTAGCCTCTATCACTTGATTTTTCCATTTAAGATTTGTATTGAAAATAACTCCAAGATCTCTTTCGGTTTCTGACGTTGCTAACTGCTTACTATTAATAAAATAAGGAAATTCTTTGTTTTCATGACCATAATGCATAACCACACATTTTGATGTGTTGAAGAGAAGTAGCAAAGAGTCCACTTGAAAATTAAATCTAAATCTGATTGAAGTTTCGCGGCGCTTATTTCTAATACCGTTTGCGAGAAAATTTTAGTATCATCTGCATACAATTTCACAACATTCTCTATTCCTTTTGGTAGATCATTGATATACTAAACGAACAATAGTGGACCAATCACTGACCCTTGTGGTACACCGCTAAAAATCTCAACCCAATCCGACAAAATTTCACCTTGAATAACTCGTTGTCTTCTATTTTTCGAGAAAGCTCCAATCCATTTTAGTGTTAGACAATCAAAGCCATACGCTTTCAATTTAGCTATTAGTCGTCTGTGCGGAACAGTATCAAATGCTTTTGCAAAATCTAGCAGAATCACATCAACAGGAATACTTTTGTCTAGACACATTGAGATGTAATCTAGAGTTTCCAGAAGATTAGATGTACATGACTTTTTCTTAACAAATCCATGCTTTTCTTTAGATATAATATTATTCTTAAAAAGATAGTCTTCCATTTTGTTTCTTATTATGCTTACCATAATTTTGCAAGGAATTGAAGTTAAAGACACAGGACGATAATTGCTTGCCGTTGATTTATCACCTTTTTTATACAATGGAGTAATATTTGCTGATCTGAATTGCATTGGAAGCTTACTATTCGATAATGATTCACTGTAAATCAAAGTTAAAGGAACAGTAAAGGCTTCTGAACAGTTTTTTAGCAATAGCGGATGAAGCTTGTCTACACCACATGATTTATTTTGATTCAGGTCCTGTAATCAATTTCATTACCATTTCATAACCATTTCATAACTAATGTCATTTGGCTTAATGTCAATATATTCTGGCCAGTTTTCATTAAATTCAACTTCAAAAGGAGGAAGCTCACCATCTTGTTCAATAACAAAAACATCTTGAAAACATTTATTAAGAAGATTTGATATCTCTTTCGGTTCTCGCGTTAATTCATTGTTTGACTTTTTTAATGCTTTGATAGATTCTTTGATTACTTGTTGTTCATTTAGGTATTTGTACAATATTTTTGGATTCTTCTAAGTTTTTTCAACTAAATTCTGTTCATAAGTTAGTCTGGCTCTTTTTATTTCTGATGAAACTAATTTACAGATACGTTTGTAATCATTTTATAGATTCATATCCTTCCAGTTTTATGAACAGTTCCTATATCTTAGATTCTTTTTATTTCTAATTAAGACCTTGAGATCATTTTTTATCCAAGGTTTTGAGATTCTTTTCTTTTTAGAGCCATCCGTCACTGGGATGAATCGATTACTAGCTTCGCTGACATAGAAAATTAACTCATTGTACATTTCCTGAATATTTAAATTCCCAAATAGGTGCACCCAATCAATACTTGATAGAAAATGAGAAATTTTTCCAAAGTCAGATTTATTATAAATAAATTTTTTACAGGTATTTGATTCCTTACTAGCCTTGTTTTTGAGAACAAAATTAAAAAAGATGACCAGATGTCCTCAATTAATGTTGCCAAGAACAAATTTTGTATCGATTGCATAAACACTGCCAGGCTGGGTCGTGAAAATCAAATTCAAAGTGTTGACAGCTTTTTCGTTTGACATTTGAAAAGTTCGGATATTTACATGCTGATATAGAAAAGTGTCGCTCTGAATTTATGTTCGAGTCCATGTTTCAATAACAACACTGAATTCATCTAGTTTATTGTCCAAAGAAGTAGCATTTAAATACATACATTTTAAAGATTCGAGACTATCTACACGTGATGGCGCTTCTGATGAACGATTATTGCTTCTTGAATTTGACGATCTGATTACCACGGATGCCATATCGAAAGGGCGAGTCTTGTGAAGACCATTATTTGCTTCATTTCTTTGTTTTCTCAATTCATTGTCTAAAGCTCTTTCGGTTTCAGTCAAATCTGGACTTAGATAAACAGATTTGTAAATATTTGAATCTCTCAGCTTTTTTGCTGCTAGTAGTAGTGGATTTCTGTTTGCTTCTTCTTTTAGTTCTACTGGAATTTGTCCTGGTTTACTTTGGTCTTTAGATCTCAAACGTCTCGAATACGCTGGCTTGACATCACTTTTTCCAATAGTGGATAGAATTTCATTGATTTTTGCTTCATCTTCTGCTTTCTTGTCTGCTAAAATCTCTTTCTTTGATTCTGGCACACCATAAATAATAACATTTTTTTTCTTCTTTTTCTTTCATTCATTTCGCTAATGGTTGCATTTTCTACAGATATCTGATCCGTTGGTTTTTTAGCATTTTTTGTTCCTTGTTTTACCATTTGAATCCACTTGCTACTGTTGTTGGATGAGTTTGCTGTTTTATTTGCTGCTGCCAATTCAGATTTCAGTTTATTTATTTCAATGTCTTTCTCTTTTCCTCTTTCTTCAAGAAGTTTCACATGATTTGAAAGCTCCAGGACAATTTCGAAATATTACCACACCATTCATGCAAAGTTTTCGAGTGCCCAGATACAGCACCCTGTCCAAACGTTAGCCAGTTTGTTTCAAGCAAAAAATTTGAGACCATTTGACAAAACTGCGTGCTTTTTATTTTATTGTTTGGATTTATAAAAAATTCTAAATTGAAAAATGTGACCAGGGAAAGATAATTTTTCTAATTTTTAAATATCAAAAAATATATTTTTTAGATAAAGTCAAACTTTAATTTGAAAAAAAATAAAGTTTTTTACATAAATCGATTTTTTTTCAAAATAATTTAATTTTATTGAAAAGGAAAAAATGAGTCCTAGTGAATTATGGTTAATGTTTTCGTTGAAAAGAAGCTTGTTCAGGAAGAAGAAAACGTCATGTAGCTTAGCTTATGGTTTGTTGAAAAACTTATTAAATTTTGAATGAAAAAGTCTTAGGAAGACACTCAGCCGTATTGTAATTCTACTTAAAAGTATTAGTTAGTTTTTAGCTATAAATATCCAAACAATGCCCTTGATGAAATTAATTTAGATGGAAAAGAAGTAAACTTTTTTTTTGGATTTAGATCTTTTTGGCTTTAGAATTGATTATTATTGAAACTTTTAAAAACTTGCCTGCATTGTTTCTTTTACAAAGAAGTTAAAAAGTTTTTCTAAAGTTCAGTTTAATAACTTTGATGCTAATAAGTTATGGACAATTTTCAAAAAATTAATTTAAGAACATGTAACAAGCATGTTCATTGAAAAGGTTTGAATAATTATTGGACAGATTGACTTAATTAAAATGGATTAGCTTAACAACAGGGAATTGAAGAACAAAAAAGAAGTCTAAAACTGCAGAAATGGAATTTTTTAAATGGACTAAAACTATATTCAAAATTTATGTGAAAAAAGAGAAGAATTAAAAATAGTGATGAAATCGAATATCAATATTCAGAACGAAATTCAAATAACTAAGAATTCGCAATAAAATGTTATTCAAATTAAATATTTAGAAAAAATGAAATTCCGAAAAAGTTATTTGAAAAACGATTTATTTGAATTAAATATTTAAATTGAACAATATTTAAAATAATAATTTAAATACAAAAAAAAATTGAATATGATATTTGATTCACTAAAAATTTGATTTTATATTCGATTTTTCTAAAAATCAAATCAAATATTTGAATTATTGAATAATCGAATATAAAAATCAAAATTTTTGAATATTCTAATCAAGGATTTGAATAAAAAAAAAATTAAAAACAATTTTGAAAAAAATTATATTCGAATTTATAATTTGAATTTAAAAAAATGAAAACATTTTAAAAACAGAACGAATCAAATGACTAGAGTTATATTAATCACTAAAGTAGTTATAAATTTTAAACAACTTATTAAAATTTTCAGGGCAAATTCTGTCTCTCCTGTCCCAGACGCTGTACCCAGCACTTGAAAAATGCTGTTCAGACTGATCTGATGTTGCTGGAGTGCAAAATATTCTAATAAAAGCCTGGAATAGAATAGGATAATTATCTTATTAGTTTTTCAAAACTCAACTGGATTATTTTTTTTTTGGAAGAATTTTTTTTTTCCGAATTTATCAAATATTGATTTTTTTTTTATTCTTGATTAATTCAAATTTATTAATTGGATTTAAAATAAGTCGAATTCATAATTCGAGTTTTAAAAAATTCAAATATTGAATTCGAATTGTTAAAATATTAAATTCAATAATTGAATTTTTTTAAATTCGAATACTGATTTCGACTTCTTTTAAATTCGATTAATAAATTCGAATTCCTATAAATTCGAATAATGCATTCAAATTATTTACAATTCAAAATATTAATTCGAATTTTTCAGAAATCAAATTTCAAAATCAAGTAAGAACTTATTCGATTTAAATAATTAAAAATTGTGATTTTCAAATTTTAAAATCAATAATCTTGATTTTTTAAATTCGAAATTCGGAATTAGCTTTTTTTCGAGTTTCGATTTGCATTAAAAAAATTAATTCGATTTCATTACTAATTAAAAATGAAAGTAAAAGCGTCATTATCTGGATGTTGAAATGTTATGAATTTGAAAATTTCTATAAATAATAAATTTTTATGGTTGATTTATTCAATGAAATCTTATAAACATATTATTATTTGAAAATAAAAAAATATCTTGAAAAAGAAAAACGCTTGATTAATAATTTAAAAAATTTATTAATTTTAAACAGTCACGAAGCTGGCGTATTTTTTAAGAGTTTATTTATTTTGTTAAATTTTAAGAAATTGCAAAATTGGAGCAAAAAAGTTAAGGTAAAACAATTTTTTTTTTTAAATTTAAAAATGGGTGGTATTTAAACTATCACTATTTTTAATAGAAATCGTCACTAAATTTTTTTAATATTTATCACTAATTTTAATGTAATTTATCACTTTTTTTTATTGAAAACATCACTAAAAATTATTACTATTTTTGATAAAAATAATCACTATTTTATAAAAATACCATCACTAATTTTGCTGTAAATCATCACTATTTATAATAAAAACCTAAATATTATTAATAAAAGTTAAACCTAAATAAATAGCTTAAAGTACCATATTTAATAAAGATGACTAATTATAGAATAAGAAAACAAATAATTAAGCATTACGCAAGAAAGAATTTTATTAGTGATCAAAATCTATTAAATTGATAATTAGAGAAAAACAAAAATAAAAGAGAAAGTGGTTTATAAAAAAGGTTAATTAGCAAAAAGAAAATCAAGCAATTATTGAGTCAAGAGTGCTTTTTTAGCTTTTGGAAGACGGCCTCTTTTTCGCTTTTGACCTAGTGGTATTTACTTTGCCTCTAAAGGAATTAAACACAACTTGAATCTAGCGGCGATTCCGATGATGTGCTTGCAAATGTTATCTTTCATGTATCTTGGACAAGTGCATGTACTTCTAAACCATTCATCGGGATTCGAAACCAAATTGACTTCCCAAACTGAGAATTGCTAGGCTACTAAGTGGTCGAAGTCTGTCCAAGATAAGTCTTCTTCTAATTTACATATATCTATAGTCTACTAATTTAGGTAATTTAGCTATAATTAATAGTGATATGTTCTAGTATTAGGTTAATACGTCTAAAATTAGAATCGATATCCATATTTAAAGTGAGCTTTTAAATAATTTGATTGATCAATAATTAATTTGACTATGTTATCTATTGTCTGATCGAGTATCATTATTTAAAGTATGCATGTATATTTTTTTTTATACATGTTAATAAAAATATTGACGATTTCCATTAAATAAAGTGACGGTTTAATATTGCCCCTTTAAAAATTAAATGATAATTTTAAAAAATTTTGAAAATTTTTAACATGAAATTAAAAAAAAAGTTGAAAAAACTTAACATTTAGTACTTTTTTTATCAATATTCGATCTATCCGTTTAAATATAAAGAATTTTTAAATTTTTTGCTTTTGTTTACGTTTAAAAAATTATGTTTAAAAATGTTTAAAATTTATTTTAATAATAATTGCTAACAATTAAAACAAAACTAGTGTTCAATTTAAAAAAGAAATATCTTGCAACAGTTTTTGCTCCAAACTTCACCATCGCTCAATTTCTACTTGTTATTTTGTTACAATCTTCTAAGAAAAATAAGCTTATAAATTTGACCAAATAAAATGAGTCAAATTTGTAATTTGCTTCTAAAAACTTAAGAATTAATCAATTCAATGTAAAAATAAAAAATCACAATTTAAAATTGAAATTTGGATTTTTAAAAAATAGAAAAGTCCTTTGTTTGAAAAAAAATCTGTTTGATGATTTTTTTTGTTTTCTTATTTAAGAAAAACAGACAAAATAGATGTTTTCTTCAAAAAATTTCAATTTCATAAATCTTCTAGCCTTAAAAATCAAAGATTTGTTAAAAACGTGTGTGGATACTAAATTTAAAGCAAAATAAGATTTTTTAGTTTCTAAAAAAAAATTCATATTAATTAATTTTGAAATAAAAAAATAATGTGCGAATATTGTAATGAAAAAGAAGATAATTTTGGTCTACTAAGCCTTCTATGTGGCTATTTAGTTTGCAGTCACCATATAAAATCTGCAGAGGACAATTTCAATTGTTTTTTTTTTGACGAGCACATGATTACTAGACTAAATTGTCTCCAAATGCCAGGGAATAGAAAAAAAAATGGAAAATATGTCAGTTATTGAACAAGAAAAAGAAATTTTAAATAACTGCGATTAAATTGAACAATTCAAATTAAACCCAAGATCATTTTTAGAAAAAGTCTCCGATGACATCAAAAACAAAATCGATTTAAAAAGAGAAAAACTAAAGAATAATTTAAATAAATTAGTTGACAATTATTATGAGTCATTATTAAATGATGTCAAAGAGAAACAATTGAATATTATCGATTCTATTAAAGCGGATTTTGAAGGAATAAATACACAAGAAATCCGTGAAAAGTTAAATTTGGATTCAGGTGACAATTCAACTAATTATCAAGTTCAAATTGAGTCTTTAGTTAATTTGAGAAGCAGTTTTCTTGATGAGCATTTAAAAAATTTTCAAAGTTTTATGAAAATTGAATTTTTTGAAGGAGAAGAAGAATTTATTAATTTTTAATCCTTAAAATAGAAAGACAAAAGAAATTACATAATGGACAGCGTGATATTAAATGTTTATTTAAAACAGATAATGATGATAAAATCATCATAGACTCAGAGTTTCATGTCAAAATCTGGAATAATTTAATATATATCAACACCTATGATCTAGCTCGAACAACTCTTAATAATTCTGAACTTGTAGAAGATAAAATTGTTACCATTACTGAAGATTTTTTTGTAACTGTTATGAAATTTTCAGATGGACAAATTTTCAATCATTTCAATTTCGAAACTAATATTTTCAATAACGTTACTTATCAATGTTTTAATTTACTGCTTGCAAGGACTTTTTCAAATTTTATCATGTTAATGGTAGAATGTAAATCATACAAACATATTTATCTGAAAAAAATAGATTTTCACAATAAAATATTAAAAAGTATTGAAATTCAAAAAAGTACTACAATAATGGAAAAACTAAATAAAAACGAAATTATTACAGGATCATCAAATGGTGAATTATGCATATTGAATTCAGATTTATATTATAAATTAAAAAAAAAAGTGTCATTCCTCAGCTATTTCTTCTATTATTATATGTGAAAACGGAAATATTGTTACCATAAGCTTTCAAGAAGGAATTATCAAGATTTGGAATAGTAAAGACTTGAATCTTAATATATCAACCCAGTATGAAAAATTTAATATTTGCCAAACTTTTAAATTAGGGTAAGTTAGTATTTTCAGATTCAGATAATAATGCTTATATCACCAATTCACCTCTGAAAAGTTTTATACATAGTACTATATTATTTGGTTTATTCTCTGTTTTTTTTAATATAAATTGAAATTTAATTAAAGTAATGAAATCATTTGAATTAATAAATTAACATTTAATAAAAGTTGCTATTGAGAAAAATAAATTTGTCACTTTTAATTTATAAACATTAATCTCCAATAAAAAATTTTTTTAGAGAACTTCGAGATAGCTATTGTGGCGGCCACGTTAAAGTCAGATTTGGGACTTTAAAAAAAATAAGTTAAGGCCCGGACTTGGGCTTGACTTAAGACTTAGAAACAACACTGATATTTATTAATCTTTTATTCTAGAGTACCATGTTTCTTATAAATACAAGTAATTAAAGAGGCAAGTTATTTGTCTATTTCTTTAGGGATATCGCTAAAAAATATATTGAAAAATGATGGACAATAATTATTCAGTATATTAATAAAATGATAAATATTTTATCTATGGTTGTTTAGAAAAATTAATTTCTGATCAGTAGATAATTTTATTTTTATTTATGTTAATAATCAACCGAATACTATGTTGGTTTCCCTTTTTTTCATTAAAATAATGACCAGAGTTGTTTAAAAGTCACAAGACTAATCTTTGATACATAATTTTTTTCTAAAAATCAAAGAAAGTGATATTTTGGTTTCGTTTTTGTTAAAAATAGATAGAGTAAAAATATTGATATCAAAAACTTAAAAGATAAATTAAAATAAAGAAAGATACTTAATTGTAAGGACAGAAATACAGTACTGATTCGAAACGTAAATTCTCGTAAAATAAGGTAAATTTACGAAAATTTACGTAAAATATATTTAAGTCAAGTCAATGACTTGATTTTTTTTTTTTTAAGTCAAAGTAATGACTTAAAGTTTTTATTTTTTTTGACAAAATTACGAAGAAATTAGATAAAATTTTTATTTTAATTAGCTAGATCAAGCTTTATATCATAAAATTTTTTATACTCTTTGGTTGTCTAATGCATTTAGATTTGCCATAATTCATTTCTTTTCTTTCAATTTTAGCGTCTTAGTCTTCACATTCATTGAATGCAAAAAAAATCTCACGACCATTTTAAGCAATGATAAATGACTAAAAAAATATTTTTACAGTAGTTGAGAATTAGGAAGAAATTTTTGTGATCTTCCATTAAATATAATTTTCCTAGAACAATTACTCTACATAAATAGAAATACAGGATAATTTATTTGATTAATTTATAAAGCTGGAGAAAATATTCTGTCTGGGATCTCGAAATGTCGAGGAATCAAGATAAGGACAATTATTATTTTAACAAAATTTAAGAATTTTCTAGTCATGTTTCATCGCAAAAAAAAATTGTTAAGTTTTTGGACTTTTGGAAAAGAACAAAAAAAAATTAAAAGTCCGATTTTAAAAGTCATTGGCTTTTTCCATGGTTTGATGATAAATTAGTGACGATTAGAAATTTTCGTGACAACGCTTATAAAGAGTTTATTCCAACAAAAAATCACGTTGACAAAGAACTCTTTGACTACTATAAAAATCATTTGAAATCTCTAAGTGAACAAAAAATGATAGAATATTTTAAAGATCAGACAATTTGGCAATTTTATTCTTCAATGGTATAGGTAAAATCTGTAAAGAACTCAGAAGACACTATTCAACAAATTAGACACAACAACAAAACCATTACTAGCAAATTAGAAATTTGCGAAATTTTTAACCAATTTTTAACCAATTTTTCACTTTAATAAAATGAAAGACACTTTTCAATATTTTTATACGAAATTTAATCATACAAGATCTTCATCGTACCAAATCAACATTTCCCAACAGAATAAACAATAATTTAAATACTGTACTGCTATGAAAAACTATTTGGCTTAAATTAATTACGCTAGTTATAAAACTCAAAATGCTAGGTTAATAAAAAATTTGCTAAGTAAAAAATTAAATTTGCTAGGTAGGTAAAAAACTGATTAAGAAAGTGTTTTTTTCTAGGTATTTTTTTTTATTGGTTTTTCTAGCTAAAAAACAAAAAAAGATGGGTAAATTTTAAAAAAATGTTAGGTAAATTAGGAAAAATGCCAGAGTTGTTTAAAAGTCCCAAATAAAGTCCAAGTGCTGACTTTTTTTTTCAAATTCCGAGTCAAAGACTTGTGACTTTAAACAACTCTGAAAAATGCTATTTTAAAAAAGTTAAAAATAATTTAATATTAAATTTAATATCAATTATTCCGATGCATTTAGAGGTTAATAAATTCAAAAATTTTGGCTTTTACTTAGGAGGACATATTTTTTTCCCTATTGTCTAAATGTGTATGCTCATTAACTGATTTATAAACATTAACTTATCACCAACCATCAGCACAAAATTTTTTTCACCATTTCGCCCAAACTATTGAATCTTTTGATTGAAGAGCATATTCTGTTGTTTAAAGACTATTCTTTAATAAATATTTTTACCGAATCGATTTTTTTTCTTTACTATTTTTTCGACATCATTTTCACTATCACTTGTATCACTGTCACTGATATGATCAAACCAAATTATTTTTTAAACTTCTTCCTCTTGAACACATTTTGTTTTTTTAATAGAATGATAATCAATTCTATCTTATTTATTTTATCGATTACTCAATTAATTTGATACCTAAAAGCCACCTTCATTACTTATTTCCGGTTTTGATTTATCATTTTTATTAAGCAACCTAGCGCTCTTGTTTTTTTTTCTAGCACTTTGATTTATTACATAATATTATTAATTTTAGCACTAAGCATTTCAAATAACTTGCCTAGCATTTTTATTCTTAAACCTAGTTTTTTTTACCTAGCACTTTTAATTTTTTACCTAGCATTTAAATGCTTGTCAAACTGTTTTTTCGAAATTTTACGTGATTTTTCGTAAATTTACGTAAAATTACCAAATTTTACGTAATTTTAGTTAATTTTAGTAAATATAAAAAGGGCCAAAAAAAACTGAAAAAATGGCAGTTTTTAGGAATTTTTCTCTTCTTTTTAGAAAATCAAAATTAAAATTAAAAAATAAAATACGAAATTTTACGTAATTTTACGTAAATTTTTATTATAAAATAAGGGAAAAATGGTAAATTTTAGTAAAAAAATCATTTAAATGTAAAAGATATATTGATCACTTAAAAAAGGTATTATTTAATAAAAAAGAAATTCATTTTATATTCCTTTAAAACTTATTAATTCTTAGGTAATTAAATTAGTCATTGAGAAAAACGTTGACTGGTCGGATCATTAATAATTGCATTGTAGCTGTGTTTTTTTTAATTATTTTTTTTTTCTCGTTTTTTTACTAAAATTTACCATTGTTCCCGTTTTTTATAATGAAAATTTTCGTAAAATTATGTAAAATTTGGTAATTTTTAGGAAATTTACTTTTTTGTACTTTAGGAATTTTACGTAAATTTACGAAAAATCACGTAAAATTTCGTAAAAACAGTTTATCAAAGCAGTACTGTATATTTTTTATAAAATTTACATTTTTATAAATACATAAGAGGCCAGACCTAAAATATTTTTAACAAAAAAAATGTAATCTTTTTAAAAATTAAGCATTCATTCAATGAGGAAGAAAATTATAAAATGCATAAAATAAATAATAAGTGACAGCAGGAGCATGTTTAAATTTTTGACGATTCGAGAAAAAAAGAGCTAATAAGGAAGCAATTTCACAATGTAGTCGTATAATTTATGTGTATTGATTTAAAACCATTTTTTTTTGTATTCTTCCACCATTCCGATGACTAATGGAATATAGTTACTCAAACCTTCCGCTTTATATCTTTCGGTAAAGAGCCCCTTAAGCCAAATGGTTTGTGAGTCATTCATACAAGCAGAAGTTTCAATGTTCAAAACCTTGAGGGAGAAAATTTCTCTAAAATACCTCTACACAACTAGAAAAATGTTTAAACCCTTTTCTCTTTAAAAAAAAGAGAGAACTGGTTTCGACTGGGTAATAATTAGAAGTACTGGTGTAGAAGATTAACTTTTTGCAGGAACCTCTGTGTCATATCGGCTATCATGCATGATGTTGGAGGAAGTATCAAATTTTTAATGGACCTTACCGCAGAATAATGAATTATTATTTTTTACTTCTGATTTTTTATACAGTGTAATTCTAGCTTTCTAACGTTATCTCCAACTCATCTAGTCGAATTTTTTTTTTTTAAATAATACAATTATAAGGTTATTATAAAGTATTAATTTAGTTTGAAATTTAATTATCATCTTTTAGATATTAATAAAGATTGGTTAGAATTTTTTAAAGTTTAATGTACCAAAATCATCGTCAAATTTTACAAATAAAAGGCATCGTACATGAATTGTTAAGAAATTAAACAGTTTTTAACAATAGAAAAAAAAATTAAACATATTGGAAAACCTAATTCTGAATCTAAAAAAAAACTGAATTTAATAATTTCTAAAATTAAATTTATTTAATTCTTAAGCTATTTATAACTGTTCTTTTAAAATAAAATTTTTCAAAAATAAAATTTTCATTAAATTCGTTTATTTTGTTTTAAAAAAATGCAGTGTGAATATTGTAATGAAAAAGAAGACGATAAAGGTCTTTTTAGCCTTCCATGTGGCTATTTAATTTGCAGTCACCATATAAAATCTGCAGAGGACTATTTCAATTGTTTTTTTTGTGACGAGCACATGATAAATAAACAAAGTTGTCTCCAAATTACAAGAAATAGAATAAAGATGGAAAAAATGTCATTTGTTGAAAAAGAAAACGATATTTTAAATATCTGCGATCAAATTGAACAATTCAAATTGGACCCAAAATCACTTTTAGAAAAAGTATCTGATGACATCAAAAACAAAATCGATTTAAAAAGAGAAGAACTGAAGACTAATTTTAATAAATTAGTTGACAATTATTATGAGTCATTACTAAATGATGTGAAAGAGAAACAATTGAATATTATCGATTCTGTTAAAGTGGATTTTGAAGGAATAAATACACAAGAGATTCGGGAAAAGTTAAATTTTGATTCAAAAAACAATTCAACCGATTATCAATTACAAATTAAGTCTTTAGTTGATTTGAAAAGCAGCTATCTTGATGAACATTTAAAAAATTTTCATTATTTTAAAAATATTGAATTTTTTGAAGGAGAAGAAGAACCACAAGTTATTATGCCAAAATTGTTTGGTACAATTGACTTTAAAGATTCAAATGACATTTTTAAATCAAACATAGTACCATTTACTTATTCTAAATCATTATCTAACGAATTTGATCTAATCGCTCAAGTTGGATTGCAAAATAATTTGGAATTAAACACTGGTGATGTTGTTTTTACCTCACAATCAAAAAAGTCAAATTTATTAATTTTTAATCCTCAAAATGGAACGATATGTGAAGTTCCTTCCCAGCATGAAATTAAATTTTTATTAAAATCAGAAAATGATGAAATAATCACCATAGATTCAGAATTTCATGTCAAAATCTGGAATAATTTTAAATGTATCAATACCTATGATCTAGTTCGAACGAATCTTATTGATGCTGAACTTGTAGAAGATAAAATTGTTACCATTACTTAAGATTTTTTTGCAACTGTCATGAAATTTTCAATCATTTCAATTTCGAAACTAATATTTTCAGTACCCAAACTAAATTTAATCCCAAATTTAAGTCTGCAAAGACTTTTTCAAATTTTATCGTTTTGATGTTATACTCAAACGATTGGGTTTTTATAAAAAAAATAGATTTTCACAATAAAATATTAAAAAGTATTGAAATTAAAAATAGTACTACTACAATAATGGAAAAACTAAATAAAAACGAAATTATTACAGGATCATCAAATGGTGAATTATGCATATGGAATTCAGATTTATCTTATAAATTAAAAAAAAAAGTGTCATTCCTCAGCTATTTCTTCTATTATTATATGTGAAAACGGATATATTGTTACCATAAGTTCTCAAGAAGGAATTATCAAGATTTGGAATAGTAAAGACTTGAATCTTAAATATCAATCCAGTATGGAAAATTCAATATTTCCCAAACTTTTAAATTGCGGTAAGTTAGTATTTTCAGATTCAGATAATAATGCTTATATCACCAATTCACCTCTGAAAGGTTTTCTACATTAGTTCTGTATTATTTGGTTTATTCTCTGCTTCCTTAGTATAAATTAAATCCATAACTAAATCATTTAAATTAAAAATTTAACATTTAATAAAAGTTGTTACTGAGAAAAATATTTTTGTCACTTTTAATTTATTAATATTAATCTCAAATGAATAAAAATTTTTACAATTATATTAAAAATTTATTTTTTTGAGAACTTCTTGTTTCTGTTAATTAACCATGGTTTTGTCTATTGTTTTCCCTTTAAAAATTGTGACTTGTGATGAAACCTTATCTGGAAAAATATTGCAATCAAAAGTTAATTTAAAAATAAATAAAATAAGTATTCAAATGAATATATAAATTATTTTATTTTAAATTTCTGTGTGCTGTAGAAGTCTAATGGATTACAAAAAAAATATCTCAAACTTTCAGTTTAAATGATTTATTTAATTTATAAAAGTAAATTTTAAAAAAAATCCAGACATTTTAAAATGGAGCAAAGATTACTTATTTGGTCCAGACAGGATAAAATCAGTTCAAAAGTCAAAAGTAAAATTAATACTTGACTTGAATTAAGATCTTGTTTTTTTAAGTCAATTCAAAGACTTCTACTAAAAAGTGGCCACCATAATAACTACCTGGAATGGAAAAATCACCGCACGGAACAGTTTAAATTCAAATATTAATTTTGACTTAAAAATGAATTGATTTTTAAGTTTAAATAATTTTCTTATTATACATTAAAATACAATAAAAACTTCATTTGTAAAACAGATTACAAACATAAAAATAATATAAAATTGAAATCACAAAATTCTAAATAAATTTTTAATCAATGAAATTTAAAAAGAAAATCTTAAAAAAACCTGTTTTGATTATGTTTTTTTCGAAAAATTCTGCAACATTGATTATTTAGGTAAATGTAACAAGGTAATAAAGAAATTAATAATTTAATTTAATTATCCTTTTTGGACAAATTTTTATTAAAATTTATTTAAAATTGATAATTATATAAACAAGGTTTAACCCGTTGCTTCGCTGCCGGAATATTATAACTTAAAAAAAAGATGAATTGAATCTAATTATTTGGATACCTGAAAAATGCACATGAACCCAAAAATGCACATGGGATGTAACTCGGATAAAGGACGGCCTATGAGGCTAAATTTATCTTCAAAAAAGCTTTATTTTGGTTCCATCAACATTTGGTTTTAATTTTTTTAAACTTGATTTTTTTCTCTTTAATTTTGATTTTTTTATAACTTTAACTATTTTACTTAACTTTTTTAATTTTTCTTAACTTAATTTTTATTTTTATTCTGAAGGAGCTTAAGCTCGATACAGTTAACAAATAAATAATAAATAAAAATAATAAATGATATTTAATAAAAGGCTCATAAGCATGTTTCTTAGTAAATTGAGACTTAAAAAATTCATATCCAGGGTCTATTTTTTCATAGAATTTTTAATTATTTTGATAAAAATTAATAAACTAAAAACTGAGTTTTATTTTATTTGAAAAATTATCATTATAAAAACTTTAAGAAAAATATGATTCTTAGTTGATTTGGTTACAAAAAATTCAATTCTTGAGTCTTTTTGGCTGAAGGATATTAATTTTTTGTGAAGAAAGACACAAAAATGAAAATGAAAAAGTTTCTTTCAAAATATATATAATTAAAAAAGTAAATCTAAAATTAAATTTTGTTGTTTCTCCTTTTCCAACTCCGTTTCTTTTTATTATTGTAGATTATTCAATTTGAAAAATTATTCTTTTGTTAATAGAATTTACAACAATCCAATTTTTGCTTTCCTGATAATCAGAATATTAATTAAATAATCATATTTATTTTAAATATTTGATTGTTTAAATTTTAAATATTAAGATTTATTGAGTTTGAATATTTTTTTCTTTTTAATGTTTTCTTAATATCTTTTTATGAAGTTTTTTATATATTAATTTTATTCTATGAAAAAAAGTTAAGACAATTCTTAGAACACTGTATTTAAATATTAAAGTTAGTTATCGTTAGTATATGTATGAACATTTTACTTTATTTCAAAGTTAGTTATCGTAAGTATATGTATGAACATTTTAATTTTTTCACACATTTGGGTTTTAAATAGTAAGATATTGCTTATGCACAAATTGATGAATGAATTCAAAATTTTTTTAAAATAAATATTAAATTAATAAATATAAAATAAAATAGATTACTCTAAAAATTTACCTTGTTTGATAAATTGAGGAACAAATTCTTAATTTTTTATTCAATATTGAATAAATTAAAGCTTTTTTGAAATTGACCTGCTAATCAAATAAAGGGCTTAAGTCTAAAAACGAGAAATTTTTAAAAGAATAAAAAAATTTGGTTTAAAAAAAATTTAGAGGAATTTATTCCTAAAGTCTGAGCAAAACGTTTTCAATTTCTTTCAATTTTAAATCTATAAAGCCCATATGTCCAAAATTTGAGTTTTAACTATCTAGTTATTGGAGCACTTGCTATATCTAAAACAATTGTCTCTTCAGCTAAATTTTATAAAGATTTTTAAATTACTTGTTGTTTTTTGTCAATATTTTTATCAATTTAATGCATTATTTTCTCAATTTTTTTGATTTCCTTAAAAAAAATTATAATAAAGAAAACTTCAACAAAAAATTAAAAAAATTTTGTACTTTTTGCAATGCTATGAGATACTTGATTTATTTTATTGTGCTCTTGAGGACTCAGCACAATAAAATAAATGAAATGAACTAAACGAACACATCTTTTATTTAGGACAAAAGTCTCTTTTTTTTAATTCAGACAAAAATTACTTAAAATGTAAAATAAATATTTGAAAATATCAAAATTATTGTATCCATCCTAGGTAATTTTTTTCTTTTTATTGATTTACAAATTAACTAATCAATACAAGCTTTATTATTTCATGGGATTTTTATTGAATTTTTAAAATGTTAGAAGCAACAAAATTTTAGAAGAATGAAAGTGAGGAATTAAGAAAACTTAGGACACATCAAATTTTTTTTTTGAAATTTATTTAATTAGTGATATCAATTTTTCAAATATTTGTAGTTCTTTTTTTTTTAGCTTTGATTTTTAACCATTTACTTTATCAGTACCTTGTGCAATTTTGTATATATTCCCCGTTAAGGTTAACATAGCTAAAGATTAAAAAGATTAAAAATTTAAGATTTATAAAAAATAATAAAATAAAAAAAATGAAAAATAAAGTAAAAGAAGTAAAAAAAAATGTAAAAGCGAATAAGCAAATCAGAATAAGTAATGGGAGGTGATATATGTTAAAATTTAAACATTTTGGGAATGAAACAATAAATAATAATAATATCACAATTGAGTGATATATCTTAATTCAAAAACTGTTGAGTATTCTTCTACTAGTCAGACAATAAATGGAACAGAATGACTCAAATGATCAATTTTGATTTAAATTTAGCCGTATATTAAACCGTTCCTTAATTTCATCTATTATTGAATTGAAATTTTATACCAAGAATTTTTTACAAACATATTCTTTGATATTATTTGCTTTCATTCCTATGTTATATCAACATTTTCAAGCAAATTGAAGTTTGAGATCAAGATCAAAAGATCAAATATTAATTTTAATATTTTTTTTATAATAGAGAAAATAAATTTTTTTCCAAAGCAATTATTTGACATGTCATGTCAAGTTTATTTTCATATTTAAATTTTTAAATGTCCCTTTTTATTGAAATTTTATAGGTTTAGATTTATTAATTGATTTTAATGAAAACTTTCTTTTAAAGACAAAAAAATTGAATATTTTTTGTTTTTTTTTTTTATTCAATTTTAAATTGCCTATGAGGCAGAAATTAATAATAATAATAATAATAATTAATTACAAAATATTCCTAACAGGCTGGCTGAAAAGAAGGCACTACGCCGTTCGGAGCTGCAAAGAGGAACTATTCCCTCTAAATTATATATTAAATAAATAAATAAATACTTTTAAAGACAAAAAAATTGAATGTTTTAAAATTTATAATTTATTTTAAGTGGAAAAATGAAATTAATTTTGTTTGAATGAATGGACATAAAAGTTAAAATTTTGAATTTGGATATCAATCATTTTGATGTTAATTTGAAAATGAACCATTATTAGAAATAACATGTCTAGTAATGTTTTGTATTTATTTCTTAAAAATTATCAAAATCATTTGATTAATTAAGTTTTAAAATTTTAAATGATTGTTTTAATCTGAAAATTTGATCTGAAACTTCAATTCGCCCATTTTCTTTATTGTATTTTGAAAAGACCATTTATTAAAACTTTTCAACCAATATCTTAATTTACCACATACAAAGTCAGTGTTCTTATTTATCTTAGTATTTATCAGAGTTGTTTTAAATGCTCCAAATTTAAGTCAAAGCTCGGAATAAAATTTAAAAAAAATATAAAATCAAGTAATTGTTAAATCAAAATTAATATTTGATTTTTTACCGTTCCATGCAGTCATGATCATGGCCACATGAATATTTTGCTGCTAGTTAGTTATTGTGGCAGCCACGTTAATGTAAGGACTTTAATAAAAAAACTTAAGTCAGGACTTGGACATGCTTAAGACTTTTGACTTTTTAACAACAGTGATATTTATTAATCTTATTTTCAAGAGTATCATGTTTCTTATAAATAATTAAAGTTATAAATTATTTATTTATTTCTTAAGGAGGTAATTTTTTGCAGACATTTGCAGATTTTATCTTAAGATTTAAAAAAGAATATTCAATTAAAAAATGTATCTCTGCATTAATACTATTAAATAATTACAATTTATTTAATAGTTTAATCATTATTTGATCATTTTGAGCATCAAAAATTGATCATAATCTTCAAGTTGCCGTAATTAATTAGCATTTAAAACCAAATTAATAATTCAAATTCTTTAAATTTTGACCAAAAATGAAATAAAAAATTGTTAATTGTTCATTTAAAAAAAAAGTTTTTGTTTAAAAAATATATAAGACGCTTTTTTGAAGAGTATAAAATATGCAGGTAAAACAAATCAAAAATTGAATAAGATTTTCTTCAAGTGTACTTAAGAAGCAAGGGGGGTATGGAGGGGACGCAGCCTTTTACGTGGCTTGTTCCTATTTAAATTAATATTTTTTTGTTGAGTGAAATTCTAGATTACTATCAATTTAGTTTGAAATTAAATTATTATCATTTACATAATAATAAAAAATAAAAATTCATAATGATAAGTCAATTTTTTAACGTTAAAAGTACCAAAATCATCGTCAAATTTTACAATTAAATGGAATGGTTTTAGAATTGTTAAAAAATTAAACAGGTTTTAAAAATAGAACACACATTATAAAACGTATTGGAAAACAAAATTGTAAATGTAAAACAAAAATAAACTTTTTAATTTCTAAAATTAATTTTATTAAATTCTTTAGTTATTATTAACTGTTCCTGAAAATAGATATTTCAAAAATAAAATTTTCTTTAGATTCATTTATTTTGTATTAAAAATAATTCAGTGTGAATATTGTGATGAAAAACAAGACGATATAGGTCTATTTAGTCTTCCATGTGGCTATTTAGTTTGCAGTCACCATATAAAAGCTGCAGAGGACTATTTCAAATGTTTTGTTTGTGACGAGCACATGATTAATAGACAAAGTTGTCTCCAAATGCCAAGGAATAGAATAAAGATGGAAAAGATGTCATTTGTTGAACACAAAATAGATATTTTAAATATTTGCGATCAAATTGAACAATTAAAATTGGACCCAAAATCATTTTTAGAAAAAGTATCTGATGACATCATAAACAAAATCGATCTAAAAAGAGAAGTACTGGAGACAAATTTTAATAAATCAGCTGATAATTATTATGAGTCATTACTAAATGATGTCAAAGAGAAACAATTGAATATTATCGATTCTATCAAAGCGGATTTTGAAAGAATGAATACACAAGAAATCCGTGAAAAGTTAAATTTGGATTCAGATGATAATTCAACTAATTATCAAGTTCAAATTGAGTCTTTAGTTAATTTGAGAAGCAGTTTTCTTGATGAACATTTAAAAAGTTTTCATAATTTTAAAAATATTGAATTTTTTGAAGGAGAAGAAGAACCACAAGTTATTATGCCAAAATTGTTTGGTACAATAGACTTGAAAGATTCAAATGATATTTTTAGAGAAAACTTAAGACCATTAGCTTGTTCCAAATCATTGTCTAATGAATTCGAGCTAATTGCTAAGGTTGGATTGGAAAAAATTTTGGAATTAAGCAATGGTGAAGTTGTTTTCACTTCACAGTCAAAGAAATTGAATTTATTAATTTTTAATCCTCAAAATGGAAAGACAAAAGAAATAAATGGACAACATGATATTAAATATTTATTTAAAACAGATAATGATGAAATAATCATCATAGACTCAGAGTTTCATGTAAAAATTTGGTATGATTATAAATGTGTAAACACATTTGACATTGTTAGAAAAAAATATCTTTGTGTCGAATTAGTTAAGGACAAGATTATTACCTTGTCGCCAAGTGATTTTTATACAGCATTAAATTGCTATAATGGTCAAGTTCTTAATCATATTTATTTTGAAAAAATGCTTTTTTCTTATCTACGTATTATACCATTTCAAAAATTCATTACAAATTATAAATTTGAAAGTTATGCGAAAAATTGTTCAACCTACATTTGTTTTAGTATTTTTAATATTGAAACTGGGAAACGTGAAATATGTAAAGAAATAGACATGGGTAACATTGGAATAATTTCTACCATTGAAAAAATAAATAAAGATGAGTTTATAATTGGATCAGAAACAGGAGAAATATCCATCCTGAATGCAAATTTACTACAAAAATAAGCAAAAAATGTCATAATTCTTCAATTTCCACTTCTGAACTAGTGTTGGGATCCGTACAAGCGGACACTTAACCGGCCAAAATTTTCAGAAACCGTGACCGTGTCCGCATTAGCCGGACAACCTTTAAACGGGCGGTCATTTGGCCGGTCAGCTTGGCGGTCTAATTTTTGGACCGCCAAAATAAACGGTCTAAAATAAACGGGCGGTCAAATAGCCGGCCAACTTTTTAGCGGGCGGTCATTTGGCCGGTCAACTTGGCGGTCTAATTTTTGGACCGCCAAAATAAACGGTCTAAAATAAACGGGCGGTCAAATAGCCGGCCAACTTTTTGGCGGGCGGTCATTTGGCCGGTCAGCTTGGCGGTCTAATTTTTGGACCGCCAAAATAAACGGTCTAAAATAAACGGGCGGTCAAATAGCCGGCCAACTATTTGAACAAAATAAAAAATTCGTTTGCTTTTTTTTTATAATTTTAGAAAATGTTTTTTATTTTTACTCTTTTGTTAGTTTATGGGTTAATAATATAAGATGTTCTAAATTTTAAACATATAATTAAAAATCTTTTTTTTTATTTTTAAATTTCTATCTGTTAAATGTTTAGTAATTTCTATTGCAAATGTGTTGATTTAAAATAATCAATCAATAATTTTATATGCTCATGAATTTTTAAAATTGCCTTTTTAATTTTTTGTTTATGAATTATTTTTAATTTTTTATTAGATTCAAAATATTTCAAAACTATATTTATTTTACGATTTCAAGGTTAATAAACAGGCAAGTGCCCATGTCATAAGTGACCGATTAAGCACGCTTTGAACTCTTTTTTATTAACTTTTTATAAAATCATTTACAAATAAAAAATAAAAATATTCAAATTAAATTTTTGACTTTTTTTTCAAAATCTTTAAAAATTAAGTTGATTTTATTGAAAATGGAATTCTTGAATGTTGCTAACATCGATATTAATATCTTGATTATAAAGATATTCAAAGAACTCGTAAAAAAATTCAAAGGTTTTTTCACATGTGACTATTTTTGGCATTGGTTCAATCCTTCTCACCATTTCTTAAATTGTATCTTTAATTTCTTAAGTCATTTTTCTTTAAATTTGAAGGACTGAAAAAAAGTGCTTAAACAAACTGTTAACTTTGTTTAGAAATTATTATAGCAATTTTTAAATAAATTTTTTAAAATATATAATAATTCAAGAAAAAAATGGACTGTGAATTTTGTGGTAAAAAAATAGATGATTTGTATCTTTTTGTATTACCCTGTGGCTATTCTGTTTGTTATAAACATTTTTTATCTCAAGAGGTATTTTTTAATTGTTTTATTTGTGATGAGCACATTATCAATAAAAAAAGCTGTTTTCAAATGCAAAAGAATAGAAAAAAAATGGAAAAAATATCATTTATAGAGAAAAAAAAAGAAATTTTGAATATCTGCGATCAAATTGATCAATTTAAACTGGACCAGAAATCATTTATTGTAAAAGAATCTGATGACATCATAAACAAAATCGATTTAAAAAGAGAAGTCCTAAAGGTCAATTCAATTTGGTTATGTCTTTGCAATTTAAAATTAAAACATTACAGAACTCTCCTAAATGAGCTAATTCAAAATAAAAGAAATTCATGAATTTTGGTCCAAATTATCTTGCTTTCTAACTTTCATGCCTTTTTCTATTTTCGAACTAACATTCCTTTTTTATTTTTGTAATTTTATTTTTAGGTAATAATTTTTCATTTTTTAAAAAAAACACAAAAACACAAAAAAAAAAAAAAAAAAAAAAAAAAAATTTTTTATCTTTATTTTCTTTTACTTCTCCTTAAAGGAGGTTAATTCAATTCAATAAATAAATAAATAAAGACCAATTTAAATAAATTAGTTGACAATTATTATGAGTCATTATTGAATGATGTCAAAGAGAAACAATTGAATATTATCGATTCTATCAAAGCGGATTTTGAAAGAATAAATACACAAGAAATCCGTGAAAAGTTAAATTTGGATTCAGATGATAATTCAACTAATTATCAAGTTCAAATTGAGTCTTTAGTTAATTTGAGAAGCAGTTTTCTTGATGAACATTTAAAAAGTTTTCATAATTTTAAAAATATTGAATTTTTTGAAGGAGAAGAAGAACCACAAGTCATTATGCCAAAATTGTTTGGTACAATAGACTTGAAAGATTCGAATGATTCTTTTGGAGGAAATTCAAGGGAATCAGCTTATTCTAAAACGCTATCTAATGAATTCAAGCAAATTGCTCAAGTTGGAATGCAAAATAATTTGGAATTAAACAATGGTGAAATTGTGTTCACCTCACAATCAAATAAATCAAATTTATTAATTTTTAATCCCCAAAGTGAAAATATATCTGAAGTTCCTACTCAGCATGATATTAAATATTTATTTAAATCAGATAATAATGAAATAATCACCATAGACTCAGAATTTCATGTCAAAATTTGGAATAATTTTAAATGTGTCAACAATTATTTTCTTGTTCGAAAAAATCTAATTTACGCTGAATTGATAGAAGGTAAAATTATAACCATTACAGAAGATTATTTTGTAACATTTATAAAATATAACAATGGGGAAATTCTTGAACATTTTTATTTAACAAAACCTTTTAGTGAATTCAAGTTTATAAAAGCATTTTCAACTTTTATAATTCTCATAGAAGTCAATGATAGAAGTCGATTTAATGAAAAATATCTATATATCAAAAAAATAAATCTACGGAATGAAATTTTACAGACTTCTAAACCTGAAACGCTTTTCGAAAAAGAAATAGAAAGAATAGAAAGACTAAATAAAAATGAATTTGTGACAGGGTCATCAAATGGTAAATTGTGCATTTGGAATTCAGATTTATCTGTCAAATTAAATAAACAGTGTCATTCCTCAGCCATTTCTACGATTAAGATTTGTGAAAACGGAAATATTGCGAGTATAAGCTCTCGAGATGGAATTATCAAGATTTGGAATAGTAAAGACTTGAATCTTAAATATCAATCCAGTTTATGGACGATGGAAAACTCAATTTATGGCAATCTTTTAAATTGCGGCAAGTTAGTATTTTCAGATTCAGATAATAATGCTTATATCACCAATTCACCTCTGAAAAATTTTATCCATTAGTTCTATATTATTTTGTTTATTCTCTGTTTTTTTAATATCATTTGAAATTTAATTAAACCAATGATATCATTTGAATTAAAAATTTAACATTTAATAAAAGTTATTATTGTGAAAAATATTTTTGTCACTTTTAATTTATAATTATTTATCTCGAATAAATAAAAATTTTTACAATTATATTAAAAACTTATTTTTTTGAGACGTCTTTGTTTCCATTAAAAAGATATAGTTTTGCCGATTGTTTTTCTTTAAAAGATAATTAAAAAATTAAATATTTTATTTTAATTTCTAAAAAAATTTAATGTTAAGTAATTTTTTAAGCGAGAAGTGTGAATTATCGAATTATTAACAAAGCAATTTTTCAAAAATAAAAAAATCGTATTTTAAATCATTTTTATAATATTTTAATATTTTATAAGATATTTTTTTAAGGCCTAGAATTTTTTTGTGATTAATTTTTCTTCATTAATATAAATTTACAGTGAATTTTAATTTTATCCGATATAAAAATACTTTTCAAAAAAAGAAAATCCCTAAAATTATTAAATTTAAATTTTTTTACCAAGAATGATTTAGCCAAGTTGTCCGTACTAGGAAAACACAAAGAAAATCACCTTCATATATAAAAACCTTCTTTAATTTCAATTTCAAGCCCTTTCAAAGTCATTTTTTTAAGAGATAAATGGTACCCCACAATTAAAAAACTGTTCACCACAAACTAAAAACTTTTCACCATAAACCAAAAACTTTTTAAAACAAAATACTACAAATCACAATTTTTTTTTTAAGAATCAAGAATTTTTCGGCCATTTTGCTTTAGTTTTTAATTTTTAATAAATTATTAAGTTTTAAAATGTTTGGTTCGAAAAAATGTTGCATGAGCTTTTAAGTCAATTGAAGGTCTTAGCCAAGAATTCAAATTTTTTCGAATCGATCGAGCAATTTTTCTCTCTCTTTTTTCCAGAAAAAGAGAGAAATAAATAATTCAATTAAAAATTACTTTTTAAAATATCTCTTAAATTTTCTAATTATTTGTAATCATTTCTATCATTCATTAGATTTTCTACCTTTTGATGGTTGAGCTTGAATGAACTAAAAGTAACAAGAATTCAATTATTTCGAAAATCTACTTTTAATTTCAAAAGATGCGTTTCGTCAGCCATTTTATTTTGTTTTAATTTAATAATTTGAATAAAAATAATTAAAAATAAGTTTTTGATTAATATTTGCTTGATTTAAAATGCAAAGGTCAATTTAAACTTTTTAAAATTAGGATAAAAATATTTCTCAAAAGGACATACAAAGAATATTGGGCCAAGTTGTTTAATTCATGATCGTTTAATTATTTAAACGTGTATTTTTTTTATTAAAATATTTAATGCAGATTAAAAAGTGTTCTTAAATTTAACTTTAAAAGTTTAATTTTTTAATCCAAATTTAAATCTAAAAAATAAATAATTAACACTCTAAGACACAATATTTTAACTATGTTTAGGATCAAAGGAGTCCAAAAAATCCTAAACTAAGATTTAATATTTTAGATAAAATAGATTAGATTATTTATTCAAAATATGTTAAAATTCGTTACAGATTACAACAATAAATCTCATAAATAATTTTTGTTACATTTTAAAAAAATCGTATGTTTAGATTTAAGTAAAAAAAAACTTAAAATAATTTATTAAAAAAAATTAATAAAAATGGTATTGTGAATTTCAACTACAAAATGAACAAAAATTCTAATTTTTTTTTAATTAAAATTAAAGTTAACAAAAAATTTAAAAAAAAAACTGCAACATACTTTGTTGCACCTTATTTACTTAATTTTATTTTTCTCATGTAAAAAATGAATATATATGATTATATGATTTGATTTACTAAAAAAAAGCAAAATAAAAATTTTATTTTAGGTAAAAAAGGTGCAACAAAGTATTTTGCACTTTTTTACAGTATTTTTTTAAGTATTTCTATCTAATTCAATTTTAATCAATCAAAAATTGAAGAATTTTTTTTCAATTTGTATTTTAAATTCACAAAACCATAAAAATTCAAGAAAAAAATTATTTTTTTCTAATTTGTAATTTTTTTTTTAATTCTCAGTCCTTGATCGTAACATTTATTACAAATCGATTTGAAAACCTTCTTCCTAGACAAGGACCCCATGTTAATTGATTATATTTGTCACAAGTAAAGTTCGATTTGTTTCCATTACATTACCTAATTTGACACTTGTTTTTGCAGATGAATCAATCTCAGTGCTTACTAAGCGCTTTCAAGAAGCAACTGGAGTAATTGGAGCTTTAATGTAAACATTAAATGCTGTAAGCTTTTATTTACCATTTCCAGTTATTCATCAACTAATGATCTCAAATACATTCGAAGCGAAATCTTACTTCTGCTAGAAGTTTTAAATTACACTTCTGGTACAAGTTGGCCCAACTTTTTCATTTAAATTTATTTTTTTTCCAAGACTTGTCTCTTCTCTTAATCTTTTCCATAAAGTTCCATTTTTCGAAGCTTTGTCTTCGCCTTCTGTTTCTTTATTATCAGAGTCTTCATCTGAATCATATTCAGTATTAGGCTGATTTGTTGTTTCCATTTCATCTTCAAAATTATTATAAATGTCATCAGAAACAACTGTTTATGGTTATCATCCACTAAATGCCACCAAAAAATTCATTAAAAAATGATTTAGCAAATAGCATTTAGATCATTGATTGAATTTTTTATAAACAAATATTCCAAAAAATTTCCAATTTAGATAAAATAATCAATTAGCTTATATTTAATATTTATTTTTAATACATTAATAATAAAATATTTTTTTTGTATTGTTAATTATATTTCTTTATTCCAAGTTTATTCTTCTTTTTTTTTTAATCAAAGAGTTGAATGTTTTTGACTCAATAGTTAATAAATTAGTTTGATATTAAAAATTAAATAAAATTAAAAATTTAAACTCGATGATACTATCTTTAGATATTAAAATTAATCTTTGAATTAATTAGATAATCTTAATGTAACATGCTTAACATTTTATATTGATTTTAAAAATAAAATAATCAAAAAATAATATTTTCTCAATCCATTGATGAAATCGATTTTTAAATTTAAATTTATTGAGTGATTTTTAGTAAAGTTAATTTTAAAAATTTTATTTAAAAAGTGTTTATATCTGGCATTCAAAATTAAATTAAATTTTTTAATTTTAAATAAGTGATTTAGTGAAAATATCAATCTTTCAAAACAATACTTTTAATGTAAAAAAATTCAAAATGATATTAAAAAAAATCAGTTTATAAATTTAAATTTAGGAATCGAATATCAATGGATTGAAAAAATATTGTTTTTTGATTTTTTTTATCTTCATAAAATGTTAAGCATGTAACATTAAAATTATCTAAATTAATTCAATGATTTATTTTAATATCTAAAGATAAACTCTTTAAATCCAAATGATATTTTCAATTGGTCATCAACTTCAGGATGCCAAAATAAATCTCCTGAGGAGATTTCTATTTAAAACGTTGAATTATGTGGTTTTCAATTTATTATGTATCAGAGAGTATTATGCATTGGAACAAAGAATAAAAACAATAATAAATAAATTGAAGATAAATATCTTTAATTTTATATTCTAAAGATTAATTTTTAAAATTTATCAACTGGTTCCAACTTTATCCCGTCCAAATTAAGTCTTTATGATAACTTGGATTTTAGCAAAGGCTTTATTTAAGTGAAACAATGTTTGCTAGCTACACACTACATTTTGGAGAATGAATTATAAACCTAAACAAAAAAAAAGAAATTTCAATTAAAAATTTTTGATTTTTTAGTTTTGGTTCAAAATTCACAAAGCCAAATATTCTAGGAAAAGATTTATAAATTTGAATACATTCCAAATAATATCATGACCGACTTTGCTGATGCCATTTTACTTGAAGTGTCAATTATTTTTGTTTCTCTCTGACTTTATTGCTAATTTTTAAAAGGCTAGAGCCCAGACATTCAAAGATGATATTTGGTGACGAAAAAATTCTAAGCCCAAATTATAACAATTAATGAATATTTTTTTTTGTAAAATCATTTATTTCAATGAAGAAATCTTTTATCATTTTTATTTAGATAATGACTATCATCATAATATTAAGTGTGTCATAGTCTTATCAACTTGGATACCATATATTGAAAAGAAGAAGTAAAAATCCAACACTTAGCTAAATTTTTATCTTATTAAATTTATTCTTATTTTTTTCTTAAATCTAAATTTTAGTTAGAATTAGAATAAGTCGAACGCTGAATACTTTTTAATTTTAAATCATTATCATCCAATTATTATGTTCATAAATATTTGATATTTGACTCCATCTTTTTCAAATAAATTTAACAATTTCTTTAACTAATTAGCTAATTTTTAGAATTTGAATTTTTATCAGGTGATAAATATATTTACTAAAATTTTATTTTTTCATTCATTTTGATTTTCCAGACTCTTTTAAGACAAAACTGCACCATCTGCAACTTTTTTTTTTTTTACAAATTCTTTCATCTCGTTTCATAATATTTCAATGAAATCTAAATCTGGCTTTTAAGGAGAATTTTATTCTTAAAATTTAATTACTGAAAAAGTTTATGAAATTATCTTACCAAATATCTTCAAAATAGAAAAATAAAAGGTAAATTAACTGAAATTTTGGTGAAATCAATTTTAAAAATCAGGACTGTTTAGCAAAAAATCATGCTCAATCTTGTTTTTTCTAAATAACCTTTTAAAATTCTTTAAATGAAGAAAAAAATGTGGGCTTTACAATTAGTTTGCAAGGACTAACTCTTTTTTAAATAAGCAAAAAGATTCTGATAGAAACATTCCAGCTATCTTATGATACTATTTGAACATATTGATTAAAAATTAAGGTAAGTAATTTCCTTTTTAATTATAAAAAATTATTCAATTAAGTTTTCTATTATTCAAATTCTTATTTATAAACTTTATTAAATCAAAAAAATTCATTAAATTAAAAAAATATTATTTTTATAACAAAAATTGGGCCACAAAAAATTATTTTAAATCTTTTTTAGATAAAGCCAAAGTATATAAAAAGTGTGTAGAGTTTGGATTTAATTTAAAATAAAAATGAACTGTGAATATTGTAATAAAAAAGAAGATGATTTATATCTTTTTGTTCTCCCGTGTGGCTATTCAGTTTGTTTTGACCATTTAACAAGCCAGGACGAGTCTTTCAATTGTTTTGTTTGCCAAGACCATGTGATCGAAAAACAAAGCTGTTTTAGAATGAAAAAAAATGAGAAAAAATTGAAAATGGATGCGTTTTTGACCAAGAAAAAGTCACTTCTAAATTTGTGTGATCAAATTGAAAAACTTCAAATGATTGACCAAGAGAATGACAATATATTACAAGACAAAATTTTACAATTAAAAAAACAAATCAATTTAAAACGAGTTCAACTAAAAACTCAATTGAATAAGTTAATTGACGAGTATCATGCCAATTTGATGAATGAGTTAAAAAATGAAAAATCCGAATTTATAACTTCTATTTTACCTGATCTGGATGAAATTGATGTTGAAGAGATGCGAAAACTTTTAAATTCTCATTCACAAGATAATTTAAATGAATTTAAATTAATAGAAAAAGAATTAGTCGATTTTATGACAAATTTTAACAAATTTACTTCAATTGAGTTTATCACAAGGAAGCATTTTTCAGATTTCAACTTGCCTAATCTTTTTGGTCATTTTTGCCGCGAAAGTTTTCATCAATTGTCAAACAATTTTAAATTTATCAATCAATTTGGTTTGAAAAAATTTGAAGAATTAAAAAATGGTGAAGTTGTTTCCACTTCTTTTTCGGACCCATCAAAATTGATTATTTTCAACCCTCGAAATGGACAGATGAGAGAAATTAGTGAAACAAATGAAATAAAATTTCTATTTAAATCATACAATGATGAAATAATTACCATAGACTCTGAGTTTCATGTAAAAATTAGATTCAATTGGTGCTGTATTGAAACTTTTGATTTAGCTCGAAAAAATATAATTTATGCTGAATTGGTGGAAGATAAAATTGTTACTATCAGTGAAGATTATTTTGTTACATTTATTAAATATTACAATGGTGAAATTCTTGAACATTTTTATTTCACAACGCCTTATAGTAATGTGAAGTTTATAAGAGCATTTTCAACTTTTATTATTTTTAAAGAAGAAATTGATGACCGAAATATTCGATTATATACTCAGCGACAAATTGACAGCAGTATCAACAAAATAAATTATGGAAATAAAATTTTAAAGACTGTTAAAAGTGATATCGAAACATCAAAAATAGAAAGACTAAATGAAAATGAATTTGTAACAGGGTCATCAAATGGTGAATTGTGCATTTGGAATTCGGATTTATCTGTCAAACTGAAAAAAAAGTGTCATTCCTCAGCTATTTCTGGAATTATGCTGTGTGAAGATGGAAATATTGTGAGCATAAGCTCCCAAGATGGAATTATCAAGATTTGGAATTCTGAAGATTTGAGTCCTATCAATCAATCAAGTATGAAAAATTCAATATTTGCCAAACTTTTAAACTGTGGAAAATTGCTTTGTATTGATTCAGATCAAAATGCTTACATTTCAGATTAATTTCCATAAAAAATTTTGGCACAACTTTTATTTAGCTTGTTTAATTTATCATTTATTTAATTTTATTCCAATTGAAAATAATTGAGTGATTTAAAAATAAATTTTTCGATACTTTAATTTATTAGAAAAATACCAAATTAATCAAAAATTGATATATTTGTTTTAAAAAACAAATAAATGAATTGTCATTTAAATTTTTATTTTTTATTTTTATTTAAATATTTTAAAAGAATTAATATTAATATTTATTTTAAATAGATTCCGTTTTTTATCCCGTTGATAATTTTACCTTTTTTACCAAATCAATTTTAATTTATGATAATAACAACTGTTAAGGATCCTGTTTTCTAGAATTTTGTCTTTCCAGACGTTCTAGTTTATTCTCTTAGGCATTTCTCATTCTTTCTAAATTTTCATCATCTCTCAACTCATCAATTATATTCAAAGAATTGGTTCAGTTTATTTTTTTTAATAATGTTAATTGTTTTTTTTAAATTGGAAATTAGTTGTCACTATTTTATTTTGATAAATTCATTTCACTGAGGAATAATTAAAAAGGTTGAGACATTTTTTGTCATTGTTTCAAAATTATTTTTAAACATTTTTAAATCTTGTATAAAAATCCAATATATTCACGCTAGAAAAAAATAATCTAAAGAACATTTGTCATTTTTTTTAATTTTATTTTTTTTTAGATTTTTAAGATAAACTGTCTATTTAGAATAAAATGACTTAAAGGAAAAACTCACTTTAAGTCTGCCTGGATTTTTTTGAGAATCTTTTTAAAAATATTTATGTAAAAAATTAGATTTAGGTGTTAGTATAGATAAATAATAACAAAAAATTTAAAATATTGTTTACTTATATGCTGCTATTTTTTTTTAAACTAAAACAATTTTATTGATGTATAAGAAAGGGATAAATAAAATTTTTAAAAAATGGAATTTAATTACTATTGATTTGATTGATTTAAAGAGATTAAGAATTTTCTTGATTTTTATTACAATCTGAAGGGGATAAAGCCCTCTAAAATGACAAATCAATGAAAATTGATAATTTATTGTTATCTAATAAATTTAACACAAAGTTAATAAAAACAATTTCTGTGCGAGAACTCACTTTTTTTAAAGTAAAAAGATTCTGGTAGAAAATTTTCAGCTTTCGTTTGGTACTATTTGGACACATTTATTAAAAATTGAGGCCACTAGGCAGGTTTTATCTTTCTTAATTGAAAAATGTTTTCTTTTATTCAAATTATTATTTAAAAAACTTTATTAAATCAAAAAAATTCCAACAAGAAGGACTTAAAGGCCTTAAACTGCTCTCAACACCCAAAATTATTTTTCAAATAAATTTTCAAATAAATAATTATCTGGTTTGGTAAAAGAAAATTAAAAAAAAAAAAAAAAAATTTATTGACAGTTATCTGATGTCTGAAAAAAATGGAATTTAATTACTATTGATTTGATTTATTTAAAGAGATTATGAATTTTTAATTTTATTTCAATTTGAATGAACCTTGAGTTCAGTAAAAATGAAAATTGATAATTAATTTTTTTTATCTTTAATTTTATATTATCAAATTTTCTAACTTGAAGACTTAAGCTCCTCAAAACTGCTCCCAGCTTAGAAATTATTTTAATAACTTTTAAAATTAAAATTATCAGTCTTGACCTGATTATATTTTTGGAACAATTAGTAAATTAAAATAAAAATATTTTTTAAAAACAAGAATTGAACCAAATAAAAATTATTTTAAATCTTTTTTAGATAAAGCCAAAGTATATAAAAAGTGTGTAGAGTTTGGATTTAATTTAAAATAAAAATGAACTGTGAATATTGTAATAAAAAAGAAGATGATTTATATCTTTTTGTTCTCCCGTGTGGCTATTCAGTTTGTTTTGACCATTTAACAAGCCAGGACGAGTCTTTCAATTGTTTTGTTTGCCAAGACCATGTGATCGAAAAACAAAGCTGTTTTAGAATGAAAAAAAATGAGAAAAAATTGGACAAGGTTTTATTTTTTACTGTGAAAGAGTCAATAATAGATTTGTGTAATCAAATCGACGAGATCGATTCAGGATGCTTTACAACAAATTATTTATCCAAAGTAATCAACAAAATAGATTTAAAGAGAGAAATTTTAAAAGATTATTTTATTAAACAAATTGATGATTATTACGAGTATTTAATCAATCAAATAAAAGAACATGAATTAGAATTTATCGATTCCTTTAAAAATGATCTGGACAGCGTAAATAGTGAAGATGTCCGAAATAATTTAAACATTCTTCTTCAAAATGATTCAGAAGACGATTTGTTTGACTTTAAAACTAACAATGAAGCTTTATTTGATTTGAGAGAGAAAAATTTTTCCAAATTTTTAAACAAGGTGAAAAAATTTAAAGATATCGACTTCTATGAAGGTCAACAAAATCAAAATGTAAAAATACCTCAAATATTTGGATTTTTAAAATCAAAAAATGAAGCTCTAATCGTAAAGGAACCATCTTTTAAGCTAAAAAAAATCACTAATTTGTCAAACAACTTTAAATTCCTATCCAAATTTGGATTGGTAAAATTTGAAATATTGAGCAATGGCCAAATAGTATCCACTTCATTTACACAGCCCTCAAATTTATTGATCATTGATCCTATTAATGGACAGATTTGTGAACTAAATGGAAAAAATCCAATTGAATTTTTATTCAAGACTAAAAATGATGAAATTTTGACCATTGATTCAGAGTTTCAAATGAATCTTTGGCTGAATGGTGTATGTGAGAAAAATTTTTGTCTCGTGAGAAAAAAAATAATTCAAGCCGACTTGGTAGAAGATAGAATTGTAACAATTACTGAAGATTTTTTTGTATCAGTTATCAAATATTACAATGGAAAAATCCTTTACCATTATTATTTAAATACAATCTATAATCAATATACTAAGATACTTACAGCTTTTTCAGATTATATTATTACTATGAAGAACTGTAATAACTATACTAATTCTAAGTGTCTTTGTAAATTGGATATTATGAGTGGAAATGAAGAAAAAATTAACCTAAAAAATTATTTCAATGATATAACTGCGATAGAAAGACTAAATAAAAATGAATTTATTACAGGGTCATCAAATGGTGAATTGTGCATTTGGAATTCGGATTTATCTGTCAAATTAAATAAAAAGTGTCATTCCACAGCTATTTTTGGAATTATGCTGTGTGAAGATGAAAAGATTGTTAGCATAAGCTCTCAAGATGGAATTATCAAGATTTGGAATTCTGAAGATTTGAGTCCTATCAATCAATCAAGTATGAAAAATTCAATATTTGCCAAACTTTTAAACTGTGGAAAATTGCTTTGTACTGATTCAGATCAAAATGCTTACATTTCAGATTAATTTCTCAAAAGATTTTGGTATTTTTATTTATTTAACATGGTTAATTTATGATTTGTTTAATTTTATTCCAATTAAAAATAATTGAATGATTTAAATTTATCATAAACCAGTTGTAATGAACTATTTATCTTTCGTTCCCATTTATTTATTAGAAAATAAAACCAAATTAATCAAAAAAAATTTTTTGTTCACAACTTCATATAAAATATACTTTCCAATATTTTAATGGCTGTATTGGAGCAAAAATCTTCACCATTTAATAAGATTTGTATACGAGATTGGGATATGATTAGATTCATTTTTAAAGAAAAGAAAATTATGCGTTAACATTAAGAATTAAACATCTGATGAGACTGAAATCTTAAATGGAGTTCCACAAGGAAGCCCTCTATCACCACTACTTTTCTCATTCTTTATAAATGAAATAGGGAAAATTATTATAATTAATATTATTATTATATTGAATTAAAATTATTAATTATTTCAAGCCGCAACTCACAAACGATCCTAGATGCATTATTTAGATTTTTATAAACAAAAAAAGTTTAATAGCGTGGCGCTATTAAATAAAAGAATTTAGATTTCTTTCAAACACTTTATTGAAAACCAAAAACTAAACTGAAAACTTAAAAACAAAATTAAACAAATATATATAGAGACAGAGTAGTAGCAGAGGCCGGAGTAAGGGGCTGGGGTAGAGAGGGTGTTACATTAGTCCCCCTTAAAATCAAGTTTCCTCCTGGAGACACTTCCAAAACAAAACCAAACCAAAAAAAAACAAAAAAAAACAAACCCAAGATAAAACAAAAAACTTTTTTTTTTTTAAAAGTCCGTCAGCAACATCCACGTACTCTGAGTCTTCTTTTCTTTCTTTTAAGTACGTCAGCAAAACCCACGTAATCTTGGTCTTCTACTTCTGCATCTGGGACAGTGGCTGGAGTTTGTACTGGGGCTGGAACAGGCTGTCTGAGGTCGATTGCCGAGCAGTGCAGAGTGCGACTACGTCCGAGGTTAAGGCGTCTAAATAGGTTGTCAACGTGGAGCTGAACCACTACCTGCGGGTACACAATGATTACTGGGGCTTGGTCTGGAGATAGAACAGGGGTAGCAGCTGGAGTGACTGGGGTTGGAGCTGGAGCTCGATCTAATGGTGCTGGATTTGAGGCGACTAAAAAAGGGGTTAACAAATGGCCAGATGCTTGTTCGCTTTTCGGCGTTGGCATTGTTACACCACTAATTGGAGCACTTACTAATATCTGTCCTTCTTCGTACGCTCGATGCGTCTTTTTGTTGATTTCTCGGTGGTTCATAAGGTTGATAAGCCAGCCGTTGTTTACTGGGAAAATCATGCTTATGAACACGGAGCCTTCTCCTCGGTCAGGCCAAATTAACTTGTTAACTTTGTGATCAGTTTTCTCACAATTTCATAACATTGCTGAAGATGTCTTTGTATCTTTTTTAATGTCGTAAAATATTAAGCTTTTCTCAACATTACCAAGATATCTTCGATTTTCGGTAAAGGATAGCAATCCTTTATAGTCATTTCATATAGACGTCGATAATCGACACAGATTCGCAACGCTCCGTTTGACTTTCTCACCAACACAATAGGCGACGCCTAAGGTGAATCACTGTCTCTGATTAGTTCAGCCTTCAGCATCTCGTCAATCTGCTTCTTGACTTCTTCACGCTTTGTGTAAGGTATTCTCCTCATCGGCTGCTTAATTTGCGTCTCGCTCAATGTGTTTACGGCATGTTCAAAAACATTTGTTTGAGTCAAACTTTGAAACCCTTGTGCTACTATCTCTCCAAATACATCATGCAAAATCGTGATGTAGGCTTCGACTTTCTTCTTTTCATCTTCATCTGGGGCTGGTTCTTCAGGATCACCGTTTGCTAAAGGTAACTCTTTGAAATTTGTTGCGTTAACTGACGCTTGGCTTCTGTAAATCTCCGGCAGTGGGGCTTATACCGGGATTTTTGCCTTCTTTCCAACGTCTAATGTTTTTCCCCCTATGGCCGCCTTGATCCTATCCAGATGTTCCCTAATATCTAATAGTTTAAACGCCATGTCCAATCCCTACAAGCAGTCATAAATTTGTTTCTTAACCACAAACAATTCAACTTCATTTTTGAAATTGTGTAACTGTAATTCACATTTTCCAGTGCCGATTACCTGAATCGGGCCACCACTTCAAGTTTCAATTGTACTTTTGTTTGGGGTTAATTTGCTATCGACTTTCTTGCACTGCCTCCAGATCCAATCCGCGATAATGATTTTTACTGTACCAGTATCCGATAATAAGTGTATTGGTTTACCATTCACAAAAGACTTTCCAATAATGCTATCATTCATTATTACGTTGTTGATCACAGCATTTGTAATCGTGCGGGGCGGTGAAGTCGGGGCAGAAAGGTTTCTATTCTCTCTTCAGTAAGCAGCTATGTGGCCGGGTTTTCTACATATGCAGCACACTCTCATGTCTTCACTATCTGGCACTTCGCGGACTTTTGTTAAAGGCTCGTCGTGAAATCCAACTTGTTTTCGCTGAGTTGAGTCTTGGTGACATTACGACCTGACAGTTTGTTTTCCAAGACTCCAACCTGTTTACGAGCTCCAAAGTGGCTTCCAACGCTTCGAAACTGTTCTTCATGAACATCTTGTTCGAAGTAAGCTGCATGATGAGGTACGGGTCGTTCAAACCATTTATGAATCGTTCTTTAACCATACCATCCACATTGAACACTGTAGCATCCGTTTTGAATGCGCTCTTTGCTAATTTCCACAGACTCGTGAAAAAGGCTCTGACATCTTCGTTGGGTTTCTGCACTCGTGTGTAAAAAATACCTTTTGCGTCGATGTTCACTGGTTCTGTCTTACCAAATTCCTTTTCATGTGTTGGAACAAATCTGTCATACCCATCGATATTATCGGGGTGCAATAGTCAAACATAGCCATGCAATCATCGTCAATGAATTCAAGTAGTGTATTGCGTAAATTAGCCGACGAAACCTTAGTAGAGCTAATTTATAATTCGAAACGCTTCCACCAGGTTTCCAAATCCGTTCTTCGATTAAACTGGGCTGGTTTGAAGACCGAGTCTTTGAAGTACATTTCAGGGGCAGGTGCAGTATTGATTGAGCTTAAATAACGTAAGCCAGAATGTTCTGAACGATGAAGTGTATCGAAAAGGTATATGTGTCTTCCTACAGCGTGATCATGGATGCCTTCGTGTCTGAATTCGGTTCTGCGTAACCCATGCGTTGTAGATGGTATTTTATCATACATAGCTGGCTCTTCATCCTCAACTAACCTTTCCGATTGTGCTTCTTCTGGGCCATTTAGCTCTTTTCCCTTCAGAATATCAAAATCTGATAATTTTGGAGTTGCGTCTACCTTAGTCGAACATGCATCTTGTTTTGACTTCGAAATATAGCACTTCTTCTTAGACATGATCCTTTCATTCACTCCATAAACTCTAGTAGTCCACTCGCTACTTGTATAACCATCATATACGTTTCCCTTCGGTCTAAACATCGTGTTTGCATCGGATAAACCTCGGCACGTGCAAAGTTTGATTTGACTTCACGACGTGTTCTCGTTGGCATTTCACTCTCGTTAAAATCATCAAAACCTCTTTCGCATGCTCGCGTCGATTCTCTGTTTCCGAATTTTTATCCTTTTTTATCTGTTCACAAAAAAAACATTTTATACCAAGAATTTATCTTTTTCAAATTATATCCTTTAAATTGTTGGTTATACTTAAAATTAAATACAATGAAGCGCCACAAACCTACTAAATAAACAACCACATGTTAGTATTCCTGACAAATAGGGCTTTCCAAAAAGCACAAGCATTTTTTGCAGATAAAAAAATTTTATTTAGCAACTTTTCTGTTAAAATGTGCACAATCTCTTTAAAACTAAAATTTAACAGAAAAAAAACGAATAATCTAACTAAATCTGTTGCAATTATCCAAAAGTTTTAAAATTTAATTTCTCCATCAATTTTATGATTAACAAAGTGATTTGGAAGAATGAAGTAAGAAACTAGTCCGAAATAGAAAGTGAGAGCGACGAAATGAAAAGAAAACTAAAAACTGAAATTCATATAAACATTTAAAATTACAATTTTGCTTTTTTTTAGTTATTATTTATGTTCTGTTATATTTTTTTTATTTTTTTTTTATTTAATTCTATTAACTCAAAAAGACACAATCTCGAAAGGGGGTGAAAGGAAGTAGCTGGCTTCCAAACAGTCCGTCTAAAATCTCCCCTATTATTATAATTATTATTATTAATCAATCAATTGATTCTAACACTTAAGCATTAGAACAGACTTGCGCAAAAGCTAGAATAAAAAGTTATTTTAAAGTCAAGTCATTTGATCTGGCTTGAAATTTTTTTTTTTCGAAAAAAGTCATTTCAATGACTTAGAATTTCAAAGTTTGAAATAAAAATGGAAGCCTTAATTACTTCATGGAACGGCAAAAAATTCGTAAGGCCGCCTTAAAAAGTACATGGCACGACAGGGACATTCTAAAACACTGACCCTTAATTTTTTTAAATTTCAAATTTCTGGTCATTTTCTATATATTCAAAAATTTTCAAGTGAGTGCTGGGAAATCTTCTAAAAAATGTTTTACTATCCAATTTAATTATCCAGAAATAAATAACATCAAAAATTTTCTTTTTAAATTTTTTATTTCAATTTAATCTTTTTTCAAATTTTTTTTGTCCATTGTGGACGTCTTTTTCTTTTTTGATCATTATAAACAAAGAAAAAGACAAACAAAAAAATCTAGATAATTTTAAACATGGTTTTACTAAATTAAAATCAAATTCAACTACGATGACAATTTTACTTAAAATAAATTTTGTTTGAATTTTGAATCATGATCACCTATCTTTAAATAATTATTTATAATAATAATTATTAATATTGTTATTATATTTTAAATTATAAATAATAATTTAAAGATAGGTGATCATGATTCAAAATTAAAACAAAATTTATTTTAAGTAAAATTGCTTTGGGGTAACATTAAAATATTTTATGGGTATTGAATGTCTAGATTGACTTCAATGGCAAGATTGTAATCAGTTTTTAGAAGATTATCCAGCACTCAATTGAAAATTTTCGAATATATAAAAAATGAACAGAAATTTGAAATCTACGATCTAAATTACATATAATGTTAAAAAAAAAAAAGCCAACATTGTCTCAAAAAATAGGGGTCAGTACTCGTCTGGAAAAAATGTTAATTATCTACAAAATTTGAATAATATATCCTGGTTCCAAGTTGACAAAATTAAAGCTTATGCTTCATATTATATGTTATTTTTTTCAAAAATCAAAATATATTAAAGTTGGCTGAGAAAAATAGGGGTCAGTACTTCTAATTTTGGGTCAGTAAACAAGTAAAAGGGGTCAGCAGGATGTTTTTTGTAATTTTCTTAAAGACAAATCTCAGAAAAGCAAACATTTTTTTAAATAAATAAATTAGCAATTGAGCCTAACATACTAGCAAAATATTCTCCAGTTAGATTTATTGGTTGCTGAAAAAAAGAGGGGTCAGAAAAATCAAAAAAATTAAGTATCAGTGTTTTAGAATGTCCCGACACGACACAAGACTTTTAAAAAAAATAAAAAATTTTAAGTCAAATAAAATTTTTTTTTTGCATTTTTGAACTTAGCCCATCAATGTTTCAACACATTTGTTAATAAATAACGGCTCGTTACTCGCATACACAAAGCTCCGCTTCTCTATCTTAAAATAAATACTCATTATTATATTTTTTCTACCTGTCGAATTGTCAACTGGTAACTCAATTACCTTTAATCATTTCAAGAAACTTGCTTTCCCCGAACTATTAAAATCTCATTTTAAAAAAAGTCTATATTCCAACTATTTTCCTTTTACTGAAAATTGATTAAATTTTTTTACTTAAAAAAAATAATTAAGTTCAATTATTTTAAAAACGAAATAAAAATAAATAAAGGCCTTGATTCGGCTCAATCTTGAAAATTCTTCTATATTTTAAATTTTTTGTTAAATAAATTTAATAAAAAATGACAAATTAGAAAGATGAAGAAATATTCTAATATTATTTGGAACAAAAAAAAATTTGCAATTAAAAGCAAGTAAATTTAAAAGCAAACTAATGAAACAATTAAAATCTGAACATATGATTGAAAAATTAATTACTTGATTTAACAAAAAAATCGAAATTTATTCCAATTTTTAATCTCAATAAAGAGAAGATCATACAAAAAATCATTCATATTAAACGGACGAATACGTTAATTCAAAATACGTTAACTTATATCAAAATTACTTTTTCATGTCAAAATAATAAATGGAAAAAAGCTGTTTTTTTTTTTTGGATGTGTTAATTTAATGCCAGTATATGTTAAACTATGTGGGATATAATATTTTTAATCAAATAAAATTGTTTTTAGTTTTCTTTTTCCCTTTATAGCTATAAAAAATGTTTAACTCTGAATGAAAAGTCTTAGACTTGCAAGCTAAATGCTGCGCCATTGGTCCAACGATACATTAAGTAGGAAAAATTTTAATATGGTTTTAGATGTTGCTGAGCGTAGTTAGACAATTGCATATGATTATTTACATTCAGGTGAAGCATTGATTAGAAAAGTAGGCAATATGTCAATATATTTGATAACAAGAAAGAATCATCAGAAGTAGTTAAGTCTAGATTTTGTTAATAAACAATATAGTAAGATCAAAAATTTAGACTTTGAACAATTGATTCAAATTAATGATCAATAACATAAAGTTGAATTAGACATCACTGACTGGACCAAGAGCAAGTGTAGCTGCTGTTTTTATTTGAAGAATTATTATTGTTACAACATTATTGCTTTAGCTGCTAACCAGCCTTTAACCGAAATTCCAAGGCAAACAGCTTCTTAAAAAGACAATGATTAACTTTAATTTATTTTATCAAAAATAACTTTTTTTGACATTAAATTAACATGTTTTTACAATTTTTTTTTTAAAGGCAATTATTTAGAATTTATTGGCAAAAGGTTAATTAAGTTGACTATGTTTATGTAAACTAAATTTTATTAGCATGTAAATAAATATTTTTGATATAAATTAACGTATTTTGATTTTCTTCTAGTTATGATATTAACTTGTTTAGGTCAACAGGTGATATTTCCTCATATTAAACGATTTACTCTATAGCAATTTGATGAACATTCGATGAGTAGATCGTTCAACTATTAGAATACAATAAGAAAAAACAACTATGAGTGGATTTCATTTTTATCTTAATTCAAAAATTTCAAGAAAATGTATTTTATCAGTCCAAAAGTGTAATTCAAAAACAAATTTTAGCCAAGATTTTTCTAACTATTATTCAAACTTAAAAAATAAATTTCAAGTAATTCGGTTTTGTGAAATTAAGTACAAAATGATAAAAAAGAACAGAAAAAAATGTAAAAAAATTTAGTAACTTTTTTTCTAAAGGCTTAAACTTAATTCTGTTAATGCAATACAGTGCAACATTCAAAGTTGCATCAAATATCAAGGTCTGCTAAATTTGCAGAATTAAGCAGAAATTAAATTTCAATATAATCGAGCGGAGTGCATTTTGCAGAGATTTTGCACATCATTAGCAGACTTTAAAAGTTGATGCAACTTTGAATGTTGCACCATGCTTCATTCACAGAATTAATTTAAAACTTTTAGAAAAAAAATTATTTAATTTTTTTACACTTTGTTCTGTTCTTTTGTACTGAACTTCACAAAACCAGTAATTCAATAATTTTCATTAATTATTTTATCATGAAAAATGAAATAATCGATTTTAAAGAGGAATCAAATTTGTTTTTAATTTTTTTCTCAATTCAATTTTAATTAAGATTTTTAAGTGTCTATTTTATTAATAATAATGAAGATTTAAATAAAAAATAAAAGAAGAAATTGTTTTCAAACAACCACAGTTAACCGTAAATAAAGTAATCGAGATAAAATTTGGGTTAATTCTTTAAAATGCCTTGAGGGGAGGTAAGGAGTAAATAATAAATATGAAATAATAAAAATATCTAAACTTTTGAACTGATTTTTTTTATTAAATTTATTATATCCATTTTTTCTTTTTGAATTTTTTTTATGATTGTTTTATCACATTTTTTTTGGTTTTATATTTTTGAATTGATGACAGCAAAAAAATAAAAATAACAAAGCCGTAATTATTTTATTTCTCCGCATTTTATATGCGTAAAAAATAATTATTTTTTTAACAATAAAAAATTTCTAAGCGTTTTCAACATACTGTATTAAAAGATACTCATGCATAGTGAATTTTTCCTACCCAATATGTAAAATGTGCAAAAAGATCGTCCAAATCTAGTTTCAACGAATCATTTTTTGAATTTATAGACCTTTTAGTGATCTCACTAATTTAACGGTAGCGAAAGATTTTGTGTGGATTACAGAAAGGTCAACAAAACAACTGAAAAAGACTGCTTTCCAATGCCAAACATTGAATCAAAACTGAATAATTTATTTGCGAGGAACAAGGTGACGAGCTAATTAAGCAAACGTGAATGCGTATATAAAATCGATTACTGGACTGTTTTAGAAATATTCTTGACATAGTTCGTCAATAGACTATAAACATGAGCAGAAGAAATCAGTCTTATTTTTATAAATTGATTGATCACAAAATAAACTTAACATTCTTCTTTACCTATCAACTTTAAATAATTACACATAAATATCTTGATTTACCAATTGCAGTTATTATTAATTTTATACAACTTGCAAATACTTCTTTAATCATACACTACTTGAAACTACTTCTTGAAAATTTTAATAGAAGTTTTGAAACTCTCACAAAAAATGAGCCAAGAAAACAATCAAATACCTTTGAATTCAATCGAAAAGATCACTGACTTTTCAAAGTTTTCAATTGATCTAAATAAGTTAGCCACTGAATCATTGAAACAAAACATACAACATGGATGTGCCGAAAGTAAATGGGCTCACATCAGGGCTCTCTGTCATTAATTTGCCAAAAGTATCAACCAATGTTGCATTTAGAACTCTTTCACATTCTACCAACGGGTTCTATTCAATCACGATTTCATCGACTAACTCTTCAAATCAAATCAAACACCCATGTTCAGTAAATTAGATAATTTTTAGTTTGACTTAATTGTCAAAGTTTTTAACTTTCGTTTAATCAAGGAAAATTTCGAAAACCAAAATAAACGTATTAGAATTAATGAATTAACACCTAACATAAATTTCACACATGAAAATAAAACATCACCATTTGAGGTTACTAGTCAAAATAATGAAACTTTTAGATGAGAAGCATTAATTTTTTAATTAAGTCTCTCAAAAAATTAACAAAAAAAGGAAAAAAGAATTCTGTAAACACTGTTTCAGAGATAATCATCTATACATCTCTTCGTTTAATTGCTTGAGAAATCCGATAAATCCTAATTTCGTTCCATGAATATCCCAATAGAACAACCTTTGAGAGTACCATCAACTAATCATGACTCACTAAATTTAACACCAACTTCTTATTCACATAACTTATTTGTATATACAATCAATACTCAACGCAATTCATTTTCTTGCACTACACCACCAAGAATTCGAACACCTGAACAAATACAAAACAATCGCAATATTTCGAGAAAAAATTACAAAAAAAAAGAAATTTAAACATTGAATTGAATGCTGCGGTATTTTTGAATAAATAAATTTTATCATACCTGTTTTTAAGTCACAAGTCTTAAGTCAAGTCAATGACTTAAAATTTTTTTTTCCTAACTTTGACTTAAATTTTTGTGACTAAGACTTAAATTTTTGTGACTTAGAAACAAGTCTGAATTTTATTCTTTTTTTAACTTAAAATTCTAGGAACAAAAAAATCAGTACTTAAACGAATTCAATTGTTATAAAAACGGCCCGCTGCATGAGCAAATCTGGGTCAATGAAAAACTTAAGAATTTCTATTCTGAATTCGACCGTCTTAACCAGTTTTATTGTGAAAATTGTCATGAGCTATGGCCCTCAAAACTTGAATACTGTTTACAATGTAAGATTGATAATCTTTAATATGCTAAACGAAATGTTATGGTGCCTGGTATTGATGACCTTACTTTTGAAGTCAAAAAATGCTTTGAATATTTGACGATAATCGAGGAGATGTTGATATCTCCCATACTTGTTATGATGAGTGTTTTCAGACTACCAGGTGGAGCTTTAACCTCTAAAGGATTTTGTGCAAACTTTAACCAAAATATTTAAACATTTTTTGATACACTACCTCGGTTACCAAAAGATCTTACCTTTTTAAATTAAAAAAAAAAGATCAGTCGAATCAAAGTAAACATTTCATGGTTAAAAAAAGAAGAGTTGCTGTTTGTCTTGCATATCTGTGTTTAAATAACCCACAGTATATTAAATATGATATTAAAATCGATCATGTTGCTTTAAATAGTCTATCTGAGGATTCCATCCCTCAGGATCGAAATGAAATAGAGCATAATGAAGAATTTTTAACACATAGTCAAGGTCAAGAATTAATCGATAATGATGATAGACAAGACAAGGATGAAGAAGACTTTTACGAAACTTTTGTTGAAGGTGACGAAAACAATTTTTCAATAGAGGATAAAATAAAATCTGCAATTTACTTCCAACAAGCTTCTCAGCAAGTATTAAACGAATATGAAACTCATTCAATATGTTCTTTGGCTTTTCCTAAATTATCTCTAAATGGCGCCGCTGATCCTACTAAAAAAGATCGACGAAAAGAAGTAACAGAAACTTTAGCTTTTAAACACTTGATGAAATCTGCAACTAAGAGCTGTAATACCGGTCAGTTTTATTATTCATTCGCCCGGCATCCTAGGTTCAAGTTTTGGGCATACGATCGCTTAAGACGTCATAGAAGTCTTGAACAATGTAAAATATTTCTTAAACACAATGTTCATGAAGCTAATCTGTCTATAAAAGATCTCAAAGCGTCAGTTAATTCTCAGGATAGTGAAATATTTATGAAGAAAATGACTACATACTGAGCGAATATTACAGGATCAGATGCATATTGGTACAAATGACGCGGTGAATTAGAGGCTACGTTTGAGCAAATGCAAACAGCAACAGCATTTTTTACATTTAGCTATCCTGATCACCACTTAAAAGATTTGCATCGTTTAATGCCTGGTCCTAAAGCTCAAACTAGATACGAAAAATACAATAATATAATGAACGATCCGCATTTTGTAGAATGGTATTTTAGTCGCAAGCTTAACGATTTCTTGAAAGTTTTTTTCGATGATATTCTCGACTGTGATTGGAGATGGCATCGTTATGAGTGGCAGTCCAGGTCGTCAATACACGCTCATGGTGCTGTCAAATTCAAAAATGATCCTGGTTTAGTCAAGTTAACAACACAGATTTATACAGGTCGCTTGGTAGGAAAAAAAATTGAAAAAAAGAATATGAAAACCTAGACGTTTATTACCAATTATCAGACGAAATAAACAAAGGAAAAGAAGCAGAAGAAAGGATAATCAACTTCACTGATACCCTTATCACAGCCATGAACCCACGTAGTGAATGTGTAGATAATTGTATACCAGACTTTATCCGTGTTCATTACAAACATCAACAATACCTCATGACGAAATGGACAAAGATTATGAAGATCTAATCAACTGCTGTCAACGTCATGTATGTAGAATTAATGGATATTGTAAGTCAACAAAAAATGCCGGCAAATGTTGATTTAGTAACCCATTTGAACTCCAAGAAAAGACTAAAATAATATTTGTTGAAACCAAAAATTCGGTTAAAGCTCAAATAACCTTAAAAAGGAATGATCTATATCTAAATATGCATAGTCGCATTATTTGCCATCACTGGCGTGGCAATGAAGATATGCAGATAATATTAGATTAGTCAGATGCGATAAATTATATGGTGAAATATGCTACAAAAGGCGAGAAGGCTGGTCGATCTCTCTGTCAATTGTATAAAGAAGTCATAGGATAATCTATTCTTGAAGATAATCCAGCAAGTAAAATTAGATCCCTAATGATCAAATCTATTGCAGGCAAACGCGATCTAGGCCAATTTGAAGTGTCAAGGCTTGTATTAAGTGAACCATTATATCAATCATTATAAAATTATGTTACGATATCAACTGATAAAGACTCACGTGAGTTAAATCTAAATGAACATGATAATGAAAATGCACCAGCTACAAAAAAATCCATAATTGATCAATTTGCGAATCGTAAAAATAATCCAATGTTAAAATAAAAACTCTCGAAGATTGATAATCTAATCAAATTCGTTAAGTATTTTAAGACTCTAAAAATTAATTAACATTGAGAAATGATTCAAAAAAACTGTAGTGATAACGCTCCCGAAGATTCGATACAATCCAGATGATCCTCAGAAGTATAAATTATACTGGTATCATCAGTTAATAAAATATTCTGATTGGGACATTTCAAACTTAAAGGAAATTAGAGACAAAGACACCGCCCCAGAACGATGAACATACACTTTTTCAAATAAAACCAAGCCGTAACATAGAGGCATATAGTCCAATAAATGGCAAAAGTTTACAAAAATTCAATCAAAGTTTAAAGTAATAACTCATATAATCATAGATGAATACTCCAAGCTATCCCAGGCATTTTAAGGTGTCATCGATATGCGACTTAAACAGGCAACCGGTAACGATAAACCTTTTGGTGGTGTTTCGGTCATACATATGGTGATCCTGGACAACTTTTACCTGAATTAGGCTCCCCATTATATTATTATCCTCCAAAAGATGACATTTCCTGGTATGGATACGAATGTTTTAAAAAATTTGACAAAGCAATTAGTCTAAATACAATTTTTAGACAAGAATTTTATTATTTAGATAATGACATTGACCAGAAACGATCTATTGAAATTTTAGAGAGATTACGAAACGGAATAAATGATGAAAAAACTATCGATGATTGGAACTTTTTATTAAAAAGAAAAGTTGCACCATGCCACGAAGAGGAGTTTAAGGATGCAATCCGACTTTTTCCTGACAATAAGTTATGCTCGTTATACAACAAAAAAAAGTTAAAGAGTTAAAAATGCCAATATAAAGATTAACGGCTGAAAATTCCCCTTCAGCGGCAAAAAACTTAAGTGAAGACCACTTTTACGGTTTATCAAATGAAATAAATTTGTCAGTTAATGCAAAAATTACCCTGACAACAAATTTATGGACTTCCAAAGGTTAAGTAAATGGAGCAAATGGGACTATTCGAGGCATTAATTATCCAGCCAACAAGTCGAATAACTGACTGCCATCTGCTTTAATGGTCGAATTTGACTATTATATTGGTCCTAGAATGTTTCCATAAGATGATTTTAGGTATAATTGGATTCCAATTAATAGTTTGGACGCTCATAATCACATATTGGATTATAAAAAAAAATACAATTTCCTTTAAGATTAGCATATAGCTTAACCATCCACAAGTCTCAAGGCCAATCAATTTCAAAAGCTGTTATTGATTTGGGAAAAAAGGAACAAAGTCTAGGTCTTAATTTTGTTGATTTATCCCGTCTTAAAAAGATCACTGATTTTTTGATTCAACCAATGCCATTGGAGAGAATCCAAAAATTGTCCCAGTCATTAATGCTTCAACCAAGACTGGAAGAGGAAAAAAGAATCAAAGAAATAGAAATAAAAACAGTTCAATCTTTGACTTAACAAATTTATTTTATACCCAATGAATTAATGAATTTTATTTGTTTTTCTTTTTGTAAAACAATTTTTTTGCGATAATTTTAATAACAAATTTTAAAAAAAGTTAACGCCTCGTTACTGGCATATATAAAGCTTTGCTTCACCTATCTTATGGTTCTTTTATTTTCAAGTCATTGGATTGTTCATCAGGATATTGGCAAATCAAATTAACAGAACGAGCAAAGCAAATCAACTAATTTGCTTGTAATCGAGGGCATTTTGCATTTCGCATGATGCCATTTTGACTATGCAATGCAGGATCAGTCTTTAAGCGAATTATGGAATTCATTTTAAATGACTAAACAAATTCAACAAAATAAATTGACGACATTTTAACTTTTTCCAAAAATTTTGAAGAGCATCTAGTTCAATTGGAGGAACTTTTTAAAAGACTCACCGAAGCAAACATCAAAGTAAAGACATCTAAATTCAAAGTAGCATCAAATGACACGACTTTCCTAGGCAAACAAAATCAAATAATGACAAAATCGGATTTGTAGAAAAAAAATTTTGATGGCTTAACTCCGCCAAAAAGGTTCAAAAAACGAGTTGTTAAATACATAAGAAAGACCAATAAAGATGGATGTATCATTATTTACCTAATAGTGAGATGGTCAAAAGAAAAACCATTTATGAAAGACAAAAGGCAAATTATTAAGTTTTTAGCATTTGAATGTAAAATAAATGGTTTAGCCAAGATAGCAATACCAAAAATGTTTAGGATGGATACATATTACAAATATAATTAATGAACAACTTTATCAAAAAAGGATTAAAACTTAGGTATATTTAAGTAAGGGAAACAATATCAAAATTCTAAATCAAATAGAAGAATCAGATGACCCAAAAATTAATGACAGACTGCCAAAATTACAGAACGAAGATTAATAAATAGAGTATTTAATCAAAATAGTCAAATACATAAAATTGACAGGAAACTATTCAGAAAATGGTTGATTATTTAAACACAGAAAAAACAGAAGAGGAAAAAATTTAAACATTTAGTATAACCTAAGCAACTAAGAAAGATGTTTTACAGATGATCCTTGAAAATTTTGACAGTAGCTCATTTAGGGCAGAAATAACATTGATTAAACTCAGCAATTGGTTTTACTGACAAGACTCTTTTAACGGAGCCAAAAATTATGTCAAATCATGTAAAATTTTTGCTGAATTTAAAGATCCGCCACCAAATCGAACCCAAATTAATCCAATTACCAATTTCAAAAAAACATTCGATATGTATGACAGTAGAAGAATTTCTGGAACTTACACACTAATTGGTTACTCGCTAAAACAAAATCGACAACAAGCCGAAACAAACAAGAGGAATAATGATTCGAAATGCAAATCAAACCAAATCAATTGAAATATTGTAGATGAAGTGAGAGTTAAACTCCCTCAAGAAAAGGTTGGTTAAATAAAAGCTTCACAACGACTAATGGAGCGATCCAGTAGAAATTACAAAAATTATTTCAAAACAAAGAAATGATAAGCAGAAATAGATCTAAAGTTTTAAATGTTAATAATGTAAAATTAAAAGAGCCTGATAGAGAATATATTAGAAGTCATGAGACAACAACCAAATACGGAAGAATTTCAAAACCACGATAAAAGCATTTTAAATTTTTGTTAAAAGAAAAAAAATTCTGTTCGAACAGATTGTAAAACAAATGAACGAAAAAAAAGCACAAAAAAGAAGACATGAAGAATCCGTTCAATAAACAAATCGTCCAAAGGATGAATACTGTCTACCAAGAGTCCAATTTTCAAAAATTTAAAATCTAAATGAAGAATCAACAACAAGTCGAGAAAAAAACAAGAGAGAGACAGCAAACATGCAAAAGTTCAGTAAATGAAACCAGAAATTATTAGAATAAAATAGAAAAGAGCCGTTTATTCAGAAAAACACCGGGTTTCAGAAGAAGATCTACAAATAATCAACGATTTTACAGAAATAAACGTAAATGGTAACGCAATTGTGAAAACATACATACATACATATTACATACATACATAATACATACATATTATGAATACGCATTACATAAGGTTTAAAATGATATTTATTAAAAATTTTATTAAGAAATTTTTTGTTAAGCAATAAGGTCACAGAGAAACAAAAATAATTGACACCTCAAGTTTATTGGCATCAGCAAAGTCGGTCATTTTATTATTTGGAATGTATTCAAATTTTTTATTTAATTTTTTTGTAAATTTTGACCCTTATTTATTTTAAAAGAAATTGTTTTCTCAAAACAGACATTTTTAAGGTGACCCTAAATTTTAAAAAAATTATTAATTTTTGTATTTTAATTTAATTATTTTGTAAACAGATTGTACAATTATAATCTAGCATGGTAAAATTTAATTTTTTTAAAGCTCAAAAAAATTAAAATTTATAATTTTTAATTAAATTTTTTAAAAACACCGTTGAGAACACTCAGCAACAAGATTTTAAAGAAGACTATGAAACTTTTGGATGTTTTATTAATATTTTTTTAAGCGATCTTTGAGAATAATTCCATGAATGAAAATATGAATAATACATCTTAATATTAAATTAACCAATGTTTGGAATTTAAAATTTTTTCAAATGATAAATATATTTACTAAAATTTTTATTTTATCATTCATTTTGATTTTCCAAACTCTTTTAAGACAAAACTGCACAATCTGCTGTTTACAATTTTTTTTTACAAATTCTTTCATCCCGTTTCACAATATTTCAATGAAATTTAAATGTGGCTTACAAGGAGGGCAAATGCAAGTTTCAAATCAAATTTTAAGATCAAAATGATCATTTAAAAAATTTTAAAACTTAATAAATCAAATGATTTTGATAATTTTTAAAGAAATATATACTAAACATTACTAGACATGTTATGTCTAATAATGGTTCATTATCAAATTAACATCAAAATGCTTTAAATCTAATTTATTTAACAAAAACAATCAATAATTCAATTATTTCAGGTAAAGTTAATTCACAAATTCCAATTTATAACTTTTATATCCATTCATTCAAACAAAATTAATTTCATTTATCCACTTAAATAAATTTTAAAACAATAAATTTTTTTGTCTTTAAAAGTAAGTTTTCATTAAAATCAATTAAAAAATTTAAACATATTAAAGTTCAAATAAAATGGAAATTTTCAAATTTTAAATATGAAAATAAACTTGACATGACATGTCTAGTAATTGCTTTGGAAAAAAAAATTTTTTTCTCTATTAATAATAACAATATTCAATATTGGAATTATAAAACCACTTTTAAAAGACAATAAAAAAGAAATTAATGTGTCCAATCTCAGGCCAATTATGCTCTCGGACCCACTATCAATTATATACGAGAAGATTGAAATCTGCTGGAAATTAATAGGTTTCATTGTGATAGTCCAAAGCAGTTCGGATTTAAAAAAAAGAGTTCATGTGCACACGCTATTACCATGCTTCGCGAAACGATCTTTTTAGGACGATGTGGGAAAAGAAAGACATTTGTTTGCGCTATTGATGCGTCGAAGGCTTTCGATAAAGTCATTAGATGCTTTCTGTGGGAAAAACTAATAGTGAAACTACCTTGTCATATTGTGCTAACACTAATGAGATACTATGCGCAATCACTAGCAATTGTTGAAAATGATGGCGATAGAACTGATAAATTTAGGACCTCTGTTGGTGTCAAGCAGGGGGGACCACTTTCTCCTAAGTTGTTTTCAATATATGTTGAAGACTTAGTCCCACAAATTGAAACATTGAATAAAGTTGGATCGATACGAGTTGACATCATTCTGTACGCCGATGACATCATCTTGATTAGCGACACTGAGGCAGGACTTCAAAAGTTAATTGATAAGACTGAGGAATTTGGTCGTCTTGCGCAAATCAAATTTAATCCAGAAAAAACTGTAATCATGATTTTTGGCTTAAACTAAAAAAAAAGGCACTGTTTATGAATGGAAAAGCGCGAACTGACAAGAGTAGATCAAATGAAGTACCTGGGAGTCTCCTTTAACAAGATGATGACAAACCACACTCACATCAAATGCAAACAAACTGCATCAAACATGGCAGCGCTTAAATTAAAAGGAAGCGTCATTAGCACCGGCCTAAATTTTCATATAAAGGCTCAGATGTACCAAACTTATGGAAGACCAGTGCTCCTTTATGGGATGGATGCTCTAGCCATTAATCAGACAGAAACCAGGAAGATTCAAGTAATTGAATCAAACATTCTTAAAAGTATGTTTGGAATACCAAGACATTCAAAGAGCACTGCATTTTTAAACGCCTTAGGAACACAATTGAATCTCGAATAATTCGCGTCATGTGTGGTCTATTAATAAGATTATGTGAGAACTCGTTGACTTACACCTTTCTAAATCAACTATTGGCGACCAGAAGCAGCTTACCAAATGATCTTAATTGTAAATCTTTTATTAAAAACATTGAAAGTATAATTGGAATTCAAGTCACTGGTATCGATACCATAATCAAATAAGCACGTTTTTTACCAAAGATTTACTTTTCCATATTTGAAATACTGTCAGAATCTGATATGGTAAAAAGGATAAGAGATTTACTAAAACTAGTTCAAGCAGGCAAAAGTTCTCTTATTGCGCTCTTGAAACCAGAAAAGATGCAAGAAAACCAATAATTGCTATGCTATTAAATATTTTTTATCTTTATGTAAATTTTGAACATATTTTTTTCTTTTTTTATATCAATTTTTACGCCGCCTTTTGGTGTTTGACTCGATTTAAATAAAAAATAAAAAAAAAATAAATAAAAACAATATTACAATTTATATTTTGATCTTCTGATCTTGATCTTAAACTTAAATTTGCCATAAGGAAAAGTTTATTCTTAAAATTTAATTCCTGAAAAAGTTTATAAAATTATCTTACTCAAATCTCTTCAAAATAGAAAAATAAAAGGTAAATTAAATGAAATTTTTGTAAAATCAATTTCAAAAATCAGGTCTGTTTTTCAAATAATCATGCTCAATCTTGTTTTTTCTAAATAACCTTTTATTATTCTAAATGAAATTAAATGAGGGATTTTCAACTGTAACAAATTGATTTCCTTATTGCCTGATGTCTCTAGGTTCTATTAAAAATTTAATAAATTTAATACAAAGTTAAAAACGATAATAACTGTGTAAGGACATAATCGACATAATCTTTTTTAAATAAGCAAAAAGTTTCAGATAGATATTTGAACACATTGATTAAAAATTTAGGTCGCTAGGAATGTTTTTTACTAAATTAATTATTATAAATTGTTTTATTTTATTCAAATTATTTTTTATAAACTTTATTAAATCAAAAAAATTACAAAAAGAGGATTTAAGCTGCTCTCAACATTCAAAATTAATTTTCAAATAAATTTTGAATTAATAATTATCTGGTATGGTAAAACGATTTTAAATAATTTTAATTTGGTTCAATTTTTTTCTTTATAAAGATTTTTTTTAAAACGGAAATAAATTTCCCTTTTTTTTTTCATTTTCTTTTACCAAACCAGATAATTATTAATTAAAAATTTATTTATCCATAATTTAACATTATCAAAATAAAATAAAAAAATTAAAACAAGAGGGCTAATGGTGCCTAAAACTGCCCTCAACACCTAAAAATAATTCCCAAATAAATTTTAATTTAAAAATAATCGGGTTTGTCCGAAGTAAATTTAAAAAAAAATGGAAAATTTATTACAGCTTAAAAAATCCTTTTTTAAAGACAAAAATTGAGCCAAATAAAAATTATTCAAATTTTTTTAGATAAAGCCAAAGTATCTAAAAAGTGTGTAGAGTTTGGATTTAATTTAAAATAAAAATGTACTGTGAATATTGTAGTAAAAAAGAAGATGATTTATATCTTTTTGTTCTCCCGTGTGGATATTCAGTTTGTTATGACCATTTAACAAGCCAGGACGAGTCTTTCAATTGTTTTGTTTGCCAAGACCATGTGATCGAAAAACAAAGCTGTTTTAGAATGAAAAAAAATGAGAAAAAATTGAAAATGGATGCGTTTTTGACCAAGAAAAAGTCACTTCTAAATTTGTGTGATCAAATTGAAAAACTTCAAATGATTGACCAAGAGAATGACAATATATTACAAGACAAAATATTACAATTAAAAAAACAAATCAATTTAAAACGAGTTCAACTAAAAACTCAATTGAATAAGTTAATTGATGAGTACCATGCCAATTTGATGAATGAGCTAAAAAATGAAAAATCAGAATTTATAACTTCTATTTTACCTGATCTGGATGAAATTGATGTTGAAGAGATGCGAAAACTTTTAAATTCTCATTCACAAGATAATTTAAATGAATTTAAAGCCATAGAAAAAGAATTAGTTGATTTTATGACAAATTTAAACAAATTTACTTCAATTGAATTTATTACAAGGAAACATTTTTCAGATTTCAACTTGCCTAATCTTTTTGGTCATTTTTGCCGCGATAGTTTTCATCAATTGTCAAACAATTTTAAATTTATCAATCAATTTGGTTTGAAAAAATTTGAAGAATTAAAAAATGGTGAAGTTGTTTCCACTTCTTCTTCGGACCCATCAAAATTGATTATTTTCAACCCTCAAAATGGACAGATGAGAGAAATAAGTGAAACAAATGAAATAAAATTTCTATTTAAATCATACAATGATGAAATAATTACCATAGACTCTGAGTTTCATGTCAAAATTAGATTCAATTGGTGCTGTATTGAAACTTTTGATTTAGCTCGAAAGAATCTAATTTATGCTGAATTGGTGGAAGATAAAATTGTTACTATTAGTGAAGATTATTTTGTAACAATTATAAAATATTACAATGGGGAAATCCTTTACGATTTTTATTTTACAACGCCTTTTAGTAATGTCAAGTTTATAAAGGCATTTTATAAAAGCACTTTTATCATTCTTATAGAAGTCTACAATCATAATAATTATCAATTAGAACAAAACATCAACAAAATAAATTTTAGGAATAAAATATTAAAGACTGTTAAAAGTAAAATCGAAACATCAATAATAGAAAGATTAAATGAAAATGAATTTGTAACAGGGTCATCAAATGGTGAATTGTGCATTTGGAATTCGGATTTATCTGTCAAACTGAAAAAAAAGTGTCATTCCTCAGCTATTACAGGGATTATGTTATGTGAAGACGGAAATATTGTGAGTATTAGCTCTAAAGATGGAATTATCAAGATTTGGAATTCTGAAGATTTGAGTCTTATACATCAATCCAGTATGGAAAATTCAATATTTGCAAAACTTTTAAATTGTGGCAAATTGCTTTGTATTGATTCAGATCAAAATGCTTACATTTCAGATTAATTTCTCAAAAGATTTTGGTATTTTTATTTATTAAACATGGTTAATTTATGATTTGTTTAATTTTATTCCAATTAAAAATAATTGAATGATTTAAATTTATTATAAAATAGTTGTACTGAAAAAAAAAAATTTTCGTTTCCTTTTATTTATTCAATAAATACCAAAATTAATCATAAATTGATATATTTGTTTTAAAAAACAAATAATGGATTGTCATTTAATTTTTTATTTTTATTTAAATTTTAAAAAAGAATTAACATTAAGATTTATTTTAAATAGATTCCATTTTTTTTACCGTTGATAATTTTACCTTTTTTTCCCTAAAAATTTTTAATATATGATAATTTTTGCATCTTTTAATGATCATTTTTTTCAAGATATTAGTCTTTCCAAACGTTCTAATTCTTTCTAAATTTTCAACATTTCCACTACTTTATCATATTAATATCATTATTATCACTTAAATCTTTTTCCACTGAAAATTCTTCTTATTTCGGTACAGTTCGTTTTTTGCTCAAAAATATTTTTTTTAAAGTCAGACTTTAGTTATCATTATTTTATTTTGATCAATTCTACTTATAAAATAATGGCTTAAAGGAAAAACTCACTTAATGTCTGCCTGGATTTTTTGAGACTTTTTTTAATCATTTATGTAAAAAATTTGATTTGTTTATTTAATAGTTTCAATTAGAGATTTTGGAAATTCGGTATTTTTTTTATTTATCTTCACCTAAAAAAAGCTTCTTCAGACTAAAAAATCAAAAACTCAAAGAAAATTTCAAAAAGAATATAATAAAATAAATGATTAAAATATTTAATAAAAATATAGATTAATATAAAAATTGTTAACTTATATGCTGCTTTTTTTTTAAACTAAAATAATTTTTTTGATGTATAAAAAATGCATAATTTTTTGATGTATAAAATTTAAAAAAAATGGAATTTGATTACTATTGATTTGGTTGATTTAAAGAGATTAAGAATTTTCTTGATTTTTATTACAATCTGAAGGAACTTAAGCCTTCTAAAATGACAAATCAATGAAAATTGATAATTTATCTTTTTTTATCTTTAATTTAGCATAATCAAAAAAAAGATAAAAAATTTTTCAAACTTGAAGACTTAAGCTCCTCAAAAATGATCCCAACTTAGAAATTATTTTAACAATTTTCAAAATGAAAATTATCAGCCTTGACCTGATTAAATCTTTGGAATAATTAATAAATTAAAAAAAAATTATTTTTATATCAATAATTGAACCAAATAATAATTTATTTTAAATTTTTTTTAAGATAAAGCCAAAGTATCTAAAAAGTGTGTGGAGTTTGGATTTAATTTAAAATAAAAATGTACTGTGAATATTGTAGTAAAAAAGAAGATGATTTATATCTTTTTGTTCTCCCGTGTGGATATTCAGTTTGTTATGACCATTTAACAAGCCAGGACGAGTCATTCAATTGTTTTGTTTGCCAAGACCATGTGATCGAAAAACAAAGCTGTTTTAGAATGAAAAAAAATGAGAAAAAATTGGACAAAGTTTTATTTTTTACTGTGAAAGAGTCAATAATGGATTTGTGTAATCAAGTCGATGAAATCGGTTCAGGATGCTTTACAACAAATTATTTATCCAAAGTAATCAACAAAATAGATTTAAAGAGAGAAATTTTAAAAGATTATTTTGTTAAACAAATTGATGATTATTACGAGTCTTTAATCAATCAAATAAAAGAACATGAATTAGAATTTATCGATTCCTTTAAAAATGATCTGGACAGCGTAAATAGTGAAGATGTCCGAAATAATTTAAACATTCTTCTTCAAAATGATTCAGAAGACGATTTGTTTGACTTTAAAACTAACAATGAAGCTTTATTTGATTTGAGAGAGAAAAATTTTTCCAAATTTTTAAAAAACGTGAAAAAATTTAAAGATATCGACTTCTATGAAGGTCAACCAATTCAAAATGTAAAAATACCTCAAATGTTTGGATTTTTAAGAACAAAAAATGAAGCTCTAATCGTAAAGGAAGCATCTTTTAAGCAAAAAAAAATCACTAATTTGTCAAATAACTTTAATTTCCTATGCAAATTTGGATTGGCAAAATTTGAAATATTGAGCAATGGCCAAATAGTATCCACTTCATTTACACAGCCCTCAAATTTATTGATCATTGATCCTATTAATGGACAGATTTGTGAACTAAATGGAAAAAATCCAATTGAATTTTTATTCAAGACTAAAAATGACGAAATTTTGACCATTGATTCAGAGTTTCAAATGAATCTTTGGCTAAATAGTGTATGTGAGAAAAATTTTTGTCTCGTAAGAAAAAAAATAATTCAAGGCGACTTGGTAGAAGATAGAATTGTAACAATTACTGAAGATTTTTTTGTATCAGTTATCAAATATTACAATGGAAAAATCCTTTACCATTTTTATTTAAATACAAACAATGATCAAAATATTAAGATATTTACAGCTTTTTCAGATTTTATTATTATTGAGAAGCATTCATATCTATGTAGATTTGATTTTATGAGTGTAAATGAAGAAAATAACAACAAGCAATGTTGTTCTTATGATTATTATAATTCTAAGATAGAAAGACTAAATGAAAATGAATTTGTAACAGGGTCATCAAATGGTGAATTGTGCATTTGGAATTCAGATTTATCCGTAAAATTAAAAAAAAAGTGTCATTCCTCAGCTATTTCTTCTATTATTATATGTGAAGACGGAAATATTGTGAGCATAAGCTCTCAAGATGGAATTATCAAGATTTGGAATTCTGAAGATTTGAGTCTTATACATCAATCCAGTATGGAAAATTCAATATTTGCAAAACTTTTAAATTGTGGCAAATTGCTTTGTATTGATTCAGATCAAAATTCTTACATCACCGATTAATTTCTACAAAAACTTTGGCATTTTTTTTTATATCTCGGTTAATTTATGATTTGTTTAATTTTATTCCAATTAAAAAAAATTGAATGATTTAAATTTATTATAAAATAGTTGTACTGAAAAATAAATTTTTCGTTTCCTTTTATTTATTCAATAAATACTAAATTAATCAAAAATTTTATTTTTGTTTCAAAAACAAATAAATGATTTGTCATTTCTATTTTTTTATTTTTAGTAAGGTTTAAAAAAGTAATAATACGCATTTTTGCGTAAAGATAGTTTTGTAAATTTACATTTATTGACGCAATTATGCGATAATTTCCGTAATTTTACGTAAATTTACTCATTTATCGTAATTTGTAAAAGGGACAAAAAAGCTTCTTTTTTCTCATTTATTTTTGCAATTTTTAAAAAAAATAACTTTATTTCCTTTTTTTATCAAAAAATAAAAAAACGTAATTTTACGTGAATTTATGTAAAACATAAAATTCCAATGAGTAAATTTTCGTAAAATATTGTAAAATAATGAATTTTATTTTATTTTATGTTTTGATAATTTTATTTAGTGATTAGACCAATGATTTTTTTCAATTACTATTTTGATAACCTTTTTTTTGAATATTTAAATTTAAATGAGGAATGCCATTTAATAAACCCTTTAAAAAGGCAAATTGAAGTTTCAGATCAAATTTTAAGATCAAAAAGATCATTTAAAATTTTATAATTTTATTAATCTAATGATTTTGGTAATTTTTAAAAAATAAATACTAAACATAACTATACATTTTATGTGAAATAAGGGTATCATTACGTAAAAATAGTATTATTACTTTTTTTTACGTAAATATACTAGTGATGTTGGTTTTGCTTGGTTTTGTGGTTAGCTAATTTTGGTTAGCCAAATATTGGTTAACCAAAATTTAAAATTTTAGTTAACCAAGCAGTCAATAACCAACATCACTAAAATATACGTCAATCATCGTTAATTTACTAAAATTGACGTAAAATCATCATAGCGTAGCTGTACTGTAATTATTCTAATAATTTACAACAACACCATTTATGTGAGCATAATTTCTTGTCTTCTTACTCTATTTTACTTTATTTACTTTATTTTTAAATTTATTTTTTGATTTTTTCTTTTTTTTTATTTTATTTAACTCTATTTTTATTTTAATTTAATTTTTTTTATTTTTTGGTTTTATTCTGAAGGAGCTTAAGCTCGGTATAGTTAACAAATAAATAAATAAAACAACACCATTTATGTGAAAAAATAGTCTCTTTAGCAAAAAAAAAACTAATCTCTTGAATTATTCATATTTTTTTACAATATAAGACGTTTTTGAATTGTATAATTTAATGATTAAGAATATTTTATATTTAATAATTAATTAAGCAAAACGATTCGAAAATAAAACACTTGATTCCCATTCATCAATGTTTGCTTGTCCGAAGAAAAATAATTTAAATTCTTGATAAATATCATTTTAAACCTTATCTGGATGAAAAATAAAATCATCTTAGAGAAGCAGTACTGTATTAAAAATTCTTTGTTTATCTTTTTGGGTAATTTTAAGAAAAATAAAAAAATATTTCTTTTGTTTTTCAATTATTTTCAAATTTTCATTCATGGAATTCTTCTCAAGGATCGTATAAAATTATTAATAAAAGATTCAAAAGATTCATAGATTTGTTTACAATCTTGTTGTTGAGTGTTCTTGGCGGTGTCTTTAAAAATTTAATTAAAAAAAAATTAATTCAAATATTTTTGAGCTTTAAAAAGATTAAATTTTACCCTGCTGAATTATAATTGTAGAATCTTTTTACATAATAATTAAAGTAAGATAAAAAAATTAAATATTTTTTGAAATTAAAAATTACAGTCATGATGAGATTTATCTTAAGCCACCTTAAAAGATGTCTGTTTTGAGAAAACAATTACTTCTAAAATATATTAAGGTAAAAATTTACAAAAAATTAAATAAAAAATGTCAATACCCTGTTGTGTATCAGCAACTTCCACCATAGCTTATATTATATAAATTAATATAGAACGAAAACATTTTACTATTAAAATTACCATTTTCAACTTTTAAAATTACTTTATTTAGTCGTGAATCAACATAAAGTATAAAGTTTTTATTTTTATTATGTTTTTCCAAAACTAAACGTAAAATCTCAAATTAACAATTAGAATATTTTTAAATAGTTAACTTCTGTGATGGCTTTTTTTTTGAACGGCCTATTCTTTTTTCTAGTCCATTCTTAATTTCATTTAAATTTTAAATATTAAAATGGAATTTTCTTAATTTCATTATATTCAGTATTTTGAGTATAAATAAGTGATAAAATTTGTAAATGTTTACTTATCTGATTGTTGATTTCCAACTCATCAATCGTTTTTTCAATCCTGTTTAAATCTTTGAAAAGATTAAAATTATACAAAAAAAATTTAAATTTTAAATAAAAACGATTTTAATGTATCTCTTCTCATTTTAAGAATTTAAAATTTAATAAAAACTTAAAAGTTTTAGTTTAAGGAAAATTTTAATATTTATATTTTTTATAGAAAAAATTTTACTTTCTAATATTGATTTTAGATTATCAGGAAGCTTGTCATCAGCTTTTTCATTCAAAATTTTTGATAAATTTCCTCATTTTGCTTTAATCAATATTTTAAGCTGGAAAACTAATATTAATAATTGGATTTACTTTTTTTTCCAAAAGGTAATTTTCATCAGCCATTGAATTAAATCTATGAAAACGAATAAAAAATTTTAAATAAATTCTTATAATTATCAAACTTTTAAAGAAAAAAATGAAAATGATTTGGCCCGTTAAGCAAGGAATTCTTAAAACAAAATAAAATTTAGGAATAAAATGTTTAATTTAAAAAAAGTGTGTAAATAAGACCGAGCATAAACCAATATTCCAATTAAAATCCTTCAATTAAATCAAGTAAATCGAATTAATTATGATGTAAATAAATTTAATTTAATTTAATTTTACAATATTTTAGTAAAAATAATTACCAAATGCAATTAAAAGATATAAATAAATGGTTTATATAAATGTAATATGAACCTAATTACAGCATATATGAAGTTTGAGTATTTGAAAAAAAAATATTTATCACTTTTAAAAAAATTGAATTCACAAAAATAAAAATAAAATAATAATTCTAAAACTTTAAATTTAAATTGAAAAATTTAAATATGAAATAGGAAAAATAATGAGAAAAATTCAAAATTAACTCAAAATTAATTCAAAATTCTATTCTAATTTTAAAATAAAGAAATTTAAAAAGCAAAAATAATTTAGTTGAAGATGGATAAAAAGTTTTACCTTCATAATTCAATTTTTATCAGTCAATTTTTGCCATAACATCATGAAAATTTGTATCTAAGTAAATTTTTAGATGCTGAATACGAATTTGAACTTAATTTTTTGAAATTCGGTTGGGGATACCCTTAAAAAAATCGTCGAAGTACAAAAACTAACAAAAACTTTGAATTAAAATATCTCACTCATAACAAAAATTTTATTAAATTTTGATAATGCACTATAAACTAGACTTTATGCTCTTTCATAATTGTATTTGATGTATTTTGTCGAGTTTTCAGTTCTTGAGATTTTCTTGCTCAAAAAAATTGTATTTTTTAAGTATCCCTTTTTTAAGTGCGTATATCATTGGAATGAGACAATTTGGAAAAAAAATGATTTCATATTTTTAACACACAAGAACTCAATTCTATTAGTACGTGTAAATAAGGTCAATATCTTGATGTGAAAATGCGTGCAAACCGTCCTTTATCAAAAATATCTATTATTCCTAATAATTAGAATTTCTTAAATATCTTTCCAAAAAATCCAGGTTTTTTCTTTTATTTTCTTTCCTCAGTTCTTATTTTACTGATCAATTTCGCATTCGGTTCGCATGTAAACTAAAAAGAAATGGGTAACATGAAGTTTTAGCATCCATAATAAATAAAAGAAAAATTCCGGAAATAATTTTAAAGAAAATAGAATAATTTTCTTAATTTTATTTTGGGATTAAAAAAAACGGGATACTTTTCAACGGGATGATTTTACTGTCAATCAGAAAAAAAAAAATTTACTTTTCACTAAATTAATATTTTTTAAAATTTCTTTTGGAAAATGTACTTGACGAATAAAAAATAAAAATTATTGTTTAAAAAAATTTTTTTTAGCGCATAATCAAAAAAAATTTAGTAAAGCATAAAGATTTAGCCATTATAGTATATAAAAATTAGTCTAGCAAATAATAAAATAAGTTAAGCATAAAAAAAACGTCACATAATCAATATTCAAAGCTGACTTGGTCTATGGTGGTCGACCACGTCTTTTTTTAACTTGAGTTTCTTCAGTATTACTTAGTTCAACGTTAGCCTTACGTTTAGTTGGACTAACTCCTCTTTTTGGACAAAGATTTTTTATGCTTTAATAAAAAAAATATGCGATAGAGAAAAAAAAATAAAATAATCTTAACTTTTTATCTATTATGCGATGGTTTAATTTTTTATACTATAAAATTATTCTTTATGCGTCAAAACCCCTCGTCCATTTCTTTATGTATTTAAAAAATTATTTTTTTTTTAAATTACTCTACTTGCATAAAAAATATGTTTTTAAATTTGGAAAATATTTTTTGGTGACAGGTATAAATGTGTTGTGTTTTCCTTGTACCAACAATAGACTCAAATGTTAATAGAATGAGAAAGAAAAAAGAAAGCAAACCATGGCAAAATCGTGCTAGTGAAAATTTAATATTATTAAATTAAAAAAAATCTATATGGCAAGTTTTTTTTTCTATTTTCATTTTTAGAAATAATTGCTTAATTATATTTCAAATTTTAACATGCTTAAGTATTGAGTTTAAATTAAACAACGTAATTTCAAAATTTCAAAAAAGTTAAATAGAAAAAAAAACTTGCCATATATTAAAATTAATTTATTTTAATGAAGAAAAAATTAATTATGATCCTTATCTTGGAAGAAAAGTTATTTGAGTCAACATTTATTCCATCTTAGCAAGTCTAGCTTGTTAGCTTGTTGTAACTTATATTATTATTATTTATTATTATTTTGATCTAAAAATTTAAACAGTTTTTTCTTTTTGCAGTAATTTTTTATGTGTAATGTGCAAGTAGCTACCATAGGTGACCTCCTAGTAGGCCACCTCCGCAAGCTAGTCTTGCAGTAGCTTATATATATTATTATTATATTATTATTTTTTAGAAAAGCTATTGACAGTTAAATGAACGCCGAATCTTTAGATATTAAAATAAAATAAATAAATCAGACTTGTTTTTAGGTCATAGTTTTAACTTAAAACTTTTAAGTCTAAGTCACAAAAATTTGAGTCAAAGTTTTGACTTAACTTAAAATTTTTTTTACTTTAAGCCAAAGTTATGACCTTGACTTATAATTTTTTTCTAATTGTACAATAAGTACAATATTGTAAAATTTTGTACAATTAAATTTTTAAACTCTGCAGGAACTCAATTTATTGGCATTCGGAAATTTTATACAAAACTTCTAATATAAAAAGGAAAAAAATTTTATAACTTTTGTTTAACTTTTATTTTTATTTAAAAATTTTATTAAATCAAAAAAAATTTCAAAAAGCAGGACTTAAGTTGTCTTAAACTGCTCTCGAGACCCAAAATTATTTTCAATAACTTCCAGTATCGAAACTCGTTCAAATCAATTAACACCAAAGAAACGTGGTAGAAAAAAGCTACATCGTGACGAAATTGGCAAAATTATTAGGCAAAATAAAAAATAAATGTTTTTATACAGTTTTTTTTGGCTATTTAATCGAATTTTTTAATTTTAAATTAAATTTTAATTTTTTTAAATTTCGAATTTAGCTCCACAATTTTTTAAATTTATTACAAAATAAATTCGAAATTATTCTAAGAATAAAAACAAACTTTAGCGCTTACTCTTAGTTTAAAGGCAGACGTCAAGGTTTATTCTAAAAAAAAAATAAAAAATTTTATAACATGGCTTCGATGGTATTAGTTCCGTATGGAATAAACCCAAATTTTGCCATAGTTCCAAGAGTAATGGTCACGAGTTTAGGGTAATTATTTCATTGTTTAAAATTTAAAGAGATAGAGAATTATTTTAATTTTTTTATAATCTGAGGGAACTTAAGCTTATGAAAAATTAATGAATATTTATAATTTAAATTTTTTTATCCATAATTTAATATTATCAAAATAAAATAAAAAAATTAAAACAAGAGGGCTAATGGTGCCTAAAACTGCCCTCAACACCTAAAAATAATTCCCAAATAAATTTTAATTTAAAAATAATCGGGTTATCCGAAGTAAATTTTAAAAAAAATGGTAAATTTTTTATCGATTTAAAAAAAAATCGTTTTTTAAAAGACAAAAATTGAGCCAAATAAAAATTATTCAAAAGCTTTTAGATTAAGCAAAAGTATATAAAAAGTGTGTAGAGTTTGGATTTAATTTAAAATAAAAATGAACTGTGAATATTGTAATAAAAAAGAAGATGATTTATATCTTTTTGTTCTCCCGTGTGGCTATTCAGTTTGTTATGACCATTTAACAAACCAGGACGAGTCTTTCAATTGTTTTGTTTGCCAAGACCATGTGATCGAAAAACAAAGCTGTTTTAGAATGAAAAAAAATGAGAAAAAATTGAAAATGGATGCGTTTTTGACCAAGAAAAAGTCACTTCTAAATTTGTGTGATCAAATTGAAAAACTTCAAATGATTGACCAAGAGAATGACAATATATTACAAGACAAAATTTTACAATTAAAAAAACAAATCAATTTAAAACGAGTTCAACTAAAAACTCAGTTGAATCAATTAATTGACGAGTACCATGTCAATTTGATAAATGAGCTAAAAAATGAAAAATCAGAATTTATAACTTCTATTTTACCTGATCTGGATGAAATTGATGTTGAAGATAAGCGAAAACTTTTGAATTCTCATTCACAAGATGATTTAAATAAATTTAAAGTAATAGAAAAAGAATTAGTTGATTTTATGACAAATTTTAACAAACTTACTTCAATTGAATTTATCACGAGAAAAAATTTATCAGATTTAAAATTGCCTAATCTTTTTGGTCATTTTAACCGCGAAAGTTTTCATCAATTGTCAAACAATTTTAAATTTATCAATCAATTTGGTTTGAAAAAATTTGAAGAATTAAAAAATGGTGAAGTTGTTTCCACTTCTTTTTCGGACCCATCAAAATTGATAATTTTCAACCCTCAAAATGGACAGATGAGAGAAATTAGTGAAACAAATGAAATAAAATTTCTATTTAAATCGTACAATGATGAAATAATTACCATAGACTCTGAGTTTCATGTCAAAATTAGATTCAATTGGTGCTGTATTGAAACTTTTGATTTAGCTCGAAAGAATCTAATTTATGCTGAATTGGTGGAAGATAAAATTGTTACGATTAGTGAAGATTTTTTTGTAACAGTTATTAAATATTACAATGGCGAAATTCTTGAACATTTTTATTTCACAACGCCTTATAGTAATGTCAAGTTTATAAAAGCATTTTCAACGTTTATAATTTTTAAAGAAGAAATTGATAACCTAAATAATCGGCGACAAATTATCAGCAATATAATCAAAATAAATTTCGGAAATAAAATTTTAAAGACTGTTAATAGTGAAATCGAAACATCAATAATAGAAAGACTAAATAAAAATGAATTTGTAACAGGGTCATTAAATGGTGTATTGCGCATTTGGAATTCAGATTTATCCGTAAAATTAAAAAAAAAGTGTCATTCCTCGGCTATTACAGGGATTATTATATGTGAAGACGGAAATATTGTGAGCATTAGCTCTAAAGATGGAATTATCAAGATTTGGAATTCTGAAGATTTGAGTCTTTTACATCAATCCAGTATGGAAAATTCAATATTTGCCAAACTTTTAAATTGTGGTAAATTGCTTTGTATTGATTCAGATCAAAATGCTTACATCACCGATTAATTTCAAAAAAAACTTTTGCATTTTTATTTATAACTTAAAACTTTTTTTTAAAACTTTTGGTTAATTTATGATTTATTTAATTTTATTTTAAATAAAAATAACTGAATGATTTAAATTTTTTATAAACCAGTTGTAATGAAAAATAAATCTTTCGTTCACTTGTATTTATTCGATAAATACCAAATAAATCAAAAATTGATATATTTGTTTTAAAAAACAAAAATTGTCTTTTAAATTTTTAGAATTTAAGTAATTTTTTTTCGGAAAAACAAATCTTGATGAATAGGAATCAAGTGTTTTATTAACTATTACAAATAAAATATAATTAATCATTAAATGATAAAATTCACAAATGTTTTAATCTTAATTTAATTATAAATAAAATTATAAAAAACAAAAAAAAAATTAAATATTGTGATTTTTTAAATTTTTTAACACAGATTAAGAAAATTTTATATTTAATAATTAATTCAGCAAAATGATTCGAAAATAAAACACTTGATTCCTAGTCATCAAGGTTTGCTTGTCCGAAGAAAAATAATTTAAATTCTTGATAAATATCATTTTAAACCTTATCTGGATGAAAAATAAAATCATCTTAGAGAAGCAGTACTGTATTAAAAATTCTTTGTTTATCTTTTTGGGTAATTTTAAGAAAAATAAAAAAATATTTCTTTTGTTTTTCAATTATTTTCAAATTTTCATTCATGGAATTCTTCTCAAGGATCGTATAAAATTATTAATAAAAGATTCAAAAGATTCATAGATTTGTTTACAATCTTGTTGTTGAGTGTTCTTGGCGGTGTCTTTAAAAATTTAATTAAAAAAAAATTAATTCAAATATTTTTGAGCTTTAAAAAGATTAAATTTTACCCTGCTGAATTATAATTGTAGAATCTTTTTACATAATAATTAAAGTAAGATAAAAAAATTAAATATTTTTTGAAATTAAAAATTACTGTCATGATGAGATTTATCTTAAGCCACCTTAAAAGATGTCTGTTTTGAGAAAACAATTTCTTCTAAATTATATTAAGGTCAAAATTTACAAAAAATTAAATAAAAAATTTCAATACCCTGTTGTGTATCAGCAACTTCCACCATAGCTTATATTATATAAATTGATATAGAAGGAAAACATTTTACTATTAAAATTACCATTTTCAACTTTTAAAATTACTTTATTTGGTCGTGAATCAACATAAAGTATAAAGTTTTTATTTTTATTATGTTTTTCCAAAACTAAACGTTTTTTTTAAACTTTTTGATAAACTTTTCTCATTTTGCTTTAATCAATATTTTAAGCTGGAAAACTAATATTAATAATTGGATTTAATTTTTTTTCCAAAAGGTAATTTTCATCAGCCATTGAATTAAATCTATGAAAACGAAAAAAAAATTTTAAATAAATTCTTATAATTATCAAACTTTAAAGAACAAAATGAAAATGATATGGCCCGTTAAATTCTCTTCAAAGAAATTGGGTGTCAGTTAAGAGTCAATGGTAAATAATTGGGGGTCATTAGGGGGTCAGGTTTTTAAAAATTTTAAAATATTTAATTTCGGCTAAAAATAAAATTTTAGAGAAAAACTAATTTAATTTTCAAAATAAAGAAAATTTCAAATATATTTACTTTTAAAAATATTTTTATAAAAAAATATTTTTAAATATTTTAATATAATATTATATAATATTTAATATATAATATTTATATTATTTAATATAATATAATATTTTTATAATAAAAAAGATTTACATAATTTCTAATTTAACTTAATTAATATTAATTTATAAATTGAAAATAGTTTTTTTTTCAATTTTCTATGATCATTTTTTTTCTTTATACGAATTACAGAGACAAGTCACCGTCATAGGAGAGAGGTCCCCTGCACCCATTACCAGAACCTCTAATATTATATTCTCAAGCCAACTTTGGGAAGATACGGGTCCAAACTGACTGGATCAATGGTAATATGTTGCAGTACTTCGGAAAGTAATGATATAATCAATATTGATTCAGAATTTCATGTCTAAAACTGAAAAAATTATCAATGCATCATCACCTAAGATCTTGTTCGAACAAATCTAATTTACGCTGAATTGATGGAAGGTAAAATTATAACCATTAATGAAGATTTTTTTGTTACTTTTATGAAATTTTTCTTTCTATTTTTATTGATCATCAATTATTTTTCAAATTTTTTCTTAATTTTGCAAAAACCTTTAAAAAGATTGTTATTTGGGTTTTAAATAAAGTCAAAAAATAAGGTGATGGAAAAATGTGAAGAATCGAATACGAATCTTTTCTACTTTGATAATAAAAAATTGCTCAGTTATAAAAAAAACTTATTTTCATGTAAAAAAGAAAAAACTGATTTAGATAATTAATTAAAAAAACAAAAACTATGAAATTTAAAGATAAATTATTCACTTTATCCAGAATTGTATTAAATAAACTTTTTTAATCTTATTGAATGAGATTGAATAATAAACAGCTGTTTATTTATCTGTAAAAATTTGCTATAACGCTCTAATATTTTTAATTAAAATGAATTTCAAATAAAATAATTTAATATAATTAAGAAAAATAATTTACTTTATGAATGCAAATAGATTGAACTAAAATAAAAAAGATTATGATATTTCAAAATTTATTTTAAATTCTAAAAATTCAAAAAATTTCATTTGAAAATATTTTATTTTATTATAGTCCATAAGCTATCATTTCAATAAATTAAAAAAGCAATCTAAGACCATTAGAATTGATACAAACAACATTGATAGTGGAACTGCATTTTTTACGAACCAATTTGTATCAATTTTAAGACAAAAAATAATTTTTTAATTTTAATTTAGGTTACAAAAAAAACTTTATTCGAAAAACAAATTATAAATTTAATGAAGTGAAAATAATAATGAATTGAAATCATAAAAATAATAAAAAAAAATTTAATCAATAAAATTAAAAAAAAAATCTAAAAAAAGGCTTATTTTGTTTACCTTTTTTTTTGAAAAATTCTGCAGCATTTGCAATTTTGTTTAAAGGTGATGTAGTATCTAAGAAAACAAGGTAAAAATAACTTAACAATTTTATGAAATTTACCTTGTAGGACAAATTGAGGTACAAATTCTTAAATTTTTTTTATAAAATATAAAAATAGAATTTATATTTTGATAAAACTTACGTCGTTGGACAACTTGAGGACTTGGGTCTAAAAATTAATAAAATTAATAGAAAAATTTATTAAAGCAAAAGTTGTGAATAACTTATTCCTAAAGTCTCTTCAATTTTTTTCAACCTTGAATCCATATAGCCCATATTTCCAATATTTGAATTCAATTTATTTAACACTAAAATAATATTATTAAATAGAGATATAAAAAATCGTAATTTTATTACTTGCTTGTTGTTCGTCAATTTTTTTCTCTAGCTTATTGAGTCCTTAAAAAAATTTATAATACAGACAATTAAAAAAAAAAAATTATATAAAAAAATGCTTTTAAAGAAACTCATTTTGTACTTTTACCAATTCTACGAGCTACCTGGTTTATATATTTTTGTTGAGTCTCTTCAGGACTCAGTTCATTTAGCTTACAAAAATTGTTTTTTAGTTGCACAAGAATTAATTAACAAAATCGCTTCACTGATTAAACATTTTTCGGCCATTTTGGTTGCAATTTTTAAGTTAAAATTTCATAGTTTTAAAAGTGTTTGGCTCGAAAAAAATTTTGCATGTGCTTTAAAGTCAGTTGAAGATCTTAGCTTAGAATTAAATTTTTTTCAAAGCTATCGAGCAATTTATCTCTTTTTTATCAGAGAGAGGAAGAAATAGCTTTTCTTAACAAATGAACACATTTCTAAGTTAGGTCTAGAGTTTATTTTTTTTTCAATCCAGAAAAAATTTACTTTCTTCTATATTTCTTAAACTTTCTAGTAATTCGTCATCATTTTCATCATTCATTAAATTTTCTTCCTTTTGATGGTTGAGCTTAAATGAACGTGAAGAAACATGAATTTTATCATTTCGGAAATTTACTTTTAATTTCATGAGATGCGTTTCGTCAGCCATTTTGTTTGATTTTATTTTAATAATAAATGTTTAAAAAAAATATTTGATAAAAATTTGTTTGATTTAGAAGGTCAATTTAAACTTTTTAACTTGAGGTTAAAATATTGCTTAAAAAGACAAAGAAAATTGGGACAAATAATAGTTTAATTATTTAAATGCGTAATTTTAAAATATTTGATGCAAAGTAAAAAAGTGTTCTCAAATTTAACTCTAAATTTCTTAATCCATATTTATCTCTAATAATAAAAAATTAAAAAAGATTAAAAATACCTTCAATAAGTTATTGTATCAATATGAGATTATTTTGTTCATATTATTTATTTAAAATTGACAAATGTGACCAAAAATTTCACAAAAAAATTATCTACCAAATAACATTTAGATTTTTGATTATATTTTAAAACCAAATATTCCTTAGAATTTCCGATTCGGAAAAAAAATAATCATCAATTAATTTTTATTATTATTTTTTTAAATAATTCTATTATAAGGTAATTAAATTTTTGTTTTATTTTTAATAATATTTGTAAAGTTTATTTTGAAATTTAACCGATTATAATTTTTTCTGAATGTGAAAAAAAATTTAAGGTTTTCTGAATGGTAACAATTTGATTTACTGAATAACTGAGGTCTTTTGAAAAATATAATAAATTTAACACAAAGTTAAGAAATATATCTCTGCGAGGACTTACTATTTTTTATATCAAAAAAGGTTTCTTGTATGAAAAAAATCAGCTTTCCAATGGTCCTATTTGAACACATTGATTAAAAATTGAGATTGCTAGCCAATTTTTTTCCCTTTTTAACTATTAAGAATTGTTTTAACAAATTCTTATTTAAAAAATTAATTGAATCAAAAAAATTCCAAAAGGAAGACTTAAGCTGTGCGAAACTGTCCTCAACTCAATTATGATTTTTTTAAATAAATCTTTAATTAATATGGTTTAATCAAATAAGTAAATTTAATTTTTTTAATTTTTTAAAAGTAATTTTTTAAAAAATTGTGAAATATTTTACCACTTTTGAAAAAAAATCCACTTCTTTTTAAGACAAAAATTGGGTCAAAATAAAAATTTTTTAAAATATTTTTTAGATAAAGCCAAAGCATTTAAATAGTGCGTAAAGTTTTGATTTAATTTAAAATAAAAATTATTAGAATAACACCAATTAATATGAAAAAAAATAAAAAAATAAAATGACTCCTTTTTTATTACATTGACACTAAATTAATTAGAAAATTACCTAAATTTTTAACTGTTCCTTGCAAAATCTAAATTAAAATTGGAAAAAAAAAATTTAGAATGCAAATTTGTAAGAATGATGTTGAAAATTTAAAATTTTAATAAAAATTCTCTATTTATGATATCCAAAATTTTTTCAAAATTTTTTGGAAATTTAATAGAAAGGATTAAAAAAGTTTTTTAATCTAAAGAATATAAATTACGCTTATTCGAAGGTGAGCGTGGTATAAAAAGCCATAAAACTCGAAATCTTAAGTAAAAGTTTTTAATTTAACAAGACACAAGACATAATTTAATACAGTAAATAATTTTTCCAAGACTAATTATTTTATTTACCGGGTCTAATCCATTAGGTGAACAATTCATGTTCACGGTTTAAGTGAACAAATTTTTCACATAATTATTTTTTGCCTGATAAGTGAACATGAAAATTCAAAAAATTTTTGTTAAAAAATTTTATAAATAGGTGACCATTTGAAAAAACAGTTTAATTTAAAAAAAAAATAATTTGAGTTTTCGAATAAAGAATTTTATGTCTTGTGTCTTGTTAAATTAAAAACTTTTACTAAAGATTCCGAATTGATGGCTTTTTATACCACGCTCACCTTCGAAAAAGCGTAATTTATATTCTGATAAAAATTCTGAAAAAATTTTAGATTTCAAAAATAGAGTATTTACATTAAAATTTTAAATTTTCGACATCATTCTTACAAATTTGTATTCTTAATTTTTTTTTTCTATTTCAATATAAATTTTACAGGAAACGGTTAAGAAATGGTTTTTTTTGGACAAATTATAAAGATAGGTGAACAATTTAAAAAATAGGTAAACAATTTTTGTTCATCTATCAGGGTAAAAATAATTAGGTGAACATTTGTTCACCTAATGGACAAGACCCAATTTACCATTTAATTAAAAAACAATTATTAATAATTGCTCCTTCAGACAAAATAAAAAGAAAAATTTGATCTATTTTTTAACTATTTTTTGATCTTATTAAACTTGTATTTACTTTTGTGTGCTATTACAGTATTGCTATGATTTTCTGTTTTTACGTGATTTTACGTGAAATTTCGTAAATTTATGTAAAATTACCAAATAACCGGATTTTACCTGAATTAACGTAAAATTACTGGAAATTACGTAAATTTTTGTAAAAAGTAAAAATTCCAAAAAATACTCATTTTTTTGAGATTTTTTTGATTTTTTGATTTTACGTTAAACTACGTAAAATTACGTAAATTTACGGTATTTCACGTAAAATCACGTAAAAACAGAAAATCAATTTGAAAAAGTGTTCATAACTACTTTTTTTTCGTTTCATTAAAAAATTAAAAATTTTATAAAGGAAGAATTAATTTGTGTTCCAACCAGCCCGGTTAGGAGAATTAATTTAAAAGACGTCAAAAAAAATTAAATTAAAGTAAATTTATTCCAAAATTAGTGAAATATCGGCCGAAAAAAATGGTCAATTTAGTGCAAAAAAAAAAAAGTTTAATTAGAAAAATTTAATTTAGCGCAAAAAAAAATTAATTAGTCTTATTTTTGCTCCACAAATCAAGCACATTCACTTTATCCATATACAACACTATTTCATAAATACTCTGACCAGTGGTCTCCTCTTTTTTCACATCAATAATGTCTGCAGTAAACTCTTTGTTGGTATCGCACAAAAAACTCTCAAACTCACTAATAGCCTTTAGATCGAGACTGAGCAGCTTTTTGGAATCAAGACCGGAAAACTTGCATTTGATAGAATAGCGAGGCATGACCTTAAAATTGTCTGCCAACTTTTCCAATCTGCCCACATTGACAAACTGCTTGCGTCCATCGTCAACACACTCGATCACAGCTATGCGCGGATTAATGTCCAATATCAAACATCTGGCCCAAGATTTTCCCATGAAAACTGCACAATAGTCTCCGCTGCTGAAATTATTGCTGAACAAATTAACCGACTCCAAGCTGTCCGAAAGTTGGGAGCTCGCCCATGCACTCTTTTCTTTTTCCAGGCTCTTAGACGCGTCCACTATCCGCTGATAGTACTCGTTCATGGCAACTTGCAGTTTTTCATACGAGCCCTTCAGCTCGATCCTCTGCAGCAAGAACTCGCTTGGCGTGAACCCGCCGGACAATACACGCACAGGCACTGACTTTTCATCTGCATTCAAATTGGTGTACAGCTTGAATTTGTCTTCATCATGTTCGTCCAGATCCTTGATCCAATTTGAAGTTTGTTCGCGTCGGCGCGAGTCACACAAAGTCAAGTTGTCAGAGTCGTGCAGAGTTTGAATGCGCGTTGATTCGGTGATGGCCGAAAATGTGTCCGATTGATAGTCATTGTTGGTGTGCTCGCTGTGAATCATGGTCATGCACTTGGACTCGTTGATGGCAAAGTTCTCCTTGTAAGTGGAGCACAGGATGTTTTCAGTTGTCTCGTCCTGGAACGAGTGAGAGTGTTTGACCTGTTTGTGACTGAGGCTGATCTTGGCCGAGTTGTTGAGCATGCAGTTGGGAGATTGGGGCACACACGACTGAACGTGCTTGACGTCCAGCACTTTTATTTTGTACTGGTAGTTTTCGATGTTGGACTGGACGTGGAGTCGGGTCATCGTCTTGTCCAAACACTCGATCAAAATGTCTAAGTTGTCCAGGCCGGACGCCTCATTTTGACTGCTCTTGAGAATGTCAATGTACTTGGAAAAGCGTCTCAGTTGTTCATGTTCTTCTTGCAGAAAGCATCTGTGCACATAGGTTGGCTCGTTGAGGAATTGGTCGGAATCGACGCGGTACAGTCTGTCATTGCCCACTGTAAGTGTCTTGCAAAAGTCCACCAAATATACATTTGACATGTTGGCTGTTTTGTCGCACTGGACTACAAGGCCACGTGACCATTTGCCCACTTGGATGGAGTTGATGGCGCACGGCTGAGACTTGAGGTCGCCGCTGAGGCGCACCAGACTAGATTTGTTCTCTTTGTGCCACTGGTGAAATTTGGCTATGAACTCGAGTCTTTTTTCGTTGTTACCACTTTGGACTATGCCGAAATGTTTGGCAGTGTCAACATTGGTGAGCATTACTCGCACTGGCACGTTCAGCTCCAGCTTTGCTTGGTTGAAAATAAGACATTTTGGTTCGCACAGATCGGCTAGGAGGTCTGGCCGGATCAAATCAGCTGAGTAGAGTTTGTCGCAGAGGCTTTTTATTTTTAAGGTGAGTTGGGGACAGAGGCGAATTTTTTCGTTTAGTATGGAGCAGGATATGGAGAGTTTGTAAGCTAGTGGTTCTAGAGAGTACAAGTCGTCTGGCAGTTGGGATAAATCAGTTAATTTGGAGTAAATTACTTCACCATAGTCTACTAGTTCCAATTCATATCAAGTTGAGAGCTAATTTTTTAGGGACAGGAAAAATAAATGTGTATTTATTATAATTTATTTATTGCACATTTTAAGTACATTTAAGTTAAATGGAAATTTTTTTTTATTTCTAAATACAGCTTTGGGGTGGTGGGTAAAATATTGAAAATAAAAGTTAAAAATTTTTTTTTGAAATTTTTTGAATTTTTGTAAGACAAAAAATGCGCGTTTATTCAAAATATTTAAAGTTTGAGAATACGTGTAGTTAAAAAATATTCAAGCACAGTGGACTTACTAAACTTAACATTTTTTTAGATTCATTTTTGATTTAAGGGAATTTGTTCCAATGTACTTAAACTATGAGAATTACTTAAATGAACTAAATTTAGTTTTTTTTTTATTTTTGTTAATTTTACATTTAGCTTGAATTTAAGTTCATTTTTATTTTGATTTTTAAATATGTTCAAAAAAAAAGAAAATGTTACAAATTTGATTCTTTTTGATTAAAAAAAATTCTGCTACTTTAATGTTCAATCGAATAATAAAAATAATTTCATTTAATCTATTTGTATATTTTATTTATCTATTGTAAAAATTAACGAATATTTTTTTATTTATTTAAAATTGAAATAAAATCGGCATTGTGAAATTTCAAACAAAACTTCCAATACAAAAATGAAAAAATTTTATAACTTTTGTTCTAAGTGTCAAAAACTTGTTCTGTAAATGAAACAAAGTGAAACAACTGTTGTTTCATCTTCTGCGGAAGTCTGCAAAATTGCACCCAATTTAAAAGTTTTAAAAATAAAACGGAATTAATAATATTATTTTGCACAGATTTTGCAGACTTCCGCAACAGTTGTTTCACTGTGTTTCATTTAAATAACAAGTTTTTGACACTAGAACAAAAGTTATAAAATTTTTTATTTCTGTATTGGAAGTTTTATTTGAAATTTCACAATGCCAATAAAATCTTTAGAGATAAAGTGTATTTTGGTAATTTTTCATCGGTGCCATTTTATAGTGGTCAATCGGATGTAAATCACCTCATCAGTTTTAAATATTTAATAATAATTGAAAAAATTTATTTTAATAAAATAATCGATTTAATTTGAGGAAATGTCGGTGATTGACCCCTTTTTTTTTTAAAAATAATGTCGTCTACTTCCTATCATACTTTTTAAATTTGATTTTAAATTTTTTTAAAAGTGTAGAAATTAGATACAAATTATTTTCTTTTATATTTTAATTGAATTAATTTATTTCTGACAATAAAAATTATCTAAAAAAAATCGTCAAGTTGAAGTTTATGATCAATTCCTGATGCTCAAAATGATCAAATCATAATAAAGAAATTGAATAAATTTTAATTTTTTAAAAGAATTAGTGTAGAGGTAAATTTTTGGTTGTAACATACTTTGTTAAATCCAAAGGTAAAATCTGCAAAAGTCTGCAAAAAAGAATCCACTTTAAATAGCATCATTTTAATGATGTGAACTCTACAATGTGCATTTTGATATTGCAGAGTTTATCTTTTTATTTAACATAGCATGTTAAATCCAAAAATGTATCTCTGCATTTTTTCCATTATGAAACAGCAATTAATTTAATAGTTTAAGTTTGATTTGATCATTTTGAGCATCAAAAATTGATCTTAAACTTCAAATTGCCAAAAAAATCAATCTTAAGAAATAATACATTTTTTGTGTTCTTTCAAATTATTATAAATTTGTGCCGATAAAAAAAATATATATTTGGGGAAGTGACTGTGAAAATACCACAGTTAACATAGATGAGATCCTACTGATTCCCATTTTCGCAATTCTAGCTTGTTAGCTTGTTGTTACTTATATTAATATTATTTTTATTTAATTAAACATAAAAATTGCAACATAAATGTTCTTTTTATTTAATTATACATTTATGTGTGTAACACTCGTTTTTTAGGGTTAATGTTAAAAAAATTTATTAAAGATTAATATTAAAGATTTTAAAACTGTTGAGGTGATTTTTAAAGTCAAATAAAAATTTAAAATCATACCAAAATACCCGTTGTTTTAAGAATTATATTTCATTTTTAAATAAAAGATATTTCTATATTTTACTTTAAATAAACTGCATTTTCTTATTTTCTTTTATTCGTAGGAGAACATATTTAAAAATCAATAAAAATTTACTTTAATTTCAAGCTAATCTTAAACTTTAAGAAAATTTAGTTACAATTTTAGTACATTTTTAAATTTTTTTTATATTGTTCTGTACCTCAATCGCTTACAGTGTGGAAATGAATTTTTTTCGAAAAGAGTTTACAGAAAGACATGTTACATTAAAGAGTGTACTTCAAGAATTAATTGTGCATTAAGTTTAAAATTAAATTTTCTTCTGCATTAAAATTACAAAATATGAAAATTTGAAAAAGGCTTTTTATTGGCATCTTGAAGTTGATGATCAATTCAAAATATCATTTCAATTTAAAAAGTTTATCTTTAGATATTAAACTTAATCTTTGATTTAATTTAAATAATTGTAATGTAACATGCTTTACAAACAATGTAGATATAGAAAAAAAAGCTGAATAAACATTTTATCAGTCCATTGATAATCGATTTTAATATTGAAATCTATTAACTGATTTTTTGAAAAGTTTATTTGAGATTTTTTATTTCAAAAGTAATTGTGTTCCGCATTCACAATTAAACAATGAAAATAGAACTTTACAAAAAATAAGTTAACTATATTGAAAATCAATTTCATCAATGGATTGAGAAAATGTTTTTATATTTTTTTTTATTTTCTAAATCTACATTGCATGTAAAGCATATTACATTAAAATTATTCAAATTAAATCAAAGATTTATTCTAATACCTAAAGATTAACTTTTTTAATTGAAATGATATTTTGAATTGATCATCAAATTCAAAATGCTTTTTTATTTGAATTTTGGAATTTGATACCAAAGCCAGAATAAAAAATAAAGCAAAATTTTTTTTTTTAAGTTAATTTCACTTTAGGAGCAGCTCTAATACTAAATTTTAATTTCATGATAAATTATTGAAATTGAAAATGACAATACGCCAGGGTCACAAAAAATAAAAGTAAAAACATATTTGCAAAGTTATAAAAATATAAAAATTCAAAATTAAAATTTTCAAATTAAAAAAAAATTAAATTTTGTTAAATTTTATTTAAAAAAAAAAAAAAAACAATTACAATCCAAATCCAAGAGCATATCTTCTAGTCACATTATGCACCAAAACTTAAATTCAAAAATTATCTTCAACTCATTTTAAATAAATTTTAAAATAAAAATTTTACTTTTTTTCCTCCATATGTTAATGTTTAGCTCAGATTTTATTTTGAACACGTCCAAGACCAAAGCTCGCGCCATCTTGGGCTTAAACACACACACCAGTCCCACAATAATCTCCTCACTTGTCAACTGGCCAAGCTTGTTCACCAAACCATCACTAATTCTGGTAAACAACGCATCTTTGTCCACCAAGCTAGCTGTGAACTCGTTCGAGGACACAAAATTAATACATTTAAAGTTGTACTCTTGTCCCAGGCTTAGTCCGCTCTGAGCCTTTAACTGTTTTATTTGCTTTAGGCTATCGAGCACATTTTTTCCATTAAGATGTATGACCACTTCAATCGCCTTCAAATTGTCCGATTGCAAAGGCACAAAGTTGATTATTTTCTTTTCCAAAGCCCATTGCTTGTATATACTTGCCTGGAATGGCTGATTTTGCAGAATTTGTCTGAATTGCTCCACTTGAATGCTGGCATCGCTCACAGGCTCATTTATTGACTGTGATGCGTCAAGAAAATTGTCTGAGCTTGAGTCAAAGCCGTGAAGCTTGCAGCAAATGGCCTGTGGTGCCATGGACTGGACAGTTTCGCTCACTACAATCAAATCAGCTAGACATATTTTTTTGATGTGTCCATAGTCAATGAAAAATGCCTGGTATGTGTCGGTATGAGCGGACACATACGTGTTCAATAGGATGATGCGCGCATACTTGTCCGATTCTTTCACGGCATACACTTTTCCCAACTCTGGCGGATTCTTCAACTTTTTCTGACCACACTCAACTTCAATTTGTTCTTGAATACATCTAAGCTGTTTGTGCACATCATGTGGATGGATGTAAAAGTTGGCCAACGAGTTAACGTGGCAAAGTGTGTAGTAGGTGGTTAAATTTTGTGCCGGCGCTGCAACCAATTCAGAGTCTGTGGAGTGAATTTTGACAATTTTGTACAAGCCTTTGAGATCGAGTTGATGGGTCCATGTGTCAATGACATTTAGTTTGATGGTGTCACCATAGTAGCGTGATTTGTAGATGAGACGATGGATTGGAGTGTGTTGTTCCACATTGCCAAGCACTTTGCATTTGACCAGCATGAATGGTATTTTTTCCAGGACTCGTATGCACCACTCCTCACCTATCAAAGTTCTGAGACGAGTTTTTTTCATTGTCAAATGCTTTCCAGTGTCCAAATTGAGAACCACACATTTGTCATCTTGTTCGTCGATCACTACACCGCGGCTAATGTCTCCAGAAGAGTCTTCTCTGGTGTCCTCATCTATCATATGCTCAGCTAAAGACAATACTGAGTCACTGGGAAGCACTTTTTTTGCGCCTGAGCCACAGTCTATCAAACACATTGAGCCTATCTTAAATTTGATGTCGTCAGCATGGATCTGATAGTCGAATAGTCCAGTGGCAGTGTAAATTTTGCACATTTCTCGCTGATACACTTGATTGCTGGCCAACTCGTTCAATATGTCAAATTGGCTGTAATCAGGCTCGCAGTGCACAACTCTGCCGCATAGTGGATTTCTTAGCAAGTTGATGCACATCTCTAGAATGGTGTTTATGTCAAGACCATCACTGTTAAACAAGCGGACACATTTTTTTTGATAGACACACACCTTAAAATTTTTATCATATTTATTTTTTTTTTTAAGTTAAAAATTTCAGTTTTATTTAATTTTATTAGAAATGGTCAGTTTTTGAGTGATGCTTTGATACCATGAAATTAATTTTTTTTTAAGTAAAATTCAGAGTTGTTTAAAAGTCCCTAAAAAAAGTCCAAGTCATGAAAAAAAAAGTCCAAGTCCATTATTTTTTTTTTTAAATTTGCTAGATCAGGCTTAATATTTAATACTCTTGGGTTGTCTAATGCAATAGATTTATCATTCATAGAATTTTCTTGCAATTTTAGCATTTATTTCTTCTTCAGTATTCAAAATTTTAAAGCCTGGACTTGGACTTTAGAATAAAAATTTAAAAAAAAAAGTCCGGACTTGAAATTTTGGTTAAAAAAAAAATTTTACTTTTTTTTTGGAAAAAAAAATTCAAAGTCTTTGTTCGGACTTTTGAAAAAAAAAGTATGGACTTGGACTTTTAAACAACTCTGAGTAAAATAGAATAAAATAAAAACTGTTTCTAAAGTAGGCATTTTGAAATTTCATACAAATCTTCCAATACGAAAATAATAAAAAAATTTATAACTTTAGTTCAAATAGTCAAAAAATTGATCTGCAGATGAAATGAAACAAAAGTGATGAATTTTTTTTCTTTTTGCATTGGAAGTTTTGTATGGAATTTCACAATGCCTTTAGAGTAAAATATCTACATTTTTGATAGAATTAACTCAATTTTTCGTAAATTGTAAAAGACCAAGGAAAGTCTCTTTTTTAGCGCTTTTCTTTGAATTTGGTTGATTTTGTTATTTTTTAAGCTTTTTTCTTTAAAAAAAAACACAAAATTATTTTCATTAACACTTTTTTACAGCAAAAAAAAGCAAAAAAATTATAAAAAAAGTAAAAACCAAGATAAGCTTTAACACAGCTGCCATTACCTTAGACAATTTATAAAAAAATAAAATTTTACTTTTTGGCACATCTTTTACTCTTTTTATTGTAAAAAAGTGTGATTTTACGAATTTATGTTATCTTTTTGTAAAAAGAAGCTGAAAAAATTATAAAATCTACAAAAATTCGAAGAAAAGTGCTAAAATTTAATATCTTGTTGATTTTATCTTTTTATATTTCTTTAAATATTCTTTTAGAAAAAGTTATGTTTAAATACTTTAATTATTACAAAATTTAATATAATTTAAAAGATAATTTGCCAAATATTTCAAATCAAGCTTAAATAAATTTAAAAAATTTTAACTACTTGAAAAGTGTCTCAATATTTTAATAATTTAAATTTAGGTCTGAAAATTAAAAATGTTTAAAACAAAAAATAAATTTGTGAACATTCCATTCGAAAGCTTGACAAAATCAATACAAAATTCTTAAAAAAAAATGCAACTTTTAAATAAAAAAAAAAAAAAATTCTTAAAAATAATCAAATAATTCTTCATTTAACAAAAAATTATCTTTTCTTTTAAATTTTAAAAAAATCTCCATCTAAAAAATTAAAAAAAAAAACTCATTCCGAATTCAGCTGAAAATTTTAATATTTAAAAGTTAAAAAAAAATTACATACCTTCAAACTTGCACTTGAATTGTTCTCATAATCGATCAAATCCTTGAATATACTCTGCAATTGAATCTTTTGGTCGGTGCCCAGCACCAAAACACAGTCACCATTGTTCAATTGAAGATCATATTTTTCACAAGCAGCTTGAATCCGATTGATAAAATGACTAGATGGAAACAAATCTTGTTTGGAAAGCATTGCTTTGTGATCCAAGTCGACAAAATTACACTCAAACAAATCATGTTTATTTCTGTCCGCCAAAATCACACGCACAAATGGCTGAGTCAATTTAAAAGAACTAACCACACTGGCCTTTACCTGAGCTAAGCATTGGGTGGCCGTGTCCAATTCCAAAGGTGCCATCGTCTGTTCCAGCAGTGACTCTACAAACTCATCTATTTTTTCGAGAATAATCAAATTTTTGAGCTTAACACTCTTGATAAACTCGTTGCCAACATTCAGCACATGAGCACTAAATTCAGGCTTTGGCGTGTTTATTTTAATTTGCAGTGGCTGAGTTGGTTCAGACTGGATTGAGAGACAGGCGAGCGCTTCGCTCACCAAAACTTCACAAATGTTCTCATTGTTGATGAACAGATCAACAGGACTCGATTTTAAATCAAAGTCGACTTGTCTCAGAACTTTGACAGTGACTTTGGAGCGTCCAGTCAACACTTTAAAATACTGAACAATGTCCGAGGTGTCTTTTCTGAGCTCATTGAGCCTATGGATCAAATTGGAAAGCTTTTTGTTGACATTGAGCTTGCATTTGAGCGCCAATGGCTCCACTTGTTTCAGCTCAGGCTCACACTTGAACAATTGTGAGGCGTTGACGTAGCCTTCATTTCCGTAGTCGATGTAGCGGATGCGCACAGTTTGGTCTGGTAGCTTTAGAGTCGAGTTTATCGACTGGTTCAGGTTGAGAGCGCTGGACTTCACTTCTATTACTTGGGCCCGGTACATTTGGTTGTCCACATGATACCTTGAAATGCACAGGTCTCCCACTTTGACTGGTTTGTCGAATTTTTTTCCACACTTGTCAATCACGTGTCTCATGTTCATCAATTTTAGGTCGGCATTCTCGGCCTGAAAGTAAAAGTCATCCATTGAATTGACATGGATTACGTATCCGCTCAATATTTGAGTATAATCTGCACATTCTTCACTTGTGGTGGTGTCCAAATTGGAACGGGCTTTGTTCATGTGATGTCTGTACACAAAGCCTGACTGATCTGGGTCTTCCATCCACATGGATTCCTCTTTTTTAAGATTCAAGGCAGTCTTATCAATAGCTGAATTGTTTACAGACCATGAGGATGCATCCACATCATTTACTGTGTCATTTTTTGGATGCATGGCAGTGTTATCAATTACTGAATTGTTCCTTGACCAAGATGATTCATCCACATCATTTACTGTCTCATTTTTTGGGTGCATTGCAGTGTTATCAATAACTGAATTGTTCCTTGACCAAGATGATTCATCTACATCATTAACTGTTTCATTTTTTGGATGCATGGCAGTGTTATCAATAACTGAATTGTTCCTTGACCAAGAAGATTCATCTACATCATTTACTGTCTCATTCTTAGGGTGCATTGTAGTGTTATCAATAACTGAATTGTTCCTTGACCAAGAAGATTCATCTACATCATTTACTGTCTCATTCTTAGGGTGCATTGTAGTGTTATCAATAACTGAATTGTTCCTTGACCAAGAAGATTCATCTACATCATTTACTGTCTCATTCTTAGGGTGCATTGCAGTGTTATCAATTACTGAATTGTTCCTTGACCAAGAAGATTCATCTACATCATTTACTGTCTCATTCTTAGGGTGCATTGTAGTGTTATCAATAACTGAATTGTTCCTTGACCAAGAAGATTCATCTACATCATTTACTGTCTCATTCTTAGGGTGCATTGCAGTGTTATCAATTACTGAATTGTTCCTTGACCAAGATGAATCATCTACATCATTAACTGTGTCATTTTTTGGTAGATCTTCACTTTGATGTAAACTTTCTGCATAGAACAATACATCACTAGGAGCATCGCGGTTTGTGTTTGTTTGTCCTTGAGTTTCTGCACCCTGAACCATGTTAACTTGTGTAGATGTCTTAAAATTGTGTGCCATCAATTTGTTTGTTGCTATTTTTTGATCATCATCATCATCGTCATCATCAACTTCCCTTTTTGATTTAACACCATTGATCTTGCAGCCTGAATTGATATTATAGTAATCATCAAACACACTCTTTTTAGCCTCCTCATTCACCATGGTCATACAATTTGCATCTTCCAGCAGTTCTTTACTAATGACAAGATTGTTTTTGGCAATGAATAGCTCGACCAGAGCGGGACCATTGGTGCAATCACTCTTGAACTTACAATCAAACTTGGTGTCCGAATTGACCAGATCATTTAGGTTAGCATAGGCTTGAGAGTCCGCTTGGATTTCAAAGCCTAGCGAGCAATTAATCGCCAGTGGCTTAACACTTGACAAACTATCACTCATTCTAGTAATTGTGTCAAAGTCTATGTAATCTCTATTGCCAAAATCCACCAGTTCACAAAAAGCCTCTCTTTTTTCCGCCATCCATTGCAAAATTTTGCATCTATAAAACATACCATCTTGTCTAAATTGTCCAATGCACATTTGTGATTCATTCAAATCGAACGGGTCCAAACACTGGTCAATGTCAGGCTGCAGTTTTTCTATCTCTGAATCAAAATCGCTTTTTTGTATAAAAAAATCCTCACTAGAATGCAAAAAGGAAATAAAACAGTCTTTTAAGATCGCCTCTTCACCAAGTGTCTTTTCCAATTGACTCGAATTGGCCGTGCTGTACAATTCACTTTTTTCATTCGAGTCCTCATCAAGCCCATTCTCCATCACTGTCCTGCTCAGTGTTTCTTCATACGCATTGTAGTTCTTGATGCTCAAATCGGTGGTTTCCCAGCCATCTTCTCTTGGCACAAAATTTCTGTCCACACACATCGACTCACTGTTGGTGGCATTGATGTTTGTGTCGTCATTGAGCGACTCGGCAATGGCTTTGTCATCATCCAAACTGTCACTCACAGAAGCGTCCATTTGCACACAACTAGCTTGGTGAATTTCTGTGGCAATTTTTATCTTGAACATCTCAATGACATTTTGTTTAGTTTGGGCATCGAACATTTCGATTAGATAGAAGCCAGAGTCATTGTATCTGTTGTCAGTGAGTCTTGCTTTTAGCTTGACATCAAATCGACCCTCATCTAGGATGTCCATAAAATAGGAGTTGATCAGCTGGAGTTCTTCATTGTTGGGCACATAAGCCAAGTCCAGGCGACAATTGATGGCAAAGTTCCTCGGAAATCTGTCCACCAAATCTGGCGTAATCTCTCTGAGGTCTTTAGTGGAAACTGTGGCCGTGTTTCCATAGTCAATGTAGAATACCTCAATTGAATTGGCGCTGTTGGAGGTGATTATTTTGGCACGGTAAAAGCAGCCGTCCTCAAACGCTGCCACGCACAGCTTGTTGTTGTCAATGGATTTAATGGGCTGCAGCTTGTTGGTCTGCGCCTTGATTTGGACAGTCTCTTGGAGCTCTTTGAGCAGTGTTTCCATGCTCAGTTTTTGTATGTAAAAGTCTTCGATGGAGTTTATGTGGCTGATGAGGCAGAGAAAGGGGTGACAGTTGATGTTCTTGAAGCTTTGTTCTATGACTAGATCGATCAGGTTTTTGCTGTTTTCGGCACTGATCAGCTCGGCCTGGTTGGTCAGCTCGGCGTGGCTGAACGCCTGTGACAAGTCCAAAGAAAATTTCTTGTTTTTAAGGTGGTCCAGATTATGGTCGATCAGCTCGCCGTCCACAAAGTCACTGTGAATGCATGCTGAGTTGTATTTTTTCAAGTAACTTGACTTGTTCAGTTTCAGCTCGTACAAAAACTGCGGCTGCAGCTTAAACTGAAGCGGCAATTGTAGAAATCTGTAGTCAACAGGCTGATCATTAGCAAGAGAAGCTGTGTCCTCGAGTCCCAAGTCAATGTAGTAGATGTTAAGATGCACATTTTTTTGTCTTATCAAAACACGTGAGTAGAAAGTGCGGACAAACTCGCGCGTTCTCTCATCACCAATGGATTCCAGAAACGCTTGGCTGCTTGTTCGCGCCAAATACATGTCGCCCTGTTTGACCACTTTGGCCCTCTGCTCGTTTGATTTAACAAACTCGCCCACTCTTTGGCTAAACTCGACCAATTTGTCAAACAATCTGTCCGATTGAGCACACACAGTGAACTTGTCCGATCCAATGTGGCCAACAAAATTTCTAACTGTGACCTGTTGGCCCAACGCGCTCATTATCGACTGGGTTTCGTAGTCGGTCTGGACCATTCGATTAATAATCTGATTGAATTGAAAATCAATTTGGTTATTTTTGTCAAAAAACTCGACTATAAAGGGCTGCGTGCGGCTCAACAACTTAATTTGATAGTCATTGCCGGGCTTTATTTTCACATAGAACTTTTCTTTTTCTTCTCTAGTCCACACTTTTTCAATGTTGTCGGCCAGAGTGAGCCGACAGTGAAGAGCAAAGAGTGGGAATTGGTAGAGACTGGGCGCCATCTGGTAGCACTGCATGCCCGGCTCTAGACTAGCGCGCCGGCCATAATCAATGTAAAAAACTATTTTGCTCTTGCCACTTTTGGACAGCAGTCTGCATCTGAACATTTTCTCTCTATTCTTGACCAAAAACATCTCGTGGCTGTCCACTTGCTCAATGGGCACCAACGGCATCATTTGTTTGCTCATTTTTTCCATTCGGCTCATCGAACTTTTCAAATTGAAGTAGATGTGCTTGAGACCGTGCTCAATGGTGGTCAATTTGACGTCCAATATGTCCGCATCAAGCGTCTCATTGCTCATGATCGCATCAGTCAAACACGGACGTATGTAAAAGTCCGGCTTCAAGGTGCCAGTTTGATACAACAACGCATAAAAGTCGTCTAGGACCAGCTCGTGCTTGTTGGTGAACATTGCGTATGTCCAGTTGACTTTTTCTGTTTGATCGTCCGTGCTGCCGAACAGCACCAATTGTTCGAATAGTTGATCGGACAAATTTAGTTGCTCTGTGTACAATATTTTTTTGACCTTGACCGCTGTTGGCGCGTAATTTGAAAATTCTTTGTTCAAGTAGACCACGTGCTCAATGTTGGTGAGTTGACAATTGCCGAAGTCGACAAATTCCAGCATGACACTTTTTTTGTCTGGAACGCTCAAAATTTTGGCTCTGTACCACAAATTGTCGTCGTAGAACTTGGCGCCCACAGCCAGCTTGGACACATCGCTAATCGAGTCGAGCTCATCGGCGCTCAGTCGTACACCACAGTCGCACGACTCTTGAAATTGCTCGAATTTTTGGTCAAACTTGCCAAATTCAGCGTTTAGCTGTGCGTGAAAATTTGTCGCCGAGTCAAAATTGCTTATGTTTATGGAGTAGTAGGTGTCCTGGTCGAGCTTGAGCGGCTCGTAAAAATAGTACTCGACGCACTTGTATTTTTTGGTGTCCGCATCGCTGCTGCTCACCTCCAGCACGGACATCTGGGTCTCTTCCAGATTTGACTTGACCGCTGGTCGAAATTTTTGCGACAAATTGAGGACAGAATTTTCGGCACTGTCGACCAACATGTGGTAGACGGACTCGGCCGACTCGTCGAACAAATTCACCCAATATCTGTCCAAGTCTCTTACTTGGTCTTTTTTTATCACTTTGGCTAAAAAGCTTTTGCCCAATGCTATTTCTTTGAAGCGCAACAAAATTGACTCGTCCACTTCGTCGTTGTTTAGCTGCACCAAGCCGTCCAAACAGCCCATTGAGCTTTGACACTGGGTCTCCAAAAATTTTTCGTAGATTTCTTTTAGTTCTTGTCGACTGGCAAACTTGGTACGACCAGTGTCCACCAACCGAATCAGACAATGATCATGGTCGTACACATGCACAATCTTAGCTCTGTGCCATTCTTTGGCCTCATAGTCATAATACATGCAGGGATAATTGTGGACCAAGTTGGGCTGAGGCAAGTTGACTTTTTTCTCATAGAAATACTTCATGTTGTTGGCGCAATTTTTGACACTCTCACTCTCTTTCAGCTTGAAGTAGAACTCACCAAAGGTTTCAATGTGAGTGATGACAATGTCGTGTGTCTTGTCAATTTGAAGATCTAGTGCTTCATTGGCAAAGTGTTTCACTCCGTCCATGTTCAAACTTTTAACCCGGGTGCTCTGTTTGCCAAGAGGAATTTTTTTGAGCGGCGAAGCCGCCATTTTGCACACCATGCCATTTTCAATCAGCAAATCAGACAAATTAACTGTATCCACCATCACTTGTACAAAATACGAGTCTTCCAGCTGTTTGCCAGTGAACAAACAAGTCACGTGACCAACCATTGCATTGAACATGAAGTCGGACACTTGCTGCATTTTGTGCTCCAAAAATCCATCACTGGGCGGCTTCACACCGTCCAGACAGCATTTGATTGCCATGGCCGGCTGTTGCACAAACATCGGCTCCAATTTGAGGATCTCGACCAGCGGCACTGTGTCCTCGTTGCCATAGTCTATGAAAAACACCTTGGCGCACTTGTCATCAACTTCTTTGATCACTGCTCGGTACCATTGCTGATCTTCGCTGAACTTGGCCACACATCTCACTCCAATTTGACCATTGGTCAATGTGCAACTCTCCAGATTAACATTTTGATAGAAATTCTGCAACTGGCACTCGAATTCATAGAATTCAGTCAAAAAATTATTTATTTGCGCATAGAAACAGAATGGTGAGTAGATGGTTGACACTGTGACATCATAAGTTTGATTTTTGTCAAATGTGACATTGGCAATGGGCTGTGGAACAGCCGAGTCGGCTTGGACACACTGGCCAAAGCCCTGTTTCACCAGATGCTCAGCTAAACTAGCATTTTTGACAAATAAATCCACATGGTAGACATTGTCGACTTTGGAGCGAATGTTTAAGGTGACAGTTTTGTTGATAGTCAATTTGGTGAACTCTTGGATGGATTGGGTGGACCAGGAGCCTGAATGTGAAGGCTTGACGCCGTGCAGAGTGCAGTGGAGCGCAAAAGGTGGCTGAGTGTGGAAAGTGGAGGCCAATTTTTTTATGGATTTGAGCGGGATAAGATCAGTCCGGCCAGTGTCTATGTAGGATATGAACGCATCTGATTTGTTCACCACCAGAATCTCGCAGCGGTGCCACTCGAACAGCTGCTGGTTGAAGGTGCAGTATTTGGAGCCTAGTTGAAGATGGGTCACGGCCAAATCAGGACTAAGAAGAGAAAAATTAGGAGGACAAAGGTGGATTTAGGTGGACTCACTTTTGGTGGCCGTTCTGGTACTCAGCTTGCAGCTGACCAAGCATGTTTGTATAATCATTCTTATACTCTTCTAGTCTGATCCAAAAATTGTGCGGACTCTTGGCAAAGATCAGCTCGCCACACTTTCGGTTTGAATTCATATTTTCCTTGAAATTGATTTATTATCAGTGAAATTTTTTTGTTTTTTTTAACACTTACCATTCTTTTGGGATTCAAGCAGGGAAAATTTTTGTTAGAAAATTATTTTTTTTTTTTACAAAAGAACTAGATTTAAATTAAGAAAATAAAGTGAGATGAATGAACATGTGGGTTTTGTTTTTTAAGTGTGTAGTTTTATAAGCGCCGAGTTTGCGCAGACCTTTAACTGCTAGGACTGAAGCTTGTTTAAATTAAGGATTTAAATTTAAATTTTGTAAAGTTTAGCACTTATACTCAAGCAAGGGATTAGTGGTAAGATTTTTTTATTTTTTTGAAAAATTATTTGGCAAAATTTAAATTAGTTGTTTATGGTTTTTGATTTTAATTAAATTTGAGCAATATGAATAGGATGAGGAAATTTATTAAGTGTTATTCTTGGATTAAATTGTAAAATGAAAACAATTAAATTTTTTTGAAACTCGAAATTTTGGTTATGGCAGCATTGTTAATTTCAATTTCAAATTGAACAAAAAATCTTCATTTTTTGATAAATTAAATAAAAGTTAATAAAAAATTAAAAAAAAAAACACTTCAACATACTTTGTTGAAGTTTTTTAAAATTTTTTATTTTCCTTTTTTTTTTAGTAAATCAAAATTATAATCAATTTAAATCGTATTTATTGTCTTTTTTAAATATTAGAAAAATTATTTTAGGTCTAAAAGATGCAACAAAGTATGCTGTAGTATTTTTTTAAATTGTTTTTATTAACTTTAATTTTAATTTTTTAAAAAATGAAGAATTTTTTTTCAATTTGTATTTGAAATAAACAATATCGTTTTGACCTGGAAACTGACTTCTTCCTTTCAAATTTTATTTCTTTTATAATTTTTTTATTAATAAAAAGCATAGGATTGATGACAAATTCTATTTATTGAATAATTATTTCAAAAAATATTTTTTGACAAGTTTAAATCAAGAAATTTGTGAAAGTTTTGGAAAAAGTAATTTGACCAGCCCAGCATGTTACTATTTTTTTTAGGAAATAATATAAACAGAGATAAAAAGATCCTTCGTAAAAACATTTAAAAGTGATACATACGAAATAAATAATTCATTTTCAGTCTTTTAAGTTCATAATTAAAGAACTGCAATTGAATTTTAATTTTTAGTGTTTCTAATTTAAAAAAATTAAACTGATCATTCATCATTTCTATTAATAATTAACTCAAAAAATAAAATTGGATAAAAATTTTTGTTAAATTGATTTTATTTAAAATTACTGAAAGTTGAGAAAAAATTGATTTTTTGAAAGATTTTTTATCCTAAAATTAAAATTTAAAGCAAAATTTATTTCAACTCAAATTATCTTGAGAAAATTTTGAACAAAATTTAAAAAGTACAAAATTAAAGCTTAATTTAAAAAAAATTTATTTAAAAAGACAAATTTTTTGCATCATAATTTAAAATGATGAAAACAAAGTTTATGATGAAAAAATTCAAATTTTTAAAAAAAAATCTTTTTTACAAAAATGGCCCAAAGTCGCATTAACAAAGCTGTTTCCATTTTTAACAGGTAAATGGTCACCAAATATAGCCTCGAATAAAATTTTTATATCAAGAATGGACGGATTAATTAAATCAAATATCATAAAAGAAAATGAAATACCCCTATGGTTTGATATTTATAAAAAATTTCCTCCCAAAAGAGACCCAGCTTACAGAAGCATTCTAGGCAATGATATAGTCCATGGTCTACCCAAAAAACTTTTTTACGAAGAAGATGAACTCAGAGCGTAATTTTTTTGAAAAAATTTATTTAATTCTTTTTAATTAAAAAAAAATTAGCTTTTACTTTTCAAATGTTACTCCAATTGAGCCAATAGTTCTCAACTCGAACCAAAGGAAACCTAATTGGGAATTGTAAGCAGCACATATTTTTGAAAATTAAATATTTTATTTATATTTTTAAGGTTTATTTCAACTTATAAAAGCTTAGAAACGAGCGGAGTCGACAGGAATGAATTAGTTGATGCAACCATTGAAAATCTTCAAGCCCAAGGCTTCTTTTTTAAAAAGAAACAAGTAAATTAAAACAAAAATACCAAACTCGGTGTAAAATTACAAAACTTTTAGGAAAAGCAAAATCTAATTAAGAAGCAATAAATTTTTGGTCATTTTTTAAAATTTAATAAATAAACTTTTTTGATTTAAAAAAATATTTTTTTAATTTTAACAAACAGAATTAAAACCTGTTGATTTATTAATGGTTTATTTTTAATTAAATTTAAAGATAGATTTTAGAAATGACCAGCGAATTTGTCAAAGAGATTGATAAAGATGAGATTGTAGAAGAGGAAATTCAGTTGTCAGAGCAGAATCTATTCACTTCGGACACAGTCCAAATGATCAAAGACGCCAAAGAAAAAAATCAAACCGCTTTTCAAAGCTATTGGGAATATGACGAAAATGACATAGACAATTGGACCGATAAGGAAATAGAGGCAGATGCTGATAAAAAATTTGTCACTTTGGCCGAGAACGGTAAGTTGTCTGAGATAAAAATTTTGGTTCAAAGTCAAACAAAGGATGAGGATGTTGCCAATTTGCTGAGGTTTAAAGATCCTGATGGCTATACAGCTCTGCATAGAGCTTCTTATTCCAACAATATCGAAGTGGTCAAATATTTGCTAAGTTTGGAAGATAAGTTACACATTAAGGTTAATCAATTAGAAGCTGTGACTGATATGGGCTGGACACCGCTGCATTCTGCCTGCTACTGGAACAGTTATAAAGTGGTCGAGTATTTAATTAAGTACTTTAATGCTGATTGTAATCTAAAATCGAATGGTGGACAGACTTGCTTGCATTTGGTAGCTCAGCAATCTATTCCAAAAGAAAGTTTGCTCTTATTGTTAACTAATCCATTTACCAAGTTCGGAATTAAAAATAGTCAAAATGAGACTACTTACGACATAGCCATTAGATCTTCTAAATTTAATTCTTTATTCGAAATTACTCAGGATCATTTGAATAAATTATGAAGAACTTTTATTTATTTTAAAAAAAGATTTAAATTAAGATTTAGTATATTTTATTATATAAAAAAATAATAGTGCTTTTTTTTAAAAATTTCATTATAAATTGTATTTTTTTAGCTTTTAATTTTGATATAAAGTCACATTTTGGAAATTTAATTCGGTTTACAGTTCGATCTAAAATTAAATAAAGTATTCTAAATTATATATAATTTTTCCCCTATTAATGAATCCCAAAATTTTTAGATAATTCATAAAAAAATAATTAACATTTAGTTAAATAAAAATATAATAGTTTTAAATTATTATATTTTTACTCAAAAATTACACTTTTTATTAAAAAATGAAAAACAATCTAATACAAAATAGCCAAATTTTTTATCTTAGACACTTTTTATTGATGTAATATTATAAAATGCAAATAAAATGAAAAAATGGGTTTTCAAATCTATCTCTTTTAATTTTCTTAATTTAAATTTTTATTACATTCCACTAATAATTAACTTTTTTTTTTTGAATTTTGATTTTTTTGGTTTTTTTTTTCAAATTGAAGGAGCTATTGCTTGAAACGAGTAAACAATAAAATATGATAACAAGTTTTTTGAATGTCTAGTTAAGCAAGCATTAGAATATATTATATTTTGTGTTGTGATTTTTTTTATCTATTTATTGATTCAATTAACGGCAACTCCGTAGATTTATAAAATTAAATATAAATTAAATTCAAAAAAAAAAGAAAAAGAACTTCTTTTTCTTTTAAATTTAAATTTAAATTTTTTGTGATAAGTCACAAAAATAATATAAATTTTCCATTTTATATTATTTAATTTAAGAAAAAAGTGTAAATATCGAAAAATTAGCATTTTTAAATTGTCATTTTATAAAATTTGTCAATTAAGAAAAAAAAACATTCCTTTAAATCTTTGAAAAAGCGAAAAAAAATAAAATTTGATTGAATTTTTTAAAATGATTTATTCTTACATTTTTCAACCGTCAAAGTTTTTTGAAAAACATTTATAGCTAAATCCACTAAATTCTGATTGAATATCTTCTTTTAATACAGCTTTATATATTTGATTTTTGATAATTTTGTATTTAATATAAAAATTTTAATATGTTGGTATATACTTAAAATTTTCAAATACCAATCTGGGAAAACTAATAAATGTGAAATTCATTCTAAAAGGATTCACATTCAAAGAAGCTTGGAACAAGGCAGCAACAGGTTAAAAGCAAATAACGCTAGAAAATAAACTGTTTTGTAAATAGTAATAAAATTTTAATTTTAATAATTTGTTAAAAATAAATATAATATAATAAAAATATTTTAAATAAATTTACCGAAATTTACTTCAATTTTCGTCAAAAATTCAATCAAATTTTATTTTTTTTACCTTTTTCAAAAATTCAAAAAAATAATTGTTTTTCATGAAAATCGTATTTTTTCGAGAAATTTTGGATTTTTTGTTTTCATTGAATTTTACAACAATTTTGGGTAATTACGATAATTATCGTATATAACGATAAGTACCATTTTTTAGATTACCTTATTTTACGTTAATTATGATAAAATATGGTGAATTTACCATAATTTAAGTAAAATCTGGTGATTTCAAGGTATCGTAGCAGCACTGTAATTTCATTTCAATCAATTTTGTATATATAAATTAAAATATTGATAAAATCAAATGTAATTGACATTAGATACAAAAAAAAGATAAAATCTTTTTATTTAGCTTCTAATTCAGTATTTTAGTTTTTTAATTACATATTATTGCTATTTAAAAACATAATAAGCGAAAATAAAAATGAATGATAATTTGCAGTTCCATGTCAAATTTTAATTTCTGAATAATATATTTGAAAAAAAAATCTCCCTTTTTTAATAGTGGTTTAAGTTATCAAATTGATTGAGACAACATTTCAAATGAGATACTGTTAATTATACTGGAATAATTATTATTTTTAATTTGGCCTTTGTATTGTATATAAAGCCTTGTTTACAAAGGAAAAGAAAACAAAATGCTTAAAAAAATAGTCTTAAAAAGAATAAGCAATTTGTTTTACAAAATAAATCAAATTTTAGTAAAAATTATAAACAAAAATCCTTAACAAAATGATTTATTTAATGTTAATTTTGAAAATATAAATCATTTTTTTTCATAGACGCTTTAGAATCATTGTTCAAAAAAATTGAATTAAAAAATTTTCAACAGTCAGAAAAATATACATAGTGTAAAAATGTTTGATTTTATTCGTTTTATTTTTTCAAATCCAAGCTACAGATTAAAATAATTTTAAATTCTGAATAAATTAATTAAATTAATTTTTATTTTCTGTTCCATTTTTAAAAGATTTCGGTATTGGCAGCTTAATTCTTAATTTTAAAATATAAAAAATTTTAGGTTTCGTATTATACTCTAGGAAAAAGGGGTTATAAAAATTTAGCTTTTTAAAGTTATTTTTATGAACCCTACATCTTTTGTAGTAAATGATTCTACAAAAATGTAACAAAAATTTTTTTTTTTTAATTAAGACAAATCCAAATTTTTTTTTCAGAAAAATTTTAACCCTATACAAATAAATTTGATATGGTTTAGATTAGAAAAACTAAATATATTTGAAAATTTTGTTCAAAAAAAAGGATTCAGATCAAAAAATAAATGATTTAAGTCCAACTAAATTAATTATTTAAAATCTTTTTAAAAATTTTTTCACTTCATAATTAAAAAAAAAAATTTAGTCACAAGGGTCTCCTCTATCTTTATCCTTTGGAATTTTTTTGGAATTGTTATCTAGGTGAATTTACTTTATCTAAAGCTATTGAATACTTTGGCTAATTTTGTTTGAAAGCTCGAAGTAAATATAACCTACACCAAAATACAATTTTTTTTTTGACAGATTTTTTTTTTATTCATAATTCTCTAGATTCAATGCTTCAAAATATTTTCAATTTAATAAATATTAGCATAAAATTTTACTTATTAATTCAAATAAATATCCATTTAAAGAAAACCCAGTGTCTTTTTTAATAAAGTATTTTTTATCCCACAATCCAAAAATTAATTATAAAAATAAAGATGAAATCAACCATTTTATTAATACTTTTCAAATCATTTAAATTGTCAAAATTTCAAAAAACAAAAAATTAACTCAAATATGAAAATTTAAACTTTTATAATAATTTTTAATGATAATTAAAAATTTTTTTTGTTACATTAACAAAACCGAGATTAGAGTCCACATAGAAGCTTTCTAAAAAAAAAAATTAAAAACAAAATTGATTATAATTCTCATTTGAATAAATTAGAAAATTTCTTAATAAACTTTTGAACTAAATTTTTCTTATCGCATCTAATTAAAGTCTAAAGTATGCTTCAAAGTACTAGTTAGTCTAAGCACGTTTCTAATCACGAATTTTATTCATGTTAAATTTTCTCAACTGGTTTTAAAAAGAAGTCTAACTTTTAATTTGTATCATTTATTAATATAAAATAAATCTTGAAAATGTCGGGTCAATTGCCACGACCAAAAATGAGCGCAGTGCAAATAATATCGAACCAGAATGGCAAATTTATTCTGGACGAAGCAGCACTTGGGCACATTTTGCTTTCCTCAGACACCAACAGACCAGTAAGTTTTCTTTTCTTCACCATCTAAGTCTACTTTTGTGCACAGATTGTCATCATTTCCATAATTGGTTCATTCCGCACTGGCAAATCTTTCCTGTTGAACAAATTTTTGAACTACTTGACACAGAGCGAGCTTGACGGCTTCCAGTGGTCGTACGGCTCTTCGCCGCACACCAGGGGCATTTGGATGTGGAACGCGCCCGTGCCAGTGACTTTGCCGGGCGGCCGTGAGGTAAATCTTCTTCTCATGGACACCCAGGGCACCTTTGACAACGAGACCACTCAGCGCGAGTGTGCGGTCATTTTTTCGCTCAGCGCTTTCATGAGCTCAGTCCAGATCTACAACATCAAGAACAACATTGAGCGCACTCATCTGGAATACTTGGACCTTTTTGCCCAGTATAAAAAAGTCACCGAGAATTTGTTGCGGAGAGAATTCCGCTTCGAACAGTTGACTTTTTTGGTGCGCGACTGGCACTATCCGGATGAGTTCGAGTATGGCTTTGGTGGTGGTGACAAACTGCTCAAATCAAGACTGGACAATTGTGGTGGCGAAAGTGGTGAAATAAAAGAGATAACAAAAAATTTGGAATTTTATTTTAGAAAAAAAAATTGTTTCCTGCTGCCCCATCCGGGCCAGTCGATTTTGAAAAAAGAGTGCCGCGGAAATCAAAATGGTGCTAGCTGAAAAATTTTTTTAAGAACTCAAACTTATTCTTTTTTTAAGAGCTTGATATTCATTTTAATGAGTTGAGCGAGATTTTTTTTCAGAAAATTATTGAAAGTATTGTTTTGGATGAGACGGCATCGGTTCGTCTCAATGGAACAAATGTATTCGAAAAATTTAAAGTATTTTTTTTAATAATTAATAATAGATTTTTTTTTTGATTTTTTTTAATTTTTTTTTTCAATTTTTTTTTATTTTTTTTATTTTTTTTTTTTATTTTTTTAAATTTTTTAAGGAATACGTTGACGTATTGAATAGTCAAACTATGCCCGATATGGAATCAATAGCATCTGTATTATTTTAAAATATTATTTTGTTCTAAAATTTTATTTGTTTTTTTTAGATTTACAAAAAGCATAATAATTTAATTTGTAGACAAAATCAGCTATTAAATCATAAGAATCATTTTACAAAGGTATTTCATTTTTAAGTTTTAAATTTAAAGATAAGCAATTTTGGTTTAATGTGTAGTTGAATTGTAGACTAAAATTTAAAATACAACAAAATTAGATAAAAAAAATTTTTTTTGGATGCCTAGTCTTTTTATACTGCAAAATTGTTTCAATGTATGCTTACAGTAGTGATATTATCAGAGTTTTTTAAAAGTCACAAGTCTCAAGTCAAGTCCAAGTCCGGAATTTTTTATTTTTTTTCCATTTTGACTTGAGACTTTGACTTTTGACCAACTCTGCTACTTACACTTAAATAAAAATTAAATCCGAACTTTTTAAAATTTAAAAAATTTTATAGTCCGGACTTAGAGTTTGAAAAAAAAATTTAAAGTCATGAATTGGACTTTTTTTGGGACTTTTAAACAACTCTTAATAATATCTAAATTTTTAACAAAAAAAAATAGCATAAAGTAATCAAAAAAAATTTTGTGAAATTTTAACAAAATTTTGTTAATTTTTTAAGCCACTCTTTTTTAAAACTATATTTTTAAAATTTTGTTTAAAATTCAGAGAAATATGACAATATTTTTATTTAGAATTTAAACTGTTACTTAAAAAATCGTAATTTAAAAAAATTAAAATTTTAAATAAAATTCCACTATTATATATAAATAGAAAAAGTATATTTAATATAGTTGTTTATTTCACAATAAATTTATAAAAAAAATTTTAACATTTTTTAACTACAAAAAAATTTTATTTTTTAATTAATATTTTATCATAAAAATAAATTATTTCCTCATTTGTTTGAATAAACATAAGATCTTTGCTTCATCACTTTACTCCATATTGTTATTTGGTAAAGCTTCAACATCCGCGACTGTGTCGGTAAAATTTTATTCAACAATAAACGCACTTAACAATTTTAAATTCAATACTTTTTATTTATTAATTATTAATTTGTTTTCTTTACCGAGCTAGAGCTCCTTCAGAATAAAATATAAGAAATAAAATAAATTCAAAACAAAGTTATATATAATAAAATCAAATAAAAGCGTGTATATAATTTCATTCCAATTCCGCTTTTTGTGTCAAGTATTATTTTTAATTTCGACGATCGCCAAAGTTTTCAAAAATTTTAAATTAGGCTACTTCTAGTTAATTGTAGTATTCTAAATAAAAAAAAAATGATTCTTTTTTTAAAAAAGGATTTTTTAATAAACTTAATGACAAATTATATTTTTGTGGATTTAATAAAGGTAATATTTTAATAAATTGTGGTATTTTATTAAAAAAATTTTAAATCTCTTTAAGTTTTTTTTTTTTAAATTGAAGTATTTTATTTTTTAAATAGTTATTTTATTTTTTAAATAGTTATTTTATTTTTATTAATAATATCAAATAAAAAAAGAAATTGAATTGAAAATTGAATGTATTTTAAATACATTAAATTGTAAATTTTCCAATATTCTCTGATTTAAGAAAGGTGATTAAAAAAAAAGCTAATTTAATTGAGTTTTTGATCAACATTCATAAAATTTTGTCTTATTCTTCCATTTTCTTGAATAAAATTTTTAAAATTTTGAATTTTAAAAAGTTTCTAGACGACTCAGTTCCATTTGTGAAAGAAAAAAATTTAGAAAACGAATTTTTTGCATTATTTGAGCAATCATTGGAAAATTTTAAATTAAATTTAATTTATTTGGACGATCTTGAGCTGGAAATGGAGAACCAAAGTCTCAAAACCGAGATTCAAATTCAGCAAAGCTATTTCCTACAAATAAACAATGAAAAAAAACAAAATTTCATTCAAACAATCCGCACTACGAGCTTGAATCAATATGAACAAAACATGACCAAAGTAAATTTTGGAAAAAACAAATTTTTTTTTTAATTTATATTTCAGTATTTGTTCGAGAATCAGAACTACATTAGACCGATTTCATTTTTTATGAAACACCAACAAGTCAAGCAAGAGTGTTTGGAAGAATTTGACCGGATCAGAATTGAGATTCCAGAGCTCCACGAAGCTTTTGTGGCTCTGAGCAGCGATCTTGACCGACAACTGGAGCTGTATGACACCGAAATTCGGCTCAACAACTCGAAAATAGTGACCAATTTGAAAAAACAGTGTGTTGAGGAATACATAAATTTTATGGGAGATTTAGAGGATGCCTTTGTGGATTTGGAAGTTCTTAAAATGAAGCATGAAAAGGCGCTGAGAGTTACAATAGAAAAATTTGATGGACTGTTGCCCATTGATTGTGAAATAGATACGGACAGAGAAAATTTGGTAAATGAGCTGAAAGGGGTATTCTCGGACTATTTGGTTCAAAATCAAAAGCGACAACCAAAAAAATCGCCTTCATTCACAGAAAGCCTAAATAAATTGATGACACAAAGTGACAGTGGAATGAGAAAACCACGCCTAAACTGGCACAAAAGTCCCAAAGATTTGATCCAGGCAACTTTTTATGTGGCGAGTTTAGTATTTTTTTTGTTCACATCCTACGTCATTGTGCTAAATGAATACGTTCAAAGTTTAAATATTGGCTATTCAAATATTTTCTCTAATTTAGTCTCTTTTTTTAAATTATTAGTCACATTTACAGTTGATTTTAACCTCGACTTTTTTTCGATATTCTTAACAAATATCAAAAATTTAAAGAGTAGAATTCTAAGTTCAATATAATGATATAAGGAAATTTTTAATTTTTTGGCCGCCGGAATAATTTTTAGCCTTTTTTTTTTTGTAATTCTTGATCAAATAAATTATCGAAATTTTAACTTTTATTAATTAAATAAAAATTTCCAAAGCTCAACATCTTTCTCTTTATTTTAATCCTGGACTTGGCTCATATCAGATCAGAAAGATCACTTTCAACAAGAGTTGTCGTTTGTCCCAAATTGAAGTCATAGTCATTAAAAAAAACAAAAGTCTTTGGCTCGGACTTTTGGAAAAAAAGGTCCGGATTGGGACTTGACTGGAGACTAATGAATTTTAAACAATTCTGCTTTCAAACAAAAATTTGTTCAATTTTATAATTATTAATATAATATTTAAGTTTTTCAGTTTTAAATAAAATAAAACTAAATTGATAATTGAAATTCAGATTTAAGGGGAGGGATAAAAATAAAGTTTAAAAAATTCAAATAATATTTTAATGAATAATAGAATTGGCAATCGATTACCAATAATCGATTCAATAATCAACTAAAAAAAATTTGTCGATTTATGAATTTTGTCAATCGATTGGAGTCGATTACCAACACTATTGAATAGTTAAAAATCCTAATCTAAAATTTGATATTTATTATTATAAACATGAAAATATTTAAGATTTAATCTAAAATTTAGAATCTTGTAAATTTATTTTATTTTGTAAAAATTTGAAATGCAATTTTTTTACAGCATTAATTTGCCAAGAGGATATGACAAAAATTTATGTCAATTAACATGATCTGTGGAAAAAAAGATGAAAATTTTATTTAATTAGTGCTATTATGTAAAAACTAAAATATTTCTTCTATGAAACTTAACTTTTCTTTTTAATTAATTTAATTTTAAAGCTTTTGTTTGAATAAAATTCGTTTAAAATAAAAAAAAAATTATATTTATTGAAAGAATTTTAATAATTTGATATTTAATTATTATTATTTTGAAATAAATTATATCACATGTACAATTAATATGGTTACCAAAAATATTTCAAATAATAAAATTGTGATAAAAACAATTAACTAAATTTGTCAAAATTTAGTCATAAAAATTAAATTTGTTCAAGGAGATTTAAAAATTTTTCAGCTATTTTTTTTAGATTATTTTTATAAAAGAAATTTAACTTGTAACATCTGATTTTGAAAAAAAAAATGATAAATAATTACAGATATTCAGTAACGCAACAAAAGATTTATTCTGGCTGATTTTTGAATTTTTTCATTGAAAATATGAGTTTCCAATTTTTTTGATCAATTTTTTACTAAAAGAAAAATTAAGCAAAATTAAGTAAAAATTAAGAAAATAAAGTAAAATTTAGTAAAAGTCTATTTTTTAAAAGGTGAAATTTGGTAAAATATTAAAGACTCGTAAAAGTCAAATTTATTAAATGTCATTTTACGTAAAAAAACCTTATTTATCATGAATTTACAAAATTTTACAAAAGTTATTCTTACGATTTAAGTAAAGATAAAAAATTATATTTTTTTACTTTAAATAGCATTCTTTTTCGCAAATTATGGTCAAATCCTTGCAGCAAATAAGTATTTAAAAATTTTTTAGCATCGTTAAAAAAACAACAATTATTTTTAATTATTAATTAACAAATGTTTAATCATTAATAAAACAATTTAATAATTTTTAACAAATTTTCATAGAACAAACATAATTTCCGAGAAGATCTTTTTGGCGGATTAATACCATTTCATTATTAAGAATACTCTAACAAAATAACACTAAAAAATAGCATAACCACTAAACTTTAATTAATACTCCATTTTATTTAATTAAATTCTTACTGTCTGTCGGGATCAAAAAAAAAAACTAAATTCGATCTCAATACAATCTAAAACAACAACAAAAAATCCTAGACAACCAAATTTATGCAACCTTAATTAAGATTACAAGCAAATTTCGTGTGTCAATTGAACAATATTGGGAAATCAGTGCTAGACCATTAGAGGGAATTACAATCTAGAGTCACGCTAAGCCCAAAAAAAATGCATATATACAAAACTTGGCCACTTTTTTTTTAAAATAATAAAATAAAAAATGAACTTTTTAAAATCTTGTTTTTTCATTGCTTATTTTCTAGCCTCGCCAAGGCTCAAAAGCAGCGAACTGCTCTTTCCGGCATCAGAAAACATCGCCTTATTCAAGCCAGTTTACGTGAGTCCACAGGGCTCTACGTGTGGTCTCGAGTACAAAGACACTCTGTGCGACAACCGGTTCACTGACGACAAGTCCTGCTCGGGTCCAGAGCGCATTTTTTTCTGCGACCAGACCTGTCCACATGGCAACACCATCCAAAATTTGAACCAGCTTGACCAACTCAAACTGGACACCATGAATCCCTGTGTCATCTTCAAAGACTACGGATACGTCTTGAACCAAAATGGCCTGTCAAAAAATTCCTTCTACTTCGACAAGACAAACAATCTGTGCACCTTGAACACCAGACCTTGGAAGCCATTTGCTCTCTCCACCAGCCGCTCTAGGCCCAAGTTGACATATTCCAGTCCGAGAACATCTGACTTGGACACTTTGCATTCAGGCTTTTCTCTGTCTCTCTGGTTCACCCAGTCTGGATCAAACAATGGAACCATTGTCTCTCTAGCCCAAGATGACAACTCACCAATTCTTTCTCTCACCATACAAACAACCACCAAAAAGCTTTACATAAAATATTTTTGTTTATTAAAAAGCGATTTATTTCCTTTTAAAAAAATAGAAAAAGAGTGCTTTGAAGAAGTTTATTTGTCCAAGTTGGCCAAAAAAGAGAACTTTTTTGCCATTCGAATACACCGACAATCGCTGGACTTGTTTGTAAATGAGCCTGGTGATTTTGACCGCGATTTATCAGTGGCCTCAGTTGATTTGGCCTATGACCTGGGCTCTTACATAGTCAATAAATCAGAGGAGATTAATTTTTTTGTGGGCATTGACTTTAGAGGCGAAAATAAATTCTACGGATGGATCCAAGAGTTGAGAGTGTTCACCATTTCGTTGGTAAATGCGGAGGTGTCTGATTTGTTCGGTGTGAACTCAGATAAAGTGCGCATTCAGCCCCAGTGTCGCTGTGCCAATGCTTACCCGCGCAACCAGAACCGAAACTCAACCATTTGTTTGAAGAACAAATTCAACCAGCTGGATCAATTGGATACCAAGAGCCGTCTCAACCAATTTGCTCATCCATTGAATTTTGCCAATGATGACAATTTCAAGAGCTCGTGGATATCGTGCATTTTGACGAGCACAAATCCCATTGAGCTGGTCCTGGACTTGGAGAATGGAGTGTATCTTGTTCAGAGGATAGAGGTGTTTTTTGCCAATTTGCCACCAACTAGAGTGGTCATCCAGAGGTTTTTTGAGAACCAGTGGTTCGAGGTGCAGCGCTTTTCCATTGATTGTGACGGCTCTGATCCCGCTTGTGGACAAATACCTGCCCAGTTTGAAAGTGGATTTTTTGGAGGTTTTCCCATCATCTGGTCGACTCTGATCGACCAGGAAAAGTCTTTTTTTTCTGACAGTGACCAAGTTGACAGCATTAGAGCTTCTAAGATAAAGTTAATCATGTCTGGTTACTTTCCAGGCGTCAAGAATGACATACGTAAGTTGTACTATGCTATCAATGAGATCAGAGTGAGAGGAAGGTCTGAGATTTTAGAGAATTTTTCATTTTTTTTTTATAAAATTTATTTTTTTTCTTATTTAGATGTGATTGCAATGGATATTCAGCTAATTGTGACATGACTAAAATTCCATTTAAATGCAAATGTGACCAAGCTAGCTTTACCGATGGCAATATGGTAGATATTTTTTTTTTGTTCATTTATTTGTTTATTTGTACCGAGATAATGATTATTCAAATTATTATTTAAGAGTTAAGAAACTTTAATTTTTTTAAATCATTCAAATTAGGAAAATATTGAAATTTTTCGAGTTTTTTCTATAAAGATTTTGTGTACATTTCAATGTAAAATTATCCTTAAATTGTAGCTTAAATTTCTCGAGTCATTTTTGATAAGTCTATCTTTTAAATTCTTAGACGAGTTATGATAGAATAATGTCTTAAAAGAGAATGATAACTTATCATTCCCAAAATATATGCTGAAAATCATATAAGCCATATTTTTCCATAAAATTATTAACATCATTAAAGTTTTTCGCTTCAAACTTGAAGTTAAACAGTTTAAAAATAGAAAAATAATAACTTTTAGCCAGTTTAATTATTGCTTCTTTAGGAAAATAACATAAAAAAGTTGAACAATAATCAAAATAAGGTAGGATAAATGATTTGAAAAACTGAACTTTGACAGAAGTTGACAAAAAAAAAGAGTCTTTTAATTTCTAAACAATTTCTTATTTACAGCAAGAGACATGTTACAAGCTTGTTTAGAGAAATTTAAATCATGATAAATCATGAAACCTAAAAGACTGATTTGTTTGACAAATTTTGTTTCTATTCCACCTAAGTTTATTGTTTCAAGAACAATAAACTTAAATTTCTTTTTGTAAAAATCATACAAAACGTTTTTGACCAGTTTATATCGACCTTATTGTAAAAACACCAATCATTTACAATACTAAAAGACAATTAAAAATTAACTAATACAGTCTAAGTTCTAATTAAGTTCTTTTCAGAATGGCTAATGGTTGTGTCATGCAATGGCGGATATGCATTTTTTTGTCATACATTTTTATTTAGTTAATTATTTAGAAATTTAAAAAGCAAACATATAATCTTATATATCATTTGAAAGAACAAGAGTTGCTCTTTCAAATGATGTACAACATTGCATAAAAAAGCTTAATCTTTGATGAGATTTTTTCATTTAAAAATCGACGAAAAAACTTATTAAACAACCTAATATCTGAATTTCAGCAAACCGACTTTAAAATATTAATCTGCATACTTGAAAACCTAGAAAAAACGATTATTTTGGTATTGTCAAAAAAAATTTTTTGATCCCACCTCCCTCAGAAATAATAATAAACAAAATTTAGTTACCTTTGAGCTAAAATATCTCATGTTCTAATAAACATAACCTTATTAATATGTATATATTTTGAAAGCGCACAGTCTCATCTACAAAATGGCGTATTAATTTAATCTATTATTTTACCAATTTTTCAAAAATTAGACCAGATACCGCGGACCAGATACAAAATTAGTGAAAAAATACCATTTATGTACCATTTTTTGCCAAAAAATCGATCTATTGGTAAAACAATAGATTAAATTAATACGCCATTTTGTAGATGAGCCTGTGCGCTATTCCTAACTGGGATATTTATCTTCAAAAAATAAATTCATCTATTTGGAAAAATATCCGGGTCTTACCTGTTTCATGACCAGTTGGTCACATAATTTGTGACCAAGTTAGTCGGTACCGGTTTGGTGACCACTCTGGTCATAAAAAAAAAAATTTATGCCCAGGTTTTTTGCAAATAAAATGAAATGTAAATAAAATTGTTCTGTTCTAGTGAGCAGAATTTTTTGAAGTGTTTTTGTTTTGTTCTTTTTTACCGAATTTAAAAAAACCGAAGTGAGAGAATTCTTTAAGGTGAAATTGTCACTTAGTTGATATCTTCTCAACTAAAAAAGTTAAATTACTCCTTAAAAACTTTACTTTTAATTAACAGGACTTGGTTATTAAAATCAAAATTTAAAAAAATTAACTAAATTTTTATTTATTATTTTTTAATCTTATAACTGTATATTGATTTTTATGCAATGTCCCTTGATGACTAGCTAACGTTATTCAAAATTCTTTCAACTTTAAAAATTAATTTAATTAACATGTACTAAAAGTGTAAAAAAAATTATTTTTTTTTTCAAATTTTAAAATTTAATTCTTTTAATATCATACAAATTTTGATTTTTATCAAAAATTCTAAATCCAAAATAAAAAAGGCATATTGAATTTTGGAACAGAGAACTAAAGCAGAAATAAAAAAATATAAATACTTTTTTTTGTTAGGCTTAAAATTTGTTATGAATAATATACCTTTTATAAAAGTCCTTTAGCAAATACTAGTGATGAAATCGAATATGCATATTCGAACCGATATTCGAATAAGTAGCATTTCGAATGAAAATTAGGTTTGAATTTAATTTTTGAATAAAAATTTTTTTGAACAATATATTAGAAGATAAATTTATTCAAATTAAAAATTGAATCTCTAAAATATTCGAATTAATATTTGAAAATATACAATTTTTGGATCAAAAATCGAATATAATAAATATTCAATTTAATATTTGAAAATAAAAATTAATCAAAAAAATCATTGATCAGAAAAAATTTAATTAAAAAAGAATTCATTAAATAATTCGAATTTCAATTCGAATTGGATGCTAAAAGTGTGCCAGATTTTCACCAGTCAACATAGCTCTTCTAACATTTTCTGGATTACAATAGTCCAATCCATCTTACCAGGTACCAAAAAATAGCTGTTCTGATTTAACCAACAGAAAAAAAGAGTAAAAAAAATAAATTTTCAAATACTTTATTTTTCAAATATTCTATTCAAATTTTAATACTTTTAAATTAATAGTTGAATTTATCTAAAGTTCAAGTTGCTTTTAAAATAATGTTAAGTTCGAATTTTAATTTAAATAAAGATAGTTTTCGAATTTAATTTCAAAAATAAAAATAAATCAAATTTAAATTCAAATTTATCTTATATTCAAGATTTTATTCGAATATTCTACTTTTTCAATAGTCTTTTAAAAATTTTTTATTTATTCAAGTTTCAATTTGTGTCCAAAAAGCTAATTCGATTTCATCACTAGCAAATACAAAAAAGTTGATATAAATTTTTGATAGCATTAAAATTAATTTGATAGCAGAATAAAAAATTGATAAAAGTTTAGTATAGACCGAGTGTGTGAATAATAAGCTTAGTATTTAGTTAAACACTTTATTTAAAATAAGTTTAGAAATAACAACTGAATCTCTCTTCTTTTTAAGTAACAAGTTATATTTATAGCATGATAATGTCACCATACTACAAAAGCATTAAATTAAGCGAACCGAATTAAACATTCATTTGAAGATTAATTCATTGATTATTAAAAGCATACTAACTTAATAAGTTGAATGGAAAAAATAAAGGCTTTAAATTGTTTTTAGCACTAATTTTACTTTTTTTATCACCAAAAAATCTCACTTTTCTAAAAATACTTTTATGAAACGAAATTACTTGCACTAAACAAAATTTTTTTTAATTTTTTTAATTTTTTTTAATTTTGTTTATACAAAAAATCATTTAAATTTTACTTAAGTTTTTTTAGACAAAAAAAGTACTTTTATTTCACAAGAGTATTTTTAGACAGCAAAGAGAAATTTTAGAAAAATGATGATTTTTGGTGATAGAAAAATTCTAAGCCAAAAATACAATTAATTTTAATCTAACAAAAAAAAATTAAATTAAATTAAATTTAAGTGTGAAAAATGTTTTCCTCTATTTAACAATAAACCATATGAAACACGCTACTCGAACCCATTAGCCAGCTGCTCTGAATGCAATTGTAACAATCGCTCAAATTCCTGTGTATACAGTGCACCATTGAGAAAAGGCCTTTGCCAAAACTGTGCCCAAAACTCGACTGGCTCTAGCTGCGAAAGATGCATACCAAATTTCTTCTTGGACCCTAACACCAAAAAATGTGAACAATGCAAATGTGATCTGAGAGGTGTAATCACTCAAATCGGTCATGTTAGCCTAAGCTACTGTAACCAAATAAGTGGCAACTGCATCTGCAAACAAAACGTCATGGGCACCCAATGTGACCAATGCAAACCTGGCTTCTTTAACTTAACTATTGACAAAATAAATGGCTGTGAACAATGTGAGTGTAATTATGGAGCCACTCAACTAGTTCCTGGAACAAACTTGACCCTATGTGAGCAAAAAACTGGCCAGTGCCTTTGCAAGTCCGCCTTTGTGTCTGGATTTAGATGTGATCGCTGCATTGAATCAATGTACGATCTGCAGAATGGCTGCAACAAACAGTGCAGCTGTGATCCACTCGGCTCGCTTTCAGCAGCATGTGACCAAATAACAGGACAGTGCAATTGCAGGAGCCGAGTGCGGGGCCTAAGATGCAACCAGTGCGAACCGGGCTACTACAACTTGACCATAAAAGGATGCGCTAACAAGTGCCAATGTGACCAAGTGGGCTCATTGAGTGGCAGTGTGTGCGACATTGGTTCAGGCAGGTGTCTTTGCAAGACTGGCTATGGAGGACAAAATTGTGATAGATGCATGAATGGATACTGGCGATCTGGATCAGAGTGTGTGAAGTGTGAGTGCAATCTGAGCGGAATTCTAGATGAGGAGAACATATGTGAAGAAGCGACTGGCAAGTGCATATGCAATGAGCTGAGTGAAGGCTTTGAGTGTGACAGATGCAAGCCGGGATTCTATGGCCTCAATGAGTTTAGCAGTAATTGCACCAAATGTGCATGTGATCCCATTGGCACTAACAAAAGTACTTTAGTTGATGGCAACTATATATGTGACGCTAGGACAAGCCAGTGCGCTTGTAACATCAACCGCATTGGAGTCAGATGTGAGACTTGTGCCAATGGGTTTTTTTTCCTGAATTTAAATGACATTGATTGTTTTGAGTGTGCATGCGATCCGGCTGGAAGTATACCGGGCTCCAATTGTGATAGTTTGACTGGTGAGTGTGTGTGCAAGATTGCCAATGGCATTGGAGGAACCAGGTGTGATCAGTGTACCGATGGATTTTTTAATTTTTCTAAAACTACTGGAAGTTGTTCGCGGTGTGGGTGCAATATTGCTGGCAGCTTTGACCAAGATTGTGATCAATTTAGTGGTCAGTGCAATTGTAAGGAGTTTGTTACTGGACTCAAATGTAATGTATGTATACCTGGCACCAGTAATTTAGATGTGGATAATCCGTTCGGATGTTCAAAATGTAATTAATTTTATTTTTAATTTTTTGGAATTTTTATTAAAGTTAAATTTAATTTTTTTATGTTTTTTTTTTTTTTAAGTGCCTAGTAAGCAAAGTCCGCCATTTTTATCTGTTAAAAATTCGAATTCTGTCAGTGTCAGCTGGTCCAAGCCAGACTATCCAAATGGAATTATTCGATTTTATTTGGTGTACAGAAATGAAACTTTGGTCACCAATACTTCAAGTAAGATTTAAAAATTTTAAAAGTTTATTAAAAATAGATGTAAATATGAAAAATTAATATTAATTTTTCAGATTTACTAATAAGAAGAGATGATAAGATATGATAAGAGATAATAATAAGAGATGATAGGATTTTAGAATAGAGGTGATTGTTAGTCATTCTTAAACGGAGCAAAAAGATTATTTTCTCTTTATTCTTTAACCTCTAAAGTCTTTTCTTTACATTGTGTGCAGTCATTTTTTTATGCTGTGGTGGTAAAGTTAAGAGAAAAATGACCAAAGTTGTTTAAAAGTCACAAGTCTCAAGTCAAGTTGAAGTCCGGACTTTTTTTTTTTTTTTCAAAAATTTGATTCAAGGACTTTTTTTTTAATTTATTTTTCAAAAGTCCAAAAAATTTTCAATTTCTTTTTCAAGATGAATATCATGGCGAGAAAATTCTTAAAGTATTTTAAAATAATAAATTGTTATAATTTTGATGACTCGAAGTTCCGAGATCCCAAAGTCAATTTTTTTTTCAGTTTTACAAATTTATCCAATAAATTTTCCTGTTTTTCCATTTATTTATGTAGAGTAATTGTTCTAGGAAATTATATTTAACGGAATATCACAAAAATTTCCGCCTAATTCTCAACTACAAGGTTGCTAATAATTGATTTTAAAATGTTCACTAATTCATCTCTATTTTGCATATTTCTAAGCATTTGCAAGGCAATATTATTATTATTTTTATTATTATTAATTTATCCGCAACGGGTTTCCCCGCGGAGTTAAGCATTAACGTACTTAACTATGGCAGATGTTTCATTAGTTGTAGGAACCCAACTTTTAAATATATCCAAGTTGTTTTTGAATCCATTTATGGAATCGGCTAGTTTTACATCGTTAGGTAGATCATTCCAATATGGTATCATTCTATTCGTGTAAAAGTGATGTCTGGACGAACATTGCTTAACAACTTGTCTATAAAGCTTATTTTGTTGTCTAGTTGAACCTGCAGGACCATGAGTTCTTGAACTTGGGCTTGGAATGATTGGATGGAACCAATCAATCTTATTGTATTTATTTTCAAATTTATAGAATTGAATTAAGTCACCTCTTTCTCTCCTTTCAGCCAGAGTAATCATACCTAATAGTTTCAGACGCTCTTCATAATTTTTGATTCTAATCGTGGGTAATAGTTTACTAGCTCTACGCTTGACATTCTCTATTTTTTTTATTTCATGCTTACGGTAAGGACACCAGGCTGTTGCTCCGTATTCAAGAATAGGCCTTACATATGTAGTGAATAGTAGTTTGAACGTTTTTAAATCCCAGTTTTTAAACGCATTATTTAGTTTACCAAGTACGAAGTATGCTTTATGAACTTGAGTTAATATGTGCTCGTTCCATTTTAAGTTATCTTGAACTATAATACCGAGATCTCGTTCGGATCTGGTATTTTCTATAAAGTGGATTGTATCTTCTAAGTTAAATGAATACGAATGGTTTTGATGAATTTTATTATTACCAACGTGCATAACTTTACATTTGCTTAGATTTAACTCCATTTTCCACTTGCTGACACAATCTAATATTTTATTAATGTTTGATTGGAATTCATCCCGATCTCTTGGGTTTCTAATCACACTCATAAGTTTACTGTCATCTGCAAACAGCTTACATAAGACAGATAGACCATTCGGGAGATCATTGATGAAGAGTATAAACAGAAGTGGTCCAACAACTGATCTATGGGAAACACCACTGAGAACATCCTTCCAATCTGACGAAAAACTATCGAGTACAACTCTCTATCTGCGGTTCGAAAGAAATGCTTTAAGCCAATTTAACAACTTGTCTTTGAATCCATGGGCTTCAAGTTTATCCAATAATTCTGGATGGGGTACTAAATCGAAAGCTTTCATGAAGTCTAGAAATAATGCATCGATTACAAAGCCTCTATTTAAACATTCAGTTATCATATCCATTGATTCCAGAAGATCGGTTATGCAAGACCTAAACTTTACGATTACGATATGATTCGTGTTTGCCTCGAAGTTCGAATCCTATGTTTCCTTGTAATACATCCTCATGTTTTTAAGTTTTCTATGAAGTGGCTATTCCCTGAAGTGTACTTTTTGCTCCTCCTTCACTTTTTTTGTTTGATTTATATTCGAAATTTTATCTTCTTCTATTTTCGTCTTTTTGATGCTGGCCATTAGCTCAGCTCTTCTGAAAAATAGCTCTATAAGCACTCTCTTAGGTTTTCCAGAATTTACAACAATGTAAAGCAATTCCATTTGTTCCCAGCTTTTATACACTTAGTTTGTCTAGTTAATCTCTTGAAATAGGTAACATAAAAAATATAATCTTTTTTTTCGCTGCTACCAATTGCAATCGGTTTAAAATAAATGCATAAAATTGTTTAAAAAGCTTTATTAAGTTATTGAACGTTCTGAAATTCTAAGAATTCTCCCATTGTTGTTCTTTCTTCAATCCTAGTAAGCTTAAACTTTCTCAGGCCTTCTCCATAGCTCAAGTTTATCAATTCTCTCTTCTTTGGACACAAATTATGCTTGCTATGTCTTTCGTTAACTTTGCATTCCAAACTTGAAAAGTATTCTCAAAATTAGGTTCAACTAAAGAAATTTACTTCTTGTCTTGTACCATTAATGACTTTAAGGCCCTAAGAGTTCACAGTATTTAGATTCAACTCGGTCTTGGTTCGTAAAATTTGGCCCTCGAAGGTTATTAAGTGAGAGATTATTCTGAACTACATGCCTGAGGAGTAAGAAGTTCAATTTCATCAAACTTTTTATATTTTTTATGGTAATGCTCACGTAAATAGAAAAAAATTAATTTAAATTTAATATCTACTGATTTTTTTATTTTGGTGAATTACTTTGATATATTTTGAAAATTTTTGAAAAAAAAAATTCTTCTCTCGCGGTTTTTTTTAGTTCTAGTTATTAAATTAGAGATTGATTCTATTTTTAAAATCTGTTATTACTTTATTCATAAAAAATTTTATTAATATACTTTTTTTTAAAAATTAATAATTTAAGAAAAGGCAAGTGACATTAGTTGCAAAATCCTTTAATGTTAGCACAAGTAGACCAACTTTTTTAAAATTATGATTAGATCTTAAAGTGATTTTTCACAATTTTTTTATTTCTAATTAAATATTTAAATGGGGTCCTAATAAAAAACTGACACCCACTTTATTTACAAAGCAAAAATATTTTTAAGTTTCTAAGTTTTCATTTCATTTAGCTTGGAATTTTGAAAATTAATTTTTCAAGATTTTTGTTTTTTTTTGAAAAATGAATTTATTCATATTCTTAAAACCTGATCCCCTACTGACTCTAAATTTTATATGACTGAATCACAACTGGACTCCATTAAATGAAGAGAATTTGAAGAGCTTTCCAAAAATGTGTCTAGTTATAAAATTGGGGGTCAGTTTTCAAAAAAAATTAAAATCGTAGAAAAAAGGTATTGTGAATTTGAGTACAAATTGAACAAAAATTATTCATTTTTTGTTAAATTAAAATTAAAGTTAATAAAAAATATTAGATAAAATACTGCAATATAGTGTAACATACTTTGTTGCATCTTTTTTAACTAAAATATTTATCTCATGTAAAAAATGACAAAAAATGTAGAATCAATAAATTTAAATAGATTATTGATTTGATTTACTTAAAAAATAAGAAAATAAAAATTTTATTTTAGGTAAAAAAAGGTGAAAATTTTGCACTTTATTGCAGTATTTTTTCTTATACATGTTTTTTATTTTGATTTTTATTTATCAAAAAATGAAGAATTTTTGTTCAATTTGCATTTAAAATTTATAACACCGAAAAAAAACTAATTGAATTTTGAAAATGGACAGAAAATTCCAAGCTAAATATTTGAAATGTTAAAACTTTTTGAAATTCTTGCTGTCCTGTAAAAAAAGTAAAGGTCTAAATATTTACAAAATTTGGGGCGACAGTGTTTAAGTAGGACGCTTTAAACGATTCATTTTGAAGAAAGCTAAAATTTAGATAAATTAATTTTTTTGTTGGCTCTGATTGTTCTTTTCAAAAAGTTATAATTGAGTCTTGGATAATTTGACACCATGTCCATCTTGCTGAAAAATACTTGTTTTAAAAAAATCACATTTTTCAAAAAAAGTTGTCTTTAACAAATTAATAGTGATGAAATCGAATTAATTTTTTTATGCAAATCGAAACTAAAAAAAAAGCTAATTCCGAATTTCAATTTAAAATCAAGATTTTTGATCTTTAAATTTGAAAATCACAATTTTTAATTATTGAAATCGAATAAGTTCTTACTTGATTTTGAAATTTGATTTCTGAAAAATTCGAATTAAAATTTGAATTGTAAATAATTTGAATGTATTATTCGAATTTATAGGAATTCGAATTTATTAATCGAATCTAAAAGAAGTCGAAATCAGTATTCGAATTTCAAAAAATTCAAATATTGAATTTAATATTTGGCAAGCTTTTTTTTCTATTAAACTTTTTTGAAATTTTGAAATTACGTTGTTTAATTTAAACTCAATGTTTAAGCATGTTAAAATTTGAAATTTAATTACGCAATTATTTCTAAAAATGTAAAATAGAAAAAAAAAACTTGCCATTTTAACAATTCGAATTCAATATTTGAATTTTCAAAAATTCGAAAAATGAATTCGACTTATTTTAAATTCGATTAATAAATTCGAATTAATCAAGAATCAAAAAAAATTCAATATTTGATAAATTCGGAATAAAAAATTCTTCCAAAAAAAAATTAATCCAGTTGAGTTTTGAAAAACTAATGAGATAATTATCCTATTCTATACCAGGCTTTTATTATTAATAGAATATTTTGCACTCCAGCACCATCAGATTTGTCTGAACATCATTTTTAAGTGCTGGGTACAGCGTCTGGGACAGGAGAAACAGAATATGCCCTGAAAATTTTAATAAGTTGTTTTTATTAGATAAGTTGTTTTAAATTTATAACTACTTTTTTGATTAATATAACTCTAGTCATTTTTTTGTATTTTTTGTAATTATAAACATTTGATTCGTTCTGCGTTTAAAATATTTTCAATTTTTTTTTAATTCAAATTATAAATTCGAATGTAATTTTTTTCAAAACTTTTTTTTATTTTTATTTTTATTCAAATACTTGATTCGATTATTCAATAATAAGAATATTTGATTAGATTTTTTGAAAAATCGAATAAAAAGGCATCTTGAAGTTGATGATCAATTCAAGATATCATTTCAATTCAAAAAATTTATCCTTAGATATTAAACTTAATATTTGATTTAATTTAAATAATTGTAATGTAGCATGCTTTACATGTAATGTAGATTTAGAAAATAAAAAAAAAATTGAAAAAACATTTTCTCAGTCCATTGATAATCGATTTTAATATTTAAATGTATTAACTGATTTTTTTTAAAGTTTATTTGAGATTTTTTATTTCAAAAGTATTTGTGTTTTACATTCACAATTAAATTAAAAAAAGAAATTAAAAAAAAAATTTAAAAAAGAAATTCAAAATAAGTTATAAAATGAAAACAAAACTTTACAAAAAATCAGTTAACTAAATTGAAAATCGATTTTATCAATGGATTGAGAAAATTTTTTTACATTTTTTTTTATTTTCTAAATCTACATTGTATGCAAAGCATATTACATTAAAATTATTTAAATTAAATCAAAGATTTATTTTAATATCTAAAGATAAACTTCTTGAATTGAAATGATATTTTGAATTGATCATCAACTTCAAGATGCCAATATAAAAATCAAATTATTAGTGAATCAAATATCAAATTCAATTTTTTTTTATAATCTTTATATAATATTTTTTTTATTATTTTCAAATAAATCTTTTTTCAAAAAACTTTTTCGGAATTTCTTTTTTTCTAAATATATTTAATTTGAATAACATTTTACTGCGAATTCTTAGTTATTTAAAGTTCGTTCTGAATATTAATATCCCATTTCATCACTAAAAATTAATAAATTTCACATTTAAATCCAAATATCTATATATAAAAAATTTTATCTCTGATTTTTTGTCAAGGTCAAAACTATGACGATACCAATCTTCTCCCATTTGTGGTATACTCATACCTCATCGAGTCCTTCAACGACCAAGGCAGCACATCAAGTCGCTCTCAGAACATAAAAATCACCTTGCCAAGCCAACCATGCTGCAACTTTACCTACCAATTGTTCAACATAAAGTCATCTCAAGTCCAAGTGCTCTGGACTGTACCAGAGCGGCTCAACGGCCTAAGGCCCTTCTATTCAATCAAAGTCTATTCCAAAAAGGACGCCAATCTGGCCAGCAACCCAATCGACTTGGACAATTTAATCGAGCAGACCGACTCGAGCCAAATCCTCGACCACCCTCAGTCCAACACAGACCTCCTGCAGACCACCATCACCAATCTGAACGCCTACAGCCACTACTTTGTGCATGTGAAGGCCTGCAATCGTGATTTAAACAGTCCAGACACTCTCTACTGCCTTGATGGTCAGCCACAAGCTCACTCGGCTTCCAAATACACCAGTTTTATCACTTCCCAAGACAGACCACAAAATCAAACCCAACCAGTACTCATATCACTTAATTCAAGCTTTATCATCATGGGAGTCAGACGACCACTCAAGCCAAACGGCATCATAGTCATGTACGAAATCTACAAAAAGTCCTACAACTCAACAGGCCAGGACTACTCTCTGGCGTGTGTCATCGAAGAGTTCTTTGACCCCAAAGACTCCATGGCGGACAATAAGCTCAAAATTTGCATCATTAAAAACCTGAGACCGCGCTCCACCTACTCAATTGTAGCCACTAGTTCTACAGTGATAGGCCGGTCACAGCCCAGCGCCGAGCTAGTCTTGACCACTTTGGAAAATGTGCCCATCTGTCCACCACTAATACAAAGCGCCATTTCGCCAAAATACGACAGTGTGTTCATCAAGTGGCTGCCAAGCTACCAACAAACACTGCTGGACAACTACTGGATCAATTGTTTAGGTGGTGGCATAAGCAACTTTTCTGTCTTTCTTGTAAACAATGAACAGACAAGTCTGGTCTACACTGGACTTGACAACTCGCTAAATTTGACCAAACTGAATTCGTCACAGACCTACCATCTTTATGTCCAGTTGTGCAACAAGGCCGGCTGCCTGAGAACAGATGTTTTTTCCATTAGAACAGTGGACCCTCCGCCAAACAAATGGTCTCTGAACGACTTGACATATCAAGTGGTTGACTCAGCGCTGAGGTTTGATTGGTCCAAGTACAGGCCGTACAATTCGAGCAACTTTACTGGCATAAAGTACAGAGTGGAACGGGCCAAGATATCATTTGCCAATCCGGCTCCACTGCTCGAGCAAGGCTATCGCCTGCACGGCTTCAATTATTTTAAGTTTGACAGCCTCAAGTATTATCCTCAGGGATACCCTTTTTTTGGTCTCAAATACAAGTTTAAGACTCAGCATGATGGTTTGATCTATTTGGCCAGCTCTGGATACTCGCAGAGTGAGTTTAGTGCTGTTCAAGTGGACATGGGAAGCAATTGGTTTTTGTCGGACACGCAGTCTCAGGTGGACGCGTGCTCCATTTATCTACAAGGTGACAACAATGAGAGAAAGTGGAATGCAGCTCAAGTGTTTCGATTGAATAGCTATGCGTTTATGAGATCAAATGAGAAGTTTGTTCAGGTGAACTCGACTAGGTGCAATAAACAGGTGATTAGTGATGTGATTGGCATTTATGTTGGTGGACTGCCTGATGACTTTTTGAGTCGCGATGAAAGTGCATTTTTTGATCAGCAGTTTAAAAGAATTCAGCCCTATAGATTTATGGGTAAGTGATTTTATTTATTTAGTGATTTTGGCTAATTTTTGACCCGTTTAACAACCGTTTAAATTTGAACGGGCGGATAAAGTTCGAATTCTGGCGGGTGGGTTTAAATTTTTCTTAAATAATTAATTAAAGATAAATTTTTAAATATTTTTCATAAAACGGACTCGATAATTATTTTTTTTTTTAAGTTAAATTTTTTATTTGAATATTTGCCGTTCCAGGTAGTAATTAAGGGAGTAGCTAAAAATAGAATCGTTTAAAATAGCTTTAATTAAAACAGCGTACAGGTAAAATAGAATATCAAAATAGCTCAATTAATTTTTTTAAAATAATTTAAGAATGTTTAAAAATTTTATTCATAAAAGGTAGTAGTATTAGTAGTAGTTTTGACTGTAACTGGCTAGCCAGCGAGTGTGCTGATAAGGCAAACTAAGACAGCTGATGTGATTGATTGCTGTTCATCCAGCAATCAATGCCTGCTTTAAAGCTGTTAACAGCTTTAAAGCGTATTGGAAGGTGATTATTCGATAAAGATACTCTGACACTCAAAGTTAAAGGAACAGTAAAGGCTTCTGCACAGTTTTTTAGCAATAACGGATAAAGCTTGTCTACACCACATGATTTATTTTGATTCAGGTTTTGGTCTTGTAATTTATTGAAAACCATTTCATAACTAATGTCATTTGGCTCAATGTCAATATATTATGACAAGTTTTCATTAAATTCAACTTCAAAAGGAGGAAGCTCACCATCTTGTTCAATTACAAAAACATCTTGAAAACATTTATTAGGAAAATTTGATATCTCTTTCGGTTCTTGCGTCAATTCATTGTTTGACTTTCTTAATGTATTTATTTATTCTTTGATTACTTGTTGATCATTTAGGTATTTGTACAATATTTTTGGATTCTTCTTAGCTTTTTCAACTAAATTATGTTCATAAGTTAGTCTGGCTCTTTTTATTTCTGATGAAACTAATTTACAGATACGTTTGTGATCATTATATAGATTCATATCCTTCCAGTTACATGAACAGTTCCTATATCTTAGATTCTTCTTATTTCTAATTAAGACCTTGAGATCATTTTTTATCCAAGGTTTTGAGATACTTTTCTTTTTAGAGCCATCCGTCACTGAGATGAATCGATTACTTGCTTCGATAACATAGAAAATTAACTCATTGTACATTTCCTGAATATTTAAATTCTCAAATAAGTGCACCCAATCAATATTTGATAGAAAATGAGAAATTTTTTCAAAGTCAGATTTATTATAAATAAATTTTTTACAGATAAATGATTCCTTACTAACCTTGTTTTTGAGCACAAAATTGAAAAAGATAACCAGATTTCTTTTTTTAATGTTGCCAAGAACAAATTTTGTATCGATTGCATACACACTGCCAGGCTGAGTCGTGAAAATCAAATCCAAAGTGTTGACAGCTTTATCGTTTGACATTTGAAAAGTTGGGATATTTGCATGCTGATATAGAAAAGTATCGCTTAGCGTCTCACTGAATTTATGTTCGATTCGATTTTCGTTTAAGATTTCTGATACACATCCATTCGACCAGATGATTGATGGAAAGTTAAAGTCACCCATTATTAGAAGATCCTTAAAACCTCTTTCATCCACATTGTCTTTAGCTTGTTTGAAGACTAAATCGAAATCGTTCATATCAACAAAATCGTTTGGCCTATAAAGACAGCCAACTAAATACTTTTCACAGTTAAAATTAACTAAGTACTATAGACTTATTTTTAAAAAACCTTAATTTTTGTAAAACTTGTTACTTATCATGGAATTAAAAGTCAATTTCTTGTGGTGAATGTAATTTACATTATCATTTGAAATGTGTTAAAAGAACTTGTGTTCCATTAAAAAAATTTGCAAATTTAATAACTGTTCTAATTGATTAATCTTTTTCTAATATATTTTCATCAATTTGTTATTAATCTCTTATTTTTTTTATTAATCTGTTATTATTTTTTGATTATTTTTTAGCGTGAAAACAAATAATTTTTTTATAACACTAACACGTATCTTACGTGAATTTCTTAATGTTTATTTTTAGATAATTTACGTGAAAATAAACGTTTCTTTAAAAAATTTTCATTTTTAGTATAAAAAAATATTTAAAAAATGTTAATGGCTTATATTTTTGGGGCTGACAAATTTAAATTTTTAAAGATGACAAAAATAACTTTAAGTGGTTACTAATTTAATCTATTTTAGCTGAATATAAAAAACTAATTATTCTGAAAAAAAAATATACGAATGACAAATTTATATATTGAGATGACTATTTAATAATTTTTCACTGACAAAATAAAACCTTATTAGTAGACAAAAAAAACTAATTTTAGCATCGAAAATATTTATTTAAATGACAAAATGAATTAATTGATTAACAAAAAAGTAAATTTAGATAAAATTAAAAAAATAAAAACGATTAATTTTTTCTTGTTTTTTTTACCTGAGCTGTTTATTTCTTTGGCCTTCCTCGTTTTTTTGGTAAATCCTCTGTAGCTTCGACTGTAGCTTCAGCAACATATTCTTTCTCAACGACTATTGATTCGCTAGGAGGCTCTTGTTCGACAACTGCTTGCTCGAGATCGGATTCATTTTCTGAACTGTTCAAATCACAATCATTTTAGTAGAACAAAGCTGCTTTTTGTTTTTTTGGTCTTCCTCTTTTACGTATCTGACCAATTGAAATAGCTTTAGCTTCTTCTGGGATAATGCAAAGCTTGTAACGGTATGCAAGGCCAAGACAAGAATGCAGATGTAGTGTTTAGCTGTAGTGTAAATGTTAATTCTTAAAAAAAAATATTTTTTTATTAATAATTATTTTAAAAACTAATCCTATGATTGGTAATATTCAATGTTTCAAAAAAGTTAAATCGGATACATCGAATAAAGGAGTTTAAATTTAAAAGCTAAAAGTAACAATAGAATTATTTTTTTTCGCAAAAAAATGTTACTTAGATAAACCGATTTGAAGCTAATTCTTAAAACCGGTTCTGTTCTAAAACCGGTTTCGCATAAATACGGTTTGTAACCGTTTTTATACCGGTCTACCAGCCCGAGTTTTGGCATATTTTACGTTAATTTCCGTGATTTGATAAAATTTTACGGTAATTTACGTTAATTACCGTAAAATTTTATCAAACACAGTGATGTTCCACTTTTTATTTTTTACAATAATTTACGTAAAAAAAAAAGTTTAAATTAAGATTAGGTTTTATTATAATCAAGGACTCGATGGATTAAACAACTAAAATTTTTTTCCAAACTAAAATTCCACTGAATCCTTCCTGTTTTGTATTTTATTTTTTTCAATTTAAAAGAATAATGTTGAAGGATTGAACTCTATAAATAAAAAAAATTGGAAATCAAGACAGTGTGAATTTTGAAGCAAAAAACAATAAAAATTATAATTTTTCTCTAAAAAACTTTATGATTTTTAGTCTATTTTAATAACTTTGAATTTTAGTTTGATGAGATATATTTTCATTAAAAAAATTTATCAAAAAATGTGTAATTATTAGTTATATTATGTTAGAAAAACAAGGAAGGTTTTAATTTTTATTAAATTTATAATTATTTTTTCATTATAAATTTGAAGAAAATTAAATATTTGTTATTTTTTTTTTTCGTAAGCATTTTGGAACGGTTTTACTAAAAGTTACGTATTTTAATGGAAACTTTCGTATTTTTTTGAAAAATTACATACCCTTACCGACTACGTAAGATTATTTATACTTACTGAAATTAATGTAAAATAGCGTAAAATAGCACAATTTAGACATTATATAGAAGCACTTTTATAAAACATCCCAAATTCACAATTTTCTGAATTTTGCAGATTTATTAAAGAATAAATGAATGAACCAGTATATTGGTGGTACAAAGGATGCATAAGTAGCTTTTCTCCAATCCAGAGAACATGTTTTGGTCCGTCAGAATTTTAGCTTTGACATTTTCAATAATTTGTTATTGTTTTTTGTACCAAAATTCACAAAGCTGAATATCAATTTATTTGTTTAGAAATGATTAAAAAGTTTTTTTTAAATAATTTATTTTAATTTGCGTATTTAAAGAATGATTAAAAATTTTTCATCTTTTTTGTGAAATAATGAGACTCATAAAAAAGGAAATAAATTTTAAAATTTAAAAAAAAAAATTGGATTTTTTTTTATTTAATATTAATTTGTCAATTTAATTTGTGTATTTAAAGAATGATTAAAAATTTTTCATCTTTTTTGTGAAATAATGAGACTCATAAAAAAGGAAATAAATTTTAAAATTTAAAAAATAAAAATTGGTTTTTTATTTATTTAATATTAATTTGTCAATTCAATTTGTGTATTTAAAGAATGATTTAAAAAATTTTCATCTTATTTGTGAAATAATGAGACTCATAAAAAAGGAAATAAATTTTAAAATTTAAAAAAAAAAATTGGATTTTTTTTTATTTAATATTAATTTGTCAATTTAATTTGTGTATTTAAAGAATGATTAAAAATTTTTCATCTTTTTTGTGAAATAATGAGACTCATAAAAAAGGAGATAAATTTTAAAATTTAAAAAAAAAAATTGGATTTTTTTTATTTAATATTAATTTGTCAATTTAATTTGTGTATTTAAAGAATGATTAAAAATTTTTCATCTTTTTTGTGAAATAATGAGACTCATAAAAAAGGAAATAAATTTTAAAATTTAAAAAAAAAAATTGGATTTTTTTTTATTTAATATTAATTTGTCAATTTAATTTGTGTATTTAAAGAATGATTAAAAATTTTTCATCTTTTTTGTGAAATAATGAGACTCATAAAAAAGGAAATAAATTTTAAAATTTAAAAAAAAAAATTGGATTTTTTTTTATTTAATATTAATTTGTCAATTTAATTTGTGTATTTAAAGAATGATTAAAAATTTTTCATCTTTTTTGTGAAATAATGAGACTCATAAAAAAGGAAATAAATTTTAAAATTTAAAAAAAAAAATTGGATTTTTTTTTATTTAATATTAATTTGTCAATTTAAAGGATGCTTAAAAAACTTGACCACAGTAATCCACTTTGACACAATCAAATTTAGTTCAAACTGGTCAATTCCAGTGAGTCGAGAGATAGAGTTGAATTTTTCAGAGGCAGCAATATCGCCTGGCGAGCCACACAACTCTAACACAATCTACGGCTGTCCATTGAACTTGGACACCGATTCCAGACCAGTGCATGTTCTCGGCTTCGGCTACATATTCTCCAACATCGGCGCCACAGTGCCCGTAGAAAAAGACTCAAACGAAAAGTTCACTCTCAACCTGCACTACCGGACCGAGTGGCCCACTGGCATTCTCTTCCTCAATTTTGACATCGAAAACGAGCAATACATCCTGGTCAGACTGCTGGACACCAACAAAATCGAGATCTGCTTCAAAACGCGCATTCGCTACGACCTCACCAACTCAAATGCTTTTTTGAACTATTTCGATCTTCTGTTCAACGAGTCCTATGGCATCAACTCGCTAGCCAACGGCTACTGGTCATCTCTCAACCTGGAGCTCAATTTCAAGAATCGCTCTCTTCTCCTCCAACTAAACCAAACTCGAATAGTGAGCAAAAATTTTTTCACCCAACAAAGCTTGCCCAAAAATTTGGACCCCAAAATTCTAAATGCCACCTTTTTGTTCACATTTTACTTCAACACTCAATTTTTCACCGCTGGCTTCGACTTTGGAATGCTCACGGACATCTATGCTCTTTTGGCAAGGTCTTTCATCAGCCCGGCAACCAGAGAGGACTTTTCCAATTTTTTCTCCTTCATTGAATTCCTGGACGAACATGTCTACTTTACTGGCTGCATCAAACAAGTCAAAATAAATGGCTATTTGGTCGACTTTTTCGACCTGAACAATTTGATTGCGTACAAGAACAGCAGATTTGATGGTTGTGCCAATGTGAATGTGTTTGTGGAAAGTGTGTCCAGACTAAAAGATGTGATCATGGAGACAAGGGAGAGTGTGGCCTTGGATGCTGAGTTTGGCGCATTTACAGAGTATTTTTACAGAGTGACGGCATTTAACGATCAGGGAAGCTCGTCATCCGAGTGGCTTTTGGTGCGGACGCCCGAGGGCAAGCCCCAGGGCTTTGTGGACATTGAGCGGTTCCTGCGCGCCAAAGCCATCAGCGGATATCACATTCAAGTGGACCAAATGAGCAATTTTTGTTTCTACTGCACAAATTGGTCGTTTATGACCAAGGGATTTGTCACCAGGTTTGTCCTAAAGGTCTTTGGTGCTGATAGTGTGAGGAATTATGATTTCTATTGTGAAACTGTGTGCTCAAATGAGTTCAGGTCATCGGAGAATGTGTCACAGATTGAGAGTGTTTTTAGAAAGGTGGAAGATCCAAGAGCTCAAAGGTTGCTGGTCAGTTCAACGCCTATTACGGTCTATTCACTTGTGGTCAGTGTGTGCACTAATGCTGGATGTATTGACAGTCAAATGTTTAATATCACTACTTTAGGTAAGTGGATTTTCTTTTTGTTTTTTTTGTTTTTAAAGTCAAGTGCTATGGATTAAAATTTTTTATTTTTTTATTTTTGAAAATGGACGCTTAAACAGACGAAAAAATGTATAAAAAGATGAAGTCAAAGAAAAAATATAAGGAGAAATTTGAAAAATAGCGGTTGTTTAGTTCATTTCAATTCAGAAAAAATTGAATAACTTTTTGGGAGTATATCAAAATATAGACTACTTTTCTTATATAGACATAGACTTAATAAAATAAAGAAAAATTTGTATAGACTCATTTATGATAAAAGGACATGGAACAGAGACTAATAAAACGTAGAACACATTCTAAATAGATTATTGTTATACAGTCAATCCTCGGTATAACGAACTACTTGGGCGGGAAATTAGGTATTCGTTATATCGAAGTTCCCATATAAAATGATAGGGACAACAAAAAATTTTAAAATAAATTTTATTGATTAAAAAACTAAAATAAAAATTCGAAAAAAAGCAAAAAATTAATTTTTTTGAAAAAAATCCGTAGTAGATGTTTGTTTGGTAAAGCTACTTTCAATTATAAAATTTTCAATATTAAATAATAATTTAATTACATTAGAATTATCATCTTTTTTGCTTAAAAAAAATTATTTCAGTTCATTTATTATTATTTATTATTATTATTATTATTTATTTGTTAACTGTACCGAGCTTAAGCTCCTTCAGAATAAAAATAAAAAATAAAATTCATTTATTCTATCGATTGCTTCTTTTGAGTTAATCACTTGCTTATTTGCATCTTGTTGCTCTTCAATTTCTATATTACTGTCGGCATCTTGAAGTTGATGATCAATTCAAATATCATTTCAATTCAAAAAGTTCAGTTATTAAAATAAATCTTTGATTTAATTTAAATAAATTTAATGTAATATGCTTTACATGCAATGTAGATTTAGAAAATAAAAAAAAATTGAAAAAATATTTTCTCAATCCAATGATAAAATGGATTTTCAATTTAGTTAACTGATTTTTTGTAAAGTTTTGTCTTCATTTTATAACTTATCTTGAATTTTTTTTTTAATTTCTTTTTTAAATTTAACTGTGAATGCTAAACACAAATACTTTTGAAATAAAAAATCTCAAATAAACTTTACAAAAAATTAGTTAATGCATTTAAATATTAAAATCGATTATCAATGGACTGAGAAAATGTTTTTTCAATTTTTTTTTTTAATTTCGTATGAAAAGCATGTTACATTACAATTATTTAAACCAAATCAAAGATTATGTTTAATATCAAAGGATAGATTTTTTGAATTGAAATGATATTTTGAATTGATCATCAACTTCAAGATGCCTCACTATCTTCCTCTACTGGATTGTTTGATGCTATTGAATCGACGATTTTTGCCTCTGAGAGCATTCCGCTTGCTTTTCATTCATTTTTATCAATTGGAATTTTTAGATAAACAATAATTAGTAATTGTCAAGTATTTATTTACTATTTTTTATTATCAAGATGTAAATTAAAGGATGTCATTTTTTTAACATTCGTTATATAAAGGTTTTTTTCTCAAGAAAAGTATTACTCGTTTTTTTTTAATAGTTCGTTATATCGGGATTTCGTTATAAAGAGGTTCGTTGTATCAAAGAAAATTAGCAATCCTTTTCCTTTATAAAAAATCGGTTCCTGGATTCTTATTCGTAATATAGAGGATTTCGTTATATGGGGGTTCGTTATACGGAGGATCGGCTGTATTCATTTAACAAAATTAATAAGAATAAGGTGGTCAAAGTGAAGAAAAGACTGTACTTATACTGGAAGAATTAAGAGGTTTTCTAGCAAATATTACTGAAATTCTGATAAAAAACTGAGTCAGAGATAATGAAGCTGATATTATTTTTTAATATAAAATCAAAAATTTTATTTTTACTTATATTTTTATATTATATTATGAATTAAAAAATTTTTTAAATCGAATTAAAGCTTTAAAAAATTTTATCTTGTTTTTATATAGAAAAGATAGTCTACATAATAAATTCGATATTATAGTCTTCATCTATATTGGCTCTGTAACGTTTCATAGCAAGCTATTTTTCATTGCAAGACAAAATTCATCGCATCTCTAATTTTTTCATTGCATCATTTTTTTTTTCCTAGCAACTAATTTTTTTTTATTGCATATAATTTATTCATAGCAGATAATTTTTTCATTGCAAATAATTTTTTATGGTAGATTATTTTTTGACTGCATCAAAATTTCATTTACTTATTAATCTTTAGAAAATGAATCGAAATTTGTATAATAAAGAAGAATTGTGTCAATATATTGAAGATTTAATTTTGAATTTTGAAGATTAGACATTAAATTTAATTTAATTATCTTATTTTTTAATCAATTAACAATAAAACATCTACTTTTTTTAAATTAACTTTATTTGCAATCAATTAATCCAGGTAAATTTTGTTTTACTTTGCTTTGAAATTTACCTTGCTGTGAAAAAATTTACCTTGCTATGATTTGTCATGCAATGAAACGTTCTAATGTTCTATATTATATGTGTCTATATAGACAGTCTATATTATGATTTTCTATATTATGATATAGTGCCAACTTTTTAACTACAATAAATCATTTAGTTATGTAAGATGCTTAATTTTTGCGCAACTTTGCTAATTACAACGTGGCATTGGTTAAAAAAATATTATTTTTTCAAATCGTTATAAAAAAAAAACTTTCCTAAATTTTCGATTTTAGGAAAAAACAAACATTTTTTCAAAAATTTTGAATTTTGAATTGGCCGTTTTGAAGTCTACCAAATTTTACCAAAATTATCCCAAAATCCTGAAAATTTACGTAATTTTTCGTAAAATACCTCTTTTTCACATTTCGGATTTTACGTTAATTTACGTAAAATGTGGTAAAATTTGGTTAATTAACGGTATTTTACGTAATTTTTCGTAAAATACTGTTATCAAATCACCACTGTATTTAAACAACAAAAAAAAAAGAGAAATTTTAAAAAAATCTAAATGAAGATTTGTTCATCCTCAGAATCAGAGTCAAAGACTTTGATTTTACTACTGTGAAAAACAAAATCAAAATAAAACCAATCCGAAAAATATAAACTTTGATCCTCCTTTAATTTCAATAAAAAAAAATAAAATTTTTTTCTAGAAAAAATGATGCAACAAAAAAAATTTATTAAAATTATTTTAAGGTGAAGTTCCGGATGGAATTAAAGCTCCAACCTTATCTAGCTCAACATCCAGCTCATTAAATTTAAGATGGGATGTCCCAGCCTTCCCAAGCGGCAACATAACAGCGTACATCATTCGCTTGATTGATGGAAATGCAGAAAATGTTGTCTACTTTGGACTTCAGCGAAGCTTCTTTGCAATCAACCTTCACCCATTGACAACTTATTCATTTATTCTAGAGGTTTGTAATGCAATCGGTTGTGGCCGAAGTGAAAAAGTCTCCTTTGCCACAAAAGAGATGGCGCCTTTGTTCGTTCCAGTTCCAACTGTACTAAAAGTTACTCAAAGTGTTTTGATCATCAAATGGTCCAAGCCGACCAACGATCAAATCCAAAATGGCTTTTTGACAAACTATATCCTCTATTTAAATGACACTGAATACTTCTACAACATTACTTCGTTCAATATTTCAACTTGTGCTGAATGTGCATCCAATATCAAAGACTTGAACAACCTGATACCAGGCGCTCTTTATGAAATAACTCTTTCGGCTTGCACCAAAGGAGGATGTACAAATAGTAGTGTTTTGTCTGTGCGAACTTTGGAAAGTGATCCGGACACAAGCGACATTAAAATTGAACTTGTGGAGATCAGTTTTAACTTTTTGGTTTTAAATTGGACAAGACCATCAAGACCAAATGGGTTGTTTAGAAAAAATGCTCTTTTCATGAACGATAAGCTTGTCTACGAAGGCAATTTGACAAAATTTAAGATCGAAAATCTTTTACCAAATACATTTTACTTTTTTTATGTTCAATTTTGTAATTTTTTTAGCTGTAACTCAAGTGTTCCAGCTAGATTTAGAACAGACGAAACAGCACCTCAAGGTTTACTGGTCCTAGAGGCTCAGGCAAAAGGTAAATTGTTTTAGCTTACTGAAAATAAAGAATTATTCAATTTGCACAATTTAATTTTTTTTTTTTTTTAAGTCAAGTCAATGACTTAAAAATTTTTAATTTTTTATTTAAGTCAAGTCATAACTTTGACTTAAATTTTTGTGACTTAGACTTAAAACTGTGACTTAAAAACAAGTCTGATTTTTTATTAGATTATAAATTTGAATTGATAATTTTTTTAATTTTATGTTGTTGTAGAATGTGAGGATTTAATTCACTTAAATAGGAAATTTACTGAAAAAAAATTTAATCTGAAAATCTTAATAATTTCGTCTTTTATAACATGAAAGAAGTGCGATGTTTTAAATGAATTTAAAAAAAAATATATAAATTGGAGTGTCTCTTGAAATCTAATTACAATGAAATCAATAAGATTAAAGCAAACATTGATTATTCATTTTTTATTAATATAAAACAAAAATCTTTAAATTTTCAATTATCATTTTCAATTTCAAGGTTATTCATTCTTATCGTAGTCGACTGATTAGCACTTCATTAATTCAATACAAATAAAATTTTTAATGTTTAAAATCAATATTTTTATAAAATTAAAAAATAAAATACAATTAACAATTTTTATGAAAACAAAAAAAACATTAATAAATTAATATCAAATTTTTTAAATTTTTTTTCAAAGTCAATAAAGATCAAATTGATATTGCTGTAAATTGATAGCTTGAATGTTGCATTGATCTTTTGATCACAAAGCTATTTATCAATCTAAGAAAATCCAAATGTTTTTTCACCACTGTTGGTTTTTTCCATTATTTTAATCAGGTTCGCACTATTTCTTAAATTGTAGCTTAAATTTCTCGAGTCATTTTTGATAAGTCTATCTTTTAAATTCTCAGACGAGTTATGATAGAATAATGTCTTAAAAGAGAATGATAACTTATCATTCCCAAAATATATGCTGAAAATCATATAAGCCACATTTTTTCCATAAAATTATTAACATCATTAAAGTTTTTCGCTTCAAACTTGAACTTAAACAGTTTAAAAATAGAAAAATAATAACTTTTAGCCAGTTTAATTATTGCTTCTTTAGGAAAATAACATAAAAAAGTTGAACAATAATCAAAATAAGGTAGGATAAATGATTTGAAAAACTGAACTTTGACAGAAGTTGACAAAAAAAAAAGAGTCTTTTAATTTCTAAACAATTTCTCATTTACAGCAAGAGACATGTTACAAGCTTGTTTAGAGAAATTTAAATCATGATAAATCATGAAACCTAAAAGACTGATTTGTTTGACAAATTTTGTTTCTATTCCACCTAAGTTTATTGTTTCAAGAACAATAAAATTTCTTTTAGTAAAAATCATACAAAACGTTTTTGACCAGTTTATATCGACCTTATTGTAAAAACACCAATCATTTACAATACTAAAAGACATAAAAACATAAATAAATAAAATATTTAGTAAGAAGAATTTCTTTTATTTATTTTAAATATTCAGAGTATAAACCGCTTAGTGCCGAATAAGTAGGTTTATTACAACTTAATTCTATTTTGGTTCAAAAAATCTAGGTAAACTATGGTTCACAAAATACGAGAACAAGAATTGTTTGCAAAATAGGTTCACCTATCTGACTAGACCGAGTTTTTCAACGATTGAATATTAATTCATAATGGATATTAAATCTAAATGGATTATTTATCTTTTTTTCTTTTTATTTATTTTTTATATTATTTTATCTTATTTAACTTTATCTCTAATTTATTTGTTTCATATAATTTTATTCCGAAGATTGGTACAGGTACAGATAAACAAATAAGTAAATTATTTAAAAGTAAAACAAAGAGTTTTCAATATTTTTTTCAAATTTCTAAATAAAAATTAAACTCACTCTTTTTCACTAAAGAGTTTAGTTTCAAATATGAAAATGTTTGCACTATTAACTTAAAATTATTTTTTTATTTGAAACTCAAAAAAATATTTAAAACATCGCACTTTTTCAATACTATTTCAACATTGGATACATTTTGTAATTTAAACACAAAAAATTAAGCCAACTTGAATTTTAGATGAATTCAACTAATAATTTAAAAGTATTAAAATTTGAAAAGAATATTTGAAAAATTAGGTTTTTGAAAATTTAGCTTTTTTTACTTTTTTTTACTGTTGGTTAAATCAAAACAGCTATTTTTTGGTAAGATGGATGGGGCTATTGTAATCCAGAAAATGAAGAAGAGTTGTGATAACTGGTGAAAATCTGGCACACTTTTAGCATCCAATTCGAATTGAAATTCAAATTATTTAATGAATTTTTTTTAAATAAATTAAATCTGATCAATTATTTTTTTGATTAATTTTTATTTTCAAATTTAAATAAATTAATTTTCAAGTATATAATTCAAAAAAAAATTTCATTCAAAAACTAAATTCAAACCTAATTTTCATTTGAAATGCTGCTTATTCGAATATCGCTTCGAATATGCATATTCGATTTCATCACTAATTTTTTAGTAAGAGCCCATTTTAGCAATAAAAAAAATTAATTTTATTTATAAGAAAAAATAAAATAAAAGTGTAAAAATATACAAAAAAAAATAATTATTAATTGAGTAATTTACAAACAACAAACAAATTAAATAAAATGCCAAATTGTTAAATTTATTTAAAAGGTTCAAATCAAATTGAGCTCAAATGGTACTCAAGTGCTGTAAAACAACTAAAGCCAAATGGAAACATTCTTTACTCAGTGTTTGTCACTGGACCATTTCTAGTCGATTCGGACATAAACACTCTGACACAAATCTACAAAAATCGCTTGGACATAGTTCAAAAAATGCGTGTCAATCTATTGAACACAACAGTAATGAACACAAAGTATGGAATATTAGATCGCATATTGCCAAATTCTCACTATCAAATTCAAATAAACGCATCTAACAGCAAAGGCTTTGTACTGAGCAACAAAGTCAGTGTGCAAACCTTTAAATCCGGTCCGGACTATTTACCAGCACCTGAGCTTGTCTATTCAAATTGCACATGTCTCAAAGTGGAATGGTCACCGCCTTTGCTCGCCAATTCCGAAGACCTCCTATTTTCATACGAGCTTGTCTATCGCAAAAAAATGGTCTGGAGTGAGTCAGGTCCGATTGATCAGCCCACTTATGACGACCACATAATAAGCTTGTTCTCAAACAAAGCCCTGGCTAGTTTCTACATCCTCACCAACTTGAGCGCATTCACTGCCTTTTCTTTTCGTCTAACAGCCACCAACTTTTACGGACAAACATCTTCTGAATGGAGCCAAGATTTTTACACCCAAGAGACCAGACCTGAGCACCAAGCGCCAGCAACAGTAACAAATTTAACCTCGACCAGTGTTTATGTCAAGTTCACACAAGCCTCACAGCCAAACGGCTTCATAAGCCAATTTAAAATAAATGTTTTCAAGTACATGGATGAACTAGTGCACATAGGAGTGATAAGTGTAGACAACACGACCAACACATACAACATAACACATCTAGAGCCCTTTACACAGTACTTGTTCGTCATCGAGTCGTGTAACTCGATTGGCTGTGCCCAATCCCCCTTTGATAAATTTAATCTAGCCAATAACAATTACACTAGGACTCTGCCAGCCTTGCCCCAGCGACAACCCCCTCCCGTCCTTGCCTCTCTCAATTCTTACACAGTTCAAGTCACGTGGTCTCCACCAATCAAAATAAACGGCATTCTAAAGCACTACGTCCTTGAACGCATCGACTTTAAATCACTGTTGCAAACACACTCACTTCGCAAGTACAAATTCTCTGCTCTCAAAAGCAAATTTATAGACGACACTGACATCGAGCCATGCGGCCTCTACTCCTATCGCATGTTCTCTTTCAACCAATTAGGATCGACTGCTAGCACTTATGTGAACATAACGGTCTCTTCATCCAGACCTTTGATTGTAACTCCACCAATCATAAACTTGATCAACAGCTCCAGTGCTAGATTTGAATGGTCTAAGCCAATCACATTGTGCAACTTGACAAAATACAGTCTAAGGCTTAAGAGCAGCATACAATCTCTGTCCATTGATGTTGATCCTAGTGCACACACTCTCCTTGTGACTAATCTAACAGCCTTCACTGTTTACAAATCAACACTGGTCGCTTGTGTAAGTGTAATTAGCGATTCATGTTCAAATAGTTTGACTAGAAATTTTCGCACACCTGGCAACATGCCAGGTGGCCTTGGCCGACCAGTGGTCAAGATGCTCTCGCCGAAGGCAGTGTCTGTTGAATGGCTTGAGCCCCAGTTTAGAAATGGCGAGTATCTTAGCTACCAAGTGATCAGACTAAATGTTCATTTGAATAGAACTGAAAATTTGTATTCAGGCGAGCAAATGTACTATTTGGACATGGACATAGAGGCAAGTTCGTACAGGTATAGAGTGATTTATATAAATGAGTTTGGAAGTGCTATTTCTGAATGGTCTAGTGTTGTGCGCATAGAATCGTCTGTGTCGGACTTGACCGACAACAAACTCAGATACAACTTTAATCTTGAGTTGGCGTGTCCCACAGCTAATTTGGGATTTGTTAAATGGAATGTAAGAGAAAATGAGATTTTGTTCTATTTTAAAAAGTTGTTCTCATCTACTTTGTTGAACTATGAAGAATTTTATATCGAGTTAAACGAGAACAGAGTTGAGAGTCAGAACTTTTTTGCTCTGGGTGAAAGTTTGGTTTTTTTAAACGAGTCACGTGAGTATAATATTAGTCTGGTGATCAAGATAGAGACTGATTCGTCTCGTGTGTACTACTTGACCAGTGAGCAGAAGTCGTGCCGCACAAAAAGTCTTAAGGAGACGTATGATGACACCCAGGTAGACCTGCAACGATCTAATAATGAGCTGATCGTTTTGTACAGACTTGCAGATTTGTTGGTCGGATTTTATGATCGATTTGGATTTTTGTTGATGCATAAAGACAAATTGTTGGATGTGAAACAAGTGAGCCAAAAGTCTGGACAAATTGTGCTAGCGCCAGTGCTAAATAATGAAGTATATGCAATAAAATTGAGGGTTTGCCGACAAGAAAGCTGCATTGATTTTGAGCCTAAAATATATTCGTTTAGCACTCTACCTCCACAAGGTAAGAATTTAAAAGAAAAAATATTTAGCTTTAGTTTGTAAAATTAACCAACTCGATAATTCAACAAGGACTTTTTGGTCATGCAGGGTACTCATAAAGGAATTTTCAAGTTTTAATTATTTATTTAATTATTTTTTCTCATTCTTTGAATATTTAATATTGTTGTGAGTCGACTTTTTTTTCGACTAATCGACTCCAATTTTCAAAAAAAAACGACTTCTAGTCGACTAAGTCGAACATTTTTCTCATTAAATATTTTCTTTTATACAAAAACTGTTTATTCAACTATGTTTTAATTATGTATAAATTTGAAAAAAATAAAATTAAAATTTTCATAGTTCATAAAAAGCGGTCAAATATTTAACTAATAATTAACAACCTAATAGTAATAGTTTTTTGCTTTGAAGACACTTTAATTTTTTTCATGTTTTTTTTCTAATGAATATTAGAAACTCAAGTGCAAATATTAAAGAAAATGAAACTAAAAACTTTAAATGAATGAATACAAAATAAATTTATCACGTGAATTATTTTATTTTATTAAAGAAAGTGTCTTTTCTTTTTCTTTTGAAGTCGAAATAAAAGTCGACTATAGTATTAAATTAGTTGATTTATAGTCGACTCACAACACTAATATTTAATCTAACTTTTGTGAAAATTATGTAAAAAGAAAGAAAATTTATTTTAATTTCTTAAACAAAATTGTAGATTTAAAAAAAAAAGATAAAAAACAGTACAAAACTTCCTTCTTTTGTATTCTATTTTATTTTATTTTTGACATTGCTGAATTTGGCGTAATTTTAATGAATAATTAATAATAACAATAATTATTTAATTTCTGTATCGAGCTAAAGCTTCTACAGATAAAAAAAAATTAAATTAAAGTTAAATAAAATAAAAATAAAAAAAATAGATTAAAATGCAGAAAATTAAAATTAGATATGGCAAGTTTTTTTTTCTATTTTACATTTTTTGAAATAATTGCGTAATTATGTTTCAAATTTTAACATGCTTAAGTATTGAGTTTAAATTAAACAACGTAATTTCAAAATTTCAAAAAAGTTAAATAAAAAAAAAAAACTTGCCATATATTGAACTAGAAAGTTACAGGATAAATAGTTTTAAGTGTTTGATTGTTCAGTGGAAAAAAGAAGAAATAGTTAGTCAGCAATTACACAGTGGAGTCGAGTCTGGTATTCGAGATACCTTGACTCGAAACTTGCTTTATATTCTTCAACCAACAACTAATGGAACAGATTTACTTAGACCAGTCCTAGCATATCTCTTTCTCAATTCAAAAAGTCGATTCGACACGCTTAGTAATTTATGTTTATTTAAGGCCTCATGATGTAAAATGAAAGAGAGAGTTTAAAATTTTAGTTTAAGAATAGACCTAGCGGCAGAGTTTTGAATAAGCTGTATTTTTTTAATATTAGTTTCTGATAATGAATTCAAACAAAGAAAGAAAAAGCCTTTGATTGATCCAATTAGTGATTTATAAAGGTTTCCTAAAGTGTCCTAAAGCTTAGACCCCATTTTTGTTAGATAAAATCTTTATTAAATTTAACTTTGAGTTACAAAGTTCTTTAATTTCATCAGCCATTGAGTTGAAATTTAATTTACAATCAAATCTAATTCATAGAAATTTAATTTCTTTTTGTCTTACAATTTTATGTTTATATAACTTAAGATCAAAATCAGGAGATTCTTTATTGTATTTTGACAATATCACTAAACATGATTTTTCAACTGAAATTTTCATTTTCCATTTGAAAAGCCATTTTTCTAATTCACTTAGTGGTTGTGAAGTTCATTTCAATTCGATCGCTTCAATTCAGAAAACTTGAATAACTTTTTTACTAAACGAGATAATTTAGTTCTGTAAAATGCTTAATAATTGAGCAAATTTGCTTAATGCAGTAAAATAAGCCTGCAAAATACTCTGCAATTTTATGCATTTTGCACGCCATTAAAAAGTATTCTGATTAAATGTGCAAGTACATTGCAGAGTTTTTGCAGGCATACATTTTCGGATTAAGCAAAGTTGCTTAAGCTTTAAGCAATTTACAGAACTAAATTATCACTTTTAGTAAAAAAGTTATTCAAGTTTTTCTGAATTGAAACGATCGAATTGAAATGAACTTCACAACCCCATTCACTTAAGTATTTATTCATCTTACTTTCTAAGTTTCCATTGAATGATGAACACCTGCTGTAATTGGATATTCATCACTTAAATTTTTATTAACGTTTATTCTAAATATTCTCGAGCCGGGAGATAAATTGATCCACTGAACTAGTGTGGAGTATTCATTTTGATAAGCTAAAAAATTAGACCATTAAATAATTAGATTTTATTTATTATTTATTTTATTTGTTCTATTTGTGCCGAGCTAAAGCTCCTTCAGATTAAAAGAAAAAAATATAAATAAAAATCAAGACACACTTATTACTTAACTAACTACATGTTAAAATAAAAAAATTAAAATTCAATTTGTTACATATCTATATATCTTTTTACTCTATTTTTATTTTACTTTCTATTTTATTTTATCTTACTTTATTTATTTTTTATTTTTTTTTTTAACTCTTAAGGAGCATCAGCTCGACACAGATAAAAAAATAAATAAAATAAAAAAAAATGTAAAAATTTGCTTTTGCTTCAGATAACAAAAATTTTATTAATGTCTTACTTGGACCTTTTTGATTTTTTTCTTCATTTTTTGACTCGAAAATAATTTTTTTGATCTTTAGGCCTTGACTTTTCTGATTAAATTCCTAAAGCTGACCCAACATGAAAAATAAATTTATTTTTTTAAATTAATTTAAAGTGAGTGACACTTTTATTAAAAAATTTTCCGTACCAAGGACTATCTGAGTTGTCTTTAACCCTAAGTGGACCAACATCTGTTCACGTATTATGGCAAGAAGTTGCCAAACCAAATGGTCACCAAATAAAATACTTGTTATTCCGGCGTTTGGCATGCATCTCCTTCAATCTGCTACCAGACTGTCCCAGCGGCAAAGTATGCTGTGGTCCGAACACATATGACCCCATTCCGGGCTACAAATGCTGCTCCAACTACTACTACATTCCACTTGGTGAACATGAAATCTGTTGCGCAGGCAATTCGGATCTAAGCTATAACATTGGTCATGGAAATGCTTGTTGCGGCGACATGCCCTATTACAACATGTCCACTCAATTGTGCTGTAATTCACAAATTAAAAATAAATTAGCCAACCATGTACTACAGTGTCCAGTGTTTCCTTCTTTGCCCAGACCTTGCCAACAATACCAGCTTGTAACCACACTCAATTTAACTAGTTATTCAGACTTGATGCTCAACGCTTCAACTTTATACGAATACACACTTTGTGTCCAAAACCAATTTGGACAAACATGCTCAACACAAGCGCACACCATTAGAACCCAAGTGACCAGACCACAATTTTTCTTCCAATTCATCTCTCAGCCCATTTCTTCAAACTCATTTTTGCTCTCATGGCACCCTCCACTAAAACCAAACGATTTCACTCTTAACTTTATTTTGAGCAGAAATACGCGGGAAATCTACCGCGGCAAATCACTACAATTTGAGGAAAAAATTTCTCACTCTGACCAAAAGCACATTTATTCAATAAAAGCCTGCAATTCTGCCGGTTGTGTTGACAATTTAAATAAAATAATACTCAGTGCAAATTTTGGCAAAACGCCTGCACCAATTCAGTCCATCCAAGTGCTCAAATCAAGCTCTAGCATCACGCTCAACTGGTCCTTGCCAGACCCTGTCCAAAAATTAGTCTTAACCATGCCTCAAATCGATTTAGAAACAGAATTCTATTTCAGCTTTGAATCAAATCTAACACACATCACCATTCCATTCCAAGGTCTCTCTCAGCCTGTCCTCTTTTCAACCAGTGTGTTCACTCTGCCCAACTCTAGTCTCTCCGCTAGTGTAATAAATCTACTGCCCAGCGCTCACTACCAATTCCACTTGATAGCTTGTAGTGAACAAGGATGCAGTGAGCCTACTGTAGGTCACGTGACCACCCTTTCGGACAAAATATCAGACTTTAAAAAACCATTTTTGTATGCGCTGAATGAAAGTGTTGCTAAAATTTTGTGGTGGCAGCCTGAGCTGAACGGAATTTTGGCCTTTTACAAAGTATACCGCAATGATATGCTAGTGGCAACACTCAGGGACCCGTGCACACAGTTTTGTGTCTACCAGGACACGGGGCTTGAGGCCAACAAGCTGTACACCTATGTGATAGAGGCGTCAAATGGTGTGCATACTTTGGAATCGCAGAGTGTTCAAATAAGAACACCAGTGGACTCAGCATTTTCCAAATGCAACAACAAAACTTTGGATAATTCAGATTTAATTTATTTTCTGAACATTCTAAAGGTGAGTTTGGTCAAAGTGTCTGCCACATATTTGACACTGAGCTATGAGAATGGAGAGTGGAAAAATTTTCTATCTTGTGTTCAGCCATCGGCTGGTTTTTGGATCAAAATTTTGCTTCTGAGCAAAGAAAAAGGTGGTCAAAGTGTAGAATTTACTTATCCTGATCTTACACAAACAGTGACTTCATTTAACATAACAGGTCTCATGGCCAACACCAATTATTCCATTCGCCTTGCCATAAATTCAAATTATCCGCACAATAAGGCGGTGACAAGCGCAGGTATTTATGTGCGTACCAAAAGCCCACTGGTCACGTTTGACTCTGTTTTCTATGCCATTAAAAACCACTCTAATCAAGTGTCCATTAGATGGAGAGTGAACAATGCTGTTGTTGACAAATACCACATTGTTTGGACCAAATTCAACTGTACCAATCGAATATTTGAAAATATGACCATTGATGGTATTCAGAGGGCTGGCAATTTTTTCTTTTTTAACAGTGACATTCAAGATGAGTTCATATTCAATTTAGTTAGAGTGGTGGCTGTGAACGAGCATGGTGCGAGTGAAAGTCCTGAGCTGAACTTTACCACTCGTGGTAATCGGCCCATGCCGGTCTTTGACCTGCGCACCATTCAAGTATTTTCCACTGGCCTCAAAATTCGCTTTAAAAATAAAAATTTTTATCTATCTCACTTTGCGGTGTTGTTAGAGCCTGTTTATTTTAAATTGAATAGAAGTGTGGTGATTGTGCCAGTTGAGACAGAGTGTAGAGTTAACTCTTCGTATGAGACAGTGGTAAGTGGACTTGGACCATACACAATGTACAATGTGACTGTTAGGGCTGTGAGTTTTTCTGGCTTTGAGTCTGAGAGTGAAGAATTTTTGCTTGTGAACACACTTGAGTCTACGCCAAAGTATCTCAGAACTCTGCACTTTGAATCGTTTGAGGACACCATTTTGATTAAATTCTCTGAGCCCGGACAGCTTAATGGCGTATTGACAAAATTTAATTTGTACATGGACAAAAAATTGGTTTTTAGTGGAAGAGATCGCCATTTTGTGTGCACAAACCTGCGGCCGTTTACCAATTATAGCTTTGGATACGAGGCTTGCACTAACATGGGCTGTTCTAGGTACAGAGATGAAATTGTTGTTCAAACTGAGCAAAGTTATCCGACAGGATTAGAGGCGCCCAATGTCATCAAGGAAAATGGTTGCTTTGTGCTCGAAATTAATTTGCCATTGAGAATAAATGGAGTGTACAGGTAAGATATTTATTGTATAAATTAACAAGTTGGTCAAGAAAAAATGGGTCTTGGTCATAACAAAAAATGTTATCTTTGGGTACACTAATATCTAGACTGTTTTATTTTAAAATGTTATCTTTTAGCTACGCTATCAGATATGATATTATTTATTATTTCTTATTACATTTTGAAAATGTAATCATTAAGAAAAATAAATTAAAATTCACTTGGTTTTTTTCTAAATTAAATTTATTTTGTTTTCGTTTCTTTTTTTTTATTGATTTATATTCCCAAAACTATCTTCTTCTATTTTCATCTTTTTGATGCTAGCCATTAGCTCAGCTCTTTTGAAAAATAGCTCTATAAGCACTTTCTTAGGTTTTCCAGAAATTACAACAATTTAAAGCCATTCCATTTGTTCGGCTTCTGTACAGCTTACCATTTCGCTGTCGTCATCTAATCTCTGGAATTCACTTTCAAAAGACCCATTTTGTGGGTAATCTGTAAATTAATGTCAAATGATTCTAATGTCAAAAATTTAATGTCAGAAAAAATAATGCCAAAATATTTTATTGTCAAAAAATGATTTAAGAAAATAATGCTAAATTGATTTATTGCTAATTTTCAAAATAAGAATATAATGTGAAAACAATCTAATGATAAAGTAATCTAATTCCATTTAAAATAATGATAAAAAATCAATTATAAATAAAAATAAAAACAAATTCTAGAGATAGCTCTGAGTCTCGACGTATTTGTTTAGAGACTCAGATGCTAATTGATCTTTTCCCTTTTCAGCAATTTTTTTTTTTCGTAAATTACACATTACAGCGTCTCGATCTTTTTTCAAACTACTTTTTCTAGATTCGCTACCTTTGGACCTTAACATACGTTTTACTTCATCTTCCATATCCTTCGAGTATATCCAGTTTGGTGATTTTCAGCCTGAACATTCATTTGGTGTGATTGCCAAGTTAAATCCTGGAGATCATGAATGGTTACTAGTTGAGCATACACAATCTCTTGATCATGATTTCCACTTTCTTGTTCGTCGCTTGATTGCTCAATGATTGTGTCTTCATCGTGATCAATTGCTCCTTCAGAAATTTTGTCATTGCTTTCATTAACACTAGTTTCTTTAATTTTTATTCGGCTATAATTTCTTTATTTAGAGAGAAGACATTAATTTCCTTATTTTAAAATTGACATTTGTTTCATTATTTAAGAAAGAACAATAGATTCCTTATTTTATTTTTGACACTATTTCTTATTTAACGATTTGACATTAAAGTAATTGACATTAAATCTTTGACATTAGATTCATTTAGCATTAAATTATAGTAAATAATTTTGTATCTTTATCAAGTGTACTAACTCTTGTACACTTAGTTTTTCTAGGTAATCTTTTGAAATAGGTACCATAAAAAATATCATTTTTTTATCGCTGCTACCAATTGTAACCGGTTTATAATAAAACAATGTTTAATCTTTAAAAGATTTATGTAAGTTATTGAACGTTCTGAAGTTCTAAGAATGGAATTCTTATTGTGAGATGTGAGCTAAGTGCTTAATGTATCTGTCAGCATTTCTAAGCGTCTAACTTCTGAGATACGTGACAAGTATTATTTTTACTTATCTATGTGCATCAGTTGACAAGCTGATGAATAAGTGATTGTTCAGGATAACAGATAACAAAAATTTATAATTTTAAATCCTAATTTTCATAAAATTAAATGTAATTTTTTATTTACAATTAAAAAAAAATGATTTTTCAAAATTGAAAATATAGACAATATTTTGGAAATGAGAGGAGAATAAAAATAATTTAATGATAATAATGGAAAAATGGTGGAGGATTCATTCCTCATTAAATTTTATAAAGAAATTATAAAATTTGAGCTTGTACTTCCTGTTAGGAAGTGTACATACAATGTTTCCAAAAACTTTAGTGAAAATATGAAGCTTTATTTACAAAAGAGAAGGAAAGATGCAAAAAATTAAATTTTGTATTGGCGATGTTCTTTTTTGGCCGATTCAAATCCGCTTATGATAGATCGTTTTGTTGTGTGTTTATAAAAAGGAAGTTGAAATACAATTTATAAAATATCTGTTATCGTCTATGTTATTCTAATAACATTTTTTTTAAATGATAACAAACAGAGTTGTTTAAAAGTCCCAAAAAAAAGTCCAAGTCATTAAAAAAAAGTCCAAGTCCAGACTTTTTTTTTTCTTTCAAAGTCCAAGTAGGAACTTTTTTTTTAATTTGCTTGATCAGGCTTAATATCAAAAAATTTAATACTTTTGGGTTGTCTAATGCAATGGATTTGCCATTCACAGAATTTTCTTGCAATTTTAGCATGAATTTCTTCTTAGGTGTTCAAAATTTTAAAGCCTGGACTTGGACTTTTGAATGAAAATTTAAAAAAAAAGTCTTGACTTGGGTTTTTTTTTAAAAATAATTTAAAGTCTTTGGTCGGACTTTTGAAAAAAAAATCAAAAAAAGTCGTGACTTGGATTTGACTTGAGACTTTTGACTTTAAAACAACTCTGATAACCACAAAATGTACATACTATCTAAAAAATGTTCTGATAAAAAAAAATAACATTTACTTTGTTCGCCTTTATAACATAACCATTAGGGTACCTAAATGTAACATTTTTTTGTTATCACTTGATAACATTTCGGGCAATTACTTCTCTCGGCGTTTAACTTTTTTAAGGCTCTTTATTAGCTTTGTGCTGTATTCTGCTTTGAATTTAAGATCAGCTAGACGCTTGATGTCATATTTCAATATTTTTAGTTTAAACTTTATACACGCTCCTACTAGATATTGATCACTAATAGGTAGACTTTATCATTTAAGGATAATGACCATCAGTCACATAGGGGTCAACAATCGCGAAAAAGCTCAAGGTAAAGGCAAAATATCGTATATAGTGAATAGTGAATATATTATATGACTTCGTTGCGCATCGAAGACTATAACTTCAGAGGTTTTAGTTAATGTAAAATTAGTGTTTTAAAAATGTTTTGTTTAAAAACTAAAATATATAGAGTAAGAAAATTTTAAATGAAATATTAACGAATAAAATTGATAATTTCGATTGGGGATCTACCGTTAGTACTAAATATTTGAGTGTCGAGAAGGTCTAATATTAATGGGTTTAAAATATTTTTCTCTAAATAATTTTCATTTTCGTTTAACTTGAATAATCTATCGGAAATCGTTTCAATTGAACTTAAATGATGGAGATATGAACTTGAACACATAGGTTTTTCTTTATGGATTATTTGTAAAGCCTTGTATTGAGCGCATTGGTGTCTCTTTAAGTTGTTTTCATTCAGATTAAAACCGAAGGAGCATATTCAATCGTCGATCTAACAAGTGATATGTAATTACTGAGCCTCAATTGAGGTTTTTCTTTTAAACCATTTTTTAAAAGAAAAAAAATTGAGAATGTTAAAGAGCTTTGTTTTTTGTTTTGTTTCCTTGATTTAGCTGTTTGATTTCTATGCTGGTCAGGGTCTAGCAAAAGGTACTCTTTGCTTTAGCAAGTTAATTCTAAATGTCTATGTGTGTTCCCAACGCTGTACTGATTGTGCTTCCTAAGTATGTGAATTCACTTATACATTCGATTTGTGTACCATCGATGATGATCGGGGTATCCAATTTGGTGTTCATGCACATAAATTTCGTTTTGTCCCTATTATCTCGAGTCAAGTTGGTTTAGCGTTGTTCACCAAATCTTGCATCTGCATATGTGCTTCTGTTCTAGATATTAGCGCCAGATCATCTGCAAACTCAAAGTCTTCAAGCTTTGATGTTAATCCCCATTCTATATCCCTCGCACTGACAGTTGGTTTCTTCATGACATAGCCAATCAGTATTAGGAATAGTGTCGGAGAGAGAACGCACCCTTGTCTGATATTTCACCCTTTGAAGCTCTTAGATTGTCCCTTTTCCAAAGTCACACTACACTCAAATTTCTCGTAGAAAAGTTTTATCAAGTTAACTATTTTCTGTGACAGGCCATTATATCTTAATATGGCCCACAAGGTCTCTCTGGGTATACTATCAAAGACTTTCTTGAAGTCAATGAATTTTAGATACAGGGGGCTATTCCATTTCAGACTTTGTTAAATGATGTTCCAAAGTGTAAATATCTGGTCTATGCATCCTCTTCCTCGTCTTAGTCTTGTTCTTCTCTGAGTATAACATCTAAGGAGTTCCTGATTCTTTCCGGAATAGTGCTGCAGAACATCTTGCATGCTTTTCGTAGCAGTGTTATTCCTCGCCAATTGTCACAAATCACTTTGTTTATTTTCCTAGGGAGCTTGACTATTAGGCCTTTTGACCAGTCCTCTGGTATGATTTCTTGCCGCCATTTCTTGCTGAAGAGGTCTTGAAATATCCCTATTGTGATTCTACCGTCAGTTTTCAAAATTTCTGCCGGGACTCTGCTCTTCAGAGCCTTTATCGCAGTTTCTATTTCTTTTAGGTTTGGCACTTTTGTGTCAATATAGAGGTGAATGCTGGTTCAGGTTTTAAAGACCCTCTAGGTTCTGATCTATTAAGAACTTCTCTAAAGTGCTCAACCCATCTTTGCCTTTGCTCTCTTTCAGTCTTAGAATACGACCTTCTTTGTTTTTCAATAATGTTATTATTTTCTTTGAAGAGCCACATATCGAATTAGTAATCTTATGCAGCTTATATAGGTCCCCTTTTGAGCTGGCTTCTTCTGCTTCGCTAGCACAATTGTTTTATATAGTTCCTCTTATCACGTCTTGCTCCTTTCTTCACAAGTCTGTTCTTTATTCCATTTTAAAATAAATTGCTAACTTTTAATGAATAAATTGTGTTAAAAAACAAAATCTAAGCAATTAAATTCTTTTTTTTTAATCATTAATAAAAGGTATGGAGAAATCTACAGAAAAAGTAAAAAATTTTCTTCTGAACATACAGAAGAAATTCTAGTGAAAAATTTTACACTGCCAACTCCTTTTATCGATTGCCTATTGACTCCTAATGTACTCTATTCGTACAGAAGTGTCATCTACAACTCTGTCGGTAGTGTGACCAGCGAATATACCGAGCTGGTACCAATGGATCTTCTCAAGCCAGAAAATTTTAAACAAATGACAGCTAGTCAAATAAATGAAACCTTAATTAGACTGACTTTCACTAAGCCTAACACATACTCCCAACACGTAAACTACAAGATATACCGTGATTCAAACTTAATAGCCACTCTATACGAACAAACTTCAGATTTATTGAACTATGACGATTTTTTTGTCTTTTCACCAGACCAATACCTCAAGTACAATGTGTTTGCCTGCAACCAAATTGGTTGTTCAAGTGACGACAAATTTTCTGTCTTTGTCAAAACTCGAAATTTACCCCCAGCGCTTGTGTACAAACCAATCTTACTCGATCTAGGCTCTGATTACATCAAAATAGACGCTAGTCTTAGTGTAGTTCTTCGTGTAAACCAAAAAATAGTTGAATACAGATACTTTTTGAACTATGTAATGACTTTGGCCACCACAGAACCAGTTGTTTTGATCAAAAATCTTAAGCCAAACACTCAATATTTAATTAGCTTAGAAGTATGCACATTTTTGGGCCCAGGTTGTCTTAAATCCAGCGATTATTTACAAGTACAAACTCTCCAGGTTTTGCCAGTGATTGACTTTGAACCAACTTGTGTACCAGGAATGCGTAATTTGACCATTAAATGGCCGACTAATCCGCAACAAATCGACAATTATGTAATTAAATACCGCCTTGGACAAGACCAGTACTCCAATTTGGTTGTTAAGGACAAAAACTGGGTCCACATTGACAAACTAAAGCCATTCAGTGAATACGAAATTGTTCTAGGAGGCTGCAACAGAGCTGGATGTTCCTATTCACAAAACTTTATGTGCAAGACCACTGGAAAGCTGTCGAATGTGACCATTGAAGCTGAGACAACTGCAGATGGATTTTTATTTGCATGGAATATTGACAATGACCTCAAAGACCAAGATTTAGACTTCAAATTGTTCAGGTCGGTTTTAAATCAACCAATTTTGTATGACCAAAAATTTAGGCCAATTAGGCTACAAGACAAAGTGGTTTATGCCGGAACAAGCTTTAGATATGAAGACCAAGCAGTTAATTTTGATACAGAATACTTATATTATGTGGAAATGACCTCAATGTATGGTGTTGTTAAAAGTGAGAGTTTGAGGCTGAAGACAAAAGCAGTGGCACCTCAATTATTGGTGATGATTGGCTCAATAAGGCGTGCTGGCAATGATTCAGTGTCACTGATGATTAGGCCACCATTAAAAATAAATGGTCGCCTTGAAAGCATTTATGTGCTGGTAAAAGTAAATGGTTTTGAAGTGGCCAAGGAAATGGTGCATGAGAATATGGCGGGTTTGGATGGAGAGCAATTGGTGGAGTTTTTAAGCAATGTGACTGTGGATGGTCTGGTAGCCGATTCGGTTTATGAGCTAAAGACCAAATTTTGCAACCAGGTGTCGTGTTTAATTAGCTTACAGACTATCAAGTTTAAGACCTTGTCTAATGAGAGAATTGACTTTTTTGATGCCGTGTGGAGAGTAGACAAAGCTATTGTGTTTAAGTGGAATTTTAAAAAAGTTTCAACACGCTTAATCAGGTAAAAAGAAAGCTTTGTGAAATTCAAAATAAAATTTCAAATATAATTTGAACAATTTATAATTTATCAAATTTGGCTCCTATTTTTTAAGGTATCACATGTATTTTGTTTAGGTGTCAAATTGTTTAGGTATTGAATCAAAAGGTATCAGATATACATTTTTTTTTCAAATTCAATTATTTAACTGTATTTTTAATTCTTATTTTATTCAGTAACTTTTATTTTAATCATTTTTTTTTTATTTATTTACTTTTTTTTTTTTTCTCTGAAGGAGCTAACGCTCGATACAGATTTACAAATAAATAATAAATAATTAATAATAGTGTTTTTTTTAGGGATCATTTTTATTTTTTTAATGGTTTTGTGAAATTCAGTACAAAATGATTAAAAGAACAGAAAAAAAATGTAAAAAAATTGAATAACTTTTTTTCTAAAAGTTTAAAATTAATTCTGTAAATGCAACATAGTGCAACATTTAGAGTTGCATCAAATATCAAGATCTGCAAAATTTGTAGAGTTAAGCAGAAATTAAATTTCAATAAAGTCGAGCGTAATGCATTTTGCAGAGATTTTGCACATCATTAGCAGACTTTTACAATTGATGCAACTTTGAATGTTGCATCATGTTGCATTCACAGAATTAATTTAAAAATTTTAGATAAAGAGTTATTTAATTTTTTTTACATTTTGTTCTGTTCTTTTGTACTGAACTTCACAAAACCTTATTAATAGTTTTTAATTATTTATTTGTCTCAAAATTAGGTATCAAAAAAAAAGAAAAGAAAAAAGGTTGTTTTTGAAATATTTTCAACAATTGTACTCTCTGTTCTTCTACTTCATCAAAAGTTTCTTTAACAATTTCTTTTGGTTATTATTATTATTTATTTGTAAATCTGTATCGAGCGTTAGCTCTTTCAGAGAAAAATAAAAAATTTAAATTAAATCAAATAAAAAAAAAGGGTTAAAATAAAAGTTACTGAATAAAAAAAAAATTAAAAAATATAGTTAAATAATTGAAATTTGAAAAGGAAATAAAAAAAAAAATGATATAAAAGAAAAAATCGTTTTTGAAAGGTCTGCCTTTTTTCTGTTTTCTTCACATCAGATATTTTATATATTTGGTACCAATTATCAAAAATCAGAGACCAATTTATTATAACCTATAAAAAAAATTGACACCATTAAAAAAATATTAGCCATTTTTAATTGTTAATTTTTTGATAAAACAAATAAATAAATAATTTTTTTCTTGACAAATCAAAATTAAAGTTAATAAAAAATATAAGAAAAAATACTGCAAAATACCTTGTTGTACCATTTTTGCTTAGAATATTTTTTTTTATGTAAAAAAGGCAAAGTATAAAAAATTAACAAGATTTAGATTGATTATTGATTTGATTTACTAAAAAAAGAAAATGAAAAAATTATTTTAGGAAAGCAAAGTGCAGCTAAGTATGTTGCAGTATTTTTTCTAACAATTTTTATTAACTATTATTTTAATTTATCAAAAAATGAAGAATTTTTATTCAATTTGTATTTGAAATTCATAACACTACTTCCAATACAAAAATAAAAATTTTTTATAACTTTTGTTCCAAATGTCAAAAACTTGTTCTGCAAATGAAGCGAAGCGAAACAAGTTTTGTTTCACATATTGAACAAGTCTGCAAAATCTGTGCTAATTATGTCATTTGCACCCTATTTAAAAGTATTAAAGATAAAACGAAATTAATTTTCACATATTTTATATTTTTTATATTCATATTTTGCAGAGATCAAAAGTTGTTTAGTTTGCAGAACAGATTTTTGCATCTAGAACAAAAGCTATTAAATTTTTTAAATTTTGTATTGGAAGTTTTGTATGAAATTTCACAATGCCTAAAAAGTATAATAAAATTTTGTTTAATTGTGTTCATAAGGTACCAATTGAGATGCGTTAATTTGGGAGGCATTGTGCTGTATGATGGATATGAAAGTGGCTTTGAATTTCGCACAGCTAAATCTACTGCAGCATATGAATTTGAACTATTGGCAATTGATGAACAAGAAAATAAATTGATTGTTGATAGAAAGAGTCTGATTGTTGAAGCGCAGCCTCAAGAAAGTAGGAAATATATTTTTTTATTTAAATAATGATTTAAGAGCCGTGACCCTTGGGAGGATCAAAATTGTTTAAAAACCTTTTTTTCTTTTCTGGTGCAATTTAGATACAGTACTGCTACGAAAAACTGTTTTTACGTGAAATTACGTGAAATTACGTAATTTTACGTAATTTTACGTAATTTCACGTAAAATTACGTAAAATTACCAAAGTAAAAAAAAGTAAATTTACCGGATTTTACGTAATTTTACGTAAAATTACCGGAAATGGCGGTTAAAGATTTCGAAAATTATTAACCAAAGAAAAATGCCATAATTATATAAATCATTTAAAAAAGGTTTTTATTAGTTTTTGTTTTCAATTAAATCTTTAAAAAAAATTTTAATAAAAATTAAGGTAATAAAAGGAGTTATAGAAAGAAATAGAGATTGGTCGAATCATTGAATTGTATTGAGATGTATCTAATTGAAAATTTTGTTTTTGCATTTTTGTTTATTGTTTATAATTAACTTTTTTTAAATTTGTACAAAATTTACTTTTTTTTACTTTTTTTTACTAAAAATTACAAAAATTTACCACTTTTAAATAAAATTTCACGTAAAATTACGTGAAAAAAAGTAATTTTTTTTTTTTTGAATTCAGGACCAAAAAATTTCAAAAAAGTCAAAAAATGTCAAAATTCTCAAAAAAAGTAGTATTTTTTGGAATTTTACTTTTTACGTAAAATTACGTAATTTCCGGTAATTTTACGTAAAATTACGTAAAATCCGGTAAATTTACTTTTTTTTACTTTGGTAATTTTCCGTAATTTTACGTGAAATTACGTAAAATTACGTAATTTCACGTAATTTCACGTAAAAACAGTTTTTCGTAGCAGTACTGTATGTTTAATGCATTTAAAAAAGATTCAGCTAAATATTTAGAAATTCCTTCTGAATCACCATAAATGATTATAATCTGAAAAATAAGAACGAAAAATGACAAAAAATGATTTTAAAAGTGAAAAAATAAATTTTTTGTATTAATAAATAAAAAATAAAAAAAGCAATTGGTATGTTCTATTGTGTTTTATAAAAATTTTAAATAAAATTTTGAAAATGCATTGAAAATGTGCGATGGTTAAGAATTTTTTTTTAAACGCTTAGATTAAAAATTATGCAATATAATTTTTAGATATTTCTTAAATTTCAAAAAAATTGGCAAAATGTTATTTATTGTCCATTTTTATATTTTTACATTTTTACATTTTTGAGAGAAGAAAAAAAAATCTCAAAATCAAAAAATCTAAAAAAATTTTCATTCAAGAAAAGTAATAATAAATTCGCAATTACTTAAAAAGGAGTTTTAGAAAAATTTAAATGTAAAAACCAAGGATAATTTTTTGAAAATCCCTTTTAATTAATTGCGAATTTATTATTACTTTTCTTGAATGAAAATTTTATTAGATTTTTTGATTTTGAGATTTTTTTTTCTTCTCTCAAAAATGTAAAAATGTAAAAATATAAAAATGTACAATAAATAACATTTTGCCAAAAAATTGCTTATGGCTAAAATTTGAAAAACCTCAATTTTGATCTCTTGGTCGCATTGCTTTTAAAAAATCTCGAGTTCAAATACATAATAGATTTTTAATCCTCTGATTAATTTGACATTAGTTCGATTTGATTCTCAATATTCTTTTAATTTAAATTTCATGAATCATATTTTTTCAATTAAATTTTTAAGTTTTTAGGTAAATTGTGATTGAGATACATTTAATAAGAAAAAAATAGCATATTCATTAATTTTTTTTATAAATTGTACTTTAATTAAATATTTTCTGCATCGTTTAAGTATTGAGTATTAAATTAAATCAAACCAACCTAAATATAAAAAAAAACTTTTGGCTAGTTAAATTATTGCCTTTTTCAACAAACAAAAGATCAAAAATTTTATTTAGAATTATTAAAAATCAAAACCAATTTTTTATATTTAAAATTTTAGCCATTAGCAATTTTTTTGAAATTCAAGAAATATCTAAAAATTATATTATATAATTTTTAATCTGAGCATTTTTACAAATAAAGCTTAATTTTTAATTAATTTGAATAAATTAATGATTTATTAGTATTAAAATTTCTTAAAAAATCATCTAAAACTAAATTATCTATCAGGGTTGTTAACATTCAAAAGAAGATTTGGAAGTCTTCCAAATTGTTGTTTTGAATTAGAATTTTCTCTTTTGAATAAAAATGTTTTGGAAATCTATAATTTCAAAATATTTTATTCAGAAACACTCCTTTTGAAAGATTCAAAATAAAACAAAACGGACAAATTTTGACACAAAATTATAAAGTTCAAAATTAAAATTTCAAAACTCTCTATTCTATTATCAGAATCTTAAGAATTATAAATATACAAACAAATATATTATTATTATATAATATATTTTCTTTTTTTCTTTAATTAATATAGAAAATTATTTTTCAAATTAAAAAAAAATCTAATTTCATCTTTTACTAAATGTTTTTTTATCTTTTAATATGTAAATAAAGTTGAAATGTCTTCAAATACTGAACCTATTCATTAGAATTTCACTATTTTTTAGAGTCATAAAAATTTATTGAATTAATAATTAATGAAAAATGATAAACAAAAATATGCACATGAATGCATTCAAAACGTTTGAATGAAACGACAATAATTTGTGTGTGTAGTATTTAAGTGTGAAAATATTTTTTTTTAATGTTTAAACGATTGTTTTACAATTTACTTATTTCAAAAAATTTGATTTAGTTTTTATAATCTCTTTCAATTAAAATAGTTCCTTTTGAAAACCAAAATAACTAAATTACAATTTTCAAAATAAGATTTCCTATCCTCTTCCAAATGTTATAATACAAAACATAAATTTCAATTTTTCTTTTAAAAGTTATAAAAGAAAAGAGAAAATATTATTCCAAAATTTAAAAAATTTGAATGTTAACAACCCTATTATCTATGTTTGAAACACTTTATTTAATTTCAATAGAGCCACATTGCTAAAATTTCTCCAAATATTTCTAAAATAAAATATATCTCAACCATCGCACATTTTCAATGCATTTTCAAAATTGTATTTAAAATTTTTGGGAGGAAGACAAAATGTAGAAAGACAAAATGTAGACATGACATAATATAGAAGGACATAATATAGACATGACATAATATAGAAAGACTAAAAATAGACATGACAAAATATAGAAGGACAAAATATAGAATAGTACTATATGTAAAAAAATGTAAAAAATTTAAATTATATTATTATAGTAATATATTTGAGACTTTTACTTTGTATTAATTAGTGACAGATTATAAAATTGAGAATATTGAAGCATTTTTAGAAGGTTTAGGAAATAATTTCCTAATTGACAAAGAAAAAAATTGAAATAAAATTAATTAGACTATTTTTTTTTCTACATTTTTTTTCTACATTTTTTTTTTCTACATTTTTTTTTCCAGGTAAATTCTATATTATCCAATAAAAAATCGTTTTCTACGTTTTGTCTTTCTATATTTTGTCATACTGCCAAAATTTTTATAAAACACAATAGAGCATACCAATTTTACTTTTATATTTTTATTTTGATAAATGTTTTTGGTAAAAGATTCTAATTTCAAATTTATGAGCTTCCATCATAATTTATTACAATCTTAATTACCTGTTTTAACCGTTTTATATATTTCATGCATTTTTCTTATGTTAAGAGTTTTTGGAATTCATTAATTTTTGCAGAAACTTCTGACTCTGTTTTACAGTCCAATTTTCTTAAAAAGACTTTAATCTCATTCCAAACCATTTCAATAGAGCTCAGATCATGTGAACGAATCTTTTTAATTGTTAATAAATTTAACCTTTTTTTGTTAATTTTTTTGAAGAGTTGGTCACAAGTATTTTTTAAATCAGTTTAATCTCTGGATTAAAATCCTTTTTAAATCTAATTCTTAATTTATGTTTAGAATCACTCAAAAGCGATTTTCCATTAGTGAACATAGAAAAATTGGGAAATGAATCAATTGTACTTGACATTAACTGGGAAGACTTTGAACCAAATATATATGGATTGAAACCCCAAACCTTCGAGTTGAGTGTTAACGACAAGCCGTTATACACGGGCCAATCACGTCAGTTCAAACAAACACTCTCAATGGATGCTTGTAACCGATTGTTAAATGAAAGCAACAGTGTTCAAATTCGTCTCAAATCCACTTTGAACAAAAGCATCTATTTGGCTCAGCCTGTAACGATTCCATTCACATGCTCTAGCACAAAGCAGGCAAACAAAAGCTTGTTGTTTATTTTTTTAGCAGTGGCAATCCTGTTGTTTACATTCACAAGTAATTCCTTAATATTAGACTTGCGCACATCTAAGACCTCTAATCCATTTTAAGTATTCGCAGCTAGCATCTGGTGTGTAAACAAATATCGCTGTTCTAGTGGCGAACAGTCGCTTAGCTCATCGACTCTGTCAATAAACAGCTCTTTACAGGTAGCTTTAGAAAATAATTAATTCAATTATTCTATTTTTATTTGTAAATAGAATTTATTTATGCAAGCGAACAATTCATTTTTGAGTCTGACATCAAATTCAATTAATCATAATCCAGTATTAGAAAAGTCGACAATCTAGTGTAAATATGTTTCAAAATTCGGTTTCCATTACAACCAAGTTTTTACTTTTAATTTTCGATTTTATCTAATAAAAGCAATCATTTTTTTTAATACTAAATCTAATAAAACTAGTTCACATACGAATTTTTTATTTTATTATTAATTGACTGTTAAAAAAAAATATTTTTTTTTTTTTTTTTTTTTTTTTTTTAAATTGTTTATTTAAATTTGAAATGGCTCTGAGTAATAAAACTCCTTCTGCCATTAGAAGTAAAAAAAAAAAGAAAATAGAATTTTAAAATGAATAAAGTAAACATAAAAATTTTTTTTGAAAAATAAAGTACAAAAAAGAATGAATTAGTAAATTACTGGAAAAGCGTTAGCAAGGTTTTTTTTTTTTTTTTTTTTTTTTTTTACAATTTATAATGAAAGATTAAAAATCAGAGAGAATAAACCCTTATCATTTAACCATTCACTGAATTCATTCCATATTTTACATAATGGTGTTTTTTTCTTACAGGATCTTGAGCTGTTAACAAAAGCACTGGCATATTCTTTGATTAATTCAATAGTAAGTGTATTTTTGACAATAACACTATTTTTGAGATATTTAATAAATAGTTTATTTAAACGAACTTCAATGTTATCAAGCTTTATGTCATCTAGGAAATTTATCAGGAGGTCCGATGGAGTATAAAAAAAATATAACATAACCAGTGTTTTAATATGCATTTTAATTTATGTTTTGACTATGGACTATATTCGGTGATGTACTATAGCAAATTATTTCACTAGTAAAGCTTCGAAATGAAATCTGGAATTACTGTTGAAAGCCGACTGAAATCTTCAAAAACTCGGTTAACTAAATAAAAATTTAAAATAATTAAAACAATTAATTATTTCATATTTATTTAGTTAACTTAATTTATATAACTGTTAAACATGATAATAAAGGCAAATTGAAGTTTGAGATCAAGATCAAAAGATCAAAATATAAATTGTAATATTTTTTTTAATGATAGAGAAAAAATAAATTTTTTCCAGATAAATTACTTGACATGCCATGTCAAGTTTATTTTCATATTTAAAATTTTAAAATGTCCCTTTTTATTGAACTTTAATAAGTTTAAATATTTTAATTGATTTTAATGAAAACTTTCTTTTAAATGTAAAGATGTAATTTCAAGATTAAAAAGAATAAATAAAATTTTAATAAATTTTAACCTTGAAGTTATTTTTAGAAAAGTTAATAAGAAAAACTCTTATTACCTTGTAATTTTCATATATATATATTAATTATGATTTTAAATAATAAAATAACTAAAATTCAAATAAAATCTTAGAAAGAAAATTATATCTTAATTTACTTTCCGGAATAAGATATTGAAAAGTATCTTTTAGTTCAATTGTATAGGTGACTGAAAAGTATCCTATTATTAAAGAATCCTATTGCTTCGTTCTTTGAGGCCCTAGGGACTAGGCGAAAGACTTGGTCATAAGCTGACCAACTCAAGCACGGAGTAGTCTAGTTTTTCCGTATATTGAAAAGTAAACAAAAAAAGGCATTGAGAAGTGTCATAGGGACCCCTCTCAATCAAATCAATAACCGAAGATCGATCAAAACCACTCAACCGTGACGGCTCAGAAACTCACGTGAAGCGTTACACAAAGACTAGAAAATTTAATGTTGTAAAATTTATAATTTATTTAAGTGGAAAAATGAAATTAATTTTGTTTGAATGAATGGATACAAAAGTTATTAAGTTGAGAATTAACTTAACCTGAACTATTTAAAATATTGATTGTTTTTGTTAAATGAAATAGAGATCCATCATTTTGATGTTAATTTGATAATGAACCATTATTAGACATAACATGTCTAGTAATGTTTAGTATTTATTTCTTAAAAATTATCAAAATCAATTGATTAATTAAGTTTAAAATTTTAAATGATCGTTTTGATCTTAAAATTTGATCTGAAACTTCAATTTTCCATAATAAAAGTAGCGTTATAAATAAAAAAACTGAAAGAATCAAGCAAGGTTGTATTCAATCAGCATATGGCACAAATTTAGAATGTCTAGCAAAGTAAAATTTTTGATCAAATTTCAAGCGCTCAATTTTGCTCAAAAATTTTTTTAATTTTTAATTTTTTTAAAATTTCTAAGCTTTATTTGTAAACTTTTGAAAAAGGATTTTAATTTCTAAAAATGCACTGAAAATTAATTGCGCATTTAAAAATATTCGAGCAAAATTGAGCGCTTGAAATTTGATCAAAAACTTTAATTTGCTGAATATTTTAGCCTTTAGAATGGTGATTGTGAATATGCAAGTAATTTTGTTGAACAGAAATGGAGAATTGTTGAAAAATAAGCTTCTACTCTCTTTATGGACTGAGATGCAAGCAAAAAATGCCAAACCCAGACTTGTTTCCTTTTTGTACAAACAGTTTCAGCAATCTTTGTTTAGATATCATCTTGATTTGATATTAATTTCGGAAAGGAAATTATGTCATGATTTTTCGATATGTAGAAGTGACCATTTATTAATAAATTTATTATCATTTAACTTCTTTCTTTTTAATTATTTTGTGTTGTAACCGCGAACCATCAGATCCTAACAGATCCGGAAGTAAGGCTTCTTAACTTTAAGGTTTATAGCAATTTTAAAATTTAAAAAAATTCATTTACGCCAATTAACGTAAAATTACGTCTGACTACCCAAATCTTAAGCCGCTTTTTTTTGGACCCATTACTTAAAAAAATTACGACTTTTTTGAAATTTGAAATTGTATTAGTTCTTTTTTAAAAGAACAACTTCAAGGTTTATAATTACTTTTTGTTCATCTAAAAAACGACTTGACAAACAAAAATATAAATGGAAAAAACTTAAATAAACTTTGAATAATTTATGGTACATGAGTGTTCCAATATTTTAGACCATGATTCCAGATCCAAAGCTAATAAAATAAACATTGTCGGATTTTTTTTCACAATTTTGTTTTGATCATTAAAAATTTATTTCCAGAACTCTGAAATAATAGAATTGAAAATTTGTTATTTTTACTCAATTTAAAAGTTTGTTTTGACCTGGAATAATATAAATAAATTGAATTAAATATTTTTTTTGTTAATAAATAATTAAATCAAATATTAAATTGAAGTATATAATTTTAATTTTTTATATGTAAAAAATAAAGAAAAGTTCTATGTCTAAATATTAATTCGGAATGCTTAGGTTTTATAATTTTTTGCATTCCGATTTAAAATATTTCTAAATTTTTTTAAATAATAGCTAATATTGTCTTTATGAGTTAGATATTTTTTGATAAACTTTTTTGGTATATCTACTAAGGTAATCAATAACATTTAATTGTTACTTCAAACGATTAATTTTTTTCTTCTTTTAAAACTGATTAAAAAATGGTTAAGAAATTAATCGAAAAAAAAATTAGATACTAAGTCCATTGCTTTTTTTTTTTTCATTTTTATAACGTAGTTGTCATCAAATATATATAAAAAAAATTTAAATGTTCAATAAAATAAGAAATTAATTCTTATTAGTTTGTTATTTTTTTAATTTAAGCTTTAATATTAAAAAATAGAGTTTAACTTATTTTTTTTGTTCTAAGTGTTAATCAAAATTTCGATTATGTTCAAAATTTTAGATGAATAAAATAAAGTGAAAAAAATTTAGAAATGGAAAAATTCTCAATAAATTTTTAAATTTAAATTTTATCCACTCATTCACAATAATATTTTTATTAAAAAATTTAATTCGTGTAAGACAGTTTTTACATGTAGGCGGATTGTAATAAATAAAATTTAAGATGAACTATTTTTTCTATATTTTTCCATTAAAACTTTTCTAAGAAAATAATTCTCCTTTTTAATTAGATAATTATAAAGTTAATTTGTGTTATTTATCAATTTTTGCTATTCTATTATTCTAAAATAAGATAAAATCTTAATATTTTTTTAAAGTTTTAGCAATGAGAATAATATATATATTTTTTTTTGTGTTTCAATTTAATTTCGCTTTTTCTAAAAGTAAAATTTTAAAATTTTTTAAAAATTTTTCAAGTAAAAATTTAACTATTTAAGGTCACAGTGTTATTTACAAGAAGTATTCCAAAGTCCATTTAAATCAACAAGAAGGTTCGTTCAAAAAAAAATTATTTTGCTTCTTAAAATGCAATCTAATGGATAATTGTGACTTGGTTGTACTTAAAAAGCAACTTTATGAATGTTCACATCACAACATTGGAGACATAAAAGAACTTAATAGAGAAAGTGATTTTATCATTTACTCTAGAAACAAATTCAATTTCAATTCTTTGATTCATTACTGGCCTATTGAAAATGGAAATGGACATGATATGGTTGGCGATGCTGACATGGCTGCAAAAAATAATGTCATATTTATAGCAAACCGATTCAATAAGTCTAAATCTGCGACCAGATCGTTTCTCGGTGGATACTTTCAACTGAAACCTGATTTTTATGTAACTGGAAATTTTACTTTTATATCCTGGTTAAGAACAAGTAGAATACCTTTTTATGAATTTTATTTAATGAAGTTAGAATCTAGAACATTTAATAATGATATAAGCATTATTTTTAAAAAAGATAACTTCGACTTTTTTATAAATGATATTCGATTTAGATTTCCATATTCAACTGTCAATTTTACCCACAAATGGCATCACATTGTTTTCAGCATAAATTCACAAAATCTTTCTATGTTTTTAAACGGAGAAAATATAGATACATATCAAATAAGCTTTCAACCTGACCACATAAATAGAACCAACTGTTATATTGGATATAATTTTAGAGCAGACAAAGCATATTTTGATCTAGATGATTTAAAAATGTATAGCAGAAGTCTCAGTGAAAAAGAAATATTAGCTGATTTTTACAATTAAATTTAAAACTTTTGAACAAATTGTGAAAAACTAAAATATATATAAATTAAAAATTTTTTATTTATTTTTTATTTGCATTTTGGAAAAAAACTTTGAATGTCCATATCTTTTATAATAGTTAAACTTTTTTCAATCTGAAAAAAAAGTTCTTGATAGCTTGTTTTCTCAGCTTTCATTTGGTCAAATTTGCAGCCAAATTAATAAAAGATTGAGGGAGCTAGCAAATTTTGAGAGTCAAAATTTTATTTGTTTTTTACGCGCATTTCGCACAAAAGTTTGAATGCCCATAACTTTAATAATAATTAAACTTTTTGATCAAATTGTTACAAATGTTAATTATTTGATTCAAGGCTTATCAACATGATAGATTATCCTGTCTATAAAATATATATTAACACAACATTTATTCAAATTAAAATTTTTTATACAATAAAAAAACAATTGTATTAGTAGATAATTTCTTCATTAATCTCTTGATCACAAAGTTATTAATTAATCTCGTCTAAAAATATTCAAATTTTTTTTATCTTGAATGCGTTCGACATTGATTTTATTGGGTCCTACTAAAATACTGACCTCCATTTATTTTGCAAAGAAAAATATTTTTAAAAGTCTTAATGCATCATTTAGTTTGAATTTTACTCTATTTTTTGAAAATTAAACTAGTTTTTCTCCAAAATTTTTATTTTTTGTGAAAATTGAATATTTTTTATATTTTGAAAAAATCTGACCCCCTACTGACCCCCTACTGACCCCCATTTTTCTTGAAGAAAATTTAACGAGCTTTCTAAAAATGTGCCTAGTTTTTCTCCAGGAAGTATAGTTTTTGAGATATTTTGATTATAACAATAGACCTAAGTTATTTTGTAATCGGATTTTAAAATTTTTAATACGATATACCATTCGATCAAGAATTTTCTAAGCTTTTTGACTGTTATGTTTGTTTTCTTAATTTCAATATTATTTTCTGCGAAAAAACTATAATCTATTTTTAAAGGATGATCAAAACGAAGAATGGAGAAAAATGGTTTTGAACATTTCTATTCAAGATTAATAAATTTCTCTGTGATTAAAAGATCAATGCTGAAATTTTCAATTACATTTATTTAATTTATTTAATATCATTTTATTTTATTTTACTGTTCCACATAAAAGATTAATTCACAAGCTTGAATGTTATGGTTTTGATAGCTCAATCATTGAATGGATAAAAGCGTTCTTGTTTAAAGAAAACAAAGAGTTGTATTGGGTGGAACAGTTTCCGAATTGATAAACGCAGGTAGTGGAGTACCACAGGGTTCAGTTTTAGGTCCAATTCTATTTATAATTTACATTAATGACCTCCCAAAGCTTTTAGACAATCTGTGTGAAATATTTGCGGATGATACTAAGTTGATGTCAATTGTAAGCAGCAATGATTCATGTTTAGCACTTGAAAATGATCTCGCCAAAATATCTACATGGACAGATGACTGGTTAGTAGTAGTAGTAGTAGTAGTTTTGACTGTAGCTGGCTAGCCAGCGAGTGTGCTGATAAGGCACACTAAGACAGCTGATGTGATTGATTGCTGCTCATCCAGCAATCAATGCCTGCTTTAAAGCTGTTAACATTGGGGGCTTCAACTAATTCATTTGGCAGCGAGTTCCATATGTTAGCGGTTCTGTTGAAAAAAAAGTTATCTCTATGTTGGAGCCTCGATATTTCTTTGTGATATTTGAGGCAGTGACCTCTTCCTTGGTTTTTTGTGACATTAAAATTGTTGCTTTTTTCAACCGATTCTATTCCATGCATGAACTTGTATAATTGAATTAGATCACCTCTTTTTCTTCTTTCCACCAGATTTGGAATGTTCAAAGCCTTCAATCTGCTTTCATACGGTTTGTTTCTAATTGACGAAACAAATTTCGTAGCTCTGCGTTGAATCCTTTCAACATTCTCACAGTCAGACTTAAGAATTGGAGACCATACAGGCACCGCAAATTCCAAAAGAGGACGAACAAAAGTTAAATACAAAGATCTTAATAACTTACAATCAAAACGAGCGAATGACTTCCTGATGCGACCTAACATTTGATTTGCTTTGTTTGTAGCCTCTATCACTTGTTTTTTCCATTTAAGATTTGTATTGAAAATAACTCCAAGATCTCTTTCGGTTTCTGACGTTGCTAATAGCTTACCGTTAATAAAATAAGGAAATTTTTTTTTTTTATGACCATAATGCATAACCACACATTTTGATGTGTTGAAGAGAAGTAGCCAATCTTCAGTCCACTTGAGAATTAAATCTAAATCTGATTGTAGTTTCGCGGCGCTTATTTCTAATACCGTTTGCGAGAAAATTTTAGTATCATCTGCATACAATTTCACAACATTCTCTATTCCTTTAGGTAGATCATTGATATACAAAACGAACAATAGTGGACCAATCACTGACCCTTGTGGTACACCGCTAAAAATCTCAACCCAATCCGACAAAATTTCAGCTTGAATAACTCGTTGTCTTCTATTTTTCAAGAAAGCTTCAATCCATTTTAGTGTCAGACCATCAAAGCCATACGCTTTCAATTTAGCTATTAGTCGTCTGTGCGGAACAGTATCAAATGCTTTCGCAAAATCTAGCAGAATCACATCAACAGGAATACTTTTGTCTAGGCTCATTGAGATGAAATCTAGCGTTTCCAGAAGATTAGATGTACATGACTTTTTCTTAACAAATCCATGCTGTTCTTTAGATATAATATTATTCTTATAAAGATAGTCTTCCATTTTGGTTCTTATTATGCTTTCCATAATTTTGCAAGGAATTGAAGTTAAAGACACAGGACGATAATTGCTTGCCGTTGATTTATCACCTTTTTTATACAATGAAGTAATATTTTCTGATCTGAATTGAATTGGAAGCTGACTATTCGATAATGATTCTCTGAAAATCAAAGTTAAAGGAACAGTAAAGGCTTCTGCACAGTTTTTTAGCAATAACGGATGAAGCTTGTCTACACCACATGATTTATTTTGATTCAGGTCTTGTAATTTTTTGAAAACAATTTCATAACTAATGTCATTTGGCTCTATGTCAATATATTCTGACCAGTTTTCATTAAATTCAACTTCAAAAGGAGGAAGCTCACCATCTTGTTCAATTACAAAAACATCTTGAAAACATTTATTAAGAAGATTTGATATCTCTTTCGGTTCTTGCGTTAATTCATTGTTTGACTTTTTTAATGCTTTGATAGATTCTTTGATAACTTGTTGATCATTTAGGTATTTGTACAATATTTTTGGATTCTTCTTAGCTTTTTCAACTAAATTCTGTTCATAAGTTAGTCTGGCTCTTTTTATTTCTGATGAGACTAATTTACATATACGCTTGTAATCACTATATAGATTCATATCCTTCCATTTAGATGCACAGTTCCTATATCTAAGATTCTTTTTATCTCTAATTAAGACCTTGAGTTCATTTTTTATCCAAGGTTTTGAGATACTTTTCTTTTTAGAGCCATCCGTCACTGGAATGAATCGATTACTAGCTTCGCTGACATAGAAAATTAACTCATTGTACATTTCCTGAATATTTAAATTCTCAAATAGGTGCACCCAATCAATATTTGATAGAAAATGAGAAATTTTTCCAAAGTCAGATTTATTATAAATAAATTTTTTACAGGTATATGATTCCTTACTAACCTTGTTTTTGAGAACAAAATTGAAAAAGATAACCAGATTTCTTTTATTAATGTTGCCAAGAACAAATTTTGTATCGATTGCATACACACTGCCAGGCTGAGTCGTAAAAATCAAATCCAAAGTGTTGACAGCTTTTTCGTTTGACATCTGAAAAGTTGGGATATTTACATGCTGATATAGAAAAGTATCGCTTAGTGTCTCTCTGAATTTATGTTCGAGTCCATTTTCGTTTAAGATTTCTGACACATAGCCATTTGACCAGATGATTGATGGAAAGTTTAAGTCACCCATTATTAGAAGATCCTTATAACCTCTCTCGTCCACATAGTCTTTAGCTTGTTTGAAGACTAAATCGAAATCATTCATATCAACAAAATCGTTTGGCCTATAAAGACAGCCAACTAAATATTTTTCACAGTTAAAATTAACTACTCCCCAAATTTGTTCTATTTTACTTAAATTAAAACCTGCATCATTTAATTCAAATGAGTCGATTTTTTCATCAATGTAGAGACATACACCACCGCCTCTGCGTCCATCACTTCTGTCCTTTCTGTACAAATTGTATCCTTTAACGTTCGTAATTGAGATGCTCTTGAACCAAGTTTCACTAACTGCTACAATTTGTCGGCTATATGTTTCAATAACAACACTGAATTCATCTAGTTTATTGTCCAAAGAAGTAGCATTTAAATACATACATTTTAAAGATTCGAGACTATCTACACGTGATGGCGCTTCTGATGAACGATTATTGCTTCTTGAATTTGACGATCTGATTTCCACGGATGCCATATCGAAAGGGCGAGTCTTGTGAAAGACCATTATTTGCTTCATTTCTTTGTTTTCTCAATTCATAGTCTAAAGCTCTTTCGGTTTCAGTCAAATCTGGACTAAGATAAACAGATTTGAAAATATTTGAATCTCTCAACTTTTTCGCTGCTAGTAGTAGTGGATTTCTGTTTGCTTCTTCTTTGAGTTCTACTAGAATTGGTCCTGGTTTACTTTGGTCTTTAGATCTCAAACGTCTCGAATACGCTGGCTTGATATCACTTTTTCCAATAGTGGATAGAATTTCATTGATTTTTGCTTCATCTTCTGCTTTCTTGTCTGCTAAAATCTCTTTCTTTGATTCTGGCACACCATAAATAATCACATTTCTTTTTCTTCTATTTCTTTCATTCATTTCGCTAATGATTGCATTTTCTATAGCTATTTGATCCGCTGGTTTTTTAGCATTTTTTGTTCCTTGTTTTACCGTTTGAATCCACTTGCTACTGTTGTTGGATGAGTTTGCTGTTTTATTTGCTGCTGACAATTCAGATTTCAGTTTATTTATTTCAATGTCTTTCTCCTTTTCTCTTTCTTCTAGAAGTTTCACATGATTTGAAAGCTCCAGGACGAATTTCGAAATATTACCACACCATTCATGCAAAGTTTTCGAGTGCCCAGATACGACACCTTGTCCAAACGTTGGCCAGTTTGTTTCAAGCAAAAAATTTGAGTCCATTTGACAAAACTGCGCGCTTTTTATTTTGGTTCACTTGTGCTTTTCCTTTCCTGACTTTTGGCTTACGTGTGCTTTTTTAATTTAAAACTTTTTTTCTTTTTTTTTTTCTTTTTAAATTATCAAGCTTAATTGGTTAATCAAGCTAAATGATGAGAAATGCAAAGTAATGCACTGTTGAGCTAATAATCCAAATTTCAATTTTATAATTAATGAAACTTGTCTAATGAAGACAGAAATATAACGAGATCTAGGAATAGTCATTACGAACAATTTAAAATGGTCCAACCAAGTTAATGCAGCTGCTAATAGAGCTTATTATATTTTGGGCTCAATAAGAAGAACAATTAATTTTCAAAATAAGGAAACAGTAACCAGTAATATAAAGCTTTTGTTAGGCCTCATCTAGAGTATGGAGTACAAGTATGGAGTCCTCATCTTAAGAAAGATATAAAAGTATTAGAGTCAGTTCAAAGGAGAGCTACCAAACTGGTTCCAGAATTAAAAAAATTGAACTACAATGACAGATTGGCTGCACTGAACTTGACTACTTTAGAAACAAGAAGAATAAGAGGAGATTTGATTGAAATGTTTAAAATTGTTAAAAGATTAGAAAAAATTGACTGGCATACTCCCTTAGTCTTCAAGAACAACCAAGAAAGTGTATATCGTCCTGCTCCTAGACAACATGAATTTATAATGGAGAAGCAATAGCTAGAAAAATGTGAACAAAGATATAATTTTTTCAGTAATAAAGTTGTAAATGTTTGGAATCAATTAGATGAAGAAATTATAAACTCAAATACGGTAAATGAATTTAAAAAAAAAATTGATAAAACGAATTTTAACAAGCTATTATGATGAGGCTAATCCCTCATTTCATTTGCCTAGCACATCAAAGCTTTTATTATTATTATTATTTTAAGGATTTTTTTGTCAAATTTGAATTATTTTACTTGTTAAATTTTTTTAATTAGTTAACTATGTAATCAAAACTTTATTCAAATTTTAAAAAGCCATAATGCAATATGAAAAAAAAATCATCCGTGATATTTTGGAAAAATCGATTGCTGAACGATTTTTCAGTATCCCATTCCCTATTAAATGCTTTTCCATTATAAATTATTTGATAATTCTGCATTTAAACGCCGATTTTTTTAAAAATAATGATACAGTGGTGATTTGATAACAGTATTCTACGAAAAATTACGTTAAATACCGTAAATTAGCCAGAATTTACCATATTTTACGTAAATTAGCGTAAAATCCGAAAAGTGAAAAAGAGGCATTTTAAGAAAATTACGTAAATTTTCAGGATTATGAGATACTTTTGGTAAAATTTGGTAAAATTCAAAACGGCCAATTCAAAATTCTTGAAAGGATGTCTTTTTTTTTCCGAAATTCGAAAATTTAAGAAAGTTTTTTTTATAACGATCTTTAAAATGACCATGATCTTAAAAATAAAAATGACTTAAAAATTTTTTATAACGATCTTAAGAATTTTTCCAACTTACAGGAAAGCGGACCCTAGGACCAAATTTAAATATGATTTAAGCAAAATTAAAAACCTTACTTTCTCCCCATACAATTCGTTGGAATTATTCTTTGATACTTTTGATGCACCAGCACGCATTACTACAAACATGGCGTTTACCTAGACACTGGAAATGTTAAAAGGAAAAAGAGCAATAGCAAGAAACCTCACTCACCGGATGTCGAAAAAGCAGCATATGTCATGATCCAGCAGTTGATAAACCATAGCATCCTTGTCCCGGACAAAAAGTCACCTTTCCTTGCCAACGAAAATGTAGTCCCAAAACCTGATGGCACACCAAGGTTGATAATTGACTACTCTCATTTGAGAAAGGTTATCAAGGCACCAAAACAGTACTTACCTTCTGTATATGAGATATTTAACAAGCATAAATACTTGGCCAAGAAGTATTTCATCAAGTTGGATTTAGTGAACGCTTTCTACAACATACCACTTCATCAAGATACAGATCATGTCACTATGATCAGATTCAACAGACAATTTTATAAGTTCACCAGACTTCCGATGGGGATTCAAAGCGCCCCATACCACTGTCTTTAGATTGTCACTGTAGTTGCAGATTGAATTCGTAAAAAAGGATTCAATTGTTAGGTCCACATGGACGATATACTGATTACATCGGACAAAAGATGTAAATTTAAAACCTCTGGAAATAAATTAAGATCAAGACTGAACTCAACTTCACCTAATTTGAGATATGTTCACTTAATTCTAATCGAGTTCAGCTTTACTTAAACAAAAAAATTAGATACCAGAGAACAAGAATTGTTCGCATAATAGGTTTACTATGGTTACCTAACCGACAAGATCGAGTTTTTCAACGATTTAATATTAATTTAAATCTAAATGAATAATATGTCCTTTTTTTTCATTTTATTTATTTTTTATGTTCATATATTTTTATTCTGAAGAAGCATTAGCTCGGTACAACTAAACAATTAAGTAGATAAATTATTTAAAAGATAAACAAAAAGAATTTTCGATATTTTTTTTAAATTTTCAAAAAAGAATTAAACCCATTCAATTTCATAAAAGAGTTAAATTTCAAATATGAAAATGCTTGCAATATTAACTTAAAATATTTTTTTTTTTGAAATTGAAAGAAATATTTGAAACATCGCACCTTTTCAATGTTATTTGAGCATTGGATACATTTTGAAATTCAAACAAAAAAACTTAAACCAAATACAAATGCAAATAAATTTAAGATTTAAAATATTGTTGCTACAAAAATTAAATATTAATAAATATAAAAAAACAAATCGCGGAATATTTGAAAAAAAAATTTCCAACATCGTTAAATCTTCATATGAATATGGTAAATTGCACCATGTGCAATATGGATAACCATAGAATGCTGGTAAGATACCCGAAATGCGTTTGTTCAAAATATTGCCAAACAGAATACAAAATAATTGTACTGAGGCATCAAAAAAGCGCATCTTTTTGGAATTAACATCCATTAACATCCATTTTTTTTTTTAAATTATTTATTTTATTGTTTTTCATTGGAAACGAGCCAATCAATTTTTTTTTGTTCATGTGATGAACAAACAGGTGCATTTGGCGAGAGGTATTTTGCGGTCATGTTTTGACCGTATTTTTGAAAACCCGTATGATAAGGATTGTCAAAAATACCGTCACTTTTTGATCAACGGTCATTAGTCCGGCCAAAAATTTCGAAATGCCATTTTTAGCCATTTTTTTTTCATGGAAATTGTTTTAAAAATTTTCTCAAAAGGTATTGAGGAATGGCCTATATTTTTCTTTTTGATTGCAAAATTAATTTTTATCAAAAAGAGGAATACAGGATTTGCATCGAAAATTTGCCCCTGTTTAATTTTTGATTAGATCTATCAATTTTTTTTTATTCTTATAAATAAAGATGCCTTGTTAAAACTTTATTCGGAATATTTAAAATATTTTTCAAGTTTTGTTCCAGAGTTTACCAATTTGGAGAATTAAAAAATTTAATTGACAAATCTAACATAGCAGTATTTTTTAATATCAACGTATAAAGAAACTAAACACATATTTTTTATACACTACAGTAGTTTCCAGATCATTGAAAAAGTTTTTAGGAATTTAGTATTTAATAATTAGTATAATTCTATTTTTAATTATCTACAATTACATCAGATCTCAAGCTTTACTTTTACGATTCATTCTTTATTTTCCAACGCTTTATGATTCATTTTTATTTTTGCTATTCTTTTTCGATTCATTACTTAATTTTTTTATATAATTCTAATTTTCTTTGAAATAAATATTCTTAAAATTATTACCACAATATCATTTAGTTTTTGTATGTCTAGAAGTATACTGTGAAATAAATACCTTGTGTGAATGAATTTTTTTCAAATTAAAGAAAAATTAAGCTTTAATTTTAAGTGAAAGTTTGATGATCCTCAAGATTTGAATAATAATTAAAAAACAGATTTGTCCAAATTCAGCAAAAAAATCTGGAAAAAATCTGAAAAAGCCTGACACAACTAATGACTGACAAAACTACTTTATTTTGGCGGTAAACTCCTAGGTTACTAACACAAGATTGATTTTATTTTGATTTTTAGGCATTTTTCACGAAATTTTATTTTTACTTAGTTAAGTTTTTAGTAAAATTTAGAAAAAAAATATTAATAGAATATTAATATATAAATTTGTTTAAAATCACATGATTTTAAGAGATTTTTTAAGAAAAATAAAGCAATAAAGTAAAACGATAAATAAAAGTGAAACCATAGATTTGTTCAGAATTTTGTCTAGATTAAAAAATAAAAAAAAATTGGGATCATAATTGATCCCTCGGAGGAGATACGATTACAAGAAAAAAACACATTTTTTTCCTTTTTTTTAGCCAGAAAAAACCGCCACATCCTTTTTTTATTTTTCTAAATTACATTAGCATGTAGAGAATTCTATGCTCTTTCAGAATAAATGTACTTTGAGATTTTGAGTCTTAAAGAACAACAATTTTTAAAGGGTTTGCTATTTTTGGAACCCTGGGTGAAAAAAATTTTTTATAGGGTTTTTGAGGGGGTAAATTACGAATTTTGAGTCAAAAATGTGGAATTCAGACAGCACTAAAGTTTTGAATTTCGTGATTTTTACGAAAATTTCGAATAAATACTTAAAATTACCTAATTCCAAAGTATCAAATCAGCACTGTATTTTGCGGACTTTTTTGAGATCAAAATATTTATTTTGTAAAGATTAGTTGTGCAAATGATAAATTTTATTTTTTTTTGTTTATTGTATCCAGCCAAAGGCTTATGCTAAAACACATGGTTTTTATTAAAACACGGACCGCGGTCGGATGGTTTAAGAGAATTACTTTAGCATTGTTGCAAAAAAAGAAAAATGCATCTAGCTCTTATTTTTAAAAGCTGAAAAACTATAAATATTTTTTTTTGGTAAAATTCTTCAATTTAAAGAATTGATACATAGAACACACCGTTTTTTAGATAATTAAAATCTCCACATTCTAACATTAAAAATATAAATTTGTTTTAGAACTCTCGTTAAAAAATTAAATTTACTTTTAATTTCAAAAAAGCTAATTGTTTATTTAATTTAAAAAACAGCTTGAAGAATTTAAATCGATAAAAATGATCAGATCAAAAGTAGTTGTACTTGTTCTGGCCAAAAAACTTCTTCAATGATCATATTATAGTGTTGTCCAGTAGGCTATATCTTGCCACGTTCCTTTACAAACTAATTGTTTACCAATAGATTAAAAACATAAATAAAGAATAATTTTTTCTGTAAAAAAAAATAAAGAATAATTTTTCTATATACAAAAAAATTAGCTTAAAAAAATAGCTTTTAAAAATTGATATAGCTTCAAAAAAATGCACGTTTTTTTGGGTCTTGCTGTATATGTGATCTGGCGGGTCACATAATATGTAACCAATCTTATTTGTTTAAATTTTTTTTTTTTTTTTTTTTTTTTTTTTTTTCAATGTGTTCAAAGCAGACATTAGTCTTTCATGCGAACATGGTGAACACACTCATTTATTAAAAACAAAAATTAAAAATTAAATAAATTGTAAGTATAAATCAAACTGTTTTAATTTATAAATTTAAATATAAATAAATAGTACAAATAGAATAAGAAGAAAGAAAAGGAGAGATAAAGGTGATTTGACATTATTTTAGGTTATTATTTTTTTTGTATTTTACATAATTAAGAAAATTATAGATGTAATCTATGTCAAATTTGGGAAACATTTTAATGAACTCAATAAAGTGTAGATTTACATTATTAATTTTCCTTTGTCTAAAAAGAGATAGATTTAAATCTAGATCTTTCAGTGTGAAAGAGTTGATGAATTTAGAAAAAAAGAAGGAAAATGTTAATTCACCAAAAGAATTAAACCCTAGACTTCCTGGAGTATAAAATTTACTGCTGTTTCTTAAATTATATGGTTTGTTAAGTGATTCGTTCACAATAAGTTGAGTTTTAAGTGGAAGAGGCGATTCTGGGTTCTTTAAAATCTTATAAGAAAAACAGCAAAGCTTAATTATCAGCCTATGTTGAAATCCGTAAAGACCTAGAATTTCAAGATTATTATTTATTGTATTGAAATCATTAGGATAATTAACTTGGGCTTTGAAGTGAATCAATTTGAATAGCGAAATATAATATGAATTGGATAGAGATTGAATAGCTGGTTTGGAGAAATAGATGGTAAGTGATAAACAATAATCAAAGTGGGGCAAGATGAACGTTTTAAAAAATTGTATTTTTACAGGTTTTGAAAGAAAGAATAATTGCTTAATAGAGTTTAGCTTTTTATTAATAGTAGCTTTTAGAGTGTTAACGTGACTAGTAAAGTTTAATTTATTATCTATTATAACACCTAAAAGCTTGAATTCAGGTACAACCTCGATTTCGAATGATCTAAAAGAAAAAGATGATGGTATTACTATGTTTTTTTTGTTATGGATAATCATTATTTTAGTTTTATCCCAGTTGATATCGAGACGATTAAACGAGCACCATTTGTACACTAGTTCTAAGCAATTTTTGAATTTGTCTATTAAATCCTTTAAATTTGAACTACAGAAATTGATAGTGGTATCATCAGCAAATATTTTACAATTTATGCCGTGATTTTTAAGAAAGAAAGCTAGGTCATTTATGAAAATTAAAAAGAAAAGAGGACCTAACACACTGCCCTGTGGAACTCCAAGGTCTATTTTTGAAAATTCAGAAAGAGTGCCACCGAAGGAAACCGCTTGTTTTCTTCCAGAGAAATAATTTTTGATAAGATCAAGAGCGTTTTCACTAAAACCAATTCTCTTTAATTTGCAAAGTAAGAGATTTGGGTCTACCAAGTCAAAAGCCTTGCGAAAGTCAATAAACAAGAGCAGTGTAATATATCTTTTGTTACGTGATGCGTTTATTTCTGTAATAAGTTCATGCAAGGCCGTTTCACAGGAGTGATCTTCGCGGAATCCATACTGGCATGGAAAAAGAATTTTATTTGTGTTCAAGTATAGAGATATTTGTGATGCTATAATCTTTTCAAAAATTTTTGATATTACAGGTAGAACGGAAATACCTCTGTAGTTGTTGATGATTTCAATTGGACCTTTATTTTTGTATATAGCTGTTACTATTGCGCATTTCCATTCATCAGGCACTCTGCAATTAGTGATACAGTCATTGATAAGTTCAGTTAACACTGGACCAAGAATTACTGCTGAATTTTTAAATATTTTGACTGAAATGTCTGAGATTCCAGGACCATTGTTGGGGTTCAAATTGCTAATCAATTTAACAACAGAATCGACCGATATTAAATGAAAATCAAAAGTTTTTTCTTTTAATTTACTAAAGGGACACATGTTAGAAAGTTCATTAAATGTTTCATTTATTGAAGTTGTACAGGTCAATAAATCAGATACTGAATTTGATTTAATATCGGTGAAAAAATGATTTAATAGCTTGCTAATTTCTGAGGTCTCAGATGCGGAGTTATTACCATTTATAATGAAGTTCTGAATGATACTGTTTTGCTTGTCAGACTTTAATTTTATTGTTGATCTATAGAATTCATAAAATTTTTTGGAATTTTGAAAATCATTTAATTTTTTATCTTTGAAATAAAGGATTAATTTTTGTTCAGTCAAAGTTTTTATTCGTTTCTTTGCTTCTACATATGATAAATAATAAGAGCGATCATGTGTGTTTTTCCAATACTTATAAAAACCATCCCGTGTTTTAGAAAGAGAATTAATTTCATTATCTGACCATGGGCTGAAAGAATTTTTATTATCTATTTTAACTTTTTTAATTGGTGCTATTGAATCTACTATACTTAAAATTGAGTTCTTTAGGAAGTTCCATTTATCATTAGGTAGATCAAATGAAGATAAAGAAATAAAAGATTGAGATTTGAAGTCATGATGAGAGATTTTCTCTGAGATTTTATAAAGATTATTCTCAGAAAGACTTCTAACAGATCTGTAAACGGAGTTGCTTTTTATTGAGGAAATATTTAGTGTGATAACTAACATTCTATGATCACTTATAGAATTATCAATGGATGAAGTCGATTTTATTAGATTTTGGTTATGCAGTACGAGATCTATTTGAGAAACACTTGTTATGAATTTATTTTCTTTCTGAAAAAATTTGGTTGTGACTCTAGTTGGACCTAAAACGAAGTTTTTAAGTCCATAACTTGAAAGAAAACTTTTTAAGATTTCATTTTTCTTTAAAGAATCTATATTAAAATCTCCAATAAGAAAAAGGGGATCTTCGATGTTTATGGTTAAGAGGAAATTTCCAATTTTATCTAGATAATCACTATCATTAATATATCTGTTTGGAGCTTTATAGCATGAGAGAAAATTAAAGCATGTTTTTTTTAAGTAAATTTGCAGATAAATACCTTCAATTGATGGTAAAATTTTTGTTTTCCTTATAGAGTATTCGTATCGAACATAGACGAGAACACCTCCACCTTCTTCATTTTCTCTATCGAAACGTATGATATTGTAGAAAGAATGCTTAAGAGAGGATAAAGGATGGATAAAATCATTAAGAAATGTTTCATTGAGCATCACTATATCAAAAATTCTTAAGTTAAGGACTGAGAATATTTGGTCTTTTTTATTAAAAAATCTGTTAACATTGAAATGGAGAATAGAAAAATTACCTGTCGCTTTAGTTACTTCTATAACATCGTTAACAAAGTCGGAACTAATTAATCTTGATGATAGATTTAATTTTTCTGTATCTAGTCATAAAGAACATGGGGTAGTAAATAAATTATCGATTCCTTTAATAGAGAGAAGACTTTTAGAGATAATTTCATGAAAAATTAGCTTACGAAAGGCATCTACTTGATCCTGTTTAAAGGTCAATTGGGCACTATGGATAAAATATCGAAAAAAAAGACAAATGAAAATACCACAGTCATAGAGGTTTGTCTGAATTGGAAAAGAAACATTAGAGTAACACCAGTTATCTATGATCAGGTAAAGATCCTTAAGTATTAATGTTAAAAATTTGTTTACCTCCTGATAATAAGTGTTGCTGTTTATTCCTAGAGAGTCAAATAAGATTATTGTTGATTTTGAGAAATCCAGAATTATTAGTCGCCAGTGATTCATAAAACAAGTTGGAATTATAATAAAGTTGTATTTACTTACTTTATTGAGCTTTAGTCTGCAATTTCCATTTTTGACATATAAAGAAAAAAGAGATGCTGAGAATGAGAAAAAAAATTTTTCAGAAGTAGAAAGAGAAATAATAAGATTAAAATAAAAATCAATTATGTTGTCGTTTACCCATTTTGTTTCATTAAGCGATGACAAATCGTGGAACGTCAAAATAGTGTCGAATCCTGTCACTGCCAAACCATAGTCATGCTCCCAATTTGCTTTTGGTTCCAAATTATCACTCTGATCAATTATACAAATACCACTGACATTGCGGGCATTTGGGATTGTGTGCTCAGATTTTTTGGTTGGGTTCAGGCTGATCAACGACTCACTAGGAGGTCTTCTTGAGACACTTGAGTCAATTATTCAGATTAGAGGCTGATTCGGCAAATTGTAGTGCGTTTGTGTTTTCTTTGAAGTTTGTTTGTTTTTTCGAACTTGGATTTGGTTGTGGTAGTGAATGCATGTGTGGCTGTGAGTAAGGTTGTTGCCTTTGTCCAAGGTTTGTTGGCTTGAGATATTTTTGTTGCTATATTATTCTTTTTGTATGTCTATCGATCCGTACAATGTTACTGAACCTGTCGCCCCAATAAAACTCTTTCGCACCATGAATCCCATATTTTAACTTTCCTTCACCATTCTCAAGTTTATCATTTCTTTCTTTGATTATGTTTCTTCGTTCCTTCGCTTCTTCCAGTTCATTTCTTGTTAAGTCTCTGTTTATATAGATGTTTTTAAAGTAAGCACTATCTTTTAGAAGTTTAGCACTTCTTAACGCTTGTTCTTGGTACGACTTATCCTCAAACTCTAACAGTACTAGTTCAGGTTTGTTATCTTTCTTTGCTTTCTTAATTCTGATCCTTCTTTTCACTCTACTTCTAGCTATCCCAAGTATGTTTAACACTTTACCAACTTCGCCTTCGTCATGCTTACTTTTTTCGTCCTCAGTGCCTTCTTCAAGTTCGTTTAGACCGCTAATGATTATGTTGTTTCCTTTGCTCTCTTTCGATTTTATTTCACGTGCCACTTTAGCAATAATCATTACGTCTTCACATGTGTTTTTGGCGTTTTTCTCGAACACTTTGCTCCAGTCTAGAGCCGGCCGAGTGGTTTGAGAATTAGTTAGTTTGTCAGTTAATTCTTTGTTTTCGTTTTCAAGTTCAACAACTTTCGTTTCGAGTGTTTCCACTTTGTTTTTAAGCGATTTTACCGATGTACAAAGATTCTTTATCCAGTAGAACATTGTTTTTGTAATTTCCGAGTGAGATCCCTGTCCAAGTGTTGGCCAGATTCCGACGAGATCTAGAGGATCTTGGTTTTCATTAACCATGTTGAATTGAAATTTCAAAATAATAATAATTTAGAAGGGTACAATTTAAAGCTTAATAAACATCTAAGTGTTGCTCACCCTGACATTTTCAAATCTATTGCCAAGTTGAAAGAGGAGGAAGTTGACTCAAGTTTAAAGTACTTTCGAGCCGTAAAATATGACAAACCATCCGTGAGGAATAAATTATATGTTATAAAAGACACTATTTTATTACAGAACAAACAAATGATGATTGATAACGACATATCTTTGGAAACTTATTTGAAATACTCGATTAAATGCTTTGATTTTAGCAAATTGGAAAAAAAACTTAAAGATTCTGAAAGTTTAGGAGAATCAGACGCTAAGAGCATTAGCGACTGTTCAGATTTAAGTTCAGATGGTGAGGATGATGATTTGTTTGTTGGTGAATTGTCAGATAATTGAACTTGAACTTATTTAGATTAATTAAATTTATAATTTATAATAAAATTCTTATTTTCAAAAGAGTATTTTTGTTACATTTTGTAATTTTCGTGATATTTTTTGGTTTTTTTAAAAAATAATTTTATCACGTTGATAATTTTCGTTCCGTGACAAAAGTATACCGAACCAATTTTTTTTTTTATTTCAAATATATGTGACCTAATTTGAATTTTTATGACCAGGTAAAAAAATTAAGTGACCAATATTTTTAAAATTTGTATCAATAATTTGACTAGCTTAGTAACATAATGTGTGACCCGTCTGGGAGAGAAAAACATAAGAGGCAAGACTCGTTTTTTTTTATTTGCTAATAAAAATTATTAGCTGATGAATAGAAATATTCTCTTCAAGAATCCTAAAATAAATTTTTTAACAAAAATAATGATTTTTATTTAAATTTTAACAAAATAAAATAAAAATTATTGTTTGGAAAAAGTTATTTTAGGGGCTGTCCGCCAAAAAGTAGACCGCATTTTTGACTATCCCTTTTTCCTGACTGTATTTTATTACGGTCCTAAATTTAGACCGCCAAGCTTACCGAACAGCTGATCGCCCATTAAAATGTTGACCTGTCAATGAAAACACGGTCAAGGTTTATAAAAAATTAATTGGCGGGTTAAGAATCCTCTTGCAACCCAACACTTTTATTTTTGTTATTTTTGAAACACAAGTAAAAATCGAAGATTAGTGTTAAAAGAATGCATAATTTTTTTTGACCCTTTTCTCCTTGCTAATAAAAATTATATAAATAGCTAATTAAAAATTCATCTTTTCAGTATCCAATTAATTCTATCAATAAGTCAATTTTTAGAAATGATTGGTTTAAAGAATCGAACCAATCGCTATCGATTTGTTCAAATCGATTCAGTATTCTCGTGTCTGGTTAATAAGCTTGTCACAACACGCTCATTCCTCGCAATATTTAGTGGTCGGAAGGTCATTCATGATCTAACTGAGATCTTAATAAGATTAATAAGATTTTCCCTTTTAAAAAAAAAATATTCATTATAAATTAAAATTTAGAAAGAAAAATATGTTATGATTTTCTCATAAAAAAGGGACAATCTTGTTAAAATACATTAAGAAAAATAAAATTTTTAACTATAGACAATTTAAACACATGCTTTTCTCTTAAGCAAAGAGCAAATTAAATAAATTATTTTTGAATTAAAACTTTTTTGCATAGAATTTTCTAATTTTTTTGCACTTTTTTGGAGATCAATTTGAGTCATTAAAATATTGGGAAGGTCAATTTTAATTTTTTTTTATTCTATTTTCTTATTTAAAAAAAAAACAAAAAAGCCTTTTCGGGGTTTTCCCAAAATCTTAATATTTAAACATAGAGTGAGTTTATTTTCCAATGGACCCAATCGTTAAACATGGTGTTAAAAGTTAAAAGAAAAAATAAAAATCAAAAATTAAATAGAATAAAAATTCTGGTTTTCACGAAAAATAAAGAAAAGAGTAATAAAAAATTAAATGTAAAATTAAATCAAGCCTCAGTTTAGTATTCAAAAAATGCTTTTATTTTTATTTAAATAATTGTTTTATAAAAATATTTCCAGATTAAAATTAAAAATTAAAAAAATATAAAACAAAAATCAAATCTGGACTAAGATAAACAGATTTGAAAATATTTGAATCTCTCAACTTTTTCGCTGCTAGTAGTAGTGGATTTCTGTTTGCTTCTTCTTTGAGTTCTACTAGAATTGGTCCTGGTTTACTTTGGTCTTTAGATCTCAAACGTCTCGAATACGCTGGCTTGATATCACTTTTTCCAATAGTGGATAGAATTTCATTGATTTTTGCTTCATCTTCTGCTTTCTTGTCTGCTAAAATCTCTTTCTTTGATTCTGGCACACCATAAATAATCACATTTCTTTTTCTTCTATTTCTTTCATTCATTTCGCTAATGATTGCATTTTCTATAGCTATTTGATCCGCTGGTTTTTTAGCATTTTTTGTTCCTTGTTTTACCGTTTGAATCCACTTGCTACTGTTGTTGGATGAGTTTGCTGTTTTATTTGCTGCTGACAATTCAGATTTCAGTTTATTTATTTCAATGTCTTTCTCCTTTTCTCTTTCTTCTAGAAGTTTCACATGATTTGAAAGCTCCAGGACGAATTTCGAAATATTACCACACCATTCATGCAAAGTTTTCGAGTGCCCAGATACGACACCTTGTCCAAACGTTGGCCAGTTTGTTTCAAGCAAAAAATTTGAGTCCATTTGACAAAACTGCGCGCTTTTTATTTTGGTTCACTTGTGCTTTTCCTTTCCTGACTTTTGGCTTACGTGTGCTTTTTTAATTTAAAACTTTTTTTCTTTTTTTTTTTCTTTTTAAATTATCAAGCTTAATTGGTTAATCAAGCTAAATGATGAGAAATGCAAAGTAATGCACTGTTGAGCTAATAATCCAAATTTCAATTTTATAATTAATGAAACTTGTCTAATGAAGACAGAAATATAACGAGATCTAGGAATAGTCATTACGAACAATTTAAAATGGTCCAACCAAGTTAATGCAGCTGCTAATAGAGCTTATTATATTTTGGGCTCAATAAGAAGAACAATTAATTTTCAAAATAAGGAAACAGTAACCAGTAATATAAAGCTTTTGTTAGGCCTCATCTAGAGTATGGAGTACAAGTATGGAGTCCTCATCTTAAGAAAGATATAAAAGTATTAGAGTCAGTTCAAAGGAGAGCTACCAAACTGGTTCCAGAATTAAAAAAATTGAACTACAATGACAGATTGGCTGCACTGAACTTGACTACTTTAGAAACAAGAAGAATAAGAGGAGATTTGATTGAAATGTTTAAAATTGTTAAAAGATTAGAAAAAATTGACTGGCATACTCCCTTAGTCTTCAAGAACAACCAAGAAAGTGTATATCGTCCTGCTCCTAGACAACATGAATTTATAATGGAGAAGCAATAGCTAGAAAAATGTGAACAAAGATATAATTTTTTCAGTAATAAAGTTGTAAATGTTTGGAATCAATTAGATGAAGAAATTATAAACTCAAATACGGTAAATGAATTTAAAAAAAAAATTGATAAAACGAATTTTAACAAGCTATTATGATGAGGCTAATCCCTCATTTCATTTGCCTAGCACATCAAAGCTTTTATTATTATTATTATTTTAAGGATTTTTTTGTCAAATTTGAATTATTTTACTTGTTAAATTTTTTTAATTAGTTAACTATGTAATCAAAACTTTATTCAAATTTTAAAAAGCCATAATGCAATATGAAAAAAAAATCATCCGTGATATTTTGGAAAAATCGATTGCTGAACGATTTTTCAGTATCCCATTCCCTATTAAATGCTTTTCCATTATAAATTATTTGATAATTCTGCATTTAAACGCCGATTTTTTTAAAAATAATGATACAGTGGTGATTTGATAACAGTATTCTACGAAAAATTACGTTAAATACCGTAAATTAGCCAGAATTTACCATATTTTACGTAAATTAGCGTAAAATCCGAAAAGTGAAAAAGAGGCATTTTAAGAAAATTACGTAAATTTTCAGGATTATGAGATACTTTTGGTAAAATTTGGTAAAATTCAAAACGGCCAATTCAAAATTCTTGAAAGGATGTCTTTTTTTTTCCGAAATTCGAAAATTTAAGAAAGTTTTTTTTATAACGATCTTTAAAATGACCATGATCTTAAAAATAAAAATGACTTAAAAATTTTTTATAACGATCTTAAGAATTTTTCCAACTTACAGGAAAGCGGACCCTAGGACCAAATTTAAATATGATTTAAGCAAAATTAAAAACCTTACTTTCTCCCCATACAATTCGTTGGAATTATTCTTTGATACTTTTGATGCACCAGCACGCATTACTACAAACATGGCGTTTACCTAGACACTGGAAATGTTAAAAGGAAAAAGAGCAATAGCAAGAAACCTCACTCACCGGATGTCGAAAAAGCAGCATATGTCATGATCCAGCAGTTGATAAACCATAGCATCCTTGTCCCGGACAAAAAGTCACCTTTCCTTGCCAACGAAAATGTAGTCCCAAAACCTGATGGCACACCAAGGTTGATAATTGACTACTCTCATTTGAGAAAGGTTATCAAGGCACCAAAACAGTACTTACCTTCTGTATATGAGATATTTAACAAGCATAAATACTTGGCCAAGAAGTATTTCATCAAGTTGGATTTAGTGAACGCTTTCTACAACATACCACTTCATCAAGATACAGATCATGTCACTATGATCAGATTCAACAGACAATTTTATAAGTTCACCAGACTTCCGATGGGGATTCAAAGCGCCCCATACCACTGTCTTTAGATTGTCACTGTAGTTGCAGATTGAATTCGTAAAAAAGGATTCAATTGTTAGGTCCACATGGACGATATACTGATTACATCGGACAAAAGATGTAAATTTAAAACCTCTGGAAATAAATTAAGATCAAGACTGAACTCAACTTCACCTAATTTGAGATATGTTCACTTAATTCTAATCGAGTTCAGCTTTACTTAAACAAAAAAATTAGATACCAGAGAACAAGAATTGTTCGCATAATAGGTTTACTATGGTTACCTAACCGACAAGATCGAGTTTTTCAACGATTTAATATTAATTTAAATCTAAATGAATAATATGTCCTTTTTTTTCATTTTATTTATTTTTTATGTTCATATATTTTTATTCTGAAGAAGCATTAGCTCGGTACAACTAAACAATTAAGTAGATAAATTATTTAAAAGATAAACAAAAAGAATTTTCGATATTTTTTTTAAATTTTCAAAAAAGAATTAAACCCATTCAATTTCATAAAAGAGTTAAATTTCAAATATGAAAATGCTTGCAATATTAACTTAAAATATTTTTTTTTTTGAAATTGAAAGAAATATTTGAAACATCGCACCTTTTCAATGTTATTTGAGCATTGGATACATTTTGAAATTCAAACAAAAAAACTTAAACCAAATACAAATGCAAATAAATTTAAGATTTAAAATATTGTTGCTACAAAAATTAAATATTAATAAATATAAAAAAACAAATCGCGGAATATTTGAAAAAAAAATTTCCAACATCGTTAAATCTTCATATGAATATGGTAAATTGCACCATGTGCAATATGGATAACCATAGAATGCTGGTAAGATACCCGAAATGCGTTTGTTCAAAATATTGCCAAACAGAATACAAAATAATTGTACTGAGGCATCAAAAAAGCGCATCTTTTTGGAATTAACATCCATTAACATCCAATTTTTTTTTTTAAATTATTTATTTTATTGTTTTTCATTGGAAACGAGCCAATCAATTTTTTTTTGTTCATGTGATGAACAAACAGGTGCATTTGGCGAGAGGTATTTTGCGGTCATGTTTTGACCGTATTTTTGAAAACCCATATGATAAGGATTGTCAAAAATACCGTCACTTTTTGATCAACGGTCATTAGTCCGGCCAAAAATTTCGAAATGCCATTTTTAGCCATTTTTTTTTCATGGAAATTGTTTTAAAAATTTTCTCAAAAGGTATTGAGGAATGGCCTATATTTTTCTTTTTGATTGCAAAATTAATTTTTATCAAAAAGAGGAATACAGGATTTGCATCGAAAATTTGCCCCTGTTTAATTTTTGATTAGATCTATCAATTTTTTTTTATTCTTATAAATAAAGATGCCTTGTTAAAACTTTATTCGGAATATTTAAAATATTTTTCAAGTTTTGTTCCAGAGTTTACCAATTTGGAGAATTAAAAAATTTAATTGACAAATCTAACATAGCAGTATTTTTTAATATCAACGTATAAAGAAACTAAACACATATTTTTTATACACTACAGTAGTTTCCAGATCATTGAAAAAGTTTTTAGGAATTTAGTATTTAATAATTAGTATAATTCTATTTTTAATTATCTACAATTACATCAGATCTCAAGCTTTACTTTTACGATTCATTCTTTATTTTCCAACGCTTTATGATTCATTTTTATTTTTGCTATTCTTTTTCGATTCATTACTTAATTTTTTTATATAATTCTAATTTTCTTTGAAATAAATATTCTTAAAATTATTACCACAATATCATTTAGTTTTTGTATGTCTAGAAGTATACTGTGAAATAAATACCTTGTGTGAATGAATTTTTTTCAAATTAAAGAAAAATTAAGCTTTAATTTTAAGTGAAAGTTTGATGATCCTCAAGATTTGAATAATAATTAAAAAACAGATTTGTCCAAATTCAGCAAAAAAATCTGGAAAAAATCTGAAAAAGCCTGACACAACTAATGACTGACAAAACTACTTTATTTTGGCGGTAAACTCCTAGGTTACTAACACAAGATTGATTTTATTTTGATTTTTAGGCATTTTTCACGAAATTTTATTTTTACTTAGTTAAGTTTTTAGTAAAATTTAGAAAAAAAATATTAATAGAATATTAATATATAAATTTGTTTAAAATCACATGATTTTAAGAGATTTTTTAAGAAAAATAAAGCAATAAAGTAAAACGATAAATAAAAGTGAAACCATAGATTTGTTCAGAATTTTGTCTAGATTAAAAAATAAAAAAAAATTGGGATCATAATTGATCCCTCGGAGGAGATACGATTACAAGAAAAAAACACATTTTTTTCCTTTTTTTTAGCCAGAAAAAACCGCCACATCCTTTTTTTATTTTTCTAAATTACATTAGCATGTAGAGAATTCTATGCTCTTTCAGAATAAATGTACTTTGAGATTTTGAGTCTTAAAGAACAACAATTTTTAAAGGGTTTGCTATTTTTGGAACCCTGGGTGAAAAAAATTTTTTATAGGGTTTTTGAGGGGGTAAATTACGAATTTTGAGTCAAAAATGTGGAATTCAGACAGCACTAAAGTTTTGAATTTCGTGATTTTTACGAAAATTTCGAATAAATACTTAAAATTACCTAATTCCAAAGTATCAAATCAGCACTGTATTTTGCAGACTTTTTTGAGATCAAAATATTTATTTTGTAAAGATTAGTTGTGCAAATGATAAATTTTATTTTTTTTTGTTTATTGTATCCAGCCAAAGGCTTATGCTAAAACACATGGTTTTTATTAAAACACGGACCGCGGTCGGATGGTTTAAGAGAATTACTTTAGCATTGTTGCAAAAAAAGAAAAATGCATCTAGCTCTTATTTTTAAAAGCTGAAAAACTATAAATATTTTTTTTTGGTAAAATTCTTCAATTTAAAGAATTGATACATAGAACACACCGTTTTTTAGATAATTAAAATCTCCACATTCTAACATTAAAAATATAAATTTGTTTTAGAACTCTCGTTAAAAAAATTAAATTTACTTTTAATTTCAAAAAAGCTAATTGTTTATTTAATTTAAAAAACAGCTTGAAGAATTTAAATCGATAAAAATGATCAGATCAAAAGTAGTTGTACTTGTTCTGGCCAAAAAACTTCTTCAATGATCATATTATAGTGTTGTCCAGTAGGCTATATCTTGCCACGTTCCTTTACAAACTAATTGTTTACCAATAGATTAAAAACATAAATAAAGAATAATTTTTTCTGTAAAAAAAAATAAAGAATAATTTTTCTATATACAAAAAAATTAGCTTAAAAAAATAGCTTTTAAAAATTGATATAGCTTCAAAAAAATGCACGTTTTTTTGGGTCTTGCTGTATATGTGATCTGGCGGGTCACATAATATGTAACCAATCTTATTTGTTTAAATTTTTTTTTTTTTTTTTTTTTTTTTTTTTTTCAATGTGTTCAAAGCAGACATTAGTCTTTCATGCGAACATGGTGAACACACTCATTTATTAAAAACAAAAATTAAAAATTAAATAAATTGTAAGTATAAATCAAACTGTTTTAATTTATAAATTTAAATATAAATAAATAGTACAAATAGAATAAGAAGAAAGAAAAGGAGAGATAAAGGTGATTTGACATTATTTTAGGTTATTATTTTTTTTGTATTTTACATAATTAAGAAAATTATAGATGTAATCTATGTCAAATTTGGGAAACATTTTAATGAACTCAATAAAGTGTAGATTTACATTATTAATTTTCCTTTGTCTAAAAAGAGATAGATTTAAATCTAGATCTTTCAGTGTGAAAGAGTTGATGAATTTAGAAAAAAAGAAGGAAAATGTTAATTCACCAAAAGAATTAAACCCTAGACTTCCTGGAGTATAAAATTTACTGCTGTTTCTTAAATTATATGGTTTGTTAAGTGATTCGTTCACAATAAGTTGAGTTTTAAGTGGAAGAGGCGATTCTGGGTTCTTTAAAATCTTATAAGAAAAACAGCAAAGCTTAATTATCAGCCTATGTTGAAATCCGTAAAGACCTAGAATTTCAAGATTATTATTTATTGTATTGAAATCATTAGGATAATTAACTTGGGCTTTGAAGTGAATCAATTTGAATAGCGAAATATAATATGAATTGGATAGAGATTGAATAGCTGGTTTGGAGAAATAGATGGTAAGTGATAAACAATAATCAAAGTGGGGCAAGATGAACGTTTTAAAAAATTGTATTTTTACAGGTTTTGAAAGAAAGAATAATTGCTTAATAGAGTTTAGCTTTTTATTAATAGTAGCTTTTAGAGTGTTAACGTGACTAGTAAAGTTTAATTTATTATCTATTATAACACCTAAAAGCTTGAATTCAGGTACAACCTCGATTTCGAATGATCTAAAAGAAAAAGATGATGGTATTACTATGTTTTTTTTGTTATGGATAATCATTATTTTAGTTTTATCCCAGTTGATATCGAGACGATTAAACGAGCACCATTTGTACACTAGTTCTAAGCAATTTTTGAATTTGTCTATTAAATCCTTTAAATTTGAACTACAGAAATTGATAGTGGTATCATCAGCAAATATTTTACAATTTATGCCGTGATTTTTAAGAAAGAAAGCTAGGTCATTTATGAAAATTAAAAAGAAAAGAGGACCTAACACACTGCCCTGTGGAACTCCAAGGTCTATTTTTGAAAATTCAGAAAGAGTGCCACCGAAGGAAACCGCTTGTTTTCTTCCAGAGAAATAATTTTTGATAAGATCAAGAGCGTTTTCACTAAAACCAATTCTCTTTAATTTGCAAAGTAAGAGATTTGGGTCTACCAAGTCAAAAGCCTTGCGAAAGTCAATAAACAAGAGCAGTGTAATATATCTTTTGTTACGTGATGCGTTTATTTCTGTAATAAGTTCATGCAAGGCCGTTTCACAGGAGTGATCTTCGCGGAATCCATACTGGCATGGAAAAAGAATTTTATTTGTGTTCAAGTATAGAGATATTTGTGATGCTATAATCTTTTCAAAAATTTTTGATATTACAGGTAGAACGGAAATACCTCTGTAGTTGTTGATGATTTCAATTGGACCTTTATTTTTGTATATAGCTGTTACTATTGCGCATTTCCATTCATCAGGCACTCTGCAATTAGTGATACAGTCATTGATAAGTTCAGTTAACACTGGACCAAGAATTACTGCTGAATTTTTAAATATTTTGACTGAAATGTCTGAGATTCCAGGACCATTGTTGGGGTTCAAATTGCTAATCAATTTAACAACAGAATCGACCGATATTAAATGAAAATCAAAAGTTTTTTCTTTTAATTTACTAAAGGGACACATGTTAGAAAGTTCATTAAATGTTTCATTTATTGAAGTTGTACAGGTCAATAAATCAGATACTGAATTTGATTTAATATCGGTGAAAAAATGATTTAATAGCTTGCTAATTTCTGAGGTCTCAGATGCGGAGTTATTACCATTTATAATGAAGTTCTGAATGATACTGTTTTGCTTGTCAGACTTTAATTTTATTGTTGATCTATAGAATTCATAAAATTTTTTGGAATTTTGAAAATCATTTAATTTTTTATCTTTGAAATAAAGGATTAATTTTTGTTCAGTCAAAGTTTTTATTCGTTTCTTTGCTTCTACATATGATAAATAATAAGAGCGATCATGTGTGTTTTTCCAATACTTATAAAAACCATCCCGTGTTTTAGAAAGAGAATTAATTTCATTATCTGACCATGGGCTGAAAGAATTTTTATTATCTATTTTAACTTTTTTAATTGGTGCTATTGAATCTACTATACTTAAAATTGAGTTCTTTAGGAAGTTCCATTTATCATTAGGTAGATCAAATGAAGATAAAGAAATAAAAGATTGAGATTTGAAGTCATGATGAGAGATTTTCTCTGAGATTTTATAAAGATTATTCTCAGAAAGACTTCTAACAGATCTGTAAACGGAGTTGCTTTTTATTGAGGAAATATTTAGTGTGATAACTAACATTCTATGATCACTTATAGAATTATCAATGGATGAAGTCGATTTTATTAGATTTTGGTTATGCAGTACGAGATCTATTTGAGAAACACTTGTTATGAATTTATTTTCTTTCTGAAAAAATTTGGTTGTGACTCTAGTTGGACCTAAAACGAAGTTTTTAAGTCCATAACTTGAAAGAAAACTTTTTAAGATTTCATTTTTCTTTAAAGAATCTATATTAAAATCTCCAATAAGAAAAAGGGGATCTTCGATGTTTATGGTTAAGAGGAAATTTCCAATTTTATCTAGATAATCACTATCATTAATATATCTGTTTGGAGCTTTATAGCATGAGAGAAAATTAAAGCATGTTTTTTTTAAGTAAATTTGCAGATAAATACCTTCAATTGATGGTAAAATTTTTGTTTTCCTTATAGAGTATTCGTATCGAACATAGACGAGAACACCTCCACCTTCTTCATTTTCTCTATCGAAACGTATGATATTGTAGAAAGAATGCTTAAGAGAGGATAAAGGATGGATAAAATCATTAAGAAATGTTTCATTGAGCATCACTATATCAAAAATTCTTAAGTTAAGGACTGAGAATATTTGGTCTTTTTTATTAAAAAATCTGTTAACATTGAAATGGAGAATAGAAAAATTACCTGTCGCTTTAGTTACTTCTATAACATCGTTAACAAAGTCGGAACTAATTAATCTTGATGATAGATTTAATTTTTCTGTATCTAGTCATAAAGAACATGGGGTAGTAAATAAATTATCGATTCCTTTAATAGAGAGAAGACTTTTAGAGATAATTTCATGAAAAATTAGCTTACGAAAGGCATCTACTTGATCCTGTTTAAAGGTCAATTGGGCACTATGGATAAAATATCGAAAAAAAAGACAAATGAAAATACCACAGTCATAGAGGTTTGTCTGAATTGGAAAAGAAACATTAGAGTAACACCAGTTATCTATGATCAGGTAAAGATCCTTAAGTATTAATGTTAAAAATTTGTTTACCTCCTGATAATAAGTGTTGCTGTTTATTCCTAGAGAGTCAAATAAGATTATTGTTGATTTTGAGAAATCCAGAATTATTAGTCGCCAGTGATTCATAAAACAAGTTGGAATTATAATAAAGTTGTATTTACTTACTTTATTGAGCTTTAGTCTGCAATTTCCATTTTTGACATATAAAGAAAAAAGAGATGCTGAGAATGAGAAAAAAAATTTTTCAGAAGTAGAAAGAGAAATAATAAGATTAAAATAAAAATCAATTATGTTGTCGTTTACCCATTTTGTTTCATTAAGCGATGACAAATCGTGGAACGTCAAAATAGTGTCGAATCCTGTCACTGCCAAACCATAGTCATGCTCCCAATTTGCTTTTGGTTCCAAATTATCACTCTGATCAATTATACAAATACCACTGACATTGCGGGCATTTGGGATTGTGTGCTCAGATTTTTTGGTTGGGTTCAGGCTGATCAACGACTCACTAGGAGGTCTTCTTGAGACACTTGAGTCAATTATTCAGATTAGAGGCTGATTCGGCAAATTGTAGTGCGTTTGTGTTTTCTTTGAAGTTTGTTTGTTTTTTCGAACTTGGATTTGGTTGTGGTAGTGAATGCATGTGTGGCTGTGAGTAAGGTTGTTGCCTTTGTCCAAGGTTTGTTGGCTTGAGATATTTTTGTTGCTATATTATTCTTTTTGTATGTCTATCGATCCGTACAATGTTACTGAACCTGTCGCCCCAATAAAACTCTTTCGCACCATGAATCCCATATTTTAACTTTCCTTCACCATTCTCAAGTTTATCATTTCTTTCTTTGATTATGTTTCTTCGTTCCTTCGCTTCTTCCAGTTCATTTCTTGTTAAGTCTCTGTTTATATAGATGTTTTTAAAGTAAGCACTATCTTTTAGAAGTTTAGCACTTCTTAACGCTTGTTCTTGGTACGACTTATCCTCAAACTCTAACAGTACTAGTTCAGGTTTGTTATCTTTCTTTGCTTTCTTAATTCTGATCCTTCTTTTCACTCTACTTCTAGCTATCCCAAGTATGTTTAACACTTTACCAACTTCGCCTTCGTCATGCTTACTTTTTTCGTCCTCAGTGCCTTCTTCAAGTTCGTTTAGACCGCTAATGATTATGTTGTTTCCTTTGCTCTCTTTCGATTTTATTTCACGTGCCACTTTAGCAATAATCATTACGTCTTCACATGTGTTTTTGGCGTTTTTCTCGAACACTTTGCTCCAGTCTAGAGCCGGCCGAGTGGTTTGAGAATTAGTTAGTTTGTCAGTTAATTCTTTGTTTTCGTTTTCAAGTTCAACAACTTTCGTTTCGAGTGTTTCCACTTTGTTTTTAAGCGATTTTACCGATGTACAAAGATTCTTTATCCAGTAGAACATAGTTTTTGTAATTTCCGAGTGAGATCCCTGTCCAAGTGTTGGCCAGATTCCGACGAGATCTAGAGGATCTTGGTTTTCATTAACCATGTTGAATTGAAATTTCAAAATAATAATAATTTAGAAGGGTACAATTTAAAGCTTAATAAACATCTAAGTGTTGCTCACCCTGACATTTTCAAATCTATTGCCAAGTTGAAAGAGGAGGAAGTTGACTCAAGTTTAAAGTACTTTCGAGCCGTAAAATATGACAAACCATCCGTGAGGAATAAATTATATGTTATAAAAGACACTATTTTATTACAGAACAAACAAATGATGATTGATAACGACATATCTTTGGAAACTTATTTGAAATACTCGATTAAATGCTTTGATTTTAGCAAATTGGAAAAAAAACTTAAAGATTCTGAAAGTTTAGGAGAATCAGACGCTAAGAGCATTAGCGACTGTTCAGATTTAAGTTCAGATGGTGAGGATGATGATTTGTTTGTTGGTGAATTGTCAGATAATTGAACTTGAACTTATTTAGATTAATTAAATTTATAATTTATAATAAAATTCTTATTTTCAAAAGAGTATTTTTGTTACATTTTGTAATTTTCGTGATATTTTTTGGTTTTTTTAAAAAATAATTTTATCACGTTGATAATTTTCGTTCCGTGACAAAAGTATACCGAACCAATTTTTTTTTTTATTTCAAATATATGTGACCTAATTTGAATTTTTATGACCAGGTAAAAAAATTAAGTGACCAATATTTTTAAAATTTGTATCAATAATTTGACTAGCTTAGTAACATAATGTGTGACCCGTCTGGGAGAGAAAAACATAAGAGGCAAGACTCGTTTTTTTTTATTTGCTAATAAAAATTATTAGCTGATGAATAGAAATATTCTCTTCAAGAATCCTAAAATAAATTTTTTAACAAAAATAATGATTTTTATTTAAATTTTAACAAAATAAAATAAAAATTATTGTTTGGAAAAAGTTATTTTAGGGGCTGTCCGCCAAAAAGTAGACCGCATTTTTGACTATCCCTTTTTCCTGACTGTATTTTATTACGGTCCTAAATTTAGACCGCCAAGCTTACCGAACAGCTGATCGCCCATTAAAATGTTGACCTGTCAATGAAAACACGGTCAAGGTTTATAAAAAATTAATTGGCGGGTTAAGAATCCTCTTGCAACCCAACACTTTTATTTTTGTTATTTTTGAAACACAAGTAAAAATCGAAGATTAGTGTTAAAAGAATGCATAATTTTTTTTGACCCTTTTCTCCTTGCTAATAAAAATTATATAAATAGCTAATTAAAAATTCATCTTTTCAGTATCCAATTAATTCTATCAATAAGTCAATTTTTAGAAATGATTGGTTTAAAGAATCGAACCAATCGCTATCGATTTGTTCAAATCGATTCAGTATTCTCGTGTCTGGTTAATAAGCTTGTCACAACACGCTCATTCCTCGCAATATTTAGTGGTCGGAAGGTCATTCATGATCTAACTGAGATCTTAATAAGATTAATAAGATTTTCCCTTTTAAAAAAAAAATATTCATTATAAATTAAAATTTAGAAAGAAAAATATGTTATGATTTTCTCATAAAAAAGGGACAATCTTGTTAAAATACATTAAGAAAAATAAAATTTTTAACTATAGACAATTTAAACACATGCTTTTCTCTTAAGCAAAGAGCAAATTAAATAAATTATTTTTGAATTAAAACTTTTTTGCATAGAATTTTCTAATTTTTTTGCACTTTTTTGGAGATCAATTTGAGTCATTAAAATATTGGGAAGGTCAATTTTAATTTTTTTTTATTCTATTTTCTTATTTAAAAAAAAAACAAAAAAGCCTTTTCGGGGTTTTCCCAAAATCTTAATATTTAAACATAGAGTGAGTTTATTTTCCAATGGACCCAATCGTTAAACATGGTGTTAAAAGTTAAAAGAAAAAATAAAAATCAAAAATTAAATAGAATAAAAATTCTGGTTTTCACGAAAAATAAAGAAAAGAGTAATAAAAAATTAAATGTAAAATTAAATCAAGCCTCAGTTTAGTATTCAAAAAATGCTTTTATTTTTATTTAAATAATTGTTTTATAAAAATATTTCCAGATTAAAATTAAAAATTAAAAAAATATAAAACAAAAAAATAACTAAAAACAAAAATTATTGAAATTGAAGTTATTGAAATTTTGAATTATAATTTTGTATCCTTTTGACACATGTGATGGCGAGACCGATTTAATCTTTAAACTTTAAAAATTTTCTATGAATTTATCATCTTATTTTTAGTTTTAAATTAGTCTTATTTTTAGCCTTCACATCGTTATTCTAATTTTAAATTTGTCTTTAAAAGAAAGAGTATTTAAAAAATATATAATAAACATACACCATTTTTTGGAATAAAGATTTTAATGTTGTGATAAAAACCAAAGTAGATTTACAATTGCTGCTGATCAGTTTGAAGTCGAACTTTTACCACTTCAAAGAGGTTGACCACAATAGCTTCAGTCAAACTGGCAAATAAAACACCCAAAATTAAGCTCTAAGAAACAAAATTAGAGAAAAATATATTTATTTTTATGATTATTTTACTTGGGTTGTAAGTACTGATGATCCAAATGAAAAAAGAGTTTAATATTGTTCAAAAGTAAAAAATTTGGTTGCTCTTTTAGGTGTTTCAGCTAGAAAAGGGGGTGAAATTCCTTTATAAATTGACACAAAACCTTCATTTTTAGTAATTTTTTTTTATACAGTCATCAATTGATGTCTTATTGGACTGAATGAAGGCGCGCTGGAACTGAAATCTAGTCCTGACCACGTCCAATGGGTGCATCATCCACATTTCTATAAATCCAGCCGTGCCTCCGTGCTATTTGCATCAGCGAGTTTTTCCAAAATGGCACTACTCTCTCATTCAATCCAGACATATTTACAAAAAAGATACTTAAAATTTCTTAATTTATTTTTTTTAAATTCCCCAATTACCGTGGTTTAACAGCAACTCTGAGCGGCATGGTATTTGGAACATGATCTACTTTGGTTTTTATCACAACATTAAATCTTTATTCCAAAAAATGGTGTATGTTTATTATAAATTTTTAAAATACTCTTACTTTTGCCACTTTTAATTTGAATCCTTAAAAAAAAATAATACATTTTTTTTACAGTGAAAAATAGGCCTGTTGTCGACTAATGTTTTTTTTTCTATATTATTATGTATCTTTTTTTGAAGTTTTCATTTTAGTCAAAATAAGCTCTTTTCTAGTTCTATTTCATACCTTTTTTTGTTATTTTTTGCTAAAATTTAAAATTTAAAAAATATCGCAAGATCAAAACTTTTTGATTTTTATTTTTTTCATGATCTAAATTAGCCTTTTTCAAAGCTTTAAAAATAATAACTAATTTATTTTTTATTTTTTTCTTTAAGAGAAAAAAACCTATGATATTAAATTTTAAGCCTTTTTCAGGAAAAGGCAATAATAAAAGCTACTTATAAAATATGTTCTATTTGAAGTATTTATAGAAAAAAAAACGAAATTAAACAATCAAAATTAGTTCGTGAGTTTTCAGCTTACGTTTAATAATCATGTTAAATTACCTTTAAATTAAAATAAAATAATTTCATTTTTGTATAAACCTTGCATATGTAATATTTTCTTTTTTATTTTTCAATTCATTGTTCATAAGGTTCACATAATGGGTAATTTAAATTTTTGTATTACTGCAAAAGGTAAGTATTGCCAGTTCTCAAATCAACGCTTTCTAAAAAATTCCAAAATTAAACTCTTTTTTTTTTTTTTAATTTTTGCAGATTTAAATTGAAATTAAGTTATGAACAAATTGTTGAAGTTTTTTTTTCTAATTCTTTTTTTCAATATATTTTTTATTTGCCAGTATTACAAAAATGTGTTCAAAAAATTCTCGAATGTAAAATTAGAAAAAAAACATGCAAAAGATAAACTGGTGAGGTACAAGTGTGCCAGAAGCTATTGCGGGGGTCTTTCAGACAGACTTAGAGGAATAAGTTCGGCATGGGCCTTGGCGAAGCTGAGTGGGCGCCGCCTTGAGCTCAACATCGAAAAACCATGCTCACTTGGCAACTATTTTCTACCAAACAAACTGAACTGGTCTCTCAGCGGAACTGGAAACAAAACTCTGTTTCAGATGGGCCCAAGGCATCCGGTTTTAAAAAACCTTTCAAAATTGAATATAAATAAATTTTTTGACAAATATGATATAATAGAACTGACAAATTTTAATGTTATTTTAATACCTTTATTAAATAAAAATCCATTTTTTCAGACTAGAATAAAAGAGCTCGGATATAGCTCGAATAATTTCACCTACCAAACACTGGTCAAGATTGTCTATTTTGACTTGTTCAAGCTTGGACCGCGGCTGCATCACATCTACGACAAGTTTTTAGATGAAGCAAAGCCGACCAATGAAACCAAGCTGATTTGTGCTCAGGTCAGAATCGGTGGTACCAGGCCCAATGTGGTCCATGACAAACAGTTCATGTCAATCAACAATACAATCTATTTTTGGAAATTTATCAACGAGACTTTTATTCACAAAATGAATTTGAGCGACTTTAGAATTTTTGTCACGTCTGACACACAAGCAGTGCATGAAGAAGCGAGAGGGTTTTTTTCGGACAGAAAAATGGTACACATAGCTGGTGATTATATTCACATTGATAGGACTTTGGTGAGGAAAAAGGATTGTTTTAGAGCGGACAAAGTTTACTTGGATTTTCATGCAATGCAAAATTGTGACATGGCTGTGATTGGCAGTGGCGGATTTGGCTTCTCTGGCATGCTAATTAGACCTGAGCCTTTCAAAAATTTGTACAGGCACTCCAACAAAAAATTTAGAAAATTATAATTTTTTAAATTCTAATCGAAAAATTAATTCATAAAAGTTGCTATTCAATTTATTTATAAGAATGATCATCAATCAGAAAAAGGATATAATAAATGATAGAATAATGTTACAGTTTATTTTGAGTAAAATCAAGAAATATGGCGAGTAATAAAGAAAATCGAAATGGAAAAAGATATTAGAATTGAGATAAATGGTTCCCAACAATTATAAAACTGTTCCCCACAAACTAAAATATTTTCCCCACAAACCAAAAACTTTTTAACACAAATCACTTAAAAAACATAATTTTTTTGTGCTGAATTCAAAAAAAAATTATTTTTACATATTTAACCAAATAAATTAATTTGTGTGGTGATAAAAAATTTAATAATTTTTTTATTTAATTTATTCAAATAGTGTTTATAAAATTATATATAAAAAAATTAAATATTAAACTAGAATCTATTTTAATTAAAACCAATTTCCAGCTAATTTTGACGAGCTTATTTAGATTTATTAAGAAATTCGTCGTTTTCATGTACCTTTTTTAAGGCTAACTTATAACAAATTTATTATTTTATTCAATTTTATTAATATTTTGTGGCAGTTTTTAATAAATAAAAAAAAAATTTTTGCTCAGAAGTTTGCTATTTTTTGTGTTGAACAGTTTTGAAAATTTATGAAAAAATTTGTGCTCAGAAGTTTTTTTATTTGTAGAGTGCAGTTTTTGTCTTGATCAAGTTATTTTTGTGCTGAAAATTTTTTTATTGTGGCGAAAAGTTTTGTTTTTGATTTGTAGGTGACATTTTTTTTTGTGGGGACTAGGTAGACCCCACGAGAATTTATTTTTTTAATTGTGCCTTTCAAAAAAGATGAAATAATTAGTTTGTTTTTGAAATAAGGATTTTTTTTAGTTAAGATATTCAAATCTTATTCACTCATCCTTTATAAAAAGTAAAGAACTAAAAAGTAAAAGTAAAGGACGTAAAGGGTTTGAGATAAGATGACCCTAAAGATGATATTTGTAGTTTAAAAACCATCTACGCTGTGTTTTCCATTTTTTTATAGATTGAGTTTTTGTTAAAATGCATCAAACGAACGTCAAATATCACTAAAGTCAAAATTTATAAAAAAAAAACAAAGTTTTAGGCAGAGTGGTTTAAAAGTCTCAAAAAAAGTCCAAGTCGGTACTTTAAATTTTTTTTTCAAAAAAAAGGTCCAAGTCCGTTTTTTTAAATTTTGGTTAACTTTGATTGTTTGAATTGTAAAAAAAATTATTCTAAATTTAAATATTAAATTTCAATTATGAAAATTCGACATTAATTTTACATTAATTTCAAAAGCTATTTTTTGTATATTAATTTTTTTCTAATTATCTATTTTTCTAAAAATTTAATAATAATTTGAAAAACATTTATTTCTATTATATAAAATATTCCTCGTTATCTTTATATATTTTTTTTTATAAAATTTTATTCTTTTTTTAAGCCTTAAAACTTGAAGAAAGCCATTTGGTCGAAACGCGTCGTGACAATTTACTGTTTATTTGAAAGTTTTTTAAAATAAATATTTTTTAAAAAATAATCGTTATTGCTAATTATTAAATAATATATTGAAATGTTTATTTAATGTCAAATGAATTGATAAAAATTATTTAATCAAAAAGTAGAACTAAAAGAAAAAAATTTTAAGTAAAAAATCGCTAATAATATTATGCGCTCGTTCATAGAGAAAAAATAAGATAACTTTTTAATTCATTTAGATATTTGTTTAATTTATTTAGATAACAAATTAATTTATTCTCAATATAGTATGGTATGTTCTATTGTGTTTTATAAAAAATTTAAATACAATTTAGAAAATGCATCTAAAATGTGCAATGTAACTGATATATTTTATTTCAAAAATATTTGGGGAAATTTTTCGAATCGCTCCAACAAAATTAAATAAAGTGTTTCAAACATATTTACAGTGCACTCGCGCTTTAACGATTCGCTTTATTACGAATATCGCGTTACAGCGAATGATGTATAAGCCCCGATTTCCTCTCCATTCAAATCAATGGCTAACAAAATATCATATTACGAATATGAAATTATGAAAAATTCGCTACTGCGAATGGGAAATCAAAGCCCATTTTCAAACTTAACTTATACATAACAACGTTAATTGTCACTTTCTTTAACGAATGCAATCTTTTTTTAGCACATTCGTTATAATTTTTGTTTATCAATGAAATTTTAATCTGTATGTGTCAACTCCTGAAAAATAATGACAAAATAAAAAGAAACCAACCAATCAAAAATTATTATATAAACTTTTGTTTGTTTAATAGTAAATTTTTATTGGTGTATTTTTATTGTTTCTGAAATGGAAAGTAAAAAAAGAAAGAGTCCTGAGATAAGCTTAAAGCTTGAGATAATAGAGGATTATAATAATAAAGCAACTCCAACTGAACTATCCCGCAAGTATGGATTAGCAGCTTCGACTATCTCAACAATCGTTAAGAACCATCCCTAACCATAGAAACAGAAACAGAGTTTATAAGCAAAGAAAAAGCAATCTCCGGACTGAATACAACTAGAGAATATTTTATGAATAGCAAAGAAGACTGTAGAAATGAGATAAATTCAGTCTTCAAACTCATCGCCTCTATTCAATCAATCGAATCAAAAAAACAATCGAAAATCACAAGTTTTTTTCAGTTTATCTAATTAGTTTATTTAATTTTTTCTTATTTTTATTGTTTATGTTTATTAGTTTGTGTTTTCTTATCTTATTTTGTCAATAAAAAACTAAAAAAATCTATCAACCGCCCAATTATACATTTTTTTTTAACACCAATCAATTAACATGGAAAATTTGATATAACGATTTTTCATATAACGAATGACATTATAAAGTCCCGCTCATTCGTTGTAGCGCGAGTGCACTGTAGTTATTTAGATGATTTTTTAAGAATTTTTTATTATTTTTTTTAAATTTTAATACTAATTAATCATTAATTTATTTAAATTAATTAAAAATTAAGCTCTAATTGTTAAAAAGCTCATATTAAAAATTATGCATTATAATTTTTAGATTTTTCTTATATTTAAAAAAAATGGCTAATGGCTAAAATTTGAAAAACTTCAATTTGATCTTTTTATCACATTGCTTTTAAAAAATATCCAAATGATTTTTGATTCACTGATTAATTTGACATTGGTTCGATTAGGTTCCCAATATTCCTTTAATCGTAACTTAAATTTCATGAATCATATTTTAGCAATTAAATTTTAAAATTTTTAGGTAAATTGTGATTGAAATATATTTAATAAGCAAAAGATAGCATATTCATTGAATTTTTTTATAAATTGTACTTTAATTAAAATTTTTTTGCTCCTTTTAAGCATTGAGTATTAATTTTAATCAAACCAACATAAATATAAAAAAAGAAAAGTTTAGCTAGCTAAATTATTGCCTTATTCAGCAAACAATAGATCAAATATTTTATTTAGAATCAGAGTTGTTTAAAAGTCAAAAGTCTCAAGTCGAGTCCAAGTCCGGGCTTTAAAATTTTGAATACTGAAGAAGAAATTTATGCTATAATTGCAAGAAAATTCTGTGAATGGCAAATTTATTGCATTAGAAAACCAAAGAGTACATAAATTTTTTAATATGAAGCCTGATCTAGCAAATTTAAAAAAAAAGTCCACACTTGGACTTTTTTTTGGGACTTTTAAACAACTCTGTTTAGAATTATTAAAAACCAAAACCAATTTTTGTCAATTTTTGTTTTTCAAATATTAGCCATTAGACATTTTTTTTAAATATAATAAAAATCTAAAAATTATAATGTACCGTATTACCTTGTTTAAGAATGTACCCCTTAACACACGAAATTGCATGCATCTACTTAGATTTCACAATGTTAAAAAAAAAAGTTTATCAGTGCGACGAACTTAATTCGTAATTTTGAGTAATAGACGGCGTTTAAAATAAGAAATTCATTTAAAAACGCTTAGTTTATATTCAAAAAATTTATTTAGGAGCGACACATTTATTTGGACAACAAAAAAACTATTAAAATTTATTTTTTTTATTTTGGTTATAAGGGCAGTATTAATAAAAAATTCTAAATATTAAAAAATATTAAAAAAATTATATTTCGGATATAAAAGCGGCATTTAAACTTGAAAATACAATAAAGATATTTAAGTTTTAATATTTTTTGGCTTATTTTTTGACCCTGGTTTCCTACCTAATGGTTTTCGAATACCCCATCTTAATTTAAAACTGCCACCGGTGTTGTTGGTTTATTAGTATTTAAAGAAAGAGTTTGAAGTGGTAAACGTTCATGTATTTCATCTGTTGTTAATGTTGCCCAAATAAATGTGTTGCTCCTAAATAAATTTTTTGAATATAAACTAAGCGTTTTTAAATGAATTTCTTATTTTAAACGCCGTCTATTACTCAAAATTACGAATTAAGTTCGTCGCACTTATAAACTTTTTTTTTAACATTGTGAAGTCTAAGTAGATGCATGCACCACACATGTAATTTCGTGCATTAAGGGAGGCATTCTTAAACAAGGTAATACGGTATAATTTTTTAATCTGAGTTTTTTAACAATAAGAGCTTAATTTGTAATTAATTTAAATAAATTAATGACTAATTAGTATTAAAATTTCTTAAAAAAAAAAAATTTTTTAAAAATCATCTAAAACTAAATTATCTATGTTTGAAACACTTTATTTAATTTCAATAGAGCCACATTGCAAAAATTTCTCCAAATTTTTTTGAAATAAAATATATCATTTACATCGCACATTTTCAATGCATTTTCGAAATTGTATTTAAAAATTTTATAAAACACAATAGAACATACCATTTAAAATACCAATTAAATTATTTGATTTTGATCAATGCTTGTAAACTTTTATTAAATGAAAACAACACTTTTTAAATTCGTCTCAAATGCTCTAGCACAAAGCAGTCAAACAAAAGCTTGTTGTTTATTTTTTTAGCAGTGGCAATCCTGTTGTTTACATTCACAAGTAATACCTTAATATTAGACTTGCGCACATCTAAGACCTCTAATCCATTTTAAGTATTCGCAGCTAGTATTTGGTATTTGGTATTTTGGTATTTGTAAACAAATATCGCTCTTCTAGTGGCGAACAGTCGCTTAGCTCATCTACTCTGTCAATAAACAGCTCTTTACAGGTAGCTTTAGAAAATAATTAATTTAATTAAAAAATTCTATTTTTGAATAGAATTTATTCATGCAAGCTAACAATTCATTTTTGAGTCTGGCATCAAATTCAATTAATCATAATCCAGTATTAGAAAAGTCGACAATCTAGTGTAAATATTTTTCAAAATACGGTTTCCATGACAACCAAGTTTTTACTTTTAATTTTCAATTTTACCTAATAAAATAGTTTAAATCCTAAAACTCCTTTTTTTTTTTATTTAATACCCAACATGTTTTCGAACATAAACCCCTATGTTTGCTGCAATCAGGATGAGTTCAGGGACGAAATAAATTTTCTGCGCGACATAACATTTCCCAAGCTGAGAGAACGGCTCATTCGCCTTAATGTCAACTTTGACCCCGTGCTAATAGACTGGACCGAGTCAAACGACCTGGTCCGCAGCGGGGGTCTGCTTAGACTCCTGCTGACTGCCATCAGAAAAAGTTCTCCCTTTTTTATTGGTCTGCTCGGCCACCAGTACGGACCCCATTTGACCGACTCCCAGGCCAACACACTCCTGTACAGCGATTCTTCCGCTAGACTCGAAATGAACTGGCTGGAAAAAAGTTATGTAATCGCTGCTCAAACTGGATTCAGTTCTGTTATCAACGAACAAGCATTCAACAACGGTCTGCTCGAACACCAGATCAACCAGGCCTTGCATGACTCTAAAGCTCATCCATTTTACAGATTCTATTTCAGACAATTCGAGTACTTCGAAGAATTGTACTCGCATTTACCAATTGAAAAACGAAAAGTTGAGCTGAGAAAACACGAAGCAGAAAGTGATTTGTGTGACTCTAAAATCAAGCAACTTAAACTGAAATTGGCCAAAAAGGGATTGATTATAAAGTATTATAAATCGCTCGAGCAGCTAAATGATTTAATTTATGATGATTTTATAGAAATAGTTAGAGGTAAGAATTATTTATATTTTTTTTGTTTTATTTTTAAAAAGAATATTGAATTTTAATCAATTAAAAAAAAATTTTCATGTTGATTTTTTTGCTAAAATTCGCGCGCTCTAACTCAAATTTAGAATAATTCTCCATGAACTTTGATGGGTATAATCTTTAAATTTACGGATTGAGATACAATTTTTTGATTGATAATTTACTAAAAAAAAGTTTATTTTTTCTAATGGAAAAATTTTATTCATTATATTTTTTGTTCACAAAATTAAGAAAAATGATCGCCATGTAGAAAAAAATCTATAATTAATTGGTGTATTTTTTCGTCTTTTAATGAAAATTAACATACAATTTTGAAAAAGCATTTAAAAAGGGGTAAACGTTAATAATAGAGAGATAAATTTTTAAGGAATTTTTATTTTAGAGAAAAAATCAATGTCAATATTTTATTTTTATTTATTTAATTTTAATATTATATTAAATATTTTATTTATCGTCAATATTATAGAGAATAAATTTATTAGAGAAAAAAATATAATAGATAGGCACTAAATTTCTACTTCACCAGATAATTATTAAATACTTCACCAAAATAAATCACCAAAAAAAAATATTATTTTTTCACCAAATTTATTAATTATTTTAAACCAAAAAAATATTTATTTCAACCAAAATAATAGTTTTTATCACCAATAATAATACAAATCAAACCAAAAATAATTACTGAATTATCAAGGCTTGTTTTGCCTTTGCAGGTTTTCTTTTTTCGCCCATAGGAATATTTTTCTGATAATGGTATTTCACATCCAGGAATATTTAGAATTTTTGATATACCAATCAAGTGCTTGCAAATGTTATTCTTGATGTACCATCTACATGAACATTTTCCGTTCTTGAAATCGACTAAATCGGGTACTATGACATATAGTAAAGGTTCGGTTCGTTCGATTTGTTGATTATTTTTATTGCCGACAAAATATAATTTTATTTTTTTTTATAGGTTATTGTTTATTTTATGTTTAATGACCGGCTGTTTTATTTGTTGCCATTGTACAACAAGTACGTTTTCATTTGATGACGATACTGTGTTATCTTGAATTACTGCTGTTGTCATCGTGTATCGATTGAGTTTCAATTGATTTTTTAAGGATTTGTGGTAAAAAAACATTAGGAAAAATACTATTTGTAATATTTTTGGGGAATAAAAAATTGAACCGGTGAAGTATAAATTAATTTGGTTAAATTAATATTAATTTGGTTTAGGAAACTATTTTGAATAGGTGGTTTGATTTGCATAGGGAATTGTGATTGATCACCAAAAAAATTAAGATTATATTTTTTTGGTGATATTCTTTATTTTTTTGGTGAATAAAAAAAATATTATTGGTGAACGATAATTGTATGCCTAATAGAGAAAGTAATTTAGAGAATGTTTATTTTAGAGATAAAGAATAGCGACAAAATGGGACTGATTCAGTTAATCGAACATTTTCATAGATAAAATTGACACTTTTATAGTATCACTTTTTATTGAAATTTATTAAAGAAAAAATCATAAAAAACAATTCAGACATTTTAGTTTAATAAATTACATTTTCATTCAAAAATTAATCATTCAAAATTTTACTAATCTAAATAAAAAAACCTAGCAAATTTTCTTGTCTATATGTATTAAATAATTCAATTAAACAATTATCTCTTTTTACTTCGCTTTTGTCTCTTTGAAAACTCATACCACTTTTGATTTGTTGTATTAAAATATCAGTAAGATGCTGCTCCTTCAATAAATAAACTGTCAATTTATTTGTGTTCAGATGATCAGAGATGTCTTATGTATTTATTATGTTCGTTTCTTATTTAAAGCATTGACGTCTGTATCTCTTAAGAGATGATAAATATTCTAGAATATAATTCTATTCTGATTCTAGAAGTATTACAAGGCGCGCTAAGTATAAAAGAGTCACGTATTCTTTATATATGAGTTAAATACGAGTTGATCTTCAAGTAAGTGAGTACTTAAAATGTGGGTAAAATTTTATGTGCACGATTAAAATTTTTTAATTTAATTTTGATCACACATTTGGTGAGCATAGTTTTAATAAACTATGATGTTAACAAGGCCGTCTTGATTCGATTGTTCACATAATTTGTGAACCAATGTTCACATAGACGACCAGACACAGAAATTCTTATTTAATTTAGTATATATTTTATTTGGTTAAGTTTTGGGAGATATTGTCAATGACGCTTGTAAAAACTTGTATGGTAATTTTTTTAATAACAGAGTCAATCCTTTTTAATGTAGAAAATTAAAAAAAAATTCGCTGGAAGATTCATGATATCCTTTATGGCGGCTCATATTTTTGTTTGAAAATTTAAACCCTGACATCCACATTTTCTACAGACCATGCAAAAAAAATGAATTTTTTAAAGATGTTTTATACTTCTAACAAATTATTCCTGGCTACCTTAGGCTTTTATGTACTTTATGCATTTTATACCATATGAGCCCATGTATTAATTTCCTAGTGTAATATTTCTTGGTCTGCTGGTAGACTCTTATATTCTCCAGTCAGACTTCTCAAGTCCTATTCTAGACTCGAGGGTTTCGGATTGAAACAATAAGGTTTTTTAATAACTTTATTGGGACACGAGGTCCGAATCCAAAACCAAAAATTTATAAAATTAAATTATATAAACAAAAAAACTAAACTAAAAAACTAATAACTGAAACTGAAAAACGTATATATAATAAATTGTGCATGTGAATGAAAGCTTCAAGTTGTGCAAAACAAACTTCTTTATTGAGACGTCTTCACTAGTATGTTATCTTTTATGTAACTTTTATCAAATTATTCCTGGCTACCTTAAGCTTTTCAATATATTTTGCACTTTATACTTTACGATCCAATGTAATTAATTTTTTGTAAAATATATATAAAAAATTAGTACTACTAATGACTTAATAAATTTTTCAAAACTTATTGCTTGTTCAACCTATCTTTTTATCTAATATGAATTCTAATAAATTAAAAAAATTAACCTTACCTTACCCGAACCCTAAACTCTTTTCTAAATAGTATGGAATAAAGTGCATTGAGTACATAAAAGCCTAAGGTAGCTAGGAATAATTTGATAAAAGTTATATAAAAGATAACATGCTAGGAAATTATTACATCGGTTCATATGGTATAAAGTACATAAAGTACATAAAGCACATAAAGCACATAAAAGTATGAGTTTGTTAGAAGATATTTTTGAATTCACTAATTTATCTTAAAGTATACATAAAGGAATGTTTTCTTTACTAAATTATATGGAAAAAAGTACATAAAACACCTAAAAGTATAGGTTGGTTAAAAGGTTTTATTGTATTTACTAAATATAAGAATTTATTATTATTAATTTATTTGTATATCTGTACCGAGCTAAAGCTCCTTCAGATTAAAAAAAAAAAGAAAATTAAAATAAAGTCAAATAAAATAGAATAAAAATAAAAAATAAGAAAAAAATAAAGTAAAAATAATATAAGTTAAAAAGTAGATACATATTAAAAATTAAAATTAGATAAATTTTGATAGAGAGTAATAGAATACATATTTTCAAATATTTGATTATTCAGAAAAAAAAAGAAAGAAAGTTGATTCTTATTTATACCTATCAAGTCGTGTCAAGAACAAGAGCTTATAATTAAGTCAAGATGTGAGCCAAGTGCTAAATGTTTTGTCAGCATTTCGAAGAGTATTACTTCTGAGATACGTGACAAGTATAATTCTAACTTATCTTTATGCATCAGTTGATAAGCTGATGAATAAGTGATCATTCAGAGTGACATGCATAAAGAAAGAAAAAAAATAACAATAATAATAAACAATGTGCTACAATTACAAAATGCTTTGGCAATGTGAAATTTTACCTCAAAAATACAATATTGCACAAATTTGTACAACCAAATTCCAAGCTCTGCAAAAACTCTGAAATTTATTGCATTTTTTAATCAAATATTTTTTGATGGTGTGTATTTTACAGAAAATTGCAGAGTTTTTGCAGAGCTTGGAATTCGGTTGTACAAATTTGTACAATATTGTACTTTTTACAGAACCATTTTTGCACAATTAGAAAATTAATCATAGCGTTTTTACTTTTTGTACTGTAATTTTGGTACCAAAATTTCACATTGCCCATGCTTTTATATAATAAACTAAACATGCATATTTAATATTTTAAATCAAAATAAATTGTTCAAGTGAAAATATGATGTAGTTATTTATAGAACTACAACAGTACAGCAGAGTTGGTCAAAAGTCGAACTTTAAGGTCAGAATCGCTAAAAGTCAAACTATGACTTGAATCTAAAATAATTTCAAAGTCAAAGTCTGACTTTGACTTGAGTCCACTCAAGTCAACTAAATTATTTTCTTATTTTAAAATCTTCTTTTATACAGTTTCATAAGATTTGATGCTTCTGTATTTAATTTTAATATTTATATAAATAGCGTTTCTTTAGCGTATTTAAGAAAAACATGAAAATAATTTTCTAACTTGATTTAAAGTCAAAGTCCGGACTTGACTTCAAAAAATTAAAATTAAAAGTCAAAGTCCTGACTTGACTTCAAAAAATTAAAATTTAAAGTCAAAGTTAGGACTTGACTTCAAAAAATTAAAATCTAAAGTCAAAGTCCGGACTTGACTTCAAAAAATTAAAATTAAAAGTCAAAGTCTGGACTTGACTTGAAAACGAAAAAAATTAAAAGTCAAAGTCCTGACTTGACTTCAAAAAAATAAAATTTAAAGTCAAAGTCCGGACTTGACTTCAAGAAATTAAAATTTAAAGTCAAAGTCTGGACTTGACTTTGACTTCATGACTTTGACCAACTATGCACTACAGTAAATTTCAGGTAAACAGAAATAAATTTATCAATAAAAAAATTTTATAAAAATCTTGGTGTTTTTTTTCACAATCTTTATGAGCGATGTTTTACAAATAAACCTCAATATTAAAAAGAAAATTAAATGTCACATAGCTTGACTTTTGCACAAATGTACACACATTTTCCATTTTTTCTCCAAGTCTAAAAATAAAAAAATAATTATCTATTTATTTATTTGTTTTCTGTACCGAGCTAGAGCTCCTTCGGAATAATTTAAAAAAAATAAAATAAAAATAAAATTAAAGTTAATAAAATGAGATAAAAAAAGAATCAAAATAAAGTAAATAAGCTAAATGAAAGTTAAGAAGATATAAAATTGGAATAGATTGTTACATGTGGCACATGTTTAAATAGTTCAAGTTTCAGGAAAAAAAGAAGAAATAGTAAGGTAGCAATTACACAATGGAGTTGGGTATTCAATATATCTTGATTCGAAACCTTCTTTGTATTCCTTCACCAGTCTTACAACCAATGGAATAGAATGACTCAGTCCTGTCCCAACATATCTCTCACTCAATTCAAAAAGCCGATTCGAGACTGTTAGTAATTTTAGTTTATTAAAAGCCTCATGATGTACGATGTTGGAGGGAGTATCATATATTAACTTAAGAATAGATCTGACTGCTGTATTCTGAATTGCTTGTAGTTTTTTTATATTATTTTCTGAAAATGAATTTAAGCAAAGAAAAGAATAGTCTAAAATTGATCCGACTAAAGATCTATATAGATTTCCTAGTGTTTTTTGATTAAGGCCCCAATTTTTGGTTTGACAATATCTTAATAATATTCAGCCTTTTATTGCAGCATTCTCTAATTTCATCTACCAGTATATTAAAGTTTTATTTATTTATTAAGTAAATTCCGGTCGAGCTAAGCTCCTTCAGAAAAAAAAAATAATAAAAAGTTTTCGTTAGTTATACATTTTTTGAATACATGATCAGTTAACAAATGTTAACAATTAGTTGTTGAGAAGTGAAGGAGATAGAAGTTTTCAAGTATTAAGCAAGGTAAGGAAAAAATTCATCAATTAGGAGGTATAAACCACACAATGGTGTTGCAAGATTGCATATTTCTTTAGGGCTAATTACAGCTATATATTCTTTTACTAGTCTAGTTACCAGAGGTACTGAGTTTTTTAGACCACACCTGATATAATTCTCACTGAGATCAAAAAGACGATTGTCTATCCTATTAGTTTTAAGTTTATCTAAGGCTAGATGGTGGAGTTGTTCTAAGGGAGTGTCCATTTTCAGTTTCAATATTGAACGAATAGCTGTATTTTGAATAACTTGAAGTTTCCTATTAGACTCATTTGAAAGTAGATTTAAGCATGGAAATGAGTAGTCAATGATTGATCCGATTAGGGTTTTATAAAGTGTACTTAAAGTGTACTGACTAAGTCCCCAACTTTTGTTTGATAATATTTTAATTAAGTTTAATCTAGAGTTACATTTCTCCTTTATTTCATCAATGTAGTTCTTAAAGGAAAGTTTATTGTGCAAAATTATACCCAAGAATTTAATTGTATTGGTACACGGGAGATTATGGTTAAATAAATTCAGTTTTAGGCTAAGTTTTTTTTTGCTTTTAGAGAAAATTGTGTAAGAGGATTTGGTCACTGAAACATTCATTTTCCATTTTATAAGCCATGGTTCTAATTCCTTCAGATAATTATTTATTGATGCTTGAATATTACCAGGTTTTTTGTATATGAAGAAAGTTACAAGATCGTCTGCAAAGAGCAAAGAGTAACTGTGGTAAGATTTGTCCCTCTTCGGAATATCGTTAATATAAATGCTGAAAAGTAAGGGGCTAATTACTGAACCCTGGGGAACACCAGCCTTGATATAAAACAATTTACTTAAGAGGCCATTCAGATTAACTTGAAATTGCCTAAGATGAAGAAATGAGATGATCCACTGTATTATATATTTAGGAATATTTAACTTTAATAATTTGTAGATAAGCCCATCGTGCCATACACGATCAAAAGCTTTGGAAATATCAAGGAAGACACTACAAACACTTTTTTTGAGCATAAAGCATTCACTGACTTTTTGAATTAAAAAGAACAAGTTATCGGCTGTTCTTCTGTTTCTACGGAAACCTGACTGCTCCTTGATTATGATGGAATTATCCTCTAAGAACTTTTCTAGCCTATTGGTGACTATTCTTTCTGAAATTTTTCCAAGGCAGCTCGTAATGCTTATAGGCCTGTAATTGTTAGGGTCGGTAGAGAAGCCTTCCTTTTTTGGGATCATCCTAATACAGGCTGTTTTCCATTTTTTAGGGACTTTACCGAGAGTTAAACTTTGGTTAAATAGGGTTAGTAAATCATTTAACATTTTATCAGGAAGATTCTTAAGCGTTTAGTTAGAGATTTTATCAAGGCCAGGTGCCGATCTTTCGTTTGTCTTTTGGATTGCCCTTTTTAGCTCCGAAAAAGATATGTGGTCAAAGTTTGATGGCTCATTGGACTTTAGAAATTCGGAGATTCTTTCTGCGACTTCACTATCAAAACAATTATTCTTAAGATTATTAAGGACAAAAGTCGATTCTAAGATAGATCCAAATAGGTTACTTTTTTCAAAGTCAGAGTTAAACTCGGAACCATCTTTATATAATGTCGGGACAGATTTGGAAGTTTTTTTCTTTCTAAATTTGTTGATTCTTCGCCAAAAAGGGACACTTGATGTTGAATTTTTACCCGTTTCTCTAATAAATTTTAGCCAGTTTTCGTTTCTAAAATTTTTTAACTTAAGTCTTATCCTAGAGGTAAGCGAATTATACTCGCTTTTTAACATTGGAGAATGATCTTTTTTTAGTCTACGCCTAATTAATCTTCTTTCTTTGATTAAGCTGATTATTTCCCTGGGTAAGGATGACTTGTATTGAAATTGACTTTTAGAAGGAATTGCTAAACTAGTCGAATCAACTAGAAATTAAATCGTTCATAGTATCTACACATGGATCTTTATCTAACTTAGGCGTATTATCTAACAGGCTTCTGAATTTTCTCCAGTCTGCTCGTTTATAGTCTAATTTGAAGACTTCATCGTGTTTTATTGAGCTATAGTTCAAGGATAGATTTATTGAAACCGGAAAATGATCACTAGTCATATCACAGTCAGATTTAACGTTAAAGTCAAGTAACTTATCCACTAAATTAGGAGAGCAAAGAAAAAGGTCAATTATCTCATAATAGTTGCTATTTGATCTAAAAAAAGTAGGAGATCTATCATTAAGTAAACAAATGTTCATATCTTCAAGAATTAATTCAAGAATTTCACCATTTTTGTTTTCTTCTGAGTAGCAGCCAAGTACTCTAGATTTAGAATTTAGGTCGCCTCCTATTATAAAAAATTGACACCTATTGCAAATTTCAGCAACCAAATCCAAGCATAGATAGTTTTTATTTTTACTACTATATGGCGGATTATATAGAGTGAAAATTGAGATATTTTTATAGTTAAGTTTAATATTTATGCAAACAAGCTCTTTATTAAATTTTTCATAAGAGAAATCTTGGTTAAAATGGATGTTATCTTTAATTAGGATAGCTACACCACCCCCAAAAGAGTTTCTTACTTTAGATACTACTGAATACCCTTCAAATCTTAAGTAGTAGTTGCATTCTTCTTCATTCACTTTGATCTAGTTAAGCAAAACAATATCAGGAAGGTGGACTTTTAAAAAATTCTTCAAAAGCTGTAACTTACTGATAATGTGGTTGCAGTTCCATTGCGTGATTGAAAGATTGTTGCGAAGATAAGTATTTTGAGTATACAAATAATTCATTTTAGTAAAAAAAAAAAAAAAATAAAAAAAAGTAATGGAAAGATAGATTAAGTTAGTTATTTTTAGGCGTTACTAGATGTGAATGTATCATGGAATACTTCATCGGTCGATGATGTACTTTTAAGTGACTTTTTGCGTGATGGGATGGGGATGTTACTAGCCGAAGTTTGTCTTTTATAATTTTTTTGTCTTAAAATATTGTCGAGTTTATCGGTCGTACTATTTAGGGTTTCTTTACTTTTTCTTTCATTTTTTTTGTGCTGTTGCTCAAAGGCGTTTGACTGGAGAATTTTGACATGCTGAAGTTTTTAACAACTGAATCGATTGTATCAAAAATTGGGTCAATATCAGGGTTTGTTAATGAATTAGACTTGGATAAAAAAACTTGCTCATCGTTACCTACATTTGGATGACTTTGATTGCCATCTAATATTGGCCAATCGTCAAGATTTGACTCAAGTGGAGGTATTTCGTTGTTTGATGCGTTAATCATTTGATTTGGGGGTACGGGTGTTTGTTGCTCGGTTTCTGGCATATTCAATACAGTATCAGATGACTCATTAGCTGATGCTTCAAGGATATTGCCCATGTCTGTTGGATAATCATCGGTATCGCCAGGTTCATCGATATCCAAATCTGCATTATCAATCGTCTTTCTTTCAAGGGCCTTAAGCCTGTTTGCGCGTGGCCTTTCTGATTGCAGTTTGTGCATTCGAGGTCCTTGATTGGGCAATTTCTAAGAGAGTGAGAAGGACTTTTACAAAAAAAGCAACCTTGCTTGTAGCCAACAACACTGATGTTAGTCTTTAATCCAAACATTTTAGTTGGACCAGCTAGGTTGGTAACTTGGTTGTGTATTTCAAATGGATAGGCAACTTCAACTCTTTTTACGCCATTGTTAACATGTGACCATTGATGTTCTTTATATCTTTCATTTGAGATGTTTCCCACTTCAAGATCTTTGAGGTTTAAACTATTGAGGAAGCGTCTAATAGTTGTGTCGTTGATGTTACACGGTAAAAAATGAAAGCGTAAGATGCTTTTCTTTTTGCCATCAACTGTAGTGTGGTTAGGATCAGTTAGCTTGAAGTTTTTTTCACGAATAACAATATCTTTGTTGAATAATAGACTTGAGTCATAGCCCTGATTGAATTCAATGATCCAAATTTTGTTCGACGTGAAATTACCAATTGCTAGTAGACAAGACTTTGCCTGATCTTCAAGACAGCGTGTAAAGACGTCAAAGATTTCCTTGTGAGTCACTGGTTTTTCCAGGCTCTTGAGATTAAGTTTGACCGCATTATTAAATTTCCACCTCTGGTCACGAAGTGGATCCATAGTAAACAAGTTGGTACGGTATACGTAAAGGAATTTATTATGTTAATTTTTTTTTCTACTTTTTGTTAATTTAAGTTATTACTAGATATTAAATTAAATTATTAAAGTTATTAAATTATTAAGTTATTAAAGTTTAACTTAGAATCAAATTTAATACCAATAATTAAATTCAATGTCCTTTAAATCATGACATGTGATACAAAATTTTTAAAAGTGAACATTTAGTCTTTTTAAGTATTAGTTCAGATTTTTTGAAAACACGAAGTTTGTTAAAGACCGAAACATTGGTATTTAACAAGCTAAGCAATGCGGTGTTCACGCACAATTTTCTCAATTTGGCCAAATCGGTGGACACATTTTTGAGGCCGCGTCAATCGACCAGCGTCAGCTTCAAACTGGAAGCGTCACAAGAATTCAAGAACGAAACCATGGACGACTTCAACATGTACAGCTTTGACGCCGACCTGGAAGACGAAAAAGAGGACTTTCTGGAAATTCTCAAGCTAAGACACCTGAACTTGTCCAGCACGTTCACGCCGGCGCCAATCGCAAGGCAAAAACAAATCTGTGTGGTGTCAGGCCCGCGCGGTCACGGCAAAACAACCTTCATGGCCAGTCTCTATCAAAAGTACGTGATTAACACCCATCAGACAAATCAGTGCGCACCATTCTGCTTGTTCTATTTCCTAGAGCCGCACGACCACCTCATAAACACTCTGGCAAACATTACATCTAAATTAAGGGCCAAATATCTGAACAAAGACTCGGCAACGAGTCTTGACTCAGAGTTGTTCGACCAAAAGTCAATTATTGAGCAGTTCCACGCAGCGCTGCTCCTTGGACCTGCCAGTATATTCATAGATGGACTGAGTGAGCTGAGCGCCAAGATGAGCTTGTCTGTGGGTCAATGGCTGCCGCAAAAAATAGACCAAGCTGAATGCAAGTTTGTGTTTAGTGTCCGGGATTCAAGCGAGTTTTACCGCGAGTTGACCAAGCGAAGCGATTGTCTGCTTCAGAGTCTTAGTCTTTTGGACCAAGAGTGTGATTATGACAAGTTTTTTGCACAGTATCTGGGCGCCACAGAGGACACCAGGCTAAATGTTTTGTACACTAAGTATGTGAGCATATTCAGTGAGCTTAAAACATCGGAGCATGTGCACAACCCGCTATTTTTGTCACTCATCGCCCAAGAGATATTCTCGTTTGACAAAGAGATATTCAAAAATCACCCTGTCCACATGAGCCGATTGAACAGTGTGACAGCAAGCAGTGTAGATGGCAGTTTGATCGAGGGACATGAAATAGTGACGTCAAGATCATCGGCTTCGTCCCTGCTCAACAACTCGGTCAACATAATGAACTCGTACTTCGAGGACGTGGCCACCATCAGAGAAATGATCCAGAAAATTTTGAAAAGATACTTGAGAAAAAATAACTGGTCAGTGGACGAGAGTGTGCCTTTGTCGCTGGACAACCCGGGATGGATAGGCACCACTCTTTGTTTCATTGCTTTGTCCACCAATGGACTTGCCAAGGAGACTGTGATGAGGCTGCTGAATAGACTTGGCTATGTGGACCTGCTGGCCATTAGTGAGATGCATTGGAGCGCTTTTAGGATGCAGTTTGGAAGCTTTTTGCACGAGGGCCTAAATGGTCTCATTCAATTTTCACATGTTTATTTTAAGGAGGCTGTACAAGCCTTGCTTTTGGGTAAGTTAAAAAAATTTTTTAATTTTTACTGAATACCCTTGTATAAAGACTGGAGTGAAGTTTGGGCTTGAATTAATTAGTAATTTGAATAAGCTGAAAAATAATTCAATACTTAGTCAATTCAACAAACATTTTCAATTATATTAAATAAAAAAATATAAAAATGAATTTTATTGTATTGAATATTTTTTTTCACTTTTTCATTTTCTGCGATATTATTTTTCATCATAGTTTTTCTCTTTTTTTTAGAAAATTAAAATGAAAATTGAAAAAAAAAAAATACGAAATTTTACGTAATTTTACGTAAATTTTTATTATAAAAAACGGGTAAATTGGTAAATCTTAGTAAATTTTAGTAAAAAAACGAGAAAAAAAAAAAGTTAAAAAAACACAACTACAATGCAATAATTAATGATCCGACCAGTCACCGTTTTTCTCAATGACTATCTAATTACCTAAGAATTAATAACTTTCAAAAGAATATAAAATGAATTTCTTTTTATCTAAGAAACGAAATCAAAAAAAGGTTTAAAAACGATCTTGGTCATACCTTATGATTTTATGAAAAAAAATATCCGGATGATAATTTTGAAATAAAAAATAATATTTAAATTCATCATAAATTGCGAGAAATACTAGGGTTTCATTTTATTAGAAAGTTTGCTCAAGTATGTTCCGAAAAACTCAAATTTCAAAAAATAAAAAATTAAACTTATTTAATTCAAAATTAACTATTTTACCCGATTTTTTTTTCGTTTTTTTACTAAAATTTACCATTTTTCCAGTTTTTAGAATAAAAATTTACGTAAAATTCTGTAATTTTTTTTTTAATTTTCATTTTAATTTTCTAGAAAAAAGGGAAAAATTCCTAAATAATTAATGATCCGACCAGTCACCGTTTATCTCAATGACCATTTAATTACCTTAGAATTAATAACTTTCAAAGGAATAAAAAATGAATCTCTTTTTTATTAAATAATACCTTTTTTAAGTGATCAATATATCTTTTAAATTTAAATGATTTTTTTACTAAAATTTACCATTTTTCCCGGTTTATATAAAAAAAATTAAAAAATTTCGTAATTTTTTTTTTCAATTTTCATTTTAATTTTCTAAAAAAAAAAAGAGAAAAATTCCTAAAACTTGACATTTTTTCAGTTTATTTTGGCCCTTTTTATATTTACTAAAATTTTTTTAAAATTACGTAAAATTTCGAAATTTTTCGGAAATTTACTATCTTTTACTTTAGTAAAAAATAGTACTTTACTAAAATAAAAGTATTTTCCTTTAATAAAAATAATAATATCTTTTTTAAAATATATTTCTTTTTTTTAACTCATTTTTTTTTTATTTTATTTTTTCTAATTTTTTTATTTTTATTTAGTTCTGTTTAAATTTCGAAAAATTACGTAAAGTACGTAAAATTTCGTAAAAACAGTTTATCATAGCAGAACAGTAATCGTATCCCATTTTTTAAAAATAAAAGAACATTTTAATTGTATTAAAATTGGAGCAAATATTACTTGTGGATTCAAAATTATTAATTTTCTGTCAAGAAATTTATTTGACTGTCAAATATTTATTTTATTGTATAGAAAAAAACTTGTCTGATGTGAGCAAATTTTTATAAATAACAATACTTAATATAATGTTTAAAATTATTATTTTTTGCTTAGTTTTTTTATTACATGAAATAAATGCTAAGTTTAGTGATATAATTAAATATTCTACAGTACTGCTATGATAAACTGTTTTTTCGAAATTTTACGTGATTTTTCGTAAATTTTCGAAAAATTACCAAATTTTACGTAATTTTACGAAAATTTTAGTAAATTTTAGTAAAAATAAAAAGGGACAAAAAAAACTGAAAAATTGGAAATTTTTAGGAATTTTTCTCTTTTTTTTAGAAAATTAAAATGAAAATTGAAAAAAAGATAATGAAATTTTACGTAATTTTACGTTAATTTTTATAATAAAAACGGGTAAATTGGTAAATCTTAGTAAATTTTAGTAAAAAAACGAGAAAAAAAAATAGTTAAAAAAACACAACTACAATGCAATAATTAATGATCCGACCAGTCAACGTTTTTCTCAATGATTATTTTAATTACCTAAGAATTAATAAATTTAAAGGAATATAAAATGAAAATCTCTTTTACTAAATAAAACCTCTTTAAGTGTTCAATATATCTTTTTCATTTAAATGATTTTTTTACTAAAATATACTAAAATTTACCATTTTTCCCTTTTTTGGTAATAAAAATTTTCGTAAAATTACGTAAAATTTCGTTATCTTTTTTTCAATTTTCATTTTAATTTTCTAAAAAAAAAAATTCCAGAAAAATGCCATTTTTTCAGTTTTTTTTTGGCCCTTTTTATATTTACTAAAATTTACGTAAAATTACGTAAAATTTAGTAATTTACTTTTCTTATTCTAGTAATTTTACGTAAATTTACGTAAAATAACGTAAAATTTCGAAAAAACAGTTTATCATAGCAGTACAGTATATAAGTCTGTACAATCTTTGCAAATTAATTGCGTTTTATTTTTAATACTTTTAAATAGCGTGCAATTCTTCAGAATTCCACATTTGGTTATTTTACTTTGTTTCATCTGCAGAACAAGTTTTTGACAGCAAGAAACTTTTTCATGTGCTTCTTGTTGTAGTAAAATAAAAATATTTCTAAAGAAATTAAATAATTAAAATTAGAAAACAAAAGATCCTCAATTTTATTTCTTTGAATCTTTTATCAATAGGCTTTAAAAAGTCAATGATTTCGAATGATTAATTTCTTTTTGATTATTTTTTTTGTTTTATAATTGGTGTATTTTTTCGACTTTTCTGAAAATTTTCATAAAATTTTTAAAAAGCATGAGTGCGATGTTTCAAATTTATTTTTTAAAAAAAATATATTAAAGTTAATCTTTTTTCAAAGAAAATTTCTGATTTTTTTTAAATGAATATTCTTTATTCTATCTGGTAAATAGTTATGGTATTTAAATTGGTATTCTTTCATAAAACAATTATCAGAGAGATTAAAAAACAAAGCCTGGTTTATCATAAAAAAACAGAATTTGTTTTTGATGCATTCAAATTATGCCATTTGATTTTAATTAAACTTCCTTTTTTCATGTAATAAAAAACTGCCAATATTTAATTAAACAAGGTGTTTTTTCGCTTTTTTGATGGGTTTTTTTTTAAAGATAACTTTGATAATAATTTATTTTTAAATATGACTATTTTAAAAAACATGGCCTTTTAAATTTTTAAATAAAGACTTTTTTTATCTAGAACTATTTCATGGTTAATTTAGTAAATTATACTTTATTTCAAAAATGGAACTTGTTTTTTCGCATTATAATTTATAAAAGCAATTCACTTACTTAAAAAAAAATTAGAGCTCTATAATTATAAAAAACGATTATTTTTTAAAAAATATTTATTTTAAAAAACTATCGAATAAAAAATAAAAATTTTATCACGACGCGTTTCGACCAAATGGCCTTCTTCAGGTTAAAAGACTTAAATAAAGAATACAATTTAATAAAAGGAATAAAAAATAAAAAGATAAAGAGGAATATTTTATATAATAGAAATAATTGCTTCTCAAATTATTATAAATTTATTAGAAAAATAAATAATTAGAAAAAAAAATTTTTAACATACAAAAAATAGATTTTGAAATTAATGTAAAATTAATGTTGAATTTTCATAATTGAAATTTAATATTTAAATTTAGAATAATTTTTTATACAATTCAAAAAATCAAAGTTAACAAAAATTAAGATAAATAGTTTTTTATGAAAAACTTAAAGTTTTTATATTTTCAATTTTAGGAATTTTTTGTTCATAATAGGTATATAAAATTTTAAAAGGAGGTTTATAAGGTCAGTTTCAGTTGATTTCGAATAATGTCTTGTTTCATATCAGATTTAACTATATAGAATGAAAAATCATCTTCTACATGATTTATTTTATTAAAGTGAATAGATACTTCTGAACATGAATTAAAATTACTTAAAGATTTTCTAATATCCTTTTTAAATTTCCTAATTGAATATAAATGACCTAATATTCTTATTTTGGCTTTTCTAGATGATTCACCTATATAAAATAATTTACATTTTTTACATTTAATTATATAAACTATTCCATTCGATTCACAATTTGAGTCACTCAAGAATGGAATAAAAAGTTTTTTATATTTCAAATAAAACTTTTTTTGGTAAATTTACAGCTCAAACATCCAAAGATATCACACTTATCTGAATAAAATTTTTTGGTATTATTTAGTTTAAAATTTAATATAAATAAAGAGCCTATATTTTTCTGAATTTTATTTACCACCATTAATTCCATATTTTTTTTTTGCTAAATTTATTTATTTTTAAAGAGTGCTATTTTCTTATTTGTATCTAAAAAAATTAATAAAATTTCAATATTTTTTTGAGTCAGGTAGAACGAAACATATAAAAAGAAAAAAAAATAAATAAAGAAAATAAAACATATTGAAAAATATTAGTAGTAGCAGTAGTAGTAGTTTTGACTGTAGCTGGCTAGCCAACGAGTGTGCTGATAAGGCACACTAAGACAGCTGATGTGATTGATTGTTGTTCATCCAGCAATCAATGCCTGCTTTAAAGCTGTTAACATTGGGTGCTTCAACTAATTCATTTGGCAGCGAGTTCCATATTTTGGCGGTTCTGTTGAAAAAAAAGTTATCTCTATGTTGGAGCCTCGATATTTCTTTGTGATATTTGAGGCAGTGACCTAATCCTTGGTTATTTGTGACATTAAAATGGTTGCTTTTTTCAACCAATTCTATTCCATGCATGAACTTGTATAATTGAATTAGATCACCTCTTTTTCTTCTTTCCACCAGATTTGGAATGTTCAAAGCCTTCAATCTGCTTTCATACGGTTTGTTTCTAATTGACGAAACAAATTTCGTAGCTCTGCGTTGAATCCTTTCAACATTCTCACAGTCAAAATTCAAACGTATTTTAACACATTTTTTATCAATACTAATGATTCAACTAATGATTAGTTAAAAAATTAAAATTAAAATTAATTTTTCTTTAAAAACTTAAAAAATTTTCAAACTGAAGGGTTTTAGCTATTTCTTTAAAACATTCTTGAATTAGATTCAGTCTAAATTTTTGTCTTATTTTAACTATTTAAATTATTTTTTATATAATTTATGTTTTATCTATTTTTGATTTCAAAATTTCAAAATTGCAATTTTTAGTTCAAGAATAAAATTTCAAAAAATTTCGAAATTTGGAAACTTCAATTAACAACCCTATTTTTTTTAAAACAATTAAAACTAAATATTACATTTTTCTCTAAAGAATAAAAATATTCAAATTAATAATTGATATTAAATAATTAATAATGTTCAAAGCAAAATTAACTCTCATATATTTTTTTCAAAAATAAATTTGAAATATCGTACTTTTTTCATGCTTTTTCAAAATTATTTAAAAATTTTCATTAAAAGACGAAAAAATACTCTGATTAAATAATAAATCAAAAAATTTATTTATTCGAATAGGTTGCTCTTTACCGTTTTTCACCGAATTCTTTTTAATCTTTTCTGTAAATTATAAAAAAAATCATTTATAAATAATTGTGTTAAAACTTAATCAATCAATTCTTCTAATACCGAAATATCCCTTAAATAAACAATTTGAACATATTATTTTAATTATTAAATTTTCAAGACGGCTTTAGCGTCAATGTAGATCAAAAAAATGAAGAATCAGCAGCACTGTTTAAACAAAACATAAGCTTAAAACAAAAAGAAATTCACAACTTATTAATAACAGACATACTGGAACACCGCTTGACCAAATCAAACTTTGATTTAAGCAGCCGAATTGAGTCTTCAATTGCACCAAACAGTGAACAAATATCCCAAGATGTGCTCGGCCATGTTCACGAGCTAATTCATCATTTGTACATGTCATTCGACATTCGCAACCTACACAAGCTGCTAACTAGCTACAAGGTCCTGCAGATTTTCGACTCACATCGGCTGCGCCACTCGAACCAATGGTTTGATTTGTGCAATTGGATCCGCTTGGTCAAGAGTCAAGAGGACATGCGGTCAAGTTTGATCAAAAATTTGACCAAGAACATAAGCCAGTACGACTTTGAAATAACAGGTAATCACATTGAGCTCAAAGTGTACGAAAATGAACAGACAGATCGATTCAGCAAGACCGAAACAGATCAGGATGAATACTTTAACAGGGAGTCAATTGAGCTTAACACTTCTACGGATTTTTTGATAGATAATTTAGTCGATAACACTAGTCCCGAGTATACCGACTCGGTCATTCTGTTGCTCATCAATCGTTCCCTAATTCTAAATGACCTCATGAAATTTGTAGATGATAAATTATTTATGGAAAATTACGCATTTTCGATTCTCAATTTTGTTCATGGAATTGTCACACAGGTAGGCAAATTTTTTTTTGGAAATTTTAATAAAATTAAAGATTTTATTTTTTCATTTACCGAAAATTTTGGTAAAAATTAAAGAATACATATTTTGTATTTTTGTATTTTTGAAGAATAAATCTCTTAGTGATTTTCCAATCTTAAGATTAATTAATTTTAGATGTAAAAAAATAAATGAAAAAAAGTAAAAATGTTTTAATTAATTTTATTAATGTATTATTATTAAATTATTGTAGTGACAAAATATTAAGAAAACAAATATGAGAAACAAAATGGTGCATTTTTTCGTCTTTAAATAAACTTTTTTTATAAAATTTTGATAAATCATGAAAAAGAGAATATTTAGTTTTTTTTTTACAATCAAGAAAATTGATTTCTTAAAAAGAATTTTAAAAATTTAAAAAATTTTTGTATGCAAACAAACATCACCAGAATCTTCTTATAAGTTTCACATGGACCAAAAATTCGAAACAATGAAAATATTAATTTTAGAATCGAAAAAACATTTCATTGAAAAAAAAATATATGCGAAACTTATAAGAAGTTTTTGGCGATGTTTTTTTGCATACAAAAGTGGTGCAAATTATGGAACAGTTTTAAAAACATATTTTTCTGGAAAATCCAAAGCAAAAACTGCAGAACATTTAAAAATTTCTAACTCTTTATTAAATTAAATTTTAATAATTCAAGTTTCCTAATTTGACATTTAATTCTTACTTTTACACAATAAAAAATTATGTTTTTTCAAAAATTAATTTCAAATTCATTTAATTCAATTTTATTTTGGCTTTAAATTCAATAAATTAAAAAAGTGGTCCCAACATTTTGTTCAGAATTTTTTCTGGTTTCAGAATCTGTATAAAAAAGTAGGGGGTCGGGGGGCAAACCGTGGACTAGAAACAAAAATAGTGAAAAAATACCATTTTTTTACTATTTTTTGCCAAAATATAGATCTATTGGTAAAATAATAGATTAAATTAGTACACCATTTTGTAGATGAGACTGTGCGCTTCCAGAATATATACATATTAATAAGGTTATATCTATTAGAACATGAGATATTTTAGCTCAAAGGCAACTAAATTTTGTTTTTTTATTTATCTTTGAGGCGGTGGGGACAAAATTTTTTTTAAACCTACTAAAAAACCAATTTTGAAGGTTTTCAAGTATGCACATTAATATTTAATTTATTTAATTAGTTATAATACAGTTTTTTTTGGCTTTAAAATCGAATTTTTTAATTTTAAATTTAATTTTAATTTTTAATTTTTAATCGAATTTATCTTTTACTCTTAGAAAAAATACAAAAATTAGAATAAAATATATAATTTTTTAATTTTTTTTAATTTTTTAATTTTTGATCTTATTCTTAGATTAAAGTAAGACGTCAAGGTTTATTCTTAAAAAAAAATAAAATATATTTATAACATGGTTTCGATGGTATTACTTCCGTATAGAATGAACCCAAATTTTGACATAGTTTCAAGAGTAATGGTCAAGATTTTACGGTAACACATATTGAACTTTATTTGGTAAAAAATTCAAAAAAATCTGATCTTTAATTCTCTTAAAATTTGTTTCCAAAATTTCGACAAAATATAAAAAGTACATTAAAGATATTTCAATTTTTAAAAAAGATAACTGGATAACCTTTCAAATGATTTAATTTTATAAAGAGATAATTTGAATTTTATCTTGTTTTAAAAAAAGAATAGTTTTTTTTGAGCTTTTTATACTTAAAATTTTATAGAAAAATGTTAAAGAGAAAAAAAATCTTGCCAAATGAAAATTTAGAGATTTTTTTCATATAATTATTTCTTTTGAATTTTACATGTGATCCAGCGCTATGAATTGATCAATTTAATGTTATAAATATTGAAAAAATTAAACATTGATTTTATTTTTACAATTGATTCAAATAATTTTTTTACTTGATACCTTCTACTTTTTGTATGAGACAGAAATTAACTAAAAAATGAAATTTTGCCGATTGTGTGAAATAAACTAATCACAAAAACTTTAGCTAAGCTTTTTATTTTTTCCCAAAAAATTCTATTTATTAAATTCAATTAATTAAAGTAGAAAATTCTTCATTTTTTTTTCTTAAGTTTTTTAACTTTAAATCAATGACGGAAAATTTAAAGAAAAATAAAGCCGAATTTAAATTTTTTTAAAATTAAAATTGATTGTTTGTTTTTTTTTGGAAATTTTCTGAAAATGGAATAATGCTGTAATGGTATTCCTAATCGAGTGGCTGGTAATAATTTTAAATTCCTCAATATTTTGCTATTGCTGATCTCGTTGTAATGAATCATTGATCTTTCATCAAAATTTTTTTTTATTTTTTCTAATTAATTATTTGTAAAATTATGCGATTGAATTTATCTAAAATTAAGATATAAACTATGTTTTCTTGAGTATTTCTTAAAATTTAGATTTTTTAATTTTATAAGTTAATTTAATGTCATTGCAATAATTTAATAATTTAAATTCTGGAAATATATTTGAGTTAATTTTAAAATTAATTTCAATTTAAATATGTTGCTGACAATTCTCGAAAATTTTTTTTTTTCTCTCGAATTTTTATCTGACTGAATACTTTACATAAAATTTAAGAAATTTTAATTACTTTAAATTGACTTAATTTCTGATTTACAGTAAACATTTATCAATTAATTTTTTATATAAAAAAAACAGAAATATCCATTGAGTGATACTGAAAAGCTTCGATATAGTCATTTATTGGAACAAATTGCCAAAATTTCTTTACAAATAAACAGCATTGACTTTGCTCTAAAATTCATAATAAAATGTATAGAGGTTCTCCAAGACTTGTTCGAAGTGTTCAATGTGTCCGACTTGGATAGAAAATTCAAGACCCGGATGCAATTTTTACAAATAAGCAATCGCTTGAGTCTTTTGCACTCGAATATGGCTTTGTTGTTGCTAAAAGTTAACAATTTAGATGCTGCTGGTGTTCTATTGTGCAAGGCCAAGACCTATAACAGTGAACAATTGACCAACATTATCATTAAATTGGACAAAAAATTCAAATTTGACAAGTCTGTTTCTAAAAATGACATGTTTATACAAGAAAAAAATGACATGAAAAGCTTAATTTATCGAGAAAGTCTAGAGGAATATGTAAAAAATCAAAAATCGAATATTGTCGATATCTTTCAGAATACGGATGATGCTGGCTCTTATGAATCCAAATTCCATTATCTTTTCATCTCGGGACTATACGAGTAAGTTAATGTTTGATTTTTTTTTTCCGATGAAAAATTCAATTTTTATTATCATTTATTAGTTTTAAGTCTCATAAGCAAAATTGAATTAAGGAATTAAATTTTTATTAAGAAATTTTTTAAATTAGTGATTTATAAGTATAAAAATAGTAGAACAAATAAAAATAAAAATCATTTAAATTTTTTATGGATATCATTTTTCAACACAAGTAAAATTTGTCACCAACATACAATATGTCTGTTATCACAATAAAAATTTTTCCAGCACAAAATTTGATTAACTTCGACAAAAGTTCTCTTCACAAAAAAATACTTTTTAACACATGAATTAAAATTAATGATATTTTTTCTTTTCCAATAGGTAAAAATTTTAAAAAATTTTAGAAATTAGCTTTGAATTTATTATTTTCAGGGACAAATAATAAAAGAGTCAGCGAATGATATAACCGTGAACACACTGTAATTAAAAAAGTACCAAATTCTACAACCTATCTTTTAACAAAAAAAAATTTGAAGATAAGCTAAATATGGATTATGCAAAAGGCTTATATAGTAAGCTTAATAACGATTTTGACCAGCTGGTTGCTTTATTTAAAAATGTTAGGATTATAAAATTTAATAAAGACTCCTGGGTATGTTCAAGTTGTATCTGCAGCTATTATCTAAGAAACTATTTTTGTTATCATTTAATAGTAGTAGCCGTAGTGGAAAAGTTGGTTGAAATTCCAAATAAATACAAAAAATGTTCAATCGAACCGAAGGCTAAAAGTGGTCAAAAAGCCAATGCTTCTAAAGCCTTAGTAAGGCAATAAAATTGTTAATGTAAATTTTTAAAATTAATAAATTTTTTATCGAATTTTTTTTACAATAAAGTTATTATTTTTTACAATAAAGTTATTATTTTTTAGATAAAGTTAGTACAGTACCGATTTGACAAGTGGATTTCTGGTAATTTTACGTAAATTTAAGTAAAATTACGTAAATCTACGTAAATTTACGTAAACTTACTTTGTAACAAAATGTAAATTTACGTATTTTTACGTAATTTTACGTATATTTACGTAAATTTACGTAAAAATTGGTAAAAATGAAAATGCCAAAAATAGCTCGATTTTTTGAATTTTTTATTATTTTCTAATAAATTTTGAAAAAATTAGTTTCTATTTATTAAATCAAATTTTACCAAAAGTGACTTTTTTTTACTAATTTTTACGTAAATTTATGTAAAAATACGTAAATTTACGTAAAATTACCAGAAATCCACTTGTCAATCGGTACTTTATATTTTTACAATAAATTAGCAATTTATGCATAATCATTTATTAGTTAGCATTTTTAGCAATAAACTAATTATTTTTTACAGGTAAATAACTTTTTTTAGGTTTTTTATTACAGGTAAATAATTATTTATTAGGGTCAACTGATTTTTCTCCAAAAAAAATTGTAATTAAAATGAAGGAATTCGAATTTTATAAAAAAATAATAAAGAAATTTAATAATTTAAAAATTTTCCTTTTTAAATCCGAAAAAAAAATTATTTTTCATATTTTTCTTAATGATACTCATTCATCAAGTTTTGGGATAAATTAAAAAAAATCAAAATTCACTGTAAGCTTAGCATTATAACGATCTTGCTGTGTTTTTTGTTAAAAAAAAAATTACAAATATGCATTTTTGTTTCATTAAACTTAAGAACGGTGTAAATTAAAAAATAGACACATAATAATTAAATAACAATTAATTATTTATTTAAAAGCATTCTAAATTTTTTAAAAATTTTTTGGATTAAATTTTTTAAAAAAATTTTAAATTAAATTTTAAATTATTAAAAATTTTTCAATTTTTTTAAAAAATTTTTAAATTTTTCAATTTTTTAAAAAATTTTTTAAATTAAATTTTTTAAATTTTTTTTTTACTTTTGAATATAATTGTTAACCCGCGGGTAATAGGGTTTATTTGATATTTTATATTGTTTGTGGAAATATTCGAATATGACGAATAAATGAAATAAAGTATTAAATTTCAATAGTAAAAGAAATAATTAAAAAACATCAATCACAAATCAAGATAATATCAAATAAAATATTAAAAGTAAGAAAAATTGCACAAAATGCTCATTGCGATAACGATGACACTTTATATTAATTAAATTTAATTAAAACATCAAGATAAATAACTTGATAAGTTTTTGAATTTGAATAGTAACATAATTTTTTTTTCATTTACCGCGGAACCATTAATGTCAAAATTTTTAATCTATTCTTTAGCTTTTAATAAAATTTATTATCAGACTTTTTTTAAGAGTCCAGCAAATAAATTTTCAGCAAGCGAACCGATATTTTCACGACGCACTTGACTTATCCATCAGATGGTATGGAAAATTCCATTCAAACACATCCAAAATTTATCACTACTATGGTTGCTTTTTTTCTCTCCAAGAAATGGAATAGTAAAAAAAAAGAAAAAAAAAATTTTTAAAATTAACTTAATAATATTTCTAAGCTACAATCCACGTAGAGCTGAACTCTATCTACGCAAAGCCTTGTATATTAGAGAAAAAGAAAGACAGTCAATTATAAACACCGTGGACCTTCAAAAAACAGCCAATTTGTTCTCCAACTCTTCTTTTTTTACTCCACGCTCTTCCACTGAATCCCAATTCATGCTGAACCAACAAACTACTGAACAAACAACTCATTACAAAAAACTAAGCACCAACGAAGACCAAAACACAATTGCTGAGATACTGTTCGACCTAGGCGGTCTCCTGGCCACCTTCGAACCAATTTTGTCCAAAAAAGAAGCCCTGGAATGTCTGAGACGGTCTTTGGACATCAAAACTTTGATTTTGGGCGCTGATCATGAAGATTGTAGAATTATTAAAACTAGACTGAATGACATATTGGCTGGTATGGCACGTCAGCAAAATCAGCCAGCAAATACTCCTGCTCTAAGCTTGTCCAGAGATACAATAAGTATTCTTGGATACCAAAGAAATTCTCTTCGCAGTCAATCTAATGTCAGAAGGACACCTGTCAGCAGGAACAGAAAGATTGTGTCAGTCAATTCGAACAGTGATAGTTTGGATGAATGGATAAAAAAAAATTCTGTCATTGAATCCATTAGCAGGAGTAAGCTGTCCAAGGAGAACGAGTCTGAGCTAGAATTGAGTCAGCAGTCTTTGCGGACTGAAAATCAGAATGAAGAAGCTAAAGAAGAGACTTTGAAGCGCCAAAAGACGCTTGACCACCCAAAAATTCAGTCACCCAGTCTTCTTCCGCAAAGAGCCAAAACGCTTCCATCTAAGCGGATGGTCAAGTGTCCGACAGCCATGAGTGTTGATTCGAATAATGAAAAATATTTATTAAGTGGGCCCAAAAGTTCATTAAAAAATTTGTTAATCAAAAATGATGATTTGAAGCTTAAAATAGCGAAAAAAATCTACTACAAGTCTGCATGGTACGACTTACCTCATGGCAGCAACCACAATAGATTTAAGAGATATGTTAAATTAACTCCAAATGTCTAGAAGATTTTTTTTCTACTTTATTAAATGCTTATTTTTTTAAAAAAATAAAATTAAAAAACTTTTTTAGGTTGAAATTTTTAGAATTTTTATTTTTTAGTGGAAAATCCTTGAATTATTACTACTTTTAATTAAGATTTACACTGTTTGGTCAAAATTTATGGACTTAATGGTGTGAAATTAAATTTAGTGAGCTCAATGGGAATGGTCCTTTTCACTTATGCTATTTTTCTTTTATACTTATGAAAAGTTAATTTTACAACAAATAATTCAGCTTTACTTAGTATTGAATGAGTATACAACAATATTAAAATTTGACAACAATTTTAGTAGAGTTTACTTGCAGTTTTAAAACTATACTTACAGTTTTAAAAGAATACTTACAAATTTAAAACAATACAACAAAAAAGCATTTATACTTAAATTTCGAAAAGTTAACAACAATGGCTGAAGGTTCGACTCAGTACGAAGATGACACAGTATCATTTCAATGCTCATCTACTAGATCTATTCTACTCATGAAATGTTAAAGATCGTAATGACCAAAGTAGTCAATTATCATTCAAGACAAGAGAAGGAAGTTATGTATTACAGAGTACCGGATAAAGACTTAATAGACCGTTCGAAAAAAATAAACATGGACATGTTTAGGCATTACAATGATAAGACCTACATTTATGATAATAAGTATTATGTGAGTTATGACACTAATACTATTTATCATAGACACCATTATTGTGCTTGTGGTTGTGTCCATTTCCATAGATTTTATGTTTGTAAAGGGAATGGTCCTTTTCACTTATGCTATTTTTCTTTTATACTTATGAAAAGTTAATTTTACAAAAAATAATTCAGCTTTACTTAATATTGAATGAGTATACAACAGTATTAAAATTTGACAACAATTTTAGTAGAGTTTGCAAAAAAACCCTGCAAAAAAAATTTGAATTCGGAGGTAAACCAAGGACGAGGTACAAAAAATGAGTAAAAAACTCAAAAAAATTGGCAAATTAAAGTTTGAGATCAAAATCAAAAGATCAAAATATAATTTGTAATATTGTTTTTAGTATTGTTGTTTTTAATATGTAATAGAGAAATAATAAATTTTTTCCAAAGCAATTACTTGACATGTCATTTTAAGTTTATTTTCATATTTACAATTTTAAAATGTCCTTTTTTATTGAACTTTAATAGGTTTAAATTTTTAATTGATTTTAATGAAAACTTACTTTAAAAGACAAAATCTTTATTGTTTTAAAATTTATCTCTTCAATTCATTTGAACGGCTAGTGCCAAACTCTTTCGAGCCAAATGAATTCATTTATTCAGAGAAAAAAAATAATTAAAAAAAAAAAATAATAATATAAAATAATAATTTAGAGAAATCAATTTAATAATGCATCAAAATTGTTTATAACAAATGTCAAAATTTGAAAATATTTTACAAAATTTAATAAAAATTAAATTACCGTATTTCATCAAATAGAAGTAACCACAAATAGAAGAAATTTGCTAGTATTTGAGTCAAAAGTTTGTCTTTATTTGAGTTGTCTTTCTCAAAAAAATGTGTCTCGATTAAAAGAAAATTCATCAGTCACTTGTCATGTAAAGCATGTATTTTTTGTTTCTAATAGAAGAAAAAAAATGGATAAATTTCTTTTAATTGAGTCACTTTTTTTTAGTGAAAAATGTTCGAATAGAAGAAACCCTTTGATGACCGAACTTTCTTTTATTTGAGGTAATACGGAAGTGTTATTATTTATTCGATATTAGTTATTATTTATAAAAATACATTCTATTTAAACTTGTTTAAATTTAGAATGAATTGAAAATGATGAATTAATATTATTATTAGAATTTTCTTCTTTTTATTCAATTTACATAATCTTTTGTATCTTTTTCTACTTTGTACATGGGACTAAATTAAAGGAATTAATATTCCAATTTTATTCAATTTTCATTTTTATTTTATTTTTTTTTTTTTTTTTTTTTACTTTATTTTTCATTTTTCTAAATTTAATTTCATCGCCAATATTGGCGTTTATAATAATAATAATTATTTATTCGATTACAATATAGGTTAAAGTTACAATTTATGTCATTTAAAATAAAGTTGTTAATAAATTTTGACGCAAAATAGTCGAAAGTTTTTACTTTTTAGTTATTACTATTTATTTGTTTTCTGTTCGAGCATACGCTCCTTCAGATAAAAAAAAATAAAATAAAATAAGATAAAATAAAATAATTAAAACAGTTTAAAAAATTTTAAATTTAAAGCAAATTATTTTTCATTTATCAATGAAAGGATGAGATACAAAAAATAATAACTAAAAAGCTATTTAGTTAATAAAAAGATGGAGTTGGGAGAAAAAAAACAAAAAAAAAACAAAAATATTTATAAGATCTAAAGAGTCAGACATTTTTTGTATAATTAGAAAGCAGCTACATAGAGGAGTGGGATTCGTAATAAATCTAGAATCGAAGCCTCTTTGATACTCCGAAACAAGTCTTTTAGTCAATGGAACTGAATAATCAAGAGCATTACGAAGGTTATTTTCTAAGAGATTGCTTAATTTGTGATCAATTTTACTAATATTCAATTAATTTTCTGCTTCATAGAATAATGATTCAGAGGAGGTTCTGAGAGGAAGTTTTAGAATGCGTCTAACAGCAGTATTTTGAATAACTTGAAAAATTCTTGAGTTGAAAAATTTTTTCTTTGTGGAAAAAAGTTTTTGATTCGTGGGTGACAGTTTTTTGTTGGTGGGGATTAAGTAAACCATTTTTTTAACCCCTAAAATATTGGCTAACCTTGGTTTAAATATTTGCAGAATAAAAATTTGTGGTCGAAAAAGTCAAACTCAGCCAGCAAATGACCTTTTTAAACCTTAAAAAATGTTTAAAATAAAAAAAATATTAAAATATTTAAATTAGATAGAAATTTTATTTTAAAAGGATTTTTGGTATTTAATAAGTAATTTTAGAGAAATAAAATTTTATATTTTTGAAACAAATTTATTGCTTTGATTTAAAAAATCTTAATTTTTTTTTAATGTCAAGTCAAATCGCTGGTATAATATATTTTTCAGGGCTGTGAAGTTTTTTCAATTAGATCGTTTCAATTCAGAAAATCTTTAACTTCAAGGAATGCACATTGTATGCAAAAACAAGCAGGCAAACACTACATAAAAATTTTGTGTCAAGCATCTAATATTAAAAAGGCTATTTTCATTATATGTCTTACTATTCCCCATATGTTGACATGGTGTAAAAATAAAAAAGTAAGCTATTCACTTGGAACAAATATATTTGATGATTATTTCAAATGAAACTAAAATAACATTGGATACTAGATAAAAATTTTATAAATTCCTTGCTATAAAATAAAACCTATTTTATTTTCCACACTGTTTACAATAAATAAAATGGGTTCTCTAGTTGAGCTTACAATAAAAAAAACTTAGAATTTCACCATAACTCTGCCATAAGCCGGTCCCAAGCCCAGGATGAGAAAAGAGGAGGGTGGTGGCAGCCACACAATGTGGTCTTCTACAAATCTGAAGAATAGCTGTATTACGGGTACATAGATCTACGGGTCTTTGTCCTAGTCTTGTCGTATGAGGGTGCCGCTGGCTTCGACCAACATCCAGTATAGAATCTTAGCAGAGCAAGAACTTGTTTTACAGCTGACCCTCTTCGGATAGCTGTAACTTTGGAAGCACTAAAGTTAAGGCATTCTCTCCTTCTAAATTGAGAATGTCGCTTGGTTTGTGGTTCCAAGCTAGTCTAAATAGTTGCCGAGTTCGCAGTCTCTTATGGCTCGGATGAGTGGCGCTGTTTATGATGAACGTCCCACGTGCTTCTTAGGGGAAGGCGCCGTCATAACTATGCCATTTGCCGGTCCCAAGCCCGGATGAAAAAATAGGAGGGTGATGCAAATTTTGTTTGAAAATTTCTATTCCAGTCAATTATTCAATTTTTGGAAATAAACAACGGTCAAAACCTGTAACAACAATGAGTGCCAAGCCCATGACATATTAGTATAAAAATAGAGTTTGGTAGTTAGCAAAGAAAGCGGCGTTCTATTGAATAAAAATAGCTTATCTCATATTTATAAGCTAAAAATAATTTTAAAAGATCTCAAGGCATTTAGAAAACACACCCTAAATATCAGAACGGCATATATTATTCAAAAATCGAAAAAGCTTCAAACAAATTTTTTTCTCAATAATCAACAAGGAACAAATAAAGGCTTCACTTAAAAATGGAGAAATATGGAATGGACACCAATTGCTTGACTTTGGCAAGATTTTTTCTTCATGAACAGCGAAAACACAAAGAAGCAACTGGCGAACTGACTCAGTTGCTTAACGCCATCCTCACAGCTGTCAAAGCCATTCAGTCTTCGGTTCGCAAAGCTGGAATATCGAAACTTTTTGGTCTAGCCGGCAATACCAACTCAACTGGAGATGATCAAAAAAAGCTTGACGTGCTCTCCGACGAACTGTTCATAAACATGCTCAAATCGTCCTATACAACTTGCATCCTAGCTTCAGAAGAGGACGAAGAAGTGATCATAGTTGACAAAAAAAAGCAAGGAAAGTACATTGTCTGCTTTGACCCGCTTGACGGCTCGTCAAACATCGACTGCTTGGTCTCAATCGGAAGCATATTTGGAATATGGAAGCGAGAGTCGGAGGACGGCGAGCCCGGTGTACAAGACGCTTTGCAAGCTGGAAATAAATTGGTCTGTTCGGGCTACGCCTTGTACGGCAGTGCGTGCATGATAGTTCTAGCCACGGACTCAGGCGTCAATGGCTTTATGCTCGACCCGTCCATTGGGGAGTTTATACTCACAGACCCGGACATGAAAATAAAGCCAAGAGGCAAAATTTATTCGATAAATGAGGGCTACTCGGCCAAATGGGATGCGGCTGTAAAGGAATATATAGATGAAAAAAAATTTCCAAAATCAGGCAAGGCCTATGGCAGTCGGTATGTGGGATCAATGGTGGCTGACTTGCACCGCACTCTTGTTTACGGAGGCATATTTTTGTATCCGGCCACGACGGATGCGCCCAATGGAAAGCTGAGACTGATGTACGAGTGCAATCCGATGGCGTATATCATCGAAAAAGCTGGTGGCATGGCTACGACTGGCAAGCAGCGCATTCTAGATGTTATTCCAACTGATATTCATCAACGAGTGCCTTTCTTCATCGGATCAAAAGAAGATGTCCAAGATGTTCTTGAATGCTACAAAAAACACGGCCTAGATGCTTAATTATTTTTTATTTTTAGCTTAATTATAATTTTCAGTTTAGTCGTAAATAAAAATTGGTTTTAGATAATTTATTTTATTTATTTATAAAAATTCTGATCGAGCTCCTTAAGAGAATAGATAAATTTGAAGAAAGAAAAAAAAATAATCAAATAAAATAACAATCTTAAAGATCGCTTATTATAAAAAAAATCTTTGAAAAATAATTAAATTATTTCCACAAATAATAGAATGGTCAATGCTTGTTTTTGAGTCACAAGTTTAACAAAGTCATTACTCTAATTGTGAAATTTTTTTTCCGAAAAATGAATAGAAATATATGGATCTTGTCCGAAATGTTATCATTGGGTACTTAGATTTATTTTTTTAGAATTTCTACATGAAAATGTATTTCAAAAAAATTTAAATGTGCACAAAAAAGGTTTTGAAAAAGTGCTGATTAAAAAAATTATCTTTTGTTAATTTTCTAAAAATAATTTCAATGGATATTTACAGTGCTGCTATGATACCTTGAATTCACCATATTTACCGTAAAATATCGTAATCTAAAAAAGAATATTTTTCGTAAAATAACGATAATTATCTTTAATTCCCGATAATTATTCTAAAATTCAGTGAAAAAAAACGATTTTCATGAAAAAAAAAATTTTTTTTTGCATTTTTGAAAAAAGGAAAAAAGATTAAAATCGACGTAAATTTCGGTAAATTTTTATAAAAAAAGGTGAAAAATAGTAAAAATTCAACAAAAAAGGCAAAATGGATTTTTTATTATTATATTCTATTTGTTTTAACAAATTATGAAAATTAATATTTTAAAATGGCTCATATAAATTTATCCACAAATTTAATAAAAATAAGGAAAAAATCAATAAATACACAATATACATAATACACATTAATATGGTAAAAAAAAACATTTAAAATTAAAATTCTTAAAAAAAATATAGATTTTGTACTACAGATTTTTCTGTAAGTTTTAAAAAGTAAAACAAACAATGTTTTATTTAAAAGTACAGTTTAAAGAAAAAACTTTTTTCTTTAAACTGTACATTTAAACAGACATTTGTGAATAAATCGATTATTTTTTAATCAAATAGTAAGTAATTTTTTTGATAAACTTAATTTTCAATTATTTTAAAAAGGGGTATTATTAATCGATCTCTTACATTACTTATTTATTTATTTGTTTTCTGTACCGAGCTAGAGCTCCTTCAGAATAAGTTAAAAATTAAAAAAATAAAATAAAAATGAAATAAAATAAAATAAAAATAAAATTAAAGTTAATAAAATAAGATAAAAAAAAAAAAAAAAAAAGTAAATAAGCTAAATAAATGAAAATTAATAATATATAAAATTGGAAAAGATTGTTACATGTGGCTCATGTTTAAATAGTTCAAGTTTCAGGAAAAAAAGAAGAAATAGTAAGGTAGCAATTACACAATAGAGTTGGGTAGTCAATATATCTTGATTCGAAACTTAAACGATCACTTAATAAAATATATTATTTTATTTTTTCTATCTATAATATTATTTATTCGATTAATTTGATTAATTAACTGTCTCTAATAATAAATATTTATGTATCCGGAGTTTTTTTGTCACTAAATTTACTGAAGATGAGTATGATTATGATGAATATATAGCTCTTTACTTAATTAATGAACAGTTGAAATCATCTCTTGATTTAATGTAATTATCTCCTGTGAGATTTTTTTTTTGTGGATATTTAAAGATGATCTAATGTGATCTAAGTTTAATTAAAGTATTGAAATGTCTGATAGTGAGTATCGAGTAGTTGATGTCTATGTAACTTCTGAATCAGAATCTGAAGACGAGGTTCAAGAATCCAATAAAAAGAAAAGAACCAGGAAGAACTGGATCTATGAGAGAACATTCGACGATCAAGAAGTAGATAAAGAAGAGAGAGTTGTCAGCTCAATAAAAGTTCTAAAGCGAAAGATAACAGAAGTAGAGGAAGAAACTCCACAAGAAACAGTTATACCAACAAAAAAGAACAAAAAAACAATTGATAAGGAAGCTGAAAAAGTAGTGCAAGCATCAACCAGCAGTGATATAAGTAAGAAAGAAGAAGCTCCACTAAAGAACTTTTGCTCCACTAATTTTATTTCTTTTCTTCTTTCTTTTTTATTTTTTATTTTTCTCTGAAGGAGCTAACGCTCGATACAGATTTACAAATAAATAATAAATAAATAAATCCACTAAAGATAGGTAGAGGTAGACCAAGAAAAAACTTATAAGATATAATTTTATTTGAAATTTTTTGAAATTTTTTAAAATTCTTTTTTTTTTAAATCAATTTAATAAATAAAAATAAGAGATCCTTTAAGTAAAATTAGTTGCTGTTTTATTTAATTTAGGAGACAGATTAATAAATATAAGTTATGGGTATTTAGTAAAATAAGAGATAGAAAAATATTAGTGATCGATTAAATACCTCCCTTTTAAAAATAAACCACCCTAAACATGTAAGTTGTATTTCTTAACAATGTCAACCACCAAATTCAAAATTATTTAATCACAGATGACAAAATTTTAACAATCAAATAAAATAAATTTACAAATTTCCAAAAAAATATTCCAATTAGAATAGATTATATACACAAAAATAAATAAATCTCAAAATATTGATATTTTTTTGGCTATCAATTAAAGTACTGACAAATTAAATTATTTTAATGATTAAAAAATCAAATATTGTCAAAAAAATGATCTTCTAACTAATAAAATTTTAAACTGACAGCTTAAATTATTTGAAGACTATTCAATTTAAAATTTATATTAAATAATATATTTAATATTTAATATAAATTATTATTTTTCTATTCGAAAATAATAAATAGTTTCTAAAAAAAATGTTCAAAATCAAAATCATAAATTTCTTAATTTTTATTTCTTAATTTAATTTTCAATTTTTAAAAAAAATTAATTATTTTAAAATAATAAAAACTTGATATCCTATATTTGCTTTAATCTATTTAATTTCGTCATTGAATTTAGTCATTTGTTTTTTTTGTCATTAAGAAAAAAAAATAAGTCACTAAATAATTTATCTTTTTGTCAGTGAAATAAATATGACCCTATTTTTTTATCATTAATATATGCTTTTTAATTTTTTTTGTGCATTGAATAAAGCCGTGCATTGAAAAAAAAAAAAATAATAATATATCCTGTGTTAATTAAAATTAATTAATTTTTTTTGAATTTGGTGAAACTTATTTTGTTTCATTTTCATGTTTAAAATGCTCACAATTTAAATTAATGAAAAAGAATTTTACTTATGTAATATTTGGAATGTTTTTATGAAAATATTCGATGTGTTTTTAATTTTAGATCCTTGATCTAGCAAAAAAAAAAAACAATCTTTCCAAAATTTTATTAAAAAAGTAAAATTTTCAAAAAAATTTATTAAAAAACTCATAAAGCAATCAAATTAAAAATAAACCATAGAAAATCAATCATAAAAAATGTCTATCTATCTTTGTATCTAAACATTTTGATTACATAAATTTTCCATAACTCGATCTGTAAGTAGTAATAAAGTCGCTGGACTTTTGTAAATATCTACTATCTGGATTTACATAAAGACTAGACTTGTGCGAAACTTGAGGCGATCTGGTATTGTTCAAATAGGCCAGAACCGCCGAAGTGGTGTTTGTATTAGTCTCGAAGGGGCTTCTGTAGCTTTGAGCAGAGTATCTCCTAGCAGGGCCGGCAGAAGGATACCTTGCCGCAGAGGCAGGTCTGCTTCTGCTTGAAGAAGCAATAGAAATGGGTATTGGTATCTCGCTCTTTGATTGATGCGAGCTGACAAGCTTTTTCTCGTAGTCAACCAACTGGCGCCAAAAGCCCGGGTTGGGCCGGGCACAAGGCCGTCTTGAGGCCGTCAGATCATATGCCGACTTCAAGCTCATGTTCTTGTACTTCATCAAATAGGCCAGCACCAGACTTGTAGAGCGCGATACACCCAGCATGCAATGCACCAACACTCGACCACCTCTGGTCAAATGCTCGTGCATTTTGTCTGCCAATCTGTCAAAATAGACATTGATCAGCGCATATGGTGTGTCATCTAGAAAAAGTTTTATGGACTCGACACCAGCTATGTCCTGTTTGGGCAGCTCTTGTGCCGAGTTGATCAGCAAAGAGACATTCTTGCGAATTATGTTCTCTTTGGTGGCACCGTAAACGCTGGTCAAGAACAGATTGGACACTATTTCGGACACTTGGCTTATGCCGTACATGTTGGCGTACATTATGAGTTTTTTAATAAATTTTAAAATCTAAAATTTTTTTTTTTAGAAAAAAAAATTATTACTTAACAAAAAAAATTATTTATTAAAAAAAAAAAATTAGGAAATTAAATTAGAAGCTTGGCTTGCGCTAGAATTTGAGCTCCTAATCTAAATGCAAAATATTTGGGTTAATCTTGTTGTTTAATGTAAATAAGTTGGAATTATAAAATATAGAATAATGTTGAGATAGAAGTTTTGTGTGCAGGAGGTCGACATTATGCCAATTTAATGCGCTTTGTTTAGTTAAACAAATAAGTTTTGTCATAACAACACATCAAACCGGTTCTAAAATTGGATAACATTACCAATAGGCCTTGATTACATTACCTTTTTGTTTAGCTTTGAGACTGGTGTTTGGAAAATCGGGCCCAGGTATGTTTAGAAACTTGGATTATGTTAGACTTTCAAAGCCTCTTGAGGAATGATTGTTGCTTTTTGAGCTTGGTAAAATTGTTGCCGTGGCAAAAATTCTTTTTTCTCTTCTCCAATATTTTTTTTTAATTTATTTTAATAAAATTTTAAAGTATTGATTTATTTTTAATTTACTTTATTTAATAAATAACTAATAAAACTAAATTACTTTGGATTTATTTGTACCTTTATAATTAAAACTCCATTCAAAGTTTGGTCTTCACACTTGGTTTATTTTTTTTACACTGAAAAAAAATATCTTTTACCACACTTTTGTCTTTGATAACAAAAAAAATTATTATCATTTTTTAAATTTTATTACGATGCTTCTATAAATCTCTGCTTTAGTATTTATTTTTAAAATTTAGTGTCAACTAAATGAAATAGAATAAAAAAAATATTTTGTTTTCCCCTAGTCTTTTTTTCATTTTTAACCTGATTTACAGTGGATCTGTTCAGAAAATTAAGTAAGTTAGGGTAATATACTTTGAAGAGTGTTTACCTAATTTTTAAATTTGTTGAAATAATATTCTCTTAATAACTTATCGTTTTCACATCATGAATGGAATAATGAAGTTTGCTAATTAATATTTGTTCTTAAGGAACTAAAAATAAATTCAAAGCTGTTTTATTATTTTTTAAATTTTTATTTTGCATTTTCTCTTTTTAAAAGCTTTTGCAAAGACTAAATTTGTTATATATAGAAAATAATTCAAAACAAATTTTATAACGCTTCTTCAAATTATTCCTGTTCCATTTCTTTTAACAGCACTTTGAAGTTCAAGATAATGATCATACGATCTAAATTCAATTAATAAAATCTAAAAAAAAAATAATAAAATATTAGGCTTTCATTTTTGTTTATCTTTTATTTAAACATTAATTGCTTAATATTTAAGAATTAATTGATTCTTCTAAAACATTTTTTCGAATGCTTAAATAAATTAAAGTTAACTAAATAAATAACTTAGGCAATCACTTGAAATGAAATTTAAAATTTATTTAAAAAAAAATACAAAAAAAAAATTACAAAATAAAGACTAATATTTAATTTTTAAAAATCATATAATTTGAAAAAAATTAATAAAAAATTTATTAAAAAAAACTTTATTAAATATAAAAAACTTTGAAATTTAAATCTGATCACGAAATTTCACAATTTTATTTTAAATCTGTCTTCATGGAATAGCATTAGGGATAAAAATCAATTAAGATAAGAAAAAATAATATAAATCCTTCAAAATTTTATAATAAAAATAATGTGCTATCTAATAGCTTTGAATAATTGTATTTTAACAAAACGATAGCAATATATTGACACAGACATCAAGACTTAAAATACAAGATTTATATGTTTTCATACTTTTCAATTTGTAGTTTTAATCTTTTTACTCATGTTTATCCAAAGGCTATATTATTCTAAAAATCAATGGCTAACTGAAACACACATCTCTTAATATTTATTATCCTAATAAAAAGTTTTATACATTTTGATAAAGAAATTAATTAAAAAGATTTTTTTCTCGAAAATTTTATAAATGTTTTGATCTGCCAACATTATTTATCATGTATTCGAGGCTTAGTCCATAAAAGGGTAAATTCTAAAATGACAACTAAAGCGAAATAATCTTTTTTCACATGATATGACTACGTTTTTTATTTGTTACAAGAATGAATATTTAATCATGGTTGAATTATTCTTTTCAAAATTTACTTTAAAAATTTACCGAAAATTTTTATTTTTTAAGAATTGTAAAAAAATTGAACTATTTTTTTATAAAATTCAAACTAAATTATTACGAGATTATTTTTTGGAAATTTAATATCATCAAATAGGAAAACTATTTTAAATCAAATAATATTATACAAGAAAAAAATTGTAATTATTCTTATTTGAATTTTTTTGTTAATAGGAAAAAATAAATAATTATTAAAACACAGAGTCAAACATTCTTAATATAAAATTTATTTTTTTCTTCCAGATTTGTTTTTAAAATCAAATCATTTCGAAACAAAAATATAGAAAATTTTTTAGTCCTAAATAAAGAAAGAATTTTAAACTAAAATAAATTTTATTCCATTTGAAATCATTAAATAAATAATTTAATATTATTTTATTTATTAAATTTAGGCTCGTTTATTTTTAAAACTAACAATTTTCGCAATTGTATTTCAGATAGAATTAAAATTATTTTTTTAATGGTGTTTAAAATTAAAAATTTGGATAATTTTTTGCATACTTTAAATAAGGATTATATTCCAATTTAAACACTATTAAATTTTAACAGAACTGAAAATTTTTTCTTTTAAAAAAGTTCTAAATAAATAGAATCTAAACTGAATAGAATTTATTTTAAAATGTATTACACAAATTTAAATCAGATAAATTTACCACAATAAAATTTCACCAAAAAAAACTAAGCACTTTTTAATTAAAGTGAAATTTAAAGTTGAAAAAATAAAAGAACTAGTAAACTATCTTTATTAATTTTCTATTTAAAATTTATATTCGAATAAAAATAGAAATGGTATTATGGTAAAGCACTAACTTACCTAAATAAATTAAACATTTAATTTTCTTAATTTTTCCATTTTTTATTTATTTATGAAGAAACTTGATCCAGATTAAATAAAAATAAAAAAAGAATTTTCAACTTTCTTCATGGAGTTAATTGATGAAGCCAAAATTACATTCAAAACATCTCAGGTATCTTTATTTTGATATAAATCATACGCTTTAACTAATTTTTTTTATTTATATAAAAAAGGTTTTATTTCGAGCTATCTGCGGGACTTTTTCACATTAAACGAATAAAAAGGTTATATAACCACAATATATTACTTAAATTTAGTTTATTTAAAATATTAATTGGTTTGGCTTAATGGGAAAAAAAATTGCTTGGTAGAGAAAAATAATATCTTAAGTAATTACATGAAGCCATTTATATTGTGTAATTATCAGTCAAATTATGCTCAAATTCAACCCACAACAAAACTTGAATTTTTTTATTTCTAGAATGTCATTTCTCCAAAAAGAAAACTAATCCAATTACTTTATAACTTTATCAATCTTTTTTATAAAGTAAAATAGATAAAAAAAAAGGTCTTAGTATCCCGAATACAAGCTTAAAATTTATCTTGGATTAGTTTGAAAAATTAATCTTGATTAACATCTAGAAAATGACTGCTAATTTCGTAAGATTACATATTTATTGCTTATTTTGAAAAATAAAATGTATTCATGAATTAAAATTATTATAATAATTATTTTTTTAGAATTTTTACCAACAGGTATCTTGACTTGAAGTGTATTTTAGGAAAAAATGGAATAAATGTTGATGACTAAACAAAAAAATTGATTGAAGTGGTTGTTTAAATTTAAAAAAAAACAGCAGATGTATCTATTTAGAAGTAAAAATGATGCTACAAAGTAATTGCGTCTATTTTATCAATCAAAAAGTGAAGACATATATTCCTAAGTAATCTGGTTTGTTGAAAAGCAATTAAAATAAAATTAAATTTTTTTTTATAAAATTTAAAGTAAATTTTTCCAAGATTACTTGTTTGAAAATTTTTGCTAAAATTAAATACTATAAAAAAAATTATTTGATCTTTATTAATCATAAGTGATTTTAAGATTTATTGTTTTATTAGTGGATTCAATTAAACCCTTATTTTTGTTTAATATAAAATTTAAATTAAATAATGTTAAACAAGAAAAAAGTTATTTACCATAGGGAACCATCGTACACAGATAAAATTTTATTATTGAACCTAGAGTTGAGATTTTTACAGTGTTGGATTTGAGAGAAATAAAATTTTATCGATTATATTTAAAGTTTAAATTGACATTAATAATTATTGATAAATGCGTTTTTAGACATATCTATCTGGAGCAAATGCTGGAGATTAGTTTAAATTTAAAAATAAAGTTAATTTGCGATTGATGAATTCAAGGTTGCGTAATCATCAAGTTAAATTTATAGACATACCATCGTTCTATAGATTTAAATAAGCGCTGTAAACACTTCCCACACTGATGTTTATCAATTATAAAGATTAGCATAATTTAAAAAATCTAAAATTTTAATTTTTTTCTGCGCTTGGAAAATTAATGTTAATTTACGGCAGAAAGAGTTAAACTGAAAATTTATTATATTATTTTTATAAATATCCAAAGAACCTTCATAATTTTGAAAAGAAATTGTTCAAACATTTCATCTTTGATAATCAAAATGATGGCAACAATATGCTAGACAATTTTTAAATTTTTTATTCTGACAATACAGAAAAGCTAAATGCACACGAAAAATAAACAAAAGATTTTTTTAAAATTTATTTCAGATATTTGACAGACGTATTGTGTGATATTGAGTAAAAAAGATAAAAATTAACCAAATATTTACTATAAGTCAAAAATTTTACTAAGAAATTTATATTGAAAAAATATTTTATTTTTTGTTTAAATTTTTATGCATCTACATAAGTTGGCGTTGTGAAATTCATTACAAATTTATAGAGAATAATCGCTTTTTTATTAAAATTAAAATAATTAAAATTAAAAAATTGAAATTGAAAATCAAAAATAAAATTCAATTACAAAATTACAAAAAAATTGTCTTTTATATACATGAAAACAACTTTGTTAACTGTAGGTTGAAACAGTTTATTCGAAAATCTTTTTTTATCGGCTTTAAATTCTTTTTAGCACTAATTTTACTTCTTTTATCACCAAAAAATCTCACTTTTCTAAAAATATTTTTATGAAACAAAATCACTTGCACTAAACAAAATTACTACTTGCAAACAAAATAACTTCTTGAATATAAATCAATTCTTTAATATAAAATTATTTTTAAAAAATGATTGATCTTGAAGAGAAATTTATTGAATTATCGATCGAAGTTAAGAGTTTATCTGCTAACGAAATGGGCATTGAAATTGACATTCAGACCAACAACTCCAATTCTTTTAATTTTTTACTTTTTTTTTTTAATTTTCTTTTTTTCTTTTTAAATTTTGATTTTTTTTAATTTTTTTAAAAATTTTTTAATTTAAAGAAAAAAAATAATTTTTTTAATTTTTATTAATTTTTTTATTGTTTTTTTTATTTTTTTTAATTTTGCTATTATAAAAAATCGTTTTAATTTTACTTAAGTATTATTAGACAAAATAAGTATTTTTATTTCACAAGAGTATTTTTAGACAGCAAAATTATTTTTGTTGCAAGAGAGTTTTTTTAGACAAAAAAGTACTTTAATATCACACGAACATTTTTAGAATGCAGAGAAATTTAAGAAAAATGATGATTTTGGGTGATAGAAAAATTCTAAGCCTTTTTTATCATTATTTTATTTAAAAGGAAACATTTTTTTTAATTTTCTACTAAATTCAACAGTGGCAATTACTTAAAATCAAAATTTGAAAAATTGTGAAGGCTTTTCAAAAAGTTTTAGTAAAATTTAAAAAAGAAGTATTTAATTCATTTACGCCGTATTTTTTATTCATTTAAAATCTTTTTATATATTTATTTTTTCAAATTTTAAGCAGATATTTTTAAAATTATTTTCAAGTGAATTTGATTTTTTTAAAAGTACAAACTTGATTCTTTAAAGGCAGAATTTATTGCTTACCTGTGTTTTTTTGTTTACCTGTGTTGTACTCGTAATATCTATTTAAATTATTTTATAAATTTTTATTTTTAATCTGAAAGCTTCAAATCCGAGCAGATAGACAATAAATAAATTGACATTAAATTTTTTTATTCTCAATTTACAAAAGTAATTATTATTTATTCTTATCTTTCAATAATTAAATAAATTAATGAGTTAAATTATCGCATTAAATTTATTTTTTATTTAGTGATATCAATACATAAACACTCAAAAATTTATAAAATAATTTATTTATTAGTGGAATATACTTCTTCTGATAAAAGTCCAAAGCTTTAATAAATAAGATATAAAAAGCAAATTGTAAAGCCCTTTTAAATTTTATGATTTTTTAATTTAAAAATATTTTGTTTAATAAATATTGTCCATTCTGAGATGCCTGTGGTATTTCCTGAACTATTTGAGTAAATAAAGGTAAGTATTGTCTTCCTAGCTTCAACTTTGTTATTTTTGGAATATTATTTATGATTTTTTTAATTTAAAAGAAGGTGTCTTTACGAATCTCCATATCACTAAAAAATACTTTAGTGACTATTGTTCTTATACCTGAAAAAAAGCCAACAACAATTCAGTGAAAAAACATTTTACCAAAAAAGATTTTTAAAAAAAGCCTTGTAAGTTTCATAGAAATTTCTTAAAAATTCGTTGTTATGCAAAATAAAAAAAGGAACTAATTTAAAATATTTTTAAATTATTCATGAAATTTAAAATTTTAGAATAATTTCATCACTTTTTGAAAATGACAAGAAAAAAGTAAAGAAAAATTTTAAATAAATTAAAAGAATATTAAAATTAATTTTATTTTTTGTTTTTGTTTAGGCTGTTTCTCCAAGAGGTCTTCAGAAATATTTTATTTAAATTTTGGAGTAAATAATTAAAATAATAAAAATAATATCATCGTAGAGATATGATCTTGTATATATTTAACTGTGACCAATGTAAAGTTAAACATGTAGTGGAGTAAATTCAAGTAGAAATCATTGGACAGGGCTTACTGAGATAATTAAGATAGTTCTGGACGCGGAAGGGACACGCTTATTGATGTCCTTTACGGTATTTTTATTATAAAACCTTATTATTATTTAGTAGCAGTAGTAGGAGTAGTAGTAGGAGTTATAAGATTGCAGTATAGCAATCTATACTAACGCCTTCCGGTATTTAGCTCTATAAGAGCTGTGGAAGTCTTTCGGTTCTTTCTTTGTTCACTAACACTTCTTTGTCGATACCTGCTTTAAAGCCATTAGCTTTTTCTGAGTTGACACCACTTTGCGGTAAAGCATTGGCTTAAATTAATTACGCTAGTTAAAAAACTCGAAATGCTATGTTAATAAAAAAATTCGCTAAGTAAAAAAGTATTTTTTGCTAGGTATTTTTTATTGGTTTTTCAAGCTAAAAAATAAAAATGCTAGGTAAATTTAAAAAAATGCTTTGTAAATTGGAGAAAATGCCAAGTTGCTAGGTAAAATAAAACAATAACTAAGCAAATTAAAAAATTTATATTGTCTCATAAGAGCTTGCAATGCTTTGGCTGGACGACCACGTTTTCCATTTTTTCTCCGATTGGAACATCTTTCGCAGCAGCAGGAACTTTTATACATTTTAATCGCATTGCTAGACCAACTAAATGTTTACAAATATAATTTTTCATAAAATGTGGACAATTGCATGATCCATTTTTCCAATTACCATTTGAGCCATCATCTGGTATTGTTATGCGCCAAACTTTATAATTAATTTTCGAGTATCTTTGAAATGTATTCCATGCAAGATTGGAATATATATTTATAACTATTTTTTCGACACCATTTTCACCATCACTTGTATCACTGTCACTGATATAACTAGGTAAAACCACATTATTTTTTGAACTTTTTCCTCTTGAACACATTTTTTTTTTATTAGAATGATAATCTATTCAGTCTTATTTATTTTATCGATTACTCAATTAAAGCCACCTCCATTACTTCTTTCCGGTTTCAATTTATCATTTTTATCAAATCAAACTAGCGCTCTTGTTTTTTGTCTGAGCACTTTGAATTATTACAAAACATTTTTAATTTTAGCACTTAGCATTTCAAATAACCTACCTAGCATTTTAATTCTTAAACTTAGTTTTTTTTTTACCTAGAATTCTAAATTTTTTACCTAGCATTTTTGATTTTATTCCTAGTATTTTTTTTTAACCATTAGCCTAGCATTTTTTATTTTTTACCTAGCATTTAAATGCATGCCTAAAGCATTCCACTTTAAAACCACTCTGTTGGTCAGAAAGTTTTATCTTGATGTAGCTTTTTGCAAATTTCTTTTTTTAGCTTCATGTTATGATTTCTTCTTAGGTTCAGATTCAAACTTGTACCCTTCGTTCGGTTAATCTTCTCATGACGGTTAACTATTTTGAACATTTAAATAAGATCCCCTCTCGTTCCACGGTCTTCTAAGCTCATCAAGTCCAAAGCTATTAGCCTTTCTTGGTAAGACTTTTCTTTCAAGCATTGGACTAGCTTCGTCGCTCTTTTTTGGACTCTTTCGATGATGTTTATGTTAGCTTTCGTTGAAGGGTTCCAAATACTAACAGCGTATTCAAGATGTGGTCTGACAAGTCCTATGTATAAAAGTCTAAAAGTTTCTTTGTCCAAACACACGAACGCATTCCTGATTTGACCTAATACTCTGTTGGCTTTAGATGCCGTAGATGAACATTTTTTTATTCATTTTAGGTCATTAGACACAACAACACCGAGGTTTTTTTTTTCAACAGTTTCTTTAAGAGTCACTGTCCCATTCAAGATTGGAACTGTATATCCAGTTTTATTCCTATTTCGACCAATATAAGGTGCGCGTCATTCAATACGTATCGATATTACTTTTTCCAAAACACATATATATCATTTTTTAGAGAAGAAAATTCTAAGATCAACGGTATATAACATTATATAGGTTTCTTGTATAATAAAGGAGATATAAGGCTGTAAAGAATTTTTTGGCTTTTAGAGTATATTCGATAAATTTGAATATCTCAGGCTTGGTAAATGCGATTTACAAATTTTTTTTTTTAATTTTTACGGAAAAATGGTAATTTTATATGACACTGGATTTGGTTTCGACAAGTTCTATTTTTTGTGTCCACAATCGTCCTTGACCCTTATTTTTTTGACCAATACCCGGAAGTGTCTTATAACTCAGCCATGGTAGGTCCTATAATCTTAAAACTAAAAAATTTGAATTCCTTAGTAATTTTTACATAAGGTTAAAGAGAGTTTATTTTTTATTTTCTCTTTTATTTCTCTTAAAAAAGTGTTCAAAATGAGGAATTTTGAAAAAAATAAAGTTTATTGAAGTTTTTAATCAAGATCTTTTTCTTTTTGATTTTTTTGGGGGTATTCAACCATGTTGATCACGAATATGAGATTTGTTTTGGTCAAAAGTCGGTGGGGTGGGCGTGACACTCAATTTTTGGGCGTTTTTACGAGTTTTTGGGCGTTTTTAAGAGAAATATACAGTTAAAGGAAATTTTTACTTTAGAATTGGAAAGATTAGCTAATGAGGTGTCTGAAAAGGTGCCACTCTGTTAATGGAACGGCTAATTATTCATTGGGTCGCCTAATTCACACGAAAGAACGGCAAATTCTATGGGTGGACCGGTCATTTTAATTAATTAATTTAAATTAAATCGACAGCGATCGCCGTTGCTTCCGAAATAGACAAAGTGGCACCTTTTCAGACACCTCATTAGCTGATCTATCCAATTCTAAAGTAAAAATTTCCCTTAACTGTATATTTCTCTTAAAAACGTCCAAAAACTCGTAAAAATATCTTTAAGTCACCTGCATATAATAGACATGGACTTTAAATTGAACCAAAATATCATTTATATAGATAACGAACAAAATCGGGGCCAAAACCGACCCTTAAGGAATGCCACTAGTGACCATTTTTAGTTTATTTTGAATATAAATCTTTGGCGAAGAGAGATTATTTTTTTTGAATATTTTATTTAAATTTTTTTTATTTTAAAATATTTTTTAAATTTAAAATTATAATTATTTATGAAGTCTAAATTTTGATGTTTAGGATTAAGTCACTCAACTTAAGTCAATTTTCGCAACTATTGACGATATTAAGTAAAGGTGATACATTCTGCGAGTCACATGGATCATAAAATTAAAATGTTATAGTAAATTTTTTTTTGAATTTTATTTTTGGATTATGTGCCTAGGATTTAAAAAAACCGGCATCACCAGTCTAGTTTTAATTTGTAAAAATTTCTATTTTCAAAAAAAATTTAAGTAATGGAAATAGCAAAAAAAATATTTTTTTTTTAAAATTTATTATTTTTATCAAACATTTAATTTTTTTCAACTTATCCAAGATTTTAAGCAAAGTAATTCTTGTACTGTATTTGAGTGCAATCGTGTTCTATTTTTATCTGCTGTTAGTGTACCAATCGAAAAGCATTTTTCGGAAGGAACACTGGTAGGCATTAATGATAAATAGTCTTTTGCAATCTGGGCCATGATAGGAAGATCTTTGTTATTCTCTTTCCACCATTGTAAAATATCATATTCATTCGAATAAATAATTGGAGGCTGCTCTAAATAAGTTGAGAGTTCATCTTCATCATTTTCTCTTGTATTTGTAATCTTAGAAATCATACGCTCCATTAAAGTCAATGATCTTTCTTTTTTTTTTATATTTGTAGACGTACTCGGTTGACTTGGACTAGAATCAATTAAAGTTTCATATATATCTATTAATTTTTTTACTAAAAAAACAGATTTTTTTTTAATAATCTACAATCAATATAATGTGCTTTAAATCTTGGGTCCAAAACATGACATATAAATGCTTTATCCAAAATTTTGATCCAGTATTCTTCAAAATTTGATTTTTTAAAAATAATTTATTTAGAAAAAAAAATAAGAAAAATATCACCAGAAAATTCATCTTAATTTGATAATCGGTTATCCATCTTAGCCGGTTTTGATAACCGGTTATGCATCCTAACCGGATTAAAACTTAACGGGTTAAAAACCGGTTAAGTTTGAATCCGGTCGACCAACCCTAGCATTTAGCCTGTTTCCAATCTTGACAATTCTATCTATCAAGACACCATATATTAAAATGACTTCAAAAGATAATCGGGTCTATTGCAATATGTGACCAGCTGGTCACTTAATATGTGACCATTGATTCCTACTTAATTATGTGATCAGGACTGTTCACCTATTAAGTGACCAGTAAATAAGTGACCAAAAAAAATTAAAGATTAAAAAAACATGGTCACATAAATTTGTTTTTGGTCACTTAAATTTTTTATTAAATTATTTTAAACAATACGAAAATCAATAATAAAATTTAAAATTGAAAAAGTTGGCATCTTGAAGTTGATGATCAATTCAAAATATCATTTTAATTCAAAAAGTTTATCCTTAGATATTAAACTTAATCTTTGATTTAATTTGAATAATTGTAATGTTACATACTTTACATGCAATGTAGATTTAGAAAATAAAGCTTGCAATACGAGATTGATTCATTAAATGAACCAAAAAGTTCAAAAGAAACACTTCAAACTGTGAATAAGCATTTAAGTGGTAAAAAAAATCCGGTAGAATGTCCACATTGTGGAAATTATTTCGAAATGGGAAAGGGTTTAAAATTACATATTTCAAAAAAACACTAATTTTTTTTAGTTTCTTTATTTGGTCACATAATTTAATATTTGGTCACATAACATAATAACTGGTCACATATTTTTTCACTTGGTCACGTATAATTTTTTTTGGTCACATATTTTAATAAACTTTTTAATATTAACTTTTTTTGAAATCTTTGGTCACTTATTTACTGGTCACTTAATAGGTGAAAAGTCCTGATCACATAATTAAGTAGGAATCAATGGTCACATATTAAGTGACCAGCTGGTCACATGTTGCAATAGACCCAGATAATCAAAAGTCGTGAATTTTCCACCAATTCCAACAAAAATGTGATTTTAGTAAGCAATTATTTAATTAAAGAAAATCAAGGTACAAAAAGTCAAAAATTAAATTTAAAAAAAAATTTATTCTCCGAAAATTGACAATAAAAGAATTTTAATTTTCAAAAAATGTCTTCACTTTTAAATTTATAAGTAAATTTTTAAAAGATGTCCAGCACCATTCATTGGTAATTCTTTTTTATTCTTTTGTTACTTATGCTTTGAAGGATTAAATTAATTTTTCACCTATTTTTTTGCTCATAAAAATATTAAGCCTAATTCTACTAAGTTTAATAACAAAAAAATTTTCATCATCTTTCTTTTCCATTATTATGTTATAAAGCTAAATAATTTATAATTTAAAACTGGTTGATTAGTACTTAAGCTAACATATTGCATCATCACAAACAAGATTACATCAACAATATTTAAAAAACAATTAGAAAATCTTTCTTTTTTAGTTACAGTTACAGTAATTCAAAATTAAATAATTACTTTTTAAATTATATTTTTAATTCTAATTATTCTCAATTTTTATGTGACAAAGCTTAAAAGCATTACTATCTGTCGCAAAAAATGCCAAAAAGAAATCAAGTATCTGGGTATTAAATTTTATTGAAAAATAATTTTTACCTCAATTAAAAAACTTTGCAATTCAAGGCTGAATTTAATTAAAATTTGGTCTAACAAAAAAACGACTTTTTTTAAATCTCTTAAACAAATTTTTTTTCTAATCTGAAGGTGAGTTTACTCGGCACTTATAAACTAATAAACAAATATTTGCTTCTTTCTAATTATTAAATTGATTAATTAAAAATTAGTAAAATATTTATTTTGACAAAATTATTTAATATTTTTGCAATTTCTTTTAATCCTATTAGCATAGTATTTAGATCAATTTGTCAAAGAAATTCGACTGTTCTTTTATATTTGGATTAAATTTTTGAAAAATATTTTTTTCATAATTTAGATTTTTTTCATTGAAAATAACTTTATAACTCTTTTCATACATACTTTTCATACTAATAAAATAATTTACAGTGTAAATGAGACATTGTTTTATATTTACAAAAAAAAATTTTATTTTAAAAATTAATTAAATCTTAATATTTATTTGCTTAATTAATCTAAAATTTAATTTTTAGAAAAATGAATTTCAGAAATGTTAAAATTTAGAAAATTAATTTTCATTTTTTTGGCCATTTACTTTTTATTCTCTTTTGAGCAATTACATAAATGTTCACATAAAAAACAATTAAAATTTGACAAGATAAATGTAATAAATTCACACAGCGTCAATACCGAGGATTTACAATTCAAATCCAGCTTTCTTCGACCAAAGTACAACATAAGCTGTAGATTAATTTTTGACATGGACCATGCTGAAATCCAAAGAGCCAAACTTCTTCTAAAAAGTATCAGTAAAAAAAAATTTGAAGAAAAAATAGATGACAAAAATTTTATTTTTGACACAAATAAATGTGATAAATTCAAAAAAAATTTAGGCTATAAACAATTCATTCATTTGGACCACGATTTTCCCATAGCTTTCAGTATTTTGGTTCACTCGAATGCCGAGCAGGTCGAAAGGCTTATAAGATCGATTTACCAACCACAGAACATTTATTGCATTCACATAGACACAAAATCTAATCAGGCCTTCCATGATGCCATCCAGTCAATCGCAGACTGCTTCGAAAACATTTTTATCACTACCAAGACAGAGAATATTCTTTATGGAGGCTTTAGCCGCCTTCAAGCAGACATCAACTGCCTAACAGATTTATTAATGCTTGGCAAATTAATTAAATTTAATAAAAATCTTAAAAACAAACGCTTTGTTGATTGGAAATATGCAATTAATTTGGTTGGAACTGAATTTTTGCTCAGGACTAATGAAGAGCTTGTTAAAATTTTAAAAATGTTCAATGGTTCTAATGAGATTACAATTTTGAAGACAAATAGAGAGCTACATCGACGCATTACAGTCGAATGGGTGGAAGATTTTCAAAAATTTAGGCTTATTAACACTGGTCGAAACAAATCAGCAGCGCCACATGGCTATGTCATCACATACGGCTTTTCTACCTATGTGATTAGCAAAAAATTTGCCAAATATGTCATATTTGACCGAAGAGCCCAAGATCTTTTGGAATGGGTAAGGACCACTTGGGCTCCGGATGAAATATATTGGTCAACTTTACAGTACAATACTCAGATTTATGGTGAACATGGATTTTTAGGTAATTATTTTTACTGCTTTTTTTCCGCGGAATGTGACAAAAATAATGGGTTCTAAAAAAAATTATTTTTTTCCAGGTAATTCTTAGGCTTGCTTCTCTTACTTAGGTATAACATTGAAAATAAGAAAGGGTGGTAGGTGTAAAAAATTTATTTGTATAAAAATTAAAAAATGTTTTTTCTAATATTTTTGTTAAAAGCCTTCGTTTCATAAAGCATGATCTTTAAATTTTTTTTCTAAGGTTCCGGAAATTCAAAACTTAAGTGCTATCTGAATTTCTAATTTTTGACTTTAAATTCGTCCTTTGAAACCCTAAATTTCATTTTTTTTTGGGGGGTTAACAAAAAAAAATTTATATCCAGGTGTCTAAAAAGAACTAGCCTTTTAAAAAGTTGTATGTCTTCCAGACTCAATTACTTAAAGATAAAATTAAAATCGTTTTTAAAATTATATATATTCCGAAAGAGCATAAAATTTTCTACATCCTCTTATATAGGTTTGTTTGAAAAAAAGGGTGTGCCAATTTTTATTGAAATAAAGCCAAAAAGAACACTTTTTGTTCAGTTTAATCGTATGTAGTCCCAGGGATTACTTAATATTTTTTTTTAAACATAACTACAGTCGTTCCTCGGTACGACGAGCAAGTTGGGCGAAAATTTTTGTGCTCGTTACATCGAAACTCGTTTTATCGAAATCCCATTGAAAAGGATGGGCAATTTTTATTTTTTTATTAAAATTTTTATTGAAAAAAATAAAAAAAAAAGACAAATAAAACTAAAAATCAAGCTTTTTTTTACAAAATCTGTAACACTGAATTGTTTGGTTTTACATTTTTCTAGTACAATATTTTCAGTATTAAACAAAAAGTCAACAACGTTGGAAAAATCTTCTTTTTTATTTAGAAAAAAATATTTAAAATCATTAATTCTTTCGATTGCATCCTTTGAGCTAAAATCGATTTTTTTGGTTTTGTAATATCTTCGACTCCCGAATCACTGTCATCTTTGTTCTCAGCATTTGAAATTGAGTTGATAATTTCGATATCTGATAAAGAACCCCCGCTGGTAAATTGGAATCGATTGAAACATAAGCATACTTTTCAAAATTCATTTTTTTTTCAAACGTCCATATTTCCTTAAAATCATCGTTTTCGCTACATTCGCTCTCTAAATCGCCGAATAAAAAATCGCCATTAAAACCAGCTTTTCAAATTGTTAGTGACGTCCCAAGCTCGTTTTATTTTGTAAATCGCTAATAAAATATCTATATTTTGCATTTCTGAACCAAATTCGATCGCATGAAGCTTCTCTCGTGCAACATCAGTTCTATACTTTACTTTAAATGATTGTATTGCATCTTGGTCTAATGGCTGCAAAACAGACGTGCAGTTTGCTGGAAAAAATATAATTTTTATATTTTTGCATATTGGATCTATTTTATGACCATTGAAATTGTCTAAAAAAAGTAAAATTTTCCGGTTGTCAGCACTGATTTATCACGTCATCGTAACTTGACAATTAAATTCGTTTTTTTCGGGGCCGCATAAATTTTTTCCTTCGACGAGAGAATTGTTGATATTGTCGATGTATTTACGCCGTATTCTTTAGAAAGTGTAGTGGTAGTTATTTTTTAATCGCAATGTTTTTTTATAATTTCTATTTTAGTCTCAAGCGAGATACACTTTCTTTTTTTTTGAGCAAGTTTATCTGTCATTTTTTCAATTAGATTAGACAATCAAGTATTTTAAGTTATTTATATTCAATTATAAAAAGAAAATTAATTTTTTTATTTTTATTATTTTTAATCTTTTTTCTTAATACACAAGTGTGAAAATTTTTTGTCAAGCTCGTTAAAGGTAGCTTTTTTTCTTAAGAAAATGATTAAGTGGTCTTTCAAAATAAGCTCGTTTTATCAAGTTTTCGTTCTATAGAAACTCGTTCTATCGAAAACATTTTTATATCTTTTTGTATTGTATTCAAAATTCTGAACAAATCTATGGTTTTACTTTTTTGAATTTATTTTTTATTTTATTTTAATAAAGTATCAAAATCAAGTGATTTGATTTAAATTTTGAATATTTAAATTATATTAGTAGTAGTAGTAGTAGTAGTAGTAGTTTTGTCTGTAACTGGCTAGACAGCGAGTGGCACACTAAGACAGCTGATGTAATTGATTCCTGCTCATCTAGCAATCAATGCCTGCTTTAAAGCTGTTAACATTAGGGGCTTCAACTAATTCATTTGGTAGCGAGTTCCATATGTTAGCGGTTCTGTTGAAAAAAAAGTTATCTCTATGTTGGAGCCTCGATATTTTTTTGTGATATTTGAGGCAGTGACCTAATCCTTGGTTTTTTGTGACATTAAAATGGTTGCTTTTTTCAACCAATTCTATTCCATTATTATTTATTTAATTATTTGTTTTCTGTACCGAGCTAGAGCTCCTTCAGAATAAGTTAAAAATTAAAAAATAAAATAAAAATGAAATAAAATAAAATAAAAATAAAATTAAAGTTAATAAAATAAGATAAAAAAAAAAAAAAAAAAAAAAAAAGAATTAAAAAAAAAGCAAATAAGCTAAATAAATGAAAATTAAGAATATATAAAATTGGAAAAGATTGTTACATGTGGCTCATGTTTAAATAGTTCAAGTTTCAGGAAAAAAAGAAGAAATAGTAAGGTAGCAATTACACAATGGAGTTGGGTAGTCAATATATCTTGATTCGAAACCTTCTTTGTATTCCTTCACCAGTCTTACAACCAATGGAATAGAATGACTCAGTCCTGTCCCAACATATCTCTCACTCAATTCAAAAAGCCGATTCGAGACTGTTAGTAATTTTAGTTTATTAAAAGCCTCATGATGTACGATGTTGGAGGGAGTATCATATTTTAACTTAAGAATAGATCTGACTGCTGTATTCTGAATTGCTTGTAGTTTTTTGATATTATTTTCTGAAAATGAATTTAAGCAAGGAAAAGAATAGTCTAAAATTGATCCGACTAAAGATTTATATAGATTTCCTAGTGTGTTCTGATTAAGACCCCATTTTTTGTTTGACAATATCTTAATAATATTTAGCCTTTTATTGCAGCGCTCTTTAATTTCATCTACCAGTATATTAAAGTTTAATTTAGAATCAAATTTAATACCAAGAAACTTGATTTCTTTTTGTCTCTCTATTCTGTTTCCATAAATTTTTAAGTTAAGATTATCACTCTCTTTTTTGTACCTAGAAAAGACAACTGAACACGACTTTTCAACTGATATCTTCATTTTCCACTTAATAAGCCATTGTTCTAGTTCGTTGAGGTATTTATTGATCTTATTTTCTAGGTTCCCCTTTTTGTTATAAATGAAGAATGTAACTAGATCATCTGCGAAAAGCAGAGAGTATTCATTATTTGTTTTGTTTCTTTTAGGGATGTCATTAATGTATATACTAAATAAAAGAGGACTAATTACTGAGCCTTGAGGAACACCTGCAGTTATTTGATATTCTTCGCTCAAATGGTCATTCACATTTACCTTAAATGTCCTAGAGTCTAAAAAGGATTTTATCCAGTTAGTCAAGTAATGAGGTGGATTTATTTTAATCAATTTAAAAAGTAAACCTTCATGCCAAACCCTATCAAAGGCTTTAGAAATATCAAAAAAAAGGCCGCAAACTCTTTTTTTTCTATTAAATGATTCCACAATTTTTTGAATTAAGAAGAAAAGATTATCTGCTGTTCGCTGGTGTTTCCTAAATCCAGATTGCTCCTGGATAAGGAGTGAATTTTGTTCCAAAAAATTGTATAATCTTGAATATACTATGCGTTCCAGTAGCTTTCCTAAACAACTCGTTATACTAATTGGTCTATAATTTAAAGGATCTTGTAAAGTAGAGGCCTTTTTTTGAATCATAGTAATGTAAGATGTTTTCCACGCTTTCGGGACTCTACCTTCTCGAAGAGATAAATTAAAAAGTTCTATGATTTCTATTAATGAATTTCTAGGTAAGTTTTTTAACATTAAATTATGAATTTGGTCAGGTTCTGATGCCGCTTCATTTTTTAATCTCTTTAAAGCCATAATTAATTCATTTAAGCAAATTGGATCATTAAAATTAGACTGGTTATAATTCCTAAAGAAAACAGAGTTAGAATTTAGTATTTCGATATCTTTCTCAGTATCAATTAAATCAGAATTAGGACTAAATATTGAAGATAAGAGTTCTCCAAAGCATTTTCCCTTTTCTTCATTAGTTTTGAATTCCCTTTCATTTAAAATCAATTTAGGAATTAAATTTGATCCTTTTTTTGTTCTAAATTTATTTATTTTTTTCCAAAAAGGTCTACTTGTCAGTGGGTTTTTTCCCATCTTCTCAATAAAATCAAACCAATTTTGATTCCAGAATTTTTTTAAAGAGGCCTTTAACTCAGATGTAAGTTGATTAAATTTTTGCTTGAGCTTTTTACAGCGAGTTTTCTGGTAATTTCTTCTTACTTTCCTACGTTCTTTTATCAAATTAACAATGTTTGGCGGAAGACTCGTTTTGTAGATTTTCTGTGATAGATATGGAATGCTTTTATGTGAAGCAGAAATAATTTTTTCTGTTATTTTATCATTTAGTTGATCTATTGTGATGGAACTTTTAGTGACATTCACTATTTGAGAATTTAAAATCTCGCTGAATAATTGCCAGTTTGCTTTCTTATAGTTAAACTTTTTAGCTGCAGATTTATTTTCTAATTGATAGCTAATAGAAATCGATGCTTCGATTGGGAAATGGTCACTAGTCATGTCTTGACTATTTAAGACACTGAAGTCGGTAATTTTGTCAATTAATGAAGATGAAACTAAAAAAAGGTCAAGAATTTCAAAGTAATTCTTATTAAAAATATTGAAAGTAGGATGCTTATCATTGATTACTGAAAAGTCTAACTCGTTGATTATTCTTTCTAATATTATCCCGTTTTCATTTTCCCCTACGCAGCCTATTTGCTTTGTTCTAGCGTTTAGATCACCACCTAAAATGTAGTTTCTACATGTTTTATTAACTGTTTTAAAAAACTCAAAGTTCAGAAGCACATTGGGTGGATTATAAAGACTAAATACAAACAATTCATTATTCTTTCCTAAGTTCATTTTTATACAAAGGAGTTCGGAATTGAATTCCTCGTAAGAAAAATCTTGTATAAATTCGATTCCTTCTTTAATTAAAATGGCTACTCCTCCTCCGTACTTGTTGCGTGGTTTTGTTAAGAACTGATAATGTTGAAAATCAAGATAAATATTTGCCTCACTCAAATCTATCTTTAATTCATTGAGCAAAACAATGTCGGGACATTTTTGAGCTAAAAAATTGTCTAAGAGGTGAACCCTACTAGGTAAATGAAGACAATTCCAGTGTGTAATTACTAACCTTGTTTTAATAAGAGGTTTTGTTCTAAAAATTGATTTATTTGTCTTCTTGTTCATTCTAAATCTTCTTCAAAGCTGTTTTGACTGGAAGTTTGCTGAACAACTTCACTGGATGATTGATCTACTTGACTTGTACATTCAGTTGTTGAACTGTTTGAATCAGACTCGAAGGTGTTGTCATTTTCATTTTCTAAGACAACTAATGGCTTCTTTGATTCGTTTTCGGTGAATTCTTTTTCATTTGGATCAGATTCGGAAAATCTCTTGATTTGATTTTTTGTTTGGAAAAAAGCTTCAGTCTCATTCTGATCATTTGAGAGGACATTGACAGGTCTCTGACTTATTGGTAGAAGATCGTTTAAACGGCTTACCAAACTGTCTTCTAACACTGAAGTTTTGAGGTCTTGAGGACTAATTTGTGACATTACGTCATTGAGATTTGATGGCTGATATCCAGGCGTTTTTGGCATCATATTTTCATCATTGTCTTTTTGGTCAGCTTCAATTATTGATTGGGTTTCTTCTTGGTCAATGTAAAGATCATTGTAGTCAATCTTTTTCCTCTCAAGCGACTTTAGCTTTTCAGCAATGGAGCATTTTTGTGTTAAGTGTCCTTTCTGATGACACTTTTCGCATAGTTTTTCTTTGACAGGGCATTTCGCTATGTTGTGCCCTTCTTCATCACAAAAATAGCATTTCTGCTTTTGTCCAACAATTGACACAAGACACTTTAAACCATACATTATTGTAGGGCCTGACAAGCTTCCAATAATGTTCTCAACTTCTTTTGGAAATGATATTCTTACTCTTCTGACACCATTTTTCCTCTCCGGTCTATCTTTATATTTTTCTTCAGTGATGCTTTCAATCTTAAGACCATCAATCCGAACAGCGTTAAAAAAATGCATGAACTTGTATAATTGAATTAGATCACCTCTTTTTCTTCTTTCCACCAGATTTTGAATGTTCAAAGCCTTCAATATGCTTTCATACGGTTTGTTTCTAATTGACGAAACAAATTTCGTAGCTCTGCGTTGAATCCTTTCAACATTCTCACAGTCAGACTTAAGAATTGGAGACCATACAGGCACCGCAAATTCCAAAAGAGGTCGAACAAAAGTTAAATACAAAGATCTTAATAACTTACAATCAAAACGAGCGAATGACTTCCTGATGCGACCTAACATTTGATTTGCTTTGTTTGTAGCCTCTATCACTTGATTTTTCCATTAAAGATTTGTATTGAAAATAACTCCAAGATCTCTTTCGGTTTCTGACGTTGCTAATAGCTTACCATTAATAAAATAAGGAAATTTTTGTTTTTATGACCATAATGCATAACCACACATTTTGATATGTTGAAGAGAAGTAGCCAATCTTGAGTCCACTTGAGAATTAAATCTAAATCTGATTGTAGTTTCGCGGCGCTTATTTCTAATACCGTTTGCGAGAAAATTTTAGTATTATCTGCATACAATTTCACAACATTCTCTATTCCTTTAGGTAGATCCTTGATATACAAAACGAACAATAGTGGACCAATCACTGACCCTTGTGGTACACCGCTAAAAATCTCAACCCAATCCGACAAAATTTCACCTTGAATAACTCGTTGTCTTCTATTTTTCAAGAAAGCTTCAATCCATTTTAGTGTCAGACCATCAAAGCCATACGCTTTCAATTTAGCTATTAGTCGTCTGTGCGGAACAGTATCAAATGCTTTCGCAAAATCTAGCAGAATCACATCAACAGGAATACTTTTGTCTAGACTCATTGAGATGAAATCAAGAGTTTCCAGAAGATTAGATTTACATGACTTTTTCTTAACAAATCTATGCTGTTCTTTAGATATAATATTATTCTTATAAAGATATTCTTCCATTTTGGTTCTTATTATGCTTTCCATAATTTTGCAAGGAATTGAAGTTAAAGACACAGGACGATAATTGCTTGCCGTTGATACAATGGAGTAATATTTGCTGATCTGAATTGAATTGGAAGCTGACTATTCGATAATTTTTCTCTGAAAATCAAAGTTAATGGAACAGTAAAGGCTTCTGCACAATTTTTTAGCAATAACGGATGAAGCTTGTCTACACCACATGATTTATTTTGATTCAGGTCTTGTAATTTATTGAAAACCACTTCATAACTAATGTAATTTGGCTCAATGTCAATATATTCTGACCAGTTTTCATTAAATTCAACTTCAAAAGGAGGAAGCTCACCATCTTGTTCAATAACAAAAACATCTTGAAAACATTTATTATTAAGAGGATTAAGAAGATTTGATATCTCTTACGGTTCTTGCGTTAATTCATTGTTTGACTTTTTTAATGCTTTGATAGATTCTTTGATTACTTGTTGATCATTTAGGTATTTGTACAATATTTTTGGATTCTTCTTAGCTTTTTCAACTAAATTCTGTTCATAAGTTAGTCTGGCAAGATTTTGTATTAAACATTTTTAGAATTTTTTTACTAAATATTGAAACCAATCCTATTAAATATTACTATTATGCCACCAAAGTCTAAATTTATCCGTTCTCGCACTAATAACCTTGGATTATTTGCAAGAAAAAAATTATTGATTTTGAAAATGATGATAAAATGGAAGTTGATTTGAACATGATAATAATAATAATTATCAAAAATCTTTGTTTTTATCAGGGTCTGAAACAGAGGAATCGAATTGTGAAGTTTTCTTTCCTGAAGAAGAGATGATAACAATAGATATTTCTATTATATCACAGTTAGTTGAATTTATACAATCATCTCAACCTACTGAACGTTGGCTTAGTGTCTTGATTTATAGTGTTTTATCTAAAGTATTTATAGTTCGTGATAATTATTATTATTATTTTTGGCCCTCCCCCCAAAAAAAATGAAATTTAGGGTTTCAAAGGACTACCAAATATTGTTATTTTTAGAGTATTTTGACCTAGTGTAAAATACTATAAAGCTACGTCAAATTTACATTTTTATTTTTTTAACAATTTCAAAATTTATGCCTATTTTCTAATTTGTCGTATATAAACACGAAAAGAAAATAAGAAGTCTTTTTTAAACATTATTAATTGAAAGTTTATTTTTATTAATGATATTATTTTAAATAAAGTTACTGAAGTCAAAGAATCAACTGAGGTAAGTTTAAGTCTCAAAAAAAAGAGTTGTTTGTATTTTAAATGAATGAAATACCATTTTCAAGCAAAAATAGCGAAAATTAATTTTAAGTAAATTTTTTAACTAAAATATTGCAAAAAAAAATGATGACAGATTAAGAATCAGCAGAAAATATAATCACGGTAAAAGTTTTTTTTTCCTTATTTTATTTTTTGTTTCTTTGGTTCTTTATTGAAAAAGAAAAGAAATCTCAAAAGTATACCATTCAGTTTAATTTGAAAAAATTTTTAAATTATTATTTCTACATTTATTTTTTAATAAAATATGACTATTTTTATATTTTTTTTTAAATTTTGGAAAATTTATTTGTAATCAGATATTTTTTTAGATGACCCAGCAATTAGAAGATACGATTCACTGAATCGTTACGTTAAATGGAAAAAGGAAAGAAAAGATTGCAATGGAAAATTTCGTCATGCAATTTGTTTGTTTTCGATAGAAGATTTGCCCGAATTAGTGCTAAAACCACATTTTTTGGTAAATAAACTAATGCTCGAATTTGACCCTTTGTCTTATCAATGCATGGAAGAGTGGTATGAAGACAGAAAAAGAAAAAACTTCCATTTAAACATGTTTTTCTATTGTAAATTTTTACAATCAAGATCAGTCATGGCAAATTGTGCTAATATTTCAGTAAATTCTGATTTCAAAAGTATTTTATTTTTCAAATCTCCATACATATTCGAAATCTAATTATTTATTAATTAATTTTTTTCAAATAAAAAAAAAACATACTACTGGCTTAAAGTTTTTTCAATACTTTTATTTTTAAATAAACTGATCATATAGTAATACTTTTTAGGTAACAAAAAAATTATTTATTAAAAAATTTTTAAATAAATGATTCAAAAATATAATTTCATGGGCTTAATATAATAAAAACACTTATTTATTCTTTTCTAATAAACATAAATCTTCAAACATTTAAATCGAAATTTAAAATTTGTTTTAATTGAATTTTTTTCTTACAAAAAAAACAATTTTTTATTAAAAAAATTTAAAAAAATGCATTTAAAAAATATATATTTCTTGGCTAAATAAAAATAAGAAATTATTTGCTTTTTTTTCCATTTGAGCTATAATTGGGAACATTCTTGTATGAAAATGAAATTTTCTTGATTCTAAATTTTACAGATTTATGCATTCTATTAAATATATTAGTGGGACATTGGTATTCATTCGGTACCATTGATCTAATATTGCTCTCAAAATAAGAGAATAGCGGAAACCAAACTTTAACTCGCTGGTGATCGCTCTGGAACAATGCCATGTTATTAGAAAGACTGTGGTAGTACAAAAACAGTCTTGATGTTATGTAAAAAGCAACGAACACATCAATTGAGTAGTGCTCGTGGGCTCCCAGAATGAAAAACAGACCAAACATGTTCATTATCCATGAAATAGTGTGGATCCAGTACATGGACCGTGGTGTATCTGAAAAAAAAATATTTTTTATGGACCAAAAAATAAAAATTTATTCTACATTCAGTGATAAAATGGTTCAGCAAAGTCAACCAGACAGTGTGGCCACTGAACATGTAGTCGCCACATGTGCGAACCCCTTGCACGTACAGTCCTCCGCCCGACAATATACTCCATGCACCATTCAACTTATTCATGAAACTTCCATATCTCTTTTTAAAATTAATTTTAAATAAAAAATATTTTCCTCAAAAAAATTCAAATAAAAAGCTATTTAAAAAGTAATTTTATGCACAAAAAATATAAGTATTTTAAATAAAAATTTTCATCCTCAATATATAAAAATAGAAAAGAAAATTATATCAAAAAAAAATTTTTTTATTAAAAAATGTTATTCTCAAAATAAAAAACTTTATCCTCAAATAGAAAAGAATTTTCATACTCAAGGAAAAAAAACTTTTTTAATTAAAATATTTTTTTTTTTTAATTTCATCCTCAATATATAAAAATAGAAAAGAAAATTATATCCTCAAAAAAAACCTTTTTTTTATAAAAAATATTATACTCAAAATAAAAAAAACTATTTCAAATAAAAAATTTTATCATGAAAAAAATTTTTTTGATACTAAACTTTATCCTCAAATAGAAAAAATTTTCATCCTCAAGAAAAAAAAAATTTTTTAAGAAAAATGTTATTGATAAAAATTTTTTTTCAAAAAAAAAAACATTTTCAAAAAAAAAAATTTAGCCTCAAAATAATTATTTTTTAAACAATAAATTATATCCTTAAAAAAAATCTTTTTTTAATAAAAATTTTTAGTTACCTGTGAAGAACATTGAATATGGACGCCAGGTACTGATAGAGAGGTGATCAGCATTGTGATCGATCTGAGTATGAAAATGGTTCCGCCTAGACTGCACATGCGTCTGAATATAATCATTCTATACTTATGGAAAACAAGTAGCATCAGAAACATGGTGACTAGAGCCAGGCCGATAAGTTCAGTGGCAAAAAAAGCCCATGGAATCAGCGGCACATTGTCCAAGATTATGTCTGGAAGTGGTGGATACTTTTGCATATCTGGCACTCTGTCATGAACCACAGTTAGCATGAACGAGGTCCATAGACAAGTCAAAAAAAGATATATGACACTGACCAAAGTCTTGCGCTTTTCGCCGCGGTGGTTCCGAATCGGACCATTGTTGGCACTGGCCTCAAATGAATGATGGTAAACTTTGTAGCAGTTTTGGCACAAATTGGGAGTTATTTCCTCGCTTAGACTTTTTAGGCTTACTCTGGACACCTTAACAGAGTCATTGTCTGACGTAGAGTTCAATTGCTCTTCGTCAACACCTGTCATTTCGGATGCTTCTGAATCCGACTCGAAAAAACTGCTTGTAGTCTTGTTGTACTGAATTTGCAGCTGTTTAACAATATGGTACAAATTTTTCCTCTGGCCAACATTGTGCCTAATGACCTCTTTTAAGTCGTCCTCATTCAGCATTAGCAAAGCTCGACCATTTATTTTGTGCTCTTTAAAATACCTGCTACAGTCCTCGTAGCCAATGCTGCTCAGCCAGTTTAGTGTTGTTTCCACAGACCATTTTCTTACCGATTTTACATCGCTGGGCATTAAAAATGACTCAGCTTTGACAAGTTTTTCCATTTTCATTCTTAACACATACTAATCGATTTGTTAAGTAAAAAAAAAACAAGAAAGATTTTAAAATTATTTATTTAGCATAAATTATAATGAGATTTATGGAGAGGGGAATGAATTTAATTTTAAAAATAATAAATGAGTAATCGTATGATTTTTAAAAAATTTTGAATTAAAAGTAGAATTTAAAAAATTATTCGTGGCATTTAATTTCAATTTTTTCATGGGTTTAAATTATTTAAAGTGATTAATAGAATTAAATTTTTTGATGTTTTTCTATGTTGATTTTCTGTGTTTATCTAAATTTTTTTTATTTTTAAATAAATATTTTTCAAAATTAAAAAAAAGAAAATCTATAAATATCTTTATTTAAAAAGCAACAAAGTGAAGTATTGAACAAGGCAGAGTGATTAAATTATTTGCTCAGTGGAATTGGATAAAAAGTTAAGTTTATGATTTAAAATAAACTAGTAAAAATTATTAAAAGGTAATTTATAAAAAAAAAATTTATCTATTTTTAAATTTCTTTTTACAATTAAATTATCACTCGTATTTAAATGATCAGTATTTAAAATATTTTGATCAGTAAAATTTACAGTATAATATATTGTTAGCGGCTAAATGAACTTGTTAGTTCGTAGCTAACTTTACACTTCTTAGTAATGATTCCCTAGTTATTATTTATATTAACTACTGTAATTGGTGGCTTAGAGATATAATACTAAAGTATGAATATAAAAAGAAGATTTTATTTGGTATAGTTCGGCGGAGCTTTAGAGTTATAATAAAGAGTTTAAACACAAACTTTTGTTTCTTTATTTACAATGAATTCTGATAGGTAAGTAAGCCTACAACAATATATATGATCAGTATTTATTTAAAAATGAAAATTAATAATTAAAATGATCATTTTTTTTTTGATAAATATCCGGTTGATCAGTAATTAATTGACATGATCGGTATTATAATTAATTTATCTGTAAATAGAAGTACCGATTAGTATTTTAATGAAAGTGATAATTAAAGAAAACTGTTTGAAATTATAATGTCTAAATTAAAAATTTTTAAATCGTTGAAACATTACCAGCATAGAAACAATCATCACTATTCAAGTTTGTGAATCAAAATTTTCAATTACAAAAAATTCAAATGGCATCAAGAATTCCAGAGTGTTTGTCATAATCATTAGAAGCCGTTATCTTGTGATCCTTTTTATTATATTTGATTGTTTGTTTTTTTTGAATCAATGATAGATTACATTAATAATTAATAAATTTTACTTTTAATATTTAGATTTTACTTAACATTATATATTAAATACTGATTAAAATAAAAAAATACTTATCGAATTAATAAAATATTGATCGAAATAGTAAAACACCGATCAAAATATTTATTATACTAATCAATATATGTTCTTAAATTATTTGAATATAAATAAAAATAATTTTACGTAATTTGAGTGTAATTTTAAGATCTTACTTATTTTGACGCAGAAAAAGCAATTATTAGGAAAAATGTTAAATTACTGCATTTTTTTGAAAAAATTAAGGCATTTTCATCGAAAATTAAGTTGTATAGGACTCTTATTACAAAGATCCAAACAATTTTAACCATTTTTTAATAAAAATATAAGGCATTTTCTAGCATTATTAAAATACTAGAAGAATTAATTTGCATCAACTTAAGCATTTTTTTTTATAAATTTTTTTTAAACTAAACAATTTTTGCCTAAATTCGAGAATTTTTTACTAAAATCATTCAAGATTTTCATTAATTTTGACCATAGTAATTGATATTTTAAATCTTCTCCTTTTTTTTTCTTTCTTCATACATTAAAAAAGTATCTACAAGAAATAGTCAAATAAATACTTCCTGTTTTTGAATTTAAAAATAAATATTTAAAAAAAAACTTTTTTGAATAATAAAGTTTGATTATTTTTATTCTATTAATCAATTAATTCTATGTTTTTGGTTTTAGTGGAGCATAAATAAAAATTAAAATTTACTATTTTAAATTTTTACTAGATCCTTTTGATAGCTTTTCAAAATTTGAATCTAAAATATTTTATTATTTTACGACCCCAAAGGTTTTCTTAAATAATTAATTGACACAACGGGTGACGAACAACTTATCAGGAAAATTTAAACAATAAATTAAGTAAATAAAAGAGTTTTGTTTTTTATCATCAAGCAGATAATATATTTGATAATAGAATTTAATAAATTTTTTTTATTGAGACCAATTTTTCTGACACTAGACTCAACCGCATCCATCACATATTTAAAATAAAAATCACTTGGCTTCCGCAAAATGTAAATAATTTTACAACTTTAAAATTTTCATACTTTTATGATTCGCAATAAATAAGCTCATTCAGAAATGAAAATTTTATTGCGATAAATTTTTTACAATAATTTTTTTAATTTTTACAAAAAGAATTTTGATAAATAAAATTTGAACTGAAATTTAAATTCAAGTAACAGTGCTTCTTTTGCTGATGATTAATGTTTCATTTGATGGTATTGTGAATTTCAAATACAAATTGAACAAAAATTCTTCATTTTTTTATAGATTAAAATTTAAGCTAATGAAAAACATTAGAGAAAATACTGCAACACAGTGCAACATTTTGTATTTTTTTAAATTTTGTTTCTAAAATTTATAAAGATAATGAATCAAATACAGTAGTGATTTGATAAACGGATTTTACCATAATTTACGTTAATTTCCGTAATTTGACAAAAATTTACAATAACTAACGTAAATTACAGTAAAATACTAATAGCAAAAATTCACAAATTTACGTATTTGTTGATTAACTTTTAAAAAAACATTTTTGATATTTTTATTAACGTAATTATCCGAATTAACTGACATGTCTTTAAAATAGAGTAGTCTATTTTAGTGACATGTTATTTAAATTTATTAAAAATTCATTATTTGTGACATTTAATTAAATTTGAAAAAAACTTAAAAATTATTAAAAATAGTTTCAGCTTTTATGAAATTATTTTAAAAATGAAAATTTAATTATTCTTTAAATCCGAATGTCATTAATACCAGATGTATTTAAAAAAAAAAGTTAACTTATTCATTTTTTAAGACATGTCGTATAAATTGAACATTGATCTTTTTAAAATTAGTGTTCATTTTTTACTGACATGTCATTATTTCATAAACATGTCGATAAATTCGGATAATTACGTAATTACGCTAGTAAGTTTTAATTTTTTTTGTTTAAGTTGCTTAGATGGCGAAGTAGATAATAATAAAAATAACATTTTAATTAGTCTTAATATTAATTATAAAATTAACTTAAAAAATTTAAGTTTAATAAATTTATTTAACTTATTATCGATGAAAAAAAATTTAGATTATGACCATTTTTTTCAATTTTTCCTTGTAATATTTTCTAATCATCATATATTGCGTTTCGTTAATGCTAATCATTTTCATCAAATATCAGGGACCTTGAAATTTAATTAAAAAATTATTGTGGCATGAAATTTATTTTTAAAAATTAGAAAAAATTTACAAAATAGACCAGCTAGTAAAAATAGTAAATAAATAAATGGGTAAAAACACACATTAGAATTAGAGTGAAAAAAACCCTGATCTGGTCATTCGTTGTATTTCGAATGACAAGATTAACAAACGGAATCTTTTCTGTTTTGTTGGTAGTCAGCTCATTTGTTTGTCAGTTTTTTGTATGGGTTCCACGATAAATCAACTATACTTGTCGATCTGGACTCGTCTATGAAAGGAATTTCACTCAGACTTAAGCCTAAAAAACCAATGTTCTCTTCGAAAGTATTGTCCAAACCACCGAATTGATTCAATTCTTCGATCTAAATAATTAATTTTTAATAAAAAATTTTGATCTCACTATGAATTCTCTTAAATTCTAAGTTTTGTTAAATTTTAAATAAAATTTTTTGAGTTTAAGCCCTGCTTTAATTCTATTTAGTAGTACCTCTATTTCAGTTCAAAATTGGAGAAAAAATTTTGCTTTTGTTGAAAAATTGAAAGCAAAAATTTTTTGATGCTCCATTTTTTTAATTTAAAAAAAAATATCATTTATTTTTTAAATAAATCAAATTAATAATCAATTTTAGTGGTGTCAAATTTAAAGCTTTATTTCACAGCGCAAAGAGAAAAATGCTGGAACTCATAGAACAATGTCTAAATACTATTTTTAATAAAAATACCGCTATTTTAAAAAGAATTTTTTTCTAGATACGACTCAAAAATAAATATTTTTTTTTATTGTGTTAAATAAGATTTTTTTTTATTAAAATCAGTGGTGAAGAAAATTATGGACCCATAATATTTCCATATTGGTTGCTATTAAACTATCTAGTAAACAATTATTAATCATTATTAAAATAAAAATAAAAATACCAGGAAAAACAATGCAACAAAAAATCTTTTCAAAAAAAAATTTTCTTAATTCACTTTACTTAGAGAACTTACTGAGAAACAAGTTAATATCAACATCACAGCACGGTTTTCTACCAAAAAAGTGGTGATTGACGAATTTATTGGAGACTTAAGATCGCATTTCTGAAGCAATTGCTCAAGGTTTACCGGTTGACATCATTTACACAGATTTTGCAAAGGCTTTCGATAAAGTCTCCCACAGAAAGCTTTTGTACAAACTCAAGTTTTTTGGTTTTGATGATGGCCTGATCAATTGGATAAAGGCGTTTCTGTTAGAACGTTCTCAAAGGGTAGTGTTAGGGGACACTAGCTCAAATTAGGTTAAAGTTAACAGTGGAGTTACACAAGGTTCAGTCCTCTACTCTTTATTATTTATATAAACGATATGTTGGATATTGTCCAAAATAATTGTGAAGCTTATGCTGATGACACGAAGATCTTATCAACAGTTAATAATTTCAACTCGATTTATAAGCTTCAATCAGATATGGATAAGGTGTGCAAGTGGTTATAAGAGTGATCGACTCAGCTAAATGTAGAAAAATGTAAAGTAGTTCATTATGGTAGCAATAATCCCCAGTTCGAGTACAAGATTGGTTTGAAGTCCCTGAGTAAGTCAAAATGCGAAAGAGATTTGGGTATTTACATACAGAATGATTTAAAATGGGACACACAAGTCAAGAAAGCAACAGCTAAAGCAAAAAGAATGTTGGGTATAATTAGGAAAGCATTTAAGTATCCGTGCAGCGAGACTATCAAACTATTGTATTGTTCTATGGTTAGACTGCACCTGGAGTATGCTGTCAGTGCATGGTGTCCATATTTAGAAAAGGATATAAATGTTATCGTCTTTTTTGATAATACGTAAATATCGATATTAACGTTACTAGACGTAAATTTTGAAATAAATAAAATTATCAAATTTTCCTGTTTTTTCTATTATTCTCGTAATTAACTGAAATTAAAAAGATAAATATAGTAATAATCTGAAATAAATGAAATAAAGCGTAAATATTGATAAAAAGCTTATTTATTGGAGCAAATTGTATTTGATCCATAACATCTGGAATTATACAAGAGGTTCGATTTTTTACAACCGCATCGATCTGTAATACATTGAGATTTACAATTGCATCTTACCATTCTTTGACCACCACCAATTGACATTTCATTGACCGCTTGTCTAACGCATTCGAGCGATTTGTCGGTTCTAATTTCTAGTTCAACTTGACAATTTTGAAAGCGTTACGGGAAAAAAGTCTTAAAATACGCCAACTTGACATGCTAGTTCATTAAGACTGAATTTATAATCAACGTCGATTATTCGACAAATTAGATTAGGGGCTTCAGTAGTTTTTAACTTTAGCAAGTTTGTTTTTTATTGATATTTACGGTTGCATCAGTAAATATCAAAACTAACTTAGTAAAATTTGATAATAAAAAAAATGAATATTTTTTTCAAGATTTACTAATGGATCAGTTTATTTTGATATTTACGTTTTATCAAAATTTACTATTACATAAATAAGCTTGAGAAAGTTCAAACAAGAGCAAAAAAGTTGATTCCAGAACAGCGTGATCTGGATTATCAACAACGTTTTTCAAAGCTAGAGTTCACTAACCTTAGGACAAGAATATTAGGGAGTGACCTAATCCAAATGTACAAAGTGGTAAAAAATTACGAACAAATTGAATTTAATAAAGGAATCAACTACAGTCTAAATACAGTCAACTCTCGTTAATCCGGACAAGCTTATTTTTTTAAATTTTGTCGGAATTAGCGAAAATCCGAGATATCGTTATCTCGGATGATAGGAATTTTAACTAAAAGTTCCCGATTGAAGAAAAAACATATACAAAAATAAATTTATTGATAATAACAAAAATAAATCAAGCCTAATTCTAATTAATGGAAAAATTGTATTTAATTATTTTGAAATAAAATTGTCTAAAGTTAATTGTTTTTTTCTAATTTACTAAACTTGAGCTTATTAGTCAATTGATTTAATGTGCTAACGTCTTCTTCACTCAAACAATCTATTATAATCTCATTTTATTAACTTTAATTTTATTTTTATTATTTTTTTTTTTTAATTTATTGTGAAGGAGCTCTAGCTCGGTACAGAAAACATATAAATTAAAAAAAATTTATATGAAACTATATTATCTAAGATCCGGGAGCCGAACATACGAATTAAGGAGAAATAGCTATTGTCTAAAGCGTGAACAAGTAAAGAATTGTCTTCCTACCCAAGTAACGTTTTTTGCAAGAATTTTTCAATAAGTTAGCGATTTTGCCTTATCGATAAGGTCACCACACAATTGGTTAATTTTATCGATAAGGAACCGATAGCAGATATCGTTGATTTATCGATACTAACTATCATTTATTTATTGTTATTAATTATTGCATATTTTTCAATAAGCCTGAACAAAAATCGATCTCCAAATTTTAATAAACATGATTTGTTAATGAAGATGTGGATAAGAAATTAAATGAAAATATTATATAATTATAGGAACATTTTATTAGTTTTGATTTATTGCAAATTTTAATGCAAGTCCATGCCTAAATTAAGAATATTCTAACAAACCATAGATGATGGCAACATCGCGTTCTGATTTAAGAGGGTGCAAAATAGAACACGGGAATACGATGACAATTGAGAGTAAAACTAAATCTATTTCAAATAAACCTTTTAAAATATATTTTGCATCTTATATCTATATGATGTTTAGATTTTAAACTGACTCAGGTGAAATTAACTTTGTTGAATTTTAATTAGTGAGTCGAGTAAAAATATAAGTCTGAGACTTATTTAGTGTTATGAGTCGACCTTGATTTCGACTTTAGAAGAAAAAGGATAGGCGCTCTTTTTGATAAAATCCAGAGATGTTTAAAAGTCACAAGTCTCAAAAATCTAAGATAAAAGACTATTAAATAAATATCAGACTTGTTTTTTTCAAACATCTGTGGATTTTATCAAAGATAGCGCCTTTTCTTTTCTTCTAAAGTCGAAATTAAAGTCGACTCACAACACTAGACTTATTGTGCTGAGTTTACCTTAACTTATTGCTATTTAACAATTAGCGTCCCAAGTAAAAAAAAGATCCAGAGCCATTAATCCTTCAAAAAAAGAAATGAATAAAAATATTTTAGAGTCAATTAAACAATTTACCTTAAACGAATCAAAAATTAAAATTTGACAGTTTTTGATTCAATGATGATTTTTAATTAAGCCAAAAATTAACTTTATTTCAATATTCAAAAAAGCTTAGCGTACAATGTTCAAACCTAAAATTAAAAAAAAATCTTTTACTGTTTTCTTTGAATAACTGATTTTTTTGATTAGTTGTATGTATAATAATTGTGTTGAAATATTTTTTGTCTTATTTTCAATTTTAAATAATTATTTTTATCTGCAATTATTTAATTATTTTTTATAGCGAATAAAAATATTCAATATTTATTGGCTATTTTTTTTATTGTTAAATAATGAATATTGTGAAGAAAAGTGTTCATGAGGATTAAAAAAATGTTCTAAAGCTTTTCTATGAATAAATAAAATTAATTTGTTATCCAATTAACATTTTTATTTCAAAATTTTATAATCAATTAAATAATGCCGACTGGTGTGTTTTTAGATCGGGCAACGATCTAAAAATATAATTTAAAATGTTTTAGGCTTGTAGGGTTATATTTTTAAAAACAGTATGCTTGCGCATAGGCTTGATGGGTCTTGTGAGAGGTAATCAAAATACAAAAATATATTTTGATCAATTTTGAAATTAATTTATCTATTATCACTAATTATGCTAATTTATCACTAATTCATAATAAGGAATTTTCCTACTGTAGCCAAAAGAATTTTTGAAATAGTGAATGATAGCTTATTAAAAAACTGTAATGACAAAAAAAAATTAAATCTTTACAATAATGATAAGTAAAAAATCATCGATAAAGTATCGATAAGAAAAGATATAAAGCTTATTGCAATAAAAAAATTAACGATAATTAGCGAGAAATTTGCGAGAATTAAGGATCTTATCGATAATTCTCGTTTTTGTATCGTTAAAAGGATTACTTGGGTAGATTTAACTTTTTAACAAATGGAGTCGTGAATGGATGGAACAAACTCCCTAAAGATGTGGTAATAAAAGAACCTGAATAGTTTTAAAGCGAAGCTTGATGTTTGGATGTCGAAACAAAAAGAAGCGACTGCTACAGCTCTTTAGAGTTATGCTTAGATAACCTCTAAGCTACAATTTAAGCTACTACTACTACTATTACTACTTTGCATTGATGATTTTAACTAAGTGCTACAAATATTTTTTTATCTTCGGTTTAGAACAGTAATCAATTATAACTATTAGCTTTAAAAAATTAAAAAAGAGATTTTTCTTGATTTGATTTTTTAATAAATTATCATAAAACTGGGTAATAAAGTCCGTCAGGCTTCGTCAATATTAATGATTTTTTTATTTTAAAACTTTTTTTCAATTTTCCTTCAATATTTTTATTTGAAAAATATATATTAGTAATTTAAAATGTAAAAAAATCAAGATTATATGCATAAAATTTGCAGAAAAATCTTTGAAAAATTCTGCAAAATTATTATGCAGTTTTACTCACAATTTTTTTTAAGTATTTTTTTCATTTTTTATCAAATATTGATAAAAATTTCCTGACTTTTTTTAGCGACAAATTAAAAGAGTTCAATTTTTTTTAAGATAATTAATGTTTCCGTTCTAAGCGGACAGATGAATTTTTGGTCGACTGGAAAGCAGACAACAAAATTTAATTTAATTTTTTCAAATGTGTTTTCAAAAATAAAATCTGATTTTTAACCAATTTAACAAATGAAAATGAATTGTAATTTATTTTTTGAAGCCAAAATTCTTTCTTTTAAGCCCACAAAAATTGAAAACAGTAAAATCTTAATTAAAATTACCAAAAGTTTATAATCAATTAAAAGATTAAAAATTGACCTTTTTTCTATTAAATATTAAATATCATTTAAAACCATTTTAATTAGAACCAAATAAACTTTGAAAGCGAATTATTCTCTTACTTAATCATGCTAAATATGCATACTTAATTTAAATTCAGTAGAAGTAATTTACGATTTAAATCTAAAACAAAGATTATGGGTCTAATTAAAGCAAAAGAATTTCCTACAAAATAAACAAGCAGAATGCATCTTAATTATTTGTTGATTAAAAAACGATTTCAAGATTTATGGATTATTTAATAAATTATTACAGTTTAAAATTCAAAGAGATTAGTCTAAAATAGGATTTTTATAATGACTAGAGAGCAAACTATAATCTTAATTAAATTCTTATAAAATCTAAAAGGTAAATGTCAGTTGAGCTGTTTCGTTTTAATTTGAATATACTGTGGAGCATCATTTGAATTGAATAACATGAGAAAACAAAAAAAAATTTGATTATTTAATGCTTGTAAAATTATGCGCAAATTCTTTGAAATTAAAAAAAATCTTTGATTTAAATAATTGAATCTTGAAAAAAGTCTCTGAAGAAAAGGCTGAAAATTAAAAAAAAAAAATTTACAAAAAAATTATTTTTATCTTAATTTTTTAATTTTGAAAGAAAAATACTTAATTTTGTTTAAAAAAAATTCAAAAAATTTTGTTTTCAGACTTACATTGATAATATTAGACTGTTCCTGTTTGATTTCAGTAGAGCTTGTTGATTTGACAATTGGTGCTCGTTTGTACTCATTTGGATTTTTTTTTCTAAGATTCATAAAAAAAAATTATCTTCTATCATTTTTTTCTAATTTAATTTAAATCAAATACCTAAGGCAATAAAACACGGCGAGTAAAATAAATAAAATGGCTATTATCGCTATTACTAAAGCAATTATCAACGTGAACCCATTGAGCACAAAATCCATGCTAATTTTATTAAAATATACTTTTTCGATTACCTTTTTTGATGATATTTCGTTTTTATAAATTATGGCAACTCGATGAACAAAAAAAATCTCAAATAAAAGCAACAAGGTTTTTTACTTTTTTTCTAAACCAACATGTTTAAGATCTTTGAATAAAAATAAAAATTACATAATACTTAGTAATAAAATTTAAAAAAAATTAATTTTATTGCTTCTAAAAGGTCGCGTGTGGAGGTAATTTGAGCATCGACCAACATTCCAATGCCAGACCAAATGATGCAGCTAGAACTTTTTTTTTGAGTTTAAACAAATTTTTGAAGCCTAATGATGGGCATTATTCATTTTTTGATGAATAGTAGATTTTTACATCACTTTAGATATTTGAAAGCTTATGCAATTTATGAACAAATGTGAGATTCAAGTGTCAAGATTAAAATACATGAAGATATAAAGCTAAAATAATAAATAGATCGGAATAAACAAATCAATCAAATTTGTCTATATTTCATGGCGAATCTGCATTCATTAACTCTTAGTAGGCCTTGAAAGCACATTAAATTATATAATTTGTTTATAATTTCTAATGATTTATTTTAAAATAAATTAAGAAAAAAAATTATTTTTTAATTCCTAAACTGGTCTGGTTTCTAAGAATCGACCAGGCATTGTCAGTGTCCATTTGAGCGCAGAAATGCTTAATTAGTGGCTTGGACACAACTTCAGTGCTTGAGGCACAATTTCTTTTTAAACCCATTAAAATTTTTCGCTCAAGTAGATAATTATTAAGATTTAAGGTAAACTTTTTTTTATATAAACCAACAAGCTCTAATATCTAAACGTCAATCAACAAAAATTATGTAAATTTAATAGAAAAAAAAAAGAATTTAAAAAGTAAGGAAACGTCAAAATTGATCTTGGTTTACCCGCAGTCCCAGCAGAGTCGCGATGTGACACAATGAAATTAAGCTTCAAGTAAAACTGAACTAATCTGGCTAAATGTGCCGGCAATGCTGGATTAAGAAATAATAAAATATTTTAATTAGTGATATTTGAATTTATATTATCAATTATTAACTATGTTTTATTTGAAAATAAATCAATAGAAGAACAAGTCTAATCTAGCTTGGATTCTTTCTAGTCAAATTCGACGCAGAAAAATCGAATTTTTTTCCTATTAAGTCTTGTTTTCAAAGCAAATATATTCAGAAGACATTTTGACAGTTTTCAACAGTTATTAAAATTAAAAAAGTTATAATTAATTAATATTTTGCTTTAAGAGCTAGGTGTCCGAGAGCAAAGTGTTGACACCAGGCACTAAAATATTTTCAAACCATAAATAATTTTCTCTAGAGCTTTGTTTAATTCAAAATCAAATTCAAAAATGGAATAAAAATAAACTTTTTTTTTCAATAAAAAGCTTTTTATGAACTAAAAGGGCCACAATAATTTGATTTATTTTTAAAAAACACTCTTTTGATTGTTCTTTTTAGAAAAATATATTTTTTATTATTTATTTTACACAATTTTAAAGCACTTTTAAAGCAATCTTTTTGTTTTTGATTTTTATTCTAAATAAATTTTGACTCGAAATTTAACTTTGATATTCTTGTCAAAAGGTTTTAAATAAAATGTTTTTCTTTTTTTTTAATATTATAATTTTAATAAAAAATCCAACAAAAATCTGGTTTATTTTTTAAATGTTTAAGATATGTCTAAAATAGGATTTTTATGATGACTAAAAACATTCGGAAAAATTTTTGTCTTTAAACCCACAGAACATTTAAGATTTATTTCAGAAAGATAAGATTTATTTTTTAAAAAAAATTATTTTGACCTAAATTTTAAAAAGTTTACTTTCTATTATAAAATGTACCACAGTCGAAAAGATTTTCCATACATGATAAAATATGGGTTAAATGAAAAATTAATAAAATTGATTTACTAGAATGACAAAAATCAAATTTTACTATAAACTAATTAATTCAAGAATAGTTTGAAATTTTACTTTTTCTTTTAAATTTCAATTATTTAATTAACCTCATAAAGAGTAGAATTTGTTTGAAAAAATAAAGAAAATAGAAATGAATAATAAATTATTGGAGTTTTTTTTAAATTTCTTACTTTTTTTGAATAATAATTTCTTATATTTAAAAAGTGGTTCTATTTAAAAATTGAAAAAAAATCCTAATCTGTTTAAATTTATTTTTCTATTGGAGGGTCAGTTTCTGAACAAAAATTTATGCTTGTAAAAATTATTTAATTTAATTATTTGTTCAAATAATTATCTAGAATTTAATTTTTTTGACATAAAAAAATTATCAATTAGGAATAAAAACGACCAGTCTTAAATGTTCTATTAGATAGAATGGTAAATTACCGTGAATTTTTACAATCTAACAAAAAAATTTTATTTATCAAAAATTAAAAAAATCAGGAATTTTAAAGATTTTGTAGCAAATATCTAAATATAAAAAAAATTTTTGATTTTTTGTTCGACTTTCTGAAATAATAATTAAATTTCATCTTTTTCACTGTTAAAATTAATCATATTTTTAAATGTGCATGAAATTGAATATTAATTTTTAAATAATTTCAGGTTTTTTAATATTTTTAATTAAAGAAGAGTGAATTAAATTTAAAAATTAAAGTTTTATTTTGATAAAAATCAATTCATATTTTCTAATTGAAAAAATGATTATTTATTAAATTTAATATTAAGACTAAATTTTAGTTGTTTTTTTTTCAACGCTTCATTTTTACTCATTACCTGCATTGTTATCATTATTATTCCTATCTCTACTGCTAGATTCATCAGCTTCGCTACTACTGGATCCATCATTGTCACTGCTAATTGAACCAGATTTTTTCGATGTTTTTTTACTGCTATAATTTGAATATGATACGGATTGTTTTTGTTTACCACCTGCCCCAGTTTTTTTCTTTCTTTAAAATAAAATTTTAACAATAGTCAAACTAATTGAATTGAATTACTTTAGGTATATATAAATTGTAAATAAAATAATGAATATGACCATTGTTGATAATAGTGAAGAAATAATCACTATAACTGCCTCGAGTTCAAAATTCATTAATGAATTTCTTTCTAATTACTGTTTTGAAAATACGATGATTAAAAAAATGTTAGCAATCAACCCTTAGGTTTGTTTATTAAAATTAGTATTAATAAAAACAAGTAATTGAATTCAAAATTTATTCAAGTTTTTAAAGTATTAAATTTTTACAATCCATTTTTTTTAATTTTCGTGATTTTTGCCTAATAGAAAAATTAATCAGACAAAATATTCATTTTAATAATAAAACTAAATATTTTCTCAAAAGATTTATTTGAAATGAAAATTTAATTACCGAATAAGATAAATACATGTATTAAAATTAAGTATCCTTAAAAAAATTTAAATTACAAAAAACAATTATCAATTTTGTGGCAAAAAAAGTTGAAAAAAAAATTTAAAGAGTGTTTTTATAAATTTTATTGATATAAAATTTGATAATTCACATTTAAAATTAGCCTAAAACTTTGTTGACAATAGCACTTGGTAGTTGTATAATAAAAATAATAAATCCAAATATTAAAATTAAAACAAAAAAAACGAGTATAATTGTTTTCCAGTAATTCTTCCAAATGATAAATCGAAATGTTTGATAAGGCTTGGTGAACCATAGGAAGGAAGTTTCTGGTCTTCTGCAAACAAATATTTATGTTTATTTTTTAGTTAAATTAAAGATTTTTGTCGTTTTGAGACCTGTTCACTTTTTGAAAACTTTTTGAAACCAAAAAAGTTGATGTAAGATTTTTAAATGTATAAGCTAAAATCATTGTATATTTTATTTATAAAAAATTTTACAAAATATTAATATTAATGTGACAATTTTTAGATCTACCTTTAACTAAAAGGCTTTTATTAAAGAAGCTTTAAATTGATTTATAAATTAAAATCATGAAAAATTTTTTCGTTTTTTATCTTTATCGAGCAAAGACTTTTTCAGATAGAAATAAAAATGGGAAAAAAATGTGAATATTAGAAAACGTTATTTACCTGTAAATAAATTTTTTTTACCTGAATGAAAAAATTATTTATTTTCACGTAAATGTCAATAATCAAAAGAATAAAAATAGAAACAATTCAAAGACCATAATAATTGAAACAAATTAATTAAGCCGAATCAATGAAGTGAAACCATAATTAAAAATTAATCCTAAATCTTTATTTAAAATGCACTTGTTTCTTACTAAACTCCTTTTACTTATCATAAAAAAAACTACCTTAATACACTTAAAACTTTTGAAAAAAATGTCTGAAAAGTTATATCTTGGACAACTTTTCAACAACTTTGACGTATTTATCCAAATTTTAAACGAATATTCGAAACAAAGCTATTCGATTTGGACAACCGTTAGTAGCCGAAAACTTGAAGACAACAATTTTAAATATCCTGAAATCAAGTGTTTGTATCAACTGATGGTGTTAACAAAGGACAGCTATTGGAATATTTTACAACGGATGGGTTAGCTATGCTTGAAAGTACTATTAAAGGGTTTTTAGATATAGTTAAATTATGGGGGTTGTGAAGTTCATTTCAATTCGATCGTTTCAATTCAGAAAAAGTTGAATAACTTTTTTACTATAAGAAATAATTTAGTTCTGTAAAATGTTTAATTTTTAAGCAACTTTGCTTAATCCGAAAATATATGTCTGCAAAAACTCTGCAATGTACTTGCACACTTGATAAGAATACTTTTTAATGGTGTGCAAAATGCATAAAATTGCAGAGTATTTTGCAGAATTACAATACTGCATTAAGCAAATTTGCTTAAAATTAAGCATTTTATAGAACTAAATTATCTCTTTTAGTAAAAAAGTTATTCAAGTTTTTCTGAATTGAAATGATCGAATTGAAACGAACTTCACAACCCCTAAATTATGTAAAATTTGTTGTTAATCATGTGAATCTAAGAATATAGTTTGTGATAATTGTTCTTGTATTTTTCATTTAAAATGTGTTGATAGAACTAATGCTCCAAAAAAATAAAGAAATGGATTTGAAATGTGCTAATTGATTAATCTTTTTTTTTTATCTGAAAATAAACTTTTTTTTTGCCGGCTTCGATGAGATCTCAAATAAAGTTGTAAAAAACCTTCCATTCAACGTTCTGAAAGCGTTACACTCAATTTTTAACTACTCTATTAAACTCGGTTCTGTACCCGATAGTTGGAAGATATCCAAAATCATTATGTTATCGAAAAAGAAAAAACCACCCGACTTGGTTACCTCGTATCGCCCGATATCAATCCTTAGTTGCTTAGGCAAACTATTAGAGAAAATTGTAAACACTAAAATCCAAACTTGGACCGAAGAGAATAACATTCTTCCTGACTGTCAATGTGGCTTTAGAAAAAAGAAATCTACTCAAGACCAAATTTTGAGATTAACTCAATCGATATGTGACGGTTTTAACAAAGGTTTGCTATCTGGTGCTGTATTTTTCGATGTCAAACAAGCTTTCGATAAAACATCCCACTCAGGTATTATCAATAGGCTAAACGAAATAAACTTCAGCGAACTTCTAACAAAATGGATCTCAGACTTTCTTTCAAATCGATTTTTTCAGGTCAGTATCAACAATCATCTTTCAAGTACCAAACCAATCAAATGTGGTGTACCGCAAGGTAGCTCTATCTCCCCAACGCTCTTTATTTTATACTTCAGTAACGTCGTAAACAACTTACCGAAACACATCAAGGTAGCAATATTTGCAGACGATCTCTGTATTTGGATAACATGTAAATCCACAAGATTAATCGAAGAAAATCTTCAACCAGCTATCAATAAAATAATCGAATTCTGTAACACCTGGGGCTTCACCATAAACGTCTCAAAAACTTGCTACACCACCTTCACAACTGCTGGTCACCGCAAAAATTACCACATTAAGTACAAACTGAAGCTTACAATTTTAAATCAGGATATTCCAATCGATCCGTTTCCCACCTTTCTTGGAATCAAGCTTGATACTAAGTTATCCTTCAAACCTCACCTCATAGAGCTTGAAAACAAACTAACTTCAACAACCAACTTAATCCGTCGTATCAAAAATTTCAGATGGTCAAACTCTCTATCAATTAATATTATGCTGTACAAATCACTCATTCGCTCACTTTTTGATTATTGTTTCGTGATTCTAAATAATGGCACCGAGAAAATCAGTTCATCCCTCCAAAAAATCCAAAATAAAATCTTGCGAATCATCAAGTACTTCCCCTACAAAACCTCGATCCGTACAATCCACAAAGTTCTCAAACTCGAAACTATTGAAGAACGTGCAAACAATCTATTCCTCAAATTCCTAACCAACAAATCCAAACAATCATTAATCGCAAAATAGATCGAAATATACATGTTATCAGAACGCCCAAACTTAAAAAGATTTATAACTCCATTTGATAAAATTATTGTCTAATTTAAAACTAATTTTTTGTAGACTATTTATTTACTTATATTTTTTTTTTTTTTTTTTTTTTTTTTTTTCACCAATTTCCTTTTTATTACTTTTGTAATCAATCAATTTTTATACTAGCATAGATTTTCATGAGGGCTTAAACGAAGGTCTAGAACCATTCGGACGTGCCCAGGGGTCCTCCCCTAAATTATTTTTTAAATAAATAAATAAAATGTGAATCTAAGAATATAGTTTGTGATAATTGTTCTTGTATTTTTCATTTAAAATGTGTTGATAGAACTAATGCTCCAAAAAAATAAAGAAATGGATTTGAAATGTGCTAATTGATTAATCTTTTTTTTTATCTGAAAATAAACTTTTTTTTTAATTCACTTACAGATATTTTATCTGATTTTCTTTTTGTTTATTTACAGATGATTTGCGTGAAAATAAACGTATTCAAAAAAAATATTGAGTCAATATAAAAATAGTAATCCGGATTTTAAGTATTTCAGTATTATAATCGGTTACTTAATATTTTTGTGTTAAAATAGATAAAATAAACCATCAGTTTCTTTAAATTTTTTAATAATAAATTTATAAAATTTTAATATAAAATAATTGATACATTTAAATGTACTCATTATAAAAATAAATTTGATTTAATTTGATTAAATTTTGTTTTGATTGATTAAGCCAAAATCAAATAATATTCACTATACAGATTGAGTTAAAATTGGATGACTGCATCATATTCAACAATTATTTAAATTGAGGACTTATAAATTATTTTATTGTATCAAAAATTTCTTTATTCATCTTTCTTAATTTTTTAGTTAAAAATTTAAAGCATTCAAAATTCTTTTAAATTTTAACTGAACCAGAGAAAATGATAGCATTTATTTTTAGGTATTTTGTTTTCTTTTTTTTTTAGCAAATTAATCGTTAGTCAATGCTGAAAAGAAAATAGTAAAAAGTTTAAAAAAATCTAAGTTATCCTTAAAATATGTGTTATGTGTTGTAAAATTAAGATGCATCAGCTCATAGATATTTAATAGAAAAATATTCATAAATGCTCCTCTAATTTTTATTCAAAGATATTATGTAACAACTTTATAGAAAAATATTTTAAGAAAATAAAAAAATTTGATTAAATTTAATTTAATTGTTTTTAAAATCAAATTTAGTATTTATTTGCAAGATTAATGATTAATAAAATTTAAAATTTGCTAAAATATGCATATAAATATGTATTTTTTAAATAATTTGTAATTTTTTTAATTTGAATTTTTTAATATTTTATTGTAATTAAATAATAGTATAATGAAATATAGTGTTAATTGATATTTTTCTGAGATTCTGTAGGAAATTGCCAAAGTGCTATTTTGTCAAAAATTAAACAAATAAAATCCTTGAATTAACAAAAAATTGATTTGTCGAATTAATTAAATAGAGATTGATTATGAAAAAATTAAAATAAGTATTTAGTGAAAAAAAACCTATATCTTTGATCTCCAGAAATCTCTAATTAAGTTTATTAAATTTTTTGCCCCTTACTTTATTAATGTCGGTACTAATCAGAGAAAAAGTTCTAAAAAATAAAAATTTATATGCTCAATTTTAGAATTTTATCTTTTTTTATTTCAATTGATTTTTCTTTAAATTTTAAACAAGACTAATCGTTCTTCATCTTTTATGAACTTTTAAATAAGCTTTTTTATAACAATCAATCTTTAGATGAATCTTTTTAACTTTATTAAGCATATTTAAAACAGCATGAGGTTTTTAGGCCCGGAAAATGGTTTTTTGGACCATTTTGAAAATCCCAAGAATTATTATTACTATATAAAAAATTTTATTTTTTTAATCGTAAGAAGCTTTTGATCGGCATAGACAAACAATTTAAAAAAAAAAATTTGCCTTAAACCATGGAAAATATTCACTGTGATGGCCTTAATATCAATCCAATTAATTTAGGCTTCGATCAATCAAAAAATCGACAAGAATTTAATTAAATTGTTCTGAATTTAATACTTTTTTTCTCATGTTAAACTAAGTGATGCCTTGACCATTGTACCAACTAATCTTACCTTTTTTTAAATATTATTAAACTTTTTATTATTTTCTTCGTTTTAAAAGTTACAATAATTGAGTTGCTTTTAATTTTACAAATTAAATAAAATTAAGTTATCAATTGGATATTATTAAATCCAGTAATACCACTAACAGTATTCTATATTTATGAGTAAGATTTTGTCAAGTTGGACAATTTAGAACTTTGAAATTTTAGAACACTGTCAAATTAGATTATTTTTAGACTTGACAATTTAGAACTGGATTTTTTTTCTGGGACGGGAACTTGTCAGCTTCATAACCTTAAAAAAAACGAAATTTCAAAAATTCCTTTATCACTTGGAACACTCTAGAATTCAGAATTGTTCACTGAGTTTTGTATATTCCATAAATTCAGAAAATTTCCGAGTTTTAGCAAAGACAGTATTTAGATTTAAAAATTCTCAGCTCAAAAAAAGTTGTCCCTAAAACTCGGGGCTGGACCACGGAACCCGGAACAAAAAAAAATAATAAAAATAAATTTATTAATTCATAAAAATGTAGCACAGAAACAAAATAATTTATTTGGATTTACAAAAAAAAGTTTATTCTCTCTTTCTAGTATTTCTTGGTTCGATTTGACTTAATTTACACTCTAAAATTTTAAGCAATTTTTTCTTGAAAAACTTAAAAATGAAAATTTTTACATTATTATTTACAATGGTCCCGGACTTTTCAAAATATGGTTCCGGAATTAAGGTTGTTCCGGTTCCACATTTTAGAAAAATTTTATATGAAAGTTTTTCGGTTTTTGTTCCGGGTTTTAGGGACAACCCTCAAAAAAATTCAAAAACTAAAATCTGCTATTCTGTAAATTTAACATGGTCCCAAAGAGTTATCTGGAACAGAAAATCCTTTAGCTTTTAACCTTTATTCAACAAAAAAAAGATCAGCCTGAAGTTACAAAATTTCCAAAGGCAGTGTGACAAAATATAGAAAGACAAAATGTAGAAAACGATTTTTTATTGGATAATAAAGAATTTACCTGAAAAAAAAAATGTAGAATTTACATGGACAAAAAAAATGTAGAAAAAAAAATATCGAATTTACCTGGAAAAAAAAAATGTAGAAAAAAAATATAGAAACTGAGTTCAATGCTAAAAAGTCCTCGATCCTGAAATGGACAAAATATTGTAACGACATAGAGTTTAATCTAGGTGAGTTAAAAATTCCTGAACACAAAAGTTTAATATATTTAGGCCTACCAATTGGAGACCAAAACTTTGTAAATAGTTTTATTGATGAAAAAATGACATCAGTAGAAAAAAGTCTCTACTCATTGTATCCTCTAGGATGTAAACCAAGACACATGGCACCTGAGACGATCGGCTTTCTGTACAAGCAGTATTGTTAATCGACCCTTAGATATTCAATGGACAATCTTTTTATAAGCGAGTCTAAATTAAATGAGCTTAACACCAGACAAAATGTAATCGTGAAAAGAACAATTGGCATCAACAGGTTTTGTCGAATGAGTCCCATTAATGGTGTCTTAGGACTTGAATCCGTTAGTCAAATCTATTTGAAGCACAAAGTCTACTTTCTTAATCAAATTTATAATAACGAATTATGTAGAAATATCTTTAACGAGCTATATGGTAAATTTATAGATTTTCCAAGAAACGACACATCCTTTTGCAAACAATTGGATACATTTAAGAGTGAGTTTAGTATATGTTGTCTTGAAATTTAATAAGCTTTCATACGATATATTTCACGATTTAACTAAAACATCTAGAGACATCGGATCTAGATTAAAAACATTTGATCATGATATAGTAACATTAGAAAATTTTTTTAAATTGGACATAATTAACATATATAATAATTCTGGAGTCCTAAAAAGGGATCTTAAATTACAATTTAAACTAAAAGATGGACTAACTGACTCTATTAATTTATGTTTAAACAATATAAATAATAGAAAATATTTTCTTCTTCTTCAAGAATTAACTAAATCATTTTGATTTTAAATGTTTAAAATTTATGTTTTTTTTACATGTATTTTTATCTGTATTTAATCTTTTTTTTGTATATTTAAGTCTTTTTCTTTTCTTTTTCTTTAATTTTTCAAATTTAAAATTTTTACATCTACTTCTCCTAAAAGGAGGTTAATTAAATTTAAATAAATAAATAAATAAATATGTTGTCTTGATTATGGTAAAAAGTTCTCACTAGAGTTAATTGATAGCATCTTTCAGTCTGACAACAAAGGTTTAATTGACTCAGTAAAATTTTATTTTCGTTCAATTCAATTGGCTATGTTCACTAATGAAGATTACTTCTATTTGTACAATTATGTAAATATTTTACTAAAAGTCAATAATACTCGCTAATTATTTTTTCAATTAGACAATTATTTTTTTTTTATTTTATTTTTTTTTTATTTGCCTATGTGGCTGAAATAAATAAATAATAATAATAATAGAAACAAAAGACACAATGAATAAATAGTCTAATTAATTTTATTTCAATTTTTTTCTTTATCAATTAGTAAATTATCGCGTAATATAATCTATACCCATAAATTTATTAAAAATGACCATAAATATAATAAAGTTTCCATAAATTTATTAAAAATAGAATAAACTTAACAGTTATTTATCAAATTGAATAAAAAAGTAATAAAAAATAGAAAATTATCCTAAATTGATTAAAACAACCTTAATTTGAATAAAAAGAACATTAATTGGTTCATTAGAATTAAGAAACTCATTAGATTTACACTTTTAAGATAAATTAATTGACATGATTTCATGTGCATTTAGACTTCAGATGTTAGATTTCAGCTCGATTGGTTTGGATTTACCAATACATAATAATAAAAAAAGAGGCCCTCCTTCTAAAACTGTAAAGAGCCTAGAAGTTCAAGCTTCTGACCTAATTAAAGCACCTGAAGGAAATGCCATTTTCGATGATGACTTAACATCTCAAGATGATACTTCCAAGCGACCAAGATTTGATGACAGTGTTAGTAAATTATGTGATACTTGCGGCAAGCCTTTACAAAAAAATTGTATTATTATTGCGCAATATACAAATGTGAACAAAAAAAAATGAGTTTATTATTTTTCTAATGAATCTGATTTATCTTTAATGAATTTGATATTTTTTTTAATAAATTTGTTACTTATTTCTTTTATTTGATAATAATATAATAAATTTGTTGTATTTTCTTTTATTTTATTATAATTTAATAAATTTATGGTAAACTTTAATAAATTTATGGTATTTTTAATAAATTTTATGGTTAGAAGTGTTAACGGCCGTAGATTATTACCTAAACCTTCTAAAAATGCTTCAATATTCTCACTTTTATAATCTGTCACTAATGGTGGTTCTCCTTGCAAAGTTGAAGAAAGAGGCAAAAAATAAAAATAAAAGAGAGTACAAAATGAATAATAATTATTGAAATTAAAAAAGGAGAAAAAAAAAACAAAATTAACATTTAAATTAAATATTTTATTCAATTTTTATTTAAATTTTTTAGAAAACACTTAATTTTGTCTTATATATTACATTTTATTTTTTAAATTTTTATTAACATCGCCTTTAAGGTGTTCATTGAAATAAATAAATAAATAAATCTGTCACTAATCGTAAAATTCTCAAATTAGTCTCATGTTTATTATAATTATATAAATAAAATTTTCTATATATTTTTTACATATAGTCCTAGTCTTTATTTTGTCTTTCTATATTTTGGAGAAAATTCTACATTTTGTCTTTCTATATTTTGTCTTCCTCCCTTCCCAAAACGACAAAAATTTTTAAAAAATTTTTAAAATTTTCCAACTCACTCTGGAATTTCAAGAGGCTGTGGTGGCTCTCGTGCACGTCCAGCCGGATTTGACTCTGCTTCCTTTTCGCTCAATATCTGAAATTCAGCCTCCAACTTTCCAGCCAGTGTTCCATCAATGGCTTCAAAGGGCCACCAGCCTTTGTAAATCTTTCTCTTGAACAAATTAATCCTGGGCCATTTGGGGTCATTTTTCATCTTGAGCGAACAAATCTCTGCCGAGCCAGCTCCCTGAGTAAATTTGGACAAGTCAAGCTCCAATGTTCCCAACAGATCGTCTGATGAAAAATTGTCCGCGTCATAACAATGCAAATTTACAATCGGCCTGCTCTTTCCCTCAATAACACTAAGACCAAACTTTTGCCTTTGACTAAAAACAATTTTTTTCTCCGCTGGCAAATACTCAAAATCGAACACAAATCTCCAATTGAAATCACCAGAGCCATTGAATGAGTTGTAGTGAACATCGGTTGCTTGGTACACTTTTTCCTGGTCACACAAAAAGCCTTTTATGTAAATATCACTTTTTTTCTCTCCTGTTATTGGATTTGTGTCGTCCAAAATGACATTTCTGGTCCGCTTTATGACCACTCTGAGCTGGAATTTTTTTGGCTTGCGCAATGTTACGTCAACTGGCTTGGGCACATTGCTTGTTTTGTAGTTGCCCATCGGAAACATGTCTATCCACATTTGAACTTTTCCCTGCTCCAACTCGGCTCCAGCTTCCGGGTTGTACAGAGATCTTGTTTCAACATGCTCAGGTATTAGGTCCACTTTGGTGATTCTTTTCCAGCTATTTAGCGCATCCAAAGCCAATTGCTGTTCGTGCTTGTTGATTTTGATGATTTTAAATTCTTCATTATCATCGTCATCCGAGTCCGACTCTTGACTCAGGTCGGGCACTTGGTCATCCGGATCGCTTGGAAAAAATACCGGATGATCCTTTGGGTCGTAGACGATCAGCTTGTTGTTTGTGAATGACGGTTTTAGAAGACTGAATTTCCGGCACATTTTGAACAGCAGGTCCTTAGGTAGGTGACAGTCGCGCCAAGCGTTGTATCCGCTTAGGTCGAATTTTTTTGGCAAACCACAAGTGGCATAGCATTTTGAGTAGAGACGATCTTCTAAGTCAATAGTTGTTTCGCCTATTAGCTCTGTGCCTTCCAGAAAATTCCAGTTCTTGATCGAAATTGTCAACTGAGATTGATCTGGTAAATTTGCTTCCAATTCAAAGCTCCTTTTGAAAATTTTTTTTTTTTTTAATTTTTTATTTCAAATAAAAAATATTTTATAATTATTATTTTAGATTTATGAAAAAAAAATTAGATTATTTTACTCTAAAATGGCAGAAAAATACAGTGCTTATGTAAAAAGCGTAGAATTGTTAGATTTACGCTATTTTACGCAATTTTACGTAGTTTTTAGCTAGCTTTCTCAATCTTACATTAATTTTGGCAAATTGAAGCAATTACTTGACTTGTTATGTCAAGTTATTTTCATACATATAAATTTAGAATATTCCTTTTTAATGAACTTTAATAGGATTAAATTTTTTAATTTATTTTAAAATAAAATTTTAAAGACAAAAAGTGTCAAGTAATGTTTAGTATTTATTTATTAGAAATTTTCAAAATTATTAGATTAATCAAGTTTTAAAATTTTAAATGATCGTTTTGATCCTAAAAATTGAACCAGTAAACTGTTACCACAAAAATAGAAAATTATACCACTAATTTAATAAAACAACCACTAATTAAATTTTCAATCATAAATTCAGTTTTTTTTCCACTAATCTGGTTATATTAGCAATAATTTTTTATTTGAACAATATTTTGATTACAATTACCATAAATTTAATAAAAATTATCAAAAGAATTTTTAAAAATTACAAAGTATAAAAATCTAAAATTTTTTTTTAAGAATGATGATTTAAAATTTTTTGAAAGATGATAAAAAAATTTTTTTTTATTTTATAGGATTATAAATTGAAAGTAATGATATTAATAAAAGATTCGAAAATATCAAAAAAGGAATAATTTGTGAAACGCGATAGAAAAAAACAAAATAATTTTTTTTTAAATAAATGTAAGCAAAAAAAAACTTTTTATTTTTTTAAATTGCGTGTCACAAATTTTGCATTTCTTGATATTTCTGAATGTTTTGCTTGATTTTTTTTTTACTTTTTTATTTAAGTCTTCAAATGGTTTGTGTAGATCATATGTGATCGCTTTACCCGCTTTCTAAGTTTAATGTAAAAATAATTTAAAATAAAATTTTATTATTGGAATTTAAAATTCAGATAGATATGACTGATTTTTTAATTTTAATTTTTTGCACATTTGCACATTTTCAAGATAAATTTCACCATCTCTAATCAGTCAAACTAAACATTAAAAATAATAATAAAAAAGAATATTCTTGATTTTAAAAATTGTCACCCATATATTAAGATTTTTTCTGGACATACACATTTTAATTTAAAGAAGCATGATCCTTCTTTACATTTTAAATTGTTTTGAATTGAAGATAAAATAGATGACTTAGATGTACGATTAAAAAAGAAGATACTTTAATAAACTTACTCTTGAAACTGAAAATTAATTTTTTAAATGATTTCATTCCTAATTTAGATTACTTCAAAAAAATGTTTCAACCTTTTCATTTTTATTTTTATTTTATAAAGTCTTTATAGCTTTTAAGTTTTATTTGTTTTTCTTTAAAATTTCTAAATTTTTATATATTTTTTTTTAAATAAATTTATTTATTTGTTAGCCTGAAGAAGAGACAAAGGTCGACGAAATATCGCTTATTTTTTTTAATTTTTCTGACAAAGGGTAAAATGAAATTTGCCAGAAAGCAATGACTCAATTAAAAAATTTTAAAAAAATGGCAAAAATTTTTTACTTTCCAATTAAAGGCTCAATTGAGTCATTTTTGAATTTTTCTTCAACTTGATTGTCGCCATTCTGAATGCAAATGAAAGGTTCAAATTTACCGATCAAGTGTATCGGATTCACTATTGATACTTTCACAATGTATAAATGAACCTTGAGTTTAACTGGTAAATTAGGAGGCATTCGTTTAAGAAAGCCACCGTTCATGGACAAATATTGAGCCACATCTTCTGACATATTTTTTTCATCATAGAGCATAAATTTTCCTTTGAACAAGCACTGAATGCCGTCTTGTTGGACTACGGGACGATTTTTGCCAATTATCAGACTAAATCTGTCAATTGTTTCGTTTATAGTGAATTTTTTCTCCAGCTCACAGTCGAATACTTCAATTTTTTGAATTTTTTTTCTGTCAGCATTTTTTCTCTTCATCTCACTCTGCATTGAGACTTTAAAAAAATAAAAATTATTTAAAATTTTTTTTTTTATTATTTTACTCTTTTGCTTGAGGGAAACAAAAGAACCACGTCGTTCGCGTCTTTTTTTTCTCGGCACAGTCATCTCCAAATCAGCCTCTTCCTCAGCAGTGTCCTCCTTGTCCGAGCTATTTTTTTTGCGCTCATTTTCTCTTGCTATAGAGGTAAAGTATTTGGACCACCAGTCCAAATAGTCCAGGTCCAAATCAGCGTCATAGTTGACCACCTTTTTTTTTCTTATATTTTTTTTAAAACGCCGAAGCACCAAGTTCTCTCTTCTTAGTGAGTCGTCAAGACTTATCGAGTGAATAAAATTACGGTTTAAATCTTCTTTAAAATAAAATCAAAAAAATTGACAATCATGATCTATAGATCACAAATTTTACTCGTAAAATTTATCTTGGAAATTTTATGAACTTAAGATCATATTTTATTTTATGAAGAAAAAATTTATTTTTATCTTTATTGCATAAACAAAAAAATTAAATATTTTAAAAAAAATTCGATCATGATTTTCACATTAAATTAGATCACATCATCAATTAATTTACAGTTTTTAAATAATAATTTTATAATATCTTAAAAAATTATTATTTTTTACTTCTTAAATTACATGTAGCTTTAGTGAGAGAATTGTTTCTTTTTAACAGCTCATTATTTTTCAGCAATTTTTTTTATTAACAAATTAAAAAAAAACATTCTAAATAATTTTTTTGCAGCAAATTTTTTTTTCTAAAGCTGTTTTTTTCTAAAGTTATTTTTTTTTTATTAACAAATTAAGAAAAATAATTTTTTTTTTTATTCTGAATATTATTTTTGCAGATAGTTTTTTTTTCCTCAGCTAAATTTTTTTTCAAAAAAATTATTCTTTCACACGAAAATATAAAAATATGAAGCATAATGATTGATGTGAATGATTACTTATTATTTTTGAAAACTTTGGTATGATTGAATTGTGTTCATTACATTTACACTCCGAAAAAATATTGAAGAGCTTCTGATTTTAGAATGGTAAAATTTCATTACTTATTTTTCTATCTATTTTCTGCGTCTAAATTTATAAAGTTATTTACTTCTCAATCAGCGCTTTTGTGATATTATAAATTTCACAATTTTTATTTTTTTTTCTTTTATTTTGTATTTTATTTTTATATTTTTTAAAACACTTTATTTAAATTTTTAATTATTTTACTTCTAAGAGGTATTCGGCAGATATTTAACTGAACACCACTATGATATGTTTATTTTTGAAGTTTTTATCTAGAATTTACATGAACAGCTACTTTTAGGCCATTCATTTTTACCGATTTCAATCTTCCAAACTGTGGTTTTCTCTTTTAAATAAGATTTAAATGAGGTCTAAAATCACAAGCATTAGGTAATCTTTACAAATCCTTGGTAGGATCAATATTGGATTGTTCTTTTCCTTTTTTAAATTCATTCCCAGAAACTAAAAAAAAAAAATACAAGTTATTCAAAATTCAGCGCTCCGATCTTTTTTGAAGCTCTCTTTTTTTTATATTTTTATTCTGAAGGAGCAGAAAATCAGTATAGATCAACAAAATAAAAAAATAAAAAATGGTTTAAAAAAAATTTTGCTTGAAAAAATTAATTAGAAAAAGGAAAAAACAAGAGTTGTTTAAAAGTCACAAAGTCAAAGATTTTTGACTTGACTTGAAAAATTATTTTTTTAAAATAAGTCTTTTGCCGTTCTATGTAGTTATTAATACGACTTTTTTTATTTCAAAGTCTTTGAAATGACTTTTTTCAGAAAAAAAAATTCAAAAATTTGAAAAGACAAAAAAAAGACTTTTTTTCTGACTTTTGCGCAAGACTCGAAAAAACAATTAGAATATAAATTAATAGTTTTTCTTATAAAAAATAATTTTGCTGGTAAAAAGAAAAATCATCTTGAAAAAAAATTTAACCAAACAAAAAAAATAGCTGAAGAGAGAAATATTTAATTATAGAATAAAATCTACCACATTTAGTGTAACTCCAGGAATATTTTTCAGGAGTCTGTCTCTTTCGCATTTTACATTTGATTTGACAAAAACAAATACACTTCAACAAACTAATACACATCAAAAAATTAATTTGCTCTAATGGATCCAATTGAAAAATCTATTTGAAGTCCATTTTAAAAATTTCACTTTTTAATAATTATTGGGAAAAAAAGCAAAAAATTTTGGAATATGTAATTTAATTAATGAAATTTGTAAAATGTATGATCATGTTTTAAAATTTAATATATAATATATAATATTTAAATATTTTCCTAATTTTTTCTTAAATTTTACAATAAAAATTTTTAAAATAAAAAAAAGATCTAAAGTTCATAAAATTTTCGAGATTAATATTTCGATAAAATTTGTGATCTATAGATCATGAAATTGATAATACTCGAAATAAAATTTTTATTTACTAGTGCGGCAAAATTCTTTGAGTTGGTCATTGCTGTAACAATAGTTTCCAATTGACTTAATGGTACATGATCCAATAAGTATTTTTCTACTAAATTGTTTCTCGACTGTTTGTAGTTCCTTGTGCATTGAGGTGTAGAAAAAAAATGAGCCGTAGCATTCACAGCGAATGTTCAAATGTGGCTTGTACTCGTCCTCTTCAGGAAGTTGCTTTAACAAAATTAGATTTTGTTTTGTTGACATTTCTTCAATGACTTACTATTTCGTATCTGCGATGTGTCAACGAAAAATTACTATTTGTAGTACACTTTTCAATGATGTTCGGGTCGAGCACCTCATCTCCAATTTGAATCTGAACACAAATTTTTTGCTGACCAAATGTTATATAGTTATTGTCTTGGATATTACGCAAACCCCAGTAGAAAATCTAGAAATTTTTAGGCAAGAGAAATAAATTTTTGCCAATTTTTTGGCTCATGACGACAAAGTGATCAAGTGTTCACAAAAAATTTTATCAAAATTTTTAATTGCAAAATTTTGTTATATTTGAAGTTTTTAAAGGTCTTTAGAAAAAGATTTTTCAATCTGGATTTATAAAAAAAAAGTTAAGAAAATTTTTTTCTTATTTTGTTTCTGAAACAATGATTCAAAAATTTTGAAAAAAAAAACTTTTACAGAGTAAAAATTTTTTTTATTTAATTTGAAATTTTCTTTACTTTTTCAAAATTAGATTGATATTTTTCAAGATTTCTAGGCATTGTTAATTTTCATTCAAATCCTCCAAAAAATTTCAAAATTAAAATTCTTTTTCATTAATTTAGATTCAAAATTTAAACTTTTTAAACTTTGATGATGAAACAGCATGAAACAATGATATGTTTCGCTAAATTCAAAATATAAAAGTTATTCTTTATTAATACAGAAAATATTAATGATCAAATAAAATATCAATATTTTGAGATTTCTTTTTTATTTTGTCTCTATGATCTATTCTAATTGGAATTTTAATTTTTATGCAATTTGTAAATTTCCTCATTTAAATGTTAACATTTTGTCATCACTTCTTAAATAAATTTGAATTGTGAATTTTGAATTGTAAAGAAATGCAACTTGCATGTTTAGACTGGTTATAGTAAATTATAATTAAGAATAACAAAAAATTTAATTTTCCATTCTAAATTAACATACAATTTGATTAAAAAAAAATTAATTTATTGGTAATATTTCTTTAATTGGGAGGCGGACAAAATATAGAAAGACGTAATGTAGAATTTTTTTTTAAATATAGAGAGAAAAAATATAGACATGACACAATATAGAAAAAAATATTTAGAAAATTTAAAAAAAAATAATTTGACTATTTATTCTTTGTATAATTTTCTATATTTTTGAATTCGCTATTTTTTCTTTCTATATTATTTTAAACATAATTTTTTCCAGGTAAATTCGGCATTTTTAAATTGATGATCGATTCAAAATATCATTTCAATTCAAAAAGTTTATCCTTAGATATTAAAATAAATCTTTGATTTAATTTAAATAATTTTAGTGTAATATGCTTTACATGCAATGTATATTTAGAAAATAAAAAAAAATTGTAAAAACATTTTCTCAATCCATTGATGAAATTGATTTTCAATTTTGTTAACTTATTTTTTGTAAAGTTATATTTTCATTGTTTAATTGTGAATGCCAAACACAAGTACTTTTGAAATAAAAAATCTCAAATAAACTTTAAATATTAAAATCGATTATCAATGGACTGAGAAAATGTTTTTTCAATTTTTTTTTAATTTTTTAAATCTACATTGCATGTAAAGCATGTTACACTAAAATTATTTAAATAAAATCAAAGATTTATTTTAATATCTAAGGATAATTTTTTTTAATTGAAATGATATTTAGAATTGATCCTTAACTTCAAGATGCCGTAAATTGGCAAATTGAAGTTTCAGATCAAATTTTAAGATCAAAACGATCATTTAAAATTTTAAAACTTAATTAAACTAATGAACAATAATTTAAATAATTCAGGTTAAGTTAATTCACAATTTCAAATTCATAACTTTTATACTCATTTAGTCAAACTAAAATATTTTATTTTTCCACTTAAGCAAATTAGTAATTTTAAAAAAGTAAATTTTTTTGTCTTTAAAAGTAAGTTTTCCTTTAAATTAATTAAGATATTTAAACCTATTAAAGTTCAATAAAAAGGGAATTTTTAAAAATTTAAATATAAAAATAAACTTGACATAACATGTCAAGTAATTGCTTTGGAAAAAATTTATTTATTTCTTTATTATTAAAAAAAATATTACAATTTATATTTTGATCTTTTGATCTTGATCTCAAACTTCAATTTGCCCGTAAATTCGATGTTTTTTTATTCTATATTTTGTCTTTCTATATTATGTCACACTGTCCTTTGAGTTTTTTCTTTAAATTGGACTGGTAAATGAAACATTGTTTGTTTCAACTTTTAAATCTTACAGTAAAATCTATCGTAAAAAATCGATATTTTTATTTTCTTAGTAAAAATTTAAATTTAATTTATTTTTTTTATATTCTTAAAATCCTGTTGTACCTCAACTGACCACCATTACGAGCTGTCTGATAATGTGATAAGTTTAAGTCCAGGAAGTTAAGTTTTTGAGATATTTAAATATCAGAAAATTTTCAATTATTGATGACCAGTTTTTTAGCAGGACCCAATTTAAGACCTTTTTCATTCACCAAAAATGGTACAGAACACCCGATTTGTGAATTGCTTAAGAGTTTTTTAAGCAGCTTAATTAGCTTCTGCGGTCACCTTGATTGACTGTAATCTAGTACTAAATGAATTTAATACTATGAATTTAGTACTAATGATTTTAGTACTAAATTCTTAAATAAGAAATTAATACTAAATGCTTAATTTAAAATTAAATTTAAATCCTTATTTTCGAATTTAATACTAAACGACTTTAATACTACAAGAAAATAATACTACGAGAAAATAATACTACGAGAAAATAATACTATAAGAAGTAAATACTAATTAATTACTGTTCGTGTAGCAAGACGCGGGTTAGCTGAATTTTTTGGGCCAGACATTTACGATGATGATGATTCTTCAAGTTTCGATTATGTGCTCTCGACAATGAACATGGCTCCAATTCTAGAAATGCAACGAGAGAGGCGCCTTGAAGAAGCAAATAAAACAAAAAGAATCGAAGCCCGTATTGCTCTAATAACAAAAGATCAAATCGAGGAATAGGTCAAACGGATTTGGCAATCAAATGGTCAAATGGGAAAACGAAAGCGTGTAAGCAAGAATGATAGAGATGAAGCTCATAGAAATATTGTCAAAAAAATTCGAATCGAAGAAACCAACAATATGCACTTAGATTTTTTGGAACACAATTGCAACCACAATTTTGATAATTAATTAATTAATTTTCTTATATCTTTTTTTATTTTTTTTTTCGATCCTTAATAAAATAAATTTTAATGTCAACAATTTTTTTAATTATTAGCTTAAATTCTTAATAAGAGAAAAAAATAGTATTAAATAAGAAAAGTATAAAATTCATTTAGTTTTTATTTCGCTTAATACTAAATTCCTTATTTTTTATTTAGTATAAAATTCATTTAGTACTCAAATCATTAGTACTAAATTCATAGTATTAAATTCCTTTAGTACTAAATTACTGAATACCGGTAACCTTTACCAGTTCAATAATATTGCTGTGAATTTAAATATTATTTTTAAAATATCATTCTTCACTAAAGCTAAATAATAAGCTTTTTTTTTAATTCAACATAAATTTAATATTTTTAAAATTGCTTTTATAGAGAAATTTATTTTTTAATCAGAGGAAAATTTTGGTGACCAAAATGATCACATTTTTTGGTGAACACTTAATCAGATAGTCGACACTACCCATTTATTTTTAATTTTGTTACCTCAAAAACATAAGGTCTAGTCCTAGGTGTTATTGATTTTGGTATTTCTTGCTCTTTCTTGATCCAAAACCCCAATGTATAACTAACACTCTCAATTAAATTGAAGTTAATCATGGCTCTGGCAGCGGCCGGTCTCATTTTATCATCTGCTAAGTGAATTAGCTCAAACGAAGCAAGAATATCTCCGGCTGTGCTATGGCTGTGAAAAAGCTTGTACCATTTTAACTTTGGTGGGTTCTCATTGGCAGTATTTATCACTGGGTCCACATAAAAGCGGCCCATAAACTCTTTTTGCTAAATAAAATTAATAAAATGAACAATTTAAAATTTTTCTTTATTAAAATTACATTTAAAGGATCTTCGTCGTAGATGTCTACGATTAGTTCTGGAGGTTTGATGAGAATTTCTTCAAAATTTCCATACAGAAATACCTGAGAAATGACTAGTTCTTGATTCCAAGTGGGGTTAACAGTATTATCAATGGTTTTTGAATAGACCGATTGATTGTAAAGGCTTATACGAGCAAATGGGTCTGATTCACCTGCTATGTCCAATAGCAGCATGTCTCGACCCTGATATAAATAAGCGTTTAACTGAAATTCATGACGCTCTAGAATAAAAAAAAATTTATTTAAAATTTAAATTTAAAATGAAAAATGATCAATAAAATTTTTTTAATTTTTAGATCATCATTTTACTTGAGGAAGGAAATTTTTTAGATTCTAAAATTTATGATTTGGAACATCTTACCAATTTCAAAAATTAAATTTTAAAACAAAAGCTTTGAAGTCAAGCGAATATAAATTTTTTTTGCCAAAATTAATTTATAATGTACTGCAAATTTTTTAGGCCCATTTTAAAATATCAATGGAAAATCAGAAGAGGTTAAAATTTCACAAACTAACTATTAAGGTCTTCTAGTTTTTTATTTTATACTTGGTTTCAAATTAGTGTACCTTTGCCAAGTTCTAGGCAAAAATAATACAACTGAAATTTTTGTGCTAAAATTTTTGTTTTCACGTTAATTTTATTCCTTTCTATTTTCTAAATTTTGTAATTTTTAATTCAAGAACATGATAGCAATTTTGGCTTTTTTAAAAAACTAAATTTATCAAATATTCTTTTTTCCATAACGATTTTTTTTTAAGATGTAATTTCAAGCAAGTGGTTGAAAGGGAGGACTAAGTTCCATTCCAAACAACCTGGGATTCCATCCCAAACTATATTTTAAATAAAAATAATACAACTGATACCTGCTCAATGTCTTTGACTAAAAAAAATTTTTTGAATTTTCTTTTTGAACAAAACATAGAGCGGGAATGGTTTTACTAAGACAGTTAGAAAAATATTAACAACCGCATGGCGACATCGAAAATCCTCAAACTTTGTCATCCTGAACGAAATTTCCATAAAATCGACAAGTTGAAGTTTATGATCAATTTTTGATGCTTAAAATGTTCAAATCAAACTTAAAATATTAAATAAATTGTAATTACTTAACACTAGAAAGCCCGATTTTTTTTATATCTTAAAAGCCCGTCGGGTCTTTCTGACCCATTTTTTAAAAGTCAAAGATTAAACTTTTAAATTCTTGTTATTTTATTCAAAAACATAAAAAAACTTTTTAGATTTTGAATCATGACATCTTTTACAACCATCTCATGTAAACATGTCCCACAAGTCGTTTTTCCGCAATCATTACAAGTAATTTAGGACTTGTTCTCATTGCACAATCTAACCTGGCATTTTTTTCTATCACTGTTTATTGATTTTTTTGACGATGGTGGCGTTGCAGTAGTGGCTGAATTGGCGACACGTTTTCTGAAAGAAGATGGAGTACTCGGGGTATTGGGTATTTTAGGTGCACTTGTTTTGGTGGATAAATTTTCTACTTTTTCCATAATCTCATTCACTAGTTTTTTCAAAAAAGTTCGTCTTTTGATTTTCGAGTTGTTAATACATTTGTACAAAATCCAGCTATTGATTCCAACTAGCTTCAAAATATTGAAGAATACAACAACTGGCCATCGTCTTATTCGACATTTTACATTGTACATTTTTGTCATGCTGTCAACCGCATCAACCACGACTTTTGTCTTGTAATAAGAGTACACTGCATTCGGAATTTTTTTTATGAGACTTGAATCAAATGAAACTTTTTCATGAAAAGAGCTCAATAAGTTGACACTTTTATCCTTTTTACTTTGATAAACTGTCAGAGTACAACCTTTTTCATTTTTATTATCTGAATCATCTTCGGAATCGTCAACATCAGCGAAATCATCATCATTCTGGTCTGAAGTCACTGACTTGGTATCATCAGCGTTCCTTAGAAATTCAAGTGCTTTTTGAGCAGATATCCAAATCGGCATCTTTAAATAATTAAATCTTATGTTTACAAACTTATTTTAGTGTAATTAGAACATAAATAAGTGAAAGAAGTGTTTTTTTAAATTTTTTACAAGAAAATCTATAAGTCGGGTCAGAAAGACCCGTCGGTCGTTTTAGTATTATTTTTATTTTAGCGAGAAATTAAATTTTTTTTTCTCAATAACATAATTTATTTATTCATTTTTATGTAGTATTTGGTTCTAGAAAGAACTAAGTCAAATAAAAAAATTTAAAAAAAAGTTATAGTCTTTTGAATGGACAAAAAGGGTCAGAAAGACCCAACGGGCTTTCCAGTGTTAATATAATTAGTGCAGAGGTACATTTTTGGATTTAACATACTTTGTTAAATCTAAGGGTAAACTCTGCAAAGCTCTGCAAAAAATTACCTATTTAAAATAGTATCAATTAAAATATGTGCACTCTGCAATGTGCATTTTAATATTGCAGAGTTTAACTTTTTATTAAACAAAGTATGTTAAATCCAAAAATGCACCTATGCACTAATTATATTAAATAATTACAATTTATTTAATATTTTAAGTTTGATTTGATCATTTTGAGCATCAAAAATTGATCATAAACTTCAACTTGCCCATAAAATCAACATGGCTCAAGTTGAACTAGAAGAGGGCTCAAATGATTGTGGTCTTTTCGCGATAGCCTACACTTAACTCCTTGCAAATGGTAAAGATCTGTAGAATTACAAATTTGATCAAGTAACGGGACTTTCAGGCACTGCAGTGAAGAGTCCAAAACTTGGCAGATGCTGTTTAATGCCGAAAGATGCAAAGAAATGGTACATAAAAGATATGTGAGTAACCTTCGCGAGCAATCTCAAGTTCTAGAGCCATATCAAAGCCAAACTAATAAGGCCATCTCCATCCTTGGACGAAGAACGTTCAAATTCTGGACTAACACCACCTTCATAACGCTATACTGCGCATATGTCAGGCCCTACTTATAGTATGCAGCAGTTGTCTGGGCCCCCCTACACTGTCAAGGACAGCAACATTCTTGAGAAAGTACAAAGACTAGCAACCAAACTCTACCAAATTTCGAGAATCTGTAACTCTAGTTACAGCGATCACCTTTTCATCATGGGCTTGCCCACTCTGAGCGAACGCAGGACCAGAAGAGACATGATCGAAATGTTCAAGATCAGAAACGGCTTAAATAGCATAGATGCAGCTTGCTTTTCCAACCTGGACCAGCCCAAGGTATTAGAGGGTACAACTGCGCCTAGCGTGAAAACTTTTTCACAAATCATTTCATCAGGTAGAGAAGCCTACCTGACAGACAGTAATCGGCGCGTCGACTGTAAGTTCTAGAGCAGGCTCGAAGAATGGAAGTATTCCAGTGGACCTGGGGTCCAGGAGTCCCGGAGTAACTTGGCCATTCTTCCTCAACGACAACTCCAAGTGTCCAAAACATTCACTCACCGACCTTATTCCTATGGCCAAGAATTAATGCGTCAAGCTTACAATAGTTTTATTAATTATGGTTATTTATATGATTTTGCTGCCTATGCTCACGTTCTAAGTGATAAAAAAAGTAACTTTCCTGTTTAATGTTTTTAATTTTGATTTGCACAAAAACCTTTAAATGCTGATAACTTTAGGATTAAAAAAAAAAGAAATTTTTTTTTTTTTAATCTGTAAATAGATTAAAAAAATTTAGTTCATGAGCCTTATTTTGATGACTCTTATATCAAAATTGATAATTAATTAAGGAAGCTAGTTACTCGTGAAAGTTAACTTTATGATAAACGTTCTAAGTGATAAAAAAAAGTACCGTATTGCATCGAATAGAAGTAACCACAAATAGAAGAAACTTGCTAGTATTTGAGTTGTTTTTCTGAAAAAAATGTGTCTAGATTAAAAGAAAATTCACCAGTCACTTATCATGTAAAACATGCATTTTTTTGTTTCTATTAGAAGAAAAAAAATAGACAGATTTCTTTTATTTGAGTCATTTTTTTGTAGTAAAATATTTTCAAATAAAAGAAACCCTTTGATGACCGAACTTTCTTTTATTTGAGGAAATACGGTAACTCTCTTGTTTAATGTTAATGTTTAATGCTTTCTACGTAAATTATCTCTTCAGAATCTTCCATTTCATATATTTATTTTAAATGTAGCTTTTTATTGTTGAAAAAAAGTTAATTTTATTCAAGTTTTAAGTAAAAACTAGACTACTCATCAATTTTTTTAAAGGGTAAAAAATTGATTTTTATCAAAGGGTTGCCAATTTAAAAAAAATTTTCGGACTTTAATTGTTTCAAAGCTTTTTATTATCCGAAAGGATACAGTCATTAGTTTTTTTTTAATTATTTGATATCTTGTTTTAGAAGAAAAATCAAATCAAAATAAAATAAGATCATTTTTTTAACATTAATTTATTAATTAAGATTTAAAAATATTTTTCTTAATTAGCAAATAACTTTTAATAACTTTTCATTCATTTTTAATTTTTAACAATAGATTCCTTAATTAAGATTTGACATTTAACTCACCGACAGTATTTTTTTGACAATTAAACATTTTAACATTAATCTACAGCAAATCCCAATAATTGATGAATAGTTTATATAATGTGATAAAAATGCAGATGATTGATAAAATTAAATCCAGGTTGTCCCTAAAAAGTGGAATCCGGAACGCGGAATCCGGAATTGCGTGGCCCAAAACTCGACAAAAAAGTCGAAAAAAAATGTTTTTAATTACGTAAAACACATACTACATATACGGAACTGACGCTTTTTTTAGCGGAATTTATAAAATGTGCAAAAAAAATTTGTTATAGATTTCAATTTTGATTAAATGAAAGTTATACATAATAAATATCAGTTAAATTTTGAAAATCTAGTTCCTCACACAGCCAAAAGCATACTTTTCGCAGGTCCAACTTTAACCTTTTCTAGCTCGAAGATATTAAATTACTTTGGCACAATCAAAATAATACCAAAATCTACAGTTTTCACACTCAATGAAAACCTCTAAGAAAAAATTTGAACAAACTGAACAAAAACAATGTTTTACTTTTTGATCTATTAAAGATTTGACTATTTTCCATGTCGATTTATTGAAGAATTTTTCTAACTATTCCTTGTCTTTATCATCGAGAAAAATTTCAGTTAATTGAAATCGCTGACTATCCATTTGGCTTTTATCAAAGTATATGAACTGAGAATCTCATCTGAACAAGCATGATACTCTTTAAGGAGCAATTCTTTCAAAAATAACTCAAATTTATGGTATTTATTAATTGAAATTCCGCTTTTTAGTATGTGTTTACGGAATTAAAAAAAAAATTTTTCGACTTTTTTGGGGGAATTTTGGCCACGGAATTCCTTATTCCGCCTTCTAGGGACAACCTTAAATCCTCCACACTACTTAATTAACTAGATTAGATCCTTCTTAGACTCAAGGCATTTAAGGTAAATGTGAACGAGCGATGAATACCAAATAACAGCAGGTGTTCCTCAAGACTCATCTATTAATTCTATTTTATTTAGCATTTATATTAATGACATCCCTAAAAGAAACAAAACAAATAATGAATACTCTCTTTTTGTAGATGATCTAGATACTTTTTTTATTTACAAAAAAAAGGGGAATCTTGAAAATTAGATAAATAAATATACCAACGAACTAGATCAATGGCTAATTATGGGGAAAATGAAGGTGTCAGTTGAAAAGTCGTGTTCAGTAGTCTTCTCTAAGTATAAGAAAAAAAGTGATAATCTTAACTTTAAAATTTTTGGAGATAGAATAAAAAGCCAAAAAGAAATTAATCTTCTAGGTACAGTGGTGATTCTAAAACAGTATTTTACGAAAAATTACGTAAAATATCGTGAATTAACCAAATTTTACCACATTTTACGTAAATTAACGTTAAATCCGAAAAGTGAAAAAGAGGTATTTTACGAAAAATTACCTAAATTTTCAGAATTTTGAGATAATTTTGGTAAAATTTGGTAAAATTCAAAACGGCCAATTCAAAATTCAAAATTTTTGAAAAGATGCCTGTTTTTTACAAAAATCGAAAATTTAAGAAGGTTTTTTTTTTCATAAATTGGTTTAAAAAATATTTATTTTTAAAATCGTTGTAAAAAAAAACCTTCTTAAATTTTCGATTTTTGTAAAAAACAGGCATCTTTTCAAAAATTTTGAATTTTGAATTGGCCGTTTTGAATTTTACCAAATTTTACCAAAATTATCTCAAAATTCTGAAAATTTAGGTAATTTTTCGTAAAATACCTCTTTTTCACTTTTCGGATTTTACGTTAATTTACGTATAATGTGGTAAAATTTGGTTAATTGACGATATTTTACGTAATTTTTCGTAAAATACTGTTATCAAATCACCACTGTATAAAATTTGATTCTAAATTAAATTTTAATAAACTTGTTGATGAAATTAAAGAATGTTGCAATACAAGGCTAAATCTAATTAAGATATTGTCAAACAAAAGATGGGGTCTTAATCAAAAAACGTTGGAAAATCTGTTTAAATATTTTGTTGGTTGAATTCTAGACTATTTTTTTCTTTCCTTGAATTCATTTTCAGAAAATAATATCAAAAAGTTTCAAGCAATTCAGAATACAGCAGTCAGATATATCTTAAGATTAAAATATGATACTCCCTCCAAAATCATGCAGCAGGAGGCTTTAAATAAACTTAAATTACTAGCTGTCTCGAATCGAATTTTTGAATTGAGTGAGAGATATGTTACCTAGCTATTCTTTCTTTTTTTCCTGAAAACTCAACTATGTAAACACGTGTGTAACTTCATTTTATATATTTATTTATTTTTTATTATTTTTTTTACAAAATATCTCTGTTTAACTCTAGTCTGCTTTACCCAATTTTAATTTATTTTTTATTTTTATTTTATTTTACTTTATTTTTATTTTATTTTTATGGAGCTTAAGCGGCTTATGCTAAAACAAGGACCACGGTTGGATGGCAGTCGGAATTATTCAAACCACTGACCATTTTGTAGAGAATTCGATGAACTTTTACGCAAAAGTATCAGTTTGACTAAAAGACCTAGCTTTTAACTTGTAAAACTAGTAATAACGAGTAAAATCCTGAGTTGCTGTTAACGGACCACATGTTTTCTGGATGAATTGACTAAGCATTGTTGCAGAAAAAGAAATAGTCATCTAGCTCTTTTATTTATAAGATCATAGCTCAAAAACTAAAAATATCGTATTTTTGGGAGATTCTTCAATTTCAATGAATTGATACTTATGGCATACTGTTTTGTAGACAATTAAAATCTCTGCATTCTTACATTAGAAAAAAAAATTTGTTTTAGAGCTCTCGGTCAAAATTTCTCTTAATTTATTTTTACTTTAATCCAAACCTTTTTTTTAAATTATTTTCAGATATTTGAAAATTTTGAATATTTTAAATTTTATCAAATTATTTAATTCTTGTTAAAATAAATATATATCAATATTGATTTAAAAAAACTATTGATGTTTTATTTGAACAAAATTTCTTTCATTGGAAATTTTTGATCCATAATCTATAAGACCTTCTATTAGACTACATAATCCTAACAGTTTCTCAGTAAATTTAAAAACCGAAAAAAAAATGTAAAATCAACGAAAAATAAAAGCGTTAAAAAACGCCGAAGATGGTCATAATCTTTGCAAATTTTTCGAAATAACTTGTTGAAAATTTTTCGCAAATTTAAAGTTAAAATTTTTCGAATAGTTAAATTGACAATTTTACATAAAAATGAAAGTGAAAATTTTACGAAAAATCTTAGTCATTAATTTTAATGCATATTATTTAGTTTTAATTTTAGTTCATTAATTTAAATATTAAATTCAGTTTTTAAGTTGAATATGTTTTATAATCAAACTAGAATTTTAAGATTTTAAAAATAAAGAAAAAAATTCATTAAATTGAAGAGACCAGGATATTTTAAAAAAATTAAATTATTTTTAATTAGAATTAAATGATTAATATCCTCGCAAATATTTAAATAGGGTAAAATTTTTATTTGAAGCATAGTTTAAGTAAAAACTCAAATTTTGAACTTTTGAATCAGGTAAATTGGTCAAATTTAGAAAAAAGTTCTAATTAGTGATCTATCGGCTGATAAAATATCAAATCAAGTTAAATTTATTTTCTGAGAGCTATCTTCTGTTTTTCGACCCAAAACTTCCGACTTTCACCAGTAATATTCTTGTAAAAAAAATAATCTAAAATATAGATATAAAAATTAATTAGTAAGATAAATTATTTAGAAAATAAGAATGTGAATATAAGCAGTAATTCAATATAATAAAGATGTGTGTTTCATGAAAGGCTAAATATGAAGGATTGAATAAAAAAAAACGTTATAATTTTATTTCATATTGAAAAACGTCTTTTGAATTCTAACAGCCAATTAAATCTTTTTGTTGAGTAAACACTTGCAAAGTACAAGATTGAAACCTAAAGAAAAGACTCCTCCCGCTAATATAAATTGGATTTGCGAGGATATTAATCATTTAATTCTAATTAAAAATATTTTGATTTTTTTAAAATATCCTGGCCTTGTCTATTCAATTTAATGAATTTTTTCTTTATTTTTAAAATCTTAAATTCTAGTTTGATTATTAAACATATTCAACTTAAAAACTGAATTTAATATTTAAATTAATGAACTAAAATTAAAACTAAATAAGATGCATTAAAATTAATCTAAGATTTTTCGTAAAATTTTCACTTTCATTTTATGTAAAATTGTCGATTTAACTTTTCGAAAAATTTTTAATTTAAATTTGCGAAAAATTTTCAACAAGTTATTTCGAAAAATTTGCATAGATTATGACCATCTTCGGCGTTTTTTAACGCTTTTATTTTACGTTGATTTTACATTTTTTTTTTCGGTTTTTAAATTTACTGGGTAATAACAAAATATATGAATAATCAATAAAAAATTGTGAGCAAGCCGTTCGGATCAGCCCTGGTGGTCTTTCACCTAAATTTTTTTTTATTATATTCAAAAAATTAATTAATCAAAATAAAAATATACAAGTTATGTGATTAAATTTGTAAATTTCTTAAAGATTTTACCAAAAAGTAATGTTTTAATAAATAAAAAAAATCTCTAATTGCTTTAAAATAATTTAGTTAAAAATATTGAGTGTGAAAATAAATTTGATTTGCAATAAATTTTCGTAAATTTATTTTAAAAATTTTTTGAAAAAAAATTAGGAAAAAATCGTAAATATTTCGAATATTTTAAACAAATAATTTTTCGAAAAAAAATATCTGCAAAAAAATCGTAAATATTTCGAAAATTATTAATAAATAATTTTACGAAAAAAACGAGTACTAAGAAAACGTAAATTTTTCGAAGTTTTTTAATAAATAATTTTTCCAAAAAAAAAATCTGTAAAAAAATCGTAAAATTTACGAAAAAAAAATTATTTTACGTAAATTCTCGAAAATTTTCGATAATGTATTTTACTGGGTTCTCTTATTTCTGTAATTTTCCTTTTATATCGTTATGTGCTACTATAGGCGATCTCCTAGTTTACCGCCTCCGCTTGCTTGCCGTGGCTTATTATTATTATCCACTTTGGAAAATAAAAAACTTCGTCGTAGTCATCAGAATCTAATATTACTTTTATTTACTTGAACATCTGACGGTAATTTTTTCTTTAAATAAATTAAAAAAAAATTGTTTGGATTAAAGTAAAAATAAATTAAGAGAAATTTTGACCGAGAGCTCTAAAACAAATTTTTTTTTCTAATGTAAGAATGCAGAGATTTTAATTGTCTACAAAACAGTATGCCATAAGTATCAATTCATTGAAATTGAAGAATCTCCCAAAAAATTTTAACAGACCCACAATTTGCCATTTTTGTGGGCTTGACGCATTTTTTTTAACCATTTTTTGGTAATGTTATTTAGAGACCAAGTGAGGAGTTGGAGAGTTTTTAAATTAAACAGTTAAAAGGCAAAATTTACTCAAAATTAAAAGTTATTTAAGAATTAATCATAAAGGTGTGAAAAAAGGTAGCAATGGTTGCTAAAACTTTTGGATTACCCGAATTTCTAAACTTTTGCACCGACTTTTATTTTTTATTTTTTAGAGGAAGTTTTTTCATTATAAATTTTAAAAATTGATTATATTTTTATGCCGAGTGTCATATATGGAACTAGGATGTGTCCAGCCCGCCTTAGTTCATAATTTAACATATATTTGATTTGTATTTTGTTCTTTTTTTTTTTTTTTTTTTTTTTTTTGTTAATCTTTTATGTGAGTAATATTGAATTTATTTTTACTTTTATTCTTTCAATTTTTTTACTTCTCCTTAAAGGAGGTTAATTTAAACAAATAAATATATGAAATTGGAGAGAAAAAAAAATTCTACAATTTAGTGCTTCTATTTTTTTTCTTTTGAACTCAATTTTTCGTTAAATACAACAAATAAACAATTTAAGATAAATAAAATAATCAATTTCTAAACTTTTGCAACATACTGTAATTCAAGCCATAATGCCATACCTTGTCAAAGGCTTTGTATATATCGAAAAAGAGACAACAGACCTATTTAGATGTATTGAATGATTCGGTACATTTTTGGGTTAAGAAATAAATATTATCAATAGTTCTTCTATGTTTTCTAAATCCGGATTGTTCTTGTCTTAATAAATTATTAGCCTCAATAAAGTTTTAAAGCCTTTAAGCAACAATACGCTCAAGTAGTTTACCTAAACAGCTAGTTACACTTGTGGGTCGATAATTTGCTGGGTTGGATCGATCATTTCTTGTTTTGGGTATCATGATCACTTTAGATACTTTCCATTGATCAGGAAAATTACCTTGTTCAATACATGTATTGAATAGGTAGAGAATTTGATTAAGGGTATGAATTGTTATTAAAATATCGATTATCATTAACAAATGATTCAATTTCTTGTGTTTGGGTATCGCTAGTTTGATCTATATTTGGTGTAAAGGTGTCAGTTAAGATTGAAGTGAAAAGCTCGACCTTTGACTGGTTCGTCTCATGGACCAAACCATTTAATTTTTAGGTCGGAATTTTATTTTTAAAAACTTTTATTAGATCTAAACTTATTTATTTTGAGCCAAAAGGGTTTACTTGAAATTGGGTTAGGACCAATTCTAGCAAAAAAATTTTGTCTATAAATTATTTTTATGCTCTCTTATTTTGATTCCTAGTAATGAAATCAGTTTATTGAATTCCGATTAATCGGTTGGGAGTTTTGTTTTCCTACATTTACGTCTAAGCTTGCGCCTATTCTTAATTATCTTAATTATATATCAGGAGAAAGACTACTTTTAAATTGCCTCGATTTAACCCTTTAACTACCAATGTACAAAAATTGCAACATACGATAAAAACAGACCTAAATTCATTAAATAAAGTTTTTTTATTTCCTAAACTCAGCACAACCATGTTTAATTTTTTTTTTTCAAAATAATAAAAATTATTTAAGTTAAGCTACTTTGAACTTGCAAAAGTAAGTTAAAATTTATTATTAAATTTTTTCAAATTCTTTCTTAGGCTAGTTAATTAACTGTAACTTGTAAATAGCAAAAAAAAATTTTTTAATCACTTATAAGTATGATGAATAATAAATTTAAAAAAAAAGAGACTTGGTTTTTAAAATTGTCTTTTTTTTTTAATTTTTAATGTTGTATTAAAAAATGCAACATTGGTTTTTTATTGATTTTTTTTAAATTTTTATTCCATTTCTAAATTTTTAGTTAAATTTTTTTTTTTAAATCAGAAAAGTATAAAAATGTTCTTAGAAAACGAAAAGCACCAATTCAAATAACAGAACTATTGCTGTTAGATGGTTAGACAATAAATCTGCCCATTTAATGTCAATTAATGTGGCTATTGAACCTATGGGTCATGTTTTGAGGTGATTTAAATCCTCTAAAGAAAGGATAAGAGTAGATTGTCCTTCAATAGTAAGAGAGTATAATGAACACATGGGTGGTGTAGACTTATGCGACATGTTTCACGCATTATATAGAATAGAAAGACGTAGTAAAAAATATTACATACGAATAATTTATTATTTGTTTAGTGTATGTGTATCAAACAGCTGGATTATATATAAACAAATGAATTCAGGTGCAAAAGTTTAGAGAATTTACTCTAATGATTTCCTTCAGTCTAATGAGAGCTGGTAAAGATATCACTCAAGCACCAAAATTAGGTAGACCGAAATCGCATACAAATGATTCAATAAATGGTCCTAGATCTTATAACAGAACCAGAATTAGAGAAGATATAAGGCATGATAACATAGGCTACTGGATCAAATCAGCAGATAAAAGAAATCGATGTAAATTGTGTCAGAGTACAACTCAATATAAATGTTCAAAATGTGAAGTTATGCTTTGCTTTACATCCGACCGAAACTGTTTCTATAAATTTCATAACGAATAACTATATATTTTTTATAATTAGATATATAAAAAACCTTAATAATTTAAAAATTCAAAAAAATTTCTTTAAAAATTTATCAATTGAAATAATTTTATTTAATGGGTTTTAAATAGTGTTGGGGGCCGATCGAGAGGCCATGTGGCCGGCCAGAAAAAAAAATGGCCGAAACCGTGGCCGGCGGTGCAGGCGGCCAAAAAACGGCCAATGACAGGTTTTTACGGTTTTGACAGGACAGGTTTAACGGTTTTTATTTAGGCCGATTGTCGAACGGCCACCTCACGGTCTTTTAAAATCTGGCCGGCCATTTCATGGTCGGTTTTTTATTTTGCCGTTACTCGGCTGGCCACCACATGGTCTTCTAAAATTTGGCCGGCCATTTCACGGTCGGTCTGCCGGGTGGCCGATCATTTAACGGGCGGTCTGTCTTGTGGCCGGCCCTGAAAAGGTCGGCCTTTTCAAAAACGGTCCACAGACGCCCGGCCTATTCACGGATGGTCAAAAATGCGGCCGTTAAATTCACGGCCAAAATAGGCCGTTTATAGTGGCCGGCCAACTGGCCGTTCAAGTCCGGCCGTAGACCGGCCGGCCAAAGTAGGCCGCCGCTCAACACTAGTTTTAAACCAATGTTGCAATTTCGTAACAAATCTTTTTCCATTGAAAAAAAAATTTTTTTTTTACTCTTTTGTTCTAAAACTTATTTTCATATTAAATCAATTTCATATTGAAATTTTTTTGACAAGTTCTAGAGGGTGTGGTAGTTAAAGGAATAACTAGAGGAATAGCCACCAAAGCTGCTTGTTGTATGTTAGATGTTATTACTTGATTTATTATGTTAACATCATTAGATTGAAAAAATGAGTTATGATTTTCTAGACATTTTTAAAAAAAAATTCCAGTTAGCTTTACCAAAATTGAATTATTTACATTTTTTTTCTACAGTAATAATTTGCAAATCTTTTAAATTAAGAATGATCTTACCGGCATAGAAAACACTTTTGGGCACTCCAAGCTCATTTAACTCATTTCCACTAAATTCATAACTAGCCAAACTAATTTTTTCACTCAAAACCGACTCCACTTGATCACTAGTGCCCATCCAAGCAAAAATTCTAATTCTTGCCAAATTTTGTCGCTCCGGATCATCAAAATCCGCTCCTTTCAACGACTTTACATCTGTGTAGACTTTTTTAGCGCAAATACAGCCCCGTTTGTCCTCTTCGGGCGACCACACAACATCGTTACACTTCAAATTGCACACTCCAACTTTTTGTCCGTTGAACAAAAACCACAAGTTCACATCTGGAAAATAGCTAAACGGCTCGTTTAGATACTTTTTAATTTTGATCATTGTGTTTCTAATTATCAAATCGATGTAGAACTTGAAATTTTCGTTCGATTTCGACTGACGAAATTTGTGAGTCAGCCTGAACAGCAGTTTGATCACATCGGCCAAATTGTTCGCCTCCACTCTTATCTGTTTGATGCGATACTTGTTAAATTCGCTAATGAAACTTTTTTTGAGAAAATCCTGCTTGATAAACTCTTTCATTCGGTTTGTTGTATTCAAAAAGTATTCGTATAGATTGTTAGCTTTTTTCAGGTCGTTCGAGTCCAATGTTTTGGTCCACAAAATGGCCTTGATCTGCTGATAGATGTCGCTCAGTTGGCACAGCTTTTTTTCAATATAGTTTATTTTGAACATGATGTAGCGCATGTCCTCGTACCCGAAACGAACACAAATGCACGGCTTGACACGCTCATAAGACAAATAAATGGGCATGGTCTTGTTTAGTTGAATAGGCTCAATGGGCTCGGTTTCGTTGTCGTGCCGACCGCTCTCGTGTCCATTGGTGCCGATGCATAGCCGAAAGTTGATCTTTCCTCTCAAGTATCGGCTGTCGATCATGGTGCACTCGTCGAGTATGAGGTAGCAGACAAATTCGGCGACTGGGGGCACTTTGAAATAAGTGGGGCTGTCCGACATGTTCGAAGAGTTGGTGACCAACGAAGACTTGATGCCTAGGAGGAGACGAGCTATGTAATGAGAGCCAGATGCTTCCAATGGGGTGTACGAGTTGGAGCACGGCTCGTGGACTAGAGGATTGAAGTCATCTTGGCTCTGAGAGTTGTTGAATTTTTTTATGCGCATGTTGTTTGGCTCGTTGTAGAAATCGATGTAGCTTGGGCCATAGGTGGGCAGGTAGTTTAGGTCGTTGTGGTAATTTGAAATGTCGCTTATGACTAGATACTCTTTGGCCAAAATGCGCACACCCGACGCATCTTCACTGCACAATTCGATTTTGAGCAAGCGCACCAAAGTTGGATATCTGAACACGAATTCAATTGAATGGTTCCATTCGGGCGATTTGGTTTTTTTTAGGCAAGGACTTGTTTTCTTGAAAGGTTAAAAGTTAATTTTGGTGTTTGTTTTTTTTTGGTCAGGCCGCCCAATTAAAAAAAATTTGAAGGGATGTAGAAGTCAATTTGATGACAAAGAGTGATGTACATTGATGAGAAATTGTCCTATCGCTTAAAAGTAACATCATTAGTGAAAATTGATGTGACATCGATTTACAATCATTAGAATATATTAATTAAACATTAATTAGTGTTGTGAGTCGACTCGACCAAAGTCGACTTTCTTTCGACTAGTCGACTTTTCGACTAATCGACTCCAATTTTCAAAAAATCGACTTCTAGTCGACTATAAGCCTTAAAAATCGACTAAAGTCGACTAAGTTTAGTTTCAATAGTTTATTAATTGATTTGAGAAGGCTTGAGCGAACTCTTTTGCCTTCAAGTTAGTTGATAGTTTAATTATTCAGTTTATAATATGGCTTATATTTTCGCTAGTAGCAAATTTATTTCTTCTAGTAGCAATTATATTTTTTTTGAATAGCAGATCATAAAATAGATAGTTTATTTTTTTTAGCAGTTTTTTTATTTGCAAAAGGTGTTAATTTTATTTTATTAGTAGTAAAAAGTTAAGAGGTATTAACTAATTAACAATTTAATTAATGATTATTTAAAACATAATTGACATGAGTTCTGATAAGGAAAACTCTATAAATATTATTTTATCCAAATCCAAAAATTATAAAAAAAATTTATTAAAATTATTAAAATTTTCGTATTTGAATAAGGATAGTTGGGATACGTTTGATGAGTATAAAGAATGGAATGACTCTCATAAAATAATTGAAATGAGCAAACAGTGTTGGCAGTTGAGTAAATGTTCGTGTCCGTGTTGGAAGAAAAAATTTGTTTGCAAACATGTAATTGGTGTCGGTTACAATATTGGTTTACTATCATTTCCAACTTTAGATTTACGCATTGAGAAAAACGCTTCGAAAGGTCGCAGAAAGAAAGCATTGCCAGCACTCGAAAGAAATTCAATGGGTCCAATCAATCAAGCACTTTTTTCAATGCCAACTTCTTCAAATCAAACTGATATCCCAATTACAACAGAAACTCAAACAATTCAGTCAGAATCGAATAACTTGTTTGTTTTACAAGCAGTAAATTTCAACTCAACTCAATTAGTTCAAAAAAGAGGCAGAGGACGTCCACGTAAAGATAAAACAAACGAATAAAACAAACAAACAAATTTAATTGATTAATTGATTGTCTTTTCTTTTTTCCTTTTTTTTTCACACTTTTTTTATTATTTCTTATTCTACTAAAAAAAATATTTTTGCTACTTTTTGATATAATATTTAATACTTTTTTTTGCTACTAATAAAAAATAAAATTGCTACTACAATAATTATTATCCTTTATAATATTTACAAGTAAAAGAAATAAAATAAGAAAAAATTTTATTTTTTTTTTATGAAATTAAACGAGTCTATTGAGTAATTCTAGAGGAGTATTTCTTTTGGTTGTTACGGTTTGATTTTCGATCAGTTCTAAAATTAGAGGGTTACTATTTAATATATTTTTTTCCAAATACTTTTCACTAAGTGAGTAAATGCGATCATGTATATTTTCAATTTGACTAAGGTGGTTTAGAAAAAGATTTGAACATCTAGTACTCTCTTTTAGTAATATTTGTAATGCTTTGTATTTATATACATTTTATCACCTTCCATGACTTGACAAACATAATTGTCTGTATCGATATTAAAAAATTTCCAAACCACGCTCCTTTTTGGCTTTTAATTTTTTTCAGTTTCTTTTTAAATGAATATTAGAAACTAAAGTGCAAATATTAAAGAAAATGAAACTAAGGACTTTAAATGAATGAATACTAAATAAAATTATCACGTAAATTATTTTATTTTATCAAAGAAAAAGTCTTTTCTTTTTCTTTTGAAGTCGAAATAAAAGTCGACTTTAGTCGACTTTAATATTAAATTAGTCGATTTTTAGTCGACTTGGAAAAAATATAGTCGACTCACAACACTAACATTAATGAAAGATTAATTTTTTCTTTTTTATTTTACTATATAAACTATTATTAATTTTATTAACATGTAACAATCTATTCCAATTTATGTCTTCTTAACTTTCATTTATTTAGCTTATTTACTTTATTTTGATTCTATTTTTTTATCTCATTTTATTAACTTTAATTTTATTTTTGATTTTTATTTTTTTAATTTACAGTACCGATTTGACAAGTGGATTTCTGGTAATTTTACGTAAATTTACAAATTACTCAAAATTACTTAAATTAACGTAAAAAGTGGTAAAAATGAAAATGCCAAAAAAATCTCGATTTTTTTAAATTTTTTATTATTTTCTATTAAATTTTGAAAAAAATAGTCTATTTATTTAATCAAATTTTACCAAAAGTTATTTTTTTTTACTTTTTTTTTTACTAATTTTTACGTAAATTTATGTAAAAAAAGGTAAAATATGGAAAAAAAGGAACTTTTGGTAAAATTTGAATTAATAAATAGAAATTACTTTTTTCAAAATTTAATAGAAAATAATAAAAAATTCAAAAAATCGAGATTTTTTTCGCATTTTTATTTCTACCAATTTACGTAAATCAACTTTGTGTTATAAAGTAATTTTACGTAAATTTACGTAAAATTTCAAGTCTTTAAAATTGCTCAAAAATTTTTAGATGCGCAATTGCATCGCAAATTTTTAATTTTTTAAACATTTCAAAGCTTTATTTTTAAACTTTTGAAAAAGGATAGTAATTTAGAAAAATGAAATGAAATTTAAATGCACATTTAAAAGTGTTTGAGCAAGATTGAGCGCTTGAAATTTGATCAAAAACAACAAAAAATAAATAAGAATTAGAGTTATCTAAAAAAAATTGATTAATTCTTAAAATAATTATAAGAATCAATCAAGTACTATAAACCGCTAGAAGCACCCAGTAAAATATTTATCGAAAATTTTCCAGAATTTACGTAAAAAAATTTTTTTTTCGTAAATTTTACGATTTTTTTGCAGATTTTCTTATTCGAAAAATTAATTATTCAAAATCTACGAAAAATTTACGCTTTCAGTACTCGTTTTTTTTCGTAAAATTATTTGTTTAAAATCTTCGAAATATTTACGATTTTTTTCCTAATTTTTCTTCAAAAAATTTTTAAAAAAATTTACGAAAATTTATTGCAAATCAAATTTATTTTCACATTCTATATTTTTAACTAAATTATTTTAAAGCAATTAGAATTAATTTATTTGGCTAAAAGATTTAATTGGCTGTTAGAATTCAAAAGACGTTTTTCAATATGAAATAAAATTATAACGTTTTTTTTTATTCAATCCTTCATATTTAGCCTTTCATGAAACACACATCTTTATTATATTGAATTACTGCTTATATTCACATTCTTATTTTCTAAATAATTTATCTTGCTAATTAATTTTTATATCTATATTTTAGATTATTTTTTTTACAAGAATATTACTGGTGAAAGTCGGAAGTTTTGGGTCGAAAAAAAGAAGATAGCTCTCAGAAAATAAATTTAACTTGATTTGATATTTTATCAGCCGATAGATCACTAATTAGAACTTTTTTCTAAATTTGACCAATTTACCTGATTCAAAAGTTCAAAATTTGAGTTTTTACTTAAACTATGCTTCAAATAAAAATTTTACCCTATTTAAATATTTGCGAGGATATTAATCATTTAATTCTAATTAAAAATATTTTGATTTTTTTAAAATATCCTGGTCTCTTCAATTTAAAGAATTTTTTTCTTTATTTTTAAAATCTTAAAATTCTAGTTTGATTATAAAACATATTCAACTTAAAAACTGAATTTAATATTTAAATTAATGAACTAAAATTAAAACTAAATAATATGCATTAAAATTAATGACTAAGATTTTTCGTAAAATTTTCACTTTCATTTTATGTAAAATTGTCAATTTAACTTTTCGAAAAATTTTAACTTTAAATTTGCGAAAAATTTTCAACAAGTTATTTCGAAAAATTTGCAAAGATTATGACCATCTTCGGCGTTTTTTAACGCTTTTATTTTTCGTTGATTTTACATTTTTTTTTCGGTTTTTAAATTTACTGGGCACCAAGCCTTTTTAGTGTTTTTGAAATCCTAAATATAAAAAATTAACTTAATTAACTTAATTTGATACGTAGATAAAAGTCATTAATCTAACTCTTTCATCCAAAAATGGGAGCGATCCCTTCGTTTCTTCCATTAAGTAAAAAAATGAATAAAAATTCTCTTAGAATTTAATAAAAAGTGAAAGTGAGCTCAAAATTTAAAAATTAATAAATATCATTTTTGAAAATTATAAACTTGAAAAGCAATTATTTTATAAAAAATCAATTAAATTTTATCTATTATTTGCATTTAGGGTTTTAACATTTTTCTTTAATAATTAAAAAAAACTATGTTTAAATCGTCCTATCGTAAAACGAAATTATTTTGTTTCAAGCTTATGTTTAATTTTTTCTATTGCATCTAATAGATTTTTAATTTTAGATTTTTTTTTAAATTTAATTAAAAAAATATAGGAAAAATGCCAGCTTTCTATTAATATCATTTGAAGTACAATTGATCAATGATAAGGATCGCTAGATACTTTTGAAAATCTAGATTTTAACACATTTTTTTACTTGAAGACTTGATCTGTTTTTAATCAGAAACAAGATTGATTGTAATTGAAAAATCATTTTTAAAAATCAAAAATTTTAAATAAGATTTTTTTAAAAGCTTTTTTTCACATGTCATTTAATTTGTAACAACAAAAATATACGTTACAACAATTTAAACTTACCTTAATAATCACTATGTTTTAATGAATCACACCGTATACGATAAATAGTTGAAACTTTAGTACAAAAATTACAGTTAAAACTTGCAGTTAAATAAAGAAAAGTTAAAACTTAAAATTTTTCTTTTTAAATTAGCAATAATGATTTTGAAAAGAGTAGAATGATATACAAATTTGTACAAGCGAATTCCAAGTTCTGCAAAAACTCTGCAGTTTATAGCACATTTTGATAAAATTTTTTTTGATGGTGTGCATTTTACAGAAAATAGTTTTTTCAAAACTTGGAATTCATTTGTACAAATTTGGACAATATTCTACTCTTTTCAGAATCATTTTTGCAAAATTAGAAAAAAAATTACAAAGATTTTACTTTTTCTAATGTAAATTTTGTACTAAAATTTCACATGGCTCCGTATATCCTTGCAGATAATCCCAAGTGCTAAAACTTAAAATTGAAATTCAGGTTTAAGAGCAGGGTCAAATTAAAGTTTAAGAGATGATACGTACATCTAGCCATGATTAGGAAAGCATTTAAATTCCGAGAAAAAAATAATATCAAGCTTCTTTATACATCGTTAGTGAGACCGCACTTAGATTACGCTATTAGCACTTGGTGTCCGTATCTCGAGAAAGACGTTATTGAACTAGAAAAGGTGCAGAGAAGAGCCACAAAACTTATTTCAGGGCTTAAAAACCTTGACTATGCGCAACGTTCAATCTGTTTGACCCTTCTCCTAATTTTTAATTGCGAACCAAGAATTTCAATTTTACAAATTAGAGTATGTAAATTTCTTTTTATATATTTAAAAGTAGAAATCTTATAATAATCGGACTAAAAATTTTTATTTCCTTTACAGTGTTTTAATTTTACATGGTTCTTAAATAAATTAGTGTTATTTTGCGTAATCTTACTCTTTCTCTCATACAAAATCTAACATAAGCTTACGTCAGCTTACGTAAGCTGATTTTTAATAAATTTTTTTAAATTTTTTTTTATTTTCAAACAAAAAACTTTTTGAATTTTTACTTACAAATTCCTTTAATAATTACATTATTTGTTTTTGGTAACTTCTCGCAAAAATTTAGTAGCTCTTGAAAAAAAATGTCACAAAAAAGTGGAAGTCGACTTGAGGCTAAAAATTACCGCCCAGTATCGTTAATAAGTGTGGTATGTAAAATTTTTAAAGATTGAAGGCGTTGTTAAAGATGTCATGTTAAAACACCTTTTGGAAAATAATTTAATATCCTTTTCTCAACATGGTTTTATCCCTAATAAGTCGTGTACTACAAACCTGCTAGAAACAAGCGACATCATTACAAATGCTCTTTCAAGTGGTTTTCCAGTTGATGTTATATATACTGACTTTGCTAAGGCATTTGACAAAGTCTCTCATCGCAAGTTGTTTTATAAGCTTAAATTTTATGGTTTTGGTGAGAAATTGATACGATGGATCAAAGATTTCTTAGTTGGCCGTACCCAAAGAATGGTGCTGGGAGAGCATCAATCTGTTTGGACCGAGGAAACAAGTGGTGTACCACAAGGATCAGTCTTAGGACCTATTCTGTTCATTATTTTTATAAATGACATGCTGGAGATGATCAATTCCCATTGTGAAGCCTACGCTGATGATACCAAGATGATCTCAGTCATAAAAAACTTAAGTTCTATGGAAACATTACAGAAAGGTTTGGATAATGTGGCAAGATGGTCTAATGATTGGTCTACTTAGTTAAATGCCGATAAGTGTAAGATTGTACATTATGGAAGGCTAAACAAGAAATTTGACTATGACATTCAATTTGGCCCAAGTAAAAAACATATATATAAATCATGACTTAAAATGGAACGTCCAAATACGAAACTGTACAGCAAAAGCAAACAAAATATTAGCCATGATTAGGAAAGCATTTAAATTCCGAGAAAAAAATAATATCAAGCTTCTTTATACATCGTTAGTGTGACCGCACTTAGATTACGCTATTAGCACTTGGTGTCCGTATCTCGAGAAAGACGTTATTGAACTAGAAAAGGTGCAGAGAAGAGCCACAAAACTTATTTCAGGGCTTAAAAACCTTGACTATGCGCAACGTTTAAAAGAAATTGGACTTAGTGATCTAAAAACAAGGAGACTACGGGGAGATCTAATTCAAATGTACAAATTGGCAAACAATCTAGAGAAAGTGAATTTTGTAAATGGACTTGAAATCGGTTATGAATCATGCTACAATTTAAGAAGGCACAGAAAATCAATGCATCGAGAGCAAGTTTGGAATTGTTTACCAAGATTTAACTTTTTTGTCAATAGGGTTGTGAACGATTGGAACAGTCTGCCGGTGGATGTGGTCGAAGCAAGAAGTTTGAACTGTTTCAAATCGAAACTTGACAAGTGGCTCTTTGAAAATCGCGAAGTATCTGCTACAGCTCAGTAGAACTTGCTTGAATCTTATTCAAGTTGCAGATTATTTTTACTACTACTACTACTACAATTTTAAATTTCAAATCAAATCATTAATTTTTGAAAATTTTATTTTAAATAAAAATTAAAAAAGAGATTGATTGTCTGATACAAAACAAGTAAAACAGCCTTACTATCTATTAAACGAATCGTTTTGGACTTAATTTCATTATTTCAAAGACATTTCTCATTTTTATAATACTAAATATCAAATTCTAGTGCCGCATTTAAAATTAGGATTTTTATCTATTTATTAAAAAAAATAATTAAACAATAATTTCTTAATTATTTTTTAAACTTGATTTTTGACCCTTCTCTTAAATCTGAAATTTCAATGGGATAATTTAAAAATTACTTAATTTTAAGATTTGGGAAAATTAAATTTTTTTACAAACTAAATTTGATGTAAGATTATGTAATTTTACCAAATCATACGTAATATTACGTAAAATTACGTAAAAAATTGTATTAACATCGTATCACTTAACCATTGTATTTTAGAAAAAATTAATTTTTTTCTACCGCGAGAAATATTAGCCAATATTATCTTTTTAGAATTTTTTTTTTTAATTTGGTTTAATTATAGATGGTTTAATAAGGAATTCCTAGGAATGTATTTATTAATTTTAAATTAAAATAAATAGGTTTTGTGAATTTCAAATACAAATTGAACAAAAAATCTTTATTTTTTGATTAATTAAAAATACTAGAAAAACTACTGCAACATAGTGCAACATAATTTGTTGCACCTTTTTTAGCTAAAATTAAATTTTTATTTTCTTTTTTTTTTGTAAATCAAATCAATAATCTATTTAGATTTTATTGCTAATAAAATTTAAATATTTTGATTCTTTATTTTTTGTCCATTTTTACATGAGAAAATTTATTTTTGGTAAAAATTTTTATGTAGCAGTATTTTTTCTAATATTTTTTATTAATCTTTATTTTAATTTATTAAAAAATGAAAAATTTTTGTTCAATTTGTAATTTAAATTCACAATACCAAATAAAAAATTATTAAATAATTAGAGTAAATATGTTACAGTTCGTCCGGCGAATGAGACGCGTATGAAGGGGTTTAATTCTGAGTTTTGATCTTCATCAGACAACAGTATTGAGACTTGTTCAACATCATTAGATACTTGCTGGTTTTGTTTATATCCAAAAAAACTTTTAACTTGGTCAAAAATCGACATGTCCTTTTGGTCTAGTATTTGAGCTGAGTATATGTTGATCACTAATTTTAACAATTGAGTTTGACCTGATAGACCATACGGTACAAGTATATTACTTAAAATTAAAAATTAATTTTTATATCTATTTAGATTTATTTACTTTTCGATTTCATCATTGTCATCGGATTTGTACTCATCATAGTGAATCTTTAAAAATTATTTTTAGGATTTTTTTAACCAATTTAAATAAAGAAACACATTTTAGTTCATAAAATCCTGTAATAGAGTCAAAGTTGTGTCTTTAAAAATTATAAAATCAGATAACTGCAGAAAATTATGAAATTGATCTTTAAAAGACGAAGAAATAAATAAAATAAAATTTAATTTAATTTTAAATTTTTTTTTCTTGCTTGTTAAAAAAAATTTAAAAGTTAAAAATTTTTATTGAAAAAAAAAATAAATATTCTATTTCCTCCCAATTTGTGAGGAATTCAGAGAAAATCAGTTAAAGTATTTTTCGAGTAACTATGTATAAGTTAGGATATCGACTTATTTGTGTATTTGAGTTATGGTTTTGGTTGAATTATTCGCATTTTTTGGGTAAAATGGGTAGAATCATTCAAAAAATCTCAAAAATCTTAGGTATATAGGTTTGAATTTAAGTTAGGGTTACAAAATTTTTGTTAGATTTTTTGAATGACTTATACATGCGATATTAACAGTTTTTTTTTTTTATAAAAACTGCTTTTTTTGATGTTGTGCATTTTACAGAAAATTGCACAAGCTGATTTTAATAAATTTTTTAAAATTTTTTTTTATTTTCAATCAAAAAACTTTTTGAATTTTTACTTACAAATTCCTTTAATAATTACATTATTTGTTTTTGGTAACTTTTCGCACAAATTTAGTAGTTCTTCAAAAAATTGTCGCAATTTTAAATTTTAAATCATTAATTTTTGAAAATTTTATTCTAAATGAAAATTAAAAAAAAGAAATTGATTGTCTGATACAAAATAAGTAAAATAGCCTTACTAACCACTATCTTTACTAATTTACAAATCTTTTACTTTTTTTTTACCCGCTAAATGAATTGATAAAGTTGTAATTTCATGAACTTTTTTTAAAGTTTTTTTTACAGTTTTTACAATTTTAATCTGTTAAAAGTATTTCAAAATCAGCTATTTTTTTCCAAAAGATCTTTTTCTTTTTCACAGAAAAATTTTCTGACAGAATTTTTTAACTCGTTCCGAAGCATTTTAATGGGATTTTGATCTGAGGATCTTGATGAAATCGTTTAATAAAGTACGCTTCTAAACAAAGTATACTGTTTCTAGAGCATTGTTAGCGCAGTCCTCATGGTCTGCTTAACATATAATTTCTACTTTCAAGTAATGCATGATTTAGGGCATTGTGAAATTTGGAACAAAAAACAAAAAAAAAATTTTAGTTCATAAAATCCTGTAATAAAGATTTGAATTTAGGTTAGGGTTAACAAATTTTTTGAGATTTTTTGAACGACTATATCAATTATACCCATACATGCGATAGTAAGAGTTTATTTTTTTTAAAAACTGCTTTTTTTCAAGTTTTATAAAAAATGTGCGAAAAAATTTATTTAAAGATTCAAATTCAGCTTGGAAACAATTCTCAAGTGGTGTACCACAAGGATCGGTCTTGGGACCAATACTTTTTATCATATATATATAAACGACTTAACTGATAAAGTAAGCTGTTTTATGAATTATTTGCAGACGATACTAAATTAGGAATTATGCTTGATCAAGTTGAAAAGACTGATGTACTCAGAAATGACCTAAATGAAATTTACACATGTATAAAAAAAATGGCTTATTTGTCTAAATGAAGATAAGTGCAAGGTTTTACACATTGGAAACAATAATCCTCATTGGGAATACCACATAGATAATAAGCAAATTTCAAAAACAAAACAAGAGAAAGACTTACGTATCACATTATCTGAAGACTTAAGGTGGACAACTCACATAAATTCGGCAATCAAAAAAGCAAATAATGTTCTTGGAATGATTAAAAGAACATTTAAATTTCACAATAGGGATTCAGTATCAAGACTCTACAAAGCTTTTGTCAGACCTCATCTTGAGTATGGAGTTACAATTTGGAAGCCTTACTTGAAGAAAGACACAAACGCCATCGAAGCCGTTCAAAGGCGACCAACAAGGCTTGTTCCTGAAATCAGATTAATATCCTATGAATAAAGATTACAAGAACTCAATTTGACAATACTTGAAATTAGAAGACTTTGAGGTGATTTAATACAAATTTTTAAAATAATTAAATGCTTTGGTAAAACTAACTGGTTAAATAAAATTGTATTAAAAAATGAACAGTGGTTCCAATTAAAGCATCGACTTAAGTCACAAGAATTCCAGATAGAAAGACAACCAGTACAAACAGAGTATCAAGCGTTTGGAACAATTGACCGAAAGAAGTAGTTCTATCAAATGGCACAAATGAATTTAAAAATAAACTTGACAGACTAAATTTAGAAAGCTATTAAAGTGGAGCCTAAAACACCATTTCATGTGGTCAGCCACATTATAGCTATTTATTCATTATTATATTATTATATTATTAAAATTATACAGTTACATCATGTAAGATACTAATTTAAAAAAAACATTTACTGTTTACCCTTACAGAGAAGCCCGAGAGCTAAAACCCAAAATTCGGATTTTGTCCCAAGGCTATAAAATATTTCTTAAGTCTCTATTAAAGTAATTTTTAATTAATAATGCAGCACTAAAATGGCAATTTGAAGTTCATGATTTGATCATCATGATCAAATAATCAAGACTTAATTGAGTATAATCTTAATAAAAATGATCAAATTAGACAAAACAAGAAGACAAAACTTTACTTTACTTTACTTTATTTTATTCTACTTTTTATATTTTCTTTACATCACCCTTGCGGTGTTTATTGAATAAATAATAAATAATAAAAAACAAATTAGCCTTTTAATTTTTGTTTTTAATTAAACATAAGATGTTTACTATTTTAATTTAAAGAAACGAAACTTTTTTTTATTAATTGATCTTTAATTGATTCCATTGAAATCTTTATTTGAAAACTTTAAAGACAAATTTAAGTCCATATTTAAGTATCCAAATTATGGCTTTAAATGATATTCTAGGGAGAAATTTAGTTCGAATACCACAAATTTTTAACAAAACACCCCAAATTTTTAAGTTTTTACCCCAATTTTATTAGAATTCAAACAAAAAATGAAAAATACATAAAAATAAAAAAAAACACTTTTCTTATTATTTGACACCAATTTAAATGAAATGACAATAAAATAAAAAAAATCAATTTTTTTTTACGTGTGACACTAAATTTTTTAATTTTTTACACATTTGTTTGGACAAGCTCAGTAACGTCTTTTCTTCATATGAGCACCGCAAAGATCACACGATTTTGTTTCTTTGTCATAATAAAAAATATTTTAAAATGTCAGCAAAATTTAAAAAATAAAAAAATTTAATATTTAAAGATTTAAAAAATTTGAAATTTTAAAATTTAAAGTTTTAAAAAATTTAAAATGTTGTATCATTAAATTGGTTTTCTAGGCAAAATGTTATTTATTTTTGTGATTTTTACATTTAAAATTTTCTAAAACTCCTTTTTAAGTAATTGCGAATTTATTATTACTTTTCTTGAATGAAAATTTTTTTAGATTTTTCGATTTTGAGATTTTTTTTTCTTCTCTCAAAAATGTAAAAATGTAAAAATATAAAAATGTACAATAAATAAAATTTTGCCGTTTTCTAAAATGCTGACTAGAATAGACATTTATTTTATTTTCCATTGTTTTTTTTAATAAATAAGTGTCAAAGATAAAAATTAGAGTACTTTGTTTTAAATTAGGCTTCAATTTTTAATAAAAAGTGAAGTTTAAAATCCAATATAATAAGTAGAAATCTAATAAGTGTAAATAAATAAAAATTATTGTTTTTTTATTTAATTTAGTGTTAATTAATTTTTTTATGTATAATCCTAATAATTGGGGAATTTTAATCAATATTTGGGGAGAATAATTAAAATTTTGGGGTATTCTATTTGAGTTTTGTGGTATCGATTTTAATGGCCCTATTTTAATATTAATTAAAATATATTACGGCGAAAAAATGTTAAATTTTGTATTGCAAAATTTTAAAAATATTGATTGAGATTTTATTTCTACTTCAGATAAAAATTCATATAATTATCTATCAAATTAACGATAAAACAAATAATGTTTAAAAAAGTTTAGTCTTTTATTATTAAAAATTTGATAAAATACCTCTTTATTTAAATCAAAAACTAAAATTTTTGATTTGAAATTTACATTTGATCATGAACTTCAATTTGCCCCTTAAAATTTGAATTTTTTTTTGATTACGTCTAAAATGATTCGAAATTTATAAAAATAAATATTTTAATTAAAAAAAATATTTTTAATGAATAAATTACAAATTAAAGTGCCGCATCAATAATTAGAATTTTTGTTTGTTTACTAAAAAAAATAATCACAAATTTTTTTTTGATTTTTCTTAGTTTAAACTTAAAAGCTAAATTAAGATTTTGGTTTTAAGCCATTAATTTATTTTCAATTTACGTTTTTTTACTCGGCATTAAAATCCAAACTTCTAATTTAAGAATCGATTTTACTTTTTTGGAATAATGGCGAAAAGCTACATCTAAAATTTTTAATAGAAGAATTTTTTTTATTTACTTATTTTACTATTTTGGTCAGGTAATTTTTACTATTTGTAATCAGAGTTGTTTAAAAGTCCCAAAAAAAAATCCAATTCATTAAAAAAAGTCTGGACTTAATTTTTTTTTTAATTTGCTAGATCAGGCTTAATATCAAAGATTTTATATACTTTTGGGTTGTCTAATGCAATGGATTTGCCATCCACATAATATTCTTGCAATTATAGCATAAATTTCTTCTTCAGTATTCAAAATTTTAAAGCCTGGACTTGGACTTTTGAATAAAAATTTTAAAAAAAAGTCTTGACTTGGACTTGACTTGAGACTTGTGACTTTTAAACAACTCTGTTTGTTATAATTTTTTTTTTCTTTTTCCATTAATTTATAATTAATTAAATTTAACATTTTGTAAATTTCGAATCGTTTTTGACTAAATTTTTCAAATTTTAGAAAATAAATTTCAAATTTTAGAAAATAAATTTCAAATTTTAGAAAAATAATTTTATAATTTTAGAAAATAAATTTCAAATTTTAGAAAATAAATTTCAAATTTTAGAAAATAAATTTCAAATTTTTTGTATTAGTCAATACAAAATAAAAGTATTTTTGGTATTAATAAATAGTAAATAAATAAAAAGAATTAAAATTTGTCACTCAAAAACGAGTTAATTATTTGACAATAAATTTTAAAAAGCCTTAAAAAAAATGAATCCAAAACCAACCTTTGCTTTATCACCTTTTGATTGTAGAATGACATCGAATTTTACAAAGCCTTTTGAAACCATTTCCGAGTTAAATATGCCTTCCTCTGCTGAGTCAGCTTTGTCATTAATGTAGAATAGCTCTCCCCATTTATGATGCGCTTCATGGCCAGGTAAACGGTAAATAGTACCAAAATCAACCTCAAATTTTCCCACAAATTGATCCGAATAGAGAAATTTTTTAAAATAAACTGATACAGAAATTTTGTAATTGAACGCTTTTTGGTATTGTTTGCATTCAATTCTTGCTATAAAAGTCTCATCGTCGTCAGTGTAGTGCAAGTTGGAAATGCTTTTATCGTTGGTGCGAAATTTTTGGTCACCAATTTGAACAATACAATACACTGTTTCCTCCAGACCATGCAATAGCTTTAGCTCGATTATTCTGACTCTAATTTGCCAACTGTATATTTTCTCTGTCCATTCGGTGTAGAAAATTTGACTCAGTAAATTGGGCAAATAAATTTCGTTTGAGTACATTGTTTCGTTGGGACTATGGCTCAAATTGTTCCTGATAACCGACTTTTTGAATCTGTCTTTTTGTTCATTGTTCAATTCATAGGACATTATTAAGTTCAGGGCCAGGTTAAGAGAGGACGGACACTGATTGACATCTTGGAGCCAGCTACGGACCGACTCATCGGTCAAATCGGACACGTAAATTCCCAGTTTACTTTGGAAAATAAATATTTAAAAAATTTGTTTTTTTCCTTACCAAGTTTTTGTGATTTAATACAAGAAAATTTTTTTAGATTATTAATTTTAAAGAAGGAAATGAATATAATTTAATCACATTTTTTTGGTTATTTAAAAATAATATATATTTCAAGTTTTGTTTGTATTTGAACAGTTGTTTTTCCAAATTGTTTAGAAAATGATAGTCTTTTTCAATTTATTTCTTTAATAAAAATTATGAGCCTGCTTATTATCATCAAATTTTGTGAAAAGATATCTTGAGTTAAGCGATAAGTTATAGAAGCTTGAGTGTTGTTAAGATTTTGGTATTTTTCTTTAAAATGGTTTAATATTTTTAAATAACTTTAATGTGTAATTAAAAAATTAATTACTATATCGGGAACAAAATTAAAATATTTTCTTTTTTTTTGTTTTTAATGTAAATTAAATTTGAATTTATCACTTTTTGCATGATTTTATTAATTAAGGGTCACTTTTCACCATGAATAAAATAAAATCTATATCAAAAAAAAAAATAATTTTTTCTTAATCGAATCTATTTATAGTATTTAAGAAATTTTTAGTTTAAATAGTCCAAAATTTTTGATTATTTTGTTTGGTTTCTTTTTTTAAAGTAATTTAACTGATAGAAACAAAAAAAGAATTAAATTTATTCTCTATTTGAATTTCGAAATAAAATTTCCCAATAGATCAACTTTTCTTTAATTTTAAAAATTATTTGAATTTAAACTACAGCCATTTTGAAACTCAAGTAGAGAATTAAAAAATCTTTTTTAATTGATTATGAAAGCGAATTTTTTTGGTGTTTAATTTTGTTTTAAATTTTTCTTAAATCAAATGTTTAAATAATGTTCTTAAATAGTAAAATTCTCTTTCAACATTTTTATTTGAATATACTGAGCTGCCTAAATCCGAACGACTTAGATTTTATTATATTATATTTTAAGAGAAAAATTAAGACTAGCTGAAATTACGTAATTTTACGTTGATTCACGAAATTTTAATTAAAAAAATGTGATTTTTTTAACGAGTTGCAAAAAGATCATTTTTTTCCTTTTTTTAATAAAATTTTCCAAAAATATTAGAAAAAAAATCTATTTCACTTTTCAAAAAATCAAAAATTTACCCAATTTTTTGAAATATTAGGTAAAAAATTGTCTAACTACGAATTAATGAACGAAGAAATAAAAAAAAATATTTAAAATTGAAATTAAAAAAATGTGGAAAAAAATATTTTTGAAAATTTATTTAAAAAAGTATCCTTTTGTGGACCTTTTGGGTCAAGTCGATAATTTTATCTGGTGACAAAATGATATGTTATCATTTGGTACCATACCGGTTATGTTAGCATCCTGATACATAACCAAATTATTATCAGCGTTTTATGTTATCAATGAAGAAAACAAAAATTAACCTATTATAACTAAAATTCAACTGTTTTTTTTGTCTTTATTTTTTTTTACTTTTGATCTTTTTGTTAAAATATTTATGGGAATTTTAAAAATATTTTAGAGCAATATTTTTTTAAATTGAATTCGTTAATTATGATTCAACAAAATTAAATTTTATACTGATGAGCACAAAATTTATTTAGGCTTATTTTAAAAATGTCCCGTACACATAAAAATACAAATACCACAAAAATCAAGCAATTCTTTTTCAATATTTAACTAATATAAGAATTAGTGTTGTGAGTCGACTAGAAAATCATCAAGTCGACTGTAATCGACTAATTTTTTTTCGAGTCGACTTTAATCGACTTTATTTTTCTCGAGTCGACTAAATTCGACTAAAGTCGACTTTTTTGCCGTTTTTCAAAAATAAAAAAGCGTTAACTTAAAAAAATTAATTCGAAACTAGATTCGATTGTTTCTAACAATTAAGACAAAAGACTTTTAATATCAAACAATAAAACTAAAGTCACTGTTTTTGTGTTTTTTCATTCACTTTGATTTAACTTTTTGCAACTATGAGAAAGTTTTAGCTCATCCTTTTTCATTCAACAAAAATAAAAGCGCTCTTTTGTTCTTTGAAACTTAAGCTTCTTTTATTATTCTTTTATTGAAAGTCAACGAACTTCTTTTAATAGAAGATTTGTTAGAATTATTAAAACCGTTTTGGCACATCACAAAACTTTTGAGTGGATCGAATTATGTGACCTGTTCGGTTGTTTATCCGAGTGTGATTAGAGTATCTGAAATTTTAATGATTTATGAAAGTAGCCATGGATTTGCTTTTTTGGAAGATTTAGCTAAAGAAATGTACAATGACTTAATGGATCGATGTGATGTGTATTTTGACAATGATTTAATAACTGCTGCCTCATTTCTTGACCCGAGATTTAAAAAATTTCATTTTGTTAAAGATGATAAAAAAAGAGATAAGTTGTTGTCAAAAGCTAAAAATTATATTAAGAAAGTATATTTAGAAAAAATTTACAAGGAGTCTGAAGTTCAAACTCAAGTTAATGAAAAAACAACTAAAAAAAATGAGTTTTCTCTTTTATGTAATGATCAAGTAAACTTTTATAATGACTATCAAGTATCAAGAACGAAATTACTTGAACAAGAGATAGAAAAGTATTTAGATTTTAATTATCCAGTCACTGAGTTTTTATGTCCATTAAATTTCTATAGTGAAAATTCTTTTTTTACGAATTTAAACTCAGTTGCAAAAATAATATTTGCAACTACAGCTACTTCAGTGCCCTCAGAATGTTTATTTAGTAAAGCTGCTGAATTGATTACTAGTCGTAGAAATAGATTAAAACCTGAATTGGCCGAAAAGTTATTAATTTTAGGGTGCAATTAATTTGATTAGTTTGATTAGTTTGTGATCGTTTTTATCCATTTTTTTTACTTAATTGTTACTAATATAAATGTTAAACTTTAAATTTAAAAAAAAAGTCGACTTTTTCCGAGTCGACTCACAACACTAATAAGAATATTAGTCATTTTAAGTGCAAGAGATAAGCATAATGGATCATCTTTTTTAAATATTAAATCAGCCATGAATAAAAAAAAAAATATTAAAAATAATAATTCAAGTAAAGTTTAAGCATAAATATTTTTTAAAATTCTTTATAAGTTTTGAATTGAAAATATATTTTGCATGGATCTTGAGTCAAGAAATGACCTAATCCTCATAGATAAAATAAAAAATTATTTACTTTGAATAAGAGAAGTCATTTTCGGTGAGATTGAACTTGTTCAGAGCGAATTCTCCTGTTTTGAGTATACTTCGAATGTAATCGCTGGCAGTCGATTGATTTTGCGGGTGGTTGATTACATTATACGAAGTGTTGGGAAACGAGTAAATGTCCGAGTCTAGATCCTGATGCTGCTTGCAGTTCTCAGATGTCTCATAGCTTAAGTCAAAAGAAATTTTTTTCTTTAGTGCCTTGTTGGTAGATGGCTCGGTCAAATAGTCATCTATGTGTATCTTTGACTGAGCACACAAATCATCTTTTTTACTCAGCAAAAAATCAAGCAACATTGTGTACTTGGCAAAGGGTCTAAAATAAAATTTAAATTAAAAACTTTTTACTCGAAATTACAACACAATAAACAGTATTGTGAAAAAGTTAAGAAATGAGTGTAGAATTTTGAATCTTATTATATGAAAATATTACAGTGTAAAAAATTATGTAATCTTCTACCATCTTTTACATTTTTGATTATTAAAATTAAACAAAAAAAATAAAAAAAATTATTTTTTTAAGGGTTAACAACTCTGAAAATTGACTGAAAGAAAATATATTATTTAAAAAAGTAAAAGAAATTAAGAAAATGACTTCTTTTATTCAAAGTTGTTTAAAAGTACCAAAAAAAAGTCCAACACTTGCTTGGCCTCCATAATTACCACTAGGAACGGAATAAATCCATAATTAAAATATTAATTCTGACTTAAAAAATAAATTTATGTCATGACTTTGAATTAAACTTGTTACTTAATAACAACTCTGATTCTAAAAAAAAATCGAATTTTTATTTTTATGTAAGTGTAAGTAGCAGAGTTGGTCAAAACTCAAAGTTTAAAGTCAAAATGGTGAAAAGACAAAGTCAAAGTTTGACTTAACTTTTAAAAAAAAGTCCGGATTTGAATTTGACTTTGACTTTTAAACAACTTTGTTTTTATTCTAAAATATTAAAATAAAATTTTAAAATACTTTAGAAAAATACAAATATTTTCAGTTTAATTTGATTATGGACTTCTAATAACATTTATCTATTAAAAAAAAACAATTTAATTTTTCAAATATAAATAATACATTTAGTCTTATGAAAAATGAATTCGTCAAATATAATTAAAAGTCAAGTATTTAATTAAATGTCATATATATATTTAATTTTTCATATAAAATATTAAATGTCTAATGAAAAAATAAAATGTCTAATAAAAAATCAAATATAAAAATATAAAAAAAGAAATTATAAATTCAAAGACTTTTTCATTTTTGTTGGTCTCCCTGTGCCACAAATTTTATTTAGAGGTACGGTATACGGGAAATCTTGGATTAGATTGATATCTGAACTGTTCGAGATACCAATTATGTGTTTGTACATGTAATTTTTGTGCCAATATGGACATTTACAAGTGCTCAGTTTCTAATTATCATGATTTAATATTGACGAACTTGACTAAGTAATGTCATCATTTTCGTCAAAATTAGGTGATGGCATTTTAATTTTTTTTTATTTATTAGAATTTTATTTATTTATTTGTTTTCTGTACCGAGCTTGAGCTCCTTCAGAATAAGTTAAAAAAAAAAAAATAAAATAAAAATAAAATAAAAATAAAATTAAAGTTAATAAACTGAGATAAAAAAAAAGAATCAAAATAAAGTAAATAAGCTAAAAAAATGAAAGTTGAAAATACATGAATAGGAATAGATTGATTAGATGCTGCACATGTTTAAATAGTTCAAGTTTCAGGAAAAAAAGAGGAAATTACTAGGTAGCAATTACACAATGGAGTTGGATATTCGATATATCTAGATTTGAAGCCTCCTCTATATTCTTCTACCAGTTTTACGACCAGTGGGACAGAATGACTTAATCCTGCCCTGACATATCTCTAACTCAACTCAAAAAGTCGATTCGAGACTGTAAGTAGATTAAGTTTATTGAAGGCTTCTTGGTGCACAGTATTGGAGGGGATATTATATTTCAGCTTCAAAATAGATCGAACTTCTGAATTTTGAATAACTTGTATTTTTTTAATGTTAGTTTCTGAGAATGAATTTAAACAAGGAAAAGAATAATCCAAAATTGATCCTATTAAGGATTTGTAAAGATTACCTAATGTTTCTGGTTTAAGACCCCATTTTCTATTTGAAAGATATTTTATTAAATTAAGTCTAGAGTTACAGCGTTCTTTTAAATCATCTACCATTGGACTAAATGTTAGTTTTGAGTCTAACGTGATTCCTAAAAATTTCACTTTTTCCTCGTTATTTAAGCTGTTACCATTAATTTTAAGGTTAAGATTGGTTTTAACTTTTGTTTTTTTCTCAAAGATCATGTAACATGACTTTTCAACGGATATTTTCATTTTCCATTTGAAAAGCCATTTTTCAATTTCGTTTAGGTACTTATTAATCACGTTTTCAAGATTTCCTATCTTTTTGAAAATAAAAAAAGTAGCCAAATCATCTGCAAAAAGAAGAGAGTACTGGCAGTTTGTTTTGTTCCTTTTTGGTATGTCATTTATAAAAATGCTAAAAAGAAGTGGACTGATTACTGACCCTTGTGGGACTCCTGCTTTAATAGGGTATTGATCACTTAGATGACCATTTACATTGACTCTAAAAGATCTTAAGTGCAGAAATGATCTTATCCAATAAATAATATAAGGAGGTAGGTCAATTTTAATTAGCTTGTAAATTAGTCCATTGTGCCAAACTCTATCAAAAGCTTTAGAATGTCAAAATATAGACAACATACTTTTTTCTTTCTATTAAAAGACTCTACAATTTTTTGAATAAGAAAGTAAAGATTATCCGCAGTGCGTCTATGTTTTCTAAATCCTGATTGCTCATTTATGAGTAATTTATTGTTCTCAAGAAAATTATATATTCTGGCGTAAATAATACGTTCAAGTAACTTTCCGAGACAACTTGTCATACTAATTGGACGAAAGTTATTTGGGTCTTGAGTAGGAGAAGATTTCTTAGGGATCATTGTTATGGTTGCTATTTTCCAGGATTTTGGCACTTGGCCTAGTTCCAAACTCATGTTAAAGAGTTGAACTATTTCAATTAAGACTTATTTCAATTAGAGTCACTGTGGGTAAGTTTTTTAACATTAGATTGTGAATACGATCTAGACCACACCCTGTCAGTTCTTTTAGTTTTTTTAAGGCATTTTTAATTTCTAATAGAGTGATAGGCTCGTTTAAATTGTTTGTACCTTATTTTTTAGGAAATCTCTTACCTCATGTGATATTTCACAATTATCCTCTGATTCGGCGAAATCGAGGTGAGGACTAAAAGTAGCGGCTAACAGATCTCCAAAGATTTTTCCTTTATCCGTATTAAATTCTTTACCGTCATTAAAAAGTGATGGAATTTGTCTTGTGCATTTCTTTGATCTGAGCTTATTAATTTTTCTCCAAAAAGGCCTACTTGACAGCTGATTTTTAAAGGAATAAAGAATAAAGGCATTTGACTTTTAAAGCAAATTTATGATATCTGTATTTTGGAACTTGAGTTATTAATCGAGTATATGACGATTCATGTTTTATTTGACAGATCATTTTTTATTTGACACTTAATTATTGATATAACTTTTTAATCGTTTATTTGACGATTAATATACTATATGACAATTAATTATCTATTAGACAATAAATTTTTTATTTGACGGTTTAATATTTTTCCATGATTAAAATAACCAAAAATTACAAAAATAACTAGTATCAAATAAAATATAATTTCAATTAGTAGATAGATAGATATGTGATGAGATTTTATTTCTTAAAAAACATCTTCCTTTATAGATTTTTTTACTTTATGGAAATTGTATTTTATTGAAACCTTTTTCTTTTTGTACTTTTGGGCTATTTTAATCATTATATTAAAAAATAAAAAGGTTTAGGGATTCACGCAAGTTTTTGATAACAGAACTTGTTCGAAATTTGACTTGACTTGTGACTTGTGACTTTTTTATTTTTCTAAATTGCTACCAAATGACAGATAATTTTATGAAAATAATAAAAGTATTACCAATAATCTATCAATTCAAGGAGAAATTAAAATAAAAATAAAAAATTCTCTCAAGTCGATTTTTTATTTTAGTGATTTTAACTTTTAACCCTTAAAATCGCTAAACATCAGCTAAATTGCATAAATCTTCACAAATCTTTATCTGCTAGCTTTAAAGACAAATTTAAAATTATGATAACGTTTTGAAGGCTAAAAATAAGACTAATTTAAAACTAAAAATAAAATGATAAATTCATAGAAAATTTTTAAAGTTTAAAGATTAAATTGATCCCGCCAACACATGTGTCAAAAGGATACAATATTATAATTCAAAATTTCAATTACTTCAATTTATATAATTTCTTTTTTTAGTTGCTTGTTTATTTTATATTTTTTTTTATTTTAATCTGGATAAGCTTTAGCCAAAGTTTAATAGCCATGCTCAAAAATCATTTTTACAGAATAATTTATTTGTCCTTTATAAATGTACTGAAAATCATCATGATGTAGCAGTTCTGTTAAATTGATATTTATTTATTATATTGATTTTGATAACACAATGTTAAAATTCTAAAAATTTTAGATCAGTTTTTGTTGATATTCCCAGAATTGAACATTGATGGTATCAAAATTAAGCATTTTAATAATAACAAATTTTGATATACTTTAAATTCAATAAAATATAATATGGTTTATTTTTTCGTCTTTTAAAAAAAAATTTCATACAATTTTGAAAAAACATGAAAAAAGTGCGATCTCCGAATTTTTTTAATAAATATTATTTTTTAACCATAAATATTGAACAGTCTTTTTAAAATAAAAACAATATCAATTTAAAAAAAAAGGACTCATTAAGTGAATGGCTTTCATAATGCAAAAGTTCCATTTTTCAAAAAAACATTTTTCTAATTACTGAAATTCATAAAATGTGGATATCGTTCTTAATCTTCTATCAAAAAAGTTATTTTCTTACTTTTATAAAAAAATTAAAATTTAAAGATTTTTTTTTAAAACAATTAAAAAAATAATTATTCTATATGTTTGATTTAATGAATCTAATTAGATTAAAAAAGTAAATCTAATTTATTTTTTCAAGCAAATTTTGTAATCTTTTTCAAATTGTATGAAAATTTTTATTAAAAGCCGAAAAAACGCACCATATTTTTAATTAAAAAATACAAATTCTTAAAGTCCTAAACCATGCATCAGTTTTAAATAATAATACTTCTACTTTTATGAGCGCTAAATTGATGCATTTTTTAAATCATGAATTATTTAGTAATACATGCTGGTTAATCATATTCGATATACTTTTTTGTTTTATAATTGGTGAAACAACAGCTTCTTTTATAATCATTTATATCAAATTTCAAATTTTAATATTAGATATTAAATTTACAAGATATTGCTAATCTAGAATAAAAAAAAAAATTCAAGTTCATAAATTTCATTCAAATAAGAATTATATTTTAAAAACGAAAAAATTATTTAATTGTATCTGAACGATTAAAATAAATGCTTCCATTTTTAAATAAAAGCTGTCTGTTTGCAAAATTTTTTGGATAAATAATAACGAACTTAACACCTAAAATTAGGCATGTTGAAGTTTATGATCAAATGATCAAATGCTCAATTAAAAAGTAAGCATAATAATTTCTTAAATTAACGAAATGATTTTTTTTTTATTGGTAATGATTTAACATTTTATGCTACAGTCTCAAAAAATTATTTTAAGTTGATCATAAAAAAAATGGACCAATAATCGATTTTTAGAATTAAAAAGAGTACAAAATCCGAAAGATAAAAGATTTAACTTCGCAAAGATAATAAGATTAAAAAACCAAATAATATTTTATGTTAAAAAAAAATTTATTTATTTGCATTATTAACTCTACTAAAAAATCAAAAATAATCGATCATTTTAGTTAATTTTGAACATACTATTAATTTAAAATTTTTTTTTTTTTAAATTTTAATTTAACAAAAAATGTTAATCAATGTAACATCAAGAATTTCATAAAATTCTACCTAAATCTTCAGGAAATTTATTATTTAATATAAAATGAGCAATTTGATATAAAGTTTTGATCATAAACTTCAACATGCCCTAGAATTACGAATTTTATGACCTTAATTAAAATAAAACAATTAATTTTTTATAAAACAATTATTTAAATGAAAATAAAAGCATTTTTTGAATACTAAACTGAGGCTTGATTTAATTTTTAATTACTCTTTTGATTATTTTTCCATTTGGTGCAAGTAAATTCGATTCGGAATTTCAGTTGCACCAAGACAATGATCCTAAGCACAGTAGTTTATTATGCAGATCATTTTTAGATATAAACAAAACTAATTGGGTAAAAATTATAAGTAAATATAAAATTTAAAAACTAATTTAGTAATTAAATTTAAGATTAAATCATCCCCTAACTCGCCAGATTTAAGCCCTATTGAAATGCTGTGGAATGAAATGAAAGAATTTGCAAGAAAAAAAATGGTGTTTACCATAGCTGATGCAGCATTGGCTATAAGATAATTTGAAAAATTATTTACAGTTGAAAAATGTAGTAAATATATAAATCATCTGGAAAAGGTTGAAATTTAAATTAAAGTTTTTGACTTTTTCAAATATTAACTTTGATAAATTAGAAAATTAAAATTGAAATTGAGAAAAATGGCGACTGGCCAAATCACTAAAATATATGTATCTAATAATTTCAATATTAAAAAAACTTAATCTAAATTTTTCTTTTTTTTAACTTTTTTTCAATTTTTTTTTACTATTTTTCACTAGAATCAATAAAGATTTACGAAAATTTGCGTAAAAAATACATTTTTTTTTATTTAAAATTTTTTATTAATTTTGAAAAAAAAACTAAAAAAAGTGAAAAAATTGCAAAAATTTGGATTTTTTAGGATTTTTTTGGCCCTTTTGGTTAATACGAAATTTTACGGAAATTCCGGTAAATTTACTGTTTTTCACTTTTGCGATTTTACGTAAAATTGCCGGAATTCCCGTAAATTTACTAAAATTTTGGTAAATTCGCGTAAATTTTGGTAAAACCATAGGAACAAATCAGTACTATATAAATATAAACTTTTCAATTTATATTTTTCATTTTATCGTCGCCAAGCCTGGGGTAGTTTTTCTTGAAATAAATTAATTAAATTAAATTAAATATTTATTTCCCAGATAAATTCTTTCTTTTTGAATTTTAAAGCCGACACAAACTTGGGCTAAAAGCGTGTAATTTTTTTAATTTAATTTTGAAGTTATTTCGAAATAAAAGTACAAATTAATATTGTTTTTTGCTTACATAACTTTTAAAAAATATTTTACTAAACTTTTTTTGCAAAAATGATTCCCAGAAAATTATTTTGATAAAATTTTTTTTTAAAATAAGCTTAACAATAAAAAAAAATTAGCAAAAAGCATTGATTAAAAAAGGAAAATTATTTTGCTTGTCTGCATTGTTGTAGTTTTATGTCAGACCTTTTTGGTCGAATACAAAATTAATTTAAAAATAAATAAAAAAATGCCAAATATTAGCTAAAAAAAATTTTTTGTTCATAAAATTGAATATATTTTTCCTCACAAATGAATTTAAATTATAAGAAAAAATTTTTTATCTCTTTTCTTGATCATCTAATATGTGACCCTCAAAATTTTTTAATTAAAGATTACAGCATAATTTTGTAGAAGTTGGCAAGTTAAAAAATTTAAGCTTAGTATAAAAATATGCTTCTGCATTAAATTTTATGATTAAAAAAATAATTAAATTTTTTTTTTAATAAAAAATTTTAAAATTTTGACTTTTTTTTTAATTTTTTTTTAAATCACATGATTAATAAAATGATAAAAAATTAAATAATTTTTACTTGACGGAAAATTTGTTTGACTTGAAGCAAAGAATTTCCAATCTGTCTCCAAAGCGAATTGGCTTGTTGTCAATTTTGAACACAATGCGATTAGTGTCGCTAGGTTCGTTCACATTTTGCTTTGTCAGGTTAATTCTTTTGCCATTTGAGCTGATGAAATATATTTTTAGTCGACATTCGATTAGACTGTACTTGCTTGCCGGAATTAGATTTAAATTTTGTATGAGACTTTTGTCGTTGGCGTTTGAAAGTATACTTTTTGATAAACTTATCGAATTCTCTTGGTACAAGCTGCGAATTCGGATCGTCAATGACATTTTTAAAATAATAAAATAAAAATAGCTACAAAGGTTGTTGTCGCTATAAGCAGTTACATAATATTTTTACCTTTTTTTTTGTTGAGTTATCAATTTCGTGAATGAATTCAAATAGTTAACTTTTTTTTAAAAGGTAAATTTTTTTCTACTTTGCCTAAATTTTACTTTCCATTAATTTCTTAATTTATTGCTTTCAATATTGGACTCGGACAGGTTTAACCTAATTATGGACTTATAAAATTTTTTAATTATTTGAAAATTTTGAGTGTGTGTGTTCCAGGTATTCTGCTTGATGAGTTTGTCATTTATTTGAAAATTCAAATGACAGCCATTAATTTTATTTAATTGACTCAGAGCTAAATGCTTCGAAAGTTTCAGATGACAAGCACCAAGCTTAACTCTTGGAGATGATTAGTTTTATTTTTGATTTTACTTTTTTTTTTAAAGCTCATGAAACATTTGTCCCCGTGTTGTGTATCTTCCTCTTTTTCATCTAAAAAATAAATAATTTTAAAATGATCTAAAATAAAATGCTTATTTCAAAATTATTAAAATTTTATTATATGTTTTTTTTATTAAAATTTTGCCAAAGCAGTTCTGCTGAGTTAATTTAAAAAAATTAAATTGCTTGCAAATTTTATATATATTTTATAATTTTAATACGATTATAAATAAGTTTTAATTAAGATTTAATTAAATAAGATTATATTTAATTTTTTGCTATTTTTTTGATATTTTATAAATTTTTTTTAATTTTTTTTAATATTTTATAATTTTTTTTCAAATTTGTTTTTTAAAAAAAAATTTTTTTCTTTCTTAAAGCTAAAAGAGAATTTTTTTAAAAATCATTTTAATTTACTCAAATATTTTTAGACATAAAAAGTACTTTAATATCACGAGAGTATTTTTAGAATGCAAAGAGAAATTTAAAAAAAATGATTTTTGGTGATAGAAAAATTCTAAGCCATTCAAAAATAATAGACAATATTGATGCTACCTCTTAAACGCTGAAGAAATCGAAATAAAAAACTGAAAAGAAAAAATAAAACCTTTCAAGCCTAATGCCTTTTTCGAGATTATAATACCTCAGATACTGAATTAAAGTAAAAAAAATTTCTTTTTAATTTTTAATTAAACATAATTGTTTAAAATATAACAAAAATTAAATTTTTTCTAATAAAAAATTGATAATTTTAGCGCATTTTAATTCAAAATAAGTTATAAAAACACATTAAAAATTAATTCTCAACAATATTCTAAAACCTAGCGAGACTTGTCTATTTTTAAACTAAAATGCTTTTAGTACATGAGCAAATTTTCCAAAACTATAAAATTAGCAAGATTTTTTGTTGCTGTAAAATTTATTTAGAATAAATTTCTTTTTGAAAAAAAAAAAGAAGATGAATCTTTTAATTATATCACTGAGCCTTGTTCTACTCAATTTGCCACACTATGACTTCACAGCCCAGGAGATGATCAAGCAGCAAAAAATTGAAGAGTGTAACTTCTTGAATTGCCGACTTCCACTGTGCAAATGCTCAAATCCAGAGCGACCAATGTCAGTTCACTTTGCGGACACCCCAATGATGGTCGCGCTCACATTCAACGGAGTCCTCACATCAGCCCACTCCAGACACATCAGAAAAATCCTAAATCCCTTGTTCAAAAACCCCAACGGGTGTCCCATCCAGGCAACATTTTTCGTGTCCGAAACCGGAAGTGGAAAAACCGACTACTGCTTTGCACAAACGTTGTTCAACAACAACAACGAAATAAGTGTCAGCTCTCCAAAGTACACTTGTCCGTACACAGACTGCGATTCATTGGGTCAATACTTCCGCAAGTGGAGGTCGGACTCTGCCGAAGAGAGCATTCTAAAACAAAAAAAGAACATAGCCAACAAGTCCCGGATAAACAAGTCCTTTTTGCGCGGATTCCGAGTGCCATTTTTGGACCAAAGAGGAAACGCGCATTTTGCAGCGCTGAAAAAGTTTGGCTTCAAATACGACTCGTCAGTGATCGTGACACCTGAGGACATCAGAAACCACAATGGACTTAGATTGTGGCCGCATACCTTGGACTTTCCGGCCAACTACACTTGCCCCACTTGTCCCACCAAAAAATCCCTGTGCAATGGTCAATCGAACTGTTCAATGAGCTCGGTATGGGTTGTGCCTTTGCATTATTTAAATGTGGAAGGCAAGTACCCGTGCCCCACTCTCATCAGAGATGAAATAGCTGATAATAGACTGCAGACCAAAAATTGTTTTCCCAAAGAACTGATCAACAGCACAATTCTCACTGAATTTTTGACAGACAACTTTAAGAGACACTACTCGACAAACAAAGCACCGTATGTTGTCAATATAGAGCTTAGTTGGTTCGACAGTTATGGAGATGAGTTGACCAAAGCACTGGTGGACTTTGTGAGCGAAGCTACAACTGTGAAGCCAGATGGAATGGTTCAGAAGAGTGATGTGTATCTTTTAAGCATAGCCAGAATTTTGGATTGGATTGAGTATCCGGCGCCGTTGAATGTGATAGCCAGCAAATGGTTGTGGGACTGTGATGGTGTTAGTTTTGACTATGATGAAGAGTGTGACTCGATCAAGAAGATTATGGAGGCTGCTGAAGAATTGGAAGAAGCTAAGAAAAAAAATCAGTCTGCTAAATTTGAGTCGCATACAGAAATTTTGTTCAAAAATGGAATTCTATCGACTGTAATAGCAGTTTTTGTATTCTCATTAATTTTTACCTGTTTGTATGATAAATATAGTTAATTCTTTTTTTTCTTTTCCTTAAATGTAAATTTATAGCCCATTTTTTAGCCGAATCGCTCAAATAAATTATTTTATTTAAAATTTTTAATTTTTGTAATTCAACTACCTTCTTTAAGAAGAAAAAATATCATTTTATTTTGAAAAAAGATCATTTCAAACGATATTTAGTTCTATATTTAATTAAGTCACTTTTTGTAAGATCGTTCCAAAATGCTATCGGTCAAAATAAAGGAAAAAGGACATTGTTTTTCTAAATTTGGAATAAATTTTATTTTCTTATTCTATTCTTCCATTCTTACGTAATTTTACGTACAATTACACATTATTGTAATGAATTAATTATGATTATAAAATTAATTAATAAATATACAGTGGTTATTGCTTAAGTGAAACGTTCCGTTCTCAAAAGAGGAACGGAACGGAGATGCATTCCTAAAAGAAACATTACCTTTCCGTTCCATTTAATTTCCCCCACTTGGTTTTTGTTAAATATACAGTTTGTCTAGAAAGTTTAGAACATTACTAAAAAATTTATAAAAAAAATTTCAAGGAGTAAAAATCTAAAATTATAATATATTTACATATAAGCGATATGTTTTGTTAGAACAGACGTCCGTGGAAAGAGATTTGGGTATCATGATTAATAGTAAGCTTAAATGGACTGAGCAGATAGACAAGGCAATCCAGATGGCTAATGGAGTCCTAACTCAACTCAAAAATGCCTTTAAATTTTGGACAAGGGACAACTTAAGAAGACTCTTCACTGCGTTTGTGAGACCGCATCTTGAATACTGTACAGCAGCCTGGAATCCTTTGCAAAAGAAAGACATTAAAAGGCTGTAAAAAGTCCAACGTAGAGCTACCAAACTAGTGCCTGGTCTCAGAAATCTCAATTATCTCTCAAGATTAGCAAAAATTAGTATCCTTACGCTTGAAAGTAGAAGAAAAAGAGGTGATGCGATCCAACTTTTCAAAATTGTCAGTAAACAGAGCATTGTTCACCTGCATGCCCTCGCAGATTCAAGCGAAACTCAAAAAATCAATCACTCATCGATGAATCTACGTAAAAAACCAAGACTAAGGAAGCAACTCTGCTTGTCAAAACCTAGAGAAAACTTCTTCACGAACAGAGTAGCTTCCTTATGGAACGAGCTACCGGACAATGTAGTTTCTGCAACATCAACAAATGCATTCAAAGACAAGTTTGACAAATTCAGATCTCAGCAATTGGCGGCTAATGATACTACTATAGTCGAATAACCCATTGGTTATTCTTCTTCATCTGATTCTCATATCAGATTGTAGTCTCTCCTTCATATTCATATAATGTTAACTATACCATCTTAAAGATAATTTTATTAGCTTTCTTTTGATATATAGATTGTTCAAAAAAAAATTTCTGAACACTCCATAACCCATTAAAAAAAAAAACAGATAAAATTGAACAAAAAAAAATAGTCTACAAAGTTTTAAACAATTATTTTATCCTAAAATTTTACCACACTTTGTAAAATTCTCACTGAATTTTTTTTCACACAATGCTTGGAATGTCTTTTCATACTGTTTGCTTGCACTTTTTACGTTTGATTTATTATTTTTGGATTTTAAAATCGTTCATTTTATTGAGTGGTACCATTTTGGCGTTTTTTCCATAAAAATGGGAAAAAAAAAGTATCTGAGGCTCAAAGGTGGCAAATAATTGGTCAATTGAAGGATAAGACCCAATCTCAACAAGAAATAGCTGATATAGTAGGAGTTTCAAGAAAATGTATGATTACAACAAAGCGCAATTATGAGAAGACATCCGTGGTCAAAGAATTGCCAAGGTCTGGTAGACCCCGAAAGCTTACCAGTCGAGATGAGTCGTACATTTTTAGAAAGGTCAGAATCAATCCTACAACAAGCTATAGACAGCTAGCCTCTGATTTTAGTTCTAAATTTCCAAATGTTACTGTTAGTAAAGAGACTGTAAGAAAAGCTCTATTAAGCAAAAAAATACAGTCGTATACTGCAATAAAAAAACCTCTTTTGACTGTATTGGATCGATCGAAAAGGCTCAAATGGTGCAAAGAACGACAAAGATGGACTGTTAATGACTGGTCAAAAGTTGTTTTTAGTAACCAGTCTAATTTCGAAGTATTAAACAGAAAATCTAGAGTGTTTGTAAAACGTCTTGCAAACAAAAAGTATCAACCCAAGTTTTGTTTACCAAAGTTACAAAATGATGGAGGTTCGGTTGGTATTTGGGGATGTATTAATTATAAAGGTACTGGATGCTGCTCCATTTATACAAGCAGAATTAATCAATTTGTGTACATGGACACTCAGGAAAATAACTTATTACCATCAGCCGAGATAATTTTTGATCAGAGTCAAGACTGGATTTTTCAGCAGGATGGCGCTATTGCACATACTGCTCATTCCGTTCGAGATTGGTTTCAAGAAAAACAAATAACAGTTCTCACCTGGTGTCCAAGATCACCTGATCTCAATCCAATAGAGAATTTATGGTCATATATTGACCACAAAATGGTCAATACAAAAATTACGTCAGTAGAGCATTTAAAAAGCGTTCTTTTTGATAAATGGTTGAAAGTTCTTAGTGAAGTAGTAAAAAACATGATTAAATCTATGCCAAAATGTGTCGCTCAGTGTAATAAAGCTAAGGGTGGGCATTTTAAATGTCAAAAAATAAATGTTCTAAATTTTGTAGACATTTTTTTTCGTTAAAAAATTTCACTCCTTTTTTTTTGCGGTTTTTTTACTTCGATTTTTTTTCTATCCTAGTTTTTGTACTTTTCCGATAAACAATTTTTTTAAAATAAATTTCAAAAAAAAAATATCTTTTTATTTTTTCATTTAGCCGCACGGCTTTCAAGAAACAAACCTTGCATAAAAAAAATTTAAATGTTCTAAATTTTCTATACATACTGTATTAAAACTTTAAATTAATTTAGTCAACTTTGAAAAAGAACTATTTTAAAATAAGAATCTGAATATATAAAATTGAAAATGAACTTTTTCTGAAATATTGTTATACGGAATGGAAAAGAATGGAAGGAACGGAATGGGAATGTTTTTTTAAGGAATGCATCTCCGTTCCGTTCCTTTTTTTGGAACGGAACGCTTCACTTTAGCAAGAACCACTATAATTTTGATTGAAATTTTTTATTGATTTTAAGAAATTTTAAAAAAATTTTGAAGCCGACTTTCTATCTATTATTTAACTTCATGGATTGAATTTAATTACAAAATTTTACAAAAAAATTCTCAATTTTGCTTAAAATTAGAAACTGGTCTAAAACACCGAATACGACCTGATAAATTTAAAATTGTATATTGTTTTCTCAAATGATAAATTTAATAATTCTAATGAGAAAAAATTTGATTTTTTTATTTCAAGTTCATCACTTAATTCCTTCTAGATAATCTTAAGTTAGATTTTGCCTTTTTAAAAGCTTATTATTAACAATAATATAAATTTGATTTTTATTCAATTATGTAAAATATTTTGTAACTCTGATATTAATTTCTAAAAATAGATTTTTTAAAAAAAAATTTTCTCAATCATCCTTAGGCTTTTTTGATGAAGGGTAAATTAGGATAAAGAAAATTAAATATTATTTAAAAATTTATCCTGTTATTTCCAAGTGTAAATTTCAAATTAGTCTATACCATTAAAACATTCTGGCTAAAATGATATTGAAAATTATCGATTTTAATTCGTTCTTTGGCGTCTAAAAGTATTTACGATTTAAAAGAAATTGATCTTGAAAACATGGATTACCTTAATTTTTTTTTATAATTTTAGCTTTTAATTAATGTAAAACGTTTTGGATAAAATTTTATCAAAAAGCTTAAGTGAAATAATTTTAATAGAAAATTTTATTTTTCTAAATAATTCGTTATTTTCGGTTAAGTTTTTTGTCCTAAAATTTTTGAATTTTCGAAAAATTAATTAAAAATAACCTTGATTATTTTTTTAATAATAATTAAAAAAATAATTAACATTAAACATTAAATAATTGGTTTACTCATTATTTAATTGAACTACACTTTTTTTAAATTAATGACACTTAATTTTTAAAAATTATATATTTACCTAAATTTACTGATAATAAAATAAAATAAAATTAAATTTTTTTCTTCAATTAAAAGAAATAAAAAAAAACAAATCTTTTTATAAATGCTAATTAAATTAGACAATTTAAAAACGTAATTTTGTCTTTTTTTATTCCGTAGCAAGCTAATAATACATTTACTAGATGTCAAGTCAATAATTGGGTGACACAAGCAAGGATAAAAAAAGAGATTGTTTAATTTCACTTGGCTTGTTTAATTATAATGTTTTCACAATTAGCTTTTAATAATTAAAAACAACATGTTTTAAATTAATATAATCTAACTTTGAATTCAAGATATTATATTTATATAAAGAAGTTGTACCTAGGGTATGACACGGCGAAAAAATTCAATCTAGAGACAAATCATGTTGACTGAAAACTCAAATTCAAAAATATGCAACTTTTATTTTCATTTATTTGAAAATCATTAAAAACTAATTTTAAATAAATTGTTCCAAGACTATTTTTTGATAAAAAAAACTCTGTTTTCATTAAATTTAAAATTCTTATAAATAATTTGAATAAACAAATCAATAAATTCCACTATGCTCAAAATACTAATTCCCATGAATAAGCCAAGAGTGCCTCCAATGCTTCCCACCAGACCGTCCCATGTTATACTTGCACTCTCTGTTATCTCTGTCTCTCTAAGAAATTCATAATAAATATTTACAGCCAGAATACTCTCACGATATTCTTCAAGGCTAACATTTGATCTATTGTTGAACAAAAGTTTGACTGCCTCATTCTTAGAAATTTCGTTGGCATAAGAAGCCGAAGGGTATTTACTCTCCGATTTAATAAAACTGTAGCTCACCGAATCACATTCCAAAGGACATTTATCTTTTATTCTGCTCTTAAATTCCAATGTGGTGATTTCTTGGTAAGTTTGTATAGAACACAACTGCTCTTCCACAGTGTCACAGGGATTACCATTTTCCAGCATTAAATTCGATGCTATTTCATCACATTGGCACTTTTTGTATACCTCTGACTGAATGTAAGCATAAAAACAATCGACTTGACGATAAGTCAAATTCGATCTGAACACTTTTCTGTAAAATTCTGAATCAAAGGAATCAATTGAGTCTAAGCTGTTGACACATTCACTGTAGGGTCTGGCCATTTGTTTGTTTTGTTTACGCTCCAGGACTATATTAACATTAGAGCCCGGCATCAACTCAAAACCCTCTCCAATCAAAGGTTTAATTAGATTGTCATTAATAAAAATACTAGCTCCAGTTGTGAGACTTAAAGATTCGCGGGTATTTGCAGCGTCCACGTACAACTCAAACATTAGGCCATTGAACTTTCCAGTGTGGTAAGATTTTTTCACTTGGCTCAGTTGATTTATATTCCGAATTGTGTTGAATCGATAGCAGTTTCCATACAAAGTGTCATAGAACCATAACCATTCATTTTGATCGCATTGCTGAAAGCTGAAAATACAACTGATGAACATTTTGTTGAAAGGAATTGAGAAAGTGTTGTTTGAGTGGGGCAGAGACGATTTTAAATTGATAAAGGACAAGTATCGAACTAAGTTGAAATTAAAATAGAATTTGGAAAATTGTGCGGGAAATATTTGGTCCAAAATGGCTGAATCAGTTAGATTAACCAAGTTATTTTTGATCAGAAAAGACTCGGTGTGTTCAAGGGCTGCTTCGGTTAGAATATGATTGGTATTGCATATTGTTATGGCAGGAAAGGGCAGTGAGTCTTTTTCCACCACTCTTATCTTAGTCACAACATCATAGTTCAAATAATTGATTACATTAAGAGCTATAATGAAAAAGCATAAACAAATGGAGAGAACAAATAGGACGGTCCACATGATTCTGAGGATGAGACAATTTTTGCGAAAAATGTGCGCAAAACCATGCATTGAAGCATTTTGGGCCCATTCTCTAAAAATTTCCCTACATTTGGATGGATTTGTTTTTTGCTCGCTCATTTTTTTTTATTTTAGTAATTTAGAGAAAATTTTCAGTCAAAAAAAAGTGTTAGGAAATTAAAATTTAATGAGAATGTAATTAATAGTTTTCTTTTTAGCGTAAAGAATATTTAATAAAGACATTTAGATTTCAATCCGCCATAACTCTGCCGTAAGCCGGTCCCAAGCCCAGGATGAGAAAAGAGGAGGGTGACAAAGAATTAATTATTAAATCATCAATGTCAAATTATTGAAAAATTTTTTAAAAATTTTAATTTTTTTATCTACAACCAAAAACTTTTGATATTTCAATTGATAATGATTAATAAAAATAATGCTTGCGCCCGATAAATTTTTCTACAAAGACTTTTACTATATTGAAACATTTCATGGCCTAAAAAAAAGATATTTTTTTCAGAAATGGTATTTGTAAAATTTGGTAAATTTCCAACATTTTACGTAAAAAAGTCCAAAAAATTGTCAAAAAATTTAGATAATTTGAAAGAAATTATGATTTTTTTAATAATAAGATTTGATAATCAAAAATTCAATTATCAATTAATTTTTTTAAAATCTAGATAATATTTAAAGCAATTGAAAATAAAAGAGGTTGGTCAAACAATTAATAATAATTGAAACTATTTAAAATAGTATTTTTTTAATTCGAAAAATACAAAGGAAGAATTTTTTCAAATTGAAATTTAAACTAATCATATTTTACAATTAAATTGATTATATTTTACCAAATTTCAATAAAGGGAGCTGTCTTAAATTAAATTTTTATTCAAAAAAGTTTTAATTTGTTAGTTTAAATTTTTAAATCCTTTACATAAAGTGCTGATTTGGTACTTATGTTTTTGGTAATTTTACGTAATTTTTCGAAAATTTAAATATATAAGAAAAGGTTAAATTTCAAAAAAGTTAAATTACTATAAAAAACAATGCCAAAAAATGCCATTTTTACTTTTTTAGCAGTTAAAATAATTTAAAAAAAATTGAGAAAAAAAAATTACAGATTTTTACATAAAAAAGAATTTTGAAATGGTAAAATTTATAAAAATGAGTAAAAATTTGGAAAAAAGTTAATAATCTATATTTAATAATTCTGTATCAAGCTAATAATAAATAAATTGAACTAAATATTAAAAATAAAATGTATGAATAATTACATTAGTTTTCAATTCTCAATAAATAGTGTATTTTATTTAATGAAAACTGTCATTAAGTTAAAAATTTTCGATTTCTATTTAATTTAGTGATAACTGATCAGAGAAATTTATTTAATATTTATTATTTGGTGTTTTATATTCAGTATTTGTTGTAAATATCTTTATAAATTTAAACTACAATATAAAAGGCGTCAAAACTTCAAATTTTTGTTCACCAGCTTTTAAAAATATAAATTTGTATCTGTAAGAGTAATGTTTAATTGAAATTATAATAAAAATACATTAAAAATATTTATTAAATTCTAAAAATATTTTAAATTTGTTAAACAAGAAGTTAATCGATTATTAAATTATTAATTTATTGTGGATATCGCTCAATCAACATGCCATGTCCCTTTAAAAAAATAAATAAAAAAATTTATTTGAACTTTTCAATTTACATGTCCTCCAGCAGCACAAGCCGCGATCAAAGCAAACTGGCCATTTTCGTGATGCAATCTATTGGCAGCAGTGGTCACCAAGCGGACGCCAGTAGCTCCGAATGGATGCCCGATCGACAACGAACCACCCCACTTGTTGAATTTATCCATTGGAATAGAACCGACCTTTTCTTGGCGGGCCATATAATTCTTAGCAAACCAGTCCGAATCCAAAGCTTTTAAATTTGCCATAATTTGACCCTTTTAATAAAAAAATGTCCAAAATTTTGAATAGACTAATTTTATTTAATTTTGAAGAATGAATGAATAAAATAATTTTTTGCTCTTTTTAAGATTCAAAATATTTTTTAAAATATTTTAAATTCTAGAATCTAATCTTTTAGCCTTTGAATTAATATTTTTATTTTTTGTCTTAAATTGATTTTAGGTTAGATGAAAAAATTTAAAAAAAAAAAAAATCTCCCAAATGTTGAAATTAAAAACTAATTTTAAAGATAAGATAAATCGCATTTAAAATCAGGATTAATGTGGTGTTGTGAATTTCGAATACAAATTGAACAAAAATTCTTCATTTTTTAATTAATTAAAATTAAAGTAAATAAAAAATAATCGTCTTAAAGTTGATTATTAATTCAAAATATCATTTCAATTCAAAAAGTTTATCATCAAATATTAAAATAAATATTTGATTTAATTTAAATAATTTTAATGTAACATGCTTTAAATGCAATGTAGATTTAGAAGATTAAAAAAAATTTAAAAAAAATTTACTCAATCCATTTATAATCGATTTTTATATTTATATGTATTAAATGAATTTTTGTAAAGTTAATTTGATTTTTGTTGCTTCAAAAGAATTTGTATTTATCATTCAAAATTAAATTTAAAAAAGAAATTCAAATATTAAATTCTAAATAAGTAATAAAATGAAAATAAAACTTTACAAAAAATCAGTTGAATAAATTAAAAATCGATTTTATCAATGGATTGAGAAAATTTTTTTATTTTTTATATCCACAAAACATGTTAATCATGCGGCGGTGAAGTTTGGAGCAAAATTACTTAAAGCAAAGCAAAATTTTTTTTTTAAATTTAAAAATTAAATTGCAATTTTGAAAAATCTTAAAAATTTTTACATGCAATTTAAAAAAAAGTTCAAAAAACTTAACAATTAGTACTGTTTCTATCAATATTCGATCTATACTTTAAAATTTATAGAATTTTAAAATTTTTTGCTTTTGCTTACGCTTATTAAATAATGTTTAAAAATTTTTAACATTTATTTTTAAAATAATTGCTAAAAATTGAAATAAAACTGGTGTTAAATTTGATAAAACATATTTTGTTGCAGTTTATGCACCAAACGTTGCCACTGCGTTAATCATGTTACTATAAAATTATTTAAATTAAATCAAACATTTATTTTAATATCTAAAGATAAACTTTTTGAATTGAAATGATATTTTGAGTAGATAATCGACTTCAATATGCCAAAAAATACTAGAAAAAATACTGCAACCTAGTGCAACATACTTTTTTGCACCTTACTAGCCTAAAAAATAAATTTAATTTATTTTTTTCAATTTATCAAAAAATAAAGAATTACTGTTCAATTTGAAATTCACCATACCATTAATGCTTGTCCAAAAATTTTCAATCTAATTAAACAACATTTTTAAATAAATTATTTTACCCTTTATCTTTTAATCTAAATATCAATAAATATTCTGACTATAAATTGATAATTTTATAAAAAAAAAATTTAAATAATTAATTTTCAGATGTAATCAAATAAAAAATAAATCTAATATCTGCATAGTGAAATTTCATACAAAACTTCCAATACAAAAATAAAATAATTTTATAACTTTTGTTCTAAGTGTCAAAAACTTGTTCTGTAAATAAAACAAAGTGAAACAACTGTTGTTTCACCTTCTGGGGAAGTCTGCAAAATCTGTGCAAATTAATTCAGTTTAATTTTTTTAACTTTTAAATTGGGTACAATTTTGCAGACTTCCTCAGAAGGTGAAACAAAAGTTGTTTCACATTGTTTCATTTACAGAACAAGTTTTTGACACTTAGAAGAAAAGTTATAAAATTTTTTTTATTTTTCTATTGGAAGTTTTGCATGATATTTGGGTCTACCTATTCAACACAATAAAAATACTTTTCAGCACAAAATTATACTGATCGTCACAAAATTAAATCGTCTCATCACAAATTTTTCAAAAAAAGAAAAAAACTTTTTAACCAAAAATGTTTTCTTCTCAGCACAAATTTTAAAAATAGTGAAAAAATTTTGAACAAAAAAATTTTTTTCCTAAAAAATTGTTGAACTCAAAAAAAAATAATTTAGAAAATTTTTTATCACAAAAATTAAAGACAAAAAAAGCTTTACACAGCACAAATTTTATTTTTGTTTCAGCTGTTTAAATTTCTTAAGAAATGGCTTCGAATTTTTTTAAAATTATTAAAATTAGTTTTGAAAATTTTTTAATTTCCACTTGAAAATTTTGTCCAAATTCAGTCTAAGAATGAATCTTAGAAATCGAAAAAATATCATAAAGAGAAAGATCAGTTTGTTAACAAGCCAAAAAAAGGTAGAGCTAAAAATTCTGAAAAATGGTACGTGAAAGAATAAAACAATGATTAAAAAAATACTTTATATTTATCAATGAGCTTTGTGATTTTAGATTAGAAAAAATTCAGCATTTAAATTTTTTCAGCATTTATTCAATAAATTTTGTGTTGAAAAGTTTTTTTTCCCTTAATTTAAACTAAATTTTTTTTTTCTGTGTTCAACAATTTTTTAGAAAAAAAATTTATGTGTTCAAAATTTTTTCACTATTTTTTAAAATTTGTGCTGAGAACATAAAATTTTGTGTTAAAAAGTTTTTTTCTTTTTTTGAAAAATTTGTGCTGAGAAGATAAAATTTTGTGTTGAAAAAATTTTTTCCCCTTAATTTAAAATAAATTTTTTTTTCTGTGTTCAACAATTTTTTAGAAAAAAAATTTATGTGTTCAAAATTTTTTCACTATTTTTTAAAATTTGTGCTGAGAAGATAAAATTTTATGTTAAAAAGTTTTTTTCTTTTTATGAAAAATTTGTGATGAGAAGATTTAATTTTGTGTTAAAAAGTTTTTTCTTTTTTTGAAAAATTTGTGCTGAGAAGATAAAATTTTGTGTTGAAAAAATTTTTTCCCCTTAATTTAAAATAAATTTTTTTTTTCTGTGTTCAACAATTTTTTAGAAAAAAAATTTATGTGTTCAAAATTTTTTCACTATTTTTTAAAATTTGTGCTGAGAAGATAAAATTTTATGTTAAAAAGTTTTTTTCTTTTTATGAAAAATTTGTGATGAGAAGATTTAATTTTGTGTTAAAAAGTTTTTTCTTTTTTTGAAAAATTTGTGCTGAGAAGATAAAATTTTGTGTTGAAAAAATTTTTTCCCCTTAATTTAAAATAAATTTTTTTTTTCTGTGTTCAACAATTTTTTAGAAAAAAAATTTATGTGTTCAAAATTTTTTCACTATTTTTTAAAATTTGTGCTGAGAAGATAAAATTTTATGTTAAAAAGTTTTTTCTTTTTTTGAAAAATTTGTGAAAAAAAAAAAAAATAATTTTTTTGCTGGTACCTACCGCAAACGCTTCATGAAATTCCCACACATCAATGTCCTTGATTGAAAGGCCCGAACTTTGCAGAATTTTCGGCGTCGCATAAGCTGGACCCAAAAGAAGCTGATCTTTGGGGTCCTGAGCGACATAGGTAAAATTTCTGAGATACGCCTTTGGCTTTAGACCCAACTGTTTGGCCTTTTCCTCAGTCATTATCAAACAAGCCGATGCACCATCGGTCAAATAGGACGCATTGGCTGCGGTCACAGTTCCATGCTCTTTGACAAATGCTGGCCTCAAACTGGACATTTTTTCCATAGTTGACACCCTGATGCCTAAATCGCGAGTCACTGGCTCATTTCTGCCGGGCACAAAAACCGGCTCAACATCGGCCAAAAGGCCTTCTTTGGTTGCCTTGTCAGCAAGTGTGTGGGATCTGAGCGCGAATTCGTCCTGTTCTTGGCGAGAGACACCAAACGCGGCAGCTAGTCTATCGCCCGAGTGGCCCATGGTTTCGTTGGTGGAAAACTCGGCCACTGCCGGAAGCTCTGGACTCAATGGCTTGGAGGAGAACACTTTGGACAAGAGAGCCAAGCGTTGCTGGCCTGTTTTGGCCTTGTTGAGTGACAGAAGCAGCTTTCTCATGGGACGACTGAAACGAATGGGCACATCGCTCATTGTTTCCACTCCGCCAGCAATTACTACTTCCGATTGACCGGACAGAATTTGACCAATGCCAGTGGTGATCGCCTGGTTGGAAGAAATACAGGCCAGGGTGACAGTGTGAGCAGGTATCTTTTGCGGAAAACCCGCTGCCAACGATGCTTCACGTGCCACATTTGCTGTCTTCACTTCTTGGATCACAGTTCCCATAATGATGTAGTCAACATCAGACAAATTTACATTGGTTCTTTTGACAATGCCGAGCAGGGCGTTGCGGGCCAGCTCATAGCCCAGAAGGTCTTTGTAAGCGGAGAAAGAAGGCAAGAATGGTGTGCGAACACCGTCGATCAAGACTATGTTTTTGTCAAATTGGTGCTTGGCTTTGCGCACTGGAGCTGTGGAGGCAAAGCGAGTTGACAGGCCAAAGAGCCTCAATGCATTTGCTTGCTTGGTCAATTTTAGACTGTATGCCATTTTGTTCAAGGAGTAAAATTGAATTTTATGAAAATTATTTTTGAGCTTGGAAAAAAGATTTTTGCTGGCGGTCTAAAGTTCACTTTTGAAAATTGCCAAAAATGTAGATTAAATAATGCAAGTAGTTTTTATTTTTTTTTATTTGATTTTAATATGTGTGCTTTTATTTAAAAATAAAAAATATATATTTTTTTAATTTTCAAAACTAAGCCGACTTATGATCAATTTTAGAGAAAATTTAATTAACTAGAAAATACACTGAATATGGGATATTTTTCAAAAATAAAGACCAAATTTAACTTTTAATCTAACAAAAAAATGGTCTTTGTTCTCATAAAAATGAAAATTATAAAAAAAATGTAGAGTCAATTAAAAAAATGGAAAATAAGTTAAATTTAAGCTTTTTTCTATTTTTGAAATTAACTCTAATAGCATTTTTGTAAGAAATTAAATGTAAGTTTATAAAAAAAATTATTCTATTCGATACAATAATTGGAATTTAGTTTTAGTTAAATAAATGATCAAGAGATGAAATGTTAACTTTAATTCGGTCTGATAATTTTTCCATTTTCATCACTTGGAAGCTTTTTTCTCTCGTATTCAGTTTGGTCAAATACAAAAATATTGATTGGAGCATACCGTATACCCTTGCGCGGTATTGCATGCAGTTAAACCCAAAATTGATTTTAAGTGCATGCATCCCGTACCATCTCTCCCATGTTAACCCAACACTATTGATTAACCCGTGCATTTATCCGGTCTCTTTGGTTATAAGCGCGGCTTTCATTGCTTAGAATTAAAAAATAACGTTGCGTTGTTAAGCTAAATTTGAATTTTTATGCGGCATCTATTATTAAAGACAATGATAAATCTAAACTTAGGATTTTGGTTTAGACGCTGGGACTAATATTGAAAAAAAAAGAAAAATATAAAAATTAAAAAAATGAATTTTAATTTTTTTTTTATAAAAAATTATGAAAAATGATTTAAGCGTGGCTTTAAGAGTTAGAAATTTTCAAAAAAAAAAATGTAAAGCAAGTAAAGTAAAATTAGTTTTATGCTTCTTTTTTTCCTTGTCCAAACAAATATTGCATTAACTACACTAGTATTTTAAATTTTTGTGATTATTTTTGATATAAATAAAAATTTCAGCATAGATAGGCGTTTAATAAGTTGATGAATAAAGTTAGAATCGACAATAGTATCAACAAAACTTAAGCGTAAAATATATTCAAAAAGGTTCTTAAAAAGGTTATTTTTTTTTGGATTCAGTTCCTTGTCACTTGACTAAGAGTGTAAAAGATGAATTGCAAGTGAATGTTATTGTCATCAATTTTATTCCACCGCGCATGACTAATTTATTACAACCAGCCGATGTTTGCTGGTTTTCTTCAATTAAATAACAATATCACAATAAATGGAACAAATGGTTTTTAGAGGATGAAAGATCTTTAACCATGTTTGGTAACACAAAATCTCCAGGAAATGTCAAAACAATTAGTTGGCTCTCTGAAATTTGCTAAGATTTCAGCTCAACTTTAATTATTGAGAGCTTTAGCAAATGTGGAATAATTGACTAGTTTAATTTACTTTCCACTTTATCATATAGAATAAAATTGGTTTTACATATAAATATATTTTACGCTTAAGTTTTGTTGATACTATTGTCGATTCTAACTTTATTCATCAACTTATTAAACGCCTATCTATGCTGAAATTTTTATTTATATCAAAAATAATCACAAAAATTTAAAATACTAGTGTAGTTAATGCAATATTTGTTTGGACAAGGAAAAAAAGAAGCATAAAACTAATTTTACTTTACTTGCTTTACATTTTTTTTTTTGAAAATTTCTAACTCTTAAAGCCACGCTTAAATCATTTTTCATAATTTTTTATAAAAAAAAAATTAAAATTCATTTTTTTAATTTTTATATTTTTCTTTTTTTTTCAATATTAGTCCCAGCGTCTAAACCAAAATCCTAAGTTTAGATTTATCATTGTCTTTAATAATAGATGCCGCATAAAAATTCAAATTTAGCTTAACAACGCAACGTTATTTTTTAATTCTAAGCAATAAAAGCCGCGCTTATAACCAAAGAGACCGGATAAATGCACGGGTTAATCAATAGTGTTGGGTTAACATGGGAGAGATGGTACGGGATGCATGCACTTAAAATCAATTTTGGGTTTAACTGCATGCAATACCGCGCAAGGGTATACGGTAATCATACTCATCTCTTGATCATTCATTTAACTAAAACTAAATTCCAATTATTGTATCGAAAATAATAATATTTTTTATAAACTTAAATTTAATTTCTTACAAAAATGCTATTAGAGTTAATTTCAAAAATAGAAAAAAGCTTACATTTAACTTATTTTCCATTTTTTTAATTAGCTCTACATTTTTTTTATAATTTTCATTTTTTTAATGAGATCAAAGACCATTTTTTTGATAGAGCCAAAGTTAAATTTGGGCTTTATTTTTGAAAAATATCCCATATTCAGAGTATTTTCTAGCTAATTAAATTTTAATTGTTATAACATAGAAACAATGTGATTAAGTCTAAAAGAAAAAAGGTTGGATTTGGGCTTTTCTCTTAGAATCGTTAACGCGAGTTTACGGTAGTATTATGGTACAATTTACCAAAGATGAATCAAAGGACATAGGATTAATTAAAATAGATAAAAAGATGAAATTTAGTAGATATTGTAAAAAACGATAAAAATATGAAATCAACTAGATATTTTTATGAACTAATAGATAAAAAGACAAAACACTATATAAAAATATTTTTTACTAGATAAAGAAATTATTTGATAGACAAGAAAATAAAAAAAAAACTATATAAAAAAATGAGGCCTTATTTTTTTCTTCTTTGATTGCGCGACTCATGAAAATGATCAGCATCAATTTGAATATTGTTTGAAGCAGCTCTTTTTTTGATTGAGTGACTTGAAAATCGTTGACACTTTTTTATGGTTTACCACGACCACGTTTGGGTTGAGTTGTTTCTACACCAGCAGGAATTCTTAATTCAACGTGGTTTATTTCTTCTTCCTCTTCGTTTTCATAAATGATTTTTTTATTTTATTTTATTTAAAAAAAAAAATAAATAAATAAATGATTGTTTGATTTTGACACACTGACATTTTATGATTCCGAATTCAGTAGCAAGAATAATCTTTTAGGACATCCTTTTAAGCAGGTGTAGAATCTTTTTTCACCCTCTTGAATTTTTAGCGTATCTGCTCTTGTTCATTTTACTGAATCTAGTTGAGTAATGTATTTAACCATTAATTGATAGTCTCTGTTTTTTTCCCTACTATTCTTGACAGTCTGTTGAACGAATGCTGTTTTGTTGCATTCAGAAGGAGATATAGGGCGAGTTTGTCGTAAAGCCACTTCGTATGTTTCTTCACTGCTAGGTTCTGTGTTCTCCGAACTAGTCGTATTCGAAGAGTCTGTGTCGAAACTACTATATATCAGTAAACTTTTTTTTTATGTTTTATTTTAAAACCTAATCTTACTTATCATTACTTGGATATAAATCAGATTTTTTTCTCGTTATTGTTTGATTTTATTTCACTTTTATTTAATAGAATAAATATTTAAAACGAATTTTTAATCTTTATTTGATACTCAACAGTGGTAAATAAATTATATTTGAAATAAATTTATATTTGAATATCTCAGTAAATTTACGTAAATTGAAGTAAAAAAAAGACAGAACAAAAAGCCGAAAACCATATTTACTTTTTAGACTCTTTTGAATCAAGGTAATTTAAATTTATATTTTAATTTTATTCTATTTTGATAAGGTTTTATTGGCATTTAATTTAAATGAACTTTATTCTCTTAGTATTTTTAAATGTTTGAGTCAAAGAGTTGAGGCTTTTTCTTTTTCAACCTCTAAATTTTTTGACCATAATTTTTTACTAAATTAAAAATTTTCTAAATAATTTAACCGATATCATCTAAAATTAAAAAAAAGCGATTAAATACTTGATTTTTAAACCTTTATTTTAATTTAAGAAAAATTGAAAAAAATCAAATTCTAAAATGATTTAAATTTTCAAGCATTTTTTGATTTATTTTAAACTAATTTTCATTATTACAATTAATAAATGTCTTATAACAAATCCTCACGTTTTATAAACATGAATTCGTTTTGTTAAAGATAAAAAGTTGAATAGAATTTTATATTACCTTTCATTGCGTAACTTATTTAGTTTAATTCAATTGAAATCCATTATCCACAAACAAACATGTAACTAAAAATTAGGAAACAAAAAAAAAAAAATTTTTTTATCTTATTTTAAAAAAAAATGAAAACTGTTTATATAATAATGTTTGGCAACAACCATGAGTCTTCGATATGGTGTTAAATTTAATTTAGTTAAATTTTAAGGGTTCCGCTCGTATGAAAACAAACAAAGTTTCTCAAAGCTTGTTTGTCTCTGAAGGATTATCTAAACAATTTTCAAAATCATATCCAATTTTAAGGTTAAAATAATTTTATTAAATTTAAAAAATCATATTCGCAAATTAGTCAAATTTAAATGTTACACAAACTCAAGTTTAATCCAACTTGGCCTTATTGCCCGGACTATAAATTCACTTCAATTTACTTTTAAAAACTAATTTTAGAAATGTTCTTCCAAAATTGCTTGAGGCTAAATGAAATACAAACAGTTTATAAAAATTTCATAGCTTTTAATATTTGTTTTATCCTTATATTTGCATCTTTTGATGTAATCGCAATGATATCAAGTAAATATAGAATAATTTCAAAAATTTGAATAAATGTCCTCTAAAAAGGTGTCCTAAACCAGGACGGCAGTCTTGGCAATGGAAGTCAAGCCATAGTCTATTTGGTGCAATTTTTGACCGGTCTGGTATGGCCACAAGTGATCATAGAACTGATCGGCTTTAAGTTCACCCTCATGCTTGCCCAAACATGCTATTTGGCCTTTTTTATAGCAAACACTTTTCCGGCATGGTCAACCCTGATCCCTGGCTCAATATTGTCCGGCTTTGCCAACAGTCTTTCTTGGACCACTCTTGGAATTTACTTCACTGTTTTGAGCAAAAAATACTCCTTGATAAAAAATGTCACTTTCATGCATGCACAGACCTTGCTCTTCGGCACCTTTGGATCAATATTTTTTTTTAGTAACAAAAATAAAAATTCTTGATTTTTTTTTTGTTATTTTTTGCCAAAAGATTATGTTCTTGGCGCCATCTGGATCGGTACTATTTTGAAGCTTGACGACTTGCCAGTCAATTCTACATTTAACTACGCAAGTAGCTGCGGTGTAAACAATTGTCCTGGTACAAAATTGCCTGAGTCGGCTTCCAAACCATCTGTTTCATCAGTTTACGGACTATGTGCTACCATCAATGGTGCATGCATTTTGTCCATTTTGATCGCTTTTTTTTTTGTAGATGATCTAAAGTATGACGAAAACATGAACAAAATTGAGCGCGGCAAAATTGGAATTCAAAAAATAAGTAAAAAAAAAAAAATTTTTTTACTCTTTATTAAAAAAGCAAAATTTTTAATTTAAGTTTTTAAATTTAAAAATGAATTTCAAAATTTGTTTGATCTGTTCAAACAGCTTAAAATATGGTTGCTCATGCCCATTGCGGTATTTCTTGGCTACGAACTTACTTTTATGTGGTTCGAATTTCATAGAGTAATTTAAAAAAAATTTAATTTAATTTAAAAATTTAATTTTGTCTTTAGAGCTTTGTTTCTTGCTTGAAAAATGTGAATTTTATCGGCTGGGTCAGCATTACATTCGGCCTGGCAGCTTCTTTGTTCTCTCTAATATCTGGCCGATTGGTGAAGTACATCGGCTTGCAGACAACAATAGTGCTCATGCTGATGAAGTCTCTGATTCTTCAGGTATTCATGTTGTCATGGACACCGAATCCAGATTCAGGAGTTTACATAATTTTCTTGATGGCAGTCTCGCTTGCTTTCACGGACTGCCTTGCCACCTCCCAAGTCCGAGCCATTTTTGGAATTTTTTTTCCCTCAAACCCTTCGGCATACAGCGCTGCCATCATCTTTGAAACAATTGGCCTGGTCTTGGGATCTGTACTCTCTGTATACTTTTGCACACATATTAAGATTTTTGTTTTCATTGCCATTACCATTAGTGGCATATTTTCTTACATCTATCTCGAGATTAGACATAATCTTGAAGCAAAAGATCAAAAATTTTAATTTAATGATTTTTAAAACTAAATAAATCAAGCTAATTTTTATTTTTTGTAAAAGACAAAATAAAATGAGTTAATGTCAAAAAAATTCACTAATAGATCGAGAATTAAATTTTTGTGTTGGTATTAGATTTAACTAAATATCTCTTTAAATGCTTTATTTAGAAAAATAAATGTATCTTAATATTAAAATTAGTTCTTGAAATTTTTTTTAATGTTTTTCTATAAAAAAAGTTGTCTGTCATTTTTTTTATTTTGACTTTTTTTTTTCAAAATATAATTATTTTTTTCCTTAACAATTAAAATTTTTGGCATTTTATTTTAAAATTTTTAATAAAAGATGACAAAAAAAGTTTTGATGATTTTTCCTCGTGTTTTATTTGTATTGTATTTGGAAATTTTAAATATAAAAAAAAATAAAAATATTCATGAAAAATTTCATTTAAATTTAACTCAAAATTATTTTTTATTCAAAAATTTTCTTCATTTTTTAAAGGAAGTGTAAAAAAGGTAGTTTATTTAGCATTTTAAAATCAGCTTTTAACAAATAATTAAATATTTTTATATAACAAAAAAAAATAAATTTTTTAAAACAAACATTGTAATCTTTCATTTTCAATATTTTTAAATTAAACAAAAATCATTTTTGTTCATGAATTTATCAAATGACATCCTTAAATTATGTTCAAATCAGACCCTAAATTAAAGTAAAACACTAAGAACCTTGACAAAGGTATAAATTATTATAAGCTGAATAAAAAATAAATCTTAAATCAGAAGTATCGGGAATAAATTCTAATTTTTTAAAAAAAATGTATTTTCACTCGGTCCATGGAAAGAACATAGAACTATCGTCTGATTTTTCCCAAGCCAAACGCTCTACCGGTTTTTGCCAAGGCATTACATTTTCCAGCAGTCCGCTGACCCAACTTCAGCGCATCACATTCATGGTGGAAAAGATACCCCAAAACACATGGACTGGCAATTTACGCATCGGTCTAACATCTAAGAACCCATCCACTCTACTTTCCAGTGAACTAGCAGATTTTTCCTATCCGACCCTGTGCACCACTGACTCCTTTTGGATCACATGTATCAAAAGGTCCTACACAAAACCCAGCAATAGACTTACCATAGTTCTGGACAAAAACAACTGTCTACATCTAGAAATAAACAATGTTGTTAAAGCAACACTTTTTGACAAAATAGCAACTAGTGTTCAAAAGTTATGGCTACTTTTGGACATATATGGTTCAACTGGCAGTGTGCAATTTTTGCCCTCGGACGAAACGCCCTATGAGATAAAGAAAAGAGGTCTTGACGCAGTCAACAACTTTCACAGTGCTTGTGTGACCGGGGGATCAAAGCCAATTTACAAAACCATGCTCCTAGTTGTCGGCCAAGACAACGATGCCAAAAATAATCTTAAATACTGTCTGGTTAACTCAAAGTAATAAAAATATTAAAAGAATATAAATAAAATTTTTATTTGAATTTATTAAGTCAAAAGCAAAAAATGAGATTTGGTTTATCAGCTTCATTTAGGGTCAAAATAGAAGAGTCCGTGTGGCAGCTCAAAAGTGGAAGATACAACAAGAAAATTAATTCAGCCATGAGCAGATCAAAATCAAATGACTCGTTCTATCAAAGCAACAGGACTAGGTATAAATTGGAAAAATCGAATTCTGTTGATTCGATTGATGATTATTGTGCAAATAGTGAGACCAGTGATGAGCAAGATTCGGACACTAGCAATGATTCAGATGATGATTTATACCAAATTGAAGAATTGGATGAGTTAAATCAATCCGATATAGATCCAAGTAAATAATTTTTAAAAAATTTAAAAATAAGTTGTTTTTTTTCTAATTAAAAAAATTAAAAATATTTTTTTTTTAATTAAAAAAATTTAAAATATTTTTTTTTTAATTAAAAAAATTTAAAATATTTTTTTTTAAATTAAAAAAATTTAAAATATTTTTTTTTAATTAAAAAAATTTAAAATATTTTTTTTTTAATTAAAAAAATTTAAAATATTTTTTTTTTAATTAAAAAAATTTAAAATATTTTTTTTTTAAGTAAAAAAATTAAATTTTTTTTTTCAATTTAAAAATTTTACATACTTTTTTTTTAATTGAAAGAAAAATTAAAATATTTTTTTATCAATTAAAAAATTTTAAATACTTTTTTTTTAATTTAAATAAAGTTAAAATATTTTTTTTAATTAAAAAATTCAAAAATAATTTTTTTAAATTAATTAGATGATATAAAACAAGATCTGAGTGGAAATAGCTATAGACAAATTGCGGTAAATATTTACCGTGAATTATATAAAAATTCTATTTATGACAGAATACAATCAATTTTGACAGACAAAGACAATTTAAGTTTCAATCAGGATTTAATTTTAAAAATTGCCATTGAAGAATACGAGAGTAGTCTGTATAGTAATTTATCGTGTTGCAAAATGTTGCTTCTTTTTTACAAACAAGTTGTTTTGAATGAGATTAAACTTATTAAATTTAAATCGATGGGAAGTACAATAACTGTTAAGTCGATGGAAGAACACGAACCAAATGAATTGGATAAAATTACCAAAAATCGTCTTTCACTTACCATTTCGAGTATAGGTAAGAAATTTTTTTTTTCTTTTGTCAAAATTCCACCCATAACTCTATTATATACATTTTACATTCTACTTTTACATTTTTTCAAGGTCGTATAAATAAACCAAGAATAAGATTACTTTCTTTCTTTTAAAAAAAGTGACATTTTAAAATACAGACAAAAATATTTCCTTTTCTTTGAAACTTTGAAATTAATGATAAAAAAATGAAAAAATATTTAAAAAAAATTAAATCCTTTGTTGCACCTTTTTAACCTAAAATAAAATTTTTAATTTCCTTTTAAATATTTAAAATCAATAACCAAATTAAAATAAATTAATGAATTTTTTATTTGTTTGAGCTAAAAAAAAAAGGTAAATAGGATGTTGAATATTTTTTGAGCATTTTTTGTTTTTAATTGAAATTTTTTAAAGAAAGGAAATAATTTTTACCAATGTGTACTAACTTTCCCAACGCTTAAAATTGTCCTTATTAAAAAAGCAATATTAAATATCGTTTTATCACCCTCAAGAATTCACACTTGATATTTTTCAATAGACTTTTTTTTTTAAGCTCTTAAGCTCATTTTTATATTGTGTTGCTCAGATTTAAAAAATCATAAGTAAACCGCTCTTTTACATCCGTATTTCCTTGAAAAAAACATTTAGTTGTTCCAATTGAGCCAAACTTATTATGTATATATTCTTTTATTATTTTTATATTTTTTTAGTTCTTAATTAAATTTTATAGTTCTCATTTTAAAGATGCTAATTTAATCATATTAAAAAAACATGAATTTATAGAAGAATTGAAATCAAAAAGTTCTGAAGTTTTGTTTTTTTAATTAATTAATATAATTTATTTTCTCAGGTTTTTGAAGAATTTTTTATCAATGCTAATAAAATGCTTAAATTAACGAAAAAACTAAAGTATAAAATTTTGGAATTAATTTTGGAAATTACTTTATTGGTGCATTAAAAAAGGGCATCCTATCAATTCTAAATTTCTAAAAAAAATTTATAAATTAAAAAAAATTTTCGTTAATATTTTTTTTTTAATCGGAGCAACACACTTAAAAAAATGAGTTTAAAAGTTAAAAAAAATTTAAGTGTGTTGTACAGTATTAAGAATAGTTTTAAGGATAATGTTTATTAAATTTTGAGGATATACTGAACCAACTTTTAAGTGAAGTAAAGCAATTTTATTGAGTTAAAAATAAATATTTTTTTTAATTTAGTGTCTCTTAATTTTATTATTAAGGATATTCATGTGGATATTATGTGTATATAGAAATAAATGAAAAAATTATAAAATAAAAATTTTAATGGATGAGGTCAACTCTATTAAATAAAAATGTGGAACTAAAATTTTATGGGATCGTGTACCTTTTGTGGATTTAATAATTGATTTTAATATTTTTCGAATATTAAGAAAATATTTGTTAGTTTTATTTCAATGACAGAATGCATTTTTAAAGATTTAAAAATATTTCCATTTTTTTAATGCAATCTTCACTAAATATACAATAAATAAATAAATAGGTTTAAAAGATTTTTTTCTAAACGAAAATTAAATCGGATAAGCAGCATATTTTTAAAAATAATATTTTTAAAGCTTTCTAATTTTAATTTTATCAAAAAATTCGATTAAAATAAAATGACGAAAAAAAATTTATTTTCTTTTATCGTAATGATAATAATAATTAAATAAAAAATCTCCAGAAAAGAATTTTCATTTTATAAAGATGCACTTCATGTTTTTCAAAACAAAATAAAATATCTATAAACTGTATTTTTTTATATCTTATGAGTCTTGATTAATTAAGAAAAAATTTAAAATTAAAAAAAAAAGTTCTAGAATAAAACAGTATTGGGAAATAAAAAAAATTTAATTTAAATGATCGTACAAAATATCTGCTCTTTCTTTCTTTTCGAAGGCCCACATTTTTTCTCACCAATTTTTTAATAAAAATAAATCTAATTTATGAAAGTTAATTCTAATTAAAAAAGTTAAAAATTTAATTCTTAATCTTCAAAGTCGCATAAAGTTTGATAAATTTTTCCTTTTCCTCTTGTAACATCAACATTATAAATATCATCAGCATTTAATATAGACTTAATATGAACCGAGGCTTTGCTTCTGCAATAGTCTTTATGGACTTTGCTAAAGCATTCGACAAGGTGTCTCATAGGGCATTGATCAAGAAACTTGAAGCATACGGCTTTAGGGACAACCTTCTCAAATGGCTCACACACTTCTTGACCGGCAGGAAACAGCGAGTGGTGTTAGGAGAGAATGTCTCGGACTGGAAGGATGTACTAAGCGGAGTACCACAAGGCTCTGTTCTTGGTCCGCTTCTCTTTGTTATTTTTATAAACGACATGCCAAGTGTGGTCAGCAGCTTTATCAAACTCTTTGCGGACGATACTAAACTAATTAATATCATCAAGAACCGTCTTGACGTCGAGCAACTGCAATCGGATATAGATAGAATTGTTAAATGGACAGAAAAATGGCAAATGAACTTCAATGATGAGAAATGCAAGTTAATGTTATTTAAAAACAAGAATTTTCCGTCAATCGATATTAAAATGAACAACGTACCAATGGTGCAAACAAATGTGGAACGCGACCTTGAAATGGAGTCATCAAGCATCACAAGCAGCAAACAAAGCCAACGTCATTTTAGGACAGCTAAAGCAAGCTTTCAAGTGTTGGTCAATCAGCACATTCAGGCAACTGTATGTTGCTTTCGTGAGACCAGACTTAGAGTACGCTGCAGCAGCTTGGAACCCTTGTACAAAAAGCGACTCAAACATACTAGAGAAAGGACAACGGCGAGCCACAAAATTGGTTTTTGGTCTCAGAAATCATGATTACGAGAAAAGACTACTCGAGATAGAATTGACGACCTTAAAGGTGAGGCGAGATCGAGGTGATCTAATTGAATTTTTGAAGATCACGAACAATTTAAGCTCAGTTGTATGGCACAGCCCGAATATAAAAAGACATACATTGGCAAGCGATGGTCCAGCAGGAGGCATTCGAGGTCACCAGCACAGGATAACTAAGCAACTTACTAAAACAAAACAACGAGAAAACTTTCTGACGAATAGAGTGGTAAACAGTTGGAATAGTTTGCCCTCAGAAATAATCAACGCAACATCTAAGAACAACTTTAAGAACAAGCTGGATAGCTATTTAAAACAGAAATAATTAATTAATTTTTCCTAGCGCAAAACATTATCTACATTAACTTTATTATTATTATACTGTATGTAAAACCAGACAGCTACCATAGTTATCCTGCTGTAGCTTATATTATTATTATTATTATTATTATTATTACTTGTCATGGTTTTTTAGAAGAATTTTTGGAAATTTTTTTTCCAAGCTAATCTACTTATTTTCCTAATTTATCTTTTTATTTTAAATTTAACATCTGTAACCATTTTTTACTTTTAATACTATTTTTATTTTATTAAATTTTAATTGAGATACATTTTTAACGCGAATTCATTTTTGATACCACAATTTTATTAAAAAAACCACAAATATTAAAAAAAAATATAGAATTTCTTATAAAAATAAAGACTATTTGTTTTTATCTCTTTTTAGACTTCAAGATTACATACTTAATGAAAAAAATAAGAATAAAATTAAAAAATTTTTTTAATATTATAGGTGATTTTTTATTTAAGCGTTGATCTTTATTTATATGGATTATTTTAAAAATTGTGTACATTTATTTAATAATTGTGGTATTCTATTAAAAATTGTGTACATGATTTTAATGGGCCCATTTTTAATTAATAATTTAGATGAGCTTTTATTAAAAGTAGCAGTAACAAAACATTTTATTTACCCCTTTTTACAAATTTAATTTTTACAAATTCGGCATTATGCCGTACATTTATCAACTTTTTTGAACAAAATCAAAATCAAAAATTTAACTAAAATTAAATTTAAAATTCTTTACCAAGCCGACCAAACATATCAAATTCTGTATTCGTCAAGAGCCATTTATTTGGTTTGCTTTGACTTGACCAAGGACTTCAATGAGCCAGTTTATTCAAGTTCATTTTCTCATTGTAACAATCATCAAATGACTTATATAGAATACTTTGACATTTTGCTCAAAAGCATACACAGTCACACGGCCAAAGTGCCAGAATCAAATTCGCCAAGTGACATTCACTCTAAAATAAGACTTGACCAAAACTTGGTAATCAACTTCAAATACTCGACTCTTTTGCCACCTATAATAATTGTGGGTACTAACAAAAACAACCTGAGCGACCAAGAAATAAACCGCAAGTTCAACTACTTGAAAGAGTTTGTTTCTACCAAAATCTACGCTAATCACGTGATTGAACCATTCATACCTTTGGATGATTTATGCCAGAGCGATTCGTACACCAACGACTCCAATATCTACACATTAAAAAGGCTAATTGAAGTGGTTGCGTACAAAGAGCCGTACATGGGCGAACAGCAGCCAGTCAGATGGATGAAGTTCGAAAAAAGCTTGGACAAATTGAAGCAAAAAGGTCTTTTTTATGCATCACTTTCCCAAATATGCGAATTGGCCCACGAAAAAGACATCCGCACTCAAGAAGAGTTGAGCACTTGTTTAAATTTTTTAAATGACTTGGGCACCATAATATACTATGGCAATGCAAATGACATATTTTTACGCAACACCATCATACTAAGGCCTTTTAAGTTGATAGAAATTTTTAATAAAATTTTGTACGCATCCGCCACCAGTTTGGCAATGAATGCCAAGTTGTCTGATTTGTGGGAAAAATTCGACAAGCATGGTATTTTAGAGGACCGGCTGCTGGATGTTTTGTGGAAGGATGAGATCAACCAAAAGCCGGGTCTCATGGGTCTTATGAAAAAATTTGACTTGATATGTGAAAAGACCGGTGCTAAAGAAAATTTTAGTATTTGCCGAGAGTATTTGGTGCCGAGTCGGGCAACTGTTAAGTACAACCAAAACAATGATAACCCTATCATTAGATTTAATACTAATCAAAATTTTAACAGTGACAGCTCCGTGAATGAAAGTAGTTTCATTGAGGATGTGTCTGATTTTGGCATCAATTCATTCCAGAAGAATAGACTAAGATTGGATGCTAATAATGTACATGTTGTTGAGTTTTTTTATGATTTTTGCGGATTTTTTACAGGCAAGTTGAATTTTTATTTTGATATTTTAAATGTAAAAAAGTGATCTGCCGATCTTGGGTTAAATTCTAAATTTTTGACAGAAATTTTTTCAATTTTTTTTTTTTTATTTTTTTTTAAAGCAATTAAAACGACTAATTATTCTTTTTTAACCAAATTTACTGAAACTATTACCAAAAATTAAGAAAAAAAAACAAAAATTTCTAAATTATCCCAACAAAATATTATTCGCTTCATAATTACTAAAGAGATTCATAATTAATAAAGAGATTTAAAAATACTATTTTTTAACCAAATTTATTGAAACTATTACCAAAAATTATTAATTAAAACTGCTTTAAGAAAATATTTAGAATTTTATTTAGAAAATATTTTCATATTTAAAATTTGAAAATGTCCTTTTTTATTGAACTTTATTAGATTTAAATTTTTTAATTGATTTTAATGAAAACTTACTTTTTAAAGACAAAAAAATGTAATGTTTTAAAATTTATAATTTATTTAAGTGGAAAAATGAAATTAATTTTGTTAGAATGAATGGTTATAAATTTGAATTTGTGAATTAACTTAACCTGAATTATTTAAATTATTGATTGTTTTTGTTAAATAAATTAGATATCAATCATTTCGGTGTTAATTTTATAATGAACCACTTTTAGATATGACGTGTCTAGTAATGTTTAGCGTTATTTTCTAAAAAAAATTATCAAAATCAATAGATTTGTAATAAACCTTCTTATTCGGCACTAAGCGGTTTATACTCTGAATATTTAAAATAAATAAAAGAAATTCTTCTTACTAAACATTTTATTTAATTAAGTTTTTGGCCACTTCTAGCCTAAAGAAAAATACAATATATAAAGAAAAGATAGGAAAAAATAAACAAAAATAATAAGTAATACTAAATAATAACAAGTAATACTGAAACATGTGCTACAATTACAACATGCTTTTAAATAATTAACCAAAGATGCATATGTAATATATTAAATCAAAATAAACTGCTCTTTAAGTGAGAAGATGATGTAGTTATTTAGAGGACTACAACAGATTAATTAAGTTTTAAAATTTTAAATGATCGTTTTGATCTTAAAATTTGATCTGAAACTTCCAATTGCCATCAAGCAAACATTTTTATAAGATATATTTTGAAAAAAAAAACGAAATCCTTTACCGATTTCGATTTTTTTTATCAAAGCAAAATTGGTTTGATTTAATAATAATGGTTTCGTTTTAAATAAATCAGAGTATCAAAAATTAAAATAGTGACAAGCTAAATTTTAATTGTAAATTTTAATTATTTTAGATTTTATTCAATGAAATTGACACTAACCTCAGTATTTTTGTTTTTTTTTAATTATCTTTGTTATTGCAATATATTACAGGTGTTTTTTATAAAAACTTATCTATTTTAAAATACTTTAATATTTTCTGCATATAATTCAACTTTTACACAAACTAATAACTGATTTTTAAATCGTTTGAACAAAAATAACAATTTAATGACATCATTTTTTCCAAACTAATAAGAAAAAAAATTTAAATCAATTTATTTTACAAATTTTATATGATTGAAAAACAGAAAAAAAAATTAAATCTCTAAGAGTTTTAAAGATTTAAAAGATTAAGTTAAGAGAAGGATTTTAATTAATCAAACAAATTTAATTAGACTAGTTTAAAAAAATAAATTATAATCGTAATTTTTTTGTTCCTTAGCCGATATGAATAACGATAAGAACCATCATATAACTAGAATTAATTAAAAAAGATTAAGAGATAAAAAATATTTTTTACTTGAAATCAAATATTGTGAAATAAAAAACGACATTTTTTTAAATTTAGTATGAACACTTCAACTTTATATGTCCATCATAATGAAGTCCCTTAAAAAAATATAAAAAAATTTTTTTGTCAAATAAATTTTTTGACCAAATTTTAAAGTTCGTTATCAGAAATAATTATTAATAAAAGTTTTAATAGTCACTTTAAAAAATTTAATAATTTAAACACATATTTTTATAAAAAACAAATCATGTTTAACAATAACCAGCCATGCTCTAACACAGTACAATAATTAAATCAATTCTATTCTTTTGAAATTGATTTTCATTTATATTTTTAAATTATTTATAATTTCTAGTTTAACAAGTTCTCTTGGTTAATTTTTTCTAAAATGTTTTATTCGATTTGAAAAAGAGATGTCTATTAGCCTTCGATTACGAACAAGTTATTTACAAAATTATGACTTGGTGATTTTTGATTTATTTCCTAAATCTTTTTAAAATTTTTTATATGAAGTATTTAGAAATTTTGAACCAAATTTGAAAAATTTACTTCAAAATCTTTTTTTAAAAAAACTCTTTATTTTTCTAATCAAAAAAATACAAATAAAATAAAAATTGAATTCTTTATCTAAAACAATTATTTTTTCAATATCTTGTTTAAAATGTTAGATTTAAATTTTATCAAAGAGTAAAATAGAATTATAGCCTAAATTAATTTAAAATTAAACTTTCATGTAAATTTTTGCGCAAATTTACCGATGATTTTGTAAATTTTGGTTAAATAAAAAAATTATAAAAAATACAAGAAAAATTTTTTTTTAAAGGGATAATAAATAAATTAATTTTTTTTGGAAATTTTTTTGCATCTCCAGAAAAGTTGACATTTTTTTCCATAAAATTCAGAAAAACTTTTGTAAAAAATTTCAACCCTTTTAGCAGACCAGCATAAAATTGCGTTACATTTAAGAAAAAAAATATTTTTAAGACTTGAAACCATTATATTTTGCAAAATTTTGTAAAATAAATTATTTTCTTTATATAATTTTAATAATTTTATTTTATTCATTTAAGTTTTTATTAATTTTTTTATAAAGAGATTTTGTTTCATCGTATCATTACAAGAACCGCAAGATGGACATTGATGAAAAATGGTTCGGACGTGAACAAATCAGTCAAATTGTACTCAAATACAGCTAGATTTTATTTAGATGAAAAACATGATTTTGTGATCGAGCTAGCTCCGATAAAATTCGCTCGAATAAAAATTCAGATTATTCGAATTGATGACGATGAAAGCGAACATGCCTTGCCAGTGCCAAATTCATGTGCCAAAGTACGCAACTTTATGGAAACAGTTCTCATCGACTTGAAAAACATGTGGGTCAAAAGACTAAAATTCAACGCTTGTGTTCAATGCCACTGTGGCAAAATGTGCCATCTACATCAGCAAAAATTATGCTCTCACAACGAATGTATCCATTTTTTAAATCTAGACGAATGCTTGACCAATAATGTAAAAAATAAGTTAACTTAATTTTAAATTTTAAATTTTTATTTTAGATTGTTAATTGTGACTACAGACGCGTCAAGACCCTCATTTACCAAAGCTGGTTTCCAATCCAAAACATATCATGTAACAATTTTAAAATTTAATAAAAAAATTTCCAAAAAAAAAAAAATTTTAATAATAATAATTTTATTTATTCAAATACTGTGGTCATTTTACACTAGAGTTTTTTCATTTTTTACGTAAAATTACTACTTTTGCGTAAATTTTCGTAATTTTACAATAATTTTCGAAAAAACTGGTAAAAACAAAAAGGCCTAAAAAAGACAATTTTCAAACAATTTGTTAGAATTTTTGAAAATTTTCAAAAAAAAAATTTAAAAAAAAAATTTACATTTTTTTACGTAAATTTACGAAAAATCCGAATTTTTGTAATTTTGTAAAAATGGAAAAATACAGTAAATTTTTATTTTAATAAATCAGTTTATTTTAAATGGAAAAAATTAATGATTTTGCCAGTCTCCATTATTTTCAATCATAATGGAGATAACCTAAAAAAACAATTATTTTTGTTTTAAGTCAAATTTTTTTTTTAATAATACATCCTAGATTCATGTAATATCGCTTTAAATCAAAAAAAGTGTTGTTAATTCAATTTTATTTTTTAAGGATTAAAAATTCTAACAAATTGCCTGAAAATTTGTTTTTTTTGTCCCTTTTGTTTTTACCAGTTTTTTCGAAAATTATTGAAAAATTAAGAAAATTTACGAAAAAAGTTGTAATTTTACGTAAATTTACGTAATTCTACGCAGAGTTTTTTAAAAGTCCCAAAAAAAAATCCAAGTCATTAAAAAAAGTCTGGACTTAACCTTTTTTTTTTAATTTGCTAGATCAGGCAAATTAAAAAAATATATACTTTTGGGTTGTCTAATGCAATAGATTTGCCATTCACAGAATTTTCTTGCAATTTTAGCATAAATTTCTTCTTCAGTATTCAAAATTTTAAAGCCTGGATTTGGACTTTTGAATGAAAATTAAAAAAAAAACTCTTGACTTGGACTTTTTTTTTGAAAAAAAAAATTTAAAGTCTTTGGTCGGACTTTTGGAAAAAAAAATAAAAAAAAGTCGTGACTTGGACTTGACTTGAGACTTGTGACTTTTAAACAACTCTGATTCAACGTAAAAATGGTAAAAACCCTATTGTCAAATCACCACAGTAATTAGGCCAGATTCTGTAAATAAATTAAAAAAAATTTTTTTTCAGTGCATAAGGGTCCTGTATTGAACGCTGTCAAATCATTTTCGGACAAAAATATGTACTATGAAGAAAACAGTCTGCCGAACTGGGTTAAAAATGTTGCCAAAATGCTCAAAACAAGCAAAGATGATACAATCAAGGTGGTTCAGAACGAAAACGACTGGCTGGCTCTGGCACGTCTTCTTGGCTATAACAAAAGCCGCATTAGCTATTTCAGTCAAAGCGATAACCCTCCACTGCAGCTGATTTGCGACTGGATCATGTCAAGTGACAACACAAATTTGACAATTGAATTTTTAATTAATTATTTGGAGCAAATAAATCGAGATGATGTCATTAAAGTAATAAATAATGAAAGAGGTATGATTTTTGTATGACAAAAAAATTATTTAAAATAATAAATTTTAAATTGTAAAAATAAATTTATTGAAAAAAATTTTTATTTTAGACAAAGAGACAGTTAATTCTTCGGTTTTTATAAGCTATCAATGGGACTCACAAGAGCTAGTTGTGAAAATCAGGGAGCATTTGGAAAAAGCCGGATTTAATTGTTTCATGGATATTGGACAAATTGGCGGAGGAAATTTACTCTATCAAAAAATAGATGAGGCTATTCGGAATGCAAAAGTGGTTGTGGCTTGCATAACGCCCAAGTTTGTAGTTTCACACTACTGCAATCGTGAAATGGCCTTGGCGGACTTGTTGCGCAAACCAATTGTTCCGATTATGTTGACAGCAACTCCATGGCCGCCTCCAGGTGGAATGGGCCTCATATTCAGTCAGCTGGTTTATGTGGACTATTTTGGTGTTGGTGGACATGGTGGATGCGGAATTGTAGCTGATAGAGAACAGCGAAATAATGAAATAGTTGCCATGATCGCCAGACATGTCAATCCGTCATCATATTTTCTGATGAATATTGATCTAAATAAAGATGAGAAAAAATCTAAAAAAAAACTTATCGAATCTTTAAAAAGTAGTCGGGCTAACCCCTACGAGTCTTCAGTGCCAATTAGCATTTTTCAAAACACTAATCAAATAAGTGCCATTAATCAAAGTTCTGCTGTGCCTACAGATCAAGATACCAATAGTCCAAAGTGTTTAGTTTGTAGAATTTTATAGTTTTTCTAAAATATTTAAATAAAAATATTTTATTTTTTATAAATATTTTGTTTACAATTTTCTAGTTAAATTAACATTTGAAAATATTCTCAATCAAGTATCTTCCAAAAATTTGTATTTGATTAAAATAAATGGCGATTTTTTAACTAAAATTACTAAAAAAAAAATATTTTTTGCATAACTGATATTATTCTTATTAATTTTTCTAAATTGTATTGAAATTAATATTATTAAAATAATAAATTAAACAAGATTTTACTTTAAAAAAAAATAAAAATCAGCAGATAGACGTTTAAGTCGATTTTTGAGCAATTTTTTGGGCAAGAGAAGGATATTTTGTACAATTAGAAATTTTTTTTAATTAGAAAAATATTTGGATAATTTAGAATATTATGTAGTAGTAGTAGTAGTAGTAGAAGTAGTAGTAGTGGTAGTAGAAGTAGTAGTAGAAGTAGTAGTAGTAGTAGTAGAAGTAGTAGTAGTAGTAGTAGAAGTAGTAGTAGTAGTAGTAGTAGTAGTATCTGCAGTATAGATATTTCTATCTAAACTAACGCTCAAAAGCGTTTAGCCTTATAAACTAAGGCTTTGGCAGACTTTGCTTTTCCCCATTCCAAAAACTTGATCGTCAATGACTGCTTTGAAGCTATTTATTGTTTGAGCACTAACAGCATTAACTGATAAACTGTTCCATAATTTTATGCAGCAATTTGTTAAGAAATTATATCTTAAAGAGCCTCTGCGATTTATTTCTCGGACCAGTCTATTGTCATGTGGTCTTATTAGGCTTTTTACACCACAAGAGAAATTGATTCCATTAGTTAAAGAAACTTTTTCAAAACCTTTTAAAATTTTGTATATTTGAATTAAATCTGCCCTTAAAAGACGATTTTCAAGTTTCATAAGATTTAAGTATTTCAATCTGTCTTCATGAGACTTGGTTCTGGTATAATCAATCAGTTTTATCGCTCTTCTTTGCACTTTTTCAAGAATTATAATGTCTTTTTTTAAATACGGACTCCAGGTTCCTACTGCATACTCCAGATGGGGTCTCACAAGTGATGTATAGAGAAGTCTTAATGATTCTCGGCTTTTTAAAAGAATTTCTTATTTGACCCAGCATTCGGTTAGCTTTCATAGCTGCCACAGTACATTGTTTATTCCATTTCAAATCATTTGTAATAAATACACCCAAATCCTTTCTTCTGTTATCTCCTCTAGTAAATGAGATATATTTTGGCTTGATAATAAGTATTTGGCTTTTTCTTTTCTCTTCCCTAAATACATTGCTTTACATTTGTTCAGGTTTAGATTTGTTGACCAGTTTTCTGTCCATGCCATTAGGAGATCGAGGTCTTTCTGAAGTTCTAACGATCCTACGTCCGAGAATTCGGAGATACCAATTAATTTTAAGTCATCAGCATATCCAAGACAGAAACTGTTGAAGCTCTCAAGGAGATCATTGATACAAATTATAAATAGAATTAGACCAAGTACGAATCCTTGTGGCACTCGGCTTGTAACTACCTCACAATTTTATGCGTCATTCCCTAAGACAACTCTTTGTACCCGCCCAATCAAAAACGACTCAATCCAGCTTAGAAGTTTACCATTTATACCATATGATTCAAGTTTTATTATCAATTTTCCATGCGGAACTTTATCTAAAGCCTTTGAGAAGTCAGTATACACAATGTCAACATTTTGCCTTTTTCATATTCATAAGTTGCTTTATCAATGAACTCTAATAGGTTTGTTGCACATGATCTGTAAGGAAAAAAACCCATGCTGTTTATTAGATATTAAATTGTATTCTTGCAAATAGTTCATTATTTCATCTCTAAGCATTCTTTCCATTACCTTGCCGACTATTGAAGTAAGTGAAACCAGTCTATAATTTTTGATATCCATTTTTGATCCACTTTTATGTATTGGAGATACATTTGCTTTTTTCCATAATTTTGGTAGTTCATCCTCATTAAACAATTTTATAAATATTAATGAAAGTGCGCATGAGATTTCTTTATAGCAATTTTTAAGGAGCAAAGTATGCATTTTGTCCGGTCCAGGAGATTTTTCAGGGTTTAAGGAGGACAGATATCTCTCAATTTTGTCTGGCTTAAAGATGACGTCCGGGTTCAATCTCAGTGATCTGACTGTTCTTTTAGGAAAGTGAATATCGCTGTCGGTTTCACTCGGCAAGTTGAAAACCGATTTAAAATAGTCATTTAATAATTTTACAGTATCTTTACGTTCTGTAATTTATTTTCCGCCAACTTCAATAGCATCAAGCTGACTTCTAATTTTCCTCTTACTATTTATGTAGTTATAAATAAGTTTCGGTTTCTTTTTTGCCTGTTTTGCCAAGAATAGTTCGAAATCATGGACAGCTTTTCTGATTGCTCTCGAGCATTTATTTCTAGATTTTTTAAATGATAAAAACAAAAGATAACTTTTAAAATTTGTCTCCTTGAATCTATACCAGAGCTTATTTTTTTTTTACCATCTGCTTGATTTCAGTGTTAAGCCACTTCGGCCTTGTTCTGTTTTTTCTTAAGCTTTTATTTGGAGAATTATGGTATGAATTTTGATGGAAAATGTGAGTCTTAGATGGTGAGCAGAGCTGTAAAGATTTTGAGATAATTTTGGTAAAATTTGGTAAAATTCAAAACGGCCAATTCAAAATTTAAAATTTTTGAAAAATTGTCTTATTTTTTCCAAAAATCGAAAATTTAAGATAGTTTTTTTTTCATAAATTGGTTTTAAAAAATAGTTGTTTTTAAGATCGTTATAAAAAAGAAACTTTCTTAAATTTTCGATTTTTGGAAAAAAAAAGACAATTTTTCAAAAATTTTAAATTTTGAATTGGCCGTTTTGAATTTTACCAAATTTTAACAAAATTATCTCAAAATCCTGAAAATTTACGTAATTTTTCTTAAAATGCCTCTTTTTCACTTTTTGAATTTTACGTTAATTTACGTAAAATGTGGTAAAACTTGGTTAATTTACAGTATTTTACGTAATTTTTCGTAAAATACTGTTATCAAATCACCACTGTTTTAAACATGTTTGTTTAATTTAAAATAAATTATTGAACTGCTGTCTGTTAAATTATATTAAGCCCATAAAATTTTTTAATATTTTTTTAAAGATGTAATATTTTAATGAGAAGGAATGAAAGCATTGTGTAACATTCCCTGTATCCCGGGCCCTGACACTCTCTTTTTATATAAATATGTTGTATTTTAGTTATAGTTTCAGTTTTTAGTTTAGAATAAATATTTAGAACTTGAATCTCTCTTTTAATTATATTTAATAAGTACTACGCTATTAAAATTGAGAATTAAAATAAGAAGAAGAAAAAATTTAATAATTATTTTTCTAAAACCCAAAAATTGAAGTTTTGTGAAATTCAGTACAAAATGATAAAAAGAACAGAAAAAAATAAAAAAAATTTGAATAACTTTTTTTATAAAGGTTTAAACTTAATTCTGTAAATGCAACATAGTGCAACATTCAAAGTTGCATCAAATATCAAGGTCTGCTAAATTTGCAGAGTAAGGCAGAAATTAAATTTCAATATAATCGAGCGTAGTGCATTTTGCACAGATTTGCACAACATTAGCAGATTTTTACAGTTGATGCAACTTTGAATGTTGCACCATGCTGTATTCACAGAATTAATTTTAAACTTTTAGAAAAAAAGTTATTTAATTTTTTTACACTTTGTTCTGTTCTTTTGTACTGAACTTCACAAAACCAAAAATTGATAAGGCAAATTGAATCATTTTATATATTCAGACTACCATCTAATTAAAGTCTCAGCGAAAAATGCACACAGATTACAAAATAAGAAACCTTTGATTTAATCTATTATATTTGAATTTAAAAAAAAAGAAAATAAAAATTTTATTTGGGGTAAAAAGATGCAACAAAGTATGTGGTTGGGTTTTTTTTAATTTTTTATTAACTTTGATTTTAATCTATCAAATAATGACGAATTCTTTTTAAATTTGTATTTGAAATTCACAACGCCATAAATAATCATATTCATTGAGTGTGTGTAATTATTTGAATTAATTCAAAGGCTAGACTTATTGAATGATAAAATTTACTGAAATAATTTTTACTTTTAAAAAAAAAAATTTTTTTTATTTTTTTTTGTTATTTTAATTTACAATTACAAGAAAATTCTAAAATTTTTTTTTTTTCTTCAAGATTTTTAATGAAAAAAAATCTAAGTACTAATTTATTTTTAAATAATTTTTGATTTACCATTTTAAAATTTAGATTTAATAGGAATATTATTAATTATTTATTCAGTCATACCATTAAATACTTTTCTCTTTTTAGATTTTAAATTTTTGAAAATGCGGCAAAAACATCCATAAAACATCGCAAAGAAACTTGTTTTCAAAGCATCTTAATTTTGATAATATCTTGATTTTCTTCAAAAAAGCAAAGCAAACTTTATTTATATATTTTTTTCCTGGAATAAATATAAAAGAAAAGAAAAGTTTTTTGAAACAAAACCTATCGATTCTCCATCAATTATAAATCTTTCTTCTAGGAAGACTTTTTAAAAAATAAATATAGATAGTTAAATAATTAAAAAAGTTAAAAAGAAAAAAAATCCCAATTGAATTAGTCTTTATTAATATGTATTTTGTTTGATTTTAATATCATTAAAAATCATACTAAACGTAACATCGTTCAAAGTAAAGGACCAATTTTTAAAAGAAAGCTCATCTTAATTCATAAAATGAGCTGATGTGACAAAAAGACTGATGCATGTGAAAATTTTTAAAGCAGACAAATGATTTTATAAAATCAAACTAAAAAAATTTTATTAATCTTTTTAAAAAATTCAAAAAAATAACATAAAAATAAACTAAACATGTTTTCCTTTTGTCTAATGTCTGTTACAATTTTTACAATTTTGATTTACTAAAATTTTAGCAGTTGTTAGAGAGTAATTTTTCTTCAATATCTATTTTATTTTCATCAAATGGTTTGAAATTGTAATACTTTGCCATTTTAGTATTGGCATGGGTTAATTCTTGAACTTACTTTGTTTTGAACCTGTTAAAACTCGATTTCGAGCTATCAAATCTGTTTCTTCCATTCAAATCATCCTCAATTTGGTTCATGACAACAGACTTGATTCAATCTCGGAAAATTTGAAGCGTAAAGCATTCATTCATTCATTATTTTATTTAGATTTCTGACAATTTATTCTAAATAGAGTCAATAGTAGGAATTTTAAATAAAATTGAAAATAAAATTTGTGCTCATATGCATTTTTTATAGATTGATTGGAACAAAGTTATTTGATTTTTGTTCCAATCCAAGCATTTATTCAACTTTTACTCTTAAAATTCTAATCGACAATATATTTTTTATTTTAGAAATTAATTTAGGGAGGCCTTGGGACTTTCTCGGTCAGCTTATGGACTTCTTTTCAACTCTCTGATAATTTAATTTAGCAATTTTTTTGTTTGCTTGTTAAGAGTTCCACGGCATCTGAATGTTTACTTCATGGTTTAGTTGATGCGAATGCCAAGTAATGTCTATTGTCTAGCAGAGCACATTTTGTTGGCTTTTGCTGTCTAACACACAGGTTTTGTTTGTATCGCTTGAGAGCTTTTTAGAGAAATTTTAATGCTGAAATGTGCCAGAGAAAATTAAATAGCAAAAATGGTTGGAAAATTTAAACAATTCAAAAGTTGGGTCCCTGATATTTTTCCAAACAGACCAATTTTCTCTTGTTTTTCAAAATTATCGTATTTCCTCAACTAAAAAAAGAAAGTGCATTCAAAAAAGTCATCCAAAAACGTGATTAATTTTTCCTTATTTTTTCTAAAGCAAGAAGAAATTATGATCAGTATCCTTGATTGCCAAATATTTTTTTTAATGAGAAAATTTTTTTAGCTAAAAAATTAATTCAAATAATAAAATTTTTTTTTAATGTTTCTCTGCCAGTATTTATTTCATAGCAAAAATCTAATGATAAATTATTCGATTACATCCATACGTTTCCCGCAAGCTTGTATACTTGGCAGAAATTTCTGCTTGACTGCATTTGTTTCTGAAGTTTTATCTCTTTTCTTCCAGGTCTTGAGAAAATTTCCAATTTATTTAATTTTAACTTTGAATCAAAGTTTCGTATTGGCACTGTTTATGCGTATGTTAGGCGGTTAATGGTAAAATAAATTTTAATTTGGTGAGAGTATATCTTGACTAACGAAATCTGAAATGTTTTCTTAATAAATTTTTTTTTATTTTATTTAATTTTTTTTTTTGAAAAGAAAAGATTTTTTGTTTTCATTCTAGAAGTTAATTTTCTTTTTTTGAATGTAACATTGAAGAAAAATGATAATCTTTAATGTGTTCAGTTTTTTTATAAAACTCGGTTAATTTAAATTTTACAAAATTTTTTAAATCAAGCACATTTTTTTAATTTAAAATTCTAATTTTAATAGTAAATTTTATTTTTCCGAATGTAACACTAACGAAATATTTTGATCTTTAATTAATGTGGTCAATATTTTTGGAAAACTTGATTAAATATTTTATTTAATTCAAGTTCATTTTATAAATTTTTTTTTTATTTCTATTATTTTGGATATTTTTAACTTTTATTCTTGAAGTTAATTTTCTTTTTCTTAATGTAACATTGAATAAATATATTAACCTTTAATTAATGTGGTCATTATTTTTTGAAAAAATTGATTAAAGATTTTAGACTGATTTTTAAACATTTTTTTGAATCAGGTTCCACCTTTTTTTATTGTATTCTCTTCTATTTTAATTTTTCATTGTAATTCTATTTAAATTGTAATTTTATTTGATTTGTAATGGTATTTAAACTATAATCTATTTATTATGTAATTCTATTTTTGTATTCTTGCATATTTTTCCTTTAATTAAAAAATAAAATTCTTGTATATAATTCTTCTTAATTCCACACAATACTTTCTTAGATTAAATTAAACAATGACTCTTACTGAACTAAAAAAAAAAAAAAATAATTTATTTGTCTGTAATTTTCCATCTTTTCTGCGCAATTTCGGCTACCATAGATGTCCTCCTAGTAGGTCATCTCCGCAAGCTTGCTTGCTGTAGCTTATTATTATTATTATTAAGTTCATGTTTTAAATTTTTTTTTATTTCTATTATTTTGGATATTTTAAATTTTTATTTAAGAATTTCAATTTATTTTTTCGAATGAAACATTGAAGAAATATATATCTTTAATTAATATGGTCATTATTTTTTTGAAAAACTTAATTAAAGATTTTAGCCTGATTTTAAATTATTTTTTGAATCAAGCACATTTTTAGATTTTTTTTTAATTTTATTTAAATCATTTTGGATATTTTATATTTTTATTCAAGAAGGTGATTTTCTTTTTCTGAAAATAACATTGAATAAACATATTAAGCTTTAATTAATGTGGTCATTATTTTTGAAAAACTTGATCAAAGATTTTAGACTGATTTTCAAACAATTTTTAATTAAAGTTAATTTTTTAGATTTTTTTTAATTTTATTCAATTATTTTGGATATTATAAATTTAAATTTTAGAAGTTCATTTTCTTTTTCTGAATATAACAATATGTTGCTAGTAAAATTGATAATATTTTCTTCATTCAAGTTTTCTTTTTTTCTAAGAGTGTCTATGGCATAATTTAATTTATTTTAATCACGTTTTTGAAAAATAATCTCTATTCAGCAACAACAACAAAAAATTGATTGAAACTATTTTAGTGAATGAATCTAAGATGGCTTTGAAAAAAATCGAAGTAAGTATTTTTAAAAAACAAGGTAAAAAGAATAAATATTTTATTTTAAATAGAAATAATTGATGATCTAAATGAATTTAGCTTTCGACTTTTTTTTTCAGGCATCCCAATTTATTGTGTTTACTTTCAAACAAAATCTATTAGGCTTGAATTAATTGCTTGTGTTTTTAAAATAATTTCATATATGAATTTTTAGTGTGTTTAGAAGATTGAAATAAAAATTTAGATAAAAGCCAGTTTAAATTTGGAATGGTAATTGACATTAAAAGTCATTATTTGAATGAAAAGCTCTCAAGATTCTTAAGTTGGCTAAATTAATTTTTATTGCCTAGATACCCGAGCAGTTTTATTTATTGGCAAAATTAGCTCGGGATTTGGAATGCTTTAGAAATGTTTCAAAAACGTAATTGCTAAGTAAGAACATACACATCATTTAGATAAATTAATTATTTTCAGAATAATTAAGCCCAATGTTTGATTTATGGAGCACAAGTTTCTCACTTCTCTTTTGCTATCTTCATAGAGAAATAAGCAGTTTAATTCAACAACAACAAAAATTTGATTATTTGTCAATGACCAAGCATTTTTTTTCAACAAGTCATCAAGTATTATGATAAGTTTTCAAAAATAAAAAATGAAACGTAACAAAAAAAAATATTTATTTTATTTATGTGCATATTGAATAGTAATAAAGATGAGTAGTAATTCATTGTTAAAGTGTGATAATTGTGCAGAGGAAAAGTGCCTAGGGAGAAATAATACGATAGCAGTCCCGCTAGATGTTATTTTAATGCTAAAATTAATGATGTTTTTGTTCGGTAGTAATTGTTTATTGACGAGTTGTTCTAGATGGCTGAGGGCCATGCGACTGCTAAGCTTTGTTAACAACCTTGCTGAATGCTGAATTAGAATTATGCTAAACAGATACTGTCTTTTGTCAAAAAATTAACAAAAGACTTCGAATCAGGTCAAAAAATGTAAATTAAAAGTCGGCATTTTTTTCCAATCAAGTATTTTGTTTCGAGTGGAAACAATTCCAAGGTCCAATTTTCCCCCCGAAATTTAATTATGTAAAATAATTATGCTTTCGGCACATGTTTGAAAAGATTCAGCAATAAAATTTATCAAGAGAGAAAAAGAGAGAGAGAAAAAAAAAAACTTAGCTTGGCATTTTTGCGCAATTCTAAAACAAAAGCCGTAACTCGATCTTTCATTAAAAACTATTTCGATAAGAACTCCTCGGTAAACACTATTTATCTTCGATTAGCTAGTTCTCCTTACTGTTAAGCTCGTTGAAAAACTCACGATGCAATTGTCAACACACACACACATTCACTCTGTTGTCTATATCACTTTATCTCATTGAAATTGTTTAATGCCTCCGAGAGAGCTACCTTTAATATACGTTTATTAAAGCAAAATAAAAAACTATTTGACTCGTAATCAAAAATTGTTTGAATAGAAAAAAATTTGTTCAGCACGCTTTGGCTTGACTTGGCCTAGTGGTTGGATCAAAGCCGTTCCATTCTATCACCAAGAGCCTGCGAGTTGATCTCGCAAGCAAAGAGTTTGAGCGTGGGTTAGGGTTTGAATGACTTTGTACAATAAACTTAAAACAATCAAAGCTAGAGTTTGTTTAGCTTATTAGTATGTTGCTTGGAGGCTTCAGAATCGATTTAATTACAATCGATATACATAAGACGGTTAGGTGTATTTGCTCTCAAAGAGAAACTAATTAAATATTTCGATATTGTTGCAAGGTTTCATTCAAATTGTGAGTCTAAGTAACACATAAATATTTAATTGAAGAAAATTAAAAAAAAAAAAGTGGCTGTGATTGAGGTGACAGCGGCACAGTACGCGGCCTTGACCACGTTACTTGGAGACAAATTATTTATCTTTGTCAAATAGAGCAATTTTCAGCTATGTCAAGTAAACATCACATTTAGATAATTTAATTAAATTGGGGGGGGGGGGGGTGTTTTAATTTTTTTGAAATTTTTTTGAAATTTTTTTGTTCTTTATTATTTTTACATAATTTCAAGATATGTCAAAAAATGTGGAAATTATGAAATTTGAAAGAGAGTACATTTTGAGGCCGATCTAAATGAAGCACTGCTTGATTTAAATTCAAATGATTGATGACAATAAATACAAGGCTGGCGATCAGGTTTAATTAACATATCAAAATGATAGTAAAATGCATTTTTCAAAACGAAAAAAAAAATTTAAGAAAAAAAGCAATTAATCTTATTCTATTTAAGAGAGTTTACAAGGCAGTGTTTAAAATTAGATAGATTGATAACTTCTGTAGTATTTTTTACTATCTTTCAAGCATATTTTTGTAATTAATTACGTTCTATTGTGAATAGTAGACTAAACGAGTTTGAGAGTTTTTTTTTTCAAAATTTAACTTTGCAAACATTTGTCGGTCGATTAGCATCCAGAATTCATGGGCTGGATTCAGATTGACGCAAATAGAATAGAGTTTGAGGGCTGGTATGACTTGTGTGTAGATCAATGAGGCATTGGGAGCAAAATTAAAATTAGGAAAATTATGTTATTTCAAAAGTCTAAATTTAGATAAGATTTTTTTTCAAACAAAAGTGAAATTTACCTCAATAGATTGTGCGACGCACATAAGCACCGTATCGTCGGCTTAATAAATAAGTTGTGATAGGCACCGGTTTGATAAGACAAGTGCTTTTTTTTTATCGTGCAAATCTAAATTTTGAATTATTTTGTTGGTGTTAAGATGAGGGGAAAATTTTCTTGTTGACCTTAATTGAGTTTTATTTTATAATTTTAAGAAAAATGATGATAAATTGGGAGTGATAGAGAATTTTTTTTCTAAATTTCATTCATTGATTAAGATTATTTTATAATTAACAAAAAAGAAATTTTTCTAGATATCATTTAAGTTTTAAAATTATTTTATCATTAACAAGAAAATTTTTTTTTTTGTCAAAATATCGTTTATTAATTAAATTAATTCAAGAATTGAAAAAAATAATTTTTATCAAAATATCGTTTATTAATTAAACTATTCAAAAATTTGCAAATATTTTTTTTTAGTAAAATTATCATTCATTGATTAAAATTATTTTATCAGAAACATGAAAAATTTTTTTTGGTCAAAATATCGTTTATTAATTAAAATTATTCGAAAATTTACAAATAATTTTTTTTAGTAAAATTATCATTCATTGATTAAAATTATTTTATCAGAAACATGAAAAATTTTTTTTGGTCAAAATATCGTTTATTAATTAAAATTATTCGAAAATTTACAAATAATTTTTTTTAGTAAAATTATCATTCATTGATTAAAATTATTTTATCAGAAACACGAAAAATTTTTTTTGGTCAAAATATCGTTTATTAATTAAAATTATTCAAAAATTTACAAATAATTTTTTTTTGTCAAAATATCATTTTTTGATTAAAATTATTTTAAAATTAGCAAAAAAAAATCATCTTTTTTCAATGGAATCAACTAAACATAGACTTAGCATTTAAACTTAAATTATTTTTAAAGTTTGATTTAAATTTGGAAATCCATTAAGGTAAAAGAGGGGCGTTAAACCTTCAAACAGCTGACCAAAGGGTCATCAATTAATTAATAATAATTATAATGGAATCAACCATTATATTGCATTTGTGCGGAATTTTTTCATTTTTATGTATTATACCAGTTTGGCAACTTAGCTCAAAGCTTCTTTATCTCGTGTTTGTTCTTTGTTGATGAAATCAATCAATTCATATCTAAATTAAGCTTAGAGTAAAAATCAAACAAAAGCAACCTAAAATATAACAAAAAATTTTAGCTATTTTTTCTTCAATTAACCATGTTAGCTTTTAAATCTTAATTATATTATTAATTATCATGTATTTAACTAAATGGACACATTGAAAATAAAATAAAGCTTATTTTAAATTGCTTATCTTAAGGAGCTTAGGGATGTACAGAAATGCACATGACAAAAAAACACCAGTTTCAAATTTTGTTACTATTTGTTTATCTACCCTAAAGATTCAAAAAAGTCGTAAAAATAAGGTATAATAAATGCAAAGGATAGGATAGACTGAGCTGCTGAATTTTGAATTACCTGTATTTTTTCAAATGTTATTTTCTAAGAGAATAATAAAAAAATTATTTATTTATTAATTTATTTGTAGCGATTTAAGGCTTCTACAGATTAAAATAGATTCAAAAAATCACAAAAGTAAAGATAAAACAAAATACAAAATTTAAAAAAAAGTATAATTTATTTATTTTTGGGTCAAGTCGATCGAGCTATGGCTTCTTTTACGGAAAGAAAAATTTCTAAAATATGTTGTTGAGATCTTTTATTAATAATGCTATTAACTTCGAAAGATTTTATCAGCTGAAATAGTATTTTAAACACTTTTTAAACAGAAAAGAATTAGAAAATTAAAGATTTAAAATGTAGAAAGAGTAGTGTCAGATGTTGCGTGTCTAAGAATTGATGGGTTCACAACAACAAAAAATAAATAGTTATTTATTTGTTTATCTGTACCAAGCTATAGCTCAGATTTAAAAAAAATTAAATAAAGTTATAAAAGAAAGCAAATAGATTGACAAAAAATATTAAATCTTTTTAAAGTACAAGAGTTAATTTTAGACTCAAAATATGTTTATTATTTTATATAGGTATTTTTTGGATTGTGCAACAAAAATAAATAAATACAATTTGAAAAAAAAGTAAAAATCCAGCTAAAAATTTATTCAAGTTCCATACTAAGTCTCTTTTTTTTTTAAATAGCAATTTGTCCCATGCTATTCAAAAATATAATTGAATAGGTGATCATCTCCTCCTTTTCCGGCACGCTTTCCGATCTTACACAAAGGTCTCTATATTATTACCCAGTTCAAACTGGTTGCCCTTTTTAATGACGAAAAAGTATTAAACATTTAAAAGTGTCTCCTTCAGCATGGTTCAAACCTGTGACTCTCTTCTTGTCTGACTAACACACAGACCGCTCGGTTATACCTATTTTTGTTTGACAATATCTTAATTAAATTTAGCCTTGAATTTCAATGCTGTTTAATTATAGTGGTAGTTAATCTTGAATTAAATTTAATACCCAGATTTTGTTCTCCTATTTTATTTCCACAAATATTAAGTTTAAATAAAACAGTTATTTTCTTATTGAATTACGAAAAGTTTATCAATTTATTTATTTGAAAAATAATTTAGGCCATTTTAGCCTTGACCGGTTGGAATGGAAACTTAGTCCTTTTTTTCAGACATTATTAAATTTTGAAAGCATAAAAAATAAATTTCACAAAAAAAGTTGAATAAATTTGAATTAAGTTTTCTAAAATTTTATTTTTAGTAAATGTCGAAAAAAAAATTTTTTAGTCCATTAAGCTGATAATGTATTTTAGTTCAACTTTTATTTAACTATTTTTTAGTCTTGTACTCATATGAATAAGCTGATTTATTTTATGTAGTATTAGTAGTTACTATAATTTGGTGCGCTTAGCCATTAAGACTACTGATGATTTTGATGATGATGCAGTCATTTTAATTTGAGGTTTGAAATTATTAATTATCTTGGCTGTCACAGCTTCTTATCATAATTTTTTCCAGAAATGTTTAAAAGTCAAAAGTCCGGAATAAAACATTTTATTTTCAATTTTTTTAGGAATTTAATTTTAGTGAGTTTTACTTAAACTAGGCTGCCATAATAATTACCTGGAATGGCAAATATAAATTTTGACTTTAATACGACTTGATTTTAAAATCAATGGATTTAATTTGGGACTTTCAAACATCTCTGGTTTATTTCATGAGGTTTAGAGTTAAAATGTTAATGGTCAAATTTTTTAAAAGGGCGAAAAATAAAAATAATATAAAAAATATCATAATTCCTAGTAAAAAAATTAAAAAAATAAAAATGTTTTTTTCCTGTTTATCATATCATAATTATTTTTTAAATAAACAAAACTTTTTCATATTTTTTTTTTCTAAATTCTTTTTTTTTCCATTAATATGTAGTGTTTTTTAAAATCTAAAAAATTATAAAATAAAAAAGACAGATAATTAAAAAAATAAGCAATATGATATAATTTAATGAAATTCAGTCGAATAAAATACTTTTTTTTTTATTTTTACCAACGACATGAATCTTTGAATCCTGTACTCATTTCGGATCTTAAAAAAGCTAATGACCGAACATTTCACTCTCTATTTGATTGACTAACACACCAACTATAGCTTATATTTTTTTCTCTTAATTTATTTCCACAAATCTTTAGTTTAAATAAAACAGTATATTTCTTTTCGTGTTTAGAAAAGACCATCATATTTATTTATTTGTTTGTTTTATCTGTACTGAGCTGAAGCTCCTTCAGATAAAAAAAATAAAAAAAAACAAAAATAAAAAGGTCAAAAAAAATAAGATAAAATTAAAATAAGTTAATTTATAATATTTTTTTTATTTAATAAATAGATTTGGGTTTCCTCAGAGTTTTTCCGAATGGTATTAGACTTCATTTAAACTCTCATGCTACGAGAAATATGTTAGAATTTTAATTTTAATTTCGTAAGATTTAAAAAAAAACAATTTAAATAAATTATTGAAAAAAATTTTATGATTTAAAAAAAAAATTTATATGTTAGAATTTTATTTATAATTTCGTACTAAAGATTTAAAAAAAAAACTATTTAAATTAATTATTAAAAAAAAATTTATGAATAAAAAAAAAAAATTTATATGTTAGAATTTTTTTTATAATTTCGTACTATAGTTTTAAAAAAAAATAAATTAAATTATTAATAAAAAATTTTTTATGAATTAAAAAAAAATTTATATGTTAGAATTTTATTTATAATTTCGTACTAAAGATTTAAAAAAAAAACTATTTAAATTAATTATTAAAAAAAAATTTATGAATAAAAAAAAAAAATTTATGTGTTAGAATTTTTTTTATAATTTCGTACTATAGATTTAAAAAAAAATAAATTAAATTATTAATAAAAAATTTTTTATGAATTAAAAAAAAATTTATATGTTAGAATTTTATTTATAATTTCGTACTAAAGATTTAAAAAAAAAACTATTTAAATTAATTATTAAAAAAAAATTTATGAATAAAAAAAAAAAATTTATGTGTTAGAATTTTTTTTATAATTTCGTACTATAGATTTAAAAAAAAATAAATTAAATTATTAATAAAAAATTTTTTATGAATTAAAAAAAAATTTATATGTTAGAATTTTATTTATAATTTCGTACTAAAGATTTAAAAAAAAAACTATTTAAATTAATTATTAAAAAAAAATTTATGAATAAAAAAAAAAAATTTATGTGTTAGAATTTTTTTTATAATTTCGTACTATAGATTTAAAAAAAAACAAATTAAATTAATTAATAAAAAAATTTTTATGAATTAAAAAAAAATTTATATGTTAGAATTTTATTTATAATTTCGTACTAAAGATTAAAAAAAAAACAATTTAAATAAATTATTGAAAAAAATTTATGAATAAAAAAAAAAATTTATATGTTAGAATTTTATTTATAATTTCGTACTATAGATTTAAAAAAAAAAAAATTAAATTATTAATAAAAAATTTTTTATGAATTAAAAAAAAAATTTATATGTTGGAATTTTATTTATAATTTCGTACTAAAGATTTAAAAAAAAAAGAACAATTTAAATTAATTATTAAAAAAAAATGATTTAATTATTGTTGCTAGTATTATTGATTAATTATTATTTATTCATTTGTTTTATCTGTGCCGAGTTGAAGCTTCTTCAGATAAAAAAGAATAAAAATCAAGACAAAAAAAATAAAATAAAAATGAAGAAAAAATAAGTTAAAATTGATAAATTGTAAGAGGTGACATGTGTAAAATGTTTAAGTATTGAACAGTTCAGGAAAGACAGAATAAATAGTAAGATATCAATTACACAATGAAGTTGGGTATTCAACACATCTTGATTCAAACCCCGCTTTATATTCATCAACCAGCTTGGCAACCAATTGAACAGAATGACGCAGTCCTCCCGCTACATATCTTTCGGCCAATTCAAAAAGTTTTTTCAACTTTTATTCAACTCTCCTTTGACTATTTTAGTAAATGCTTAATTAAACAACAAGCGTGCATTGATCAAGCGACAAAACTGGTCACAGTTTTACTGTTCGCAATTGAGAAATTGATGAAGACGCGTGCACAACGGATGATGGATGATGATGAATGCAGTGAGCACACATATGGGCCTAATGAACGCGCACACATATTTTCTAAAAAGGCATACAAACAAATTAAATTTAAGACGATTTGGCCAAGTAGCGGTTAGTTAAAATTTGCAATAATGGTTTTAATTATAATTCGGCGTTAATCATTGGAATTTGTTTAGGTTAGATTATTATTTCAAGAATTTCTATTCCAAGCGTGCACAATAAACAAAGCAAATAATTATTAAAATGTTATATTTGCCTCTAAAGTTCACTCTTCTACTAGAGACACTTGAACCAAGCTTGCTTTTAATTATGGAATAACCTAAATTTCGATAGAGTATAAATAAATCGGGCTGATTTGATCGAATTGTGGTTGCTAGGCACACTCAACTTGTGTGTGCGTCGACAATCAATGTCCGTGCTACACACCAAGTTAGAACACAAGACCTACTCGATTTATCTGTGCCAAGATAAAGCCCAGTGAAACTCTTCACATCTGATCGCCTTTTATCGCCATCTAAGTTAACTTTAAACCTTAATACTTGTCGTCCAGACGCACATAGTTTATCTAGTGAGATAACAAAATTTTTGAGATAAATTACTTCGATAGGTTTGTGTGCACTGCGACTTCAAAATAACAAAATATAAACTAAAAAGTTTTATATTGGACTATAAAAATTTATGGCCATCGAAACCTAACAAAAATAAAAGCTCTATTTAGCCTTTTTTGTGAGTGCATGTGTTTTTTTTTCATTTTTAAATCAATTTTGAAGAGAAAAAAAAAATTTCTAATTTTATTTCAAAATTATCAAATTATTTTCTATATGCACTTTGTTCCATTTGCATAATCAAATTTAATTGCTAGTTAATCTCTAGCACAATTGAGCTCGCTTCATTTTGCTGTAAGCTTAGAGTAAATGAATGATACATTAAGGTCAAGGACAAACTTGGTCAAATTTGCGTCCATCCACACTCTATTCCTGTGATCTTTTGCTGCAATCCCATCAAACAAGGTCAAGGCCGTTTAGCGAACATTTCAAATTATCCCCCCGATCAACATGTCTCAAATGTGGAGAATGCAGCAAACGAGCTCAGTCACAGACCCATAGCTATTTAAGCTTTTAATTGTTGAAAAAAAAATAACAAAAAATAAATTCAATAAAAGCGCCCTAGGTCCAAGATTGATAAAGCGTGAAAAGCGATATGGTGTCATAAAGTCAAATAGCTTATAATTAAATTGTATCAATTCGATCTAGAAATTCGATCTCTCATTTTAATCCCATACTCAATTTAGAATAGATAAATATCGGTGTTTTACAATTCTATTTTTTCTCTCTCTCTCTCTCAATTTTTTCCATTTTGTTATGCACAATCAAAGCACGCACACACACAACCTAACGGTGATCGCATACACTTGACTTCAATTTGAGCGCATGTTGAGCAAAGACAGACACTGCAAAAGACCTGGTTCCTACTTTACATTGTGAGTCAATCAAATGCACAAAGTACCCCGTTCATTCAATCTCGACACTAAACTAGAAGAAATTTTTTTTTTTTTTTTTCACTCAAATTTTCCATTGTAATCACAATCTAGGTTTTGACAGAACACGCTCACAAAGAAAGCACGTTTTCATTCTCTTTCTTTCTCTTTTGACGGTTGCTCTTTTCGAATCAATCGACAAAAAAAGATACAGTTGAGTTGGTGTGTGCGCGTTAGTCTGTGATCACGTGACTGCATAGGGCTTGAATTGGCGCAATGAAAAAGAAATAGGGGGGAATGTCAAAATTACATATGAAGTCGATTTCATGTATCGCACTCAAATAAAAAAAAATTAATTTATTACTCTCATGTTTTGTTATGCGAGTATTATTGGATTTTTTTTTTTTTGAGAAAAAATCTATTCAAGATATATAAGATTGTTTAACAAAACTTTCATAATTATTTTTTATTTGGATTAATTTTTAATTTTTTTAATATAATCATTCACAAGATCTTTCAAATCTTAAAAAAAAAACAATTTTCTTAACATTTTATCAAAATAATGGACTTTCTTTTTTGTTTTTTAAATACTATCCAAGTGAATGAAAGAAAGGATTAAGTCTCCATTCCAACCAACTATTTTTTAAATAGTAGTAGAATAGTTTTTCTGCGACAAGCCTCTTGTAGAACAACACAAGTTATATTTGGTTAGCTTGTGGAAGCATTGCTGCCTATAACAGAGTTTCCTATACTCGCTACTTACTTATTATTTAAAGTAACCTTGACTCACGAGTCCTGACACGTTTTCATAGGAAGATAATATCTGTTCTAATACCAGGTTCCATTTTTTAGATGAGTGGTAACAAGCATCCAGAGTCGCAATTAGCTGTTGTTTTATCCACTGTTTTTACCACCTCTTTAAGATAAAAAAAATTATTGAATATTATTGGATAGTTTACAAGATAGATTGTGCCATCAAATTAAGCAATATAATTAAGCAAAAAAAATTAAAATCTAAGTAAAAAAATAAAAAATGAAAAAGTAAAAGTTACAATTTGGAGACGATAATGTTTATTTAACCAAGAATGATGAGTCTCATTCGGGTTCAATTAGTTGGTTTAGTAAAATTCTATAGTTTTTAAATCTTAAGTTGTTCAAACATGTCTCAATAGAGTCAGAGGCGCCATCACTGGAGGAGAAATACCGTTTCATTTCCACTTTTAATCTATTCACTCTCTCAATGAGGGAATATATGTTTACATTGTCACGCCAATAAATGGGCGACACAAGCAAGGATAAATAAAAGAATATTTTATTTCGCTTGACAGTGAGTCCAAGTAGAATATACCGTATTTCATCAAATATAAGAAGGTTCGGTCATCAAAGGATTTCTTCTATTCGAAAATTTTTCACTCTCAAAATGTGACTCAACTAAAAGAAATTAATAGCTGTTTTTTTTCTTCTATTAAAAACAAAAAAAAGTGCATGTTTTACATGAGAGATGATTCAAAAATTTTCTTTTAAACAAGACACATATTCTTTAGAAAAATAACTCAAATAATTGAAAATTCTTGACTGAAATACAAGCAATTTTCTTCTATTTTTGGTTACTTCTATTTCAGGAAATACGGTACTTCTCTCTTGGTAGCTGGCTTGTTCATTTATTGATAATAAAAGATTAAACAAATAAATAAAGTTTTCACAATCAACTTTCTGTATTTAAAAACGACATCTGGTAGCTATACCGAGGGTATGACAATACTAAGAAATGAGCATAGCTTTTTAAGGTCTGTTTCGAATGAAATGGGAGAACATGTGGAATTATTAGAGGCAATGGTACAAATTGAGCTAAAGATACAGGTGGTATTGAATTTAAGGTTGCTAATAAATGATAGTTTTGAATGAAAATATAATTGTTCGAATTTTAAGATTTTGAGAACTTAGAGTATGTTAGACATGAGGCAATTCCATTTTAAATTTGTTCCATTTTATTTGTTCATTGCCATCAAAAAGAATAATGAATTTATTTGATTGATAATTAGTTACACCTTACACAGTGGTGATTTGATAACAGTATTTTACGAAAAATTACGTATATTATCAGGATTTTACGTTAATTTTGGGAAAATTTGGAGCAAAAATTTTTTTTAAAAATGTTTTTTTTTCTCCAAAAATCGAAAATTAAAGAAAATTTTTTAAATCGTTATGAAAAAAAATTTTCAAAAATTTTGATTTTGTAAAAAAAATTTAATTTATGGCCCAAATTTAAGAAAGTTTTTTTAATGAAATTTTCAATTCTCTTTCTTTCTCTTTTGACGGTTGCTCTTTTCGAATCAATCGACAAAAAAAGATACAGTTGAGTTGGTGTGTGCGCGTTAGTCTGTGATCACGTGACTGCATAGGGCTTGAATTGGCGCAATGAAAAAGAAATAGGGGGGAATGTCAAAATTATGCAACCAACTGCTATAAAAAATTGAAATATTTCAAAACTGTTCTCTTTGATTTAGATATAATTGTTGTTGTTGTTGATTGTTGGAACAATGATGTTGTTGAACGCCAATAAGCCGGATAGTTTAGTAGTGGAGGCGCAGGGAGAGTACGGAGCGGAGGCGAAAAAGCGCCGACCCCACTCCATCACCAGCGAGGAAGAGGAGGAAACGGACGAGACCGACATGGAGTCGGAGTCAGAGCTGCACATGGACGCGGCCGACTACCCGAGCACCAAACGCTTCAAGCAACAAGAGCTCTCGGAGTGCGAGGCGGCCGAGAGCCGGAAGCGGCGCGGCAACCTGCCCAAAGACTCGGTCAAAGTGCTCAAGATGTGGCTGTACGAGCACCGCTACAACGCCTATCCCACCGAGAACGAAAAGATAAGCCTGTCGAAGCGGGCCAACCTCACCGTGCACCAGGTCTGCAACTGGTTCATAAACGCGCGGCGCCGCCTCCTGCCCGACATCATACGCAAGGAGGGCAACGACCCCGGCCACTTCACCATCAGCCGCAAGTCCAGCGCTGCCAAGCCCGCCCGCAGCCACTCGGCCGCGCTCAGCCTCAGCATCGTCGCTCAGCCAAAGTCCAACCACATATCCAAGTACTATGAGCTGATCGGCGACAAGAGCGCCGACAAGAGCGCCGACAAAAGCGGCGACAAGAGCGCCGACGAGCTCAACCTGCTTACCCCGGTCAGCGCCCCCAATGCCAGCCCCAAGTGCGAGCCCGCTCAGCACACGGTCGCAGACCTTCTCCTCAACGAAGAGGAGGAACGCGTCCGCAAACAAAAATTTCTCAACCGAAAAACCATCCGCAACTACACCGAACAGCAGAACCTGCTCAAAATTAGCCAACACAGCCAGCAGCACTTGCAGAGCATTTTGCTGCTGCAGCCCGTCCAGGGATATCAGGTGCCGGCGCCGCAGCAGGCGCTGCCCGTCACAGCCGATGATCACACCGCCAATTTGAGGCTGTTGGTCGACGTGGCCGTCAGTTTGTGGGAGGAAGAGCAGAAGAATCGAAACTAGTTTCTCTTTGTGTTTATGAATAAAAAATAAAAAGTAATTGTCGACCCCGGGGGTCGCAATTTAAGTTAATCAGGTGATTTGTTCTTGATCTATTAATTTTTTGTTTCATTCTTCAGTTTTTTTTTTTGTTTTTTTCTTTATTTTGCTCTGAATGTTTATGAATGAAAATTGGCCTTGAATTTTTTTTTAAATTGTATATTGAAGTAGATTGTTTTTGTTGGGCGACTCCATGCTCTTGTGGAGTCTAGGAATTTCCGATTTGTGCCGTTGTTAATTTTTGATTTTTTTTCTCTCATTTTTTGTTATTTTTGGTTTTTTTTTTTTCATTCTATTACCAGGTTTTTTGCAGAAGAATTTTTTAGAATTTTGAAGTTTTTTTTTTTTTTTTTAAACTTGACTTTACAAAAAACTAATTAGAATTTTAATTATTTTTTAACTAATTAATTTTGAAGATTTTTTTTTTTTTTTCTAGAAAAGTTAAAATAAAAATTTATTTACACAGCCAAGTTGTTGTTTTTTTTTTTTTTATTCTGACGACTGTACTCTTTTACGGAATTAAAATTAAAATTTTTGATTTTTTTTTTAAAATTAATTTTGAAGATTTTTTAAAAAAAAAGTTAAAATAAAAATATATTTACACAAATTTTTTTAATTATTTTGTCAATATTCATGTGAGGTATTTAAATGGAAATTATGATAATGTTAAAAAAATTTATTTTGAAGATTGTTTTTAAATTATTCAATTTTTCTTGTTGTTTTTAATCCGAAGAGATCGTAAAATCTCTAATTTTTTCTTTAAATTTAGAATCTCAAATGGTCTAATAAAATTTTTTTTTTTAAATTTTAGCTAAAAAAGTTAAAATAAAAATTTATTTACACAGCCAAGTTGTTGTTTTTTTTTTTTTTTTATTCTGACGACTGTTCTCGTGTCCGGAATTAAAATAAAAATTTTCGATTTTTTTTTTTTTAATTTTGAAGTTTTTTTTTTAAATAGTTTAAATAAAAATATATTTACACACATTTTTTTAATTATTTTGTCAATATTCATGTGAGGTATTTAAATGGAAATTATGATAATGTTAAAAAAATTTATTTTGAAGATTGTTTTTAAATTATTCAATTTTTCTTGTTGTTTTTAATCCGAAGAGATCGTAAAATCTCTAATTTTTTCTTTAAATTTAGAATCTCAAATGGTCTAATAAAATTTTTTTTTTTAAATTTTAGCTAAAAAAGTTAAAATAAAAATTTATTTACACAGCCAAGTTGTTGTTTTTTTTTTTTTTTATTCTGACGACTGTTCTCGTGTCCGGAATTAAAATAAAAATTTTCGATTTTTTTTTTTTTTAATTTTGAAGTTTTTTTTTTAAATAGTTTAAATAAAAATATATTTACACACATTTTTTTAATTATTTTGTCAATATTCATGTGAGGTATTTAAATGGAAATTATGATAATGTTAAAAAAATTTATTTTGAAGATTGTTTTTAAATTATTCAATTTTTCTTGTTGTTTTTAATCCGAAGAGATCGTAAAATCTCTAATTTTTTCTTTAAATTTAGAATCTCAAATGGTCTAATAAAATTTTTCTTTTTAAATTTTAGCTAAAAAAGTTAAAATAAAAATTTATTTACACAGCCAAGTTGTTGTTTTTTTTTTTTTTATTCTGACGACTGTACTCTTTTACGGAATTAAAATTAAAATTTTTGATTTTTTTTTTTAAAATTAATTTTGAAGATTTTTTAAAAAAAAAGTTAAAATAAAAATATATTTACACAAATTTTTTTAATTATTTTGTCAATATTCATGTGAGGTATTTAAATGGAAATTATGATAATGTTAAAAAAATTTATTTTGAAGATTGTTTTTAAATTATTCAATTTTTCTTGTTGTTTTTAATCCGAAGAGATCGTAAAATCTCTAATTTTTTCTTTAAATTTAGAATCTCAAATGGTCTAATAAAATTTTTTTTTTTAAATTTTAGCTAAAAAAGTTAAAATAAAAATTTATTTACACAGCCAAGTTGTTGTTTTTTTTTTTTTTTTTTCTTACGACTGTTCTCGTGTCCGGAATTAAAATAAAAATTTTCGATTTTTTTTTTTTTAATTTTGAAGTTTTTTTTTTAAATAGTTTAAATAAAAATATATTTACACACATTTTTTTTTATAATGTCAGATTTCATGTCGGGATTTTAAATGAAATTGATGTTAATTTAAAAAAAAATTTATTTGTTTAAAATACATTTATTTATTTAAACAAATTTTTTTTTGATTTTATCCGAAAGGATCGTAAAATCACAATATTTTTTTTTAATTTAGAATATGAAATGGTCTAATAAAATATTTTTTTAACTTGAATTTTTTTTAGATTTTAGCTGAAAAAGTTTAAATAAAAATTTATTTAAACAGCCAAATTGTTGTTGTTTTATTTTATCCTGAAATATATTCTGATATTATATTGACATGACATGATATTCTTTCCAAGCCATATAAACAATTTCCTTTACTTTACTTAACTCCCATTTACTTTATTTAAGTTACTTTGAAACAAACGCCAACAGTGGTACTTGAGTACGTAATTAAAATTAAAATTTTTGTTTTTTTTTTTTTTAATTTAATTTAAAGGTTTTTTTTAAATAGCTAAAAAATATACCATTTTTTTTATTGTTTTTATCGGTAAAGATCGTAAAAACTCTATCTTTTTTTTTATTTGAAATGCCTAATAAAAGATTTTATCATAAATTGAACTTTTTTTTAAAGATTTTTTGTCGAAAAAGTTCAAATAAAATTTATTTACACAAAAAGCTCAAAATTTAAAGATAAAATTTTGATTTTATTAAAAAACTTGACGTATCTATGCTTTTTTTTGTTCGATATTGTTTCGATATTTTTTATACTTAAAATTAATTTGTAGATTATTTTTAAAAATGCTAAAATTATATGTTATTAAACGAAAGTTTCTTTGTTATTTATTCAAAAATCAAGCGGATAAAATTATCAATGGATCAATTTGCCAGCTTAATGTATTTTTTTTGAACATTCATGTTAATGTATGACATCTTTTTTTTTTAAACTTTATTCTAAAATTTCATCTTATTTTCGTCATCCAGGAGGTGTTTTTAAAAATAAATAATTCATATATTAAAAAGCTAATTAAAAAATTTGAAATTAAACTTTTCTTTAGACAAGTCATTTTACCTTATTGTTAATAAGGTGATTAAAAAATTTTAAATTTGATTTGAAAAAATGTTTAAAATAACTTTTAATGAATTTTAAACATTTTCTAATAAAGACATATAAAGATGCCTTAAGTAATTGTTACTTAATAATTTTATAGTTGTTCATCATTTAAAAAATGCCAAGCAAGCAATGAGAATTTTTTTATCTCTAGCATTTATCATTTTTTTTTATTTATAGATTCAAAATTTATAAAATAAACAAAAAAAATAAAATTTTATTTTAAAAAACAAATAAATAAACTTCATAGACTTTGTGATGATGCTTTAATAAATTTTTTCGGTAGCAACAACGACATCTAAATTAGTAAATAATTTTCTTTCAACTTTTAAAAATAACTTGAACTTTTCAAATTTTTTTTACTTATTTAATCAGTGATTGTATAATTAATATTTAAAAAAAGCTTTTTATTTTTGATTATTCATGTTTAGGGCTCAAAGTTTTTATTTTCTGGTTTTAATAATTTTAATTGTTTATTTTAAAACTGGCTTTTTCATTCAAGCTTTTTTTTTAGTTATCCAGATTTTTTCATATCTTTTAGATAGATAAAAAATAGTTGAAATATTTCACTGAATTTTGTTTGCTAATAGTTTAAAATTTTATCTCGCTATTTTAATTGTGTTTCAAATAAGATAGCTTTATTTAAAGAATTTGATAAAATTTAAAAAACAGCTGCTTAGGATCTTGAAAAAATATTGTTTACTTTTTTTTCTTAAAATTCTATTTTATTGACATAAAGTATTTAAAAAATAAATATTTGCTTTTTTTATTAATGCTATTTATTTTTGATTTTTTTTAATATCTTAGCCAAAATTAATCTTAGAAATTATTTTTGTGTGTCTGGTGACCTTCAAATAGTATTTTCTAATTTAAATTTCTTCTTAAATAAAGCCATTCCAACTAAATAAATTAAATTGAAGTGTTTCTTTTATTTTTTGTTTGTATTATAATAATTAAGTTTTCTAGGTAAATATCCACGTTTGAAAACCTTTAATTGAGGCGTTTAATTTCCATTCAAAAAAATGTAGTTTAGGCCTATGGTGAAAAATTGTGCAAAAATTAAACTATCTTATCTCAAATTTTCCTTCTTTTTAAAATAAATTTCCACTAACTTTATCAAATTCTGAAAAATAAATTTTGAAATTAAAAAAAAATCCCTTCTTTTGGCAAGTTACTAATGCCAATGTTAAAATATTAAAAATTAAAACCAAAATTAATTTTTATTTTTTAAAAAATATGGAAGATGCTGAAATTCTTCGACGCAGGATACTACATAGCTTTATCTCAAATGTAGCCCTTAGCCATGGCTTTGTCAAGACCGAAGCTTTTGCTCTTGAAACTCTGGTTGAAATGTTCATAGCCTGTACTTAAATAAACAAAATTTTATTATTTTTTTTTTCTATTTTATCATTAAGTCATTAGTCAATTAAGCATTCAAACAAAACTTTTTGCCGAGCTTCAGAACCGTACAGAGCCAACTTTTCATGACTTGGCATCAGCACTTATCGAAATTGGTATAGATGTACTCTCTTTGTACAAATTCTACAAAAATTTAAGCAATGAAAAATATCAAAAAATTGCTGAACGTAATCTTTTAAAATTAAAAAAAAATAAATAATTAATAATTTCTCATTTTGCTTTATTACTTTATTTAAGCGGCTTATGCCAGTATACAAAAACCACCAGCAATTCTTCATGTGATTAAACCGAGGCCTCATCAAAACTATGTTTTCGACCACTTTCCACCTTTTCCCGATCCACATACTTACATCCAAACAGAATGTCCCAGTAAATCAGAACGCGAATACCAAAAAACTCGCGAGCTGATTGCCGAACAAAAACTAAACATCGAAAAAAGTCTCGTCAAATTCAGACTCAAAAATCAATTGATCAAGTTCAGTGCCAAGCAATTGTCCATTTTTAATGAAGACTCCAAAGATACAGCTTATATGCGTAAAAGTTTTTTTAAGAAAAAAGAAAAAATATTAAAAAAATTTTTTATTTAGTGATACGGAATGAAAATGAAAATTCTGACCAAGTGTCACCATTAATCACTGGTCTTTTTTCTAATTGATTTTTATTCTAATAAAATTTTGTTGTCTGATTTTTTAAAATAAAATTTTCTATTATTTCATTTAGATATAATGATGAATTCAATATTAAGAATTCTCAGTATGAATAAAATTTTTTTGATTGAAAGATTTTTTCGTAAAAATTTAATATCATTGCTTTATAATTAATATACAATTTTATACTTGATATCTCTGGTATCATATTTATTTTAGACATTTTTTAGGCTCTATTCATCAAAATTTAACCAATTAATAAATTTATTATTTCATATAAAAAATTGTCTCCATTTAAATAATTTTGTTAGGATCCTCAGTCATTAAAACGACTAAATTTAATCAAAAACATAATTGAACAGCTCTTGAAATTGATAAAATATTCACGTATAAAAATGTAGCCCTTAATTATCTAAAATTTATTTAGAAAATTATCAAATAAAAATTTAAAGAATGAAAAACTTTAACAAAAATTAAAATTTCAATGGACAAAATAATCATTATTTTAAAAAAAAATAAATTTTTAAATTTCACGATTGATTAAAACATATCAATGATAACCAAAATTTTGCAATTAATTGAGTAATGATTAGATTAATATTAATTTTTTTTCTTTTAGTCAGTATTACTTGAATCTGAATATTTTTAAATTTAGAGGTAAATAGATGATTACTCTTAAAAAAAAAGTATTTTAAAAATGACAGAAACAAAATTGATTAAGGATGGAATCCACATACACCAAGCTCCTTAGGAAAAGAACAAAAGTTTACCTTTAACAGAAAATTTCAGGTAAAAATTGAAAATTTTTATTTTCTTTATTTTAGAATTTTAGTAGTAGAAATAATTCCGATTGGATTTAAGCTGCTAGAAGCTATGGCGGGTAATGCGACTTCTCTTGACATTTTTTGTTTGAAATAGCTTTAAAACTTTTGTTGATCCAGCATTTAAAACAGCCTGAGGCAAGCTTTTCGAAACATTAGCTGCTAGATTTGCTAAAAAATAAAGCTTCATTTAGTACAAAATGTGCATTTAGTACACCTATTAAAAGAGTGATTATTTTTTGACCAAAAAGTCATTTCGTTGCACAAATTAAAATTTTTGAACCACTTGATTTAAATTAAATTTTATCATCAAATATCCTAGATTAAATTTTAATATACAATTTCAATTTTTCACAAAAATTAAAGACCAATTTTTTTTCTAAATTTTAAAAAATTTAACTTGATCTCTAGATTCTAAAAAATTTGAAATAGAAATCAATAAGCTTTTAAAAATAATCAATTTCAATCTTAGAAAATAAAATTTTCTTGAAATTATTTGCATGAATTAAAAATAATAAAACCTATTTCACTTAAAAAAAAATATTTCAAAATATTAAATAATCCAATTATCACAAACAATTTAAAATAATGAATTATATAATAAAGAGCTTACTCGTTTTTTAACTTTTGTTTCCAAAGATTTATTTCCATAAAATAATTTTAGACCAATTTTGATTTTTTTTTAAAACAATTTTTTGTTTCAACATTTTTCTCAAAATTCTGACTTTTATCCACATTGGAACTTGTTTTAATATCAAGTTTAAAACAATTGTTTTTCGAATGATAATAAATGAATACTTAATTATTAAATTCTTTTATATTTTTTTGTTTTTAAAGCTAAAAATTAATCATCTATTTTAAATAGATAATGATTAGGGTAAATTTTAAAGGAAATTGCAAAAATTAATTCCAAATATTTTTCCTAAGAGCTTTTGGTTCACGCACATTTTTGATCTAAAAATCCCACGAGTTTAAAATATAAAGGTTATAATGATATATTTGGACAATAATTTTTTTTCTAATTTATTCTGAATTAATTAGATTTAAAAAATAAAAAAATTTCCTTGACAATTTTTCATTGATTTAAGATTTTTATTCATCAAGGATTTAGAAAAAAAAACTTTATTTGGTAAAAAATTTATTCTTATATTACAATTAAAAAAAAAGTTTAGCCCATAAAATAATGATTTTTGTTATGATCTTTTGGAACAAGATATTGATCACCATTTGGAAGCACAATCTTCTCATAGTAAGGCTTAATTTTGAAAAATCCAACATTTTTCTCCACCGATTCTGCTTGTTTGTTTTGCAGCGGTTTTGTTTTTATTTTTTCTATCAATAAATCTCGAAGTATGCCCAAATCATCGTAATTACTCGGCTGTTTTAGAAAGTAGTCGTAGCAAGAACTTAGTTTGAAAATTACAAAAAAAATTATCACCATCTTATAAGCCTTCATTTTTAAATGATTAAAAATTGAAAAAATAATAGCTCTTATATTCTCGAATCTAATTTAAATTAATCATTTATCTCTGGAGTGATGCCGGGCCGCTATGGTTATAATAATGAAATTTGATGCCTAGCAGCACACGCTTTAAATTTTTTATCTCAATTTATTGGCAAGAGAGACCTCTAAAAATCTCATATTAATTTATCATATCAATTTTTTTAGAATTAAAATTTTAAAAAAAGATTAAAAGATTAGATGACTATTTTATATATTTATTTAATCAAACTAAATTATTTTTTAACTAATTTTAAAAATTATAGATATAAAGATTAATTTATTAATTTGAGTTTGATTTACTCATAGTCGCTATGAGTGTTATAAACAGCGACGCTTTTTGATCTAGTATGAACACTCGACTTTTTATGCTCATCAAAATACATCCTTTAAAAAATCAAAAAAATTTAAAAAATCAAAAAAAAATTTTTGGCACATTGAAGTTGATGATCAAAAATAATTTTTAAAATGTTTTTTTATTTAATTTTTAATTAAAAAATTGCATTTTTAAAATTAAACTATTTTTATTGTTAATTTTAGACCAAATTGTAAAAATTCAATAATATTTTTATGAAAGTCAAAAAATTGATCCTGTAAATTTTGTCAGCTGATGTATTCACTTAAATTCAGTATATTGAAAAATAATAGAAAAACTACATTCAAATAATGAGATGATATAATTTACAGAACAGATTTGGAATTACAGACAAAAAGATTATTGTATTTTTTCATTTTGGTCTAAAATTCTAAATAAAAATTACACTGTTTTACGAAATAAATATTTTCTTTATGTAAATCTTAAAATTGCGTATTAGACTTTAATTAAATGATCAAATTCTGTCATTTTAAATAAAAAACATTAAAAGCCATTTATTTAGACCCTAAAATAATGTGATACAGTATTAAATAAAAAATGTATTTTTTCGTCTTTTAATGAAAATTTACTTACAATTTTGAAAAAGCATGAAAAAAGTGCGATATTTCAAATTAATTTTTTTATTAATAAATGAGAGCTATTTATTTAAATCTTATAACATTAAAATTAAATTTATTACATCAAACATATTTTATTTAGTTTTTTATTATTTCCAAGTAAAAATCTTTGATAATTTTTTTAAACTAATAAAAAAGCTTTCTTTAAAAAAAAACAAACATTTTATCTGATTTACTTATTTCCTAAATTGATTATAATAAATTTTAGAAAAAAAAATCAAACAAACCTAATAATTTAATATCTTAGATATTTAAAGCTTTTAAAAGGAAATTTCTTTTTTTTTAATTTTTATTCTTAATAATATCATTTAGTTTAGTATTTCAAATGATATTCTTTGAAACAATAAATTTCATGGTTAATTTAGTAAAAAATACTTTGATTCAAAAGAGGAACTTATTTTTTTCACATTAAATAAGTCATTCGTTTACTTAAAAAATTTAGGGCCCTATCTTTTAAATTAATTTTGAATATTTTTTTATAAGACTGCTTTATATTTTTAAGTAAAAAAATCTCATTTTCAAGTTATTTTCTTATAAAAATAAATAAAATCTAAAGACATTTTTTTTATTAATAAAAACTAAATATCCTAAGTTTGCATTAATCTGTTTAATTTCAATGTTAAAAGATTGTAATTTATTTTTTAAAAAATTAAATTTTGAAACATTTTTCATGCTTTTTGCCCTAGGAAAATATATTTTTTCATTTTGTTCTGTTCTTGTGTACTTAATTTGACAAAAGATAATTTTATCATTATTTTCAAAAAAAATTTTTGAATTTAATTATAAAATAAAAAAATCAGTATTCACCAAAAATGAGTTCAAATATTTTTTTAATTAAGGTAATAAAAAGTTAAATCGTTAACTTGACTTTACTTAAGTAGTAACTAAGAAACAGCCATGGTGTAAATTTGTGTAAATTTTTGTTAGAAAATGAACAAAAATTTTTAAAATTATTCCAATATCATTAAAATTTGGGATCATGTCGAATTTGAGATCAGGTGTTCACTAAAAAATGTGGTCATAGGTCTCATGTCCAGAATGTGGTCAGTGATCAATGATCATATATTTTATTTCCAAAATGTCCATTAATTAACCGAAGAATAAAAGTAAATTACTTGAATTAAAAAAAAAAAGTTCTCATTTTAGAAAGGTCCCAAACTCATAATCTTATTTTAAATTTCTTCGTCACTATCCATTTTTTGGCTTAGCAGAAATTTGTAAAAAAAAATTTTCTTGTTAAAACTTGTAGTTTTCTATAGTGAACACAGTGGTGATTTGACTCGAGGATTTGAATTAAAATTTTGAAAGTCAAAAATCAAGAATTTACGAAAATTATTGTAATTTTTAGATATTTTTACTAAACTTTAATATAAAAAAATTAGAATTTTTTCTAAAATAAATTTTTCCAAAAAATTTGGCAATTTTCGTAAATTCTTGATTGTTGACTTTTAGGATTTAAGGTATTTTAACGTAAAATTTAGTCAAATCCTCGTGTCACTGTAGCAATTTTTTTGTCACCTATTTTTTACACATTTACATAAATTTAATATTTTATAATTTGATTTGATTTATTTCATAAATTACGCCACACTCGGCGATGTTTGAATTAAAATAAAGAAAAAAAAAATACAATAAAAATTTGAATAAAATAGAAATTACATGTATGTTTCATTCAGAATTAAATTAAATTAAATATGCACCGTTTGAGAATTTCTATTTTTACATTAAAAAATAAACAAGACGTACAATTAAATTCAATTTAATTTATCAATTTAAGAAGAAAATAATTGTGTTTTAATCTGTACATAATTTACATAATTCATAATTTTTACAAGTAATATTTTATAATAGCTTAAGGAAAAATTTTTTTTCTGTGATCAGTAAAATATTTTGGTGATCAAAATGATCACATTCTGGACATTAGACCTATGATCACAATTTTTAAAAAAAAAATTTTTAAAAAATAATTTTTAGAATTTTCAGATAAAATAAAATTTCACATTCGTTCCAGACAATTTTTCCATGGATAGACAATGCGATTTAACTATTAAAAAAAACTTTTTCCTTATTTTACTTTTTAAGTACAAAAAGTACAGAAAGTACAAAAAGTACAGAAAGTGCAAAAAGTAACAGGGCCAAATAAAAAAATTAGAAAAAGTACAAAAAGTACAGAAAGTACCAGGGCCTAATAAATTAATTAGAAAAAGTACAAAAAGTACAGAAAGTACAAAAAGTAACAGGGCCAAATAAGAAAATTAGAAAAAGTACAAAAAGTACAGAAAGTACCAGGGCCTAATAAATTAATTAGAAAAAGTACAAAAAGTACAGAAAGTACAAAAAGTAACAGGGCCAAATAAAATAATTAGAAAAAGTACAAAAAGTACCAGGGCCAAATAAAATAATTAGAAAAAGTACAAAAAGTATAGAAAGTACAAAAAGTATAGAAAGTACAAAAAGTAACAGGGCCAAATAAAAAAATTAGAAAAAGTACAAAAAGTACAGAAAGTACAAAAAGTACCAGGGCCAAATAAAATAATTAGAAAAAGTACAAAAAGTACAGAAAGTACAAAAAGTAACAGGGCCAAATAAGAAAATTAGAAAAAGTACAAAAAGTACAGAAAGTACCAGGGCCTAATAAATTAATTAGAAAAAGTACAAAAAGTACAGAAAGTACAAAAAGTAACAGGGCCAAATAAAATAATTAGAAAAAGTACAAAAAGTACCAGGGCCAAATAAAATAATTAGAAAAAGTACAAAAAGTATAGAAAGTACAAAAAGTAACAGGGCCAAATAAGAAAATTAGAAAAAGTACAAAAAGTACAGAAAGTACCAGGGCCTAATAAATTAATTAGAAAAAGTACAAAAAGTACAGAAAGTACAAAAAGTAACAGGGCCAAATAAAATAATTAGAAAAAGTACAAAAAGTACAAAAAGTAACAGGGCCAAATAAGAAAATTAGAAAAAGTACAAAAAGTACAGAAAGTACAAAAAGTAACAGGGCCAAATAAGAAAATTAGAAAAAGTACAAAAAGTACAGAAAGTACAAAAAGTAACAGGGCCAAATAAGAAAATTAGAAAAAGTACAAAAAGTACAGAAAGTACCAGGGCCTAATAAATTAATTAGAAAAAGTACAAAAAGTACAGAAAGTACAAAAAGTACCAGGGCCAAATAAAATAATTAGAAAAAGTACAAAAAGTATAGAAAGTACAAAAAGTAACAGGGCCAAATAAGAAAATTAGAAAAAGTACAAAAAGTACAGAAAGTACCAGGGCCTAATAAAATAATTAGAAAAAGTACAAAAAGTACAGAAAGTACAAAAAGTACCAGGGCCAAATAAAATAATTAGAAAAAGTACAAAAAGTATAGAAAGTACAAAAAGTAACAGGGCCAAATAAGAAAATTAGAAAAAGTACAAAAAGTACAGAAAGTACCAGGGCCTAATAAATTAATTAGAAAAAATTAAAAAGTACAAAAAGTTCAAAAATGATTTTTACTTCTAAATATTTTCATTGTCTATAGCTCAATTTTTCCATGAGAACTCTTAAAATTACGTAAAATAGCGTAATTTTATTCTATTTTATTCTGGGCTTATTTAAATATTGTATAAAAAAATACCAAGCATTGAATACTTCCTGTAAAAATTTGCTTCAGAATTTAATTAAAAAAAATATTTAAAAACCTTTTTTCAAAAATTTTTGATTACCGTCTTCATTTTGCCAATTTTTTTGTTGTTGTAAATTTTACTTAATAAATCTCTTAAACAAAGTCAAACACTCAGGTATTTGAAGAACAAACGAGTTCTCATTAATAATGGCATCAAAATCATTAATATCAATTTTACTAAAGTTAATTTTTTCCAAAATGGCCACAAGCCTCTCGTTTGTGTACCTATCTTTGTTCATGTAGATCCAAGCCAGCACTCTTTTGAACAAAAGAGCCTCATTGCGGCTGCCCTCATCGCCAAGTACCTCAATCAACAAGCTGGAATTTAGGCGCAAAAAATAACTTTGCTTAATACACTGATCAAAATTGGAGCTTAATTGCCAATAGATTTTGAAATAAGCTTGCTTAAACTTGAACTTTTTGGCTATTTGAAGAGCTTGGAGACAAAATTTTTTGTCCAAAGTGACCAGAAAATTTTCACACACTTCCAACAAAGATTTGACATCTAGCTCAATGGTGCATTCGATGATGTCCTCAACAGTTTTGATGTTTAAATCCGCCTCGGATTTATATATGTAGCCAAGGACTGTGCCCAAGGTCTTTGGATGGTGCTGACTGAGCTGTATTCTGGTAACAAATTCCTGCTTTGACTCAAAGTAAGCTTTGTACTTTGGACTGAAGAGGGCCAAGGCGATCCGATGCGCAAGGAATTCGCGTCCATTGGAAAGAATGATTAGGTCGCAATAGCGGACATTTAGCCACATTTTGCACAGGACTTGCATCGCTTCTGGCTCATTTTGGCTCAGGCTCAATTCTTGTATCAGTGAATGTTCCAATTGAGAGTTAAAATCGTTGGAGCGAGAACTTATTTTTTCCAACAAGCGGCGACTTAGCAAAGAGCTTATTTTGCTGAGTCGACTTGAGTAAAGAGAAAATTCGCTGGGGTCAGATTTTAGATTTTGGCCGTCAGATAATTTTCGGTTCAGTTTGAAAATAGCTGGTAAATTGTTTAGCCATGAGAGCTTGGTTGAAAATGGACTAAATACCAGAAAGTCTGTGAAATCTGGTTCGTTTGGTTTGAGTGAGTATTTTTTTAATTTCATGTTAAATTTGCTCAAAATTTATTCTCTTCAGATTTGAGATAAAATTTAAGTTTCCATAGTTTGAAAATAATTTTAATAATTTTTCAAGTTAGATATTTTTAAAAAGTAAATTTTAGCTATCTAAAATAAAGAATATTTTTGATTTTTGAAGTTGTGTTTTTATTTTTTATTTGTCCACCCAAGGCGAACTAGGTTTTGTTTTTTCATTTTTTTTTTTTGATTTTTGGTGATTAATTTTAAAATTTTAATTATTTTATTTGTATCGATAGATGCAATGATAGATCTAAAAGATTTTTATGTAATTAAAAAATAATTGAATAAAATTAAAAAAAAATGTTTTTCAATAATAAAGCTTTAATAATAAAAGCAAACATTGTGAACTACTTCGCTCGAAATTTACTGCAAACGATGTGCAAAATTTTACCTATTTTAGTTGATAATTTTGAAAAAATCTGAAATTTTTTTTGTCTTTATATAAAAAGTATTTTTTATTGGCCTAGAATTTTTCTATTACCAAAAATCATCATTTTTCAAAAATTTCTCTTTACATTTTAAAAGAACTCTTGAGATATTAAAGTACTTTTTTTGTCTAAAAATAATTAAGTTAAATTAAAATGATTTTTATTAAAATACTCTTAAATAAAGAAAATTTTTTTTTTATTATAAAAACAAAATTAAAAAAAAAAACTAAAAAATTAAAAAAAAAGTAAAAATTTAAAAAATTTTGAGAGAGTTTTTGGTCTGATTGTCAATTTCAATCCCTATTTCATTAGCAGATAAACTCTTATCTTCGATCGATGATTCCTAAAATGTCTCATCGAGATCAATAATTTTTTTTAAATAATTTTATATTAAAAGAAGCAATTTTATATTCAAGAAGTTATTTTGTTTGGAAGTAGTAATTTTGTTTCGTAAAAGTATTTTTAGAAATGTGAGATTTTTTGTTGATAAAAAAGTGAAATTAGTGCTAAAAAGAATTTAAAGCATTTTTTATTATATTTTGAAATTAAAAAAAAATTAGAGGGACAAAATACACATAAAAATTTCATTCAAGAAAATATTTTTTTTTCTTTTTTGGCACATTCTTATTGTTTCATTTAGATTCAATCAATTATTCTACCAAGGGCAAATTAAAGCAATCCAAAAGTCTTCGATTAAATATTTTGGCAATGTTTACTACAATTTCTAGGCAACTTGAACTTGAACAATTTCTTGGCAACTTTTTGATTCATGATCATGATCAAATGGTCAAAACTTAATTGATTATAATCTTAATAAAAAAAATCAAATTTTTTAGATTTTTTTAAAATTAAGCATAAGATGTTTTCCATATTAACTTAAAGAAACAAAAATTTTTTTTGTCTAAATGATCTATAATTGATTCTTTTAAAATCTTTATTTGAAATTTTTAAAGACAAATTTAAATCCTTATTAAGGTATCTAAATTATGGCTTTAAATGATATTTAAATACTAATTAAAATATATTGCGGCGAAACAAAGTTAAATTTTGTATTGCAAAATATTTAATATAAATTTCAAAAAATTGTTTAAGATTTAATTTTTACTTCAGATAAAAATTCATATAATATTTAATCTAATTAAAGATTAAACAAATCATGTTTAATAAAGTTAAGTCATTTTATATTAAAAAAATTGATAAAAAAATACCTCTTTATTTAAATAAAAAACTTAAAATTTTGGGTTGAAATTTATACTTGATCATGAACTTCGATTTGCCCAATTTCCATTGATTATATCCTTCATCAAAAATATTAAATTAGAAATTAATCATGTTTTTTTTTTTTACATATTAAATTTAAAACAAAACATATTTCTAGATTATTAAATAAATTTCTCATTTTTTAAATGATTATATTTTATAGATTTATTAATTAGTTAAAACATTTTAACTGATTGAACCAGAATTATTTGAATCATAGACAATATTTTAAATCTTATTTTTAAATAACATATTTTTTTATTTTCAAGCCGCTTCTTTGACTAATTCAAATTTTTACTGAAACAATCTTTATTTGATTGATATTAAAAAATAGAAAAAAAAATATTTTTTTACGGAATTCCGCGCAAAGTTGCGGAAATCAAACAAAAAAAAATTATTTTTGATCTTATCTGTTTGCTTGGTTTATTTTAAAATCATTAGAGCTAAAAAAAAAAAACATGTGCCTTGGAGTTAATTTTTTACCTTAGAGTGAATGTTGTATGCATTTTTCACTGCAATTTATTCAAGCCTTGAATGTTTCAAGCCAAAATAGCTTAAAACGATAATTAACAATAAAAAATATCAAACACCTAATGACAAGAAGTTAGGCTATTGACTTTCTAATTAATTGGACTCAATAATCTAGACATATCTAGCAAGTATTGACCAGGTAAAAAGTGACATGCTTTCAATCACTTTTTGTCTTTTGTCAAGCTTTTGAAATGTGAAAAAAGTATCACTTTTTAAACCTAAACAAAAAATGAAGCATGTTATGTTCGCTGATTATCTCGGCATGGATTTGGAACTAATACACCAAATAAAATTCAATTCTATCCACAATTTGCAGCATATATTCAAGGCAACAAAAAATGACCATTCAGACAAAATGTTGGTGAAAAATTTTTGCCTCAAAGCAGATGTAAACTACCTGAAATTGGTTCAAAATGGTATTTGTTTAAATTCGGCTGAAATTTATAACCAAACCTCAGTGAGGGGCATTATACTGACCCTTAACAAAAGCGACCAAACTGAGCCTAAAAAGTCAACTAATAAATTTGTGAATTTTTTCAAACATCGAGACCAAATAGTTGTCAAAGACAAACAGCTCGACTTGGTCTATGTAATATGGAGTGTGGATGACTGGAAGACATGGAAGTATCAGTTGACTATGCAGAAAAATTCCAAAATTTTAAAGTCGTCTCCAAATACTGTCATAAAAACTCATGAGTTTTTCATTCAGGATATTTATGAATTGATAGATATAAACAACAAATTTCAACTAATTGTATGTCATCAAATTGGAACGGATGTTTATAAAGATACTAATGGGGACAAATGTTTTGATTTTAAATGTGCTATTAAAATTTAGGGATTGTAGTTTTATTTGATAAACTTTTTTTGAAATATTCTATTTTTTTCAGATGTCAAATAAAAAATTTTTAATTTTTTTTTCTTTTTGTTTTTCATTTTTATTTAATTTATTTAAATAGTTAAAAAAACATCTTAAAAATCAAAGTTTAAAAAATAAAAAGAAAAATTAAATGAAAATAAAAATTAATAAGAAAAAATTTTATTGAAAAAAAAATTAATTTTTCATTTTAATTTTAAGTCATTTTTGAAATAAAATAATGTAAATTCACGATATTTTACCATATCTAGCAAAGAAAATTAAAATACACTTGTATAAAATGTTTATTAGACCAACACTTATCTATGGGTTTGAAAACTTCGTCCTTAGTAAAAATCAAATAAAGAAATTACAAACAACTGAGGCTACAATGATTAAGAAAATACTTAATCTCCAAAAAACATCAAGAACAAGTAATCTTCTAATTTGTTGCCTGCTCGCCAATCTATTCTGAACCATGTCCAATTCTTCATTTATTTTATCCAAATTTTTCAGCTGACTCTCCTGCTTTGGCTTTTCCACATTCTTGTTATTTGTGGGGTTCTTTGGTAGAATAAATTCGCCAGTGTCACTCGAGTTTAGAGGGAATGAAACATTTGAGCTGGATAGTGTTGAGCCTTGGTTGTGCGAAAATGTTATATCATCGTAGGCTTGAGGGGTAGTGGGCTCTTGTTGGTCTTTCTGTTCAACATTGGTATCCTTATCAATCCTGCTAGCATCGGACAAGCGTACGTCAGATTTTTTTTCTGTCAAAAATCTTGGCATTTCAGATTTTCCCATAAAAAATTCTTCCACATTGACTTTTTTTTTTGCCGATTCATTGGACATATTTGTTACTTCCAAACTGTTTGGTTGCACTGGGTCCGGATTTTTCCACCATTTGCTCGAAGTGGAATCATTTGAAGAATTGGCTGATGTTTGATTTACAAGTGTAAGTTCATTGCCCGCGAATTTTTTGCGGTTCAATTGTTCGTCCAGGTTCAATTGGTCCAAAAAGTCATCGACTTGCTTGAAATGAGGAAAAGATGGCTCTAGATTTTTAATGAGGCCAAAATTTCCCAGCGAACCATCAAACGGGTTGTCGAATGGATCTGATGACGGAACTGGCACAGCTTCCTCTGAATTGTGTATGATATCATCGAAAGGATTTTGTGATTTTTTACTATTTACTTCCTTAATAATCTTTGGTTCTTCTTGAGGCTCCAGCGTTTGATTGAAGGTTTTCGACGGAGTCAAGGGAATATCCTGAGTAAAGTTGAACGAAGCATTTTTTGTATCAGGTCCGACAGTTGACGTCGAGTAGCGAATCTCTTTGTTCGGTTTTGAAATTAAATTTAGGTAGTCTTCATTGGAGTTATTCAACAGGTGAGATTGACCAATTCTTTTAACTCTTTCGACCGATTGTTGGATTAGTTGTTCCATACGGTCAGAGAGATTCGATGAAAAATTGAGAGTTGAGTCACTTTTGGTTCGGTGATTGTCCTCTTTTGATAAATTCGTTTGTTTGAGACAAGAAGTGGTATCATCAATACCCGTTAGATCAAAGCTTGTGGACATTCCATTAGTCGAGTCTTTGGACAAGATTGTATCTCGCGCAGATGGTAGTTTTTTAGGATATTGGTCCAATGTATCTTTATTTAGACTGACTTCTGGATTTTTGGAATTGTCTATGTCCATGGAAAAATTAATTGTACTATTCTGGATTCTGCTGTTTAGTTCGTCCATTCTGTCATAGTTTATTCTCGCTGATTGATTTGAACTGTCCATTTTGAAATTTTCAAAGTTGCCACTATTATACAATTAAAATTATTTGTAAATTAAAATTATGAATTTCACTCACTAAAAATAATTGTTCAGTCTATTTTTATTTTTCAGTTTTAAAGAAAAAAAAACTTAACTTTTGTGAATTAAACTATTTCTTATATTTATTATATTTCTATGTATAACATCGCCAAGTCTGGCGTAATTTTTATGAATAAATTAAATTAAATTAAATATACCAGAGGACTCATTTATCTTTTAAAAAAATTTATTTAAAATTTTTTTCTTTTTTTAATAACGGTATTCCATTGTTCCATAATGCTGCACCTCAAATTAAGACACGCTTTTGGACCATGCACCAAAGTAAATCTTGCCCGTGTTGAAACATTTTTGATTAGGAACTCATGGTCTTATAGTATTATCAAGGGTTGATGTCCGCATCATACTCTGACATTCTTAATTTAATGTATCATCAAGACTTGAGTTTAAGACAAAAAATAAAAAAAATCTTTTATTTTTCATGCATTTGGTGCAGCACCAAGAATTAAGGGCTATCGGTTTTTTGATACCTCTCATTTATTAAAAGTTACCTCTAATTTGTTGAAAAATACCTCAAAATATTAATAAAAGTGTCAAAAAAAATGAAACCAACTCTTTTAATTAAAAAAATACCTATTTATTAAAAAATCAAACAAATTATATAAATGTCTATCTAATTAATTAAAAATCCATCTAATTAATTAATTTTCAGCCTCAAAAATTTATATAAAAAGAATTGTATTTGATATTATTATTAAAGAAAAAAAAAAAAAAAAAATTCAAAATTTTCGTTTGGCTTAGCAAGTTTGAAAAATCAAATTTAATTAATAGCGTCATCACGTGTTAAAAAACCGTTGAAAGTTGTGTGTTGGCAATGTCGCTCAACAAAACAAACCAAAACCGACGGTGGATATTTAAAAATTCGGTCAAGCAAGATCTGAAGAGGTTAGACAAACCGATTAGCCATAAGGTCTTATTTGGTGCAATGGATATCGTACTAAACCAGGTGGAAAATGATGCGATCACATCTGTCTACAATTTTTCTTCAAACAAAGTATGGATAATCGAGTTTAATGCTGCTTTAAATGTTCCCCAAATCTTCGATCGTGAAATCAATATTAATGGAACCAATTTCAGGCTTGAAGATGCAAATAAAGTCCCGGATCTCAGAAGGTATTGTACTTTTCGATTTCACTTTTTGCCCTCTGATTTCGAGAATCATAGACTTGAAACTTTTTTTAACACTGTTCGCATTGATGGTCTTAAGATTGAAAGCATCACTGAAGAAAAATATAAAGATAGACCGGAGAGGAAAAATGGTGTCAGAAGAGTAAGAATATCATTTCCAAAAGAAGTTGAGAACATTATTGGAAGCTTGTCAGGCCCTACAATAATGTATGGTTTAAAGTGTCTTGTGTCAATTGTTGGACAAAAGCAGAAATGCTATTTTTGTGATGAAGAAGGGCACAACATAGCGAAATGCCCTGTCAAAGAAAAACTATGCGAAAAGTGTCATCAGAAAGGACACTTAACACAAAAATGCTCCATTGCTGAAAAGCTAAAGTCGCTTGAGAGGAAAAAGATTGACTACAATGATCTTTACATTGACCAAGAAGAAACCCAATCAATAATTGAAGCTGACCAAAAAGACAATGATGAAAATATGATGCCAAAAACGCCTGGATATCAGCCATCAAATCTCAATGACGTAATGTCACAAATTAGTCCTCAAGACCTCAAAACTTCAGTGTTAGAAGACAGTTTGGTAAGCCGTTTAAACGATCTTCTACTAATAAGTCAGAGACCTGTCAATGTCCTCTCAAATGATCAGAATGAGACTGAAGCTTTTTTCCAAACAAAAAATCAAATCAAGAGATTTTCCGAATCTGATCCAAATGAAAAAGAATTCACCGAAAACGAATCAAAGAAGCCATTAGTTGTCTTAGAAAATGAAAATGACAACACCTTCGAGTCTGATTCAAACAGTTCAACAACTGAATGTACAAGTCAAGTAGATCAATCATCCAGTGAAGTTGTTCAGCAAACTTCCAGTCAAAACAGCTTTGAAGAAGATTTAGAATGAACAAGAAGACAAATAAATCAATTTTTAGAACAAAACCTCTTATTAAAACAAGGTTAGTAATTACACACTGGAATTGTCTTCATTTACCTAGTAGGGTTCACCTCTTAGACAATTTTTTAGCTCAAAAATGTCCCGACATTGTTTTGCTCAATGAATTAAAGATAGATTTGAGTGAGGCAAATATTTATCTTGATTTTCAAAATTATCAGTTCTTAACAAAACCACGCAACAAGTACGGAGGAGGAGTAGCCATTTTAATTAAAGAAGGAATCGAATTTATACAAGATTTTTCTTACGAGGAATTCAATTCCGAACTCCTTTGTATAAAAATGAACTTAGGAAAGAATAATGAATTGTTTGTATTTAGTCTTTATAATTCACCCAATGTGCTTCTGAACTTTGAGTTTTTTAAAACAGTTAATAAAACATGTAGAAACTACATTTTAGGTGGTGATCTAAACGCTAGAACAAAGCAAATAGGCTGCGTAGGGGAAAATGAAAACGGGATAATATTAGAAAGAATAATCAACGAGTTAGACTTTTCAGTAATCAATGATAAGCATCCTACTTTCAATATTTTTAATAAGAATTACTTTGAAATTCTTGACCTTTTTTTAGTTTCATCTTCATTAATTGACAAAATTACCGACTTCAGTGTCTTAAATAGTCAAGACATGACTAGTGACCATTTCCCAATCGAAGCATCGATTTCTATTGGCTATCAATTAGAAAATAAATCTGCAGCTAAAAAGTTTAACTATAAGAAAGCAAACTGGCAATTATTCAGCGAGATTTTAAATTCTCAAATAGTGAATGTCACTGAAAGTTCCATCACAATAGATCAACTAAATGATAAAATAACAGAAAAAATTATTTCTGCTTCACATAAAAGCATTCCATATCTTTCACAGAAAATCTACAAAACGAGTCTTCCGCCAAACATTGTTAATTTGATAAAAGAACGTAGGAAAGTAAGAAGAAATTACCAGAAAACTCGCTGTAAAAAGCTCAATCAAAAATTTAATCAACTTACATCTGAGTTAAAGGCCTCTTTAAAAAAATTCTGGAATCAAAATTGGTTTGATTTTATTGAGAAGATGGGAAAAAACCCACTGACAAGTAGACCTTTTTGGAAAAAAATAAATAAATTTAGAACAAAAAAAGGATCAAATTTAATTCCTAAATTGATTTTAAATGAAAGGTAATTCAAAACTAATGAAGAAAAGGGAAAATGCTTTGGAGAACTCTTATCTTCAATATTTAGTCCTAATTCTGATTTAATTGATACTGAGAAAGATATCGAAATACTAATTTCTAACTCTGTTTTCTTTAGGAATTATAACCAGTCTAATTTTAATGATCCAATTTGCTTAAATGAATTAATTATGGCTTTAAAGAGATTAAAAAATGAAGCGGCATCAGGACCTGACCAAATTCATAATTTAATGTTAAAAAACTTACCTAGAAATTCATTAATAGAAATCATAGAACTTTTTAATTTATCTCTTCGAGAAGGTAGAGTCCCGAAAGCGTGGAAAACATCTTACATTACTATGATTCAAAAAAAGGCCTCTACTTTACAAGATCCTTTAAATTATAGACCAATTAGTATAACGAGTTGTTTAGGAAAGCTACTGGAACGCATAGTATATTCAAGATTATACAATTTTTTGGAACAAAATTCACTCCTTATCCAGGAGCAATCTGGATTTAGGAAACACCGGCGAACAGCAGATAATCTTTTCTTCTTAATTCAAAAAATTGTGGAATCATTTAAAAGAAAAAAAAGAGTTTGCGGCCTTTTTTTTGATATTTCTAAAGCCTTTGATAGGGTTTGGCATGAAGGTTTACTTTTTAAATTGATTAAAATAAATCCACCTCATTACTTGACTAACTGGATAAAATCCTTTTTAGACTCTAGGACATTTAAGGTAAATGTGAATGACCATTTGAGCGAAGAATATCAAATAACTGCAGGTGTTCCTCAAGGCTCAGTAATTAGTCCTCTTTTATTTAGTATATACATTAATGACATCCCTAAAAGAAACAAAACAAATAATGAATACTCTCTGCTTTTCGCAGATGATCTAGTTACATTCTTCATTTATAACAAAAAGGGGAACCTAGAAAATAAGATCAATAAATACCTCAACGAACTAGAACAATGGCTTATTAAGTGGAAAATGAAGATATCAGTTGAAAAGTCGTGTTCAGTAGTCTTTTCTAGGTACAAAAAAGAGAGTGATAATCTTAACTTAAAAATTTATGGAAACAGAATAGAGAGACAAAAAGAAATCAAGTTTCTTGGTATTAAATTTGATTCTAAATTAAACTTTAATATACTGGTAGATGAAATTAAAGAGCGCTGCAATAAAAGGCTAAATATTATTATGATATTGTCAAACAAAAAATGGGGTCTTAATCAGAACACACTAGGAAATCTATATAAATCTTTAGTCGGATCAATTTTAGACATTTCTTTTCCTTGCTTAAATTCATTTTCAGAAAATAATATCAAAAAACTACAAGCAATTCAGAATACAGCAGTCAGATCTATTCTTAAGTTAAAATATGATACTCCCTCCAACATCGTACATCATGAGGCTTTTAATAAACTAAAATTACTAACAGTCTCGAATCGGCTTTTTGAATTGAGTGAGAGATATGTTGGGACAGGACTGAGTCATTCTATTCCATTGGTTGTAAGACTGGTGAAGGAATACAAAGAAGGTTTCGAATCAAGATATATTGACTACCCAACTCCATTGTGTAATTGCTACCTTACTATTTCTTCTTTTTTTCCTGAAACTTGAACTATTTAAACATGAGCCACATGTAACAATCTTTTCCAATTTTATATATTCTTAATTTTCATTTATTTAGCTTATTTACTTTTTTTTTAATTCTTTTTTTTTTTTTTTTTTTTTTTTTTATCTTATTTTATTAACTTTAATTTTATTTTTATTTTATTTTATTTCATTTTTATTTTATTTTTTAATTTTTAACTTATTCTGAAGGAGCTCTAGCTCGGTACAGAAAACAAATAAATAAATAAATAAATAATATTATTTACTTTTTTTTTTTAATTCTTTTTTTTTTTTTTTATCTTATTTTATTAACTTTAATTTTATTTTTATTTTATTTTATTTCATTTTTATTTTATTTTTTAATTTTTAACTTATTCTGAAGGAGCTCTAGCTCGGTACAGAAAACAAATAAATAAATAAATAAATAATATTATTTACTTTTTTTTTTAATTCTTTTTTTTTTTTTTTATCTTATTTTATTAACTTTAATTTTATTTTTATTTTATTTTATTTCATTTTTATTTTATTTTTTTAATTTTTAACTTATTCTGAAGGAGCTCTAGCTCGGTACAGAAAACAAATAAATAATATTTTACCTAACCCAACTCCATTGTGTAATTGCTACCTTACTATTTCTTCTTTTTTTCTGAAACTTGAACTATTTAAACATGAGCCACATGTAACAATCTTTTCCAATTTTATATATTCTTAATTTTCATTTATTTAGCTTATTTACTTTTTTTTTAATTCTTTTTTTTTTTTTTTTATCTTATTTTATTAACTTTAATTTTATTTTTATTTTATTTTATTTCATTTTTATTTTATTTTTTAATTTTTAACTTATTCTGAAGGAGCTCTAGCTCGGTACAGAAAACAAATAAATAAATAAATAAATATTTTGATTAATCGAAATTAAAAAACTTCAAAATGAGTTTGGATCAAGAAAATACTCTCTCAGAGGAAGTACGTGGTGCCCCAGAAAAAAATAAACCAGCTCTAATAATGCAACCATCAGATACAGTTGGCGGTGTTGGAGATCAAAAAGGCATCTCTTATGATGATGATGATATAACCGAAGTTGTGCCTAATAATCAAAAAAAACAAAAAACATTCATTCAAGAATCTACTCAAAATAATGAATCTAAAACATGTGAAAAATGTGGCTTAATTATGAAAAAAAAAAGATTTTTTATTGTGATAATTGTTAATTTTTTTTTATTTTTAGAGGTGAGTATTAACTTTTTGCGGTTTTATATTGAAATTGCTTTCTTTTTTTATAAATTGATGTAATTTTTTTTATTTGAATACTTTTTTTATATTTTGCTACTTTTTTAATTAAAAAATAGTCTTTTATAAAATTTGAGAAAATTTTTATTAAATTTGAGGTAAATTTTAGCAAATTTGAGGTACTAAAAAACTTTATTTCAGAATTAAGAAAAAAAAATATTAGAAAAATTAATTTTTTATTATTTCGATTTTTTTGTTACTCAAGTCTTGATGATACATTAAATTTCAGAGTTTTATGCGGAAATAAACCCGTGGTAATACTATTAGACCATGAGTTCCTAATCAAAAATGTTTCAACATGGCCGAGATTTACTTAGGTGCATGGTCTTTGAAGCATTTCTTAATTTGAAGTGCAGTGGTATTATGAATTTCAAATACAAATTGAACAAAAATTTATCATTTTTTGGAAAATTAAAATTAAAGATAATAAAATGTATTGAAAAAAAATACTTCAATAAAGTGCAACATACTTTATTGAACCTTTTTTACCTACAAAAAAAATTTTATTTTAATTTTTTAGTAAATCAAATCAATAATCAATTCAAATCTTATAGATGTTCTATTTATTGTTTTATTTTAACCTTAGAAAAAATATTTTTGGTAAAAAATGGGCAAAAAGTATGTTGCACTAAATTGCAGTATTTTTTTTAAATATATTTTATTAAATTTAATTTTAATTTATCATAAAATAAAAATTTTTTGTCGAACTTGTATTTGAAATTCAGATCACCAAGTGCAGCATAATCGAAGGAGGGAATACGGTAGTTTATTAATTATTAATTTTTTTATACTCAGTAAAATTTTTAGAACCATAGGTATAAAATTGTATCATGAAAATAAGCAAGTATACAAGGTCAAATTTTTTTGTAATATTGACCTCAAATATCTTAAAATGAATTTGGATTTTTTCAAAAGAAGCATTTCAAAATATTTAATTTTGTTGTTTTGTAATTTAATTTGAAAATTTCTAATTACAAACAAAACAAAACCCCATCAAAATAAAAAAAATTAATTTTAATCATAAAATTTTGATCATTTTTAATTTATAAAATTTCAATAGATAAAATCAAACTTCGAAAACTAACAAAAAAGTTTAAGATCTATTTTATGAATCTTTAATTGAACTTAAGTATAAAGATTTGCTTGGTTTATGGCACAACTTTGTACTGGGATTTAAAAAAATAATTTTTTTAAAATATTTTATTTGAAAATTTTTCCTACCAATAAATCGTTATTTATTTTGTCACTAGAATTGTTGTATAAAGTTTTGTTGACACTCTTGTCCAGATTGGTCATGTTATTTGGACTTACATTGGTAAGATCAGCTTTGGTAAAGCTGTGAGCAAAATTTGTTGACATATCTTTAGAATAATTTTTTTTTAAATTCTCTTTATCTTCATCGTCATCATCATCATCGTCGACATCTAGAGTAAAATCATACTCAAGCTGTTTTAAATCGGATTCATTTAAATGAACACTTTCTTGAGTTTGATCTGGATTTCGGTTGGATTGAAATTCAGAGACTTGTTATGGTTAAAATTTCGCTCCTGCAAAATTCGATTATTGATTTTTTTTAATGGAATGGGTGGCTTATCTCTGATTTTGTGTAAATTTTCAAGCGATAAATCTTGTAATTAAAAAAAAATTTATGAATTTAATTTTTTTTAATATCCATTTACCTTGCATCGCTTGATCATCTAAAAGCCCAAAACTGATTGTTTTGAATCCGGGCGAACAAAATTCATTGGAATCCATTGAATATTAGGTCTATCATAAGTTTTCTAATTCGAAAAGCTCTCGAGAAATAATAAACCAATTTTCTAATAAACATTCAATTGTATAAAAATTGAAAGAATTTGAGATTTTAAATTTTACTCTCAACCACCTTGAACTATTGAAGTAGAAGGTTTTGAAAGAACTCTAATAATTGTCTTATAAAGTTTGAAATGTTAATTTTGATTGAAAGGCAAAATTAAAAAATATAGTTTATTTTAAAATAAAAATTTGTTAGTAATTTTTTTCATTAAATTATTTATTTATAAGTTTACATTTGTTTAACAATTAATTTCAATTTTTAACAAACTTTAATTTAAAATTTGATGGCATCACAAAAATAATTATCATTTATGGACAAATTTTTGGTCCACATGTATAAATTTTTAACTTCAGCCTCAAAATCGTCATTTAGTTCTTCCGGAACTTTGAAAGAATCGCTGTATTTGCCACCACTAGGAATATCAACATATGTGGTCAGTGTTTCTGAACGGGCTATTTGGTAAGCTTTTTTCATTTTAGAAACTTTGCTCAACGTGTTCTTAGATCTTCGACTTGATACTTGTGACAAGCTATTTTTGTGATTTGAACTATTCAGATACGATATTGATGGATTAAATGAGTCATCGGGTATTCTTGAAAATTTAAATGTTACTTTTAAAATAAGATATATTTTTTTTAAAGTATACTCAAGTTTTGAAATGGTGGATACAGTTAATTTGTCTGATTTGCTGATTGAGGATGGCATGGTGTGCAAAGCTCAAAAAAATTCTTCTTGGCAAACAGAGCACACGGGTTAAAAGTTTGAACATGGACGGAGTGAAACACTTTGCCAACGAAGCACTAGATAAAGTTGTAAGTAATACATTTTATCTAGTGCTTCGTTGGCAAAGTGTTTTTATTTGATTTTTTTTCCAAAAAAAATTTTTATGATATACAAAAAATTTTGTGCAATAACAAAAAATATAATTTGTTTATTTTTTATATCTTTGTTTATTCTAATAAATTTGTGTTGAAATTTAGAATTTATTTTTTTAATTTATTTGTGTAAATTTTAAATATTTGTTTTTTTTTCTTTTAAAAATTTTTGGTATGAATCTTAAATAAAGTGGCATCCTTTTTAATAAATTTTTTAAATGATTTTAATGTTTCTAAATTAAATATGTGACAAGTTAATTGATTTCCTTAAATTAAATTCTATTTTTTTTTGTATATTTTATCACTTTTTTGACCAAAAATTCAGTAATTAATTTCGAAAATAAATTATTTATAAACTATAAAAAAATGTTCTTTTTTTTAATTTTTTACCACTTTTTTGACCAAAAATTCAGTAATTAATTTCGAAAATAAATTATTTAAAAATTATAAAAAAATGTTCTTTTTTTTCATTTTTTTACACTTTTTTGACCAAAAATTCAGTAATTAATTTCGAAAATAAATTATTTATAAATTATAAAAAAATGTTCTTTTTTTTCATTTTTTTACACTCTTTTGACCAAAAATTCAGTAATTAATTTCGAAAATAAATTATTTATAAACTATAAAAAAATGTTCTTTTTTTTCATTTTTTTACACTTTTTTGACCAAAAATTCAGTAATTAATTTCGAAAATAAATTATTTATAAACTTTAAAAAAATGTTCTTTTTTTTCATTTTTTTACACTTTTTTGACCAAAAATTCAGTAATTAATTTCGAAAATAAATTATTTAAAAATTATAAAAAAATGTTCTTTTTTTTCATTTTTTTACACTTTTTTGACCAAAAATTCAGTAATTAATTTCGAAAATAAATTATTTAAAAATTATAAAAAAATGTTCTTTTTTTTCATTTTTTTACACTTTTTTGACCAAAAATTCAGTAATTAATTTCGAAAATAAATTATTTAAAAATTATAAAAAAACGTTCTTTTTTTTCATTTTTTTACACTTTTTTGACCAAAAATTCAGTAATTAATTTCGAAAATAAATTATTTAAAAATTATAAAAAAACGTTCTTTTTTTTCATTTTTTTACACTTTTTTGACCAAAAATTCAGTAATTAATTTCGAAAATAAATTATTTATAAATTATAAAAAAATGTTCTTTTAGTAGTAGTAGTAGTAGTTTTGACTGTAGCTGGCTAGCCAGCGAGTGTGCTGATAAGGCACACTAAGACAGCTGATGTGATTGATTGCTGCTCATCCAGCAATCAATGCCTGCTTTAAAGCTGTTAACATTGGGGGCTTCAACTAATTCATTTGGAAGCGAGTTCCATATGTTAGCGGTTCTGTTGAAAAAAAAGTTATCTCTATGTTGGAGCCTCGATATTTCTTTGTGATATTTGAGGCAGTGACCTCTTCCTTGGTTTTTTGTGACATTAAAATTGTTGCTTTTTTCAACCGATTCTATTCCATGCATGAACTTGTATAATTGAATTAGATCACCTCTTTTTCTTCTTTCCACCAGATTTGGAATGTTCAAAGCCTTCAATCTGCTTTCATACGGTTTGTTTCTAATTGACGAAACAAATTTCGTAGCTCTGCGTTGAATCCTTTCAACATTCTCACAGTCAGACTTAAGAATTGGAGACCATACAGGCACCGCAAATTCCAAAAGAGGACGAACAAAAGTTAAATACAAAGATCTTAATAACTTACAATCAAAACGAGCGAATGACTTCCTGATGCGACCTAACATTTGATTTGCTTTGTTTGTAGCCTCTATCACTTGATTTTTCCATTTAAGATTTGTATTGAAAATAACTCCAAGATCTCTTTCGGTTTCTGACGTTGCTAATAGCTTACCATTAATAAAATAAGGAAATTTTTTGTTTTTATGACCATAATGCATAACCACACATTTTGATGTGTTGAAGAGAAGTAGCCAATCTTGAGTCCACTTGAGAATTAAATCTAAATCTGATTGTAGTTTCGTGGCGCTTATTTCTAATACCGTTTGCGAGAAAATTTTAGTATCATCTGCATACAACTTCACAACATTCTCTATTCCTTTAGGTAGATCATTGATATACAAAACGAACAATAGTGGACCAATCACTGACCCTTGTGGTACACCGCTAAAAATCTCAACCCAATCAGACAAAATTTCACCTTGAATAACTCGTTGTCTTCTATTTTTCAAGAAAGCTTCAATCCATTTTAATGTCAGACCATCAAAGCCATACGCTTTCAATTTAGCTATTAGTCGTCTGTGCGGAACAGTATCAAATGCTTTCGCAAAATCTAGCAGAATCACATCAACAGGAATACTTTTGTCTAGACTCATTGAGATGAAATCTAGCGTTTCCAGAAGATTAGATGTACATGACTTTTTCTTAACAAATCCATGCTGTTCTTTAGATATAATATTATTCTTATAAAGATAGTCTTCCATTTTGGTTCTTATTATGCTTTCCATAATTTTGCAAGGAATTGAAGTTAAAGACACAGGACGATAATTGCTTGCCGTTGATTTATCACCTTTTTTATACAATGGAGTAATATTTGCTGATCTGAATTGAATTGGAAGCTGACTATTCGATAATGATTCTCTGAAAATCAAAGTTAAAGGAACAGTAAAGGCTTCTGCACAGTTTTTTAGCAATAACGAATGAAGCTTGTCTACACCACATGATTTATTTTGATTCAGGTCTTGTAATTTTTTGAAAACCATTTCATAACTAATGTCATTTGGCTCAATGTCAATATATTCTGACCAGTTTTCAATAAATTCAACTTCAAAAGGAGGAAGCTCACCATCTTGTTCAATAACAAAAACATCTTGAAAACATTTATTAAGAAGATTTGATATCTCTTTCGGTTCTTGCGTTAATTCATTGTTTGACTTTTTTAATGCTTTGATAGATTCTTTGATAACTTGTTGATCATTTAGGTATTTGTACAATATTTTTGGATTCTTCTTAGCTTTTTCAACTAAATTCTGCTCATAAGTTAGTCTGGCTCTTTTTATTTCTGATGAGACTAATTTACAGATACGCTTGTAATCACTATATAGATTCATATCCTTCCATTTAGATGCACTGTTCCTATATCTAAGATTCTTTTTATCTCTAATTAAGACCTTGAGTTCATTGAGATTTTTTTTCATTTTTTTACACTCTTTTGACCAAAAATTCAGTAATTAATTTCGAAAATAAATTATTTAAAAATTATAAAAAAACGTTCTTTTTTTTCATTTTTTTACACTTTTTTGACCAAAAATTCAGTAATTAATTTCGAAAATAAATTATTTATAAACTATAAAAAAATGTTCTTTTTTTTCATTTTTTTACACTTTTTTGACCAAAAATTCAGTAATTAATTTCGAAAATAAATTATTTATAAACTATAAAAAAATGTTCTTTTTTTTCATTTTTTTACACTTTTTTGACCAAAAATTCAGTAATTAATTTCGAAAATAAATTATTTAAAAATTATAAAAAAATGTTCTTTTTTTTCATTTTTTTACACTTTTTTGACCAAAAATTCAGTAATTAATTTCGAAAATAAATTATTTATAAATTATAAAAAAATGTTCTTTTTTTTCATTTTTTTACACTCTTTTGACCAAAAATTCAGTAATTAATTTCGAAAATAAATTATTTATAAACTATAAAAAAATGTTCTTTTTTTTCATTTTTTTACACTTTTTTGACCAAAAATTCAGTAATTAATTTCGAAAATAAATTATTTAAAAATTATAAAAAAATGTTCTTTTTTTTCATTTTTTTACACTTTTTTGACCAAAAATTCAGTAATTAATTTCGAAAATAAATTATTTATAAATTATAAAAAAATGTTCTTTTTTTTCATTTTTTTACACTCTTTTGACCAAAAATTCAGTAATTAATTTCGAAAATAAATTATTTAAAAATTATAAAAAAACGTTCTTTTTTTTCATTTTTTTACACTTTTTTGACCAAAAATTCAGTAATTAATTTCGAAAATAAATTATTTATAAACTATAAAAAAATGTTCTTTTTTTTCATTTTTTTACACTTTTTTGACCAAAAATTCAGTAATTAATTTCGAAAATAAATTATTTATAAACTATAAAAAAATGTTCTTTTTTTTCATTTTTTTACACTTTTTTGACCAAAAATTCAGTAATTAATTTCGAAAATAAATTATTTAAAAATTATAAAAAAATGTTCTTTTTTTTCATTTTTTTACACTTTTTTGACCAAAAATTCAGTAATTAATTTCGAAAATAAATTATTTATAAATTATAAAAAAACGTTCTTTTTTTTCATTTTTTTACACTCTTTTGACCAAAAATTCAGTAATTAATTTCGAAAATAAATTATTTAAAAATTATAAAAAAACGTTCTTTTTTTTCATTTTTTTACACTTTTTTGACCAAAAATTCAGTAATTAATTTCGAAAATAAATTATTTATAAACTATAAAAAAATGTTCTTTTTTTTCATTTTTTTACACTTTTTTGACCAAAAATTCAGTAATTAATTTCGAAAATAAATTATTTAAAAATTATAAAAAAATGTTCTTTTTTTTCATTTTTTTACACTTTTTTGACCAAAAATTCAGTAATTAATTTCGAAAATAAATTATTTATAAATTATAAAAAAATGTTCTTTTTTTTCATTTTTTTACACTCTTTTGACCAAAAATTCAGTAATTAATTTCGAAAATAAATTATTTATAAACTATAAAAAAATGTTCTTTTTTTTCATTTTTTTACACTTTTTTGACCAAAAATTCAGTAATTAATTTCGAAAATAAATTATTTAAAAATTATAAAAAAATGTTCTTTTTTTTCATTTTTTTACACTTTTTTGACCAAAAATTCAGTAATTAATTTCGAAAATAAATTATTTATAAATTATAAAAAAATGTTCTTTTTTTTCATTTTTTTACACTCTTTTGACCAAAAATTCAGTAATTAATTTCGAAAATAAATTATTTAAAAATTATAAAAAAACGTTCTTTTTTTTCATTTTTTTACACTTTTTTGACCAAAAATTCAGTAATTAATTTCGAAAATAAATTATTTATAAACTATAAAAAAATGTTCTTTTTTTTCATTTTTTTACACTTTTTTGACCAAAAATTCAGTAATTAATTTCGAAAATAAATTATTTATAAACTATAAAAAAATGTTCTTTTTTTTCATTTTTTTACACTTTTTTGACCAAAAATTCAGTAATTAATTTCGAAAATAAATTATTTAAAAATTATAAAAAAATGTTCTTTTTTTTCATTTTTTTACACTTTTTTGACCAAAAATTCAGTAATTAATTTCGAAAATAAATTATTTATAAATTATAAAAAAATGTTCTTTTTTTTCATTTTTTTACACTCTTTTGACCAAAAATTCAGTAATTAATTTCGAAAATAAATTATTTAAAAATTATAAAAAAACGTTCTTTTTTTTCATTTTTTTACACTTTTTTGACCAAAAATTCAGTAATTAATTTCGAAAATAAATTATTTATAAACTATAAAAAAATGTTCTTTTTTTTCATTTTTTTACACTTTTTTGACCAAAAATTCAGTAATTAATTTCGAAAATAAATTATTTATAAATTATAAAAAAATGTTCTTTTTTTTCATTTTTTTACACTTTTTTGACCAAAAATTCAGTAATTAATTTCGAAAATAAATTATTTATAAACTATAAAAAAATGTTCTTTTTTTTCCTTTTTTTACACTTTTTTGACCAAAAATTCAGTAATTAATTTCGAAAATAAATTATTTAAAAATTATAAAAAAACGTTCTTTTTTTTCATTTTTTTACACTTTTTTGACCAAAAATTCAGTAATTAATTTCGAAAATAAATTATTTATAAATTATAAAAAAATGTTCTTTTAGTAGTAGTAGTAGTAGTTTTGACTGTAGCTGGCTAGCCAGCGAGTGTGCTGATAAGGCACACTAAGACAGCTGATGTGATTGATTGCTGCTCATCCAGCAATCAATGCCTGCTTTAAAGCTGTTAACATTGGGGGCTTCAACTAATTCATTTGGAAGCGAGTTCCATATGTTAGCGGTTCTGTTGAAAAAAAAGTTATCTCTATGTTGGAGCCTCGATATTTCTTTGTGATATTTGAGGCAGTGACCTCTTCCTTGGTTTTTTGTGACATTAAAATTGTTGCTTTTTTCAACCGATTCTATTCCATGCATGAACTTGTATAATTGAATTAGATCACCTCTTTTTCTTCTTTCCACCAGATTTGGAATGTTCAAAGCCTTCAATCTGCTTTCATACGGTTTGTTTCTAATTGACGAAACAAATTTCGTAGCTCTGCGTTGAATCCTTTCAACATTCTCACAGTCAGACTTAAGAATCGGAGACCATACAGGCACCGCAAATTCCAAAAGAGGACGAACAAAAGTTAAATACAAAGATCTTAATAACTTACAATCAAAACGAGCGAATGACTTCCTGATGCGACCTAACATTTGATTTGCTTTGTTTGTAGCCTCTATCACTTGATTTTTCCATTTAAGATTTGTATTGAAAATAACTCCAAGATCTCTTTCGGTTTCTGACGTTGCTAATAGCTTACCATTAATAAAATAAGGAAATTTTTTGTTTTTATGACCATAATGCATAACCACACATTTTGATGTGTTGAAGAGAAGTAGCCAATCTTGAGTCCACTTGAGAATTAAATCTAAATCTGATTGTAGTTTCGTGGCGCTTATTTCTAATACCGTTTGCGAGAAAATTTTAGTATCATCTGCATACAACTTCACAACATTCTCTATTCCTTTAGGTAGATCATTGATATACAAAACGAACAATAGTGGACCAATCACTGACCCTTGTGGTACACCGCTAAAAATCTCAACCCAATCAGACAAAATTTCACCTTGAATAACTCGTTGTCTTCTATTTTTCAAGAAAGCTTCAATCCATTTTAATGTCAGACCATCAAAGCCATACGCTTTCAATTTAGCTATTAGTCGTCTGTGCGGAACAGTATCAAATGCTTTCGCAAAATCTAGCAGAATCACATCAACAGGAATACTTTTGTCTAGACTCATTGAGATGAAATCTAGCGTTTCCAGAAGATTAGATGTACATGACTTTTTCTTAACAAATCCATGCTGTTCTTTAGATATAATATTATTCTTATAAAGATAGTCTTCCATTTTGGTTCTTATTATGCTTTCCATAATTTTGCAAGGAATTGAAGTTAAAGACACAGGACGATAATTGCTTGCCGTTGATTTATCACCTTTTTTATACAATGGAGTAATATTTGCTGATCTGAATTGAATTGGAAGCTGACTATTCGATAATGATTCTCTGAAAATCAAAGTTAAAGGAACAGTAAAGGCTTCTGCACAGTTTTTTAGCAATAACGAATGAAGCTTGTCTACACCACATGATTTATTTTGATTCAGGTCTTGTAATTTTTTGAAAACCATTTCATAACTAATGTCATTTGGCTCAATGTCAATATATTCTGACCAGTTTTCAATAAATTCAACTTCAAAAGGAGGAAGCTCACCATCTTGTTCAATAACAAAAACATCTTGAAAACATTTATTAAGAAGATTTGATATCTCTTTCGGTTCTTGCGTTAATTCATTGTTTGACTTTTTTAATGCTTTGATAGATTCTTTGATAACTTGTTGATCATTTAGGTATTTGTACAATATTTTCGGATTCTTCTTAGCTTTTTCAACTAAATTCTGCTCATAAGTTAGTCTGGCTCTTTTTATTTCTGATGAGACTAATTTACAGATACGCTTGTAATCACTATATAGATTCATATCCTTCCATTTAGATGCACTGTTCCTATATCTAAGATTCTTTTTATCTCTAATTAAGACCTTGAGTTCATTGAGATTTTTTTTCATTTTTTTACACTCTTTTGACCAAAAATTCAGTAATTAATTTCGAAAATAAATTATTTAAAAATTATAAAAAAACGTTCTTTTTTTTCATTTTTTTACACTTTTTTGACCAAAAATTCAGTAATTAATTTCGAAAATAAATTATTTATAAACTATAAAAAAATGTTCTTTTTTTTCATTTTTTTACACTTTTTTGACCAAAAATTCAGTAATTAATTTCGAAAATAAATTATTTAAAAATTATAAAAAAATGTTCTTTTTTTTCATTTTTTTACACTTTTTTGACCAAAAATTCAGTAATTAATTTCGAAAATAAATTATTTATAAATTATAAAAAAATGTTCTTTTTTTTCATTTTTTTACACTCTTTTGACCAAAAATTCAGTAATTAATTTCGAAAATAAATTATTTAAAAATTATAAAAAAACGTTCTTTTTTTTCATTTTTTTACACTTTTTTGACCAAAAATTCAGTAATTAATTTCGAAAATAAATTATTTATAAACTATAAAAAAATGTTCTTTTTTTTCATTTTTTTACACTTTTTTGACCAAAAATTCAGTAATTAATTTCGAAAATAAATTATTTATAAATTATAAAAAAATGTTCTTTTTTTTCATTTTTTTACACTTTTTTGACCAAAAATTCAGTAATTAATTTCGAAAATAAATTATTTATAAACTATAAAAAAATGTTCTTTTTTTTCATTTTTTTACACTTTTTTGACCAAAAATTCAGTAATTAATTTCGAAAATAAATTATTTAAAAATTATAAAAAAATGTTCTTTTTTTTCATTTTTTTACACTTTTTTGACCAAAAATTCAGTAATTAATTTCGAAAATAAATTATTTATAAATTATAAAAAAATGTTCTTTTTTTTCATTTTTTTACACTCTTTTGACCAAAAATTCAGTAATTAATTTCGAAAATAAATTATTTAAAAATTATAAAAAAACGTTCTTTTTTTTCATTTTTTTACACTTTTTTGACCAAAAATTCAGTAATTAATTTCGAAAATAAATTATTTATAAACTATAAAAAAATGTTCTTTTTTTTCATTTTTTTACACTTTTTTGACCAAAAATTCAGTAATTAATTTCGAAAATAAATTATTTATAAATTATAAAAAAATGTTCTTTTTTTTCATTTTTTTACACTTTTTTGACCAAAAATTCAGTAATTAATTTCGAAAATAAATTATTTATAAACTATAAAAAAATGTTCTTTTTTTTCATTTTTTTACACTTTTTTGACCAAAAATTCAGTAATTAATTTCGAAAATAAATTATTTAAAAATTATAAAAAAATGTTCTTTTTTTTCATTTTTTTACACTTTTTTGACCAAAAATTCAGTAATTAATTTCGAAAATAAATTATTTATAAATTATAAAAAAATGTTCTTTTTTTTTCATTTTTTTACACTTTTTTGACCAAAAATTCAGTAATTAATTTCGAAAATAAATTATTTATAAATTATAAAAAAAATGTTCTTTTTTTTTTCATTTTTTTACGCTTTTTTGACCAAAAACTCATTTAAAAAATACGAAAAAAATAATTTATCAAATTAGACAGTTCTTCTCTGACAATTATAAAATTTCCCATTTTTACCAAACACACTCAAAAAAAAAAGCCAAATGTTATATATTAAAATTTTATTTTTATCCATAAATAAGACAATTTTCTTCAAATTTAAATTTTTTTTTATTAATTAGTAATTACAAAAATAAATTTTAGCATGAGTGTTACAACTTTGTTGGGCCATCAAAAAAAGTGTTGACCAAAATAAAAAAAAAAAAAAAAAGAGAGAAAAACTTACACATTCGCTTAAGATAGAGAAAGAAAAAGAAGAGAGAGAGCGCATCTAGAGGTCTTCGTCGACCGAGTCCATGAGCTGGTCGTGGACAGCGGGCGTTTCACTCTGGCTAAAACTCAAGTGCTTGTTGCTGTTGAGAGTCAACTGAGCGGCCGACTGCATCGACTTGTTCACAGACATTTGCGACTGGTTCAAAAAAGGTATGGTGTCATTTTTGGTGGTGTCAATGGTGGTTGACATGAGGTCGCTTTCGTTCACTTGGTCATTCACTTGGTCGTTGACTTGATCGTGGTCGTGGTGGTCGCGGCCCGACGCGTCTCTCTCCTGGCTCATGTGCAGCGACTTTTTGAAGCCGAACGCCTCGAACATGTTGGCCGGCATTTTGGTGAGCTTTTTTTTGCTCTTTGGCGCCGCCGTCAACTGCTCGGCGACGGGCAACACGCTGGACTCGGGCGTGTACGTGGAGCTCTTGAATTCGTTGACGAGCACAAAGCTGGCCGAGGTGTTGGCTTTGTGGTCGAGAGGGTGGTCGAGAGGGTGGTCGGCGTCGTTGTCGCTGTCGTCTTGGCTGCGCTGCTGGAACTCGATGCGTTTGGATTTTTTGGCACGTGACTTTTCGGTGTTGGAAACGACGGTGGCCGGGTCGTCGGTGTCGTCGTCGTGCGACTGCTTGGACTCGGCGTGTTTGCTGGACGTGTGGCTGGGGCCGGGCTTGAGGGCTGAGGCGGCCTCGTCGTCGCCCTCTTCGTTGTCGTCGTGGTGGTCGGAGCTGTCCGTTTGTTGGTCGTCGTCGTCGGGCTCTTCTTCGTTGTCGTCGTCTTCGTCGTCCGAGTCTGAGTCGTTGTCGTCGTCCGAGTCGGCCGGCTGGTGGGGCTTGAATGTTTGTCTTAGGGAAAAAGGGTCGCGTCCTTCGTCGTTGTCCATGAGCTCGACGTCGTCGTCGTCGTTGTCGGACTCGTTGTCGGTGGTCACGTTGTAGGTGTTGTTGTTCAAGTCGTTGTTGGACTGGTCGATCGGTTCGTTCGCTTGGGCCTGGCTGCTCATGTTCTCTGCGTGCTCTTCTTCCTCATCGTCGTCTTCGTTTGTTTGAAGGATTTCGTTGCCGCCGTAGATTGCGTCCAAGGTGGCTTAAACAAAGTAAATGTTCAGTTTTTTACAGACGGATATGATTAGTGTTGAAATTGAACATGTTTATGAACAAGATTTAAAAATTTAAAATTAAATAAAATTAAGAACCAAAATTAAATACCAAAAAAATTTAACTTCATATTTAATTTTACAAATTTTATCCGATTTCCTATTTGAATTTATAAAAAAGCTAAATTTCAAATTCAAAAAATGTTATATTCGAATAAATATTCAAATATTTTGTCTTAGTTTAAAAAGAAATTCGATTGTTTAGACATTTAATTTTGAAATTCATATAAAAAAAAAATAAATACTTGCTTAAAGTTTATTCGAATATTAAATTTTTGTTACTTTATAAAAAAAAGATTCGTTTAACTACAAATTTATATTTCTATATGATATATACATCGATATATAGATAGATATACAGTCAATAACCGGTTATCCGGAATTTTTTATCCGGAATTTTCGATTATCCGGAATCAATTTTCGGACCAGCACTTTTTGATTTTTTACTTTGAGCTTTTTCGCTTCCTACTTTTTAGGCTTTGAGCTAAATAGAACAGCATTACTTCCGTATTACTTCCTGTTAAACCTTAATATATAAACATAAACGATGTGAGTCATTCTGTTATTCTCATTAAAAATGACAAGACCTATGTATCAAGTCCCTAAGCCTCGCAAGAACGCTAGTAAATAAGTTATCGATACTCCGATTGCAAAACGCAAGAAGGTTGTTCTTAACTTTGTTCAGCGGGAGGAGATCATCACTAAGAAAAAGAATGGGTACTGCCCAAAAAAACTTGCGCTAGATTATATGGTTGGCTTGAGTACGGTTTACGACATTATCGCCAAAGTTTCAGCAGAACTTAGCAAATTCAGAAAAGATAATCCAGACAGTACGATCAGATGCACATTTAAGACTTCAAGCTATCCGCTATTAGACGAATCACTCAACTTATGGTTTTAAATCTAAATCTCTAAATCAATTATCACTGTGTTTACCCCTCTTTTCGTTAGCAAATCGTGTTATCCGGAAAATTCATTATCCGGACGACTTTGAAAAAAAAAGCTCGAATCTCATTCCGGATAACCGGTTATTGACTGTATATATATATATATATGATTATTGTTAGATAATATTCTCTGAAATACTTTACAAGTAATTGTATGTAAATTTTCAATATTTCATTATAAAACAATATATCTTTAGTGAGTGAAACCAGCACTCAAATTGAAAGTAATCAGTCACGATCTTTTCAGGAAATGTTATGAAACTTATACCCAAACTCAAGATCTTAACTTACAAAATAATGAGAAAAGAAACTGACTCCAAATTTTCGATTTTACTAAAGAATGTAATAATAAAAAAGGCTATCAAAAAATAAACACTTTGGAAAAAGAACTTTACAAATATAATTTGGAAACTTCTAAAAATATAACCATACTGATTTTTGTAAAGCAAACAAATCTGATGTATTTTGTTATATAGAATTTTTTGTATACCAGTACCATTAGAATAGCTTTTTTCAGCTGCTGGATATAGTATTTAGGATCGTCGCAGTAAAATTAGCCTTCAGAACGTAAAAAAAGTTATAATGATTTACTAAGATCTATCATGATGTATTCAACCAAATAAATAATTGAATTAAAAATTTTAATTAAATTAATGTTCAATTTTTGATCAAATATTTTTCTCTAATTTGAATTAATATTTTGTTATTTTTTCATTTAAATTTCTAAATTTGAATAATTTTTTGTTCAAATTCAAATTCAAATTGTATTTTTTATTCGAATAAATATTCAATTATCTTAAAAATTTTAATTTATTTTATAAATATTTTTAAATTTTAATTAAAAAGTATTCAAATATTAAATCAAATACAATATTCGATTTTCAACACTAGATATGATGATGGCATTTTTTGGCCCGCAAATTAAATTGCTTTACTAATTTTGAAAATTATGCTATTTTTTTTTTCTATTTAATAAAAATTATTTTAATATTTTTTTTGTCCATTTTTTATTTTTTTTCAATTAAAAAATTTGAAATTTTTAATTTGAAGTTATTTGACTTTAAAATTTAGTTTGTTATTGGAAAGATATTTAAATGGCCTCAACCTTAACAACAAAGAACGGCGCGAAATTTTAATTGCAGCAACCTTAAAAACAAAGAACGGCAATAAATTTTAATGGCCGCAGCTTTAACCTGTCAAATAAAATAAACAATCTTTTATGTTTTTACAATTTTTATTTTTCAAGCAATTTTTCAAGAATATTTAATTTAATTAACTCAAAATTATTCAGTTTTTTTGTATAACATTTACTTTTTGCTCTAATTTAAGTGTTTTTTCAATTTTTTAAAAAATCAAAAATAAATTTTACAAATCTCAAAATTAACGCTAACGTGGCTGAAAGGGAGAATTAATATTTATTCCAAACAGCCAGGGGATTTTGTCCCAAATCATTTTCTAAATAAATAAATAAATACTCTAACTGTCAGAACAGGAAAATAATGTCTATTGCCTAGTGCTGGTAGACGCTTTTGTGAATTTTAATTACAAATTAAACAAAAATTCTTCATTTTTTGATTAATTAAAATTAAACTAAAAAAAAAAAATAGCGAATATTCTGTAAAATTGTGCAATATATTTTGTTGCACCTGTTTTACCAAAAAAAAAATTTTCATTTTCTTTATTTTTAAGCAATCAAATCAATAATCGATTTAATTCATGTTGATTCATTATTTTTTGTCATTTTTTACATGAGAAATATTTTTTAGGTAAAAAAGGTGCAACAAAGTAAGTTGCACTATGTTGCAGAATTTTTTCTAATATTTTTTATTAATTTTAATTTATTAAAAAATGAAGAATTTTAGTTCAATTTGTTTTTGAAATTCACAATACCCTGGTAGACCGATTCCAATTTTAAAGAGGATTTCGAAACCAGTTTCAAAACAGAACCGGCTTGTAAAAAAATTTCTAACAAGTTATTTTTCGATAAATTTTTTAAAATTTAATAAAGTCACTTTATTTTATTTTAAAAAATTTACAAGTTGTAATTTAAAATATATTCATTTTTGATATAAGAAATTTTTTGAAAAATTTTAAATAAAAAAAAAAAATTTATTTATAATTTTTTTTAAATCTAATCCTATGATATGATACGTATTATTCAATGTTTGAAAAAAGTTAAATCAGATACATCAAGGAGTTAAAAATGACAAATAATTATTTTAATTCACAAAAAAATTTTCTTTAGATAAACCGATTTGAAACTTATTCTAAAAATCAGTTCTTTTTTGAAACTGGTTCTGTTTTAAAACCGGTTTTTAAACCTGTCAGAACGGCTAAAAATGTGTATGGCTGCATATTTAACCTGTCAGAATAACAAAAAATTTAAAGGGCCGCAAACTTAACCTGGAAGAACGGCAAATAATTTGTATTGTTCATTAATCTTTAATTTTTCTCTAAAAATTTCCTTAATTTAATGTATATTTTTATTTACCTTGACCTTCCGTTTTGGACCGGTCTTTCGAGGAACGCCACCAAGCACTAGCACTATATAATTTTTTATGAAAACTAATTTTTTTTTTAATCTAAAAACCTGAGAACCAAATTCTGTCTAATTTTTGTCAGAATAAATGGTAATTAAAAACGGTATTTATCGTAAAATAATGATTATTTAGGATAATCCATAATTATTGTAAAATTTAGAAAAAATAATTTTCAAAATTTTACGAAAAAAAATCTAATGTTATAAAAAAAAAATTTTTTTTAATTTTTTTGAAAAATTTAATTTCGATAACTTTTGGAAAAAATGGTAAAAAATGAACAAAAAAGGAAATATGGATTTTTTTATTTTAATATTAAATTTTTTACATCTTGTGGAAATTTAAATTTAATTCTTTTTTACAAAATATCAAGAAAAGAGAAATACAAAGTAATTTCCAATACTTCATAGACTATGCACTTAATGTCAAAAGATTCAATTTTTATCTTTTTTTTTAAATATAAAACTTAATGATAAATACAAAATTTTCTTTCATAATCAAAAAGTATTTAAATATACAACTTACAAGTGTTTATTGTTTCGAGCTCACGTGCAAACGTTGAGTCTGAATCGATTACGTAGCGTTTGTCAATACTTTCTTTTAGTTGGTTGTTTACTCCTTTGGGGTCCAGGTCCATGGCCCATGACATGTACATAAGAGACAAGTGAACGTTTTTCAGTTTTTTGTGAGTCTTAAAAGAAAAATTTTTAGTATTTAATTTAATTGATGTCTAAATGGAAAATGTTGCTATAATTTCGAAATATTTGGTAAAAGAAATAAATGAGACTTTTGGACCATCAAAAAGGAACTAAAAAAATAGCTAAAATTTTATTAATTTTTTAAGACCGATTTTTACGTAAATCCGTAAAAAACGAAAATGAAACGGTAAATTTCAATAAAATTTAGAAAATTAGGGAAAAGCTTTTAATCTGAATTAAAGGTGAAAATTATATATTAAAATTATTAAATTTTTATCTATTTAATTAAGAGAATACAATTTTTTTTTTCTTAATTGAATTTATTTCTTTAACTTAACTATACTTTTCGGTATTTTTAGTTTGACTCTTAAAGTTTTTCAGATTTAATAAAAGTTACCACAAATTAAATAAAAAAATAATAAATTAATTTTAAAGCATCTAATATTAGCGTAATGTAATTTATTAAATAAAAATAAACGCATATAATAGAATTGTAAAAAAAAAGAATAAATTCATCTCTAATATAAGTAATAAAAAAAAATTTTTATGCTACAAATTGAACAATATAAAAAAAAAAACCCAGTTAAATACTATTATTTTTACTGCAATCGCTAGGATCAAAAATAATTTTTTAACTAATTTAAAATTGCATTAAATACCTTCTCTCTAAATTTTGATTTTTTTATTTTTTTGTTAATTTTAATACATGATTATCACCTTTAATTCAGATTAATAGCTTTTTTCCAAATTTTTACTCATTTCTACACTAATTTTCAAAATTTTACTGAAATTTACCGTTTCATTCTAGTTTTTTAAGGATTTACGTAAAAATCACTAATTTTTTTTTAATTTTTTAACCTACTGAAAAAAGTTAAAAATGGCAATTTTTTGGAATTTTTAACTTTTATGTTATATTTCGTAAAATCGAAATTTTCGTAATTTAACCATTTCCTACATGTGCAATTTTTCGGAAAATTACGTGAATTTACCAAGTTATACGAAAATTTTCGAAAAATTACCAAAAACCCTTGTTTCAAGTCATCTCTGTAAAAAAAAAATTTAAGTGATTTTTTTTGTTGTTTTTTAATTATTTAAAATTAGTTAGGATAATTCCCAAGCAGGTTGGAATGGAGAGTAGTCCTTCCTTTAAGCCAAATGTTCTAAAAATAAATCAGAAAAAAAAGACATAATATTCCTAAGAGTTTAATTCATTTTTTTTTGAAAATATTTCACATTATCAAATTATCAAATGGAGTTGGATTTTTTTATACACCATAAATGATATATTAAAAATGGAATTTTTAACCCTATTATACATTTTTTCGAAAATTATATTTTTTGAAATTTTTTGAAATTTATTAGATATTTATTTAATTTTTTTAAAAAATAATTTAGGTGGAAGACCACCAGGGCTGTTCCGAACGGCTTTCGCCTTCTTTTCAGTCCCGTGTTTTAATGTTATGTGAAGAAAAATAAAAAAAAATTTTTTAAAAATTAAAGTTGCAAATTAAGAAATTGTTCTATTAATAGAATAAAAATGGAATTTTAGGTTTGTTTTTTTTTTTTTTTTTTTGTTGATGTACAATTTTTAAGTATGAAAAAGAAAAAAAAGGAGTCTAAAAACACACATAAAAATTCACACAAAAAAAAAAAAAAAAAAATTTATTAGAAAAAACCTAATTCTTAGTAAATGTTAATTTTTTTTAATTTTTAATTAAACATAATTGTTTAACAATATTTTCTCAGATCAAAATATCTAAAAAACTTAATTTTCATTTCAATTTTTGATACCAAAAAAATTTACTCCTCAAATTATCAATTAATTAACGCATGTCGAATTTATGCATTTTTTATGTTCAAAATCATATTTTTCGAAATTAATTTGTTAAGTTTATCTAAAACACTCAAACAAGATAAGGTGGAACGAATGTGGAGAGCCAGTATGACAATGAAATGTGTAACTTACGCAAAAAAAATACTAAAAAGGTAGAAGTTGAATTAGTATCCAAGTTTTTAAAAAAATTCGGCGAGACTCAAGTTAATATTAAAGCGTCATTTATTTTGATTAAACTTCAATTGAAATAAAAGTAAATTTAATGTTTAATTAATAAATAGATATTATCAGTTAGAAAAACACAGAGTTATTTAAAAGTCCCAAAAAAAAGTCCAGACTTTTTTTTTAGTTTGCTAGATCAGGCTTAATATGGCACAGATAAAATAAATGAATAAATAAATAATTTTTTTTTGACATTAATTTACCAAATATATACAATTTAAGAAAATTAATGAAAAAAAATTACTGGGGTGAAGTGTTGACATGAGTTAATTAATTAAATGAATTAGTTATTTTGATAAGTCATTTTTACTCATTTTTTTTTGTTTCAATTTTTTGATGAAAAGAGAAAATATGACCATAAATATAAAAAACGTTAATTTATTAATTAAAAAATGACTTATTCTCTATAAAACCTCTTTAATTACAATAATGGATCCTAAATGAAACCCAAACTTAACTAAAAAACAAAAATTAAAAAAAAATAATTAAATAACTTAAAAATATATTTAAACCTTAAACCCATTGCTGAAAAAATTACACACTGCTAAAAAATGAATACTTATATTATTTCTATTTTAAATGTTGACTTATCCAAGATATTGGAAAAAAGTTGGTAGATCCATCAAACAAAGAAAATTATTCGTGGCAAATTTATGCATATTTTTGACAAATATATTATTGAAAGAGTCGAATCAAAACAAACAAAATGCTGTTATTTACAAAAATTGGATTAAAAAAATGAGTTAAAAAAAAAAACATTAGTTATTTTTTAATTAACTCATTTTTTTTAACTCATGTCAAAATTTCACCTCAGTAAAAAAACTCAATTCAATTGATAAATTGATAAATAAAAAAATTAAGGACCAAGAATAAAAATAATTTCCACTTGAAAAAAAAAAAGAGAATGACTACGGAAAGATATTTTATCCTTACATAGCTGATTCTTATGAAAGATAATTATCTGTAAATAGACAAAAATTATATAAAGATAAAATATCTTTTTCATAAAATAATTCTTGTAGAGATACTTTTAATTAATAATTATTTTTTTTAACGAATTTTTATTAAAGTGAGTTGAGTATTTCACTCTTTTTCTGACTAATGAGTTAATTTTTAATTTGATTATAATAAAAATAAAAATATAAGTGGCAAGATTTTTGTTTCATGAATACATTTTTTACCTAAGATATATATAGTATTTTTTAAACTAAAATTTTTATATTTTTTTGACATATCAATAATAATTTAAAAATTTTCATTCACTTATTTTTTTTTTTACTAAAGCTTATTTTCATTATTAATTTTTTATTGAAAAAATAAATCTAAATATTTAAAAATATATTCAAACTTTGTATTTTGATTATTAAAAGATTATTAATAAATGGATAATGATAAAAAAATTGAAAAAAAAAATTAGGTGAATTAAAATATTAAAAGTATTATTGATATGTCAAAATAAATATATATAATTTTCTTTACAAACACTCTATAAATCTAAGGTAAAAATGTATTCATGAAATAAAAATCTTGCCAAATAAAAATAAATAGTGTTTGTAAAAAATTTAGATAAAAAATAGAATAATAATTTAATTTAAATAATTAATAATTATTATTATTTTTATTTACTTATTTGTTTTTTGTACCGAGCTAGAGCTCCTTCAGAATAAACTTTAAACAAAAATAAAATAAAAATAAAAAATAAAATTAAAGTTAATAAATAAATTAAAAAAAAAATAACTAAGACCGAATGTCAGAAATAAGATTAGGAGAAAAATTGAAACATTTGAAAAGTTCGATGTCGTGTACCAAAAGTATTGCCAGACCAACTATCTCATCTTAACGATGACGTACAAAAAATAAAAAAAAAATGTCCACTCAAATTAAAAGAAAATCTTTGTCTTTAGACGAAAAACTTGAAATTTCGAATGAATTTAATAAAAATAATCTCAGTGTCACAGAACTTGTGAAAAAATATATTGTTTATTGTTTATTGAATTGAATTAACCTCCTTTAAGGAGAAGTAAAAGAAAATAAAGATAAAAAAATTTTTTTTTTTTTTTTGTGTTTTTGTGTTTTTTTTAAAAAATGAAAAATTATTACCTAAAAATAAAATTACAAAAATAAAAAAGGAATGTTAGTTCGAAAATAGAAAAAGGCATGAAAGTTAGAAAGCAAGATAATTTGGACCAAAATTCATGAATTTCTTTTATTTTGAATTAGCTCATTTAGGAGAGTTCTGTAATGTTTTAATTTTAAATTGCAAAGACATAACCAAATTGAATCAGATAAACCATCATTAGAAATCAGATTAATCTTAAGATTTTGTTTAAGTTGGTTTATATTTACTGAAATTTTTGAGGTTTCAATTTTAAAGTACTTGGAAATAAGTACTAAGTCGGAGGAAAAAGATTTATTAGAGGGGGGGTCACTTAGCATATATTTTAAAAATTGTGATGATAGATAATTATATTTAATTGTATCAATAAAAGTTAGTTTTGAAAATAGATAAAGTTCATCAAAGTTGAATAATTTTAGTACTTTTAAGACTCGTGACATGTGACAGTAGGCTTTTAAACCAAACATTTGTCTAATTAAGTTGTTTTGTAATTTATTTATTGAATCCTTTGTGGTCGAATTAAGAGTAAGAGCCTCAAGACCATATGTGAATTTAGATAAGCAAAATGTTTTGTATATAAATGATTTGAATTTAGGTGAAGAGGTAGGACTATTTTTAGGGAGAAGATATGAAATTCCAAAAAAGCTGCTCTGAACTTTTTTAAAATTTATAACTGCCTGTGTGTTAAGGTCAAGATTAGAATCTATAATGAATCCTAAGTATTTTAACTGATTTGCTTCTTCAAGTTCGGATCCATTAAGGTGAAATACCGACTTAAATAATTGAGTGCCAAAGTTAACAACTTTTGTTTTATTAGGATTAAATTTTATTCTCCATTTATTCCCATAAGATCCACAAATATCCAAAAGCATTTGTAGATGGGAGTCAACTGGGCTTATTAAGATTATATCATCTGCGTAGACAATGATAGAAACATTAAGATTTTTATAAAGAGCTCCAAGCTCATTGTTAAGGCATTCTATTATAAGATCATCAATATATATGTTGAAAAGAAAAGAAGATAAAATAGCTCCTTGTTTTACACCAGTTTCAATTTTAAAGGGTTTAGTTGTTAGATTATTTGGAAGAGATAAAACAGCTAGTGCTGAGTTATAATAAATCCTAAGCAATACCCAGTAGGAAGTATGCAGTCTCTTTAATAGTTTATAGAATAAGCCATCACGCCAAATTTTGTCAAAGGCCTTTTCTGCATCTAAAGATGCTATCCTACATCCAGAGCCTTTATTGATGTAGTTAAGAGTTGTTTCTTTTAATACAAAAATGGCATGGTTACATGAGGTTTTTTTCTTAAAACCAAATTGGTTATTACTAACTTTGTAAAGATCAGGGGAGTTAATTAGAATAAGTTTTTCTAGGATTTGAGCAAAGCAGTTTGAAATAGAAATAGGTCTTATATTGTTTAGATCATAGCTGTTTTTTAAATTATCTTTTAGAATAGGATTAATTTTTGAAGTATTAAGATTTTTTGGGATTTTATTGAATAGTAGAAGTTGGTTGAAGAATTCAAGTAGAATTTCATAAAAGCCAACAAAATTTACATTTTTTAAAAGGTTATAGGAGATTTTGTCAAAACCAGTTACTTTTGAGTTATCAAATTCTGATATTATTTTCTTTAGTTGAGACAGCTCAAAAAAAGGCAGATTAGCAGGACGAGTGTAGTTCACAAATGTTTCATTCACATGTTTTTTAATATTTATCTGATCACTTGAGAGAGAGGATTCATCCTCTTTGAATAAATTTAAGAAATGAGAAAATAGTTTATCCGTTTAATAGTTTTTGACATATCAATAATAATTTAAAAATTTTCATTCACTTATTTTTTTTTTTACTAAAGCTTATTTTCATTATTAATTTTTTATTGAAAAAATAAATCTAAATATTTAAAAATATATTCAAACTTTGTATTTTGATTATTAAAAGATTATTAATAAATGGATAATGATAAAAAAATTGAAAAAAAAAATTAGGTGAATTAAAATATTAAAAGTATTATTGATATGTCAAAATAAATATATATAATTTTCTTTACAAACACTCTATAAATCTAAGGTAAAAATGTATTCATGAAATAAAAATCTTGCCAAATAAAAATAAATAGTGTTTGTAAAAAATTTAGATAAAAAATAGAATAATAATTTAATTTAAATAATTAATAATTATTATTATTTTTATTTACTTATTTGTTTTTTGTACCGAGCTAGAGCTCCTTCAGAATAAACTTTAAACAAAAATAAAATAAAAATAAAAAATAAAATTAAAGTTAATAAATAAATTAAAAAAAAAATAACTAAGACCGAATGTCAGAAATAAGATTAGGAGAAAAATTGAAACATTTGAAAAGTTCGATGTCGTGTACCAAAAGTATTGCCAGACCAACTATCTCATCTTAACGATGACGTACAAAAAATAAAAAAAAAATGTCCACTCAAATTAAAAGAAAATCTTTGTCTTTAGACGAAAAACTTGAAATTTCGAATGAATTTAATAAAAATAATCTCAGTGTCACAGAACTTGTGAAAAAATATAGACCTCAGAGCACTGTTTCTTCAATTCTTAAGGCAGAGAATCAGGAAAAGATCAATAACTTAAATGAAAATAAATTAATTAATCCTAGCTCTAAATGAATGAGGAGTTCTAATTATGTTAAAATTGAAGAGGCCTTTGATCATTGGTTCAAATCAGTTATGTTATAAAAAAATATTATTATTAACAGACCATTGATTCAAGCCCAGGCTATTAAATCTAAAACTATGTTAAATCAAGCTGATTTTAAAGCTAGCAATGGATGGTTAAACGGATTTAAAAAAAGGCATAATATTATTCTTATATAAATATTTTTTCTTTCTAATCTATTTTTTATTTTTTAATAAACAATAATTCCTTAAAAAAATTTATTTTCAATTTTTTCTTCACATCCTTTGACTTGCAAATTTGATTAATACGATATTGGTTAATAAGATGTCCATTTTTTCCGCCTAAACACATCGTATTATCCGGTAGAGATTCAAAATAGCAACAATTAAAATCGCAAAGGTAAAAAAAAGCAAGATCAAAATAGCAAAATATAAATAGCAAAAAAATTTATCTAAATAGCATCGATTAAAATAGCAATTAAGTTTATCTGAAAAAAAAATCGATTAAGAAGATAACTAGAAAAACAGTGTCTATTTTTTTTTGGCCATGAGTTGAGTGTTTATCATCACTCGTATTTTTGAAACTAACTAAATATTCACTACCAATTTCCATGTCATCAGAACAATATTTTGCTTTGCATCCATTAACAACGGGAGGAAGACAAAATGTAGAATTTTCTCCAAAATATAGAAATACAAAATATAGACATGACAAAATAAAGAAAGACAAAATATAGAATAGTACTATATGTAAAAAAATATAGAAAATTTTAATTATATTATTAAAATAATATATTTGAGACTTTTACTTTGTATTAATTAGTGACAGATTATAAAAGTGAGAATATTGAAGCATTTTTAGAAGGTTTAGGAACTAATTTACTAATTGACAAAGAAAAAAATTGAAATAAAAATTAATTAGACTATTTTTTTTCTACATTTTTTTTCTTCATTTTTTTTTCCAGGTAAATTCTACATTTTTTTTTTCTACATTTTTTTTTCCAGGTAAATTCTACATTTTTTTTTTCAGGTAAATTCTATATTTTTTTTCTACATTTTTTTTTCCAGGTAAATTCTACATTATCCAATAAAAAATCGTTTTCTACATTTTGTCTTTCTATATTTTGTCACACTGCCATTAACAACACATACAATCTATTAACTAAAATCCATAAACTTATTTTATTTTATGAGAAAAATTTTCATTTAACTCATTTTATTTACTAACGCTGGGCTAAAAAGAAGGACTAAGTTCCATTCTGAGCAGCCTGAGGTTCTCCTCGAATTTATTTAGAAAATAAATAAATAAATTAACAACACTTCTCCAATTTATTTGATTATCGGATTCATATGTGAATCTATAGAAATAACCGTTTAAAAAAAGTAGCGGTTTATTTTTTTGAGATAGTGTAATTTGGCATTTATTAATTGTTAAGCCATTGAAACTATTAATCAAAGAGTCTAATTGACTTGTTGCCATTTTATTTTGCTAAAATGATCTTGCTATTTTTTGATTTGCTATTTATTTTTTCGATTTTTATTTGTTTGCTATTTTAAATGTGTCATTTTAAATGTGCTAATTTAAATGTGCTAATTTAATCTTGCTATTTTATTGTCTGCGATTTTAATACAGAGCCGTATTATCCAGACTCAACTTTGGTACAAGAAAATCCTCTTGTATCTAGTATTTGTAACTTTAGCTTTCTTAGATCTTGTATTAAGGGTTGTATCCCATTAAAAAATTTTTGCTCGTACAAAAGTTGTAAAAAAAACTCAATTAATCTTGTAACATTTTGTTTTTTTTTAATTATTTTTTCAAAAAAAATCCACACTTAATTTTCTTAGACATAATTGTACTTTTTCAGATATTTTTTCTTTCTCTAGAAATTTTTTTTGAAATATATTTTTTCATTTTTTAAAACCAAATTGGTTATTACTAACTTTGTAAAGATCAGGGGAGTTAATTAGAATAAGTTTTTCTAGGATTTGAGCAAAGCAGTTTGAAATAGAAATAGGTCTTATATTGTTTAGATCATAGCTGTTTTTTAAATTATCTTTTAGAATAGGATTAATTTTTGAAGTATTAAGATTTTTTGGGATTTTATTGAATAGTAGAAGTTGGTTGAAGAATTCAAGTAGAATTTCATAAAAGCCAACAAAATTTACATTTTTTAAAAGGTTATAGGAGATTTTGTCAAAACCAGTTACTTTTGAGTTATCAAATTCTGATATTATTTTCTTTAGTTGAGACAGCTCAAAAAAAGGCAGATTAGCAGGACGAGTGTAGTTCACAAATGTTTCATTCACATGTTTTTTAATATTTATCTGATCACTTGAGAGAGAGGATTCATCCTCTTTGAATAAATTTAAGAAATGAGAAAATAGTTTATCCGTTTAATAGTTTTTGACATATCAATAATAATTTAAAAATTTTCATTCACTTATTTTTTTTTTTACTAAAGCTTATTTTCATTATTAATTTTTTATTGAAAAAATAAATCTAAATATTTAAAAATATATTCAAACTTTGTATTTTGATTATTAAAAGATTATTAATAAATGGATAATGATAAAAAAATTGAAAAAAAAAATTAGGTGAATTAAAATATTAAAAGTATTATTGATATGTCAAAATAAATATATATAATTTTCTTTACAAACACTCTATAAATCTAAGGTAAAAATGTATTCATGAAATAAAAATCTTGCCAAATAAAAATAAATAGTGTTTGTAAAAAATTTAGATAAAAAATAGAATAATAATTTAATTTAAATAATTAATAATTATTATTATTTTTATTTACTTATTTGTTTTTTGTACCGAGCTAGAGCTCCTTCAGAATAAACTTTAAACAAAAATAAAATAAAAATAAAAAATAAAATTAAAGTTAATAAATAAATTAAAAAAAAAATAACTAAGACCGAATGTCAGAAATAAGATTAGGAGAAAAATTGAAACATTTGAAAAGTTCGATGTCGTGTACCAAAAGTATTGCCAGACCAACTATCTCATCTTAACGATGACGTACAAAAAATAAAAAAAAAATGTCCACTCAAATTAAAAGAAAATCTTTGTCTTTAGACGAAAAACTTGAAATTTCGAATGAATTTAATAAAAATAATCTCAGTGTCACAGAACTTGTGAAAAAATATAGACCTCAGAGCACTGTTTCTTCAATTCTTAAGGCAGAGAATCAGGAAAAGATCAATAACTTAAATGAAAATAAATTAATTAATCCTAGCTCTAAATGAATGAGGAGTTCTAATTATGTTAAAATTGAAGAGGCCTTTGATCATTGGTTCAAATCAGTTATGTTATAAAAAAATATTATTATTAACAGACCATTGATTCAAGCCCAGGCTATTAAATCTAAAACTATGTTAAATCAAGCTGATTTTAAAGCTAGCAATGGATGGTTAAACGGATTTAAAAAAAGGCATAATATTATTCTTATATAAATATTTTTTCTTTCTAATCTATTTTTTATTTTTTAATAAACAATAATTCCTTAAAAAAATTTATTTTCAATTTTTTCTTCACATCCTTTGACTTGCAAATTTGATTAATACGATATTGGTTAATAAGATGTCCATTTTTTCCGCCTAAACACATCGTATTATCCGGTAGAGATTCAAAATAGCAACAATTAAAATCGCAAAGGTAAAAAAAAGCAAGATCAAAATAGCAAAATATAAATAGCAAAAAAATTTATCTAAATAGCATCGATTAAAATAGCAATTAAGTTTATCTGAAAAAAAAATCGATTAAGAAGATAACTAGAAAAACAGTGTCTATTTTTTTTTGGCCATGAGTTGAGTGTTTATCATCACTCGTATTTTTGAAACTAACTAAATATTCACTACCAATTTCCATGTCATCAGAACAATATTTTGCTTTGCATCCATTAACAACGGGAGGAAGACAAAATGTAGAATTTTCTCCAAAATATAGAAATACAAAATATAGACATGACAAAATAAAGAAAGACAAAATATAGAATAGTACTATATGTAAAAAAATATAGAAAATTTTAATTATATTATTAAAATAATATATTTGAGACTTTTACTTTGTATTAATTAGTGACAGATTATAAAAGTGAGAATATTGAAGCATTTTTAGAAGGTTTAGGAACTAATTTACTAATTGACAAAGAAAAAAATTGAAATAAAAATTAATTAGACTATTTTTTTTCTACATTTTTTTTCTTCATTTTTTTTTCCAGGTAAATTCTACATTTTTTTTTTCTACATTTTTTTTTCCAGGTAAATTCTACATTTTTTTTTTCAGGTAAATTCTATATTTTTTTTCTACATTTTTTTTTCCAGGTAAATTCTACATTATCCAATAAAAAATCGTTTTCTACATTTTGTCTTTCTATATTTTGTCACACTGCCATTAACAACACATACAATCTATTAACTAAAATCCATAAACTTATTTTATTTTATGAGAAAAATTTTCATTTAACTCATTTTATTTACTAACGCTGGGCTAAAAAGAAGGACTAAGTTCCATTCTGAGCAGCCTGAGGTTCTCCTCGAATTTATTTAGAAAATAAATAAATAAATTAACAACACTTCTCCAATTTATTTGATTATCGGATTCATATGTGAATCTATAGAAATAACCGTTTAAAAAAAGTAGCGGTTTATTTTTTTGAGATAGTGTAATTTGGCATTTATTAATTGTTAAGCCATTGAAACTATTAATCAAAGAGTCTAATTGACTTGTTGCCATTTTATTTTGCTAAAATGATCTTGCTATTTTTTGATTTGCTATTTATTTTTTCGATTTTTATTTGTTTGCTATTTTAAATGTGTCATTTTAAATGTGCTAATTTAAATGTGCTAATTTAATCTTGCTATTTTATTGTCTGCGATTTTAATACAGAGCCGTATTATCCAGACTCAACTTTGGTACAAGAAAATCCTCTTGTATCTAGTATTTGTAACTTTAGCTTTCTTAGATCTTGTATTAAGGGTTGTATCCCATTAAAAAATTTTTGCTCGTACAAAAGTTGTAAAAAAAACTCAATTAATCTTGTAACATTTTGTTTTTTTTTAATTATTTTTTCAAAAAAAATCCACACTTAATTTTCTTAGACATAATTGTACTTTTTCAGATATTTTTTCTTTCTCTAGAAATTTTTTTTTTCAAATAATCATCTGTCGTAAGACATTGGTCCGGAAAGATATTTTATCTATATGTAGCATTTTCAACAACAAAAAAAAAACGCTAAATTTAGCAACAACAAAAAAGTAACAAAAATGTCATACCTTGCTGATCATGTAGTAAATGAGCGATTCCTTGGGAATGAGACGCCTGAGCCTTTCGTATTCCTCCAACGCTTTCTCGTACTCTTCCATCGAGAACAGAATTGAGGCTCGATGAAACTTGCACAGCGTGTTCTTGGGCTCGATGGCCAGCGCTCTCTCCAGAATCTGCAGAGCCTTGTCGGACTGTTTGAGCGAGTGGTACACGACAGCTATGTGCACCATCAGCGTCGAACTGTGCGGATTGATGAGCAGCGCTTTTTTCAAATACTTTTCGGAGAGCAAAAACTTCTCCTGCTTAAAGTGGATCATGCTGATGCCGTACCAGGCGTTGTAGTGTCTTGGCTCGAGAAAAATGGCCTTGCGGAACGACGACAAGCCCTTGTCCATTTCTTCGATGAGAACGTACTCGTGGCCGAGCAGATTGTACGCGTACGTGAACTTGGGGTCGACTTGGGCGGCCCGGTGAAAAAACTTGATGGCCGCGTCGTGCTCCTTGTGCAAGCTGAAACAATTGCCGACCACGCACCAAGTCTCGGCCGCCAGCTTGTCGAACTCGGTCAGCTCCTGGGCCAGCGACGACAGCGCGATCTCTTTCTGCAAGTGCCACAGAGTGGTGCTGTAGTACTCGAGGCCGTCCAGGTGGTACGGGTACTCGCGTCGCAGCTTCACGTACAACTTTTCCGCTTTGGAATAGTTGTGCAATTCGAAGTGGGCCTTGGCCATTTGGCTGATAACGAAGCTCGAGTTGAGCTGGCAGTCGGGCAGCGACTCGAAGCAATCGATCGCGTTCTCGCATTCAAATTGCTTCAGCTTGTACACGGCCGTGCCCATGTCTTTGAGCAGCTTCATCAACTTGTCCAAGCACACTGATTGTTCGAACAAAATGTTCAGCTTTGTTTTGCGCGACGAAAAAGGATTGGGGTTGAGGTGCCAATTTTTTGTCTGATTGGACAAAAGGTTGCAGTGTTTGCACTCGTATTGGACCGGTTCGGCGGGGTCGGTGGCCGCGTTGTTTGCTTGGGCGTCGGACGCCGCCGCCTCCATGTCTTCGCTCTTGTTTTTCTTGCTCTTTAGCTTGAGCTTTTTGCTCGGCTTGACCTTGACCGGCTTGTCGCTCTGCTGCTCCATCATTTCCGCCTCCACTGACGACTCGTCCATCGGCTGCTCCAATGACGACTTGCTTTTTGACTTCAACGGCTTCTGGGTGCCTGATGTCTGAGCTGCAAATATACGAGAACTTCGTCTTACTGATGTTTTTCAAGTTAATTTTATTGGTTAAAAATTGCTAGCCTAGGACCCCCCACTCAATCGACCCCGTCTCTAAAGCTCCCTCTCCTCCTCCTCCTCCTTATCCTCCACTATTCACACACAGCAACAACACAAATTCTAGTGTTGTAAGTTGACTTTTTTTTTTCAACCAGTTTCAACTTTGGTCAATTTACAGATAATCGACTTAAGTTTTTTAATTTATTCTGAAGGAGCTCTAGCTCGGTACAGAAAACAAATAAAAAATAAGTAGTTTATCTTTTAAAAATTAAAATAAATTGTAAAATTAAAAAAAAAAGGTTGTATCGGCCGCTTGCGCAACTCCTTCAACCCTTTTTTAATATTTGCAATGTTTGAAAAAAAAAGAAAAAAAAATAATAAAGAAAAAAACAAGAAAAAATTAAATAATTAAAATCCTTATTTCAAGTTATGTTTATGTTCATATTACTATTAACTTTTCTAATATATCAAGATAAAATCAACCAAATTTCGGTTTCAGACAAGTCAAGTTCTAATAAATAAAGATCTTCATGAGAAACATCGCTCTCATAAAATTCTTGTTACAGTACTGCTACGAAAAACTGTTTTTACGTGAAATTACGTGAAATTACGTAAAATTACCAAAGTAAAAAAAAGTAAATTTACCGGATTTTACGTAATTTTACGTAAAATTACCGGAAATTACGTAATTTTACGTAAAAAGTAAAATTCCAAAAAATACTACTTTTTTTGAGAATTTTGACATTTTTTGACTTTTTTGAAATTTTTTGGTCCTGAATTCAAAAAAAAAAAATTACTTTTTTTCACGTATTTTTACGTGAAATTTAAATGGCGGTTAAAGATTTCGAAAATTTTTAACCAAAGAAAAATGCCATAATTATATAAATCATTTAAAAAAGGTTTTTATTAGTTTTTGTTTTCAATTAAATCTTTAAAAAAATTTTAATAAAAATTAAGGTAATTAAAGTAGTTATAGAAAGAAATGGAGATTGGTCGAATCATTGAATTTTATTGAGATGTATCTAATTGAAAATTTTGTTTTTGCATTTTTGTTTATTGTTTATAATTAACTTTTTTAAATTTGTACAAAATTTACTTTTTTTTACATTTTTTTACTAAGAATTACAAAAATTTACCACTATTAAATAAAATTTCACGTAAAATTACGTGAAAAAAAGTAATTTTTTTTTTTTTGAATTCAGGACCAAAAAATTTCAAAAAAGTCAAAAAATGTCAAAATTCTCAAAAAAAGTAGTATTTTTTGGAATTTTACTTTTTAGGTAAAATTACGTAATTTACGGTAATTTTACGTAAAATTACGTAAAATCCGGTAAATTTACTTTTTTTTACTTTGGTAATTTTGCGTAATTTCACGTAAAATTACGTAAAATTACGTAAAATTACGTAAAATTACTTAAAATTACGTAATTTTACGTAAAAACAGTTTTTCGTAGCAGTACTGTAACTTTTTTTCGAAGCACAGATGGGAGTAGCCTTTGTAATAGTTCTGTTTGAGAAGCCTCGATTATATTCTTTAACTAGTTGACAAATAAGTGGATTAACAGAATTTTCTGCTCGGTTATAGTAATTTAAATTAGATTCCAGTGCTCTTTCATTCAAAGTTTTTATATTGTATTTACGACTGGCAAAGTGTAACATGCATGATGGAGTATCGAACTGAAAATTCAGAATTGTTCTTATGGATGAGCTTTGAATCACTTGGGCTTTTCTTAGTCTGATTTCAGGCAAACAAGGAAACGCAAAGAAAGAGTAGTCAAAAATTGATCCAATGAGAAGGCTATAAATGTTAAAAAGAATTTTAGTATCTAATTTCCAATATTTACTTGAAAGTATTTTCAAGATATTTAATCTGTTTTGACATTTTTTAAAGATGCTAGAAAAATGCTTATTAAAATTAAGATATTTGTCAAAGGTAATCCCTAAGAATAATGGATTATCTTCTTTCGGGATAAGGTCCAGAAATATAAGAAGTAAAGAAATATAAGTAAAGAAATATAAGAAGATATAAATCTGGAATAGATTGAAATTGAAGTTGAAATTTTTTCTCAATAAATTTTATTCAAAAACTATACTGGGGTGAAGTTTTGACATGAGTTAATTAACTAAATGAATTAGTCATTTTTTTAACTAATTTTTTTCTGCTTCATCATTTTGACGAAAAAAGAAAATATGACCATAAAAATAAAAAGTGTTAATTAATTAATTATTTTTTTTAATCATTTTTTAATTAATTAATTAAAAATTGACTTATTTTCTTTAAAACTTCTATAATTGCAACAAAAGATCCTAAATGAAACCTAAATGAAATAATCATTGGAACTGTTTTTAGGTAAATTGCGAAAATGGAGATTTTGTTTATTTAGACTAAAAGACAGAAAATGCAGACAATGAAATGGTGGCCTTCGAAAACTGGAAAAAATTTGCGGATTATTTTAATGTCAACAAACAATAGAACTTCAGACGAATTTCGAATATCACACTTCAAAAGAACTTAGATAGTTACAACTGCGGCGTTTATATTTGTCAATACTTGAAGCATTTGTTTCAAAAAATAGTTTGGCTCAACTCGACAATGTCAGAATTGACATGCTTAATGAATTTAAATCAAAAATATTCAACTAATAACATGTAACAATCTTTTCCAATTTTATATATTCTTAATTTTCATTTATTTAGCTTATTTACTTTTTTTTAATTCTTTTTTTTTTTTTTATCTTATTTTATTAACTTTAATTTTATTTTTATTTCATTTTTATTTTATTTTTTTAATTTTTAACTTATTCTGAAGGAGCTCTAGCTCGGTACAGAAAACAAATAAATAAATAAATAATCAATTAACTTTTTTGTTTTTTTAAATTTTTCTTAAATCCTTTTCTTTTTTATAAAAACTTATATTGAACAATTATTCTTTTTTTAAAAACACCAATGAGAAAATCGCCTTTTTTTTGAAACCAAAAATTGAATTAAAAAAATGAGTTAAAAAAAAACGTGAGTTATTTTCTATTTTACTCATTTTTTTTTTAAACTCATGTTAAAACTTCACCCCAGTGTTTTTTGAAAGAACATACAATGCAAAATTTTGTAAAAAAAAAACAGAATTTTTTATTGTCAAAATAAAAAAATTATAATTCATGTAATTTGTTTGAAAATCTTTGACAACTACTTTTCGAATAAGTGTAAAAGTAAATTTTCATTTACTTTAATTTAGGAACAAACTTAAATTTTTTTTTTTTTTTTTCTCGTTTATTGTAAAACAATAATATTATTTAATTGTTATTTATTTTATCTTATTTAGACTGAAGGAGCGAGCTGAAAGAGGTAACACTCAATTAGTGAGCTCGAAGCCATTTTAAATTTTTTATTAAATTTAAATAAATAAATCTTTAAAAAAAAAAAAAAAAAATTTAGCTTATCTTCTTTTCACCTTGTTCAAAAGTCCCAAATTAAAGTCCGATTTGGTCTTGACTTGTGACTTATAAGCAACTCTGCTTCTTTTTAATAGTTTTCAGCTTTCGTCTACTCTAGAACAGCATTTTTATTTATTTTGACAAATTTTTAAAAAAAAAAAAAAAAGCAATATTCATTTAGAATCAATCGTTTAAGATGATCCAAGCACAAATTTGTTATTTGATGGAAAAATGCGATCAAAATGAATAATAAGAAGCTAGAAGAGAGCTAGATAAGAAAATTGTCAAAAATAAACCTTTTTTAAGAGGAAAAATCAAAAGAATTTAAATATTTAAAAAAATTCGTAAATTTTAACAAATCATCTCTTAAACAAAGAGGAGATTCTGACTTTGACAGCTTTCCAGAACCAGTATTGTTCAAAAAGTGAAAATATCTAATAGATGCATTGCATCTATCTGTACAGTTACAAAAAATTTTAACAAAAGCTTTTTTATCCTTTCATCAAGCTCATCTTAGTAACTTAAAATAACTGCTTATAAAAAAATTAATTAAATTTTTTTGTAATTTTTTATCCAGTGCCAATTTGACAAGTGAATATCTGGTAATTTTACGTAAATTTATTTATTTTGTTATAAAAAGTGAATTTACGTATTTTTACGTTTAAATTGGTAAAAATGGAAAGTCCAAAAAAAAAGCTCGATTTTTTGAATTTTTTATTATTTTCTTATAAATTTTGACAAAAAGGAGTTTCTATTTTTTAATCAAATTTCACTAAAAGTTACTTTATTAAACTTTTTTTTTACCATATTTTGGCTTTTTTTACATAAATCATAAATCATAAATGTAAAAAATTTTTACGTAAAGTTTACGTAAAATTTAGTAAAAAAAAGTTAAAAAAAGTAAATTTTGGTAAAATTTGATTAAATAAATAGAAATTACTTAAATTTACGTAAAATTCCCAGAAATCCACTTGTCAAATCGGCACTGAAAGAGAAAAAATTCACAACAAAAATATTTTTTTACAATTTTAATTAAGTAGCTTAATTTTAGATCTCATAATATTAAATATAAAAAAGAGCGCTTACAAAAAATAAAAAAAAATATGAATAGTTATTAATAGAAAAAAAAGCTAATCTTATTACATTGAACTTTAAAAAATTAAATTTTTAATCAATAAATTTTAATCTTGAAATTGATTTTTTTTAAAAAAGAATTTTTAATTTGACCTTTAGACAGAAATGAAAAACAGAAGATTAATTTTATCAAAATGAAATAACAAATAACTTTGATTTTTAAAAAAAAAAATTAAATTAAATCCATCATAGATTGAGCAGGAGATCGATTAATGCCAAAGTATTTAAAATAAAAATGAACACTTGGGCATTTAAAACGATTTGATTAGCAAATTATTTAAAATGCTTACCGGAACTACTAGATGATAGACTATTTGTGGTATTTTGTCCAAATAGTGGCTTATGAGACGGAATTCGTTTAACAACGCATTTTTTTTGCGGCGGTGCCACTGTAAGTGTATTGGTTACATTTGGTTGTGTTATTGGCGTCGAAAGAGTCATGCCACTACTTGACGATTGACTTCCTCCGCTCACAGATTGATTTAGCCTTTTTACAAAAAAAATTGATCAAATTTATTTACTAATATTTAAATTTTAAAATTCAAACAATTAAGTTTTTCTTTTTGATAGCATTCGAAAATTTATTATTTAGTTTGAAAAAATATTTCATTAACATGAAAATAAAACTTAATTTTTTTTTTAATTTTTAACCAAACGATCTTTGGTAAATAGACCAAAACTCAAATGACTTGTAATCTAGCTTGTTGTGTTAATATACTTTTCTCATATTATTTGCCTCATAAATAATAAATATAATTTTGGCATCATAAATATAAAAATAATTTGAAATAATTTTTTATAAAAAAAAATATAAAAATATGAATTTTTTCAAAAATAATTTCTTTTACTTAATTTTAAAATCACTTAATATTTCTTATTTAAATTCACTTTTTTGTAGTGATGAGTAACAAAGAAATTATTGTCCTATTTTGTACAACTCGATGATTTTCCATCTAAATTAAATCTTACTTTTTCCTAAAAAAAAATTAAAAATGTAATAAAATTCACACTAATCCAAAAGTTAAAAATAAAACAAATTTTAATTTATTTGATTCCAGTTTAGGAATTAATATTTTTTGCTAAAATTACACCAAAATATCTTTATTAGATGCAATTCATTTATTGAAATAAAAAAAAAATTTTTTTTTTAAAATTTTACAGTAATCGTTTGACCTAATGTTCTTGAGTAATTTTACTTTAAAAAGTGTATAAAGTAGGCTTTGAAAAAATTAAAAGAATGGTCACAACCACTTTGAATTTCTATCAAAATTTAGATTTTAACTCACTTGAGAATAACATAACATTACTAATTCGTTTATTCAATATAAATTATAACAATTATATCTTTTTTTACAGACCAAATTATTTTATTAATTAACTAGCTTCATATCAATCTTAAAACAGATACAAGCATATATAACGAGTAAAACGTCTAAAAGAAAAAACTTTCCATGAATAGATAATAAAATTATAACCAAAATTAGTAGCTGTTTTGAATACTTTATTTAAAAAAAAATATAAAACTGTAATCATTTTAATTAATTGAATATTTTTAAGCGCTTGTCAATTTTGTTTTTCTGACTTTTTTAAAAGAAAATTTTATATCAAAAACATAATCTTGATCCTGTCTGCGATTAGCTCTTTTGGCAAAAAAATATACCTTAAAATTTGGCTTTGTTAAAAGATTTTTTCGGTAATTTTTACGATGTCAAGGAATATTTTTCGGGTAATTCGACTCTAATCCACAAATGATTCTTGGTAAAATTTTCAAAACTAAAAAATTTGAAAGAAACTTTAAAACTTTTTATTTTTTTTTGCTGAAGAGTTAATTTTCTGACCAAAGTATTAAAAAAGAAAAAATTTTTTGTTTGCTTCTATAAATAAGTAATAAGATACACGAATAAAAAATATGATCAATTGGTCCCAAACAGAATTGCATCCATTTTGAAAATTTAAGTTTTACCTTTATTTAAAGGAATTACAAAAAAATAAAATTATGTGATCATTTTTTTTGTTTTTTTTTACATAATTTTTTGATACAATCAAATAAAATTGATACCATTTTTAAAAAGAACAAATCATTTGATGATTTCGGGCATCATAAAATGAAAGAAAATTTTTTTTTTCTGAGTAAAAATTTAAAAATTAATTAAATCATTTAAAACATAAACACGATTTTATTAATACATACGATTGATTAAGTTTGGCTTCAGGACATGAACATACAACTTGAGCTTGAGATGACGATGTGGCTTGAGGAGGCTGATTAGTGCTGCTCGTTTGTTCCTCAGTCTGGTTTGATAACGCATTTTCCTTAAAAAAAAAAAGGTAAAAAAATTAAAAAAAAAATTAAAAAAAAAATTTATTTCAACTACTTTAAAAGTGGACGAGTTGCTGAACGAATTAAGAAATTTAGTCTGCTGGTCCTGCTCGACCAGTCGAAGTATCGTGGATATATCATGCTTGCACTTTTGGTCCAAATACTGCAAATCGTTTTGTTGCTTTAGCACATTGGCAAATTGATTTTGAGATTGATTTTGCTGTACATTATTATTTACATTCAATTGATTAGTTACATTGTTAAGAGTGTGCTGAATCTGAGAATCAGTTTCAAGTATGTGGCTTTTGTAGGCGTTCAGCGCCGAATTGAACGTAAAGTACTTGGCCGGGTCGATTTTTTCGCCCATGGTGCACACCGAGTCAAACGACGACCACATAAAAGGGTTAAGTCGCAGGCTTTTCTTGTAGAACTCGACGGCCTGCGAGCTTCGGTCTGTTTTGGAGTACACATTGGCCAAAATTTGCAGCACATGGGCCGAGTATTCGCTGCCGTATTCTTTCACTATTTCATCGTACAGCTTGAACTTTGCGCCCGAGCTGGACGGCTCCGGCTTGAGACTCAGATTGCTGGTGAGGACAGACTCGGCCTCGCCGTATTTGCTCAAGTCAAGGCAGCATTTGGCGAGCAGAAAGCGGCTCTTGGCCAGCTTCAGCTGACGCTCTTTCAATATGTGGTAGACCCGGAGCGATTTTTGGCCAGAGCGATAGTAGCTCAGCGCCAGCAAGTACAGCGAGTCCTCGGTTTTGTCTTAAGTAAAAGCATAAATGGGTATGAATTTTTTGGTCAACTAGTTTACATTCAGAATGGAGCCTTTCGGAAAGAAATATCGCGTCCTGGTAGGCAAAGTGGTTCAAAAAGTTCAACACAATTTGCTTTAAATTTAAAATTGTGTTTAAAAAAAAAAATTTCTTAAGATGGTGTCTTACCTGAACAGGGTCATTTAGTGTCATTATAATGGCGCAGGCGAATTGTTCCAGTGATTTAAATTCTTAAAAATGTTCAAATCAAAATTAGAAGAGTTTTTTTGAATTAAATTTGCAAGTCGACAAAATCTCGACGGCGACTTGCCACTATACTAAAGAGAAAGAGTGAGAGAGAGCTTGTTGAAATAGTAAAGAGCTCTCCATATTTTACATTAAGTTTTGTAATTATTATTAATTTGAAAATTTTATTCGTCGAAATTATCATTTAATATTTGTAAATTTTTAATTTTATAATTTCAATTTTTTGTTAGCTTTTAAATAAAAACACTAGCAGTATTAACTTGACATTTTGCAGAAAAAATTCACTTGAAAAAAAAGCTAAAAAGATTTGTTAGCAAATTTTTTTAAAAAAATTTAATTGAATACTTGTTGCCTTTGGATTCATTGGATCTAAGAAAATTTGGAACAAAGGAGATGGCCAGAGTTGCTTAAAAGTCCCAAAAAAAAGTCCGCACTTTGACTTTGTTTTAATGACTTGAACTTTATTTTAGAAAGGCTTATATTTTTTGTAGTAGAAAAAATATTTTTTTTTATAGAATTTTTATTTTCGTAAAGTAGAAAAAAAAAATTAGAAAAAATATTTTATTTTTATAGAAAAAATATTTTTAAATGTAGAAAAAATACTTGGGAAAATAGAAAAAAAATGTTAGTTTTTTCTAGGTTTTCCGCGTTTATATATATAAACGATTTTAACATTTTATCCACTTGAAGAAACATTTTTCGCCAATATCCGTCATATATATTTCTTTTGTACTCCACTTGACATCATCGATAAGTTCATTTTTAGTTTCATCGAGACTCTTTTATTTTTTGTAAACTATTATATTTTTTGTAATAATCATTCACTTTAGCTTTGCCCCTGGCTTTTTTGTTGGAATAATGTCCTCGCTTTCATTGTCCGTTTCGTCTAGATTGTTGACAGCTGATCGTTGAACAATTGAAGTTGATGACGAGTCAGATTCTGAATCTTTTTTTTTATTAAGTTTTATTGATACTATTTTTTACTGTTTTAAAGCTTTTTTACACTCATTTTACATTTAATTAAAGTTATTAAGTAAGTATTAATAAGTTATTTGTCAATTAGTGATAGTTTTCTTAATCGATAAAGGTGATGAAAATTTTTTTCTATTAGGAAAATTATTTTTTCTTCAATCAAAAATATTTTTTCTACTAAAAAAAATATTTTTAATAAATTCATTTTTTCTACTACGAAAAATGTTTTTTCTAAAAAAAAAAATACTTTTTCTACTACAAAAAATATAAGCCTTTTAGAAATTTTAAACAATTTTAGTTAAAACAAAGGCATCTTGAAGTTGATGATCAATTCAAAATATCTTTTCAATTTAAATTTGTAGATATTTAAATATTAAAATCAATCTTTGAAATAATTAAAAATTTTAATGTAACATACTGTACATGTTGTGTAGATTTAAAAACCAAAGTAATTGAGAAAAATTTTTTTCTTTACCCATTGATAAAATCGATTTTTAGATTTAGATTTATAAACTCATTTTTTTAGAGTTTATTTTTAATTTTTGTTATTTCAAAAGCATTTATACCTAGCAAACAAAATTTAAAAATTGAAATAAAAAATTTATTTTATCTTTTAAATTTACATAACATATAAAGCATTTTACATTAAAATTATTTAAATTAATTCAAAGATTAATTTTAATATACAAAGATAAACTCTTTAAATTGAAATGATATTTTGAATTGATCATCAACTACAAGATGCCAAAACAAATATAGAAAAAAAAATTGTTAAAAAAATATTTTTTGGTAAAAGTCCGGTAAAAGTTTTTTTAAAAAAAAGTCCAACACTTCCTTGGCTCCCATAATTACCATTTGAAACGGAAAAAATCCAGATATAAAATATTAATATTGACTAAAAAAAATTAATTTAAGTCATAGCTTTGAATTAAACTTGTTACTTAAAAACAAGTCTTATTCTAAAAAAAGTTCGATTTTTTTTTACTTAAGTGTAAGTAGAAGAGTTGGTTAAAAGTTAAAGTAAAAAGTCAAAATGGTGAAAAGTCAGAGTCAAAGTTTTGACTTAACTTAAAAAAAAAACTACAAAAAAAGTCCGGACTTTAATTTTAACATTTACTTATTTTGCCACTATTTGCTCTAAAGAATTTAATTTTACTAAAATTTACTTAAATTTTGCCAATTTTTATTTTCTTAACTAAAAAATTTATAAAATTTTGTTTTAAATACGTCAAATTTTTACACCAATTTGCATTGAATATTGAAAATACCTTATTCTTCGCAGAATATGGTAAATTTATGCTTTTTAACGTTGTAAATTGCTGTAAGAAATGTTGTGTCGCCAGAATATCTTGAGTCTCAAATTAAGAAAATATAATTTTTTCATCCCAAAAATAAAAATTAACATTAAATATTTAAAAGCTTTTAGAGTATTAGCAAATTAATTTTTAAGCATTGTTCATAACAAATCTTTGAAAAAATTTGATTAAGACAGGAAGCTAATCGATGGGTTTATCTTATTAATAAAGAATTATATTTTTATTACTGGAAAAAAATTCTCTTATTCGTGTAAAGAGGAAACGCTATTACAGGTGGTTTAAAGTTTTATGTTTTCTCAATTTAAAATTTTATTTAAAATAATTAAAAACTTAAGTTAACTTTTTGAAATTGATCATTATTTTTTATTTATAAAATAAAATTAAATAAATTATTAAAATTTTACTAATAAGTAATTTTTATTGAGGAATTAGTCTTTAAAGCAGCGGTTCTCTCATGAATTTCATTTAGGAGCTGAGCGAGCTATTAGAGAGAAGGTAATTAAAAAAAATTCATTAAGAAAAAAACTTAAAATTATTCATTTTATTTATATAATTACATACAGGATGACAAATGATTAGAACTGGTTTAAAAAGAATGCTGTTGAGGCATATTCCTTTAAATCTTTCTCAAAGCAAAGCTTGATGAATGGTATATGATAAATGATAATCGGAACAGAAACTTGTGTGACTTGTTTCGTTTTCCATTCATTTTTACTACTAATACTATTACTAGTGCAAACAATGATCTTTCGAATTCTTTATCTTTTTATTTTAAATTTAAATGTGACTTTTATCTTTTTCAAAACAGCAACCATTTAAGTTTAATTGAAAATTTTATTATTTTTTAGTTTTTGATTAATTAAAAAAAGCTAAAATATCTACGCAAAACTAAAAATTTACCAAAAAATTCGAGAAAATAAAATCTTTAAATAACAATTACTAATTTATAAATTTTTATTTTTAGAAATAAAATAAACTTCAAAAGTGTAAAAAACCCAGTATTCAAATATTAGTCAAAAGTGCGAATAAGAGAAGTTCCAACTATTATCATTTTAATTCAAAAATTAATTATTTAATAAAAGATAAATGGATATTTTTAGTTTTCTATAGAAAATACTCTCTTTCAAAAAGCTACAGAGAAACATTATTTATTCATAGGGGATTATAAGCAGAATAATTCATTTTCGAATTTAAATAATGACTTGAATTAGCCTTAAGTATAAAATTAATAAAACTATTTTCTAATCATCATCAATATTTGTAGCATGAAGATATAAATGCCGATCAACTGTAAATGTGCTAATAATTGTTAGTAGAAAAAATATTAACAAGTTGTTTTTGTTCAGTTTAATATTAAAAAAATTAAATTTTTAAAATAAACAATTTTTAGCAATTCAAGTAACAAAGCATTTTATTCTATTTTATCTAAAATGTGAACATTTTATCTGACTATTATATCAAATTTTTAAATATATTATATCTATTCTATTTCATGCGTTATATTCTATAATTAAACAAACAAAAAACTAAAAGAACAAAAATTAAAAGCATAAATTAAATGACACTAATTGAAATTAAATTTGATTTTTTTATGTTGACATAAGCAAAAAAATTATATGACAAAAAAGAGCCTTATCAAATGACAAATGTTTTCTAATTTTATTTGAAATAAATTAAAAAAAATAAAATCTTATAATTTTTAATTTTAGCCTTGAAATAATCTTGCTTTTAAATTTCAAAATTTGGAATATTCAGAAATAATTTATTTTTTAATAAGATTTTCAATCAGCAAGATATTTTATCATTTTTCAATTTATGAAATGATTCTATCGTTTATGATATTTCATAAAATTCAAAATTCAACAAAATATGATCCTTTTCAAAATAAACTTTTTATCTCGACACGAAGAAATTTAAAAAAACTTTTTATTACAAAAATAAAATTAATTTAAAATAATCTCTTTTTGGACCGAAAAATGATCTTTAAGAATTTAAAAAAAAATAAAAGTCTTCTTGCGTAAAACAGTAATGATTCTCATCTATTCCGTTCCGTTCCATTATTTACCATAAGTGTTGAATATCAAATATTGTATTTGACTTATTATTTAATTTGTAAATAAAATTAAATGTATTAAGATGATTTAATTAATGTTTTAAACAAAAATTTCTAATTTGAATTTGAACGAAAAATTATGCTGATTTAAAAATTTAAATAAATTAAAAACCAAATATTATTTTATTTAGATAAAAAAAAAATTATCGAATATTGAATATTAAAGTTATTTAAATTTTAATATAAAAATCATTATGAGAATATTATGGGAATATCAAAAATTTGAATTCTGCTTTTTTTCTGATTATTTTGTGAGTTAATATCTTGAATTATGCAGTAAGATGCAGAAGCGTGATCATCCTTAAGTTTTAAGTAATTTTTTTATTATAGAAAAAATCTTCAATTACCTATCTAATAGCAATTATTGCTCTATTACTCAATTCCAATCGAATAGATAAATTTCTGAAAAAACTTTAAACAACTATTAAATTTATTCTTAATTTTAATTTCTAAATCCAATTTAAAAAGAAATTTATCCACTAAATAAATTCAAATGAGAAATTAAAAAATCTTTTAAAACTGATTATTATAGTTAATTTTTTGTTGTATAAATTTAGTTTTAAAATATTTTTCAAAAATTTGCTCAATTTCAACACAAATTTCAATAGTAGTTTTATATCAAATAAAGTATCTCTGCGTTAATTTCATTAAGAAATAACTGATCATTTACAATTGTAAGTTGATCATTAACTTCAAATTACCTAGATTTTTTGTCTTTTTGAAAATTTTTATTTAAAAAAAAAGCATTTTCTATAATTTGAAACCAAAGTCTCCGTCCGTACAGCCACACAATGTGGTCTTCTACAAATCTGAAGAAGAGCTGTATTACGGATACATAGATCTACGGGTCTTTGTCCTAGTCTTGTCGTATGAGGGTGCCGCTGGCTTCGACCAACATCCAGTATAGAATCTTAGCAGAGCAAGAACTTGTTTTACAGCTGACCCTCTTTGGATAGCTGTAACTTTGGAAGCACTAAAGTTAAGGCATTCTCTCCTTCTAAATTGAGAATGTCGCTTGGTTTGTGGTTCCAAGCTAGTCTAAATAGTTGCCGAGTTCGCAGTCTCTTATGGCTCGGATGAGTGGCGCTGTTTATGATGAACGTCCCACGTGCTTCTTAGGGGAAGGCGCCGTCATAACTATGCCATTTGCCGGTCCCAAGCCCGGATGAGAAAATAGGAGGGGGACTAACCAAATAAATAAATTGGTAAATAAATTATTAAAAGTAATTCTTTTATTTTCAAAAAATCTTAAAATAGAAGCAAACTAACAAGCAAATTTAATTCAAATTAAAATTTTTCTTTTTTCGAAAAAATAAAATTTAAAAGCGAATTTTATTTTTTTTTTAGAATTTAATTTTAAGAAGCAATCAAACTTTCTCTCGCACTCTTGTGAGTCTTTAGTTTTTTCGATTAATCGATATCAAATTAATTGTATATACACACAATCACGTTTCACATCAATCAAAATAGATCAAGCATTAATGTAATGAAAAGCTATTAGTTATATCATTTTATTGTAAAGTCATTAAAATATTTCCAACAAAAAAATCTCAATTAGTTACGATAAGAAAAAGTAATTTAAAATAAAATAAAACTATTCAGAATTTCTTTGCTAAAATCACACAACAATTTTTATAAAATTAATTCTATACAAAATAAGTATGATTATAAATTAATATGTGTGAAAAAAACAATCAAGCCAACACAGATTCAAAAGGAAATAGAAACTGGCAGATTTTTAGAGAATGGTCGCAAAATATTTCAGTGCAAGGAATTCCGAACATAGTCCGCGAAAAAAACCCCATAGTTCGCGGCATGTGGCTTGTTCTTTTCTTGGCATCCAATGCACTGTGCATCCTCACAATAGCTGTAAGTGTGATCATCTATCTAAAATATGACGTGGTTACCACCATAAGAGTAGTGGAAAAAGACTCCCTACCATTTCCTGCAGTCTCAGTCTGTAACACCAATCCCTTTGCAACCGAAGCAGCTTTTGACCAAGTCCAATCTTTACTCAAAGCAAACAACTTGACCAATTTCACTGAATCCAGCCTATTTGACCAAGTCTTGCCAGAAAATTATACCAACATTTTTTTCCACTACAACATTTTACGCCTATTTGGAGCCACTTACTTAAAATCTTTGTTCAATGATCAAAAAAATAGCTTTGTCATTCCAGCAATATTGTACTCAGTTGTCCATGCCATGTGACCAAAGCGACTGGACAGGTTATTTTGATTCTCTTTTCGGATATTGCTATAGCTTCAATTCGCAAAAGTCCAGAACAAAAAGATCCTTTCACACTGGAAAGTACAATGGCCTAATGCTTGAACTACACGTGGGCATTCCAGTTAGCCGCCAACTATTAACTCTTTCAACTGGAGCTCACATTTTTATCAACGACAACCCGATCAGACCATTTGTTGCCCAAGGACTGGATCTAGCTTCCGGGTCGTACACAAACATTGTCCTGGAGCGCACCACTAACAAACAAATGGCCAGACCCTACAGTGAATGTGTCAACCACTTAGACTCAATTGATTCCTTTGATTCAGAATATTACAGAAAAGTGTTCAGATCGAACTTGACTTATCGTCAAGTTGATTGCTTCTGTGGCTACATTCAGTCAGAGATCTACAAAAAGTGCAAATGTGATGATTTAACCTCGAATATAGTGTCGGAAAATGGTAATCCCTGTGATACAATGGAAGAGCTGTTGTGTTCCGCTCTAACTTACCAAGAAATCACCGCGTCGGAATACAAGAGTAGAATTAAAAAAAAATGCCCCTTGGAATGTGACACAGTGAGATATGAAATGAGGAAATCGGAGAGTAAATACCCTTCGGCTTCTTATGCCAAAGAACTTGCCAAGACTGATCGAGTCAAGCTTTTGTTCAACAATAGATCAAATGTTAGCCTTGAAGAGTTTCGTGAAAGTATTCTAGCTGTAAATATTTATTATGATAACCTTAGACAGACCGAGATAACAGAGAGTGCAAGTGTGACTTTGGACGGTCTGATTGCAGACATTGGTGGAATTCTGGGCTTGTTTTTGGGAATAAGTATTCTTAGTTTTGCCGAGATTATCGATCTCATAGTTAAATTAATTTTTGAATAAAAGTGAAATTTTATTTTGAGAAAGAAAAGTAAAGTCATTTTAATTTATTAAAAATGAACTTAGTTCAAGGATAACATAATTTGAATAAAATGTCCCAATTTTTTTTCTTTTTCTACCCAAAAATTAAATAAAATTCCCCACCCGGACAAAAACAGAACGCTCAAAGAACGCCGTTCTTCGTCAGCGTTTTTCACACCACCGAACGGCGTTTTATGAGCATTTTTTTTTTTTTAAATAATTTTTGGGGTCTTGCCTAAAATGTGAACTTTATGTTCGCCAAATTTCTGTTCACAAATTTTGTGACCAAAGTAGTTCACAAAAAATAAAAAATGTTCACCAATATTTTAATTTAAAATAAAGATAAAATTAAAACTCTTTACTTTGTTATGCTTGTTGAAATTTGCGACTATTTTTTTTTATTAAGCTAAAAAATTTAATTGCATCATTTAAAAAAAATTAAATCAAAAAGCTAATGTATCAACTTTGATATCCCAAACGATTAATTTTACAAAGAAATTAAAAATGATGACTGAAAATATCGATTTAAAAATTTTCCCAATCCGGTGCCATGTGAAATTTGTGGAGAATTAATGAAAAATATTAAAGGAGTAAAATTGCATATAGCAAAAAAACATTAAAATTAAAAAATTATTTTTTGACAATTTATTTTATTTTTTTATCAAAATTAACATTTTAATTAATGTTCACATAAAAAAAATTTAATTCACGAAAAATTAAATTTTTCTTTTTAAATTTACTTTGGTCACAAAATTTGTGAACAGAAATTTGGTGAACATAAAGTTCACATTTTAGGCAAGACCAAATTTTTGAAACAAAAAAAACAAGAAGAGTCATACATTTCCCCTGTTAAAATAATTAAAAAAATAGACAAATTTTTTGACTTTGAAAATTAGCTAATTTTTTTTTATAATAAATTTTTATTAGCCTAATAAAAATTTATTTAAAAAAAAAATATATAATAGTATAATATAAATAATGGTATAATAATATAGATTATTTATAAAAGCTAAGCATCTGTCACATTATGGTCATTTATGGGCATCTTGAAGTTTATGATCAAAAAAATCAGATCATGTAGTGTATTGTTTATAACTTCTGAATGCTGTTTGATGAAATCTCACTGCAAAATTATTTAGCATTTTGTCAATTGCCATTTCGAAATTGTTGATCTTTAGCTGAATCGTTTTTAACTGTATCAAACATATTTAAATCGCATCAGAAATGAAAAAAATGGTTTTTAGACAATTTTTAACTTTTGAACATTTTTTTATTGAATTTTGATGTCATTTCCAATGTTACAATTTATCCATCGAGAATAAGTCATAATAAAGAAATCAAATACATTGAAAATTAAGGTGGAAAAAATTTTTTCGATTTAATTTTTGTTTGTCTGTATCGAGGTTAAAAAGAAAATAAAATAAAAGGAAAAAAATCTTTGAAAAAATAAAATAAAAGAGAAGAAAAAAGATAAAGAGTAATAAAAAAACGCTAGCACTGTAAATTTTGGTACCAAAAAACAAAAACAAAATATAAGAAATTAGGCTTAGTTCTGAAGGACCAAAAAATATTCTGTAAATTGAAGCAACTGATACATTATTTGTACCACCAATATACTGATTCTGAAAAACTCAGAAAATTGTTAATTTGAAAAATTATATTATATTAAAAATTTAATTCAACTTTAAGTGGTGGCACAAATGATGTTTCAGTTGCTACAATTTACAAAACATGTTTTGGCTGGTCCGAATTACCACTCTGACGTTATTAATATTTTGTTTTTGCTTTTTGTACTTAAATTCAAAATTTTTTCAAATTTGCAGAATCTTGCAGAATCAGTTTATTGGTGGTTCAAAGGATGTATCAGTTGCTACAATTTACAGAACATTTTTTGGTCCTTCAGAACTTAATCTTTTGCATTTTTTATATTTTGCTTTTGTTTTTTGGTACCAAAATTCACAGTGCCTAAAAATTTTCTTATAAAGATTTATTAAAAAACAAATAATTTTCTTTCTGCAAACAGATCAACAAATTTTAAATTTTTTATTGTTTATAGTAATAAAATAACAAAAAAAATTTTAAAAATATATTTTATTATTTTTACTTTATTATTTTCCAAATCATTCTGGTAAGAGCACTTCTTCACTGAGCTATTAGAAAAAGCTACGCACAGAAATGATTAATTCAGTAAATGTGAATAAATTTTGAAATATTTAAATTAAGTAGAAATAGTCTGGTGGAGCCATTCCACGACTCATTGTGAAGAGAGTTCTTAACATCAACATTAACACATTAACCATCATGACAGCTTTCTTAATAAAAGTAATCAGAGATCAAGCCATCATAATTAAAATACCTACATTAAATGACGAACTTTTTCAGGCCAAGGAACATTCAAATTATCCAAAATAATAAGCTTGTTAATTTTTTTTAATCTTTTTAAGGGATTTACTAAAAATCAAATTTTCTATTGGAAACGCCAGAAAACTGTCCGAAAGTTATTTTGCGACTTCAAGGATAATTTTTTTAGTTCAATCTCTAGAAATTCAACTTCAAGCGTCCTAAATTGACAATTTTTTTTTTAGTTTTTATTCAATTTCGTTTTATTTTTCTTCATTTTTTTTTTTATTTTAAGAGAAAAACTTAATCAATACTTATTATTACTGAAAAATCCATGTATTTTATTTTCTAAAATGTTTGCTTCCAGATTTAACTCTGAACAAAAAATTTAAATTAAGCAAAAACTTGAATATTAAAATTGAATTGTAAAAATTTCCTTTTTGAATTTGGCTTGTATTTAATTAGTAATTTTGAAAACTGATATTTTCATCTTAAAAGAATTAAATAGATTTTTATTTTAAATTAAAAAATATTCAAGATCCAAAAGTTAATTCGATTTTAATATCAGATTTTTTAATATTTAAATTTAACTTAATTTTTTTAAATTTTTGAAAATAGGAAAAAATTTCTTGCTGGTAATGTTGTCTTTTTTTAATTAAAAAATAAATTTTAATTTTCTCTTCTTTTTGCTTTTTTTTTCGACTTAATCAAATCAAAAATGTTTAGCCATTATTAAAACTAAATAAATATTTAAATTTTATTAATAAAAAAAAAGACTTTTTAATTTGAATTTAGTTTACGGCTACGAGTGCCGGCTGATCATCATCTTCATCTTTTAGACCCAGCTCTCTTAAAATAGAAGCTTCAAATTGTAAAAACTCATTGTATTCTCCACGCAATCTGAAAGTAATTTCATCTTCAGTTGGAATATGTGGCGGGCCCAGCTATTTAAATTAATTTATATTATATTAAAAAAAAAAATTAAAGAAAATGATTACGCCAGCTTTAAGAGCTGCCTGTCTTTCCAATTCCCTTTTTTCTTCCTCTCTGAAGTCCCATCTTTGCTTGACAAACTCTCTGCGATCGGACTCACGGGCCAAATAAGCCTTGACTGCTTGAAATTCCCCACTAACAATTCTTCTTAGTGACCAAGGAACTTCCATAATATGCAAAGTGCCCATTGAGTCTCCAATCGCAATCAATTGTTGGTTTGAAGCCATGATTTTACAATTTATATAAGTCAATTTATGAATGCTGATCGACTGGGTTAGAATTGGTACATGGGTTCGATCCAATAAATCCCATATGTCAACACTACCATCTGATTTGGCAATGAAAAAAACTCCTGGTCTGGTTGGTGACCATTCAGCATCACATATTCGCTTTGAAAATGATTTTGTCTGCAACAAGGCTCCACTCTTAAATCAAAAATAAAATATCACAAAAGATCATAATTTTTTTTTCTTTTTACAAAGACTTTTTCTCTCCATATATGAAAACCTGTGCCACCAGCAACTAGGATTATATCCTTGAAAAATGGTGAGCGTTTCATTGCTGTTATAGGACCGTCTAGGATTGATTGGTGCCATTCGGCCTTTGACGCTTTGAAAAAAATTTTAAAAAAAATTAAAAAATTAAAAACTTTCTTTTACTTGTTAATTTATTTGTGTCCGAATCTTTTTGCGGAATCCAATCAACATAAACAAATTGACCATCTTCAGTGCCTATGGAAATTCGAGTATTTAAATGCTGAAGTAATCTGCTGCCTTTTCCGCTAGATGGCTTGCCGACACCGGACACAAACTGGCCTTTGTTTACATCTTCTTTTTTCTCTATTTCTAGCTTATCTTCCAATTCAACTAGAAAAAAAAAATTAAAAAAAATCATCTTTTTTTTGGAATGATTTAAAACTTGTTGATTTGTCTCCTTGGCGTTCGGAAATTGAAAATTTAGTTGGTGCAAAATCGCCACCAGGGTCCGAACATGGCAAAGTAACTTTTAACAAAGGTCGCCAGTTACTCAAATGTTTGAAAGTATGCGGAACATTCATTGGCAAATCAAGTTCTTTTCTTTTCTGGTTCAGTATTTTAGACCGAGTATCCCAGAATAATATTTGGCTAGAAAAAAAAATGCTAAAATTAAAAAAAAATTATTTTTTTTTAGATAAATACTTGTCGGATGCCGCAGTCATTAGTTGGCAATTTTTGTCATCTTTACTCTCTGTCGGGAATCCTAATCTGTCGATTTCAAAATGGTCAGGAAGCCAATACAGGTCCGTAATTGGCGCATTGTGACCATTTTCGAGACTTGATAAGGCACAATAACGAATTCGAGGTGTTTGAAAAAAACTCTCATCTTCAAATTTTGGCTAAATTAAAAAAAATTATGTTTTCCTTTTTTAATATTTTAATATCAAATGAAAAATTATGATTTAAAAAAAAAAGAATAAATTTAAAAAAAATCAAGTATTTTGCTTTTGGTTGATTTTATTTATTTTAAGTCAATACAAATTTACTTAAAGCTTTTTAAAATGAAATTATTAAATAAATAAAAAATCTTTTTAAATATATTTCAAGTTCCAAATTTACAAAAATCAAAGAAAAATCTTAATTTTTTTTCACAGTCTTTTTTTTTGTAAGCATCCTAAGCATTTTGAGGTATTAATTGTATTTCAAAACTAAAGCCTAAATCATTTGTTTTAGAAATTAAACTATTGTTATCTTATAAAAAAAAATTTCTTTTAATAAATAATTATAAATATTCTTCAAGAATTTTCTTTTATTTCAATTAAAACCCTTTAAAACTTTCAAGTATTGAGAAAATTTTTTTTTTTGCGGAAAAAAGGAATATAAAAGTGTTTAACACTGTTAAATGGTCATGCTCAAAAATTATCCTGAGAAAATATTTTAGAGTATTTTTTCATTTTAAATTTTATTACAGAAGTTTATTTTTGTAGTAAACATTCAATGCTAAAATGATTTTTTCATGTCTGAAAATCTATGCAAAATTTTATGCATGCATAAACATGTATAATACTTTGGTATGGTTTAACATGGTTTGCTTGACATGATAATTTGATATTTTTTAATTAAAAATGCTTAAAAGTCTTTTTTAGATTTTTAATTTTTGAGCATTATCATGAAAATTTGGTCATTAATTTAAATTTTTCCGATATTTCCGAAAAAAAATGAATTATACCGAATTAAAAAAATAAAATCTAACTAAAATAATTTATTTACTGTACTGCTATGAAAAACTGTTTTTTCGAAATCTTACGTGATTTTACGTAAATTTACTCAAGTACAAAAAAAGTAAATTTCCGCAAAATTACGAAATTTTAGGAAATTTTACGATAATTTTAGTAAATTTTAGTAAATATTCAAAGGGACAAAAAAAACTGAAAAAATGGCGATTTTTAGGAATTTTTCTCTTTCTTTTAGAAAATTAAAAAGAAAATTGAAAAAAATTTACTAAATTTTTCGTAATTTTACGTAAATTTTTATTTTAAAAAAAAATTGTAAATTTTAGTAAAAAAACGAGAAAAAAAAATCGTTAAATTTGTTGAATATCTTTGGTATGAAACAATAAATTTTTTTATTTAACTTATTAGGTAATTTGTGATTAATTTTATAAAAATGTAATTTAAAAATTTAAGCAACAAGCCATGTACAAGTCATCTAAGAAACGATATGAAAAAGTATTAGTAATTTTACATAAGTTTACGTAAAATTACTAAAGTAAAAAAAGTAAATTTCTGCAAATTTACGAAATTTTACGTAATTTCACGTAATTTTTCGAAATTTACGAAAATTTTAGTAAATTAATTAATTTACGTAAAATCACGTAAAATTTCAAAAAATTACGTGAAATTACGTAAAATGGGGGGGTAACCCTCAGTTTTTGAAAATAAAAATAGTGTTGAGATCCATACAAGCAGACATTAAACAGGCCAAAATTTTCAAAAACTGTGATCGTGACCAGCTTTTGGCGGGCGAACATTTGGCCTGTCACTTAAACGGTAAAAATTTGGGACCGCCAAAAAATACGGAAACCTTTTTGGCAAGCGGCCCCATAAATCGTTAAATTTTTTGACAAAGAAATTTTTAAATTATGTAAAAACAAGATAGAAGTATCCCTAAATAAAGAAAAAAATATTTGTTTTTTTGAAAAAAAAGTTTTTTTTTTAAGGAACTTCTTTTTTCTACGAAATTTCATTAAAGTTTAGGAATCTCTACAAAAAAAGTTGACCGTATTTTTTTGCCGGTCTAAAATTTTTACCGTTTTGTTGACCGGCCAAATGACCGCAAAAAACTGTCCGTGAAATGGACCGGTTTGCTCTGATCGCATCCAACACTAATAAAAATCAATGTGATCCATTTGATTGAGAAACTCTTTAGTTTAAATAATTAGTTATTTCCTCTTTGGCAATTAGATTAATCTGTAATTATTATTCTTTTAAAGGAAAATTTTTTTTACCAATTTTTATCTATATTTGTTTTGGTATCTTGTAGTTGATTATCAATTCAAAATATCATTTCAATTTAAAAAGTTTATCTTTAGATACTGAAATTAATCTTTGAATTAATTTAAATAATTTTAATGTAAAATGCTTTACATGTTAAGTAAATTTAAAAGATAGAATAAAATTTTTATTTCAAAAATATTTGTAGAAAAGATCGATCTTTTCATTTTATTACTTATTTGGAATATAATATTTTAAATTCATTTTTATTTTTAATTTTTATATTTTGTATGCTAGATCCCAGTAAAATACGTCGAAAATTTTCGAGAATTTACGTAAAAAAATTTTTTTTCGTAAATTTTACGATTTTTTTACAGATTTTTTTTTCGAAAAATTATTTATTCAAAAACTACGAAAAATTTACGTTTTCTTAGTACTCGTTTTCTAGTTTATCTTTAGATATTAAGATTAATCTTTGAAATAATTTAAAAATAAAATAAAAAAAAGCCGGACATTGACTTGATTCTTGTGACTTTTAAACAACTCTGGTTTTAACTTTAAATTTCCTAATTTTATTAATTTTTTTAATTTTCAAAGAATAAGCAAATTTATTTTAGTGATTAAAAAGTTGATTTAGTCACAAAAAATATTTCTAACTTAAAAAAATATTTGCAAATAATTATTCTTGGAGTATTAAAAACTATTAAGAACATTTTTGAATAGTAAAATATTCAACAAAATATGAATCATTATATTTAGAATTTAATTTCTGCTTTCTATTGACAAAATTAGCATTTAAATAATTTTATATTTACTTGGAATTTCTTAAGTCATGTTAGTTTAAATTATTTGAATAGCTTAGTAAAAAAATTAAACTTCAACTTACAATAAAAAGATCTTTGTCTCTATGATCACCACGAGGATTTTTTATTCTTTCCTCCCAAGGCCCAATGTCCCACAGAACAACTTGACCATTAATGCATCCACCAGCTATTACATTCGGGTCAGAATTTGAGAAGGCAAATGAATAGATATCATCAGGAGCTTCTAGGAACAACTTGGGCTGGATTGGATCAAAAAAACTCCAAATTAAAATAAGAGATGGTGTAATGACAGTCTTGGACACATTATCCAAGCGTTCATACAGAGTGTAATTTTCCGCCAAAGACATGGCTACAATTCCTTTGAGTTCCGGATGCCACTGAACACAAGTGACTACTTTATTTTTGCTATTGTGAATATCACTAAAAGATTGGTACTCTTTTAAATGCATGTCACCAGGACCTCCAATTGACGACATCTCGTCCCCCAACAACTCCCAGTCATTCTCAAAAGCATTAAATAAAACATTTTGCTGCAAAGCTGATTCAAGTCTGCATAAAAATAATTAAATAAAAAAAAAAAATTATCTTTTTATTTTACTCGGGAATTGAGCAACTTATAAAATCTTTTAGATCTTCTTGTGCTAGAACTTTTTCACATTCTTTAGGCTCCAGAAATCTTGGCTCATATTGTGTGGTTGCATTTTTTGGATAACGCCATATTGTCTGTGAATATGAATCGCTTAAAAACGGCGCTGCTTGTACCCCTGTCTCAATCTCAGCCATTTTGGTGTCAAAATTTGATTCGAATGGCTGAATGGAAACATTCGAATCTTTTTTATCATCCACATCTTTGAACTTGGCTTCTCGAAAAAGATGCACTTTAGAAACTTTTAAATCACATTTTACCTAATAAAAAAATTATTTATCAAAGAAGTGGTATTGAAAAAAATTTATTAGATAGAAGTCACAAGTCTCAAGTCAAGTCCAAAACCGGGCTTTTTTAAAAATTTTTTTTTAGTCAAAACTTTGACTGAATTATCATCATTTTGACTTTATAAAACTTAAACTTACATAAAAATAAAAATTCGAACTTTTTTTAGAATCAGACTTGTTTTTAAGAAACAAGTTTATTTCAAAGTTATGACTTAAATTTATTTTTTAAGTCAAAATTAATATTTTAATTATGGATTTATTCCGTTCCTAGTGGTAATTATGGAGGCCAAGCGAGTGTTGGACTTTTTATTTTTTTTTAATTTTTTAAAGTCCGGACTTGGACTTTGAAAAGAAAAAAAAAGGCAAGTTGAAGTTTATGATCAATTTCTGATGCTCAAAATGATCAAACCATACTAAAAAAAATAAATTTAAATTTTTTGACAGAATTAGTGCAGAGGTAAATTTTTGGTTTTAACATACTTTGTTAAATCCAAAGGTAAAATTTGCAAAATTCTGCATTCTAAAATAGCATCATTTCACTGATGTGAACTCTCCAATGTGCATTTTGATATTGCATAGTTTATCTTTTTGTTTAGCATAGTATGTTAAATCCAAAAATGCATTTTTGAAACAACAATTTATTTAATAGTTTTAGTTTGATTTGAGGCCATCTTATTCAAATGTACAAAATACTGAATAAGCATGATCTGTTGGTACAAGAAGTGGGATGAAAATAATTCGAATTTGCAGATGTACGGAACGAGAGGCAAAAAGTTACAAGTTGAGAAGAGAAATTGTTAAAAACTGCGCACAAAGATTCAACTTTTTCACCAACAGAATTGTTAATAAATGAAATAAGCTGACAAACCAAGTCATTGAATCAAAAACAATTAACAATTTTAAAGAAAATTTAGACAAACTTTTGAAAGACTGAAACATTGCTTATTGTCTGAATAAAACCGGACTTAGCACGAAAGCGTAGCAATTATTATTATTATTATTATTATTATTATTATTATTATTATTATTATTATTATTATTATTATTATTATTATTATTATTATTATTATTATTATTATTATTATTATTATTATTATTATTATTATTATTATTATTATTATTATTATTTTGGGCATCAAAAATTGATCAGAAACTTCTAATTGCCAAAAAAAAATTCCGGACTTGGAATATTTTTTTAATGAATTTGGAATTTTTTTTAGGATTTAAAAAACTCTGGATAGAAGAAAAAAATTACCAAAGGTCTAGTGTCTTTAAAACTGGCTTCATCGATTTGTTTTTCGGAGCCCATTGATACCCATGGCTTGGATTCGGGAGGCACATACTTTGGAGGCTCACGCTGTGGCTCTGGTGGTAATACCAATGGAGGCTTTGAAAATTAAATAAATTTTAAATAATAAAAAAAATTAAAAATTAATTTACATTTTGAATTATTTCTTTTAAATTTTGACTTAGGCAAATGTAGAAATTTTTATCATGCTGAAACTCGTAGTCATAAACAACTAAGATTTCTTCATCGGGGTAGTCTTCGATTTGTTTGCGCAATGGCGAAAAATCGGACACAGCTTGTTTGCTGACCATGTCGTCCAAAATGTTTTGTTTGGGCACCAATCTAAAGTTGTCTTCTTGTGTAATGTCCTCATCAGAGCGAAGGTTGAACGCGGCCTGGGTCCCACTTGACAAAAAAAGCCGGTACAACCCTGCAGGACAATCAATTGTGTACTCATCGAATTGATTTAAATTTTCTTTTAAAATTTTAAATAAATTAAAAAAAAAATAATTCTAAAAAATATACTTTTTGTATTTTGTTTGCTGCCGAGTTTGGGCGCAGAATTGTCGCGATTTTTGGCACTGTTATTGCTCAAACGACTGGTTGAGTTAGGCTTTTGTGAAGCCCTGCTAGTCGGCTTGATATAATAAACAAAAATTAAAAAAAATTTTCAATCAAAAAAATATTACTTTAGACATTATTGATCAAAATTTTAATAAATTAATTCAACAATAAAGAAATTAAAAGGTTACTTTTATGATTTATTTAAATTTGTGTATATACACTTTTGTTACCACGGTAACAGCAATAAAATTTATTTTATTTTCTTTGAATACAAGACAATTTTTATTTCTTTATGGGATAAAAATTAATCAGAACAAGACAGACGGTTCTTGTTTCGATTTGAAAAGATTTGTTTGATTGATTTTTTTATTATGAAATCATGTAAAAAATAAAATTTTCAAATTTAATTACACTTTTGTCATTATTTAAAATTGGACATGAATCCAAGTTAGATAATCTAGAAAAAAAATGAGAAAAAAAATGTTCCTCTTTTTGTTGGTGTCAGACATGAATTGTTCAGATGGCTACAAATGAAAAGCATTGATTTAGGGGAAATTTTTATAAAAATTTTGTCAATCATCTGTCACCACTCGGAAATTAGAATCCAAATTTCTAATTAGCAAAAAAACGTAAAAAAAAGACTATTTAAAAAATTAAAAATAATAAAAAATTAATTATAGCTAATTGGCTCAATCGATCCAATTACGGCCATAAAATTCGATATTTAAATTAAAAATAAATATAAAACAAAAATGGTTATATCAACACTTAATCACAATTTACAAAAAGCAAATATTTATACTATCTTGTCATTAGTTGACTATATTAGTTCTTACTTGTAAGCCCATTAAGCGATTCACCTTTTTTATTGTTTCAAGGATTAAGAGTTGAGTAGGAAGAATTTCAAAATTTTTTTGTTATAAATACAAGCCACTTGACAATGAGAAATAAAGATTTTATTTTTCTTCTAAATCAAATGTCTTCCGGATTGCATGCATCCAATTTTTAATCAGAGTCAAACTCGTTTTTAGATCAGACAAGAGCTTTACTTTGATCACAAAAGAAATTTAATTTTTTAATTTACAGGATTTCTAATCGGATTTGAAAATATTAAATTTTGACTAATTTTAAATTTTATTTTAGAATTTTACAAAATAAAAATGTTTATTAAAATTTACTTTTGTCTTTTTGTTTGTGTCTTGGTGTTTTTGAAGGATACGGCCGCAGCCAGTGATCTAAGTGAAGAGATTAATGAGGCCAAAGAAGAAGAAGTGCACTCGGAGCTGCAGCAACTGCTGCGCGGAATAAAGTTTGAAGAAAGAATTCCAAGAAAGAGATCATTTCTTACCCAGCTGTATAAACAATCAAAAAGAGCTTTTCATATCAAGACCTATTTTGATGCACTGATCCAGGACGATGGTTCCATTCTGCTTGTGCCCAAGGATGTCAACAAAAATCACTATTTTATCGGCTAAAATTATCTAACATCAATCTAATTTAAATATTTTTGTTGTGTATTTTTTTTTAATTTGTTAAAGTAAAAAATATTTATTTTTTAAATTTTTTTTTTAAGTGTTTTGTACTAAGTCCGATTTGAATACAAATCTAGTCAACTTTAATTCAAATTTAAATGATAAAATATTAGAACCTATATTGAATTCATACCCTATTGCTAAATAAGCTTATTTAAAACAAAATTTTAATTATTTGGTCCATTAAATATTTATTTTGGACATTTTTTAAATGATTCACAATTTTTAAATTCAATCAAATAAATTTTATCTTTTGAAAAAATTTAATTTATTTTAATCGCATTAAGTCGGATAAATGAACGTTAAAGAACGTGTCTGGTTATTTAACGAATTTAATAATATTTTAGATGGTGCAGGTGGATTTAAATAGATGAGTATTTTATATGAAATTAGAAGCAATTTAACATTATAAGCTTCAATTTTACAAAGTAAAAAATTGATTTAAAAAGAATTAAATTATTAGTACATTTTTTCTTCGATAAGATAGATTAAAGAAATTAAATTTTTTGAAATTTATTAAATATTTATTAATTGAAAATTTATTTAAAAGAATTAAAAATATTTGACAATTTTTTGTTTTATTTATCCACTGATCATTTAATCTACGATTGAAATTCTTTATCTTAAATAGAGTATTAAAGTTGAATCAAATTTTTAAGCTCACCTTATCTGAAAATAAAAAAAATCCAAGTGGCTTTATTATTTTATTTCAACATTTAATTAATGATAAATTGATTAAAGAGTATTTAAAAAAATTTTTTAAAATTAAAAAAATTAATAAATTTCAGTTTTTTAATAGTTCCTGGTATAATCAACATTGGACAGATTTCACATTTTCTTTGCGCAATCTAAAAATAAAAGTTGATTGAAAATATATGTTTTTTTTTAGCTATCGATCAAATATAATATGATATATTTGAAGTTAAATAATCAGCAAATTTAGATTTCCATTAAGGAATGATATTTCCGGAACCATTTATGCATCCGTCGATCTATTTTAAATCTAATTTTATAAATATTTTGATTTTCTAATTTTTAAAAAAATTATTTTAATTTTTAGGTAGAAACGAGGTCTAATTCATTTGCAAATTATAAAAATAAACTTATATATAAAATAAAAAATAGCTGATTAGAATTAATTTGACGATTTTTTGACATTTAAAGATCAAATATTAATTAAACAGCGGAGTATGATTAAGAACAATTTAAAACTTTTCAATTTTTTTTTAATACCAAGGCTGCTAATATTTTTAAAATTTTATTTAATTTAACTAAATAGCAATTTTTATATTTAAAAAATAATAATTCAAATCAAAATTCAATCAATTAGAATAAATTTAAAAAGGAAAATTTGAATGAAAGAAATAAATAAAATTTTTTAAAATAATATTTTTGGTTGATTGAAAGAAATTTTTAAATAAAATTCAGTATAAAGAATAAGATAGAGATCAGATAGAAAAAGTGAAATTGTTCAAATTTCATATTTAGTTAATTAGTTTTTTATTTTTAGTTTCACAATTATTAGCTTTGAAACTTTTTTTTTAATTATAAAATAATCCTAGTTTTGACGTAATTTAAAGCAAATTAAAAAGGGCAAATAAAGACTAATATATCAATAATTTTACCATTCTCTATTTTTATGGCCACGAATTTTAAACAAATATTTGTTATTAAACAATCAATTTATTTTTGATTTATTTTTGTCAAATTATTAGCGAAAAATTTTTTGAAATACCAAAAAAATAAGCTCAATAACCTCAAGCTCATTTTTAGAATCAAATCAAAGAATACATTTCCTAATTTCAGTCCAAAACATATCAAATTGTTTAAATTAGAGGAATAAGTCGGTTATTTCATTTTGTAATATAATTTTGCCATTTGAATCTTTTTTTTTCAATTACATAATTGCCCATTATATTTATTCCATTCTAAATAATATAGATGGTAATATAAAACTGAAGTGGGTTTGGGATCATTATTTTGATGCAATACGGAAATAAACTACTCTACTGCAAAAGTGTTCAAAAATTCAGAAATGTATTAAGGAATTAATTTAATCTTTAATAAACGAAAAAAACCCTAAATTATCAGAAATGTAATTTAAATTTTTTTAATTTTGTTTAGATTTAAGTCTAATTTATTTAAAATTAAAATTTCATTTTATCATTTTTTAAATGTTTAAAAAAATTAAAAAATCGAAAATTTACCTTTTAATATGGTATAAAATTAAAGTACTTTGAAGTCAATGATAAATTTTTTTTAAATTTTGATGATAAATAATTCATTAAATATTTCCAATTATAAAATTTATTTCAAAAAAATAAAATTTTTCGATTCTAAAAATGTTTCCAAAAATTTTATCAACCCACATACACAACATTTGATAAAAGTTCAGCTTGGTTTTTTTCATTCATAAATATGTTATTTAAAAAAAAAATTTAAACTTTTTGATTATCTTAATATTTAAGAATTAAATGAAAGAGTTCTGAATTGTAATTGATAAAAATTAGATTAAAAAAAAAACATTAAATTCTAAAAAACCGTTTTTCTTTTATAAAATAAAATAAAACACGAAAAAAAAATTTTTTTAAAATTTGATTTATGATATGATTTTTAGAAATATTCATTTTATTGAGCATGTTTTTTTTATTCTAAAATAAATCAATTAATAAAGGCTAAAAATACTAAATGATTCGATTAGAAATAATCTTTAAATTATAAGCATTTAAAATCGAAAATTAAAATTTGCGATGAATTCATTTATCTGCCAAAATTTTAGTTTACTAAAATAATTTTTACTAATTAAAATGAATAAACAGTAAAACGAGTTTTTATAAAAAATAAAAACTTTATTAATAAAAAAAGAAGCAAAATTTATTTTCTAGTCGACACGTTTCGGCGCAAATGCGTCTTCGTCAGGACTATCTAAAAGTAAAACAAGTTTATTGAATTCTTTTTAATTGAAATTTTACATGATACAAATTATTTTTTTAAAAAAATTTTTTAACATAAAAAGCAAAAAAATGAAAATTATGAAAATGAAAAACTTTTAATTTTATTCATGTTGGGTATTTTTTTATTTAAAATTGGAATTTTTAATGATATGAAGAAGTGAATCAATTCTGTCTTAACCGATTTTCTAGAATCACTGTCTTCAAGCTTTGACTTAAATATAAAAAACTCGAATGTCTGATCCAAGGCATGATTTTTATCTGCAAAGTGTGAAGCTACTTCTGAACATTTACCTGAGTTCATTAAACATTTTAAAACATTACTTTTAAAGAAATTAATATCATAAATGTGTTGAGATATTCTCGTTTTTGCTTGTTTAGCAGTCTCACCAATATAGAACATTTTGCAAAGTTTACACTTAATTACATAAACGACCCCACTAGAATTACAATTGCTATTTTCTTTAATAGGAATTTTAATATTTTGAAATCCGATGTAATACGAGTTGATAATGAAGTTACATATTTTACAATTTGGATTAAGACACTTTTGACAAAAGAATTTAGATGTAATTTCTGGTTTCGAGCCATGGATTAACATTGAACCTTAGTTTTTATTAATTAGATTGACGATTAAGAGGTCATGATTCTTCAAAGAGCTTTCATTGTTTATATCCGACTTGAATTTATAAAAAACATTTTTTATACATTCGTTTAAATTTTTAAAGTTTAAATCATATCTAATAAACATTTTAAGTTTTGAGTTCGTACTGTCTTTGTTGTTATTTTTGTAAGGTAACACTATCATTCGATCGAGTTTGCCTATCTCTCTAGCTATACTAGTTACTTTATTAAAGTCATAACCTTTTTTAATCAATTGCAAGCATAAGTCTCGAGACGACGCTAAATAATCTACATAATTTGTAGATATTCTTTTGATTCTAATAAATAACGAGATCGAAAAAATCAAGTCAAAAAAATATAATAAAAAGTTTGGAAAATAATAATATATTTAAGGCTAAAAAGGCAAAATTCTAAAAAAAAAATTTAATTTTCTAAAAATGTTTTCAGATTTTTTACAAATAAATAATTTCTAAACGTTTTCATTTTGTAAATCTTTTGTTTCATCATCAAAACTTGCCTTAATGAACTGAAGCTTTAAAAAAAAGCTATTAAAATATTTAAACTAGAAATAAAAAATACTTGGGTTTGTATTCTTTTGTTCGCAATCATCCATAAACTCCTTCCTCTCTCCGTCGCTTGATCATTTTCTTTTTCAGGAATAGACTCTAAGACCGGTTCTTCAATCGGAACTTCCACAATTTTTTCTTCTTCCATTAGCTCAATGATCTCCCCTTTTTCATCGCTTAACTTAAAGCAACAGCAGCAAATTTTTCCAATAACTTTTTCCACAACCGAATCCGGAATTGTAAAAATAACCTTAAATTAAAATATGGAGTAAAATATTTGCGACAAAGATAAAATTTACCTGTTGCCATAAAAGAGTACCAGCACCAAGGAATAGACTCCACATCCAATGGTCCCATTCAAGCGGCTTAACACTGAACACAATGCCACCAAAGTTTACAATTAAGATTTGTCCACCAAGACATATAACCCAAATGATCATAAAAATTACATTGTTCTGTATGCCAGCAAACACATTTCTTTCATTGTGCAATTTACGGGCATTTATTTCATTAAAAAGAGTCATTATCACAAAAACGTTGAATATAATGGTGAAATGAACACTAGAATCACGCAATTTTCCGATATCATTATACTTTACTATGTCATCCACATTCATCCACTTTTCAACTAAATAAAATATTTTTAAAAAAAATTTTTTTTTCGTGTTATATTTTATTTTAGAAAATACTTCCAAATGATAGAGCAAATAAGACTGCTAATTGATAAATGGACTGTCCGACAATGTTTTTCATCATGGTCAATGAAACAATATGCTTGGTTCGGCCATAAGGCCTTCGTTTGAGCAGGTCATCTGTTGGTGGTTCAGTGGCCAGGGCCAATGAAGCCAAACTGTCCATAACGAGATTAACCCATAGCATTTGCACGGCTTTTAGTGGCACTGATTGTATTGCTGCCGCACATGATACACTAAATATTCCAGCTACAAAATTTACAGTCAGTTGAAATTGTAAAAACTTGGCAATGGCATCGTAGACATTTCTACCCCACATCAAAGCTTTTACAATTGAGCTAAAATTGTCATCGGTTAAGATTATATCAGAGGCTTCTTTAGCTACATCGGTGCCCTGAATGCCCATTGCAAAGCCTACATCTGCTCGTTTCAGTGCTGGTCCATCATTAGTTCCATCACCAGTCACAGCAACTACTTCTCTATTATCCTAGAAATAAAATTATTTAAGATTAAAAAATTGATATTTAAATTTGTTTATTTTTGTGATTTATTTAATCCTAGCAAAATCTGTGATATTAGGCTTAGAATTTTTTTATCTCAATTTAATTTTTTCAAAATCTTGAAAAATGATTTTAGCATCATGCAAAATGATCGCCAAAATATAAAACCATCGGAAGATTAGAGAAATTTTAAATAATTTTTTGTTTTGTTAATTGAAAGGATGCTAAATAAAATTACTTTTTTAAGCAAACTTTAAATAAATTTTTTTACAAAAAATAATCATAGAATATGTTTATTGAAAATTAATTTTGGGATGACAAATTTCATGACCAGCTGTTCGTATTTTTTTTAATTTAGGACCTGCTGGTTCTAAGATTGTTTAAGAAAATTATTAGATCAGTTTTTTTTTTTAAAAATCTAGTTGTACAAAAAAGTTATATTCAAAATATTTTTTAAATATAAAAAAGCTTTATCAATATAAAAAAACTGTTTCAATTTAAAAATACTTTTGTTTCTTCGAAAAAAATATTCAAATATCTTAAAAAAGCTTTTAAACTTTAAAATACTCTGCGCTTTTTACTTTATTGTTGGTTTTTATCAGAGTTGTTCAAAAGTCCCAAAAAAAAGTCCAAGTTAAAGTAAAAGTAAAAAGTTAAATTCCATTCTTAAGAATATTTTTTTTTTAAAAAAAGTCCAACACTTGCTTGGCCTCCATAATTACTTGGAACAAAAAAATCCAGAAACATAAAATTAATTTTCACTTAAAAAATAAATTTAAGTCATAACTTTAACTTAAACTTGTTACTTAAAAACAAGTCTGATGCTAAAAAAAAGTTCGAATTTTTTTCATGCAAGTGTAAGTAGCAGAGTTGGTCAAAAGCCAAAGTATAAAGTCAAAATGGTGAAAAGTCAGAGTCAAAGTTTTGACTTAACTTAGAAAAAAAAATTTAATTCCAGACTCGGACTTTTGAAAAAAAAAGGTTCGGACTTGGACTTGACTTGAGACTTGTGACTTTTAAAAAACTCTGGTTTTTATCAATATCTTGCAATTGCTTTGAAACATTCTTTTAATATAACTCTTATCATATCCACTTTAAAAATCAATCAAATCAATGATAGAATTTGGTGAAAAATTATAATAAAATTTTAGAAATATTTCTTATATCAGAAAAATTTTTTGAATAAAAAGATTTTTTTAGATAAAAAAATTTTTTATTAACAAGATTTTTTTTTAGATTCATAAATAATTTTTGCAAGGTAAATTTATTTTAGAGATAAAAATGTAATTTTAGCTACATAAACAATTTCAAGCCAATATTTTTCAACAAAAAATGTGAGCAAGTAGACAAATGTCAGCAACTAAAAAATGGCAAAATTCTGCAATTAAATCATAAATATTTATTAAAATAAAAAGATTTTTGGATTCTTAATTTAGTAAAAACTTTACTGAATAAAGTTAATTAATATTTAAACAGTCTGTTTAAGTAAATTTAAAAAATTATGATCTACCTCTTTATTTTTCTTAAAATAATCAAACTTACCGAACTTTTACTCTCCACAATGCCATTGACTAAAATGTATTTATCTGTTGGAGACGACCTTGCCAATACTCGAAGTTTAGGCCACACTTTATCTAACAAGTCTTGTTTGACTAAGCCATCTTGATCACGAATTCTCTTATTAAATTCATGACTTTCCAAAATTAAGTAATCATCTCCAGGCTTAATAATTCCACATTTCATGGCAATCGAAGTGGCTGTGTTTATGTTATCTCCAGTGACCATTCGGACTGTAACTCCGCTTGTTTGACACTTGCTTATTGCATCAGGAACCTCAGGTCTTACTGGATCCTCAATTCCAACCAAGCACAAACAAGTCAGATCTGTAATTATTTCCTGTTCGTCATTCCAATCTATTTCCTGGTCAAAATATTTGGCATTTGGTAGATCAGCCTCAGTGTCCTTTGGAAAAAAGTCTCTACTAGCAACACAAATTGTTCTTAGACCATCCATGGCCATTGGCTCGACAACAGAGCGCACAATGTCATCTATTTTGTCTGCACTAAGCCGAATTGGTTTACCCTCTGAGTTCAAGTACCAACCACATTTGGCCAGGACCATTTCTGAGTCACCCTTTGAATACATTCGATATGAATTATTTATTTTGTTGTTGTGGACAATTGTGCTCATCATTTTACGTGCTGAATTAAATGTGTACACCTTTACAAATTGATCATTGGGAAATTCACTTCTTATTTGTTCGTAGCTTCCGCCTAATTGATTGACAAAGCCGAGCAGTGCACATTCAGTTTTGTTTCCAATTTGTTTAGGCATTTCACCCTCTTGTTTAGCTGACTAGATTAATTATTAAAATTGGTAAAATAAATAATTAACAGAATACTTCTATCATTGATGTATAATTGCTGTTGATTGATGCTGATTCGCAAATCAATTGACAGATGGTTTCATTTACTTGACTTTTTTCTGGTATTCTTTTATGGTGTATGCCCCCAACCCAGCATTGCACTACAGTCATTCTATTTGTGGTTAAAGTGCCGGTTTTGTCCGAGCAAATTGTGGTCGCATTTCCCATTGTCTCACAAGCATCCAAATGTCTCACTAAATTGTTGTCTTTGGTCATTTTTTGAACCGCGAAAGCAAGTGCTAGAGTTACAGCCAGTGGAAGACCTTCGGGCACTGCTACCACCATTACAGTTATTCCTTGGATCAGATAGGAAAGAATGAACCTGATGAATGAATCGTTCCATTTTTTCTTTTTGATCTCCAATTCAACAATTAGCATTCGTATTACAAGAATCAAAAATGTCAACAGTGCTGCTGTAATGCCAATGTAAGTTATTTGAATGACCAATTTGGTTAATTTGGACTGTAAGACTGACTTTTGTTTTTTTTCTGTTTTTTGTTCAATTAAAGTTTTTTTCGGTGCTACTTTAAATTTTAATTAGATTTTTTTTAATACAATCATTTTTAGAAATGCAAAGATTTTTTTTTTTGAGATTAAAATTTTTTTTTTTTTATACAATATGACACTTGTTAAATTTTTATTTATTTTTCATTTGAAAAACTTTAAATCAATTTAAATTAGTCTTAAAAATATGGTAAAGTTTTTGGCGATTTTTACAATTCTATAAATATCATTAAACTTTAAGATTTGTATTTATTTTTTTATGTTTAAATTCTTAAAAATTTTAATGTTCACATAATTATTATTATTTAAGGTCTTTTTAATTAAAAATAAATAAAGAAAAGTAAAATGGAATAATTTTTTTATTTTTGGAAAAACTCTGCAAACTCGTGCATAGAAGACTATCGGACCATGACTTTAATATTTTAAAATTAAAAATATGTGCTTAAGTTTTAAGTAATTTGCAGAATGATTTTTTTAATTTACAGTAGAATTCATTTATAGCAATGAAATATTACAGTAATGAGGCATTGGTAATTTGTATTAAAAATTTTCAATAAAATTTAAAATTTATTGTATATATGATACAATAAATTATATAATATTATTGTCATTATGTGTAGATACAGAAGGAGTCTTAATATAAAAGATAAAATTTTTAATTTCAAGAATATGCTGTTGTATTCTTAAATCAGTATGTTTAGTTTGACGGTATTGTGAATTTCGAATACAAATTAAACAAAAATTCTTCATTTTTTGGTGAATTAAAATTAAAGTTAATAAAAAATATTTTAAAATATACTTCAAAATAGTGCAATATACTTTGTTGTACCTTTTTTTCCTTAGATGATTTTTTTTCATGTAAAAATAGAAAAAAAATAAAGAATTAATATGATTTAAATAGATTATTGATTTAATTTACTAAATACAAAGAAAATAAAAATTTTATTTTAGGTTAAAAAGGTACAAATGAAGCACTTTATTGCAGTATTTTTCTTATACTTGTTTTTTATTTTGATTTTTATTTATCAGAAAATGAAGATTTTTGTTCAGTTTGTGCTTGAAATTCTTAATACCTAGTTTGACTGATATTATAGAAATTTTATCATTTCAAACATTTAATTATTAAATTTGAAACTAATTTTGACACTTATTTTTAATGAACATTGAGGGAATTTAATTATAAACCATAAATAAAAATTGAGTTTAAATTCCAATAAAGATTTGAAATGTAACTTAAATTAATTCTTCTAAATAGATTTTTTTCTTGATTTCAATAGTGATCATATGAATTATTTAATATTCTTTGTAAATTATAAAGAGAGCTTTCTGAATTTTATTGAATACAAAAAGTAAAAAAAATAAAAATGATTATCTAAATTTTCTAAAATTCGTTCTACAAATGATACACATTAAAAAAAAAGTAAATTTCAATTAAATAATTTGTCATTGACTTTGAAAAATTTTACTTGCTTATTTAAAGTTCAAAATAATTTTACACTAAGTTTTAAAACCCTAATATTTTAATTTTTCAAAAAGATTAAATCAGACGTTAATTTTTTTCGCGTTATATAATTAATACCCATTTTTTTTATTAAAAAATACCATAAATTTAATAATACATCCATATATCAAATAAAAAATATTTGTTTTAATGATCTTATAATAAATTGATAAGAATATTATCAATTTTACTGATTTTGTACTTAATTGATTAAAAGTATACTTTTTTAAATTAAAAAACACCTAAATTATCACTTTAATTAAAAATACTCATCAAACAAAAATAATTGATATTAATTAAATTTAAATATAATACTCTTTGAACCATCCAGTCTTATCAATAATTAGAAATTAAAAAGCTTATAAAAGCACTAGAATGTAAATGTATAATCATGTTTTAGTAATAAAATGTCTCACGAAAAAACTAATTCAACCGAAAGTTACTTAGGTAACCATTAACATACACTCTTGGCAACCGAAGAACTCGAAGAGCAAATAGTAAAAACAAAGCCGATACATAACAACAACAAAAAGAGATGCTCCTGCTAAAACTCTAAAAAGTCTTCAAATTCAACCGTCTGATCTAAGAGAACCAGAATAAAATTTGACATTCGACATTGATGAATCAGTTCCAGGACCAAGTAGCAAGCGACAAAAAACTTCTCAAAAAGTGAGTAAAATGTGCGAAACGTTTGGTAAGTCTTTACAAAAAAAAATTATATTATTTTTGTCCAAAAAATAAATGTAAACAAAAAATAAGGTAAATAGTAAAAAAAAATTTTGAGTAATTTTTTGTTCTTTTTGGTATATTTTTTTTTTAATTGATCTATTTTTATTAAATTTGGTAATAAATATATTCTTTTGTGGTTTATCTATTAAAAATATTATGCAATATATTATTTTATTATGATTTAATAAATTTATGGTAATTTTTATTAAAACAATGATATTTTTTATTATATATTTCAATTCACTTGAAAGGCTTAGTGCCATACTCAGTAGAGCAAAGTGAACCCATTTATTAGGAAAAGAAAAAAAAAGAGAATTAAATAAGTAAAATACAATTAAATAAATAAAATACAATTAAATAAATACAAAATTTGTCAAAAAATAAATCTTATTTTAAGGTTTAAAGTTACGAGATTGAAAATTTCATTAAAATTACATAGTTCTTAATTTAAAAATCAAAATTTTTAAATTTTAAATCAAAATTGTCAAAATATTTAATAAATTTAAGGTAGAAAAAATTAATATTGTTTTTGATTCTCGCCTCAAACGTTGGCGGAGTGTGTCCAATTTCACTCAAAATCCCATTGTTTAGAAATTTCGTAAAAAAATATACAAATGTTCTTTCTCCGTAATCGTTAAATCTACCTTTAGTCGGAATTACTAGTTGCTCATCATTACGCAGTTTGTAAGGGCGAACAAGTTCTTTGTTATAAATAAGTTTTGATTTTAATTCATCTGGAGCATTAGGATTTTTCATAATAGTGTAAATAAAATTAGAAAGACGAATAATTAAACGATGGATGAAGCAATTAATGTTCAACTTTTCTAAATTACTGTTAAAATTGTTAAAATCTTGATTGTCATTAATAACAGGACTAATTTTAAATAATTTGTAGAGACACAAATAGTACGCATCTGAAATCTTTTGAATCGTTTTCTTTGGAAAGTATGCCAATAAAGTCATACAGTAATCAAAATGAGGTTGTATAAAAGTCTTAAAAAATTGTAATTTTACTGGGAATGCAAGGTGAAATAACTCATTAATTGAGTAGAGTCTTTTGTTAATCGATTTTCTGAGGTTATTTGCGTACTTTTCGAAATTTAGCTTATTATCAATCGTAATGCCAAGGAGCTCAAAAGAATCAACTACTTCAACAGCCATTTGGTCAATGAAAATTCGGCTAGGGATTTTCAACTCTCTTTTTTTTGTAATAAACATGATTTTCGTTTTGGACCAATTGATATCAATTCGGTTAAAATTACACCAGATATTTAAACGTTTAATTGAATGATTAAATACATCTAATAATTCAACTAAGTTATTTTTAATTAATGATAGAGTTGTATCATCGGCGAAAAGCTTAACATCAAAGTTGACAAGGAAGTACACAATATCATTTATAAATATAAGAAATAAAAGAGGACCTAAAACACTTCCTTGAGGGACTCCAAGTTTTATTTGCAGAGACGAAGAAAAACATAATTGAAATTTGACCATTTGTTGGCGATTTAAAAAATAGTTAGTAATAAGGCTTAATGAATTTTCGTCGAAACCATATTTACGAAGCTTGGTAAGAAGTAGTCTTGAGTCAACTGTGTCGAATGCTTTCTTAAAATCGATAAATAAAAAAAGGCCAATTAATCTTTCACTTAAAATATTAAACATCTGTGAGATAATTGTGTGTAGAGCTGTTTCACAGCTACGCCCATTTCTGAATCCATGTTGATTGTCATTGATTAGTTGATTGTAGGAAAAGTAATTGTATATTTGTTTGTAAATTATTTTTTCGAAGACTTTTGCAATAGGAGAGAGAACTGAGATTCCACGATAGTTGTTGATATCATCAATAGAACCTTTGTTCTTAAATAGTGGAGTCACCACTGCCATTTTAAAGTCATCAGGTATTTTCCCACTTGTAACACACTTATTGAACACATTACATACAAATTTTGATATGAAGGGAGTAATCGATTTTAATATTTTAGTGGGTATCCCATCATAACCAGCGCCACCGGAGTCAGGTAATTTAAAAATTTGTTCGACTATTTCAAATTCACTGATCGGTTCGAATTTAAACTTATTATTTTTGACTATCCCATTTGAACTAAGCTTATTAAAAAACTCCTCACAAAAGTTCTCACTATCTTGATAATCAATATTTGAATCAGATTTAATAGAAGTAAAAAATAAATTAAATAGATCGGACAATTCCTGGGAAGTTTCAGTTTTTTGTTCATTAAAATTCAATTCTGAGGGATTGTTAGATTTCTGGGTTTTGTCCGATTTAATCTTAATTTGGGTTGCATAAAATTCCCAAAACTTTTTTGAATTTTTAAAGTCAAACATTGTTTTAGACTGAAAATAATTGATAATTTTTGACTCATATTGTTTCGTAAACTCTTTCTTCCAATAAAAGAATAAAGCAAATTTTGGACCATTTGATTTATCTTTAACATAGGATTTGTATGCTGAATCACGACAATATTTAACATACAATAATTCTTCATCAAACCACGGGAACATATCATTCTTTTTAAGTTTTATTTCTTTAATAGGTGAAATATTGTCAAGAATTAGATGAACTTTAGTCTTGAATGCGGCCCATTGTAGATCGACAGAACCGAACCTATTGAACTGATCAAAGTCTAGTTTTACTATTTCAGCAATAATTAATTGGATATTATTGAACGATAAATTTCGACCAAAGATTGTTTTAGTTTCTTTGGTTACAGCTTGAATGCCAAGTTTAGCAGTAATGAAGGAATGATCGCTGAATGGACACTCAATAGTTCTAGATTCCTTGATTAAATTTCCATTATGCAAAATTACATCAAGTTGTGAGCTTTTTGTTCTAAATTGCATATCATGACTGAAATACCGGGTTTTAGTTCTTGTTGGATCAACGATGAAATTTATCAGCGAATGACAAGATAAAAATTCATTAAAAGTTAAGTCTCTATTGAAAAAGTTGTCCATATTCAAGTCCCCAATTATAAATAATGGGATATTAGGATCAAGCGAGAATATTAAGTTGTCTAATTTTTCAAGGTATTCATCATTTTTGTAATTAGGTGCTTTATAGCTGTGAATAAAATTGATTACTTGATTTCGAATAATTATTTGAATATAAATGTATTCATGACGGGTTGAGCTTATTTTTTGTCTTAGAATTTTAAGGCCATTTTTCATATAAACAAGTAGACCTCCACCTATTTCCTTGACTGATTTACTGTCGTCACTAGGTCGATAATAAAAAATTTGATTGTAATTTGAGTTTTGAAATTGATTAGTAGGTCTTGTAGGGTTTAATCTTGTTTCACTAATGAAAATAAGGTCAAAATTTGCTTGATCAAGAATTTGTTGAATCTCATATCCTTTATTTGTGAGCGAGTTGATGTTTATGTGTAGAATGTTGAAATCGACTTTTGAAAATTTGACTAATGATTCTAAATATTGCGAGTTGAGATTAGAGATTGATGACTCAGATAGTCATTTATCACTTTCTAGACTAATAATACATTTATTTAGAATTTCATTTTTAATATGAAAGCGAAATTTATTAATTTCTTTTGGACTAAACTTGATGTCTTTATCATAACAAAGAAATCTTGCAAAGAGACAAATAAACATGCCACAATCTGTTGCATTATTTTGACGCGGTAGATTATTGTCATAACATTCAACTGGCCATATTTTGATCTCTTTTAATTGATCTAAAGCTGCGCTAAGAGCGTCGTTAGTTTGATCAACAACATATTTAGGAGTTGAAAAAATAGAATCCAAATAAAAAACTTTTTTTTTAATACAATCAATGAATACAAGTGACCAATGCTTTCGACTTGTTTGAAAAACTGGAATAATAAGATAATCAAAAATTTCACTTTTTACTTTTTTAAACCATTGACTTGCTTTTTGTGACTGAATATAAGATAAGAACAAATATGAAGATGTTACATAGCACTTTTTACCACAAGAAGAGGCTAATAGGTTTAAATAAAAGTGAATAATAATTTAATGGTAATTTTTATTAAAACAATGATATTTTTTATTAAATATATGATATGCAAGAGTTAACGTCCATTTTTTTTTCAATTTATTCTTTTCTAGTAATTAAATTACGCTGTCTTTTCTTTTTGGAAATATTTTTAATAAATTAGCTTAATTTAATCACTTTATTTTCAAGTATTGGCTTGTTAAAAATATCCCGCTACAATTTTTCTAGTTAACAATGTAATTTAAAATTTTCAATAGATTCCAGTATTTTTCTGCATATTTCAAGGACATTTTTGTGATTTTATGACAATGTTTTTTTAATTTCTTTTTATCTAATAAATGGCCGATTTAAAAATGGATCATTTAAAAATTTCAAAAATAAAAACAAATTTTTGAGAATATTAATTTTTTAAATAATTTAAATTATGAAATTCACTGTAATTTTAATTTTTATCTAGTAATATTGGTGAAAAATAGTAAATCGCCAATATGAAAATATGATTCAAGTCAAATGTCTTTACTTTTAAGTTATCTTAGGTAACTTAACTTTGAATAGACAGCGATTAGCACTATTAATGCAAGAAAACAACAAGAAAGCCTGAACCTGCTGAATTTTAACAATAATTGACAGGATTTAATTAAGCAGCTAATTGAGATTGAGTCCAAAGTGAATATCAAGTCAGTTAACAAACAAATCTACCAATTTTTTTTTAAAAATTATAAATTTTATAAAGAATATTTTTCTATTGATCTTAAATAAATGACCAAAAATACTTAGCAGAAATTTAACTTCCTTTTTTTTGGTTTCTATTAATCGTAATCATTTTACATTAATTTTTCTAAATATTTTTTTCAACCTTTTTTGCATAAGATCTCATAAGATCCTGGTAACCATGGCATCATCGATTTTTCATTAAAAAATTAATTAAAAAAATATATACTTTTATTTTTGTTATTTGATTCTTGGTCATCATCAGTCTTAGCTTTGCCACTAGTGGCTCCCAAAAGTGTCATTATAATACCAGTCTGTGAGTTAAGACCGACTGCAGTAACCAAAAATTGGCCAGTTCCTTCCATAACATGAGTGCCCGAGAATACAGTTACATTTTCCCAGTCATTTTTTTTAATAAGATCAGCTTCACCTGTCAAGGATGCCTCATCAATCTTTAGGTCACTAGCCTGAGTGACTATTCCATCGGCTGGTATCAAGTCACCGTATTTAATGCAGCAAATGTCTCCAACAACCAACTCTTTCACATTTATTTGAACAATTTGTCCATTTCTGACCACCGATGACTTGTTCTCTTGAGCTATTCTGTCTTGGAGGCCGCGAAATTTGCGTTCTTTCCTCCAATCGTTAAAAGACGAAACCGCCACTACCACAATTACTGAGACCGCTATGGCAACTCCTTCTACCCACTCTAAATTGCCAATATCAGTCGATTTCAATCTAACTTCTTCATCAGTGTCATCTTCTTTTGGGTGGTAAAACGAAAGACCAATGGATATGACTCCACATACAATCAGCAAAATTAACAGTGGTTCCTTCAATGCCTCAAATGCCAAGCGAAATATTGACTTGGGTGGTTTTGGTGCTATCTCATTTTTGCCGAACAAACTGACCCGCTTTTCCAAATCACTCGTTTCACCAGTCAGTCCATTTAACAAATTTGTCTTGAGATGCTTTGCAAATGATTCCATGTCGCCATAAATTTGCTTGATCCTGTCTCTTGCTTCGGCATTCTTCAACTCCATTATTTCTTTTAAATTCCTCAGTTTTACATCAATTTCAGCCATTTTTGCTCAATCTATAAATTTTTTTTTTATTAAAAAAACTTTATTGACTAGAATTTAATTCAATTCTTTTTCCAACCAGACATTCAATGAGAATTTGTTGAACAATTGACGTTTGTTTGATTGAAAAACAAATTGTTTAATGTTTAATCACGCAAAAATATAGTTTACTTTAAATTTTTTTTCCAAAAATAAAAAAAGAGAGGGTGAATCTCCAAGGAAATTTTTGTTCTTAAAAATTTGAATGTAGCTTTTAGACTTGGTGGAAGTGATGATCGATTTTTGAAAAAATATTTAAATTCTGTTATTGTTGGATAAAAATGTAAAGAGTGATTTTTTGAACATAATATTGATGAATAAAATATTATATTCTTTTGACTGTAACTGTTTTAGTTTTAATTTGCCTTGCTTGAAATAATTAGAAGCTCTAATTGAGCGAAAAAATTTGAAATTTCAAAATCGATTTTAATTGACTGAATTTTAGTTATTTCACCAAGACTATGTAACCTGATTTGCGAAATAATGTCAGGGAGAGATTTATATTTAAAATTTAATAAAACATTTTTTGTTTAAAAATTTATTAAAAAAATTATTTATCTTAAAAAAATGGTTAATCTTTTATTATAAATAAATGAACAAGCCAGCTACCAAAAGGAGAGAAGTATATTCTACTTGGACTCACTGGCAAGTGAAATAAAATATTCTTTTATTTATCCTTGCTTCTGTCACCCATTTGTTGGCGTGACAATTCTTTTATTTTTTTATTTCAAGGTTAATTAACAGGCTAGTGTCCATGCTTCATGAGACTGATTAACACTTCATTTATTGAATTCATTATAAAAATATTGAATAGAAAAAAAAAATTTTTAAATACATAAAGTTACATAAAAATTGTATACAGTTATTAATCTATTAGTTATTTGAAAAAAATTTACATCGATGTTTTTTAGTTAAATAATTCATATTTTGAAATAAAATCGATATAAATTAAATTTATGTTTTTGAATATTAAACGTTGAAAACACCAACATTGATCTTTTGATCACAAAAGAATTTACTAATCTTGAGTAAAAATATTCAACATTTTTTTTTCCACTTTTGATTTTGCCATTGGTTTAATTAAGTTATTGCGGTTCCTAAATTATAATTCAAATTTCTTGAGTCACTTTTATTTTATTTCTCTTTTAAATTCAGAAGTGAGTTGTAATAAAAAAGACATTAATAAGAAAAAGTATGCATTCTTTTAAAAATTCTATGCTGAAATTGGTAAAGACCATAAAATTCTAAAAAATTATTTATTTCATTAAAGCTGCTTGCTTCAAGCTTTACATTTAAAAGTTTAAGTATAGAATTATAATAACTCATAGCTAGTTTGTAAATTGTTCCTTTTGGAAAATAGCATAAAAGCGTAGAACAGTATAGTCAAACGGGGTAAAACCGTGAATTCTTTTATTTGATCGCTAATTAGTTGTGAGATTTTTTTTTATTTTCGAAAAAAATATAAAATAATAAAAGAAAATATTGTCTTTAATTTAAAAAAAAATTTTATTTAAAATAAAAGAACGGTTCAAAAGTTATAGTTAAAATAAAATAAGATCTTTCATTAACGTTTCAACGCTTACATTGGGGTATATCCGTGAATTACATAAATTCAAGCAATTAAAATACAAAAAAAAAGTATAAGAAAATATATGTATCCTATTTTAAAACAAAATTTATCTATTTAGAACACTTTTTTGAACAAAAAAATTCCATAGTTAAATCAAAGCCTCTTGGAAGGCATTTCCCACAAGACCAATTGTTACATTTCTCACAAGAAATCCATTTGTTTTGATTTGTTCTGACTTTTCCAAATACTGTTTTACATTTGAAACAACTTTTTTGGTCGTTCAGTGGAGATATTTCAATTTCAGACTCTTCTTCATCTTCTTCATCACTGATTATTGTCACTTTTTTCCTCTTTTTGTTCAACTTTTTTGCCTCTTCATCTTCTAATTGTTTCAAAACTTGATTCTCAGTCAAAACTTCACCGTACTTTCTTTTAATCCTCGTTTTTTTTGTTGACGTTTTCTCTTTATTTGCTGATTGTAGATGTTGAAGAACAGATTGAACCAAGTTACTTCTCGGCATTTTTAAAAAGTTTTTTTTTTTAAATATCAATCAAATAGAAAATTCACACAATTTATTGCAATAAATGGAATTAACGGTTTAACCCCAATCGCATTTTTTTCTTAAACTTATTTTATTTTGAAATAACAGAAAATCGGTTAAGTTTTTGAATTTTTCAATAAGAAATTCGTAATCAGCATCAAAAAATACATATTATAGGGTTCTTTGTTCAAAGTTTTACCAATTATCAAGAAAGTTTTTTTTTTGAGGATCGACATTTTCTTTTAAGTAGCGAAGATTAGTCGTTTAAATGAAATAAAAACAAAAATAAAAAATTCTTTTTTATTGGTCATTTTTATTAACAAAGACGTTCTTTATATTCTTTTTTTTATTTAATAGAAAAATTTTTTTTCAAAGAAAAGTTATAGTCATTCAAAGAAGAATTCACGGTTTTACCCCATTAACGGTTCAACCCTGAATTACTATAATCAAAATACGATAGGATAAAGGTCTTAAAAAACTGGACCTTCACTGAAGTAGCAAGATAGAATATTCTTTTGATAGAAGTTATTTCCTATTAACATTGATAAATTTAAATTTATAAAGATATCTTCATCACCTACTTTAATCTTTTATGGATGCAATTTTTTCCTATTTTCAAAAATCATACAAAAAGTTTAAGACCAGTTTATGTCAATTTTGTTAAAAATGCACCATTCATTTAAAATTTTTGTTGTAACATTCAATTTTATCAATGCTGCCTCAATTTCTTTATCAGAGATACTAATTGTTGTATGATCTGCAAACATTTTGATACTTGAATTTTTAAATAAAAATGGTAGATCACTAACAAAAATAAGAAAAAGCAGTGGACCCACAACAGATGCCTGCAGATCGATTTTTGAAAAAAATTTTAAATTTTGTTATTGTTGGATAAAAATGTAAAGAGTGATTTTTCGAACATAATATTGATGAATAAAATATTATATTCTTTTGACTGTAACTGTTTTAGTTTTAATTTGCCTTGCTTGAAATAACTAGAAGCTCTAAATGAGCGAAAAATTTGAAATTTCAAAATCGATTTTACCTAATTGAATTTTAGTTATTTCACCAAGACTATGTAACCTGATTTGCGAAATAATGTCAGAGAGAGATTTATATTTAAAATTTAATAAAACATTTTTTGTTGAAGAATTTATTAAAAAAATTATTTATCTTAGAAAAATGGAGGAATGGAAAAATAAAATCAGATTCCATCTTCGAATTCCTTCCTTATTTGCATCGAAACACAACAAGGAAACACTAAAGTAAAATTTATTAATTTAATAAATGAACGTTTTGTTTCATGGACTTACAAACAACTGCGCAAAAGTCTTTGAATAAAGAGCCCTTGAGATAAAAAAAAATTTAAAAAGAAAATTTTAATTTTAAATTTATTACATCAATGTAATGTTTGTATCTGGCAGTTGGTCTTAAATATAAAAGTCCCAATGGATAAAACAGAAATTGTAAAATGCTTGAAAACAAGCTTTCACCAGACTCATCCGCAGCGTAAGCAGCATAGCAAGGAGCACAGAAGTAAGCTAACAAACAGTCCTCTACTGGATAGAAACAATCGAAAAGTGGATACTGCCATTCGTTTCCGGGCTGTTCAACGATTCTTTTAGAAAAAATAGTAAGAACGCAATATTAGATAAAAAGCGTCAGCAAACCATTACATCATTTTTTTTAGATAAACTTTTGATTTTAAAAATTATTTTCATTTTTTATATTGAACACCGATTTAGTCGGATGATTAGCATTTACATGCTTGATTGATATTTTAATTTAAATCACGTGAATAAAAAAATTTATCATAATAACACATGCATAAATTTCAAATTAATGGTATAATGAATTATTTATTTTTTTTGTTGATTAATAAATTAATAAAAACTTTCTTATTAAAAGAAATAAATATAAAATATTATTTTTGAAATTCAAATTAAATTAGTTGAAAAATATGCTGATTTCTTCCAAAAATATTGAAAAAATAAATCAACTTGAAGTCAAGTGGTTTGTTTATAATGAAGAAATGCTATTTTAATTAAAAGCTTAATTCATGTCTTGATCACAATTTTAGTTATTACTCAAGCAATATTTTAATGTCAAAGATTAAAAATTAAAAATATTTTTATTTTTATGATAAATAAAATTTTAACTTGAAATCAAAAATTGAATGTTTCATTTTTCTAGATTTTTCAAATCTTAGTTTCATTAATTTAAAAATATTGATGAATGTAAAGTTTATAATCAGTATGCGAATAGGTAAGGCTTGGTCACGTGGAATAAAGCAAAAGACAGGAATCAATTAAGAAGAGCAAAAACAAAATATTAAATCTAAAACTTTATTATTGATTATTTTTGACATGTACACAAATGATATCAAAACTTATATAAAAGAAAAAATTTTTCTATATTTTCATTTCTATTGTTTCGAATTCTGTCTAGTAGCATTCAATGTTTCAAGGTATGCAACACTTACATATTGATTGAAATATTTATATAAACTTAACTTTTGAAGAGCTAAATTTTTATTAACTATTGGTAGAATTCAACTGCGCTATTTATAAGTGCTATTCGGTAGAGCGTCAAAACCTGATCAATTTTCTTTAAAAGCCTTTTTTTACTTGGCAAATTTAAGTTCATGATCATGATCAAATGATCAAACTGATATTGATATAAAAAACACCGATTTGGATTTGTCTTCATTTACCTAGTAGGGTTCATCTCCTAGCCAATTTTTTAGCTCAAAAATGTCCCGACATTGTTTTGCTCAATGAATTAAAGATAGATTTGAGTGAGGCAAATATTTATCTTGATTTTCACAATTATCAGTTCATAACAAAACCACGCAACAAGTATGGAGGAGGAGTAGCTATTTTAATTTAAGAAGAAATTGAATTTATACAAGATTTTTCTTATGAGGAATTCAATTCTGAACTCCTTTGTATAAAAAAGAACTTAGGAAAGAATGATGAATTGTTTGTATTTAGTCTTTATAATCCACCCAATGTGCTTCTGAACTTTGAGTTTTTTAAAACAGTTAATAAAAAATGTAGAAACTGCATTTTAGGTGGTGATTTAAACGATAGAACAAAGCAAATAGGCTGCGTAGGGGAAAATGAAAACGGCATAATGTTGGAAAGAATAATCAATGAGTTAGACTTTTCAGTAATCAATGATAAGCGTCCTACTTTCAATATTTTTTATAAGAATTACTTTGAAATTCTTGACCTTTTTTTAGTTTCATCTTCGTTAATTGACAAAATTACCGACTTTGGTGTTTTAAATAGTCAAGACATGACAAGTGACCATTTCCCAATCGAAGGATCGATTTCTATAGGCTATCAATTAGAAAATAAATCAGCAGCTAAAAGGTTTAACTATAAGAAAGCAAACTGGCAATTATTCAGCGAGATTTTAAATTCTCAAATAGTGAATATCACTGAAAGTTCCCTCACAATAGACCAACTAAATGATAAAATTACAGAAAAAATTATTTCTGCTTAACATAAAAGCATTGCATATCTTTCTCAGAAAATCTACAAAACGAGTCCTCCATCGAACATTGTTAATTTGATAAAAGAACGTAGGAAAGTAAGAAGAAACTTCCAGAAAACTCGCTGTCAAAAGCTCAAGCAAAAATTTAATAAACTTACATCTGAGTTAAAGGCCTCTTTAAAAAATTTTGGAATCAAAATTGGTTTGATTTTATTGAGAAGATGGGAAAAAACCCACTGACAAGTAGACCTTTTTGGAAAAAAATAAATAAATTTAGAACAAAAAAGGATCAAATTTAATTCCTAATATGATTTTAAATAAAAAGGAATTCAAAACTAATGAGAAAAGGGAAAATGCTTCGGAGAACTCTAATCTTCAATATTTAGTCCTAATTCTGGTTTAATTGATTCTGAGAAAGATATCTAAATACTAAATTCTAACTCTGATTTCTTTAGAAATTATAACCAGTGTAATTTTAAAGGATCCAATTTTCTTAAATGAATTAATTATGGCTTTAAAAAGATTGAAAAATGAAGCGGCATCAGGACCTGACCAAATTCATAATTTAATGTTAACACTCAAATGACCAAAATTTTTTTTACCTTAAATTACTACCGTGTCATTTTGAAACGATTTTAAATTTTCAATATAAAAGAGCGGAAAAATTAAAAAATAGCAATTTTTTTTGATAAATTGTTAAGAAAATTTATATTTATTATTTAAATTATTATTTGAATGCAAAATAGTCAGATGCAGAGTTGTTTAAAAGTCACAAGTCTCAAGTCAAGTCCAAGTCAAGACTTTTTTTTTTTTTTCAAAAGTCCCCCAAAAGACTTTTTTTTTTTTTTTGAAAAAAAAATATTTAAAGTCCTGCCTTTGACTTTGAAAAAAAGAAAAAAAAAAGTCTTGACTTGGACTTTTTTTTAATGACTTAGACTTTTTTTGGGACTTTTAAACAACTCTGGTCAGATGAACAAAAAAATCTTTTAGTTTTGTAATAATTCAAATTGAATAGAAAATAAAATTTAATTATAATAAAATTAAAATTAAAAAAAAATTATAGTTTTTTGCCATTATCATGGCATATTTTACAAACAACTTCGACCTTCTGCTCATGAAGACCAACCCCACATGTAGGCTTTGTACAAAATGTACAGGTAATATTTGTTTTATTTTCTTTGCATAATCGTACTTGACATTTTTTTCTTGAATCTAAATTGGCTTTTTTGATGAAACTGGAGTATTTGAGGAACTCAAAGAACGTTTTTTGCTTTGAGATGGTGTTTTTGGAGTTGATGGAATAACAGGTATTGAACTATTTTCTTCTTTGGGGTGAACCAAAGGTTTTTGATCAAAACTAATTTTTTAACGCACGCTTGTTTCTTCACCATCTTTTAATCTTGTCCAAATAACATTGCTTTTACTAGTTTTGTCTAAATTAGGATCTATAACGTCCGGATCATTCATATTTTGGATAACACTTTCTATTGCTTCATGAATTTGTTGGTATATGTCATCAATGTCATCATCTTCATCATCATCAGAGCTATAAATTACACTTTTATCAGCATTGTCCTCATCTTCACTTTCATTTTCATTGTTTTTCTCTTCATCTGATTCCCCTGATTCAATATCATTACAGTTTTTGTACCTTTCTAACTTCTTGTGGGCTTTTGGGGCTGCTTCTCGTCATGACATTTTTAATTTTTCAATTTAATAATCAATTTTATTTTTAAGAAGAAAAAATCAAACAAAAAAAGCACACCATGTCACATTAAGTAATTTTTAAAAAGCCTCAAGTAGACAAAATGAATGACGTGTCAAAAATGACACGGCTGGTAATTTAAGTAAACTTTTTTTTTTTGCAGAAAAATTTGAATTATTTTTTTCAAATTTCACTTTTTTTGTTTTCAAATATCAAGGTAATTAGATTAATCAAAAAATATAAATCATAAAAAAATTGCCAGAGTTTTTTAGCAAAATAACCTTAAAAATGTTAAAAATGACACGGTGGTCATTTGAGTGTTAAAAAACTTACCTAGAAATTCATTAATATCAAATCAAAGAACTTTTTAATTTATCTCTTCGAGAAGGTAGAGTCCCTTAAGCGTGGAAAACATCGAACATTACTATGATTCAAAAAAAAGCCTCTTCTTCACAAGATCCCTAAATTATAGACCAATTAGTATAACGAGTTGTTTAGGAAAGCTACTTGAACGCACAGTATATTCAAGATTATACAATTTTTTAGAGCAAAATTCACTCCTTATCCAGGAGCAATCTGGATTTAGGAAACACCGGCGAACAGCAGATAATCTTTTCTTTTTAATTCAAAAAATAGTGGAATCATTTAATAGAACAGGACATTAGGACAATTAAGGTAAATGTGAATGACCACCTGAGCGAAGAATATCAAATAACTGCAGGTGTTCCTCAAGGCTCAGTAATTAGTCCTCTTTTATTTAATATATATATTAATGACATCCCCAAAAGAAACAAAACAAATAATGAATACTCTCTGCTTTTCGCAGATGATCTAGTAACATTCTTCATTTATAACAAAAAGGGGAACCTAGAAAATAAGATTAATAAATACCTCAACGAACTAGAACAATGGCTTATTAAATGGAAAATGAAGATATCAGTTGAAAAGTCGTGTTCAGTAGTCTTTTCTAGGTAAAAAAAAGAGAGTGATAATCTAAGCTTAAAAATTTATGGAAACAGAATAGTGAGCCAAAAAGAAATCAAATTTTTTGGTATTAAATTTGATTCTAAGTTAAACTTTAAAATAGTAGTGGTAGACGAAATTAAAGAACACTGCAATAAAAGGCTAAATATTATTAAGATATTGTCAAACAAAAAATGGGATCTTAATCAAAACACACTAGGAAATCTTTATAAATCATTAGTCGGATCAATTTTAGACTATTCTTTTCCTTACTTAAATTCATTTTCAGAAAATAATATCAAAAATCTACAAGCAATTCAGAATACAGCAGTCAGATCTATTCTTAAGTTAAAATATGATACTCCCTCCAACATCGTACATCATGAGGCTTTTAATAAACTAAAATTACAAATAATCTCGAATCGGCTTTTTGAATTGAGTGAGAGATATGTTGGGACAGGACTGAGTCATTCTATTCCATTGGTTGTAAGACTGGTGAAGGAATACAAAGAAGGTTTCGAATCAAGATATATTGACTACCCAACTCCATTGTGTAATTGCTACCTTACTATTTCTTCTTTTTTTCCTGAAACTTGAACTATTTAAACATGTGCCACATGTAACAATCTATTCCTATTTATGTCTTTTCAACTTTCATTTTTTTAGCTTATTTACTTTATTTTGATTCTTTTTTTTATCTCATTTTATTAAATTTAATTTTATTTTTATTTTATTTTTTTTTTAACTTATTCTGAAGGAGCTCTAGCTCGGTACAGATAACAAATAAATAACAGATAATTAATTTTTTATAGCTTGAAAAATAAGACCCTTTAATAAAGTTTATTATTTTTTATTAGAAAAATATAAAATACAAAAGTTTATAAATTATACTTCTTTATTTAAATCAAAACTAAAAATTTTGATTTGAAATTTACACTTGATCATGAACTTAAATTTTCCTTTTATTTTTCTAATTTTAAAATTTTAATTTTACGAATATTTTATTTCTTCATTTAAATATTTCTTATCTAATTTGGAATTTTATTATTATTTTAATTGATTAAATCTCTGCAAAACGCTAACTAATGTAAAAAACATGCTAAATACTAGATAAGGCTCTGCAAAAAATCTGCTATTTTGCAGGAAAATAAACGTCATTAAAAAGCATTTAATTCAACTGCGCAATTTAATGCAGAGTTTTAACAGAGCCTTATCTAGTATTTAGCATGTTTTTTGCATTAGTTAGCATTTTGCAGAGAGATTTAATCAAAACCATTCAAAAGTTATAAAATAATACTATTTGATCTGATTTTTTTGGTCCTTATACAAAAAAATACAAATCGAATCATGATTTTACGATAATCGTATCGAAATTTTACATTTATTTCGTAACAAAAAAATTTTCTTTTTTTCAATTCAATTTTTTCAATTTTTAAAATTTTAATTTTTTTTTAATTATTTCTTAAGAAATTACATTGGAAAAACTAACTTGGTAAAATGGTAAAATTTGATAAAAAAGTTAAAATTAAAAAAAAAAATTAAAAATTAATTATTTTTAAGTATAAAAAAAAATATATTAATTTTGGTTGATTTTTTTAATTCAAAAAAAAAATCACATCATAAATAAATCTTGACAAAAGAAATTTTTTTTAATTTAAACAATAAATCATTTAAAAAATAATATAACGGGAAAATTAACTTCTGCTAGGTTCTCATTGAAGTAATCTTCATCGGTGACACTGATGATTATTTCTTCTTCTTCCAAACTATCTACATAAGAATGCAACTTCAAGCTATGTGACACTAAATCTTTCAAAGTTGAATTTCCAACCATTTTATTCCCCAATATTACTCAAAAATAGATATACATAACTCAAACCAACCAGGCCAAATACCAAATTTCAATAACTTCCAATATCGAAACTTGTTCAAATCAATTAACACCAAAGAAACGTGGTAGAAAAAGGCTACCTCGTGATGAAAATCGTAAAATTATTAGGCAAAATAAAAAATAAATGTTTTTATAAAGTTTTTTTTGGCTATTTAATCGAATTTGTTAATTTTAAATTTAATTTTAATTTTTAATTTTCATTCGAATTAAACTTTAACTCTTAGAATAAATACAAAAATTAGAATAAAGTAATTTTTTTTAATTTCGAATTTAACTCTACAATTTTTTAAGTTTTTTACAAAATAAATTCGAAATTATTCTAAGAATAAAATCAAACTTTTGCGCTTACTCTTAGTTTAAAATCAGACGTCAAGGTTTATTCTAAAAAAAAAATAAAAAAATTTTATAACATGGTTACGATGGTATTTGTTCCGTATGGAATAAACCCAAATTTTGACATTGTTCCAAGAGTAATGGTCACGAGTTTACGGTACTTTAAAATATATTACACATTAGATTTTTCAAATTTTATTATTAAAAAAAAGGACAAGATTTACCTTATCTTTAACCTTATCTATTATTTTTTGATATTTTAGATGGGTCTCAAAATGGGTCTTTTTTTTCAGCTAATTTTTCTTTTTTGCAGAAAAATAACTTTTTATTTGAAAATGTATTCTAATTATATTTTCTTAATGATACAAAAAAATTTACACAGAACTCGTTTTAAAACTAGAAGACTTTACAATTGCTTATCAATGAAATATTCGGGAAAAAAAGCTTAATTATTTTAATATTTTATTTGTTTTAAATAATTGAAGTGTTAATCAGTCGACTATGATAAAGGCAATAGCCTGTTGATTAACCTTGAAATTAAAAATGTTTACCAATAGATAAAAAACGTAAATTAAGAATAATTTTTCTTTAAACAAATAAAAAATAATTTTTCTTTAAAAAATTAAAGAAAAATTTTTCTGTAAACAAATAAAAAATTATTTTTCTTTAAAAAAATAAAAAAAAATTTTTCTTTAAAATAAAATAAAGAATAATTTTTCTGTAAACAAAAAAAATAGCTGCAAAAAAATTTATTTAGCATATTTTTTTTATTTGCAAATAAAAAAAAAATAGGTGAAAAAAAAAGTATTTATCTGATGAAAAGAATTACTTTTCTAAGTGAATGGGCTAGAAAAAAACTTTCAGGTTTTGATGCAGCATTTAAAAATAAAGCTTATTTTTCAAACACTAATGGATCTTGATGAATACCAATTGTTCTTGGGCTCACCAAACACTGATCTATGTGAACATAATCTAAAAAATTTAAAAAAAACTTTTATTTAAAAATTTAAATTGAATTAAGACAAATTTATCTTCACAAATAATTCTGCCATTTTCAATAAAATAATTATGAAAATTTTTTATTAATTGAAATAAAAAAAAAAGACTAAATTAACTTTGCCTTCCGCTATTTATTTATTAAAGAGAAGAGTGCATAAATTTGTCCTGTATGTAATGTTTGGATTAAAGAAAAGGCGCAAAAAAATATGATTTGACTGAACATAATATCATAAATTATAATAATTGAGAACAAGAATTACTTCTGTTGATACATAATGGAACTGGATGAACCAAGCAACCAGATACCAGTGTTCCGGCCGTCATTTGACCAATTCAAAGACTTCAAGTCATACGTGAGCCACATAGAGAGTCGAGGCGCGCACAAAATTGGTCTGGCCAAGATAATACCTCCAGCTGAATGGGTGCCTAGAAAATCGGGCTACAACACCATAGAAAATTTTAAGATCAAGACGCCGATAAGTCAACGCGTAGAGGGAAAAGAAGGAATATACACCCAGTACAATATACAAACAAAGGCACTGTATTTGCGCGAGTTTGAAAAGTTGGCAAACAGCAAAAGCTACCAGACACCATTGCACAAGGACTATGCAGAGTTGGAACGCAAATACTGGAAAAATTTGACATTCAACCCGGCAATTTATGCCGCAGACATCTCCGGCACACTTACCGATTCGGACCAGCCCTACTGGAACATAAACAAACTGGGATCCATACTCGATGATTTAAAGGACGAGTGCAAATTGACCATAGAAGGAGTGAACACTGCTTACTTGTATTTTGGTATGTGGAAGGCCTCATTTGCCTGGCACACTGAAGACATGGATTTGTATAGCATTAATTATTTGCATTTTGGTAAGCCAAAATCGTGGTACGTGGTGCCGCCTGAGCATGGCAAAAGACTTGAGAGACTAGCGGGAGGATTTTTCCCCAATAACACTCGAGAGTGCCCCGCTTTTCTCAGACATAAAATGACTATCATCAGCCCTCGAATTCTTAATAAGTATTCGATTCCATTTTATAAGGTAAGTCACGTGATTTGATTTTTTGTTGTTGTGATTTTGTTTTCAGGGGGTTCAAGAGGCCGGTGAGATCATGATCACTTTTCCGTACAGTTATCATGCTGGATATAACCATGGTTTTAATTGTGCTGAGTCAACTAATTTTGCCACTGAGAGATGGATAGATTTTGGCAAGATAGCATCACATGTGAGTATTATTAATTATTTATTTCAGCCACAAAGACAAATTAAAAAACAAAAAAAGCGATTAAAAAAAATAAAAAATATAAGTGTTTAATTAAAAAAAAATAATTAGCGAGTATTATTGTCAAGATCAGCTGATTTTAAAAGCTGAAAATAAATTAAAGTCAGAATGTGAAATTTTATTTACATTTTTAATTAGTTGAAATTAAATTTTTTTTCTCTAAAAATATGAAATGGAACAAAAAAATATGGATGAAAAACTTGATTAGTTTTTTCTAAGGGTCTAAAAATTGTCCACCATAAATTTGGTATTTTTTTTTTATTTGTTTCAAAATTTTGACTCAATATTACCTGTGAAATTAAAATTATTAGTTTACTGCTAAAAAAATTGTCAAATATATTTATTTTTTGTTTATTTTACTTAGTTTTTTGTTTAAAAACTTATTTGTAACTAATAATGTTAATTTTTATAAGTTTTTTTTCAAAATAATTACTTAAATATTTACCACTTTTTTTCAAGTTTAATTTTATTAGTTTTTTATCAAAAAAATTAGTTTAATATTTACAGCTTTTTTTCAAGTCTAATTTTAATAAAATAACTAATTTTGTTTTTTTAACGCTTGTTTTGCTTTATCAATCCTACCAGCCTTCTTTTTTGGTTCAATTGCTGTTATTAGATAGAACCAGCAGCTACATTTACTTGTTGCCCAATTATCCGTGTTAAAATCAATTATTTTTATTTTATCATTATACTCCATTAGTAAATCAAAATTTAGGCCTTTGACCTTTGAATAGTTTTCATTTATATAATCACTTCTAATTAAGACTTCATTTTCTTTTGTTGTCAAGATAAACAAACTAGACCTTTTACCAAAGCGCTTTATAATTGAATCTGTTGAATGCAAAAAATCATAAGCCATTCCCCATGTTTTGGCTCTTACATTATACGATTTACTAAACTCTCTTTCAGTTAATGAATCTTTTTATTAATTGAGCCTTAGTACCTTGATAAGATATTTTATATTCTTTGCATTTTTCTTTAAGAGTAATCACTAAATACGATGAATCAAACATTTTGGCATATGATAAAATATTTCAAACTCAGAATAATAATTTATAATGTAAAAGAATTATTTTTTTCAAACAATAAAAATACTTAGCAAAAAATAATAATTTTAAGCAATAAACTAAGTAGTGCAAAAAAAAATTTTTGCTAACATAAGACAATTTATTTTCTTAGCAAGAAAATAAAAAAATAGACAGTAAGCTAATAATTTTGAAAATACAGGTAAATAACAGCCCAAAATTTTATGTTAGCTGGATTAAGGAGATGCATCAAGTTTGCCTCTGGATATGAAATTGTCAAGTTTTTTTGTTTCTGAGATTTTCATGGCCTATGAAACAATAGTTCAACTATTATATAAAGAGTTTTTTGAAAAAAATATTTTAAGTACTTTTTATATCATAAAAAATTTTTAGTAATTGTATTTAAACTGTGAGAATATGACAGTTATTTGCTTTGAAAGCAGAGTTGTTTAAAAGTCACAAATTTTTTCTAACTCTTAAATACTAGAATTCTTAAATGCGATCAATATCTTAATTTTTATTTATAATTTCATAAAACGCCTACTGGCGATGTTTAATTGATGACAAGATTGAAAAAAAAAATTTGAATGAGTTTTTAAATATGTAAAAGCAGCAGCCTTTACTTCGATAATTCAACCCAAAGGCTTATCGTTTATAAGTTAACTATTTAATCTATTTTATTCTGCCTTGTTTAAACTGTTTAAATTTGACTTTTCAAATTTTGAACATAACGATATAAATAACTTTCTTGAGAAATATGTAAAAACAAAAACAAAGTTCGGAGAGCCAAAATTAATTAATAATTTTGTTATTGATCGTTTATGCTTATCTTTCAATCACTTCAAAACATCTATTTATAATAATATAAATATTATTTTTCTTAAATCAATTAAAATTTTTGATAAATTTAAATTAGTTTACAAAAACTTTTACAAATCAATTAATTAAATTTTTCTTTTTTTTTATAATCTTTTTATATAAAACATTTTGATATATTGTATTTTTATGAATATTTATTTATTTTAATTGAAATAAATGAAGAATTAATCAGTCTATTCAATAGATAAGGGCACTAGCCTGTTGATTTACCTTGTAACTTTAAAACTTTTAATTCATATAATTACAATTGCATTAAATTCAGTGATTAAAAATAGAAATATTATATTAAAGAAAAATTCATTAGTAGATTTGAATTACAAAAAAAATAAATAAATAAATAAAATATCGTAAATAGTAGAAAAGAAAAATTAATTAAGAATTAAGCACCAAAATTTAGCTATTTTGAATATTCTTTTCTAGAAAAAAAAAGGTAAAAAGTCAAATAAAAATAAAAAAAGCCGTCGTTAAAATAATTTTATTGGGTTTTCATATACGCAGATTAATATTAAACCCTAAAAAATTAATATTTCCATCATCTTAGTCATATTTTATTTAATTTTAGAATTAAAAAATGTTTTTATTTCTTAAAAAGAGGAGGAAGTTTATGCCAGAAACAATTTTTTCATAACAAAAAATTATTTTTAGCGACTTTGCTATGCTAAATCAAAAATTCCACCTTCTATAATCGGTTTAGGTTCAAACTTTGAGTGGCCTTGAAATATGAAAAAATTAAGTAATTAGCAAAATTTAACATATAATATTAATCAGCTCATCGAGTTCAATAAGAATATGAAAAAAAAATAGATGAAACTGCTGAGTTTTTTTTTCTGATTGCCTCGTATCGTTTATATTTAAAAAATAAAAAAGTCGGACAGTCTTTTTTTAATGACTTGGACTTTGATATGAAACAACTCTATTTTACTTCGGCAACTTGAAGTTCATGATCATGATCAAATGATCAAAATTCAATTGATTAAAAAGCTTAATAAAAATGATAAAATTAGCTTTTTTTTGTATTAGTTTTAAATTAAACATAAGATGTTTATAATTTTAATTAAAAAAAAAAGCAAATATTTTTTTTATAATTAATCTTAAATTGATTCTTTTTAAATCTTTATTTGAAAAATTTTAAGACAAATTTAAAATGCACTTTTAGGTACTTAAATTATGGCTTTAAATGATATTTTGATATTGATTAAAATAAATTACGGCGAAACAAAGTTAAATTTTTTATTTCAAAATTTCAAAATTTCAAAATATTGATTAAGATTTTATTTTTACTTCAGATAAAAATTCAAATATTTTTTTATCCAATTAAAGATTAAACAAATCATGTTTAATAAAGTTTAGTCATCTAATATTAAAAAAATTATAAAAAATACCTTTTTAATTAAAATCAAGAACTAAAAATTTTGATTTGAAATTTACATTTGATCATGAACTTCGATTTGCCTTTTACTTCTGAATTTTTTTTGTAAACTTTTCCAATAACTTATGACTCTGCTTGTAATGAAATTTGAGAAAAAAATTTTTTGCACAGTAAAACCTGATATGATTCACCAAATTTACAGCCTCGAAACCATTAATGACATTTTTAACTAACTTATTCTTCTTGTCTCAAGTGATACTTTCATTTTCGGTAATTATTTTTCGTAATTTAGATTCTTAAAACATTTGGATTTCCTTTTCCTTTCAGTGATTTAAATGAGGACTCCACATTCTTACACCATATTCCATAAGTGTTATTACTACATGATTAGAATATCAACCACGAGTATTTAAAAACTCTTCCATATCAATACCAAATTTTTATTTGCTTTTCTAGAAGATTAATTGAATTTAGCAATTTTAAAACTTGTTTAAGTAAAAAATTCACTTAAAGAAATTTTTATATTATTTTAAGCATACTTGTTTAGCTTTTCAATAATTAGCAAAATTTATTTATTTTTTTCGAATGGTAGGTAATAAAGAAAATACTTAATTGAATGAAAGAGGTATACACAATATCTGTATTTTGATTTGTTTTTCCTTCATAGATTTTTTAAATTTTTTTTCAAAATTCAAAGCAAACACTATCTCTTCAAAAAATAAATCCGAACAATAGCTAAAAATACCAAAATAGTAATTAAGACTTCAAAAAATTTTTTTAATCCTTACTTTTTTAATTCAATTTTATAAGAATTTATCAGAGTTGGTCAAAAGTCAAAGTCAAGTCTGAACTAAGACTTAAATTTTTATTCGTTTTAAAATCAAGTCCGGACTTTAAAAAAAATACTTATATTGAATTTTAAAATTTAGTCAAAATAATTTCAAAGTCAAAGTGCGGTGGTGAAGTTTGGAGCAAAAACTGTTGCAAAATATTTTTAATTAAATTGAACACCAGTTTTGTTTCAATTTTTAGCAGTTATATTAAAAATAAATTATAAACATTTTTAAACATAATTTGTTAAACGTAAAAAAAAAAGCAAAAAATTTAAAAATTCTTTATCATAAAGTATTTTTATCAATATTCGATCTATGCTTTAAAATAAATTAAAAGGATAGATCGAATATTGATAAATACAGTACTAAATGTTAAGTTTTTTCAACTTTTTTTTAAATTTCATGTTAAAAATTTTCAAAATTTTTCAAATTATCATTTAATTTTTAAATTAAAAAAAAAATTTGCTTTGCTTTAAGTTAATTTGCTTCAGACTTCAACTCCGCAGTCAAAGTCTAATTTAAACTTTGATTTTTGACCAACTCTGATCATTCTAATTAAATTGAATTAAAAAAGTTATACTTTTTAATGTTTACTACTTGATATTATTTCCATGTTTTGAAATTTATGGTTGAATTATTTAATGCTGAAATCTTTTCTTTCATTCTGAAATTAAATTTTATAGTTATTTTCTTGATTGGTCTTCAGCATGTTTTTTTGAACATTAAGATATGTTACTGATAATTTTTAATAAAAAAAAAATTTTAAATTTGCTTATAAAATTTCGAGTTCAAAAAAAATATATATATACTTTCCCTACTAGAGTTGGCTTTTGATCTTAGAAATGCACAAAGTTTTACACCATTTTTAATTATTTAATTTTATTATTTTGATTAGATTTTTTTTCTATTAGAAAAAAATTATAGTTAAATAAAACCTTGATATTTTATAAAAAAAATTGGTTTAAAAATATTATGGGTATCGATTTAAATAGCGGTATTGAAGAATAGAATAAAGTCCTATGTCAAATTACCTTTTATGCACAGACTTGACAATTAAAAAAATCTTGATTCTTAGTTTGTTTATTCTTAATCTTATTTTAGAATTAAAAAAAAAACCTTTTGATCGTATAATTTATATCTATCGGAAAAAAAATTTGAATCTTCTTATTTTATAATGCATAAGATAGATAAATTGAAATACAAAATTAAAAATATCTTTTTTTTGCAGTAGAAATAAGTGAAAAAGAAAAAAATTTATACTAACGTAATTGCTCGATTTTAGTGACATGTCACTATAGTTGGGTATTCGGCTAAAGTGACATGTCACTATTTATCGAACACTGGTTTTCATTTTGGCCTTTTTCGACTAATGCGACATGTCACTATGGTCGAAAAAGGCCTAAAAATGATGATTTTTACAAAATTTAGTGTCAAATTTAGTGACATGTCACTATAGTAAAAAAAAGGCTTAAAAATGATCTTTTAAGTAATTTTGCTATTTTTTATTAGTTTTTAATTGGATAACGAGAAAGTGTTTAACAATTAAGAAATTTTTTATTTTATTTAGAGAATTTTACGCAAGAATAAAAAACCTGAAATTGGCCTATAAAATTAAAAAAAGCTATTGTCTAAAAATCCTAAAATATTTTTATGTTATTTACAGTTTGGACAATAAAATGAATAATTTTGTTTGAAACTATTTGGAAAACAATTTTCACAAATCCAGTTTTTGCTTCTTTCACATGAAAAACAAGCATCTTTTTCGGAACTAGATTTAAAAAGAGCTATTCCTTTAAAAAATGTTTGAGTCCAGTAATATTTTAAAAAATATGCGACTTAGATGGAGCTGGTGATCTGGAAAATAAATTCGACTTGGAAATTTCTACATGTTAATTTGGGCAAAAAAATTTAAATTTATTTAAATTATGTTCAGGATGTTAAGAGTTTTCCATGAACAGGAAATTACATACACACAATTAAAAAAAAATTCCCAAGATAATCCTTGAAAAAATATAAGTAAAAAAATTAATTGATTAATTGATATAAGTTTCTCATGTAAAGGCGTGTTTAGTTACCAATTAAAACAGTCAATCCCTTTTTAAAACATCAATCGAATACATCAAATTTAAAGATAAAACTATAAGTTAAATTTTTTTATGTTTCGTAATGCCTAATTGCGGCTCTTTTGAATACCACTGAATATGCACGACATATTCGGTTATCCAGCTCATTTTTCGTCCTTCCCGTCAGTCCAAACCGGCTTACACGGCCGATCTAGCCGATCCATCTGGCCAACCCATCCGACCTAACCGGCCGACCGGTCTGACCTAACCTACTTACACGGCTGGCTTAGCCGTCCACACCTTCAGATATTGCCGGACGACCTAGACGTTCAATATTTTATACAATTTTATTAAGATACTTATTATTTATTATAAATTGAAAAGTTTTTACCTGAGAATTTCCTAGTTGGGCAATATTTTACTTTAAGATTTCAAAATGATTCATTAACTCATTTTGGATAATAAGCTCCCATTAAGAAATCCTCATATGAACATATGAAAAATATCAAGTATTTTTTTTTAATTTTTGATAAAATATAAATAAATTTTTTTCTAAAATAAAATATTCAACGCCTAGACTCGACAGTTCTGTCGGACGGCATGACCGGACAGGTTTAGGCCGGCCGGATCGTTGGCGCTGCGTTTTTATTAGATCCGCTGTAAATAAAGTTTAATTTTAACTTATTTTATTTTTTAATTTTAACTAAATGAAGTTTAATATTAATATTTTTCTAAATCAGCAGATAAAAATCCATATTAATAAACATTTTATAATATATTTTTGGAAAAATAATTTTGGTATATATAATCCACCCTTTAAATATACAATACAATTTTTAAGCCTTTTAACAATATTTTTGAGGCCGTTTTTGTATATTACAAGAATGGATTATTATCCAAATATTTTAATTTTTGCTGTTATATTTATATAAAAAAATAACAAATCTATCAAAACTAAACTTTTTACTCATAATTTACAATTTTTAAATAATATTTTAAGCCTTTTTTTTACTATAGTGAGATGTCACTAAATTTGACACTAAATTTTGTAAAAATCATCATTTTTAGGCCTTTTTCGACCATAGTGACATGTGTGACATGTGTGACATGTCGCAAAAAGGCCAAAATGAAAACCAGTGTTCGATAAATAGTGACATGTCACTATAAATAGAGTGACATGTCACTAAAATCGAGCAATTACGTTAATAGAAATTATTTATTATGATTTAAATTTGGTTTAAAATTAATAATTTGATGTGACATTTTAAGTGTATGTGCCGGCCTGACATGGTTAAGATAAACATGGAAATATTTGTGAAAAAGTATCAGCCAGAACAGTACGACAAGTGGAAGAGTAGCCTATGGCTTAAGCGAAGAGCCAACTCGAACCAATCTTCGAATTTTAATGATTTCCTAAAACTCAGATACAACCCTGGCATGACCGAGCTCATAACAAAAGTAATAAAAAATTCAACTTCCATCATATCTGGTCACACCGATTCCAGTTTAGTCAAGCTTTCAATGGTCAAAGTGTTAGAACTAATCGAGTCTATAGACAAACCTTACGCCCAAATACTCAAATCAAATACTAATGAGCTGAACTCTATTTGTCCGACTTTTAAACCATGTAATAAAATAAAAAATAAATTACTTTTCATTTTTTTATTCTATTTTTTTCAAAGATTTGGATGAAAATTTAATAAATGAAATTAAAAATAAAGAAACAATCGAAACAAATCGAGTTGAATCGACATTTTATCCTCATTGTTCAATATGTTTTTTATTCAAGCATTCAAAAATAAACCCAAACGAAGCGATGACACCAAAAAAAACCATCAATTCCGAAATACTAATACCAGAGATTTGTTTTTTAAAAAATGTAAGCGAACAAAGCTTTGATGAGCTATTTGGCAAAAAAATTGACTGTCTACTGGAGTGCAAGGCGTGCAAGTTAATGGTACATCAAAATTGTTATTTTGGCAGTTTGCATGGCACTGACATTTATGGAGGTGGTGGAGTAGAAGGCAGATCCAGTTGGTTGTGTGACAAATGCATTTGGCTGGTTGGAAAGAACAGGCCTGAGCCTACATGCTGTTTGTGTTTGCAGAAAACAGGGGCGCTCAAGCAATGTGAGGACAAGAACAAATGGGTGCACGTGACTTGCAGCATAGCGACAGCTGGAGTGTCTTTCAAAGATCCCAAGACAAGATCAAGTGCCACTTTTAATGAGCTTAAGAACAATTCTTCCTGTCAATACTGCTCCAGTGCACTTGGTTTTACGGTAAAATGTGACGTTTCTGATTGTGACAATTGTTTTCACGTGACCTGTGCCCTGAAACAAAGCCGTGACAAATGTGTCTTTGACCAGAATGATTGGCCTAAGCTTACCACCGCTCTTTGTTCTCACCATGCCTACTTGAGCGATGAGTGCTGTTTAGACAAGAAGCAAATAGCTTACCAAATTGGTTGCAAAGTCAAGTATGACAATAAATTGTACAGAGTTTTAGATTTTGTCGAACAAATTTTTTATCAAGTTGATTTCGGTGATGGAACATATAGTAATGATATGTTGCCGGAAGACATTTTAGTAAATAGAAAAATAAAAAAAATTAATTTTTTTGAAAAAATTTATTAATTTTTGTCCAGGATTTTATTGGTGTACCGAGTCCAGGTAGTATAGTAAATGTTAAATGGGACGACAATTCTGTATACACATCAACATTTTTAGGTGTAAATCAAACCTATTTGTATTCGGTAGGAAATTTTTTTTTTCTTTGATAAAATTTAATTTTTTTACTCAAGCTTAAGGAGGAGAATGGCGGAGAAGTGGTCAAAAAGCTGCATAAAGAATTGCAGCCCATTGTCCAAGAAAATGAGATGCCTAAGCGTCAGACTACCAAGAGTAAACGCTTGCCGCCAACTAAAATAAAAAGATACTCTAAAAAGGCCAAAATTGAGTACGATACAGATGATCCACCTTCTCTGACTATTCAGGATCTATTGAAGTAAATTATGTAAATAAAATATTCGTCTTACAATAGTCTTTTTTAAATTTTTAATAAAGAAATTTTTAAATATTTTAAATTCTTGAATAAACGATTTTAACATTAGATTTTTTTTTCATTTCTCTTTACTAGTATAAAACAATTAAATTTGTTTTAAAATTAAAAAAAAAATTTCATGAATAACATTTGCCAATATAATCTAGAAATGAGTGAACCAAAGTGTGTTTTTTGTCGAATTATTAACAAAATTGACCAAGAGGCTGATATTTTACATGAAGTTTGTTGTAAAATAAAATCTTGGATAAAATTTTATTTTTATTCAACAAAGGATGATGAAATTATAATAATAAAAGATAAATTTCCAGTTAGCGAAAACCACATACTTGTTCTCCCCAAGGAGCATATCACTAACGCTAAACATTTGTCAACAAATCATGTAAATTTAGGTAATAATAAAAACAGAAATAATTTAATTTGTTCAAATTTTATCGAAGTTGAGAAAATGAACGAAGCTGGTATTAACAAAATGAAGGAACTAAATGCTGATTTGAATGATTTGAGAAGTGGTTTTAACTGGCCTCCATTGAACACCATAAACCACCTGCATCAGCACTTTATTTCTCCTTCATCTAATATGTCTTTATTTAGGAAAATTATTTTCTCGCACAGAAATTTATATTTCGTTGACGTAAGCCAAATATTTTTAATTAAAATTGTATAATTAACTTTTTAGTATTAAAGGCTGCTTACATCCTTAAAAGACTAAGAAGATAGTATAAAATAAAATTGATTTTATATTTTTTTTTTGAATCATTAGAGCATGAAAATTAATTGAAATAAAATTTTTTAAATTAATATATTAAGTTTATCACGGTCTATTATAATTCTTGAAAATAATCTTATTCCTATCCAAAATAAAATAAAAAAATTAATAAAATTTTTCATTAATATTTTCATTTTCATGAATAAAAAATAAATACATTAAGTCTGAATTAAATACATTTGGATCCACCAAGCAAAAAAAATTCAAAAATAATTTTTCTAAATTCAAAGAATATAATGATAAATTGTTCAATTAACACTCAGAAGCTCTGGACTATTTTTTCGACTCTTTTTGTTTCTCAAAAAATTTAATAATTTTATTTAATTTTTTTTCCAACAAATATAAATTACAAAAAAAATCTCATAATCAATCAATTTTTAATTGATAATATTTCTATTAAAAAAAATTGATATATTAAGGCTGAATTGGATTTTTTTTACTTCAACTTTTTGGGAAACACAAATTTTACTTTTTAAGATTACAAAAAGAACTAAATGAAGTGAAAATTTAATCTAAATTTTAGGACGAAAATAAATAATTTACTGACAATATTATTTATTGAATTGACTATTTAATAATTTTGGACTGACAAAATAAACCCAATTTCCCGACTAAAACAAATTCGGTTGACAAAAAATAAAATTATTTAAAAAATTAAAGAAAAAATTTTCAAAAGTTGATTTTTTTCCTCTTTTTCTCATTAAACTAATCAATGACTGGTACCTCGTGACATTTTCTTTCTTGTTTCAACCAGGCTGATTTTTTTGAATCCACCAAGCAAATTAAATTTTTAATTGCAAATTTTTTTTGTAAAATAATTAGAAGATAAATATAATTATGCTTTAAATTCCATTGTCTCAGGAAAAATGATTAATTTTAATAAAAAAATGACTAACAAGCTATGCTAAATGGCAGATAAATTAGACCAAACTCTCATCAGTTTTCATGATATTTGACATGCGTACTTGTTAAATAAATATTAATGTTATGCACAATAAAAACTTTATTATATCACTTAAAAATTATTAAATTTAAATAAAAAAAAAATACTGTAAATAAGAACCAGACTAATATAATAGTCTAAGTCCCACAAATCAGCAAAAGTCTTTTAAATGTCATGTCAGACTTAGATTTTTTATTTTTATTTTAAACTGGTCAAAGTCTCTAAAATAAGATTAATTTCTTTAAATTTTTGAGTATTTTTTATTATTTAATCCAATTCTTGAAATAAAAGGATTTTCTTCTTTTTCTGAAAATAATTTTTATTTTTCAGAATTAGATTTTAATATTTTGAGTTTACTTTGAACATTAAATTCAGTAAAGCATAGCTTTAAAATTTCAGGTTGCTTGATTTCGTTTGAGCATTCATTTTTTGGCAAATTTAAATTTTTAATTCAAAATCTTATTTTATTGGAATCTAAATTTAAAAAAAATTAAAATCATATCTATCAAAAGCTTTATTAAAAATTATTATTTAAATATTTTAATCAATGTTGTAAAACGAATTTAAACGGCATGTTGAAGTTTATGATCAAAACTTCATATCATATTGCTCATTTTATATTTAATAATAAATTTCTTGAAGATTTAGGCAGAATTTTATAAAATTCTTGATGTAACATTGATTAACATAGTTTGTTACATTAAAATTTCAAAAAAAAAAATTTTAAATTAATAGTATGTTCAAAATTAACTAAAATGATCGATTATTTTTGATTTTTTAGTAAAGTTAATAATGCAAATAAATAAATTTTTTTTTAACATAAAATATTATTTGATTTTTTAATCTTATTATCTTTGCGAAGTTAAATCTTTTGTCTTTCGGATTTGTACTCTTTTTAATTCTAAAAATCGATTATTAATCCATTTATTTTATGATCAACTTAAAATAATTTTTTGAGACTGTAGCATAATATGTTACATCATTACCAATAAAAAAAAAATCATTTCGTTAATTTTAGAAATTATTATGCTTACTTTTTAATTGAGCATTTGATCATTTGATCATAAACTTCAACATGCCATTTAAACCATGTTTAGGATCAATGATAGTTTGAGGTTTTCCCCAATTAAGTTGTCTTTCAATTATTAAAAACTTTCTTAATTTTAGGCAAAATGTTATTTATTGTACATTTTTATATTTTTACATTTTTACATTTTTGAGAGAAGAAAAAAAAATCTCAAATCAAAAAATCTAAAAAAATTTCATTCAAGAAAAGTAATAATAAATTCGCAATTAATTAAAAGGGATTTTCAAAAAATTATCCTTGGTTTTTACATTTAAATTTTTCTAAAACTCCTTTTTAAGTAATTGCGAATTTATTATTACCTTTCTTAAATGAAAATTTTTTTAGAATTTTTGATTTTGAGATTTTTTTTTCTTCTCTAAAAAATGTAAAAATGTACAATAAATAGCATTTTGCCTAATTTTAGGTTTTCAAAACTAGAGAAATTTTACTTCAAAAGTTTTTTCTGAAATTTTTTTTTTTTTAATTAAGTTTCAAAAAAAATTATCAAAGTCATGTGATTTATAAAACTTCTAATATGATGGATGGCGACGAGTATTATTGATCAAAAAAATTTAGAGACACTTCTGAATAAAATAGAAAAATAAAGATTTTTTTTTTTGCGATACATTTTTGTTTTTATTAACTTTGTCAATTTTTTTTAACCTTATTTTGTAATTTATTTTTTAAAACTTAAGATTTTGTATTAAATTTTTTTCGCTTTTAAAAATTGTTTTATAAACTTAAATTTAAAAATTTTTAATAAGACAAAAGCTTTAAAACAATTTTTATCAAGTCAGGACTTTTTTCATTTTTTCCAAAGAAGTAAAAGTTGATTCTTGTGACTTTTAAACAACTCTGATTAGAACAAATATTTTTTTTATTGATAAAGCTACATTCCCGTTCTGTTCACGTATTTTAATTTACGTAATTTTACGTAAATTTGCGTAAATTTACGTAAAATTACGTAAATTGACAAATGTAAAAATTGGTAATTATACGAAAAATTACGTAAATTTACGTAAAATTACGTAAATTTGTGTAAAATCAACAAGGGACAAAAAAGTTATGATTTTTTGAAAAAAAGGTTACAATTCTGCTTTTTCATCGACTTTCTACTTTTTACCATGTAAATAAAAATTTACGTAAATTTACGTAAAATTTAGTAAATTTTTTTATTTTTTAATGTAAAATTGTGTAAATTTTTAACTTTTTTAGGATAATCTAGAAAAAAGTTAATTTTTTATTAAAAAAATTCTTTTGCTACAGGAGTTTTTTAATCTTTGCTCATGAAGTCTTTTTTTTTTAAAAAAAACAACTAATGAAATCAAATTGATTTTTTAAAATAGAATAGTCGTGAGCAATTTTTATTTCCAATATTGTCGTCTGAATTTAAACTTTTTTCTTTTCTTTTAGTTTATTAAAAGGACCATAATAAAATAAAAAAAATGGTAAAAAGTGTTTAAGAAAAGAAAGAAAAACTTTGATGGATAAAAATGTTATTAATTTCATTAAGGTAAGATAAAAAAATCGTTTATTATTTCTATTTTTTTTTATCAAGAAAAAATCTTTGGAAAATTTTGGATGTGTATCTTCTGTCGAATTAGCTTTTATAATTGAAAATGAGTTAGGAGTGAAAATTAGTAGTAGTAATATTCGAAGACATCGTTTTAAATTAGGTATCTTAAATCTATTTAAAAAACTCATAAAAAATATTTTAATAAATTAAAGGTTTAAGATATTTTGTAATAGACCCTTAAGATTGTCATTGAAAATAATGGTAAATGGTCGAACCACTGAAATAATATTATTTTTAATTAAAACAAATTTGTAAATAATATACAATGAATTTGTTTTAAAAAATAGCGTAAAATTTGTATATTCATATATTTTTCTAATAAAAATTAAAAAAAATTTTAATAAAAAATGAACTTTTTTCTAGATATTCATAAAAATATTTAAAAATTTACGCAAATTTACGTAAAATTACGTAAATTTACACAATTTTACATTAAAAAATAAAAAAATTTACTAAATTTTACGTAAATTTACATAAATTTTTATTTACATGGTAAAAAGTAGAAAGTCGATGAAAAAACAGAATTGTAACCTTTTTTTCAAAAAATCATAACTTTTTTGTCCCTTGTTGATTTTACACAAATTTACGTAATTTTACGTAAATTTACGTAATTTTTCGTATAATTACCATTTTTTATATTTGTCAATTTACGTAATTTTACGTAAATAATCAAATTTACGTAAAATTACGTAAATTTACGCATTTTATCGTCCTGTGTCTTTAACTTCAATTCCTTGCAAAATTATGGTAAGCATAATAAGAACCAAAATGGAAGACTATCTTTATAAGAATAATATTATATCTAAAGAACAGCATGGATTTGTTAAGAAAAAGTCATGTACATCTAATCTTCTGGAAACGCTAGATTTCATCTCAATGAGCCTAGACAAAAGTATTCCTGTTGATGTGATTCTGCTAGATTTTGCGAAAGCATTTGATACTGTTTCGCACAGACGACTAATAGCTAAATTGAAAGCGTATGGCTCTGATGGTCTGACACTAAAATGGATTGTAGCTTTCTTGAAAAATAGAAGACAACGAGTTATTCAAGGTGAAATTTTGTCGGATTGGGTTGAGATTTTTAGCGGTGTACCACAAGGGTCAGTGATTGGTCCACTATTGTTCGTTTTGTATATCAATGATCTACCTAAAGGAATAGAGAATGTTGTGAAATTGTATGCAGATGATAATAAAATTTTCTCGCAAACGTTATTAGAAATAAGCGCCGCGAAACTACAATCAGATTTAGATTTAATTCTCAAGTGGACTCAAGATTGGCTACTTCTCTTAAACACATCAAAATGTGTGGTTATGCATTATGGTCATAAAAACAAAAAATTTCCTTATTTTATTAATGGTAAGCTATTAGCAACGTCAGAAACCGAAAGAGATCTTGGAGTTATTTTCAATACAAATCTTAAATGGAAAAATCAAGTGATAGAGGCTACAAACAAAGCAAATCAAATGTTAGGTCGCATCAGGAAGTCATTCGCTCGTTTTGATTGTAAGTTATTAAGATCTTTGTATTTAACTTTTGTTCGTCCTCTTTTGGAATTTGCGGTGCCTGTATGGTCTCCAATTCTTAAGTCTGACTGTGAGAATGTTGAAAGGATTCAACGCAGAGCTACGAAATTTGTTTCGTCAATTAGAAACAAACCGTATGAAAGCAGATTGAAGGCTTTGAACATTCCAAATCTGGTGGAAAGAAGAAAAAGAGGTGATCTAATTCAATTATACAAGTTCATGCATGGAATAGAATCGGTTGAAAAAAGCAACAATTTTAATGTCACAAAAAACCAAGGACGAGGTCACTGCCTCAAATATCACAAAGAAATTTCGAGGCTCCAACATAGAGATAACTTTTTTTTCAACAGAACCGCTAACATATGGAACTCGCTGCCAAATGAATTAGTTGAAGCCCCCAATGTTAACAGCTTTAAAGCAGGCATTGATTGCTGGATGAGCAGAAATCAATCACATCAGCTGTCTTAGTGTGCCTTATCAGCCCACTCGCTGGCTAGCCAGCTACAGTCAAAACTACTACTTCTTCTACTAAATTTACGCAAATTTACGTAAAATTACGTAAATTTAGTAATTAATTTTTTTTAGCTATCGGCATTAATAGATAAAATAAATTAATTGAGGAAAAAAAAAATTTTAAAATTTTTTACAATACATAACATCTTGTGCGAGGAAACAGTTAGAATTTGGTGACAAAAATAAAATATTTTAAATTTAACTTGAATTTTTAATTTAAAAATTTATTTTGTAAATCAAATAAGTTTTAAAATTTCTCATTAAAAAAAATCACTAAAGACTTCTTTGTGTATTTACTAAACAACTTTATAAATATGAGATAAAAATCAATTACAAATTCGGTTTTAAACTGGTTCTTTCCAAAACCGGTTTTTCGGAACCGTTCTACCTGGCCTTAAAAAAAGTTTTTCTTTTTCCATGAATTTTTATTCAATTAACGTAATAGAAAAATCTGCCATTGAGTTTTAAATTTTAGTATAAATTTTGAATGTAAAAAAATATAAAAAATTTACTCTAAATCCCAAACATTGTTATTAAAATAAGTTAGGGTGTAAACTTTATACGCAAACTTAAGAACATGATAAATTTGGCACTTAGCAGATTTCTTTTAAATAAAAAAAATTTTTTCCTAAAATTAAATAAAATTTTAATAAACAAATAAAATTAAAATTTCATTTTTCAAATCTTAAAAGACACACTGTTTGGCTCTTGACAAAAATATATTAAAAATCTTTTTGAAATGGTTGCCATAGCAACCAATTAATAAAAAATAATAAAAAAAAAACTTACAAAAATTTTTATATTTTTAGGCCTATTTGAATCGGAGAATGCCAGAATGGTCCGATTAACAGTTGATTTGATCACCAAAAACGGTCCTGGTCACAACAAACGTCGACCTGATGAGACTGTGCCGCACTATCTTAGCCGACTGACCCATCTTTACCTTCAAGAAAAGTCCATCGACAAACTAGTAAGACTAAAATAGCTCAAAGTTCGCGGCTAAAACATTCTTTTTTGCCCAGGACTCTCTACCTGTATGCAAGAACCTTACCGTTCTCTATCTCTATGATAACTACATTGAGAAAATGGAACACTTAGATTTTGCACCTAAACTAGAACATCTGTACCTTCAAAACAATCAAATAAAACGTTTGGAAAATTTGAACACGTTGACCAAGTTAAATAAATTGTAATTGATTTTAAAAAATTTTGGGAAAAAAAAAATAATATTTTTAGGTACATTGGGGGTAATTGTATTAGAGTTTTAGAGGGTCTGGAAAATATTGAGGATTTAAATGAGTTACAGATAGAAAACCAAGAGTTGCCCTCGGGCGAAAAATTGATTTTTGACCCAAGGACCTTGTCTTGTTTGGTTCAAAGTTTGACAATTTTGAACATATCCGCAAACAATTTGGACACACTGACCGAAATCGGGGCGCTTAAAAATCTACAGGATCTAAACGCGTCCAATAACTATCTAAATGATATGAAGGAAATGTCCATTTTGTTAAAATGTTGGCCTAGGTTAGCCAAACTTAATTTAAGCGGTAATCCAATATGCTTGAAAAATAAGTACCGTGAGCGCATCATTGTCCTAGCGCCCAATATAGAGGTCTTGGACGAAAAAGAAATTCAAGAATTGAGTCGTCAATTTTTACAAAATTGGAAAATGTCCAAAGAAGTGTCCAAACATCGCAACGAGCCAAGTGAATATAATGCTGATTCCTTTAAAGCAGAATTGCCGCCTATCAGTAACACAAATCAAATGCCAACATATGTAATGCCAGGTATGTTTTGGAATAAATTTAAATTTGGTTGTAAAGAGATCGGGAATCAATGGAATTGTTTTTTTAATACCGAATTTTGGGCATCTTGAAGTTAAGGATCAATTCTAAATATCATTTTAATTAAAAGAGCTTATTTTTGAGATATTAAAATTAATATTTGAATTTATTTAAATAATTTTATTGTAACATACTTTAAATGTTATGAAGGTTTAAAAAAAAAATAATTTAAAAAAAATATTATCTCAACCCATTGATAAATTGATTTTTAAAATTAAATTTAAAAATGAATTTCAAATATTTAATTCCAAATAAGTATTTAAATAAAAAGATCGTTCTTTCCTACAAATATTTTTGAAATAAAAAAATTTTTATTTTTTTTAATTTACATAACATGTAAAGCATGTTACATTAAAATTATTTAAATAAATTCAAGTATTAATTTTAAAATCAAATGATAAACTTTTTGAATTTAAATGCTAATTTGAATTGATCATCAACTTCAAGATGCCGAATTTCCGCGGAATATACAAAAACAGTGCTGCAACAATACTAGAAAGTTACCATATTTAAGGTATTGTTACTTTGGGAACAAAAAAACAGAAATAAAATTTTAAAACTTTTTCTCTAAAAGCTCAAAATTGACTTTGTAAATTTAATCAGTTGATATATTCAATGTGCCACCCAAATTCATCCTCTGCAAATAATCTAAAAAATGCTGTTCAAAAATTACATTGCAGAATTTTTTTAGAAGGCAGATTGAAGTTTATGATCAAATTAGAATGATGCATGATAATAAAAATGTGATCATTAACATAAATTTGCCTTTCGGAAGCTATCTTTTGGTTATTCATTGGATATATCAACTAATACAATTTACAGAGCCGATTTTAAGCTTATAGAGAAAAATATTATAGTTTTTAAAATTTGTTTCTCTTTTTTGTTTTGTTTCATATATATATATAAGGAATAAATTAAAATGATATAAAAAAAAGATTTTCAGTAAAATATTTATGATTAATTCAGGATATTTTTTGATATGTATTTAAAAAAAATTAAAATTTTTTGGGGAAAATAATTTTTTTTTTAATATAAGGTTAAAAAGGGAAAATTTTTTTCATATAAATTATGTTCCTAACTTAAATTTAAAAATAATGAGACTAAATTAAATTAAAAGTGTTTTTTTAGAACAAATTATAAATGTTAAATTACAAATTATTTACGTTTGAAAAATTTTTTTTTCAAGCAAAATTTTCGTTTTTTGTTGATTAAATGGGAATTTTAAAGAATTTATTGTTTATGAGAAATTGTGAATTTCAAATAGAAATTGAACAAGAATTCGTCATTTTTGATAAATTAAAATCAAAGTTAATAAAAAATATTTAAAAAAATACAACAACAAAGTGCAACATGCTTTGTTGCACATTTTTTACTTAAAATAAAATTTTTATTTTCTATTTTCTTAGTTAATCAAATTAATAATCAATTTTCATCTTATTGTTGCTTATTTTTTGTACCTTTTTAAATTGTAATGAATTTTAAAAATCTCTCATCAAATTGAAAGGTTCTTAATTAGTGAGCTTAACATTTTTAAGTTACAAAATTTAACCAAAAATTTATTAAAATTGTTAATAAAAATTTATTTTTTTTAAATTAAATTCTTTTTCATTTTTGTTTGAAATAAAAAAAAAAATCCTTTTACAAAATTAAATTTTTATTTCACCAAATATATCAAAAACTATACTGAATTTTAAATTTAATGAAAAAATAAATCAACGGAAGATACGAAAGCAGCACTGTATTGATTCCTGAGCTCAACACATGTCACATTCGATTGCTTTGTTTTTTTTTTGTTTATTAGAGGGCTATCAAATTGTAATAGCAAAAGGTATAGCATATGAATAAAGTCTAGTAACCTGTTCCTTTTATCAATAGTTTTTTTAGTGTTTCACTATTTACTCGCATGTTTTTGGCTTAATGTATTTAGAAATTATTTAACTTATAAAAATATGAATTAATTAAAGTTAATTAATTTTTTCTAAAGAGCACAGAAAAAAGCAATTAATCAGCTCAGGTTTGACTAAACACCGCAATTTTTTGTCTGGCAAAGCGGCCAAACCATCATCTCTATATTTCAAGTATAAACTAAATAATTTTGTAAATCCACTTTTACAATTAATTGAAGGACTATGGCAGAAAATGGATCAAGGTACGGAACACAACCGATTCAGGCTTACAAAAACAGAATTAATCATTTTTTCACTTCTGAGAACAATTTGTTGCTCAAACAGAATCAACAGCATCCAAGTCCAAATGGAATTCATTTGACTCCCATTCAACGTAAACCAGCTTTTTTGCACGAAGATTTTGTTTTGTCTCCTAAAGATTAGATTTTTAATAAAATTAAAAATAAATTTTTTTTTTATTTTATTAAAACGCCTCACAACGTTTTAAAATACATTTTTCTGTTTATGTATGCTAGTTTAGTTTTAGATGGAAGAGAATAGGAAATTTTTTGAACAAAAAGCTCTGGTGCCACCTTCACAGTTTATTATTAACTTGGACGGAGATGAGCCAAAGTTAACCACGTCACGTCTGAAAGAAATAGGAGAATGTGTTGTTTATGATGAAGTTGGAAATCGGCACTTTATGAGTGAACTATGGTCCGAATTTAGAACTATTTTTGTCTTTGTCAGGGTAAGTCTTATTAAATGAAAATTTTAATTTTAAATTTTTTTTCAAAATTGGCTTCAATGATATTTTATATCTTAAGCTAAATGCTGTAGCACGAGTCTAAAAAACCAAATTTTAATTAATAAGATAAAAAATTATGTGTTTTGCTAAAATCAGTGAAATATTAAATTTAAATTCACCTGATCGCTGGATGAATTTGTTTAATTATTCAAAATGAGCTTTAAATATTTAAAACAGTGTTAAAAAAATAATTATTTTTTTTTCTAAATAAAAAGAGTTTTTTATGTTTTACAACAAAAGAGTATGTTGAAGATTTAGCACTGGTACCTCGGCAAAACTTGAAGCAAGCTCAAGTCAGATTGGTGCTAATCGGCTGTGCTCATTGGAAACACATCCGAGTAAGAAAATAAAATTTTTTTTTAATATTTTTTAGATTTTTTTTATTAAATTTAAGGAATTCAAAAAATTGACCAACTATCCATACATGGTTTTTTGCGATACTGATTATGATGTGTACAACCGGCTTGGTTTTCAGAAAAATAAAGAAATTGGCCGACCAGGAGACAGCCCACATGTCAAGTCATCGAGTTTTGGCGGCTTTTTTTCTTCACTGTACAGAGCTGTTACTTCATCAAGCAAGTTTGACTATCAAGGAAATTTTGATCAACAAGGAGGAAGTCTGATCCTAAGTCCGGACTTGACAGTGCATTATTTTCACGCGGACAAAACAGCCCGTGATCATACACCTATTAACACACTCTTAAGCAAAGCTGGAGTCAAAACAATTTTGTTCTCTCATGACATTGGATCTCAATCGAAAGTATTAAACTATTAAATAAAAATTTTTTTATTTTTAAATTTTTTATCAAATAAATATTTTGAAAAAAATGTTCAAAGATTTGTTTTATCTAAGCCCGGTCCAGTCGAATGCAAGTCAAATTTTTTCAGATACATTGCACAAATATTTTATCTTATTAAATTTCATTATTAATTATTAAATTTCTACAAGACGTCAAATTAAATTAAACATGTAAACAAATATTTATAAACGGCTCTTGAAACTTTGCTATTAGATTTCATCTAGGAGAGAAAATATTTTTCTAGTTTGTTCAAGAGCTTACCAAACAATTTATCTTTACAGAAAATGAATCACTTAACAAAAAAAAAAATTAACCCGGTTTCTTGAGCTATGATAGATAAGCCAACTTGGTCAAGATTTAATCACTTCGACCAGGCCTTTTTAAAGTCTTTTAATTTGTACACATATAGATAAAATTATCTTTTTGAACAAAAAAAAATTATCTTTTTTAATGTCTTAAAATATATTTATTTTTTTCTTCTAAAATTGTTTTGATTAGATACCGAATAAGCTGAAAATTATATTTTTATTACCTAATCAAAAAGAAGCATTTATCACTTTTTTAATTATCTATTTTTTATATTTTACTTAACAAGCGACTTCTGATCAAACTTATTCTTCTAAAAACTGGTTTTTAAACTTAATTAAATTTGGTACAATGCTGCATCATGATCAGTCCAAGATGATCCACAGCGAGTTATTTTATCCGCAAAGCGATGCACGCTTCATCGACGACAACATGATGGATGACCTGATGATAACCAGCTCCGAGCATCTGAACATGGACAATAGCAAGCAGATGATGGCACAAAATTTCATGAGTGAAGACTTCTATGCACCTTATGCCAATTATGGTTCTCAAAATCCCCAATACAATTTCCATACACTGCAGCCCTCTTCTCAGCAGTACCAGTACAATGGCCAGGCTCAATACATGAATTCAATGCTGCAACCAGGGACCACCTATTCACCCAAATTGATTACCAGGACCCCGTCGATCAACTCGTCTACAGGCTCATCTTCACCATCTTCCGTTTCTTCCAATTTGAACTCGACAAATCTTGACTTCGAGGCCAACAAGCCTGATCCTGCCGAAATGGCCAAAAAAAAAAGTCTTGCTGGACAAAAATTGACAAATGAAGAAATGCAGTTGTTGATTAAAGATCGACAACGAAAAGATAATCACAATATGAGTTAGTTGAAAAAAAATTAATTTTTTATTTTTTTTATTTTTATTTAAAGTTGAAAGAAGGCGAAGATTTAATATAAATGATAGAATTAAAGAACTTGGACAATTATTGCCGAAGAGTGGAGAATAGTAAATAATTTTTTGTATACTAGTCAATTGTGTGACCCATTGGTTTTACTTAACTTTTTTTTTTTTAAAGTAAATTTTATATGATCAAAAAACTCTATTTTGTAATTATTTTTTTGATCATAAAATTTGGTTAAGGATTTTTTTTTGGACAACTTTTCAAACATTTTAAAATGTGGGCTAAATAAAAAAATAATTCAAGAATATATTGAAATTTTAAAAATTTATTTTCATTCGTACAATTAAAATAAAGATAAAAAATCAGATCAATTGGTCACACAATTTATGAGAGCCATTCTCAATTTTTTTTTTCATTACCGCGGAATTTGCGTAAAATTACACTTTATTAAAAAAACAAAAATTAATAAATTAAATACTAAAGTGACACAAAACAAAATAAAGGATCAATATTGAAAGCATCTGTTGATTTTATTCTATCTATAAAAAGAGAGAATGACGAAATGAGGAAACGGGAAGAGTTCAGCAAGTATATAATACAATTGAATAAAAAATTGTGCAATCGAGTCAAAGAGCTTGAGTCTATATGCAGTTCCAATGGTATAGATATAAGTCAAAACTTAAATTATAATAGTCAAATGTTAGAGAGTAATTTAAATCAGATAAATTCAAGTGAAATAGGCGATTTTAGTTTGGGATTTGGCGAAAATATTGAGCCATACAATCAATCTCAGAATGTGATCGAAATTCCGGGTTTGAGTCTGGAAGAGAATATTTTTACCACAACATTATGTAGCACCAATGGACCAGTGAGACAAAAGCGAGTCAAACAATCGACCAAAAAAACCGATGCCAAACGAGAAAAAAAAGATGTCAAAGTTCCAAAAGAAGAGCCTTCCAGCCCCAAGGACACAAAGCAAACTGATAGTTTAAACGAGATATCATCTTCATCGATTACCTCAACTCCTTTTATTAAACTAATGACTGACAATAGCAAAGATCCAGTTCTTACATCGGTGTCTTCGCCGCCTTGTTCGCCCCCAAAACAAAATTCGACTAGTTATTCGAATAAATCTCTTGATGATAATAGTCAAAATATTAATCAAATATCTGTTTCTATTCCATGTATGGTCAATGTTTCCAATGATTGCTTTTAAGAAAAAAAAAATTTTTTGTTCACTAGTCAATGTTGTTTTTTTTTTTAATTTCTAGAGTTATATTTAATAAAAAATAATTATTTGTTATTTTTTTTTTACTTAGACTTGAATTTTACTGCTTTTTGTTAATAAAATTTTTGAGAATACTTTTTGTTTAAAATTTTGTTTTTAAAGAGCTATATTTGAATTTAAAAATATTATTTTGTTCAATCTTTCACTTTGAATTTATTTAAATTTTAATGGTAGGAAAAAATAAATAATTTTTATGATTTATGGATTATTAATTAATAAAAAATTAATTTGATCACAAAAAATTTCCAAATAAAAAATGATTATTTGATATTGTTTTTTTACTTAGACTTGAATTTTACCGCTTTTTGTTAATAAAATTCTTGAGAATACTTTTTGTTTCAAATTTTGTATTTAAAGAGCTATATTTGAATTTAAAAATATTTATTTTGTTCAATCTTTCACTTTGAATTTATCTAAATTTTAATGGTAGGAAAAAAGAAATAAATTTTATCATTTATGGATAATTAATTAAAAGAAAATTAATTTGATCACAAAAATTTCAACTTCACAACCCTTTTTGAGAAAAACACTCAACTCTTATTTCATTTTCAAAAAAAAATGATATTCTTTATCTCTTTTATTTTAATTGATAACAAAATAAAACGAATCAAACATTTAGATTTTGATTACAACAAAAAAGATAATTTAAGTTTAAAACTTTTTATCGAATTTGGAAAATTAATATTTAAAATGAGCATTGATAAGTTAAAAACATTTTATTAAAAAAAATAATAAAATATAAAAAAATTCAAAGAAAAATCTAAAAATTCTTCTTAAAAAATAAAAATTTGATTTATTTGACAGGCATAGGCATTGGGGGTAGCTGAGAGCTCGATGTGGGTCTCGAGGCTCGATTTTCCAAATCCTCAATAATTCCTCTTAGTCGTTTTATCTCTTGTTTTTGATGCTCAATAATTCTCTCCAGTTCTTTCTGTTTTTCCTCTATCAAATGATTACCTTGATGAACATGCAATGCTTGGACGATGGCATCAGTGGTCGAAGCCGCATTCTTTCTACTAATACCCAACGCAGTCTCCAAATCCTGATTTCTCGATCTCGATGTCTTCAATTCTCGCCTCAAATCATTTACTTCCTTGATCAAAGTCACATTTTCCTGCATTATTCGAATGTTATCTGTTTTGTGTATCTCTGAATCTTTAAGAAGCTTGTGTTTTAGAGAGTTGACCGTCTTTTCCAGGTGATCGCGCTGTCGAGCATACTCTTTTTGAATGTCTTGGTCAATGTTAGCAGCTTCAGTCTAGAAAAAATATTTCATTTAAATTAATTATTTTATTTTGATTACTTTTATAATGATAAAAAATAGAAGAATTTTTTCGATTCAAATATTTCAAGACAATACAATTTATAAACAATTTAAAATCTAAAATTTTCATTTTTATTTTCAAATTTTTAGATTTTTTTTAAGGAATTCTAGATTTTGTTCCAAAAAAAATACCAAAAAGAGGGAAAATTTTGCAGTGAAAATACAATTTATAGAAAATTTTTGCCAGAATAATTTTTAAAGAAAATTTATCAAAGAAAGCTAATGTTTTTGTTTTTTCATTGAATAATAATCTGTGATAATTTTAAATAAAAAAATTTTAGGTGCTGATTTGTTAATTACATAAACTTTGTCAAAAATTATTTGAAGGAGCTTTAGATCAGAACAGAAAAACTTAATCAAATTAAAATCAATTTAAATTTTTTTTTAATTTTATAATTTTAAATCACATTTTATTTATTTTAAAATTTTTCTATGAAAAAGTTTTCAATAAAAATTTATTTCTATGAGTATTTCCGATTTTATTATTTTTATATAAATTGGGTTTTCTTCTAATCGATACATCATCAACTTTTTCATCTTACGATAAATACTTATTTTTTTAATAAAAGATAATTGATTTAGCAAAGCTTACAGACTCTCTCAACACTCACTTTAAAAAAATCTTAAAATCCATTAAAAAAATTTAGGATTAAATTTCAAAAAGCAAAAAAAAAATCTAAAATTTAACTAATTTTAGAAAGATCTAAAGTCCTTATAAGACAAAAATTAAAATTACCGTAAAAACTGACAAACTAGCCCAGGGCTAAACATGAGTATTAGCCTATAAGCACCCCCCCCCCCTAAAAAATGATATAAGCCCATCCCATAAAATACATATAGGCCCTGGGCTTTTAATTAAATACTTTATAATAAAATTATCATTATTAAATACAAGCTCATGGGGTAAAAAAAAAGAATTAAGTACAAGCCCATGTGCTTAAAATAATTTTTTATTAAATTTGAGGATAAAAAAAAAATTTTTCTTTGTCAGCATATACCAATTTTTTTTTTGTTTTGCAATGAGAATATAAAATTTAAACAACTTCAAGTTCAATCACATTTTCATTTGCTTCTAACTGTTAATTCTTGATTTAATAATAAAAAAAGCTTCATTTCTTTATTAAAATGAAAACTCCAAGTTTACCAAAACGAAGAGTAGGCAGACCTACTAAAGAAGAATCGCAAAAATGGAAAGAAATAGTTTCTATGAGGAACATAAATCAATCATCACAACAAACATCATATGGAAACCGATACCGAATCGGATGATGAAAATATTTGATTTTTTTCTCTTTTATTTTATTTTTTCTAAAAAAACTAAAATTTTAACAAATTTTCACTTTTACATTATTTAATAAAAAAATTGTACATAAGCTCATGGTCAGTTCAATATTAATTTATTCATAAGCCCATGGTAATATCAATTTTAATATGCATATAAGCCCTGGGCTTCTCCTTAAAATAAAACCAAGGTTGATATTTTTTAGCCCCCCCCCCCCCCCCAATTATTTAGCATAAGCCCATGGGCCTGTTTGTCAGTTTTTACGGTAATAAATTTTTCTAAATATCAAATTTTTGGTCTTTTAAATTTAGTTCTGTTAAGACCAATTTAAATAAGATAACTGAAATAATCATTCAAAGCCTTAATTTTTTGTCAGATCAAAATTTTATTTTGACTAATCAAACCTTAATTTTATAATTATTTGGATTTTTTTTCAATTTTTCAAATTAATGCCAATCAATCTAAAATTATTATTAACTAATTAAAAATTTACTTGAACAAAACAATTAAATAATTTAATTTTTTAGATTATTTTTTAAATTAAATTTATATCTAAATAAAAAAAAATGTAAAATAAACTTCTTACCACATCATCATGAACATGTTTCTCAAAGATGTTCTTTATTGTTTCCTTCAACGATTTTGGCTCTTGTATATAGCCGACACAATTGTGAATATCGGTCTTAATTTGTTTAAGCTCAAGCTCAGCTTTTCTCTTTTTGTTTCGTTCATCCTTAAGCTCTTTTTGTAGAGCGCCCAGTTTGGCATCCTTTTCCTTGTTAATCAAGTCCAATTGATTATTTTGTTTATTAAAGCGTTCTAATTCGGACTCCATTTTTGTCTTTTCTTCCTTCAAGTCCTTGATTTCCATTTCTCTCGGCTCGACCATTTTCTTCTGCTCTTTGATCTTGTAGTCAAGCACAAACTTGAACTTTTCCAATTCTTGGTTCTTCTTTTTCAAGTCATATATTCTTTTCTCTTTGTCCTGAATTGTGTCGTCACGCTCTTGTATCTCTTTTTTGGAGCTTTCAATATCTTTCTTCAAACTATTGATCATGTTGTTAGCTTTTTGCAGGCTTTCATTCAAGCCTTCTATTTTTTTTTTGTACTCTTCCACATCCAACACCAATTTGCTATTCTAAGTTAAAATAAAAATAAAAAAAAAGTTAAAAAAATTTTTTTTCATACTTTATTTTTATAATTTTTAGCCTCGGATAAATTTTTTTCATTAACCTCAATTTGTTCTTTGAGTCTTTTTTCATATTTGGTTTTAATGTCTATGATTTCAGTGTCACAGTCCTCTTCGATCTGTCGCTTTGTTTCCTCGTATTCTTTGGACTGTTGATTTATCTCCTCTTTAAACTTCTCAATCTGAATATTGAGCTTGTGAATGACATTTTCGTAATGCTCCTGCATTTCATTGATGGCCTTTTCTTTGCTTTGTTCCATTTCGGTCAGTTGTCGCTCATAATCTTCTTGAATTTTTTGCGTTTTGGTCTGCAAATCTTGGAACTTGTCATACTCCATCATTAGCTTTTGATTGTTGGTGCTCTCCAAGTCCTGTAATTCCTTATTGTGCTTTTCGTATATATTGGCTGTCTCTTGTTCATGCTTGGTGTCCGATCTTTCTTTCTCAGCCTTCAGCACCTGATTTTTGGTCTTCAAAGACTCCATCTCTTGGATAAACTTTTCTGTCAGCTCTTTTATTTTGTCCGCATTGCTCATCTCTTTCAGCCTCATCTGGTACTCGTTTTCTGTCTTTAGCTCATTTACACGGTTTCTCAGATCGTTCATGAGCTGATTTTTTTCCTCCAGGTCCGATTTGGTGATCAAAATTTCCTCGGCCCAGCCGATTTCTTTGTCGCGTTTGGCGCCGCGTCCTTCTTTGTCCTGGATTTTCCACAGAATGATAGTTCCATCCTCGCTGGAAGTGATGGCATATTCGTCATTCCAAGATACTTTCATGCGCGTTATGGATTTTGTGTGACCAATATGCTCCTGGTACTCGGTTGGCTTGGTCAACGGGAACTTGTAGCTTCTGAGTGCGCCTTTGTTGGTGCCCACGAAGAGCATGCGGCCAGATCTTGACAGTGCCACAGTCATCGGAATCACATCTTCCTCTTCCACATCTATTTCTCTTAAAATCTGAAATTTTTTTTTAATTTTGTGTCACAGAAAATTTTTAAAATCGGCAGGCAGTTTAAGTTATGATTAAAAGCATTTTTTAGGCTTTGAATACCTCATAGACCCGATTTGACGAGTAAATTGACTCGTTTAAATTATCAAACTAGGAATAGTTCAAAAAATGTTCGTTTAAATTAGTTGACAACAAAAAAATACCTGTGAATCAGAAATTTCTTTGAGCTTGCGGTCCGAACCGACTGCGTAGATATTTTTGGCATCTTGGCTTATACCAACACTTGTGTAACTACAATTTTTTAGCACGTATTCGCCAGTTCTTTTGCCCGTAATTGTGTCCCACTCATAAACAGCTTAACATCAAGTTTTTATTATTTTTTTATTAATGAAATTTTATTTTTATTCGAAAAAAAGTTTTTTTTTATTATTAAGCTTAACTTCTAAACTTATGAAATTTTATACAAGTTATTTTAGACAGAATCAAAATAAAATTCAAAAATAGATAAAAAGAAAGTTAAATCTAAGGTCATTTTGATAAAAGATAAAATTACTCAAATGAATATTTTATATTGATTTACAATCGATGGATAGTGTTGAAATATTAATTTTTTTTCGCAAAATTTTTTAGTTCTTTATCAGTAATAAAAAAATTAATTAACTAAATAAATTAGACTCTAAAAAGAATTTTCCATATTAATTTTTGAGGTATTAAAGAGATAAAATCATAAAAAAATCTTTACAAACAGGATACAGTCAGAGGTGGATGAAAGAAATGTCCTGAATGAGCTAAAGGAGCACCTAGATAGAGTAGAAAGTGATAGCCCTAAATTCAAGCTAGAGTATGGAGAGATGAAAGACGTAATTAGCACATTGAAGAACGGTAAATCAAGAGGAATGAGTAACATTTCGAATGAGATGATCAAGTACTGTTTATTTTATTTATTTGTTTTCTGTACCGAGCTAGAGCTCCTTCAGAATAAATTAAAAAAAAAAAAAAAAAAAATAAAAATAAAATTAAAGTTAATAAAATGAGATAAAAATTAAAAAAAAAGTAAAATAAGCTAAATAAATGAAATTTCAGAAGACATGATTTGGAATAGATTGTTACATGTGTTACAGCTTTTATTTATTTTTTTTTTTTTGATATGTAGTGAGTTAGGTAAAAATCTTTTTTTTTTTTTTTTTTTTTTTTTTTTTTTAATATATTATAAGTCAGGAAAAAAAGAAGAAATTACTAGGTAGCAATTACACAATGGAGTTGGATATTCGATATATCTTGATCCGAAACCTTCTCTGTATTCTTCCACTAGTCTGACGACCAGTGGAACAGAATGACTCAATCCTGCCCTGACATATCTCTCACTCAACTCAAAAAGTCTACTTGAAATTGTTTCGAGATTAAGTTTATTGAAGGCCTCTTGGTGTATAATATTGGAGGGGGTATCATATTTTAGCTTCAAAATAGATCGAACTGCTGAATTTTGAATAACTTGTATTTTTTTGATGTTAGTTTCTGAGAATGAATTTAAACAAGGAAAAGAATAATCCAAAATTGATCCTATTAAGGATTTGTAAAGATTACCTAATGTTTTGGGTTTTAGACCCCATTTTTTATTTGAAAGATATTTTATTAAGTTAAGCCTTGAATTACAACGCTCTTTTAATTCATCCACCATTGGACTAAAAGTAAGTTTTGAATCTAATGTTATTCCTAAGAATTTAACTTTTTCCTCTTTATTTAAATTACTATTATTAATTTTAAGGTCAAGATTAAATTTAACTTTAGTTTTTTTCTCAAAGATCATACTGTGACTCTAAACTGCTTATAAAAACCCTCCAAATCTGTTATGGAAAAATGATTGAATACTCAAGAGTTCCAGCCAATTTTAACATTTCGATAATTACGCCTTTGATAAAAGATCATAAGTCACCATCGAATACTATAAATAATCTTAGACCAGTGGCGATCTCGGATGTTTATAGTGTGATGGGCTCACGGTTTTTCCACAACAATTTCACACCTGGATGGTTTTCAACAATTGTGTCATATTTTTTTTAATTTATCTAACCGAAAAAAAAAGGTGGAGTAGGAAGTGTGAAAAAATAATAAAAAAGTGTGACAACGTTGTTGAAAACCTTCTAATTTTAATAAATATTAATAATTTATATAAAATTATCCTAATTAAATTGCAATAATGAATTATTTATGTTTTTTGAGTATGAAGACTTTTTCAAATTATTGTCAAGAGCTATTGGTTTGGATTCAAGTTTTGAAGAAATCGTGGAAAATTCATCAACTATTGGTATTTTTGGAAGAAGTATCAATTTGTTGGCAATAAGTTTGTTGTTAATGAGAGCAGTTTATGTTTACGAAATTGGCCCATGGTCATTTGTTTCAGATATTCCTCGTCAAAATAATTGGCCTATCTATTTATCATTAAATAATGCTCATTTTACCCCTATTATTCTTTCAATAATCCTTTTTTTATTGCTTTTCCAAATGCAAATCATTTGGCCCATTTCAAGCATAATTTACCTAATTTGCAATTTTATTTAGATTGAATAATTATTTTTTTTTGATTGGTTTTTTTTTAAATTCTTTTAGCAAATAAAAATTTAGAATAATAAATTATAATTTTTAAATATTTCCGTTGTTGAAAACCTATTTCACACTTATCTTTTCTTTTTTACCGATTTTATTTTCCGCCGGTATCACAAAGCGTTGTGGAAAAACCCCTAGGCCAGTGTGATGTTTGAAAAGATATTGCTTGGGAGAATAAAATTAGAATCTAAGGAGCATGACAAACAATTCGGCTTTAAGCAAAACAGTTCATGCGCCCATGCCGTCTTCATATTGAAACAAGTAATGAACTTGTGCAAACAAAAAAAAAGGAGCTTGTATGTTCTTGCCGTCGATTTGACAAAGGCGTTTGACAAAGTTTTCAGGCCTCTTCTATGGTTAAATATGTTTAAACGAGGTATAAACACATTCATCATACTGGCTTTAATGAATTATTATAATAACTCTCAAGTGGTTATAGAATTGGATGATGAAAGATCGGATGTGTTCAGAACCCTTCTTGGAGTGAAACAAGGTGGCCCGAGCTCCCCTACATTATTTAACTTTATAGCTCATCAAGTAATTGTAGAGATTGAACAATTAGGTATTGGTGTTACTGTAGGAAAACAGTTGGTAAATATAATAGGCTACGCCGATGACACGCTTTTAATTGCTAACAAATCAAGTGATATGATAAAAATGATCAGAGTACTAGAAGATACAACGAAGAAAAATGAGATTGAAATAAACGTTAAAAAGACTTTCATGATGAGCACGGGCAAAAGCAACCTGGTCTTTGATATTAATGGCAACAAAATTGAAAACACAACTCAAATAAAATATTTGGGCTCTGAAATAAGTATGAATGGAACAGCTAAGGTGCATGTTGGCAAAAGACGCATTGTTAGCTATGCAGCATTGGCTAAGTTGACAAGTGAAGGGCTATTGAATGAAGTGGTATCTCCTCAGGTGAAAGCAAGACTTCATTATATGCTCATAAGATCCATCTTGTTCTAGGGATTAGAAAATATCAACTTAAATGTAGAACAAATACACTTGATTAGTGCAACGGATGGAAATATAATCAAAAAAATGTTATATGTACCTGCTTCATCTAAAACCACTGAGTTATTAGCATCGCTTGGTCTTGAAATATCACTAGAATATATGAAGAGTAGTCCTACCAAAGGCTGAGACTAAATGCCTATACGGATGCCTTACTAAAGGAACTACAGGTTAATAAATATAAAGATTCGTTTATTGAAGAGATAGAATCGTTACTTAAAGTGAAGAGCGGAACATCATTGGACTCGTCGGATTTACAAGTGGAAAGAGAGTTGAATAAGAACGAGGCAGAGAGTGCTGAATTCAGACGAGTGAAGGAGATATTATTAATTCAATCCCCTAGAGTACGAACAAAGGAGTTGAAAGATATCCTGAGAATTGGAAATGTGGATGCCTATTACAATAAATTATCTTAAAACATTTAATTTCACTTAGATATTTAAATAAGACTATAATATTTTTAAATCAAAGTTATATATTTTTTTCTTAAATTCTCTTTTGTACTATAATTCTCTCATATATTTTTATGTATTTAATCAAACTTTATTAAGCCCAGGGTGTTTGCGAGCACTCTGTTTTTTTGTGATCCAATGAGGCCTCTTCAATAAATAAATAAATAAATTAAAGAGAAAATTATCATTTTTTTAAGACAAATGTTGGAAAATGGCATTGATGGAGTATTTTCTTTTTGAATTTGTGAAAAAAAATCTTTTTAATTTTTAAAATACTAGCAAAATAAATCAAAAATTAATCTAATTAAGTTATGTGGATTTTTTTATTAATAAAACTATAAAAGATGACATTTTCTATGCCAAAACCACTTCGTTTACTAGCACTAATTCAAGCTTAAGTTCTTTTCAATAGTAATCATGTTTTGAATAAATTTTTTTTAAATTTATGCGCTAACACTTCAAAAATACTTATTAAGTATTTTTGGCATTTCTCAAAGATAAAAACACTTTTTTTACTGACTGTATTCCAAAATACATCACAAATACTTATTAACTATTCAATGGCAAATAAAACTAAAAACTTTAAAAATTTTGAGAATAATCAAATCTAATTTTACGCCAAATTTCATAAGATTACATCAATTTTTACAAGAACCATGTAAAATAAAGGTATTTATAAAAAATAAATTTTCTGCTGAAAGCTATTTTTGATTTAATTAAAAATTCAACAAAAATAAAAACTTATAAAAATGGTGAAAAAAAAGAAAAAAAGAAAATTTGCCTTTCATGATCTTTTGAGTTAGATTTTTAAGCTCTTATTTTTTTCATTTTCTGATAAGACAAAATTTTTTATTTATTTTATATTTCTGAATAAATTTCAAATTATAAAAATCCAAAAAAGAATTAGTTATATTAGAAAAAAATCAAATATTATCCTGACAGGGTTCAATATCTTTACTAACTCAAATAACTAAAGTTCTTCAATTTAAACCTTTACGCCAAACTATATCTTTCAAATTTCAAACATAATATGAAATATCAATTTTTGTGTAAAATAAACAAAGATTGGTGTTTCAAATTAAAAAAAAATGAAAATCTTTAATCTACGAAATAAGTGATAAGATTCATTTATTTATACTTTATTTTCTTTTTTTTAAATCAAAAAACAGAATCAATCAAAATAATTTCAATAAAATTTGATTGATAATTCCCTTAAATTTTTTTCTCAAAATATCGATAAAAATAAAAGAGGGATATTCCAATTTAAAAATAAAGATAACTGGAAAAACTAGCAAATGATTAAATTTTGTTAAAAGATATATTTGAATAATATCTTGTTTGAATTTTTATAAATAAAACTAATTTTTTTTGTTTTTTTTTTTTACTTTAAGATTTATTGAAAAATGTAAAATATAAAAAAAAATCTTGCCATATTACAGTGGTGATTTTTTCCAGCGTTTTTACCAAAATTTATGTGAATTTACCAAAATATTAGTAAATTTACGTGAATTTCGGTAATTTTACGTATAATCGCAAAAGTATAAAACAGCAAATTTACCGAATTTTACCTAGATTTATTAGAATTTAAAGGATTTCTCGAAAATTTTGTAAAAAACAAAAAATGCAAAAAAATTCAATTTTTTTTATATATTTTTTCGCAATTTTTTACTATTTTTGTTTTTTTTTTTTAATTAATTGAAAATTTTAAAATTAAAAAAATTAAATTTTAGTTTTGCTCAGACTTGTTTTTAAGTCATAAGTCTTAAGTCAAGTCAAGTCAATGACTTAAATTTTTTTTTAATTCAAGTCAATGACTTATAAATTTTATTTTTTTTTGACAAAATTATGAAGAAATTAGATTAAATTTTTATTTTAATTTGATAGATCAGGCTTTATATCATAAAATTTATATATTCTATGGTTATCTAATGCATATAGATTTGCCATATTTCATTTCTTTTCTTGCAATTTTAGCATTATAGTCTTCACATTCATTGAATGTTAAGCAGTGATAAATGATTGGAAAAAATATTTTTACAGTAGTTGAGAATTAGGTAGAAATTTTTTTTGATTTTCAATTAAATATAATTTTCCTAGAACAATTACTGTACATAAATGGAAATACAGGATAATTTATTTGATTAATTTGTCGAAAAAAAAAAAAATTTAAGTCAAATCATAATTTTGACTTAAATTTTTGTGACTTAAACTTAAAACTGTGACTTAAAAACAAGTCTGGTTTTGTTCTAAAATCGAAATTATTGGATGCATTAATTTTAGTGATTCGACCAGTCGGCATTTTTCTCAATTTCAATTACCTAATTTATCTAAGTTTAGAATTTTAAAGAAGCAAAATTTTTTATTTAAATTTCACTCTTTTTAAATAATTTCAAATAACAAACAAATTCTAAGCTATGCAAAAATACTGCAATTTTCTGTAAAATGCACATCATCAAAAAATATTTGATTGAAATTTCAATAACTATTTTTTCAAAATTTTAATTTAATAAAAAATAGCTGACAAGTTAAATTTAGTAAATAAAAATAATCTAAAAAAATTAATTTTTTTATTTACCTCCGTCCATGCCGCACGAAATCAATTTGGTGTCATCATAATTCCACAAAATTTGTTTAACTTTTCCATTATGGCCTTTAAGATTAGATATATTCTCAAAGGTAGTAGTTGAATAAATTTGAATAACATTTCCATGCACGGCAGCAAACAAATGACCACCATTCGAAAATGCACACTAAAAAAGCACAAAAATTAAAAATACATCAAACCAAAATACTTTAATGAGCACCTCTTTGCATCCACGAATAGTGAATTCCTTAAACTGTTTTATGTCATCAATTAAAATGTTCATTAGTCTGAGCTTGTCCGAGAAGCCCACAAGAACATAGAGGCCTGACGGGTGCAAGGCAATGCTGTAGGCTTCCTCGGAAAACTCCCGGTAAATCTCCAAATCACCACTCTCAAAATTCCATATCCTCACCGATTTGTCACTGCTACAAGTGGCTATGATCGGTTTTCTGATGCACACATCAACCCCTGTCACTAATCCATGATGATTGCTGTGTCGCATGTACCTGAACTCGGCATGCTCACTCTTGCCAATATCGATATTGGAAAATATCAATTGGTAAATTTGTTGCCAATCAGTCACCACCAAAAGAGTCTCTTCAGACGGGCTTATGCACATGGACAAAATCACTTGCTCTTCGGTCTTGGTCGGATCATTGCTTGACTGGTCTGATGGTATTTTCAACTCTCTTATCTTCTTGTAAAATTCTTTGTCATCATTTTTCTCGTACAAAAACGCTCTTCCATGTCCACATGAAGCAATGAAGCCTTTGGAATAATGAATTATGGAATTCACCGAGTGGTTGTCAGACACTATTGATTGCTTTGTTTCTTCATTAGATGTGTTGCCAGGCGAGACCACTACTTCTCTTTCTTTGATGTCGTACAGTTTGTATTCCATTAGAATTTCACAATTTTGAACTAGAAATAGCTCGGCGCGGTCATTGCCGGCAATCAATTTTTCTTCATTAAGCCAAGTGTGTGACACAAAATTGTGGCTTTCTTGCTTAAGCGAGGCTATGTTCTTCAGTATTCCGTCTGCATATCGATACATTTTAAGAATTGAATTTCCCACCGCACAAATTTGGGAATTGTCTTGAGGGTTAAATGAGATCTTGAAAAAAAGTGAAAAATTTTAAAATTTTTTTTTTATTATTTTTAATTTTAAAAATTTTTTTTTTATTTTTTAAAATTTTTTTTTAATTTTTATAAAAAAAAATTTTTTATTTTTAAAATTTTATTTAAAAAAAAATTTTACTTGTGTGACAGTTGCGTTTGTTTGTGAATTGGCAGTTACTTTGGCAAAAGCCATTATTTTTGATTTTTCCCATGACCAATAATACAAAGTCCAATCGGGTGATCCGGTCTGGGTAATCAAGTGTTTGCTGTCCGGAGAAAAAGCAATGCTCACAATCTCGGACGAGTTGGTCTCGTTTATGGTCAGAGTTTTTCTTTTTCTAAGTGTATGCAAGTCGTAGATTGTGATTAGGGGTTTGTTGGCTATTTTTTCCGCTACAGCAATGTATCTTTTATTCTGGCTGACACACATGGTTGTGAGCACTGAATTGTCTGCATTTGGAATGAATTTTTGTGTTTTTTGGTCTATGTTGTAGACAATGATGTTTGATCCGGCCGGATAGACAATTGTTTGCTCGTCCTGATAGAATATACAATTGGTAATTTGGCCTCGTAAGCCAATTACCTGCTTTATTTGAGCAATACCGATAGACATTATGGAAAAAGTCCCCCAGTAAGGATAGTTTAGTTGCTTTTCTTTTAATTTTTTTATGCTGATAAAAGCTTTAATTATTAGCAATAAGTGTATGTTGTTGTTTTTTTTCTTTTTTTGATTTTCTCGGTTTTATCGCGTTGCCTAGCAACTGTTGCTTACCTTCATATATGGTTAGAAAATTGAAAACAATAGGGTGAAATCAGTAAACTCATTTTTATATATATTATTTTTTAATATTAAAAATTGACAACATAATTGAAGAGAATTTTTTTTAAACTTTCAAAATGATCAAATTAAAAATCAGATAAAACAAACTCTTTTATTTGTTCATTGCATGCAAATAAAAAGATATCAATAAATATTTGGTGTATTTTTTCGTCTTTTAATAAAAAGTTTCATACAATTTTGAAAATGAAAAAAGTGCGATTTTTCAAATTTATTTAAAAAAAATGAATGAAATGAAAACTTTTGCAATCTTATAACATCGAAATTAAATAGATTAAATTCAACAAAAATATTTAGTTTAAATTGTTTTAGAACAAAAATCTTCGAATTTAATTTTTTTTTAAAAAGTAAAAAATAACTTTCTGTAAAAAATATAAAAATTTTATCTTATTTAATTATTTCCAAAATTGATTATAATAATTATGAGAAAAGAAAATAATCAAAATACTCTAATGTTTTAATATCTGAAGCATTAAAAGTTTTAAAAAGGAAAGTTTTTATTTTTTCAAATATTCTTTCAATATCATTTAGTTTGGTATTTCAAAATGGTATCCTTTGAAAACAACACTTATCAGAGAGTATAGAAAAAAACCTAGTGTGAAGAAAAAAATATCATAAAAGACAAAATTTTTTTATTGATACATTCACATTGTGCCATTTGAATTTTATTAAACATCCTTTTTAAGTATAAATAAAACTCTCAAATTTTTTATTAAAACCAAATATTTTTTTATTCTCTTTTTTGATGGATGATGTTTTTAAAAGATACCTTTTCTAGTGAATAATGATTTTTTTAAATAATGCTAGCGCCTTTTAAATTTTAAGATAAAGACTTTTGTTATCTCAAAACATTTCATGGTTTATTAAGTATAAAAAAAAAATTTTGTTCAAAAATGGAAGTAATTTTTCTGCATTATAAAAGCAGTCCACCTACTTTGTAATTTAAAAAATGTTAAGCCCTATGGTTTTAAATTCATTTTTCATATTCGTTTAGAAGACTGAGTCTTCTAAACGAATATGATTATAACTCTAATTTCTTAAATATTTTAAGGTAATATTAGTTGTGTTTTATACAACTAATATTTTTTTACGAAAGTTGTTTTCTTACTAAAAAAAAATGAAATTTAAATTTTTTGTCATAAAACAATAAAAACTAACTATTCGATGTTTGATGTTATCTATTAAATCTAAATGCAATAAAATAGCAAGAGTAAATCCCATTTTTCATTTAAAAAAAAAAAATTTGAAACAATTTTTTCATTTTCAAAATTGTATGAAATTTTTTACTTTTTTCAAAAATTTGGCAATTATAAAAGCTTTTATTTTCATTTTGATCACCTTTTCTTGAATTGTAATAACTTATTTGTTTAATTTAGTCTAAGCCTTGTACAAATTAAAATATTGATATAAATTACATTTTTTTAAATTTGCTTAAAGAATTTGTTGGATAAAAATTTTTAAAAAAATTCAATTTGGTTTTCTTTCAGACTTTACTAACATTTGGGAAAGTTATAAATATCTGAAGCTAAAATTTCTGTCAAATAAAATCTGCTTAAAAAATCCATCTTGCTTTAAATATTTTTTAAGTCTTGTGGTTTTGTGAAATTCAGTACAAAATGATAAAAAGAATGGAATAAAATGTAAAAAAATTGAATAACTTTTTTTTTTCAAGCTTAAACAAAGTATGAAAAAATTAAATGAATTCTGTAAATGCAACATAGTGCAAGATTCAAAGTTGCATCAAATATCAAGGTCTTCTAAATTTGCAGAGTTTAGCAGAAATTAAATTTCAATAAAATCGATTTCAATAATTTCAATACAATCCATTTTGCAGAGATTTTGCACATCATTTGCAGACTCTTACAGTTCATGCATTTTTGAATGTTGCACTATTCTGCATTCACAGAATTCATTTAATTTTTTCATACTTGGTTCTGTTCTTTTGTACTGAACTTCACAAAACCAACACAGTTTCTCCAGTATAATTTGTTTTTATATTGTTTCTCCAAAATAAATTCCTCTCGATCAATTATTAGATTTGGTTTATCATGAGTTTTGGAATATAAAATTTTGTTCTCTGTTTCATTTGAACTATGATTGTTTTTAGCGTTACATTTTATGACTTGAATCAGTACTCTCAATTTTTTGAAATGCCAATAAAAATTATTTACTCTTAGGCAATTATATTGCAAAATAATAAAACAGGAAGAGAATGAAGTTGGGAGCAATTTTTCGAAGAAGAGCAATTTATTTAAAATTCAATTTATTCTGTTTAAAATATGATACTTAATAGCAAAATTTATGAATATTTTAAATTTTAACGAAATTAGTTAATTAATGTTAAAAAAAAATTTAAATCAATATTCATTTTGAAAAAGTTATAAATGTTTTATTTGAAACAAATTGCTCTGCTTCAAAAAATTGCTTCCAACTTCCTAATACAGGCCTGGAAATAAGTATTGATTCCATAGTTACTAACTATTGCTTCTTTCCTTAAAATAAATAAAACTTTTTATAAACTATTTAAATCTATGCATTTTTTCTTATTCTTCAAGAGTTTCTTATTTTGAAATTTTTTTAATATGTAACAAAAATCAATTAATTGTTCTTTACTTGTCAAAAACATCAACTAAAAAACTGCAAGAACTCGGTAAAATAATTTTAAAAGGTGATTAAAATGTTTAATAATGAAATCTTTGTTGAATGACTTAGTAGATTATTTGCAGAGTTTGATATTATTTTAAAATTTAATTTTAGCTGCTTAAAAATATGCAGTGCTGAGTTATTTTTATTTAATTCAAAGCCGCGATCATAACTACATGTAAGAGCACACAATTAATTTAGCAATGATCGTTTTGGCTAAGAACGGTAATATTATTATGAATAAAACATGTCTGATTTTCACTAAAAATAAAGTTAACTAGAAACCCTCACTATGGTAAACGTCATTAGCGATGGTAAACAAAAAAAGTTATTGTACAAATGAATTTTATTTACAATTTATAAAAAAGACTATTTACAATTAATAAAAATAAAAAAGTTACATTTTAACATTATTAAAAACATCATAAAAAACTGGATTCCTTGTGTATTTTGTGCCTTTCGGTAATGTTATAGTAATATCGTCAAAGTTAGATACCCTTGAAATGGCTACGTAAAGTTGTCCGTGACTGAATACCGGATTTTCAAGGTACACTCCTACCCTTTTCAATGTTTGACCTTGCGATTTATTGATAGAAATAGCAAAAGCAGGTATTACTGGGAATTGTGTTCGCTTGAAGTCAAACGGAAGACCTGAATCGGATGGTATCAATGGTACCCTTGGAATATGAACACATTTACCTTTTAACTTACCTATTGCGATTAAAATATTAGAAAAAATACTGCAGCAAAGTGCAACATAATTTGTTGCACCTTTTTTGCCTAAAATAATTTTTCTCATTATTTTTTCTAATATTATTTATTAACTTTAATTTTAATTTATTAAAAAATGAAGAATTTTTGTTCAATTTGTGTTTGAAATTCACAATACCATCTCAATTTAAATTTAACTTTGTTTCACCGTAATATATATTAATTAATATCAAAAATATCATTTAAAGCCATAATTTGGATGTACTTTAATATGGATTTTAAATTTGTCTTTAAAGTTTTCAAATAAAAATTTTAAAGAATCAATTAAAGATCAATTATTAAAAAAAAGTTTTGTTTCTTTAAATTAAAATAGTAAACATTTTATTTTAAATTTAAAAAAATTTAAAAAGGCTAATTTGATCATTTTTATTAAGAATATAGTCAATTAAGTTTTGATCATTTGATCATGATCATGAACTTCAAGTTGCCTACAAAAGCTACTCAAAAAAAAGTGAAAGAAAACTTGGATCGAAAAATAAACTAACTGAATTATTGGCGTCAGTTTGATCAATTTAAAGGACCCAAAAATATAAAAATTCATTTTGATATTTTATATTATAAAATAAATGGTGTTTTTTTGTTATTTTTAAATAAAAATCTTCATACAATTTTTTAAAAGCATGAAAATAGTGAAGTATTTCAAATTTATTTAAAAAAAAATTAAATTGAGTTTCTAGTTTCTATTAAGATTCGGCGTATTCTAGTCTATTTTCGCACTGATTCTCAAGTAAACATTCTCTGGATTTAATCTGAGATTCAATTTTTTATGAAAATTATAACAATGGGCAATTACTTAGTATGTGAAGTAAATAGGGTTTCACCCTAAAATAACCCATTTGAGTGAATAACCCCGTTTACCTGGGAATTTAGATCGTTTGCCAAAAAATAATGTCAAATAAATTAAATAAACTGTTTTTATTTGGAAATCATTTTTAGCAAATTTTTTATTGTATTATTTAATTAACAAAAGGTTAAAAAATTGTTTAATTTTGAATTTATTTTACATGATATTAGGGGCCTACTAAAATACTGACCCCCACTTATTTGACAAATCAAAAATATTTCTAAAAGCTTTAAAATGTCAATTAGTTTTGAATTCCAGTTCGTTATGAAAATTAAGTTAGTTATTTTTATAAAATTTTTATTTTTTGTGAAAATTGATTTTTTTTATTCTTTGAATGACCGGGCTTCATTGAAAAAAAGCCAAAAAGAACACTTTTTTGAGTTAAATAGTATGTAGTCCCAGGGATTACTAAATACATTACTTTTTTTTTTAAACAAAGCTGGAAAAATTCTGAACAAATTTATGGTTTTACTTTTTTGAATTTATGATTTATTTTATTTAAATGGCAAAAATAAGAATAAAAAATTTCGCCTCATTTAAGTTTGATTTATAATAATCTATCACCAGTTTTTTCTTTCGGCAAAAATGTAATGCCAATTATTATTTTTATTTTATTTATTTTTTTTCTGTATCAAGTTAGAGCTCCTTCAGAATAAGTTAAAAAAATAATAAAAAGAAAATAAAATAAAAAATAAAATAAAATAAAAATAAAATTAAAGTTAATAAAATGAGATAAAAAAAAGAATCAAAATAAAGTAAATAAGCTAAAAAAATGAAAGTTGAAAAGACATATATAGGAATCGATTGTTACATGTGGCACATGTTTAAATAGTTCAAGTTTCAGGAAAAAAAGAAGAAATAGTAAGGTAGCAATTACACAACACAATTACTTTGTCGAATGCTGACCTATACAGAATGACAAATTCAGAGCCATTAAGTCAATGCATTAAGAACAAAAGACTGCGATGGCTCGGACATATGCTTAGAATGAAAGAAACACGGATACCAAAAAGGGCCCTTCAATGGACACCTCAAGGGCGACGTAAAGTAGGACGACCAGCAGTCAACAATCACATGGAGGTCAACAATCACGAAAGAGCTCATCGAAATGGGAATGACATGGGGAGAAGCAAGGGTAAAGGAAAAAGATCGACTTGAGTGGAAATCAAAAGTAATGACCCTATGCTCCACAAGGAGTGAATAAGGAAAAAAAAAAAAAAATTACACAATGGAGTTGGGTATTCAATATATCTTGATTCGAAACCTTCTTTGTATTCCTTCACCAGTCTTACAACCAATGGAATAGAATGACTCAGTCCTGTCCCAACATATCTCTCACTCAATTCAAAAAGCCGATTCGAGACTGTTAGTAATTTTAGTTTTTTAAAAGCCTCATGATGTACGATGTTGGAGGGAGTATCATATTTTAACTTAAGAATAGATCTGACTGCTGTATTCTGAATTGCTTGTAGTTTTTTGATATTATTTTCTGAAAATGAATTTAAGCAAGGAAAAGAAATGTCTAAAATTGATCCGACTAAAGATTTATATAGATTTCCTAGTGTGTTCTGATTAAGACCCCATTTTTTGTTTGACAATATCATAATAATATTTAGCCTTTTATTGCAGCGCTCTTTAATTTCATCTACCAGTATATTAAAGTTTAATTTAGAATCAAATTTAATACCAAGAAACTTGATTTCTTTTTGTCTCTCTATTCTGTTTCCATAAATTTTTAAGTTAAGATTATCACTCTCTTTTTTGTACCTAGAAAAGACTACTGAACACGACTTTTCAACTGATATCTTCATTTTCCACTTAATAAGCTATTGTTCTAGTTCGTTGAGGTATTTATTGATCTTATTTTCAAGGTTCCCCTTTTTGTTATAAATGAAGAATGTAACTAGATCATCTGCGAAATGCAGAGAGTATTCATTATTTGTTTTGTTTCTTTTAGGGATGTCATTAATGTAAATACTAAATAAAAGAGGACTAATTACTGAGCCTTGAGGAACACCTGCAGTTATTTGATATTCTTCGCTCAGATGGTCATTCACATTTACCTTAAATGTCCTAGAGTCTAAAAAGGATCTTATCCAGTTAGTCAAGTAATGAGATGGATTTATTTGAATCAATTTAAAAAGTAAACCTTCATGCTAAACCCTATCAAAGGCTTTAGAAATGTCATAAAAAGGCTGCTTACTCTTTTTTTTCTATTAAATGATTCCACAATTTTTTGAATTAAAAAGAAAAGATTATCTGCTGTTCTCCGGTGTTTCCTAAATCCAGATTGCTCCTGGATAATGAGTGAATTTTGTTCCAAAAAATTGTATAATCTTGAATATACTATGCGTTCCAGGAGCTTTCCTAAAAAACTCGTTATACTTATTGGTCTTTAATTTAAAGGATCTTGTAAAGAAGAGGTTTTTTTTTGAATCATAGTAATGTTCGAAATTTTCCACGATTTAGGGACTCTACCTTCTCGAAGAGATAAGTTAAAAAGTTCTAAGATTTCTATTAATGAATTTCTAGGTAAGTTTTTTAACATTAAATTTTGAATTTGGTCAGGTCCTGACGCCGCTTCATTTTTCAATCTTTTTAAAGCCATAATTAATTCATTTAAGCTAATCGGATCATTAAAATTAGACTTGTTATAATTTCTAAAGAAATCAGAGTTAGAATTTAGTATTTCGATATCTTTCTCAGAATCAATTAAATCAGAATTAGGACTAAATATTGAAGATAAGAGTTCTCCGAAGCATTTTCCCTTTTCTTCATTAGTTTTGAGTTCCTTTTCATTTAAAATCAAATTAGGAATTAAATTTGAACCTTTTTTTGTACTAAATTTATTTATTTATTCCCAAAAAGCTCTACTTGTCAGTGGGTTTTTTCCCATCTTCTCAATAAAATCAAACCAATTTTGATTCCAGAATTTTTTTAAAGAGGCCTTTAACTCAGATGTTTGTTGATTAAATTTTTGCTTTAGCTTTTTACAGTGAGTTTTCTGGAAGTTTCTTCTTACTTTCCTACGTTCTTTTATCAAATTAACAATGTTCGGTGGAAGACTCGTTTTGTAGATTTTCTGAGAAAGATATGGAATGCTTTTATGTGAAGCAGAAATAATTTTTTCTGTAATTTTATCATTTAGTTTGTCTATTGTGAGGGAACTTTCAGTGATATTCACTATTTGAGAATTTAAAATCTCGCTGAATAATTGCCAGTTTGCTTTCTTAAGTTAAGCCTCTTAGCTGCTGATTTATTTTCTAATTGATAGCCCATAGAAATCGATGCTTCGATTGGGAAATGGTCACTAGTCATGTCTTGACAATTTAAGACACTAAAGTCGGTAATTTTGTCAATTAATGAAGATGAAACTAAAAAAAGGTCAAGAATTTCAAAGTAATTCTTATAAAAAATATTGAAAGTAGGACGCTTATCATTGATTACTGAAAAGTCTAACTCATTGATTATTCTTTCCAACATTATCCCATTTTCATTTTCCCCTACGCAGCCTATTTGCTTTCTTCTAGCGTTTAGATCACCACCTAAAATGTAGTTTCTACATTTTTTATTAACTGTTTTAAAATACTCAAAGTTCAGAAGCACATTGGGTGGATTATAAAGACTAAATACAAACAATTCACTATTCTTTCCTAAGTTCATTTTTATACAAAGGAGTTCGGAATTGAATTTCTCATAAGAAAAATCTTGTATGAATTCGATTCCTTCTTTAATTAAAATAGCTACTCCTCCTCCATACTTGTTGCGTGGTTTTGTTATGAACTGATAATTGTGAAAATCAAGATAAATATTTACCTCACTCAAATCTATATTTAATTCATTGAGCAAAACAATGTTGGGACATTTTTGAGCTAAAAAATTGGCTAAGAGATGAACCCTACTAGGTAAATGAAGACAATTCCAGTGTGTAATTACTAACCTTGTTTTATTAATAGTTTTTGTTTTTAAAGCTGATTGATTTGTCATCTTGTTCATTCAAAATTTTCTTCAAAGCTGTTTTGACTGGCAGTTTGCTGAACAACTTCGTTGGATGATTGATCTACTTGATTTGAATATTCAGTAATTGAACTGTTTGTTTCAGACTCGAAGGTATTGTCGTTTTCATTATCCAAGACAACTAATGGTTTCTTTGATTCTTTTTCTGTGAACTCTTTTTCATTTGGATCAGATTCGGAAAATCTCTTGATTTGATTTTTGGCTTGGAAAAAAATTTCAGTCTGATTCTGATCAATTGAGCGTACATTGACAAGTGACTGACAAAGCTGGAAAAATTCTGAACAAATTTATGGTTTTACTTTTTTGAATTTATAATTTATTTTATTTAAATGGCAAAAATATAGCAAAAATAAGAATAAAAAATTTCGCCTCATTTAAGTTTGATTTATAATAATCTATCACCAGTTTTTTCTATCGCCAAAAATGTAATGCCAATTATTTTATTGCCATTTTCTTAAATAAGAATCAATCGCCAAAAATAAAAATAAGGATCTAATGCCATTTTCTTAAAAAAGAACCGATTGTCAAAAAAAAATTGAACAATTACTTTTTATTAATTTATAATTATCTTCAAAAAAAACAAACTTGACTCAACTATCTTGCAAACATAACCGTTTAACGGAAACGGAATATTGTTAAACAAAAAAAAATATATAGGTTACTTAACTCAGTTTCGGCACTTTAAATCAATTGAAGCTAAAAAATATTTTTGATTTTTTTTTGTTTAATTATTCTTAATTGACACATTATAGATAAATTTATCACTATTTTAATTGAGCGTGGGAATATTTTTTTATTCATGTATCTAATTTTCTACGTTTTACTTCCTAACTTTTTGACATCATGTAAAAGTATTATGAGAGTTTTTAATAGAATCGCTGAAATTTTAAATAATAAGATTTTGAAAAAAAAATGTCTTCTTCAGGTTGAATGTAGTTATTTTCCTTCTAATGACCTTTACTTTAATTGTTCTTTTTTTAATTAAGTTGCTGTTAAAATTGAAATTGATGATCAAATTTGAATGATAATCATCAAAAATCATCATTTATCATTTTATTCCGGATTAGGAGAATTTTGAAAGAAATCACAAAGATGAACTTTTTCTAAGTTTTGATGAGCTGATCCGGAAAATATAATTTTTATATTTATATGACATTAACATCAAAAAAGTTTCAAAGAGTCAAATGCTTAAGGATGGCATATATTGGTCATTTTTGAAGCTAGAAACTTCAAATGTTGCCTCAATATTTTCAAAATTATTACACAATGTTAGGGGTTGTAAAATTTTTTTCAATTCGATCGTTTCAATTGAGAAAAATTTAAATAACACTGTTACTTTTACACTGTTACACTGTAAAATTCCTCAATTTAAACTTACAGTTATCTATATTATCTTTATTTATACAAATCAACAAGACCAATCTATATGACTGTCAAACAACAGCGGCACTGGCTGTCATAGCAGGGCGTTTACTTACACTATTGCTTGGGAGACAACCATCACTACAGCTAATATGCTACTAATACTACTTCTAAAAAAATTCAACTTTGGTAAAATTTGATTTAATAAATAGAAACTAATTTTTTCAAAATTTATTAGAAAATAATAAAAAATTCAAAAAATCAAGCTTTTTTTGTCATTTTCATTTTTACCAATTTTTATATACGTAAAATTAAGAAAAAATACGTTAAATTACATTTAGTTGCAAAGTAATTTTACGGAAATTTATGTTAAATTATCAGAAATCCACTTGTCAAATCGGTACTGTATAAAAAAATTATTAGTTTGATTTTTTGAGAATTTTTAAATTTAATTAAGCTTTTTTTATTACAATTAAAAAATAAATATTTTTCTTACCAATTTATGAAAAAAAAAACTTTCTTAAATTTTTAATTTTTAGAAAAAATAAAATTTTTTCAAAAATTTTAAAAAAATATTTTAAGAAAAATTAAGTAATTTTTCAGGATTTTGAGATAATTTGGTATAATTCAAAAAAGCCAATTCAAAATTTTTGAAAAAATGTCTTTTTTTCCATAAATTAAAAATTTAAGAAAGTTTTTTTTCAAAATTTTGTTAGAAAAATATTTATCTTTTAATTGTTATATAAAAAGCTTTTTAAAGTTTTTAATTTTGAGTAAAAAAAACATTTTTTCATAAATTTTGAATTTTGAATTAGCCGTTTTGAATCAAACCAAATTTTACCAAAATTATCTTAAAATCCTGAAAAATTACGTAATTTTTCGTAAAAAACTATTTTCAAATCACCACTGTATAATATTTTCAAGATTTTGATAATTATTCTTGTAAATCTAAAAAATAAATCAATTTAAGTAAAAATTTTTGGATTTTTCGTAAAATACCTTTTTTTCACTTTACGGATTTTACGTTTATTTACGTAAAATACGGTAAAATTTGGTTAATTTACGGTATTTTACTTAATTTTTCGTAAAATAATGTTATCAAATCACCACTGTTTATTTATAAAATTTTAAAAAAACTTCATTACTCATTCATTTTTTAAATTTAAATGTATATTTATATTAAAAAAAATAAAACACAAAAGATATTAAAAAATAGGTTTTATGTCTTATTGATAAAATTTGAATTATGCTCATTATTTTTTTTTTACCTGTTTTTATCATTCTCTTAATTCACAAAATATCAATCAAATATTTAAATTGAAACAAATGAATGATAAATGAAGTTAGATTATAACTTTTTGAATTAGTAAAATTTTCTTGTATATCTGAAAAAAATAAATAAATAAAACTTATTATTATTTTTTCTATTTTTCTTATTTTTAATTAAACAAAATGAAATAAAATTAGAAAATGTCAACATTTTGACCAATTTCAGGCAAAGTAAAAAATTTGCTCATTTTCATTTTGTTCAATCTTGCTCAAAAATAAAAAAGAAAATTTGAAATATTACAGGTAGCAATTTGAATTTTTATTTAAAATAATTTATTAAAAAGATTGAAAATGTTAATTTAGTAGAATTTTGATATATCTTAGAAAAAAACTTTTCTTGAACCCATTTAATTTTGATTGATATTAATTTTGCGCGCATCAAATAACAACACAAAGAGTAGATAGTGCAACTGGAAATATTGGACATACTTGCAGAAATTGGCTTGAATCTACTGAAACCCGTGTATTGCTTGGACGTGAGCAAAGTCAATGGTTATGTTAGACTTGTCCGAATTGACGGTGTGAAGCCAGACGGCATTGTTAATGCACGTGATGAACTTGATCAAATCTTGCCCATTCAAAAGAAACGTGAACAAAACTTTGGCCGGCTGCACAACAATGGTGCGCACACACTTTCGATTCATGAACAAAACCAACCAGTCGAAGCCGAGCACTTTGGCTATTTCCTCTTGGAAGTTGTACGTCTTGTTTGTGGTCTGCTGGGCGATCAACTCGTCGACAATGTCGAGCATACGCTCTCTCAATTGGATCATGTGAATAGTCTGCTGTTCTTGCGTCTCTGCGACAAAGTGGTCAAAGGTCACCAGATCGTCCGAGTGCACACATTCTGTAATGAGTATTTTGATTGTTTGGAGTTTGGACATTGTGCCAGTCACTCAGCAACAACTCGTTGATTTTCTCGTGCAAACAGCGACTTATTTCGGCCGAATACTCGTCCAACATGTTGAACTCGACAAAGGCGATGCCGCCACACTGTCTGCTGTCTCTAGGGCTGCTCATCAAAATGAGGCATTTTACGGGGCTCACAGGCACCAGCGGCTGCCGGTCGCCGCCACTGTCGTCGTTGCCCGAGCGCATGTATTGCTTGAAGTTTTTGGCGCTGATGTAGTGGGAATTGAGCCGCTCGAATATCGTTCAAAAAGTGCGTGTCGTCGTTGAGCACGTGTTTGCACGTGATCAGAACGTCGCCGGTGAACAAGTTGCCCGACATTATTTGCTGATTGCGCTCGAACTTGAGCAGGTTTTTGATCAGGATTAGAACGTTGAATTGGAGACGCTGCGCCATTTTGTAGCTGCTTGTGGGCACGCTGTTCTGCAAGTTTGAATCTAATGGACCTGGGTCAAAAAGAGATGGACTTGTCGCAATATTGGAGGCTATCTAAGCCGCTGGTTACCTTGAGTTTGTGAAGTGTGTCCCTAAGATCAAGTATAGGAACAACTTTGAGATGATGAGTGACAGGCTGGGGCTTTTACTGGGCGCAGCCTCGACCAGTTTAAGCCATGGCCTGATATGCTAGCCCGATTGGTGCCTTTTTTCAGCTAGTGCTCAGCTCTAGCGAAATGGTAAAGTTCGATCCAGACTTGATGAATTTCTGTTTGATAATGAAGATCGCAGCTGGTGTAGCCACTAGCTTTTTGGAAACTGTTATGTGCCAGAAAAAAGAAGTATTGTTTTGTTGGGTCAGTCTGATGAGGTCGGATTGGACCGGTTTTTGGCGATTTGATGTTTTATCCTGGCTTGTTATATGCCAGTTGGACTTGGATATGTATACGGACAGAGTGAGAGCTATTGAGGCCTTGGTTGGCACAAGAGTGCAGATTGAAGAGGTAAAAGTAAAGATTGCTCAATTTTTTTAAAATTTAATTAGTTTTGGTAATCTTAAAAATGATCCATGCGGTCTAAAGTATTTTTGTGATACTGAAAATTGAAGCAACCTTTATTAGTACTTTTGTTAAAATTGGTTTATTTTAAAAAAATTTTTAGATAAAATTTAGTTAATTAAATAATTATGAAAAAAATTTTATTTTATTTTAAAATAATATACAGTCAACCCTCGTTAATACGGCCTTCTTATTCTACAAATTCGATGGCCCTTTCTTTTTCTTATAAAAAGCATTATAAAAATTTTTAATAAATTTGATAATTAGGCTAAGACAATTGACATCTTCGTTTTAAATAATGTATATTTTTGGATTTTTAATTCGGCCAAAAAAATTTTATACGCTAATAAATTACATATCTGATAGAACAGATTTTTTTATTTATAAAAAAAAAAACAATCGAACATTGTTGACTATTTTAAAATGAATTAAAAATTTCAAAAATTTTTTTATCCATTAATCAAATTTATTTTTGTTAAATTTTTAAAAAAAGTTTAGACAATCAGTCAAAAAAATATTTTCCGAAGTTGTCCGGATTAACGAAAGCTGACGGTAATTCATTTTCTTAAAATCTATTTTGATCTTTTATCCAATATGAAATTGAAGATATTTAAAAAAAATATTTTGAAAACTTAAAATAATAAATAATTTTTTTATCAATAATAGATAATTTTTTTCAATGTACATTATATTTTCTGTCAACAAATACCAGTAAGTCGGATGCTTTAACTAGGAGTCGTGATAATATTGACAATTCTATTAAAAAAAGAAGATCGCAAACAGAACATCATATAAAATTAAAAAAATCTACTAAATTAACATTATTAATTTTTTAATAAATTTTTTTAAATAAATTTTCAAATTGTAAACTGCAATTATTCAGATTTTATTTTTTATTTTTGAGCAAGATTGAACAAAATGAAATGAGCAAAATTTTTACTTTGCCTAATTTCAACGAGTTCAATTCCAAAAACTTTATAATAACCTTATCCCAGCTGAATATCGTAACTTTACCGAAGCTTTTTATATTTTTACTTTTCTTTACGATTTTTTACCTCAAAAAATAGTTCTTGACGTAATTTTACGTCAAGAACTATTTTTTAAAATTTTTGAAAAAATGTCTTTTTTTCAAAAATTAAAAATTTAAGAAAGCTTTTTTTTCATAAATTGGTTAGAAAAATATTTATTTTTAAAAAAAAACTTTCTTAAATTTTTAAATTTTTGGTAAAAAAACATTTTTTCAAAAATTTTGAATTTAGAATTTGCAGTTTTGAATTTTACCAAATTTTACCAAAATTATATCAAAATCCTGAAAATTTACGTAATTTTTCATAAAATACTGTGTTCAAGTCACCACTGTATAAAATTTTCTAGATTTTGATAAATATTCTTGTAAATCTAAAAAATAAATCAATTTAAGTAAAAATTTATGTAAATAAAAACATAAATCAAATTTTTATTAAAAGCTTATCGTTAAATTTTGATTATTAGTTAACCCTATTTTAGCCAAAAACTTAGCCCAGCTCGTCGGCCTTTTCACGTCATAAAAAAGACGTTCTTTTTACTTATTTTTCACGCTTAAAAGTTTCGCTGGGGTTATAAACCTTCTTATTCGGCACTAAGCGGTTTATACTCAAGAAATTTAAATTAATAAAATAAATTTTTAATAGTAAATTTTTTATTTCATTTAGTTTTATCCAATTTGTTTAGAAATTCAAAATGTTGTTTTTTAAAACAAATTAAAAAGCTAGACCGCCTGAATCAGATTTACGAGTTTCTTATGAGTTATTACCAAACGGGTGGTATTTAAGCTATCAGTATTTTTAATAGAAATCGTCACTAAATTTAATCAATATTTATCACTAATTTTAAAGTAAATCATCACATTTTTTTATTGAAAACATCACTAAAAATTATTACTTATTTTTATAAAAAAATCACTTAAAAATCATTTTAAGTGGATATCATTACTATTTAAAAAAAAAAACGTCAATATTTTATAAAAAAACAATCATTAATTTTACTGTAAATCATCACTATTTATAATAAAAACTTAACTATTATTAATAAAAGTTCAACCCAAATAAATAGCTAAAAGTACCAATTTTATAAAGATGACTAATTATACTTGCAAATGTTATCTTTCATGTATCTTGGACAAGTGCATGTACTTCTAAGCCATTCATCAGGATTTGAAACCAAATTGACTTCCCAAACTGAAGATTGCTCGGCTACTAGGTGGTCGAAGTCTGTCCAAACTAAGTCTTCTTTTTTCTTACAGTAGTTGTTGACATAATCTTTGTTGAATTTGAATTTCTTCTCGTCGAATTGTTCCGATTGAATATAGGTGATTTTCCAGGCTTGGAATACTGAAAGTATTATACTGATCAGTATCAGTATTTTTCAGTATTCAGTATTACTGATACTGTTACTGATACAGATCGTTAAATATTGCTACTGACTGGAGCTGATAATCAGTATTTCATTATTAATGGAAAATACTGAAAATTAAAAAAAAAATTTAAAAATGTCAAATTAATTTTGAAACATAATTTTTTTTTTTGTTTCATCAATTTACATGTTTATGTAAAATGGATATAATTGTTTTAAAAACAAACAAAAATAAAAGGGGCGGTTAATAGAAAATTTGAACTTATTTTCTTTCATTAAGAAAAATTGCGACATCTAGTCAGTTGAGAACAAAAGAAATTGCTTTTTATATTTTTAAAGATTTGCATCTTGAAATAAGTAGTAATAAAAATGAAGGGATATGTTCACTTTGTGTTAATGTTAAAAACCCTGTGCATACTGATTCTAAAGGCAACTACGGTAACTTCAAAAAACACCTTGAACAGAAGCATGGGAAAATATATTTAGAAAAGTTGGCTTATATAAACTTTATTTTTTAAATCTAGTACTTTATTTGTTCGACATATAAGAATGAGAAAAACAAAGTAAGAAAGAAGGGGAGACATACAGAATGTAAGTTTTCTAAAATGTTTTAATTATATTTCTTAAAATGTCCTTCCAGTTCGCACTCAGTGTGCTAATGCATGTCTGAACGGCTTGGCATGTTGTGCTGGTCTTGGCTATCTTCTTTATATCATCAATATCTTTGAGCTTGCTTTTAATGCATCAATATGTGATATTTTCGCTCTCGATCGACAGTTTCTCGCAAAGCAGTTTGACGAACTTGTTCTTCGCTTTTTGTGTGATTCTTATTGCCGTAAACAATGCGCTCGTGAATTGATTTTCGAGAAGGCGTTTGGCAAAGTTGATGCGGATATGATCGATCTTGAGACTGACTGGCTCAATTCCGAATGCATAAAGTAGGTCTGTCGTATGATATCTGGGGCTCAAACCTAACATTTTCTTGATCATGTTGCCCTCTAGCGTCTGGATCTTCTTTATCTCGGTTTTCGACGGATATATATTTTCTAGTCCATAATATGTAGTTGGCCGTACATACGTTTTGATGAGAAATGCGCGCAATTCAGGAGTGAGGTCGTCGCTGTTAATGCCAATCGATTTGAGTGGAAAGTATGAGCGCCACGTTTTCAAGTGCCTCTCTTCGAGATGGTCCTTACAGTTGTTTTTGTCATTGATCCAGACCCCCAAGTACTTCATCTTCTTGACCCACTCTATTTGCTCGCCACACAATGCAATTGATTGTTCGGAAATATGATTCCGTTTTGTGTTGTTGACGCTCATGACTTGCGTTTTTGTTGGATTAAATTTAATTTCCAATTTGACACCATAAATTTCACATATTTGCAAAATTTTTTTTAGATTTTCAATACTGTGGCAAATCAGCATCAAATCGTCGGCGTACATAATGACACCTGTTTGTATTCCATGCACGGATGCAACGAGGCCGCTGTCAAGAATCGCATTCAACATTTCCTCGACGTAAATCGAGAATAGCTTCGGCGAGAGAGGACCGCCCTGCTTGACACCTACAGACGTACGGAAGAACGGCGTTGTCTCTTCAAGATTTTGAACGAACGCTATAGAGCTCTCGTAATATCGTCGTAGCGCTCGCCAAATTTCCGGCTCTACTTTATCGATGAGGCGTGCCAATAATGTCGTTCGATTCAGCTTGTCGAAGGCTTTCGACGCATCGATTGCGCAAATGAGCAGAGGTCGTTTTTGTTGCTTATAGTGTCGAATCGTCTCGTCCAGCACATACACAGCGTGATTGCAGGACGCGTTTCGTTTGAAACCGAACTGGACCGGCGGGTCTGAGTGTTTTGCCTCGATTCTACTCATCACGTATTTTTCGAATATGTTCGCCAGTGTGTCGGATACCGTGATTGGCCTGATGTTGCCGAGATCTGAATCACTCTTTTCATTGTTTTTCAATATTGGTCTGATCTTGCCGACGTTGAAGAAGAACGGAATTGTGTCGTGCTGGATCATTTTCTCTATTAGAGTAGATATAATGATGACCGTTTCCTCTATGCACGAGTACTTGATCATCTCATTTGACACGTCAGCAAACCCGACTGAGCGGCCGTTCGGTAAGCGCTTTATTATGTTCTTTATTTGTATTTGATCAACTTTGACTATACCTTCGCCAATACTCTCCTCGTATTCGTCAATCCGTCTTTTTAATATTTCTTCTTCTACCCGATTTGACATTGTATGTTTTTCATTAAAAAGACTCTTGAACGACGATTCGAGCTCGCGTGTTTTGACGTTTGGCAGTAAGCCACTGCTGATTTTGCTCTTCATTGAACGCCAGAATTGAGTACGACTCATAGTGAACAGGTTCTGGAGTTTACGGTTGCGTTTCTGGTCCAACGACTTGATGTTTCTTCTCTGCTGCCTCCTGAAACTTGTTTTAGCTTGTTTCAGTTCATTTCTCAGCCGCTCGCACTTGAAATTCGAAGCACGGTAGACAACATATGCTCGGCACAATTCTCGTTTCGCTTGCGCAATCGTTGAGTCCCACCAAGGCTTCCTCTTTTTATGATTGCTGTGCTTGGCGCGGTTGATCTCCGAGGCGATCTCAACAGCGCTTCGTCTCAAAATGCTGTGATAGTTGTTTATCATCTCAGTAAGTACTATTTTAGCACTGGCCTTCTCTAACCGATTCAATCTGTCTAATTTAAAGTGACTCAGATGTAGTCTGACTCGTTGCGCATACTGCTCTCGCACTTTCTCGTCCTCCAAGTCGATCTTGAGGCAGTTTTTCTTCAGATTCATACTATTCTCGAATCGTTATCATCGGACTTCAAGTAATATTGCTAAATGATCACTAACATTCTCGTATCTTCCTAAGATATTAACTTGTATGATTTTGCTTGCAGTGATCCGGTCGACTATTACATGATCAATCCAAGATTTGTTATGTAGACCGTTTTCAAACGTATAATTCGTCGGTTGGACGTAGAGGAGGTCTGCACAGAACATATTCTCCATCTCAATGTTATTCTTGAGTATTTGGTCAAAGCGAGAGTGGCGGAATACGTCTGAATTAAAGTCGCCAATTATGGCAAAATGTGAGCTTTTGTTCTTCTCTTTGATTGTTTCCATAATTGTAAATATCTCACTCAAGTGCGATTCAAGTTCTACTTGTGCATTAGCCGTATTATTATTGTAATTTAGATAGACGCCGATTACGTGCAGATCCGAGCCGAGTTTGCATGTCGAGATTCGATCAGTGACGAATGTGATAGCGCAATGTTTGACCATACTTCGTCGGATTAACCAAGCCGTGCCACCGTATGCTCTGCCTCGCTTGTAGTCTTCAGACATTGAAGATCTATGCATGAGTTTGAAATTCTTGTTTATAACTTCTTTTATTTGATCACTAGTCTTTAACCAAGTTTCTTGTAGGTACAATATGTCCACTTGACTCAATAGTCTGTTCACGTATTCGAAATTCGTCAACAGATTTTTACAGTTCAGGCTAGCAATGCGCATACGATCACGTGATGCAATCTCCGGGCTCGATTTAGATTGGCCTTTAAACGCGTAATAGAGCGAGTCAGTTAGTTCATCATCGACTTGCGGTGGCATCATATGTGCTGAATCGAGTCCTAAATCTACGTTACTAGAGTCAGAGATATGTGTTGTTGAGTTGACGATGCTAATATTGTGGTCGATAAAATGTGTCTCGTTATAGTTATCGTTATTGACGGCAGCTATCGACCGATCTGCTCGTCTTTGCTCTAGTTGCTAGTTGATTTGCTGTTGAGAGCGATCAGCAAAACTCTGCTCCGTTTGCATATCTGACGATTTAGCGCTCGCGGTATTCTCAATCTCGATATTTTGTTGTTGTTGTTTTTTTTTTTTCTCGATCTCGAATAATTGCTCCGGCGACTTTTTAAATTTTACTAGGCGTCCATCTCGAATCGCATATCTTCGTCTCGACAGTTCGTTTCGATTGTTCAACTCGTTACGTCGTTGTCTCAATTCACGGTTCTGTTCTCGCTCAGCTACTGTAAGATCTGGAGAAAAGAAGTTAGTTGAAAGTCCTTGTTGTGTTTGCAACGTACGAGCAGCAACAAGCACACTTTTTCTTGCTGATTCATTGTCAAGCCGAATGATAATTGGTGGCGGTGTCGTCACTCCTACTTTGGGCTGATTTCGAGTAATATTCTTGGGGGCAGTTTGCTTCATTGTCCTAAACAACATGTTGACTTTAGACTCGTCGTCTTGTTGTTTTTCTTGTACAGTCGGCTTTGTCGAGACCGGCATGCCGAAAAGAACGACATTGCTCTTCCTCTCTTCTTGTTGTTTTTGTTCTTGTACTACTCGTAGGGTCAGTCTTCTCTCTACTTGCACCACTGCGTCCTTATTCATACCTGTTTTCGCCATGTTCGCATAGTTCGGACGTCCTTGATATGGGGTCTGTGATGTCGTTTGTTGTCGCTTTTCAACCTCTGCCAGTCGTTTGTTCATTTCTGATACCACATCCAGCGCCGTTTTAAGAGCAATACTCATTCCTTCGTTCTCCTTGCGGAGTCTAGCAACTTCTGATTGTAGTTCGATGACTGTATCAATCAGAATATCATCGTCCTCGTTATCTTGTTCGCTGTGGTCTGGTTTACTCCGTTTATTATTATTCATGTGCCCCGATGGTCCTTGTATGACCTGTAGCTGGGTCTCAAGTAGTGACCGGAAGCCCTGATTGACGTCGTCCAAGCTCCCTGCCGTGTCAATACTCATACTTATCACTATCGTTTGGTTTCGCTATTAACGGCGTTTGTTTAATTTGTAATTAAACTCTTTGTTTGTCACGTGATGACGCTATTAAATTTCAAGATTCAAATTTACTAAGCCAAAATTCAAAATCAAATTTGAATTAGATTTAAAAATACATTCTATTTAAACTTGTTTAAATTTAGAATGAATTGAAAATGATGAATTAATATTATTATTAGAATTTTCTTCTTTTTATTCAATTTACATAATCTTTTGTATCTTTTTCTACTTTGTACATGGGACTAAATTAAAGGAATTAATATTCCAATTTTATTCAATTTTCATTTTTATTTTATTTTTGATTTTTCTAAATTTAATTTCATCGCCAATATTGGCGTTTATTTTTTTGAAATAAATAATAATAATAATATAAACTTTATTTGTTTGTTTTTGTATTTTTATCTGAATGATCACAAAATTGATAAAAAGATAGAAATATATTTTATTAGAAAATTTAAATTTTTTTTTAAAAACATGATTTTATACTGATAGCCTTAATACTGGTACTGGCTGATTTCGATACTGAATTTCATCCTCAATACTGAATACTGACTGATACTGAAGGCCTCAATACTGATACTGACTGATACTGATTGGGCTCAATACTGTTCCTGACTGATACTGATTTTTCTTATACTGTTCCCATGTCTGTGATTTTCTGATTATCATTGTTTTTTAGTTGAACAACTGCTCGTTCGGATTTCAACCATTGATAAGCTTTGGTCCAAATGTCAAGCGATGTATCAGGCGAACACGAAAAGCGTTTGACATTTTGTGACGTGTGTGGTAGATTCTGAATGCAATCGGGAGACAAGGATCTGAAAATCTTTTCGGTGAGAAGACTTAGAAACTCTCCTACTGGTAGACGCTCTCGAAATGTAAATGATTTCTTGATCTCGCCATTGGTTGATTCTATCGCATTGTTGGTACTAGGATAATGATGAGCGTATCCTTCGAAACATCCCTTATTTTTATCGATCCATTCGCGTTTGAAATAATTAATGAAACGGTCTATTACAATATCTTTTTTCGCGGTCCATTTCTCGGCAAACAGTTGCCTGGCTTTGTCAAATATTCTCTCTGATTTGATGATTTGAACGCCGATAAAAAGCCATTTGTTATTGCACCCGAACCATCTGCTACTAAAACTGAAGGATGGTAATTGTGATTGATGACTATTCGGCTACATTCTTCCACTGTTTTGAATATGAATTTGAAATCATCTTCTTTTTCGTTTATGCAAACTACAACGCCAAATGGATGCAAACTGCAGTTTATATCCGTAACACCAACCAGAAACACAGGATAGCCTAGCCATACGAGTTTATATGGAGCATCGATGCAGATATGATTAGAAAATTTGCAAAACTCCATGAGAGTTTTTGTGGTTATGAACAATCGAAATATCGAATATTTTCATCATCGTCTTTTTTAAAACCAGCAACGAAGCATTAATCGTCGTCTTCTGGAATGGCAAGTCGTTGGCGACACCAATTGACAATGTAGCTTAAGCTGATTGTAGTTGGACCGTAGAGTTTCTTGCGAAGTCAAGCCAAATAGATGCTCACTTGAAAGGATTTCGGCTGAACGATGTTTTTTTTATCCAGTTCTCGTAGAATTTGTTTGGTTGTTTTGGTGCCTTTTTTGAATGATTCTTTGATGATTAGTTTGGTTTCATCTGGGATACCTGTTCGGCTGCTGATTTAATGATCGTGTTCGTCGTTCGATTCGAATAGCGATACAGCTGGGCTTTCAGCATGAAAGAGAAGGTACAACGTTGCCGTACATTTGGAACCTCGATGACTTCTGCAGCGGTAATATTGTTTATCACCGCCTTCGGTTCGAGTTGTTCGAAAAGATTGCCATTTGAAGTTTTTGTAGCCTTTTACGAATTTGGAAGCTGATTCGGTCCCCTCGACGATTTCGACTTTATCGTATATTTTGCCTGCAGTTCGAGCACGTTTGCGAGGCTCTACGATTTCGCTTGCATCACTCGATGCATCATCATCGCTGTGGTTCGTTGGAACACAAGAGTCAGAAGTTGATGACATTTTTTGAAATATATTTATCAAAATCTATTGGGACGAGTACTTTTATTTTGTAAGAGCACAAAGTTTGACCTTGATAACACTAATTTAGTTAATTTAGCTATAATTAATAGTGATATTTTCTATTTTTAGGTTAATATGTCAATAATTAGAATCGATATCCATATTTAGAGTTAGCTTTTAAAAAATTTGATTGATCAATAATTAATTTGGCTATGTTATCTATTGTCTGATCGATTATCATTATTTAAAGTATGCATGTTTATTTTTTTTGTATACATATTAATAAAAATAGTGACGATTTCCATTAAAAATAGTGACGGTTTAATATTGCCCCTTATCAAACTAATAAATGTCCTAAGTTGTCGCTTGTCAAGCAAATCAGGGACACTAAACAAGTGATTGGTGAAGCAATAGTATCTGATGAGTTTGGATACTGCATCAAACTGCTGAATGAAGTCTACTCAACAAAGGGTTATTCAATAGAACCAGTGAGCTGTTTAGAAAGATAAAAACCTATGTCATTTGTACTCAAATAATCAAACTAATTGTTCTATTTATAAGAATATTCTGTACAGCGTCCTTATTGGAGCAATTACTTAGTTTTATTGACTTTTTCTTTTGTTTTTTTTATACTATTTTTAAATGAATTATTTAATATTTTTTTAGAGAATTGTATATGTATATATATATTTACATTCACCCATGGGGTGTAGAATTGTATTAAATGATAATAATAATAATAATATGCGATTTATATTCAATATATTTAAAATAAATAAAATAAATTTTTGATAGTAAATATTTTATTATGTTTAGATTCGTCCACTTCTAGTCTAAAGAAAAATACAATAAATAAAAAATGAAAAAGGTAGTAAGAAAATGGGAAAAAAAAATAATAATAATAATAAACCATGTGCTACAAACACAATATGTTTTATATAATGGACTAACCATACATATGTATAATTTAAATCAAAATAAACTGTTCTTTAAGTTAAATTATTTAGTTAAAATAACCTGAAAAAAAAACGATTTATTTTCATAGGAAATTTAAATAGCTGATGTCATGTAGCCAATATTTTCATAATGCAAGGGTTCAAAAGGTCGGTGTTCCAATTTTCCCATGTTTATTCTAAAATTCTCTTTAGTATCCTGGTATTTTTGTTTTTCGTTATATGGATCAAAGTCACTTTTTGATTTGTAATTTTTCAAGTTCTCTTTGATAAAAGAGCGAATTAAAAATCTTTTGATTTGTTTCTTTAATTTAAATTTAACATCTCGAATAATGAAATCTCGGTTTAAAATTTTGTAAAAAAAGTTAAAATAATTCGATATATATTCAATTTTTTTATATTGGATTTCGGCATTAGACTCGTTTAGTAGTTTTTGAATTTCATCAATTGAAATACCAGTAAATATGTTGATCATCAACAAAGGAATAAAAAATATAAAAAATATGTAAATTAGAAAATTTACAAAATTCTCCGTGTTTATGTCACTATCTAGACCCATATTTTCAAGCTCTAAATTTCCTAGACCAAAAGAGAATAATTGCAAAATTCCATATTCCAATGTTGTATTAAAAACTAAATTTTGGTCAATTTCAGCCAATTTAGAGTGATAACTTCGATTTCGAAATGAAAGAATGAATCCTATTAGCATAACTAATAAAATAATTAATAATTTTATCGATTTATTTATTATTTTTATGGTCACTAAAATAAAAGGACCAATTTTCCAGAACATATATAAGTTTATAAGAAATGTGAAATAAGTGAGTAGAATTGTAATGGAAAAAAGTGATGATTTTGCTGTTCCAACCTCAAGGAACAATGTTATTATGCATAAAATTGAGTTGGTAAGCTCACAAACATTTTTTGTCGATAAAAAATATGTGAATAAGTCTTTTTTAAATAAATAAAAAAAAATTTCACACAATTCCCAAATTGCAAACAGAAAGCTAATAATTAAACATACTAATGTTGACATTTTAAACAAATTCTGATATTTATTTTCTTCTTTGTATATTTCTATATTTATAGAATAAAATATCAAAAATATTAAATAAATTATTAAGTTGATGTGATACAGAATTTTAGGCAGAGAATTCCATTCTTGTTCAAATGTTGCCGCTATTTTTGCATTCTGAAGTGATAAATCATTTTTATTTTGTTTTATATAACCAAGAATTTTTACAAAACACAATCTTTTTTGTTTGTATGCTATAGGATCATATGAGAATTCATTCTGGTCCGGCAAATCAAAAAAACTCATTGGAATTTCATTATTGTATAGTAAAATGTTTATTATGTTTTGACACTTGTATTCAAAAATGTAATGAAGACATTTATCGAAAAACTGTTCCCTTATTTTTTCATATTTGAAATTGAGACTTCGATTTGTTTTTGCTACTTGTTCCATAAATTTAAATAAATAAATCAGAATAATTAGCGTTTCTTCATTTTCATCTCTTGCAGCTATCTTAAAAGCAGATGCATGATCAAACTTATACATATCATCTATTGAAATAAAACTTGTAATTTTATCTTCTAAATCTTTTAAAGAATTGTCCAAACTTCTTTTTGATTCATCTGAAAAATACTCTCTTAGATGTTCTATTGGCAAAAAACTTTTCAGCAATTCTTTATTTTCAATGCTGCATAGCTTTAAGAAAGATTCGTTTGATTTTATTCGATTATAGAAAACTTTTAGGCTATTATTTTCTATTTTTATATCTCGAACAAAATAAGTCAAATTGGTCAAATAAAAGTGAATTTCCTCTTGCTTAATATCCAGGCTCAAAATAAAATCAATTAATGTCCAATTTCTTTTGGATACTTGTTCCAATTTATCAAGCAATTTTTCTAAACTTTTTTCCTGATTTCTTGAAGTAGTTTTTACCGTATCCTGAAAACCTATTAGCATTAAAATATCTAGTAGATCTGCTAAATTTGAATTATAAAAAGGGTTGAATAAAATGTCATAAATTATTTCAGAAATGGTTTTATTATTTCTTAGGTCAATTACATTTATTTTAGCATCATTAAAAAAATTAAGATCTATTGTGCTTAAAATATTCCTTGAAAAATTTAATTCTTGAATCGACTTTCCGGCTATGCCAATGTTTTCTATTTTTTCTATTTGGTTAAAACTAAAGTCAATATTTCTAATTCTACAGCAATTTTTGACTAAGTTCTCAGGCAATTCATTTAAAAGATTTTCACTAAAATTTATTAATGTTAACACAGGTAAATCATCGAAGATATTCTTCTCAATTGAAAGTATTTTATTTTTCTTGAAATTAATCTCGATAAGTTGGCTCTTTCTTTGTAAACAAGAAGGAACTTTTTGTATTCTATTGTAACTAAGATTCAAAAATTTTATATCGCTAATATTTTGTAAAAATTCCAAGTCTTCTAAACTATTATAACTTAGGTTTAATTCATTAATTGAAATAAAAAGTTCATTTGATATTTTGATTTCACTAATAGAATTAAAGCTAAAGTCAACTGTTTTTAATGAACTCAGGAAACAGTTCATATTCAATTTTTTTAAAAAATTATTCGAAAAAAAAATTTCTTCTAATTTAGAATTGTACTTAAACAAATTGTCTTCAATTTCATCAATAAAATTCCTAGAAAAATTAATTCTTTTTAAACTTGTAAGTTTTTCAAATGGTCTACCTATTTTTCTAATTTCATTACAGCTAAAATTAATGTTTTCAAGAAAAGGCATATTGTTAAATAAATTCTCATTAAAATCCTTCAAACGGTTGTTGCTCACATCGATTGATTTTAAACTATATGAATCAACACAAGTAATCTTATAAGGCATACATCTACTATTGATTTTAAATTCGTTTAATTCAAAAATTTCTGGTGGCAAAATTAAAAGATCACAATCTTTTATCACAAGGTTCTTCTTCTCTAAAATTTTCTTTGATATTTCATCGGAATCAATTGTTTTCAAATTTCTGTTTTGAGTGAAAAAATCTCGACAAATTTCATAAGTCTCCAGAAAATTAATATAACCTGGATTTCGTTTAATATCGTCTGCAATTTCTCGATCTATCTTTTCAAATTCATTTTGATCTATTTTTTTTAGAAAAAACATGATTTGAAAAAATATTGAAATTAAACCTCTAAAATAATAGATTTTTGTAACAAAGTTAATTTATTTTAGATTTATAAGTAAGTAAATATAATAATTCATAAATAAAAGAATTGTTTAGATTTTTGAAAAAAAGACATAGAAATATTAAAAATTTGATTGATCGATTAAATTTTTTTTTTATTTTAGAATTTTTTTTAATTTGATTTTTAATATAACAGGGTAAAACCAATAAATTCTTTCTACATTTTTTTGAACAGGAATATTTGTCACGTTAGAGAAAATTATAGAAAAAAATCAAAAAAAGGTAAAAAGGAGTGAACAGAGTGAAAAATTTTTTTTCGAAGGATAGTTTTTTTTTAAAAAATTTCCTTGAAAGAAAGGGAGTAATTATATTAACTCGTTTAATATTTTTTTTGATTAGTTTTACCACTACTTTTACAAAAAAACTTTTTTTAAAAATTCTCTTAAGTATTCAATCACTTTTGGTTCTGTAAAATTAATAATATATTTTAGTGTATTTTTAAAATTTAATATTGATAATTTAAAAAAAAAAATTTTTTTCGGTGTTTTGTACTAAGTTAAATTATTACAGAATCAGTTTATTTTAAAACTTCGGCGATTTTTTCAAACATAATAAAAAATACCCGATTTTACACTTTTAAAGCAAATTTTCTCTAGTTTTTAAAACTATAATATAGATAATTTTAGATAATTTGATTGAAGAAAATCTCGAACTATCTATGACTGATTGGTTTAACACCGTTTTACGATACTAAAAATAAGAAAATAAAAATTATTTTAAAATTTCCTAGTAATTCTTATAAAGTTTTGTTTAACTAAGCATGCTTTCATAAATGTATCGAGCTATTATATTTTTTTTACAAACATAAAATACATAACATGCATTTATTAATAGGATCCTTGGTAAATTTACGTAATTTTACGCAAAAATTCGGCATGTTGAAGTTTATGATCAAATGCTCAATTAAAAAGTAAGCATAATAATTTCTTAAATTAACGAAATGATTTTTTTTTATTGGTAATGATTTAACATATTATGCTACTGTCTCAAAAAATTATTTTAAGTTGATCATAAAATAAATGGATTAATAATCGATTTTTAGAAATAAAAAGAGTACAAAATCCGAAAGACAAAAGATTTAACTTCGCAAAGATAATAAGATTAAAAAACCAAATAATATTTTATGTTAAAAAAAAAATTTATTTATTTGCATTATTAACTTTACTAAAAAATCAAAAATAATCGATCATTTTAGTTAATTTTGAACATACTATTAATTTAAAATTTTATTTTTTTTGAAATTTTAATTTAACAAGCTACAGTCATCTCGCAATTATGTCCCCCCATGTTTTCTACAAAAAAAAGGGACATAAATGAATTGTGATAAAATTAAAAACATTATGTATGTATTTAGTAAATCAGTTCTTAAGAAATTCGGAAATATAAACAAATTGGGACTAAATCATGACGGGACATAATTGCGAGATGACTGTATGTTAATCAATGTAACATCAAGAATTTCATAAAATTCTACCTAAATCTTCAGGAAATTTATTATTTAATATAAAATGATCAATTTGATATAAAGTTTTGATCATAAACTTCAACATGCCAAAAATTCGTAAATTTACGTAAAAAATGGTAATTTTTACTATTTTGTACGTATAACAAGAATTGTAAAAAGTAGTAAATTAACTAAATTTTACGTTTATAAATAATTATAAATTACAAAAATTACAAATTTTTACGTTAAACTATGTATAATCAAAATATGCAAAAATAAATCTCAAATTTTCTGTTTTTCATAAAATTTCATTAAAAAAATACGATTTTGACATCTGAATTTTTTTTTTTTAATTTAATTTTTTAAGTAAAATTTGGTAAAATCGAAAAATTTTACAGGTAAAAATAAAAAAATCTAACAAAACAATAAAATTTGTAACACAACTTTTTAAATTATTTAAAATTCAAAGCTTTTTTTATTAGAAAGAATAATCGATTTGTAAATTAAAATAGTTACGCATTTTTAAAATTTTTTTATTATTAAAAATTAAGTTTTTCTTAATTTTACTTTTTTTTTATCAATTTTTCCAAAAATAACCAAAATTAACTTTATTTTTTAATTAAAAATAGTTATTTTTAAAATTATTGTCACAAAAAAAATTTTCTTAATATATTGATTTTTGAAAAAAAAGACATTTTTTTAAAAATAGTTGGCCGAATTGAATTTTACCAAAATTTACTCAAATTATCGTAAAATCCTGAAATTTTACGAAATTTTTCGTAAAATACTGATATCAAATCACCAATGTAAATTTCAAATTTTTTTGGATAATAATATTCTTTAATATTATAATATCAAAAAGAATAATCCCACGAATAAATTTATTTTCTAAACATTATTATACTATTTCAATAGTTTCGTCACTAAAAATTGACATTTCAAATGCTTTTCCAATTTTGTGTCAAAATTAGACGTTGATAATCTACGGTATGAAAAATTTTAGTAATTTAAGTACAGTACTGCTATGATAACTTTTTTTAGTAATTTTTTGAAATTTTACGTTATTTTACGTAAATTACGTAAAATTACTAAAGTAAAAAAAGTAAATATAACAAGATTTTAGAAAATATAACAAGGACCAAAAAAAAATGAAAAAATGACGATTTATAGGAATTTTTTCTCTTTTTTTAGAAAATTAAAATGAAAATTGAAACAAAAAAATTACGAAATTTTCGTAAATTTTTTTTTATAAAAAACAGTAAAAATGGTAAATTTTAGTAATTGTTATGGAATGAGCTAAAAGTTTTTGTAAGAAAAAAATGGTCTTACCCGATTGTGATCTCATTACAGCTATTAGAGAATTTGAAAAAACAATTACGCCTTTTACCGCAAACTCTTGTTTACTATGATGAAATTCAGCTAAACTTCATATAAGTATTTCAAAGTTTTTTAAATTAAAATCCCGGGATTATAATGAAACTTTTTTTGAAAAACCCAGGGGTTCTAGTATATATTATGGTGGTGGGGCAATAGCTAAAACCATACTTGTACCCCGGGGTAGTAAACAAGAGTTTACGGTAAATGTAAAAGATATATTGATCACTTAAGAAAGGTTTTATTTAATAAACAAGAGATTAATTTTAAATTCCTTTAAAAGTTATTAATTCTTAGGTAATTAAAATAGTCATTGAGAAAAATGGTGACTGGTCGGATCATTAATAATTGCAGTGTAGTTGTGATTTTTTTAACCATTTTTTTTCTCGTTTTTTTTTCTAAAATTTACCATTTTTCCCGTTTTTTATAATAAAAATTTACGTAAAATTAAGTAAAATTTAGTAATTTTTTTTTTCGATTTTCATTTTAATTTTCTAAAAAAAGAGAAAAAATTCCTATAAATCGTCATTTTTTCATTTTTTTTTGGCCCTTTTTATATTTATTAAATTTTACTAAAATTTTCGTAAAAACAGTTTATCATAGCAGCACTGTATTTAACTTTATTTTACTAAAATAATGTTAAATAGAACTTAATTAATCATAAAAGTAACAGTGTTATTTAAATTTTTCTCAATTGAAACGATCGAATTGAAAAAAATTTTACAACCCCTTACAAAGTGTGTCTAATTCTTGGAAAGTGCTAATTTTCCTTAATTGATAGATAAAACCACTCTTTATACTAATTTCGCTACTATACAATGATAATGATTATACTTTCTTATTTATTGACACTTGGTTTTTCTTGTTTTTCTTATTTCCTGGAACAAAGAACGTCTTTTGTATCTTCTGGTATAAATAAAATGAAAAACTTAAATATATATCCTCTTAAAATTTTGATAAAAAATGTACCAAACTAAATCTCGAAAAAATCCTAGAACTGAAGACGAGTATATAGTTAGATTGATACAACACCATTTACTTCTTTAAAAAAATTTGCTTTAAAAAACAAAGAACTAAGTGTAAAACAAAGTTCGCTTAGTCGATTTTTTAAACCTAAGTCGCCCGCTAAGACTTCTGGTCCTCAAACAAGCAACCCTCAAAATATTTCTTCAATTACAATTGTAAAACGTAGCCAAAATTTTAAGAAATTTTTACTTTTATACTTTTTTATTCTATTTCAAACTTTTTTTTTAAATAAAATCTTATGTAAAAACCCTCTTTTTTAATTGTCCAAAACTTTTTCATCAGACAAAATTTGTGTCTACAGGTCTATTCGATTATATGTAAAATTCGATTATATTTAAGACCAAAAAGTTTTTATATAAAAAAAATTACATATAATCGAATTTCTACTGTACATTCAACCTGAAGAAGACATTTTTTCTATCAAAATTAACTTTATTTCTAGTGAAAATCCGACATGTTTTATTCATAATAATATTACCGTTCTTAGCCAAAACGATCATTGCTAAATTAATTGTGTGCTCTTACATGTAGTTATGATCGCGGCTTTGAATTAAATAAAAATAACTCAGCACTGCATATTTTTAAGCAGCTAAAATTAAATTTTAAAATAATATCAAACTCTGCAAATAATCTACTAAGTCATTCAACAAAGAAATCATTATTAAACATTTTAATCACCTTTTAAAATTATTTTACCGAGTTCTTGCAGTTTTTTAGTTGATGTTTTTGACAAGTAAAAAACAATTAATTGATTTTTGTTACATATTAAAAAAATTTCAAAATAAGAAACTCTTGAAGAATAAGAAAAAATGTATAGATTTAAATAGTTTATAAAAAGTTTTATTTATTTTAAGGAAAGAAGCAATAGTTAGTAACTATGGAATCAATACTTATTTCCAGGCCTGTATTAGGAAGTTGGAAGCAATTTTTTGAAGCAGAGCAATTTGGTTCAAATAAAACATTTATAACTTTTTCAAAATGAATATTGATTTAAATTTTTTTTTAACATTAATTAACTAATTTCGTTTAAATTTAAAATATTCAAAAATTTTGCTAAAGTATCATATTTTAATCAGAATAAATTGAATTTTAAATAAATTGCTCTTCTCCAAAAAATTGCTCCCAACTTCATTCTCTTCCTGTTTTATTATTTTGCAATATAATTGCCTAAGATTAAATAATTTTTATTGGCATTTCAAAAAATTGAGAGTACTGATTCAAGTCATAAAATGTAACGCTAAAAACAATCAAGGTTCAAATGAAACAGAGAACAAAATTTTATATTCCAAAACTCATGATAAACCAAATCTAATATTTGATCAAGAGGAATTTATTTTGGAGAAACAATATAAAAACAAATTATACTGGAGAAACTGTGTTGGTTTTGTGCTTCTAATTGAAGAATCAAATTTCGTAGCTCTGCGTTGAATCATTTCAACATTCTCACAGTCAGACTTAAGAATTGGAGACCATACAGGCACCGCAAATTCCAAAAGAGGATGAACAATAATTAAATACAAAGATCTTAATAACTTACAATCAAAATGAGCGAATGATTTCCTGATGCGACCTAACATTTGATTTGCTTATTTTGTAGCCTCTATCACTTGATTTTTCCGTTTAAGATTTGTATTGAAAATAACTCCAATATTTTGCTATCAAATTTAATGGGAAATTTCTTAAAATCGCCAGATTTTATGAAAAATAACCTTGAGTGTTGACACATTTCAGCTAAAATTTTTAAAATTAAAAAAAAGACTTTTTAAATTTATTGCTTAGTGTATGTATGTTAAAATTTTATATGTTGTTAAGCATTTATTATTGTTAATAATGCTTGTATGTAGATACTAAAATTTTGTATGCTTTGAAGATTTTTTAGTATGTTAAAAAGATTTTAGTGTATGTTGAGAATGTTTATCCTATTTTTTAAAATAAAAATTTTAGTTTTTTTAACCTTACCAGTACTGTAATGGAAAGTAATAAACTAAAAATATCATTTTTGAAATAATTGTTTAATTTTAAGTATTTGAATTGGATTGTTGCGTTCTTTTCAATTCAGTAAAGTCTTAATAACCTTTTTACAAAATGAGATAGTTTAATTCTAAAAATGCTAAAATTTTAGCAAATTTGCAAAAAAACACTAAACATACTAATGTTGACACTTCAATTTTTTCAAATACAAATTCTGATATTTAATTTCTTCCCTGTATAATTCTATATATTTTTAGAATAAAATATCAAAAATATTAAAAAAATTATTAAGTTGATGTGATACAGAATTTTTGGCAGAGAATTCCATTCTTGTTCAAATGTTGCCGCTATTTTTGCATTCTGAAGTGATAAATCATTTTTATTTTGTTTTATATACAGTCGATCCTTGTTCAATCTTGCACACGTCCAACTTGCGTCCCTACGCTTAAGCAAATAACCAATATATTCCCCAATAAATTAAGAAATAAGCTTGTTGGCTAAATAATTTTATTTGAATTGAATAAGTGTTTTTTTATTTTATAAAAACCCAAAAAATAAAAGAACATCCATAAAGAATAAATACTATCTCGTGTAAGTCTAAAATTAGGTTTAGTTAACATGTTTCTAAAATACAGCTAACTAATGTTTAAGGATCGTCTCCTGAATAATAAACTAAAATCAGCTGACAACCGCTAGGACAACTAATTGTCTTGACTACACAACAGATCCTCCATATAACGAACCCCAATATAACGAAATCCTCTTTATTACGAATAAGACTCCAGGAACCGATTTTTTATAAAGGAAAAAGATTACGTCAATTTGTAAACAATTGAACTTTGTATATAAAAAGATTTACAGTCAATAACCGGTTATCCGGAATGAGATTCGGGCTTTTTTTTTCAAAGTCGTCCGGATAATAAATTTTCCGGATAACACGATTTGCTAACGAAAAGAGTTTGTCGCCTTTCTTCTAGAGTTGTAAGTGTGGTGTTTGGTAGACTTTTGAAGACTAGACCACTCTCATCGGCATTGTAAATTTGGTCTAGAGAGTATTCTTTTTGAATCTCTTCCATCTTGATGAGGAATGGTTCAACGGCGTCAAAGTCTGCTGATTGCTTTTCCCCATGAAGCTTGATGGTTTTGATGTTGTGTCGTTTGCAGAATCTCTGGATGTAGCCTGAAGATGCACTGAAGTTTTCGGCAGCTGGATAGAACTCTCTTTGAAATATCTTTGCTTGAAAGGCAATTGTTTCGTAGTTGATTGGCACTTTGCTGCTGCGAACTTGGTAAAACCATAAGTTGAGTGCTTCGTCTAATAGCGGATAGCTTGAAGTCTTAAATGTGCATCTGATCGCACTGTCTGGATTATCTGTTCTGAATTTGCTAAGGCGATAATGATAACGATAACCTTTGGCGATAATGTCGTAAATCGTACTCAAGCCAACCATATAATCTAGCGCAAGTTTTTTTGGGCAGTACCCATTCTTTTTCTTAGGGATGATCTCCTCCCGCTGAACAAAGTTAAGAACAACCTTCTTGCGTTTTGCAATCGGAGTATCGATAATTTTTTTACTAGCGTTCTTGCGAGGCTTAGGGACTTGATACATAGGTCTTGTAATTTTTAATGAGAATAACAGAATGATTCACATCGTTTATGTATATATATTAAGGTTTAACAGGAAGTAATACGGAAGCAGTGCTGTTCTAATTAGCTCAAAGCCTAAAAAGTAGGAAGCGAAAAAGCTCAAAGTAAAAAATCAAAAAGTGCTGGTCCGAAAATTGATTCCGGATAATCGAAAATTCCGTATAAAAAATTCATATTCGGTTATTGACTGTATATAGATTTCTAAGAATATAGTAAAAATGTTCCTCTAGAATTGATTGACAAAGTGTTTAAATGTGATAATCAAGGTCTGATTGACTCGATTAAATTTATAATGACTTTAATAAAAGTGTACATTGGCCAAGATAGGATTTATTTTTACATTTATGATCAAATAAATGGTTTGCTTTATGTAAAAAGATAATCTAGCAAAATTTAATTTTACGATTTTTTATATTTTTGTATAAATTTAATAGTTTTTTTTGTGCCTATAGGGCCTATAAATTTAATTTAAATCTAAATTATAAATAAAAAATTTTTTTGTAAATCTAAAAAAAAAGTTAATTTATGTAAATTAAATTAAATTTGTAACACCCTCTCTAACCCTGCCCCTTACTCCGGCCTCTGCTCCTACTCTGTCTCTATATATATTTGTTGTATTTTGTTTTAAGTTTAGTTTACTTTGTTTCAATATAGCTATTTGAAAGAATCTAAATTCATTTATTTATTAGCGCCACGATATTAAATTTAATTTTTATTAAAAGCTAATTTTAAATTTTTCAGTTATCAGTTAGCGCTATTTAAGTGCAAAAATTTAACCAAGCACGTCGGCCTTTTCTCGTCATTAAAAAGATGCTATTTTCACTAATTTTTCACGCTTAAAAGTTTCGCTGGGGTAATTAACCTTCTTATTCGGCACTAAGCGGTTAATACTCTATATTTTTAAAATAAATTAAATAAATTTTTCAAAATGTATATTTTTTTAGTTAAGTTTTGGTCTCTTCAAATTTAAAGTAAATTACGACATATAAGAAAGGAAAAGATCGGAAAAAAATATAAAAGAAAAAATAATAATAATAAAATACCATGTACTACAAATACAACATTCTTTCATATAATAAACTAAACATCCATTTGTAATACATTAAATCAGAAAAATCTTTTCTTTAAGTGAAAAAATTATGTAATTATTTAAAGAATTACACCAAAACAACCAGAAAAAATAATATTATTTTCATAGGAAATTTTAAGAAAGTTTTATTTTTCTATTTTGAGTTCAACTTCTTAAATGAATTCTGAAAAACTATCATTATCATTATCTACTAAATCCGGTTCGAATGTTTGTTTTACTCTAAAACGTAATATTTCATTAGGTAATGTTTCACTCTGCGATATTTCATTAAGATTAAATTTTGAGTGTTCCAATTTTTCAAAAGCTGATGTCATGTAGCCAATATTTTCATAATGCAAGGGTTCAAAAGGTCGGTGTTCCAATTTTCCCATGTTTATTCTAAAATTCTCTTTAGTATCCTGGTATTTTTGTTTTTCGTTATATGGATCAAAGTCACTTTTTGATTTGTAATTTTTCAAGTTCTCTTTGATAAAAGAGCGAATTAAAAATCTTTTGATTTGTTTCTTTAATTTAAATTTAACATCTCGAATAATGAAATCTCGGTTTAAAATTTTGTAAAAAAAGTTAAAATAATTCGATATATATTCAATTTTTTTATATTGGATTTCGTCATTAGACTCGTTTAGTAGCTTTTGAATTTCATCAATTGAAATACCAGTAAATATGTTGACCATCAACAAAGGAATAAAAAATATAAAAATTATGTAAATTAGAAAATTTACAAAATTCTCCGTGTTTATATCACTATCTAGACCCATATTTTCAAGCTCTAAATTTCCTAGACCATAAGAGAATAATTGCAAAATTCCATATTCCAATGTTGTATTAAAAACTAAATTTTGGTCAATTTCAGCCAATTTAGAGTGATAACTTCGATTACGAAATGAAAGGATGAATCCTATTAGCATAACTAATAAAATAATTAATAATTTTATCGATTTATTTATTATTTTTATGGTCACTAAAATAAAAGGACCAATTTTCCAGAACATGTATAAGTTTATAAGAAATGTGAAATAAGTGAGTAGAATTGTAATGGAAAAAAGTGATGATTTTGCTGTTCCAACCTCAAGGAACAATGTTATTATGCATAAAATTGAGTTGGTAAGCTCACAAACATTTTTTGTCGATAAAAAATATGTGAATAAGTCTTTTTTAAATAAATAAAAAATAATTTCACACAATTCCCAAATTGCAAACAGAAAGCTAATAATTAAACATACTAATGTTGACATTTTAAACAAATTCTGATATTTATTTTCTTCTTTGTATATTTCTATATTTATAGAATAAAATATCAAAAATATTAAATAAATTATTAAGTTGATGTGATACAGAATTTTAGGCAGAGAATTCCATTCTTGTTCAAATGTTGCCGCTATTTTTGCATTCTGAAGTGATAAATCATTTTTATTTTGTTTTATATAACCAAGAATTTTTACAAAACACAATCTTTTTTGTTTGTATGCTATAGGATCATATGAGAATTCATTCTGGTCCGGCAAATCAAAAAAACTCATTGGAATTTCATTATTGTATAGTAAAATGTTTATTATGTTTTGACACTTGTATTCAAAAATGTAATGAAGGCATTTATCGAAAAACTGTTCCCTTATTTTTTCATATTTGAAATTGAGACTTCGATTTGTTTTTGCTACTTGTTCCATAAATTTAAATAAATAAATCAGAATAATTAGCGTTTCTTCATTTTCATCTCTTGCAGCTATCTTAAAAGCAGATGCATGATCAAACTTATACATATCATCTATTGAAATAAAACTTGTAATTTTATCTTCTAAATCTTTTAAAGAATTGTCCAAACTTCTTTTTGATTTATCTGAAAAATACTCTCTTAGATGTTCTATTGGCAAAAAACTTTTCAGCAATTCTTTATTTTCAATGCTGCATAGCTTTAAGAAAGATTCGTTTGATTTTATTCGATTATAGAAAACTTTTAGGCTATTATTTTCTATTTTTATATCTCGAACAAAATAAGTCAAATTGGTCAAATAAAAGTGAATTTCCTCTTGCTTAATATCCAGGCTCAAAATAAAATCAATTAATGTCCAATTTCTTTTGGATACTTTTTCCAATTTTTCAAACAATTTATCTATACTTTTTTCCTGATTTCTTGAAGTAGTTTTTACCGTATCCTGAAAACCTATTAGCAATAAAATACCTAGTAGATCTGCTAAATTTGAATTATAAAAAGGGTTGAATAAAATGTCATAAATTATTTCAGAAATAGTTTTATTATTTCTTAGGTCAATTACATTTATTTTAGCATCATTAAAAAAATTAAGATCTATTGTGCTTAAAATATTCCTTGAAAAATTTAATTCTTGAATCGACTTTCCGGCTATGCCAATGTTTTCTATTTTTTCTATTTGGTTAAAACTAAAGTCAATATTTCTAATTCTACAGCAATTTTTGACTAAGTTCTCAGGCAATTCATTTAAAAGATTTTCACTAAAATTTATTAATGTTAACACAGGTAAATCATCGAAGATATTCTTCTCAATTGAAAGTATTTTATTTTTCTTGAAATTAATCTCGATAAGTTGGCTCTTTCTTTGTAAACAAGAAGGAACTTTTTGTATTCTATTGTAACTAAGATTCAAAAATTTTATATCGCTAATATTTTGTAAAAATTCCAAGTCTTCTAAACTATTATAACTTAGGTTTAATTCATTAATTGAAATAAAAAGTTCATTTGATATTTTGATTTCACTAATAGAATTAAAGCTAAAGTCAACTGTTTTTAATGAACTCAGGAAACAGTTCATATTCAATTTTTTTAAAAAATTATTCGAAAAAAAAATTTCTTCTAATTTAGAATTGTACTTAAACAAATTGTCTTCAATTTCATCAATAAAATTCCTAGAAAAATTAATTCTTTTTAAACTTGTAAGTTTTTCAAATGGTCTACCTATTTTTCTAATTTCATTACAGCTAAAATTAATGTTTTCAAGAAAAGGCATATTGTTAAATAAATTCTCATTAAAATCCTTCAAACGGTTGTTGCTCACATCGATTGATTTTAAACTATATGAATCAACACAAGTAATCTTATAAGGCATACATCTACTATTGATTTTAAATTCCTTTAATTCAAAAATTTCTGGTGGCAAAATTAAAAGATCACAATCTTTTATCACAAGGTTCTTCTTCTCTAAAATTTTCTTTGATATTTCATCGGAATCAATTGTTTTCAAATTTCTGTTTTGAGTGAAAAAATCTCGACAAATTTGATAAGTCTCCAGAAAATTAATATAACCTGGATTTCGTTTAATATCGCTGCAATTTCTCGATCTATCTTTTCAAATTCATTTTGATCTATTTTTTTTAGAAAAATCATGATTTGAAAAAATATTGAAATTAAACCTCTAAAATAATAGATTTTTGTAACAAAGTTAATTTATTTTAGATTTATAGGTAAGTAAATATAATAATTCATAAATAAAAGAATTGTTTAGATTTTTGAAAAAAAGACATAGAAATATTAAAAATTTGATTGATCGATTAAATTTTTTTTTTATTTTAGAATTTTTTTTAATTTGATTTTTAATATAACAGGGTAAAACCAATAAATTCTTTCTACATTTTTTTGAACAGGAATATTTGTCACGTTAGAGAAAATTATAGAAAAAAATCAAAAAAAGGTAAAAAGGAGTGAACAGAGTAATCAATTTTTTTTCGAAGGATAGTTTTTTTTTTTAAATTTCCTTGAAAGAAAGGGAGTAATTATATTAACTCGTTTCATATATCTTTTGATTAGTTTTACCCCTACTTTCACAAAAAAATTTTTTTTATAAATTGTCTTAAGTATTCAATCACTTTTGGTTCTGTAAAATTAATAATATATATTAGTGTATTTTTAGCATTTAATATTGATAATTACAAAAAAAATAAATTTTTCGGTATTTTGTACTAAGTTAAATTATTATAGAATCAGTTTATTTTAAAACTTCGGCGATTTTTTCAAACATAATAAAAAATACCCGATTTTACACTTTTAAAGCAAATTTTCTCTAGTTTTATGAAAACTATAATTTAGATTAGTTTAGATAATTTAATTTAAGAAAATCTCGAACTATCTATGACTGATTGGTTTAACACCGTTTTACGATACTAAAAATAAGAAAATAAAAAATTTTAAAATTTCCTAGTAATTCTTATAAAGTTTTGTTTAACTAAACATGCTTTCACAAATGTGTCAAGCTATTATAATTTTTTTACAAACATACAGTACATAACATACATTTATTAATAGGATCCATGGTAAATTTATGTAATTTTACGCAAAAATTCGTAATTTGTTTATTTTATTTTCTTCCTATTTTTTATGCTCTTAAGTTATTAATTCTTAGGTAATTAAAATAGGCATTGAGAAAAACGATGACTGGTCGGATCATTGATAATTGCAGTGTAGTTGTGATTTTTTTAACCATTTTTTTTTCTCGTTTTTTTCCTAAAATTTACCATTTTTCCCGTTTTTTATTGTAAAATTTACGTAAAATTTAGTAATTTTTTTTTTTTCGATTTTCATTTTAATTTTCTAAAAAAAAGAGAAGAATTCCTAAAAATTGCCATTTTTTGAGTTTTTTTGGTCCTTTTTATGTTTGCTAAATTTTTCGTAAAATCACGTAAAATTTCGTAAAAACAGTTAATCATAGCACCACTGTATTAGACTTTATTTTACTAAAATAATGTTAAATAGAACTTAATTAATCCTAAAAGTAGCAGTGTTATTTGAATTTTTCTGAATTGAATCGATCGAATTGAAAAAAATTTTACAACCCCTTACATAGTGTGATAATTTTGAAAATACTGAGGCAACATTTGAAGTTTCTAGCTTCAAAAATGACCAATTTATGCCATCCTAAAGGTAGATTCTAATTTCGACTTGAATATTGTCAACTTGTATAATTTTGACTTGTTACTTTTAACTAGTTAATTTTGACGAGACAAATAATTTGACGCAATTAATTTTTGACTTGTATAAATAAGACGTGTAAAATTTCAACTTGTAAAAATTAAACTAAAATTGACTATACTAGTCGACATTTATACAATGGATGAGATTATCAACAATTTAGATCAAATTTCAATAAGTCAATCACAAAGAGGCGGCAAATTATTGATTTACAAAAATTTTGAATACAAAATCGACTATATAGCAAAATCAACTAATAAACATACATGGCGATGTAATCAAGACCCAGCGTGCAAAGCTAGATGTTACATAATAGGACTTGACCACCTGTTACTGAGAATGAACACAGCCATAGCCACCCTGCCAAACCAGCCAAAATTGAAATTAGACAAGCAATTAATAAAATGAAAGAAATGGCAAAAAGTAATCAAAAATCAATGCGTTTTATTATTCAGCATTCGCAAACAAATTTACTGTAAGAAGCACAAGCCCTTTTACCAAGCTATGACGCTCTTCGTCTACGTATTTATAACTCCAAAGAAAATCCTTATGCTCATTTGCCGAAACCAACAAGTTTGGGAGACATATGCATACCAGAAGAATTTCAGTACACTTGTAAAAATGAACTTATTCTTCATCACGACACTGGAACTAATGTCCCAGAACGAATCATAATTTTTGCGACTGAAAAGAATATTCAACTGTTCGAGTTTTTTTCAAAAAAACTAGCTGCTATTGCATTTGTTCCAGTGCATGACATAGTAACAGTCTATAATCAAATTAAAGCGAAGAAATTTTATTTAAAACATACCATAGTTTTTTTAAATATTTTGAGTCGACGTATATTGGTGAATTAAAAAGAGGCAAGGGCGTAGGCCGTAAAGAACCTAAATATCCGCATGCAATATGGAGCGTGTATGAACGTAATTGTGACGATTTGCCGAGGAGTAATAATAAGATTGAAGGATGGAATAATGCTCTACAAAGAATTATTGATAAAAGTCCTGTTATTTATTCGTTTATAGATGGTATTAAGTTGGAACAAAGCAATACTGAATTACTGCAAACTCAAATCAAGACCGGGAGTGTTCCGAAAAGAAAAGCGGCATATATTTAATTGGACAATCGAATTAAAGAATTGATTATTAGCTATTCTAATAATAATGCTATGGAGTATCTTGAAAATTAATCATTAATAATTGACTATTAATTAAATAATACTAAAATTACTTTTTAATAATAATTAAAATTTGATTACTAAATAAATTAATTATAAGTGTATTTTCCGTCCAATTTATTGGCGTCAAATTTATTTCAAGTCTAATTATTATTAAGTTAATTTTGTTCTCGTCGAATTATATAGCGTCTAATTTATTTCACGTTAAAACTAACACGTCCAAATTATGCAAGTTGAAATAATACTAGTCGAAATAATACACAACCCATCCTAAAGCATTTGACTCTTTGAAACTTTTTTGATGTTTATGTTATATAAATATAATAATTATATATCCGTATCAGCTCATTAAAACTTAGAAAAAGTTCAACTTTGTGATTTCTTGCAAAATTCTCCTAAATCCGTAATAAAATGATAAATGATGATTTTTGATGATTATCATTAAAATTTGATCATCAATTTTAATTTTAACAGCATTTTAATTAAAAAAAGAACAATTAAAGTAAAGGTCATTAGAAGGAAAATAACTACATTCAGCCTGAAGAAGACATTTTTTCTATCAAAATTGACTTTATTTCTAGTGAAAATCAGACATGTTTTATTCATAATAATATTACCGTTCTTAGCCAAAACGATCATTGCTAAATTAATTGTGTGCTCTTACATGTAGTTATGATCGCGGCTTTGAATTAAATAAAAATAACTCAGCACTGCATATTTTTAAGCAGCTAAAATTAAATTTTAAAATAATATCAAACTCTGCAAATAATCTACTAAGTCATTCAACAAAGAAATCATTATTAAACATTTTAATCACCTTTTAAAATTATTTTACCGAGTTCTTGCAGTTTTTTAGTTGATGTTTTTGACAAGTAAAAAACAATTAATTGATTTTTGTTACATATTAAAAAAATTTCAAAATAAGAAACTCTTGAAGAATAAGAAAAAATGCATAGATTTAAATAGTTTATAAAAAGTTTTATTTATTTTAAGGAAAGAAGCAATAGTTAGTAACTATGGAATCAATACTTATTTCCAGGCCTGTATTAGGAAGTTGGAAGCAATTTTTTGAAGCAGAGCAATTTGTTTCAAATAAAACATTTATAACTTTTTCAAAATGAATATTGATTTAAATTTTTTTTTAACATTAATTAACTAATTTCGTTAAAATTTAAAATATTCATAAATTTTGCTAAAGTATCATATTTTAAACAGAATAAATTGAATTTTAAATAAATTGCTCTTCTTCGAAAAATTGCTCCCAACTTCATTCTCTTCCTGTTTTATTATTTTGCAATATAATTGCCTAAGAGTAAATAATTTTTATTGGCATTTCAAAAAATTGAGAGTACTGATTCAAGTCATAAAATGTAACGCTAAAAACAATCTTAGTTCAAATGAACAGAAAATAAAATTTTATATTCCAAAACTCATGATAAACCAAATCTAATATTTGATCAAGAGGAATTTATTTTGGAGAAACAATATAAAAACAAATTATACTGGAGAAACTGTGTTGGTTTTGTGAAGTTCAGTACAAAAGAACAGAACAAAGTATGAAAAAATTAAATGAATTCTGTGAATGCAGAATAGTGCAACATTCAAAAATGCATGAACTGTAAGAGTCTGCAAATGATGTGCAAAATCTCTGCAAAATGGATTGTATTGAAATTATTGAAATCGATTTTATTGAAATTTAATTTCTGCTAAACTCTGCAAATTTAGCAGACCTTGATATTTGATGCAACTTTGAATCTTGCACTATGTTGCATTTACAGAATTAAGTTTAAGCTTGAAAAAAAAAAGTTCAGTTGTTTTTTGCTCGGACATTCGATTTTTTGTTTTTCTAGCATGTCTAAAATTGCTAGTTTTTTTAACTTGTTCTGGTTTAATGGACGCATCTTGGCTTAAGTTGTTTGGGATTTCGATAAAAGACATTTTGAGAGTAGTCAATATTGTCTAGCTCAAAAATTTTTTTTTGTATAGCACCAATAATCTTGTCGGAATCAGCTTTAGAAGGTCTTTAATTAATTATTGAAAAAAAGTTTTTTTAGATATATATTTGTTTCAATTAAATCAAATTAGCTGTCAAAGAGATAAAACAGTTACTAACTTAATATTATTTGACATTATTTATTTAATTGTACTAACAAAAATAATTGACACTAACATCAGTATTTTTGTTCTAGAAATTTTATTTTTGTTTTTTAAAAATATTATACGCGATTAATTAATTATAAAATTCAGTATTGACTAAATTTTTCGCTCAAAAGTTTTTTAATTTAAATATCTTTGATACTGTTTGAATTAAACTTTTTTTTATTTCTAAATTATTCGATGTATTTTACTACAAAATTTTACCAAAAATTGTGTAATTTTGCGTAAAATCAAGTAGGAAATGGTAAGGAATGTTGAATTTTTTTTAATTTTTCATAACAAAATTAATAAAATATTTTGGAAAAGAAGCCAATTTTATATTTTTCTTACCAAAATCCCATTTTTTTGGTTGTAAGTATTATAGAACGATTTTAGTAAACTTTACATATTTTAATGTGAGTTTACGTAATTTTTCGTAAAATTTTATAATCTTACAGACTAATATTCATGTTAGATTACGTGAAATTACTTAATTTAGCCCATGCTGGACCTTTTATAAAAGCACTGTATGTTTTTTTCAATTTTACAAAAAATATTCTAACTAAAAAAAACCCTGATAATATTTCTAATTTTTAATTCGTTTCAATTTTTCAAGGTTAATCAACAGGCTAGTACCCATGCCTCATGAGACTGATCAACACTTAATTTATTTAATTAATTAGTAATAAAAATACATATATTAAAAATATTAAAAAAATAAAATATAAAATTGAATAGAGTTATTGATTTAATAGTTATTTGAAAAAATTTAACAACAAGCTATTTAAGTTAAACAATTCAAATTTTGAAACAAAATCTGTGAAAATTAAATTTATGTTATTGAAAATTGATAGCTTAAACGTTGAAAACTTCAACATCGATCTCTTGATCACAAAGCAATTTATTAATCTTGAATAAAAATGTTCAAATGTTTTTTCTCCACTTTTTGATTTGGCCATTGGTTCAATAAGGTTATTACTGTTCCTTAAAATATAATTCAAATTTTTTGAGTCATTTTTCTTTAATTTTTCTTTAAGATTTAGCGGAGAATTGAACTAAAATAGACATTTATATGAAAAAGTTAGCATCCTTTCAAAAATTCGATGTTGAAACGAATAAAGACCATACTTTTCTAAAGAGTACAGTCGATCCTCCGGATAACGAACTCTTATATAACGAAATCCTCTATACTACGAATAAGAATCCAGGAACCGATTTTTTATAAAGGAAAAATATTGCTAATTTTCTTTGATACAACGAACCTCTTTATAACGAAATCCCGATATAACGAACTAATAAAAAAAAAACGAGTAATACTTTACTTAAGAAAAAAACCTTTATATAACGAATTTAAAAAAAATGACATCCGTTAATTAACACCTTGATAATAAAAAATAGTAAATAAATACTTGACAATTACTTATTACTGATTATCTAAAAATTCTATTTGATAAAAATGAATAAAGAGCAAGTTTGCAAAAAGAGAAAATGTATTCCTATATATGTCTTTTCAACTTTCATTTTTTAGCTTATTTACTTTATTTTGATTCTTTTTTTTATCTCATTTTATTAACTTTAATTTTATTTTTATTTTATTTTTATTTTATTTTTATTTTATTTTTATTTTATTTTTATTTTATTTTTATTTTATTTTTATTTTATTTTTATTTTATTTTTATTTTATTTTATTTTTATTATTTTTTTAACTTATTCTGAAGGAGCTCTAGCTCGGTACAGAAAACAAATAAATAAATAAGAGAAAATGTATCTCTCTTAAAATCAAGATAGAAATTATAAAAAAACATACTGAACAAAAAATAACCACTTCAAAGCTGGAAAAAAGGCAGAAATCGTCGATTCAATAGCAACAAATAATCCAGTAGAGCAAGACAGTGATACAGAAATTGAAGAGCAACAAGATGCAAATAAACAAGTGATTAACTCAAAAGAAGCGATCGATAAAATAAATGAACTGAAAAAATTTTTTTTAACCAAAAAGATGATAATTCTAATGTAATTAATTTATTATTTAATATTGAAAATTTTATAATTGAAAGTAGCCTTACCGAACAACCATCTTTTACCGATTTTTTTCAAAAAAATTAACTTTTTGTTTTTTTTTCTCATTTTTATTTTAGTTTTTGTGTTAATCAATAAAATTTGGTTTAAATTTTTTTTTGTCATTTTATATGGGAATTTCGATATAACGAATACCGAATTTTCCGCCCAAGTAGTTTGTTATAACGAGGATTGACTGTATTTTTTTATAATTAAACTGATCGGTCCTGGGACAAAAAAATTATTTTTCAACAACCACGAACATTATGGCTGGCAAAATTAAAATCAATAGATGGCACATCTTATGCAAAATTACTTAGTTGTTATAGTTATTTCATAAACAATTTTCAATTCTGTATAATTTACCATAAAAAAAAAAGTGTACATACACATTGAGCTGTTTCCATGGCAACATATTTTCTTAAGCTTTGAAATTATTTCAATATACCAAACTGAAATAGACTTTCCAATATTACGGCATCACATATTAAAAAAAAACCTCTTTTATTTCTTCTCTCTGCTTGTTTATTTCACTCAATTCTAAGAGAAAAAAAAGTAAAAAAGGCTTTAGAATGGCTACAACCGGAATCAGCGATGCAATGACTACCAACTTGCCAAAAAAGCCGGCTGTCAAATTCAATCCAGCCGATTGGCACACTAACAAGCATTCAATTTCAAGCGATGCGGAACGATCGCGCAACGTCTCCTTCCAAGTGAGACAAGAGGGCCGCTTTTTGAACAACGAAACAGACAACCAGACATGGTGGGACACCCATGACAACAATGTTCGCCTGGGCGACCGCTTGGACGAGATCGAAGAGTGGAGACAAATTCTGAGATACGAAATTGAGGATGTTGACCGTGAACTCGAGGCCATTCGAGTCACCAAAAACAAATGTGAAAACACGCTCAATGACATGAAAGTTCCGCTGGATGTCAATATTGAAAATCACGTTACCAGAGAGGGCAGACTGGGCGTCGATTTGGTCAGAGACGAGCCTGAGAGTGAGCTGACCAAAGAGACCAAAGTGATTGATGCCATCAAGAGAAACTTGCACCACAAGTGTCAGGAGTCGTTCGCGCAGATCGAACGCCTCCAAGAGTGTCGCCAGCAGTTGCTCAACGATCTGAACGACAAGAACTCGTCGCACGCAATCGACGAGGAGAACTTGGCCCTGAACAAGCACTCGTCGGCTATTTCATTCAAGCCGAATCCGCTGCGCGTTCCCAAAGGCTCGGTGACGCCACAGCAATGGATCGCTTTCAGCAAATACAACAAAGACAGAGCTGACGCCGAGATGGAGTCTTCCAAGCGTCTTAGAGAGAATATTCAGCAGCTAATGGCTCAGTCGTCCTCAGATCTAGACTCGCAGAAGAATGCTACCGAGTTCGCCATGAGAAAGCGAGTTCACGAGACAGAGAACGCGCTGGACGAGCTCAAGTGGCAGAAGAAAAATACCGAAAAAGAGATAGCTCAGGTCGAGGACGACATTGACAAGTTGGAAAAGGCCATCCGCGACAAAGATCCTGTCATGAAACTAGCTCATACTAGACTTGAGAATCGCACATATAGGCCTGGTGTTGAATTGGTCCGTGATGAAGTTCAGTATGGCTTGGTTGATGAAGTTAAACAAATCGAAGCTTCTCAGAAGGTCTTGCAGGAAAAATGCAAACAAGCAAAGTAAATTTTTTTTTTTGTTCAAATTTTTTTTTAGATTTTAGTTTGAGAGAAAATTTTAATTTTTTTTCAAAAAAATATTTTTATTTTAAAAAATTTAAAATTAATTTTATAAAAGTTTTTTTTTAATTCTAGGTTAAAAAAAGAAATTTTATATTAAAGAAAAAAAAAATTTTTAAGATCTTATATTAAGTTTTCTAAAATTTCATTCTAAAAAAGCTTTTAAAATTCAAGTTTACAAAAGGTAATTTTAAAATTTATGGAAAAAAAATTCCAGATCTAATTTTAAAAAATTTAAAATTAATTTTATAAAAGGTTTTTTTTTTAATTCTTGGTTAAAAAAAGAAATTTTTAATTAATGAAAAAAAAATTTATAAGATCTTATTTTAAGTTTTCTAGAATTTATTCTAAAAAAGCTTTTTAAAATCAAGTTTACAACAGGAAATTTTAAATTTGTGAAAAAAAAATTCTATAAAAACATCATAAAAATATGCAATAATTTGCAGAATTTTTGCAGAGCTTATAATTCGTTTGTATAATTTTGTACTCTACACAGAATCTTTTTGGTACAATTAGAAAAAAAAAATATTAAGAATTTACATTTTGTACTGTGATTTTTGTACTAAAATTTCACAATGCCCAAATCTTCCAAAGCAAAAATAAAAAATTTCCTTTAACTTGATAAAAAAAAAAATAATTTATTAAAAATAATTAATAAAATATTTTCTTATAAAAATTTTTTTTTAAATTCAAGCTTAAAAAAGGAAATTTTAAATTAATGATAATAATAAGTTCTAAAATCTTATTTTAAACTTCCAATACAAAAATAAAAAAAATTTATACAATTTTTAAATAATGCTAAATAATGCAAAAAACATGCTAAATATTAGATGAGGCTCAGCAAAAACTCTGCAATTAAATTGCGCACTTGAATTAAATATTTAAAAAATTATTAAAAAAAAGCACAATTAATTTACACAAATTTTGACAGGAGATAGAAAAAAGTTGTTTCACTTTGTTTCATCTGCAGAACTTGTTTTAGACCATTAGAATAAAAAGTAGTGCAATTTTTTTTATTTTTGTATTGGAAGTTTTGGGCAATGTGAAATTTTAGTACAAATAATAAAATCTTAATATTTTTTTTCTAATTGTACCAAAATGATTCTTTAAAGAGAACAATATTGTACAAATTTGTACAAACGAATTATAAACTCTGCAAATTATTGCATATTTTTACGATGGTGTGCATTTTACATAAAATTGTAGAGTTAAGTTTTAACTTTTTGTGTTGTAATTTTTGTACTAAATTTCACATTGCCGAAGTTTTGTATGAATTTTCACAATGCCTTTAAAAAACCTAAAATCTATTCTAAAAAAGTTTTTTAAATTCAAGTATAAGAAAGGAAAAATTTTCAAATTTCTAAAATTCATTATAAAAGTTTTTTAAATTTATTTAAAAAAAAGTTTAAATTTAATTTTGAAAATATCTAAAATTTATGAAAAAAATTTTTTTTCTTAAAAGGCATGCTTGGAATATTCTGCAAGAACAGATGAGACGGATTGATGAGGACATTGCATTGAAGCAGAACTCACTTCAATTGGAAAAAAGAGCGTTGGCTACGCGCAAACGATTAAATACTGTAAATAGACCTGAGACTGAGACCGATAAGAATTTGATTGTGACTGGCGTGGACAAAACTGGTTTAAGCAAAGTGTTGGGTCTTAAGTATGCTTAAGTCGTTTTCTAATTATCATTGAACTTAATATTTTATTATAATTTAATAAAAATTAATTTAAATACATCTTATTTAATCTATTGTTCAAATTTAAAGGCAAAATTATTGATTCAATTCAGGACCTAGTTTTTCTTTAGGAGATAAATATTTTTTTAAGCAGATAATTTTATTTACAAGAAGAAGACAAATCATTTTTAAAAATAATTTTTAATGGATTTTTTATGCAATGATTGATAATTGTTTAATGAATTAGATAGTTATCATAAAAGCGTCAATATTTTTTTTTTTATTTTGGACGAAAAAAAATGGTATGATCTTGATCTCTTTTTTGGAAAGAAGAAGAAAATTCATTGAGGTTAAAATCAATGCGGATCAATGAGAATCGAGCACTTGCTCATGTAATTAATTCTGCACTTTTTGAACCTAAACAAATTTCCAGGATTATTTAATTATTATAAAAAGATTAGGTTAAAAAACCCAGACAGCTCAGAATGGATCAAAGTTCTTCTTTTCAGTCCTAGCGATTTAATAAAATCGTGTACAAACAAATATGCTTAATAGAAAAAATAATATTTAAAAGAAAGTATAGGGTATATAAATAAAAAAATAGTTGGTATTTTCTATTGTGTTTTATAAAAATTTTAAATACAATTTTGAAAATACATTGAAAATGTTCGATGGCTGAGATATATTTTATTTAAGAAATATTTGGAGAAATTTTTGCAATGTCGCTCTATTAAAATTAAATATAGTATTACAAACATAGATTATTTAGTTTTAGAAAATTTTAAGAGAAAAATAATAAAATTCTATTACTTTATTTTCCTTTTACTTTTACTAATTCTAAATAAAATTCTAATAAAATCTTTTGACTCTTGATATTTTTTTTAATATTTAAGTAAGTTTTATTTAATTTTATACTCAATGCTTTAAAGAAGTAAAAAAAAATTAATTAATGTACAATTTGTAAAAAATTTAATGAATATGCCATCTTTATCTTATTAATGTTTTTCAATCACAATTTACCTAAAAAATCAACTTCTAAAAAATTTAGGCTACGTTTAAAGGAATATTGAGAATCAAATCGAACCAATGTCAAATTAAACAGAGGATTAAAAATCATTTGGATGTTTTAACTTGAGATTTCTTAAAAGCAATGTGATCAAGAGATCAAAATTGAAGTTTTTTAAATTTTAATCTGTGTTTTTAAACAATTAGAGCTTAATTTTTAATTAATTTGAATAAATTAATGATTTATTGGTCTTTTATTAAAATTTCTAGAAAAATCACCTAAAACTAAATAATCTATGTTTGTAATACTATACCGTAAAACCTTGCAAACTACCCTGGGGTTAAAGGCTGCATAGTATACTTAAGAATATACTATAACCCCTACAGTACATCTTAAAACTAACTTCATCGCTTTCTTTTCCTTTCCTCTTCCTTTCCTCTTCCTCTCTTCTTCCTCACTTCTTCCTTTCCTCTTCCTTTCCTCTTCCTTTCCTCTTCCTTTCCTCTTCCTTTCCTCTTCCTTTCCTCTTCCTTTCCTCTTCCTTTCCTCTTCCTTTCCTCTTCCTTTCCTCTTCCTTTCCTCTTCCTCTTCCTTCCTCTTCCTTCCTCTTCCTTTCCTCTTCCTTTCCTCTTCCTTTCCTCTTCCTTTCCTCTTCCTTTCCTCTTCCTTTCCTCTTCCTTTCCTCTTCCTTTCCTCTTCCTCACTTCTTCCTTTCCTCTTCCTTTCTTCTTCCTTTCCTCTTCCTTTCCTCTTCCTTTCCTCTTCCTCACTTCTTCCTTTCCTCTTCCTCTCTTCTTCCTTTCTTCTTCCTTTCTTCTTCCTTTCCTCTTCCTTTCCTCTTCCTTTCCTCTTCCTTTCCTCTTCCTTTCCTCTTCCTTTCCTCTTCCTTTCCTCTTCCTTTCCTCTTCCTTTCCTCTTCCTCACTTCTTCCTTTCCTCTTCCTTTCCTCTTCCTTTCCTCTTCCTTTCCTCTTCCTTTCCTCTTCCTTTCCTCTTCCATTCCTCTTCCTTTCCTCTTCCTCACTTCTTCCTTTCCTCTTCCTCACTTCTTCCTTTCCTCTTCCTCTCTTCTTCCTTTCTTCTTCCTTTCTTCTTCCTTTCCTCTTCCTTTCCTCTTCCTTTCCTCTTCCTTTCCTTTTCCTTTCCTCTTCCTTTCCTCTTCCTTTCCTCTTCCTTTCCTCTTCCTTTCCTCTTCCTTTCCTCTTCCTTTCCTCTTCCTTTCCTCTTCCTTTCCTCTTCCTTTCCTCTTCCTTTCCTCTTCCTTTCCTCTTCCTTTCCTCTTCCTTTCCTCTTCCTTTCCTCTTCCTTTCCTCTTCCTTTCCTCTTCCTTTCCTCTTCCTTTCCTCTTCCTTTCCTCTTCCTTTCCTCTTCCTTTCCTCTTCCTTTCCTCTTCCTCTCTTCTTCCTCACTTCTTCCTTTCCTCTTCCTTTCCTCTTCCTTTCCTCTTCCTTTCCTCTTCCTCTCTTCTTCCTCACTTCTTCCTTTCCTCTTCCTCTCTTCTTCCTTTCTTCTTCCTTTCTTCTTCCTTTCCTCTTCCTTTCCTCTTCCTTTCCTCTTCCTTTCCTCTTCCTTTCCTCTTCCTTTCCTCTTCCTTTCCTCTTCCTTTCCTCTTCCTTTCCTCTTCCTTTCCTCTTCCTTTCTTCTTCCTTTCTTCTTCCTTTCCTCTTCCTTTCCTCTTCCTTTCCTCTTCCTTTCCTCTTCCTCACTTCTTCCTCTCTTCTTCCTTTCTTCTTCCTTTCTTCTTCCTTTCTTCTTCCTTTCCTCTTCCTTTCCTCTTCCTTTCCTCTTCTTTTCCTCTTCCTTTCCTCTTCCTTTCCTCTTCCTTTCCTCTTCCTTTCCTCTTCCTTTCCTCTTCCTTTCCTCTTCCTTTCCTCTTCCTTTCCTCTTCCTTTCCTCTTCCTTTCCTCTTCCTTTCCTCTTCCTTTCCTCTTCCTTTCCTCTTCCTTTCCTCTTCCTTTCCTCTTCCTTTCCTCTTCCTTTCCTCTTCCTCACTTCTTCCTTTCCTCTTCCTCTCTTCTTCCTTTCTTCTTCCAGGAAAGGAAGAGGAAAGGAAGAGGAAAGGAAGAGGAAATTTTGCCCCTATTTGTTTGCCCCCATTTGATTATTTGCCCTTTTTTGGTTTTTTAGTCGCGACTTAAAAACCAAAAAAGGGCAAATAGATTAAACAAAATTAAATTTAGTTTAAATTTCATGATGCCGAATTTATCAGCACTTAATTCAAAATATCTTCGTAAATTTTACACTTTATTTGATCTTTGCAAAGTTGTTTAATGTGAAAACAAATTTGTTAAGTCTAAATTCAGCCTTTGCAAAAACTCTTTCTTTTTCTCTTAAAAATGTTCACTTGATAAAGTGTTAAATCACCGAAATAGTTTCAATGAAACAAATTAATTTATTCTAAAATTAATAAATATTAGAAAAATTACTGCAACATAGTGCAACATGCTTTGTTGTACCTTTTTTACCTAAAATAAAATTTTTATTTTAATAATAATAATGAGCTACGGTGGTTTGTTCCACCAAACGAAAACCCATACAGGGAACGCTATAGTAGCTTTCAGACAGTGCTGAATATTCATCTTACTATCGCGACTTATTTATTTCGTCAACCATTTTCTTAAACAAATTCTTTGAACTTGCTTTGACTACTTCAGGAGGCAGTCTGTTCCAATTGTCTACTACTCTGTTAAGAATGAAATGCTCACGTTGGTTGATTCTCGTCAATTGTTTGGACATTCTGTGTTGGTACCCACGTATACTCCCCGCTGGACCAGAACAGCTCAACGAATCGCAAAGTTTGTTTGGATTGTGCCAGTTCACTTGAGTTAAACCATTAACTATCTTGAAATATTCGACAAGATCTCCTCTCTCTCTTCTCTTGCTCAGGGTAGTAAGTCCCAAGATCTCTAATCTCTTCTCATATGGTAGATGCTTAAATGACTTGACCAATTTTGTTGCTCTTATTTGAACCTTCTCGAGAACTAAAATGTCCTTCTTCGTGTACGGACACCAAGCAGCGACAGCATTCTTGAGATAAGGTCTAACAAATGTCACGTAAAATTTCCTGAACGTACCAATTTACCATGACTTGAACGCTTTAGATAATTGTCCCAGTACCATATTAGCACTTTTGGCCGCTACCATAACTTGCATACTCCATTTCAGATTTGAACTGATTATTATACCTAAATCGCGTTCATTTTCTGTCTTACACATATCTAGTCCATTCATTTTCAAATTAATATCAAAGTACTTGTTGTTGAATACCATATAGCCGCACTTATCAACATTAAAATCCATCATCCAGTCCTCGGCCCATCTCACCAGACGGTCGATGTCACCTTGTAATGTTGTAAGATCCAATGGATTTCTAATAACACCAATAAGCTTTGTATCATCGGCAAAAAGCTTGCACAGTGTCTTGATTGCTTGAGGCATATCATTTATAAAATTACAAAAAGTAATGACCTAAGACTGAGCCTTGAGGCACACCACTTAATACATCTAGCCATTCTGAAGACTTGTCTCCAATAACCACCCTTTGTTTTCTGCTATTTAAAAAATTGTTCAACCAAATGAGCAGCCTACCACTGAAACCATATAGTTGAATTTTTTTGATCAACGCTCTGTGTGAGACTTTGTCAAAGGCCTTAGCAAAATCCATGAATACCATTCCCGAAGTAAAGCCTCGATTGAGAGCTTCCGTGATTGTGTCGATTGTCTCTAACAGATTGGTTAAACACGATTTCATCGGAACGAAACCATGTTGCTCCCTTGCCACCAAGTTAAATTTAATTAAATGGTCCATCATCAAATCCCGAATCATACGTTCCATAACTTTGCTCGGCAGTGATGTCAAGGAGACTGGCCGTTAGTTTATCGGCTCAGTTCTACATCCTTTCTTGAATAATGGCGTTATATTTGCCTCTTTCCAAGCCTTTGGCACTTTACCAGTTAGAAAAGACGCTTTGAAAATTCTTTCAAAACATACTGAAAATAATTTTGCACATGTACTTAAAACATATGGATGAATGCCATCGGTTCCAGGTGCTTTGAATTGATCCAATTTGGTTAAATATCCGTAAATATTTGTAGCCGAAAACACATCTAAATCAATATGACATTCCGCCGTGCAAAACTTTGGTAGCTCCGGTAATGGTTCTCCAGTATCTTTACTGAATGCTTGCTGAAATTGAAAATTCAAGATATTAGTGATCACCGTTTTGTCCATTACCAGGTCACCATTGCTATCCTTGATTGATTTAATTTTATCTCTACATCTGGTTTGATCATTGATATAGGCAAATATGCACTTAGGTCTTCTCTTAGATCCTTTAATTATTTTAATTTCGTGATTCAATCTTGCCTTTCTAACCTCGAATTCAACTCTTCTGGAAACCTTATTAAAATCGACTCTTTTCAGCTTGTCTTTGGGATTCATTTTCATGCTTAAGAAAGCTTTATATTTAGTTTTAGTTAATGCCTTTAACTCCTAATTAAACCATCTCGGACTTTTCATGGTGGCTGATTTTTTCGCAGATATCACCACTTTTGGAACAAACGAGTCCGTGGCTGCATTATAAAGCACTGCCAGATCCAAACAAAGTTCATCTACATCTGTACTAGTTTGCCACAATCTGGACTCGCAGACAGAACAGTCGATGAATTTGTTTATGGCCGTGTAAGCTCCCTTATCATACCTGAATTTAACGATTGACTTGTTGATTGGTTCGCTTTTTAGTATGAAATTCCATGAGAGAGTGTGGTGAAGTTTGTTTTTGTCCGACGAGCCTACCGGTGCACCAACTTGGACACTGTAAATACTATTTATCTTATGACTGATCACCAGATCCAGTGTTGAGGCTCCAAAAGTTGGATTCATTACATGCTGTACCAGAAAATTTTCCTCAAGTGTTTCAATAAATTTAGCACTTGCCAAACTGCCAAACTTCTTCCGGAAACAAATCCATGCAAGTAGTCCCATCTTATTTTCGGATAGTTGAAATCACCGGCTATGAGTAAATCACTATATTTACCAGAACTCACTAATGCTTTAGCCTTACCAATAGCTGAGTTTATCTCTTCGTTTATATCGTGTTTCGAATAAGGAGGCCTGTAAATACAACCTACAAGTAACGTTTCAGATCCAACTACCAATTTACACCACACCATTTCTCCTAGATTGTCTTTTATGCCATCCTCAAACACCTCGTATACATCACAATCATTTCTTACATAAATAGCAACACCACCACCTCTTATTTGCTCCCTGTCCATATGAAACAGAGTATAATTTGGCATATTTTTCGTTGACTTTTCATTAAACCATGTCTCAGTGACAAACACAATATGTGGAAACTCTTGCACTTGAATCCATGACACGAAGTCGTCCAATTTGTTAACCAGTGACGTTGCATTTAAACAACAAAATTGAGACAACTTAATGATAAGTCTTTGCCGTTTTTATTCATTCTGATAAATTCACTGGGATGATATGATACGCTTTGTTGACCTGTTAATCCGGCAAAGCCTCCCATATCTAATACCCCAATAGAATTCAACGCTATCTTGTGTTTTTCCATGTCTCATTTTACCATTACCAAATTCAAGTTTACCATTTGCCTCATTACGTCTTCTTCTCAATTCTCTTTCAACCTCGATTTCATGGCGTGTGAGATCCGGATTTATGAATACGTTGGTGTAGTTTTCACTGTTTTTAAGATTTTTTGTCGAAGCTATAATTAATTGTTGAGTTGTTTTATCGTTTAATTCAACCACTAATGGTGGTGGTTTATTTTTATCCGTAGCTCTGCCACGTCGAAAAACCTTCTTTACTTTCTCATTCACATTTTGTACGTCTAATTCCATTAATACTTTAATAACCAATTGTTTATCCTCACCGTCCTAGTCTTCAGTGCTCTCGTTAGATGGCACAGATATACCGCTCATTACTATATTATTCGCCTTTTCATCTCTAGCTTTTGTTTCCGAAAACATTTTTTCAACAATAACTATATCATCCTTGCATTTGTCTTTTTTACCTCTATCGAAGAAACTTTCCCATTTGCTAGCCGAAGCTTGAGGACTAGCAGCCATTTTCTGCTTTAATTCTAAATTTTCTTTCTCCAATTGTTGAACTTTTTCCGCTAATTTGACTATAGTAGGGACCAAAATCGACAAGTAGTCGTCAATTTTTTTTGAGCCTTCGCCCTGTCTTCCCTGACCAAGACCAACCCATGCAGGGATATCCAACAAATGCGGACCATTCCTGTCAACATTTGAAGTACCACTCATTGAAATTAATTTAATTTATTATAATTTAATTTTCCAATTTTTTTTTGAAAATTACTTATTTTCTTTTTTTTTCTAGTAAATCAAATCAATAATCTATTAAAATCTTATTGATTCTTTATTTGTTGTCATTTTTTTTATTAGAAATATTATTTTAGGTAAAAAGTTTGCAACAAAGTATGTTGCACTATGCCATTACGGTAGCAGTATTTTTCAAAATATTTTTTATTAGCTTTAATTTTAATTTATCAAAAAATGAAGAAGTTTTGTTCAATTTGTATTTGAAATTCACAAAACATGATAATTTTTGTTTTTTAAATTTTTTCACAAAAAAATCAGGATTTTCTAATTAGAATCTCAAAGAAAAACTAAATAATAATAAAATAATACTAAAGCGGCTATTTCTCTTTCAATTTAGTCTTATATTTTAGTAGACCTACAATTTTCTATCCTTGTTGATCTGTATTTTTTTCCATTATTTCTCTAATATTAGATTTTTGGTATTCATACTTTAATGAGGCCAAGAAATTTGAAAATTGTCTTGTTTACTGAAAAATATGTTCTCAAATGATAGATCACAAATTTTTTTAATTCATATTCAGCAAAAAAAAATCAAAGCATAGGATATTTGATTTTAGCTTTTTGTGCAAATTTTTTTTCTTTAAAAATTAAGCTTCATTTTATAGGAGTTTATTAATTAAGAGATTATTATTTTTAAGTATAAGTGTTTTATTGTGGATATTAAAGTAAGCATTTAATATCAATGATGAACAAAAAATTTCATCATTCATTAATGATTTTTTTGTTAAGTAAATATGTTTGACTAAACTTTTATCATTAATTGGATCATTAAACACAATTTTATTTTATTTATGAAATAAATAAAAATAAAAAAAAAGTACTGAAAAAACATTTAGAGCTAAATTTTCTGCGATATTATCTTGGTGAAATTTCAAATCAAGATCATAAGAGCGTGCTCCAAAAGAAAGATATAAATGGAAGATGTCTTTTGACGCATGAAAATTATTTACAGTACAAAAAATTCTTTCAAACTAAAGATAAAAATATGAATATCATGAATTTTTTTAATTAAAGCATAAAAATTACAACAGAAATTTGAATTGTAAATCGCATGTTAATTTTTAATTTGAAATTTAAAATTTTATGAATCAAAACAAACTTAAATTATTGAATTCAAATGGATTTATTGAACAGTCAAATGTTCAATTCTTAATTTCCCAAAAGGGTTTGAGGTTGCCGAAAAATAAAGCAAATCAGCATAATTTGCTTGATTTTGGAATTTAAGGATTAAGCCAAGAAATAAATAAAACAATTCAATTCAGTTAGAAGTTTATTTAATGGAATCCAAAGTTTTAATCTTTTTTTTATTGTGTAGCTGGTCGAGCCAAAGCTCCTTCAGAAAGTAGTAATAAAGTAGTGGTTTATATAGGAGCTAAGTCTGCAATAGCTGTGCAAAGTATTAAGTTACCTTGTTTAAATCATTCTTAATTGAGTCCAGAATGCATAAATTTGTACGCCATTTTGCAGACTCTATTTTGTGATGTAACACACTTGTTACATGAATTGAATTCAAAATTAAAAATTTTAATTTAATTTTCGGAAACATACGATACTAAACTCAAATATGAATTTTACGCAAAAAATCATTTTTTTGTAAACTTTTTTTTATGAGAAAAAGGTAAAATTTTTTATTTGGAATTTTACCTTTTACAAATATTTAGCTAAAAATGAGTATTTGTTGCAAACAATAATCATTTCGCACAATTTGATTTCAAACTACCTGATATAGAAAAGTTTCAGAAAAGAGCAACAAAGATAATCCCTGCACTCCGTAAATATGAGTACTCCAAAAGACTTGATTTTTTTATATTTAGATAAACTTCTAAAATTTAATTAAAATTCGATAAATTTTTAGCAAAACTTCTAGTTATAAACTTTATAAAAGTTTAATTAGATTAATCGTATGAGAAAAGATATAATTCAGTTTAAAATCATAAATAGCTTTGAAATTGTTCAACTTATAAATGGTATAAAATTTTCACCCGATTAGGTATATAATTTAAGGAAATATACAGAATTTTTAGATAGGGAAGAAGTTAAGTTGCATGCAGCGTTATTATTTTTTAAAAAATCAAATTTTTAATGTTTGTAAAAGCATACTTTAGGACATTGTTGATTCTAAATATAAAAAGAAAACTTCTTCTTAAATTTCTTTAATAAATCATCTTAAAGAAGTAAAAAAAATTATTAAAAATTTTAATTTTTTATTGATGAAACATATCTTAGATCACTAAATTCTAATTGAATATCTTTTTTTAATACATCTCTATATATGATTTTTTGATAATTTTTGTATTTAATAAAAAAATTTAATATGTTCGTACTAATTAAATTTTAATAATTATCTGTAGATACAAGAGAAGTTAAATTATTGATAAAAAAAGCATAGGTCCAAAATAAACTATTGAGTATTAAATTAAATTCAATACTAATCAATTTGTTATTTTTAAATCAATTAATTCCAATATAAAGTTAAAAGTTCATAACATGAAACTTGTTCACAATAAATTTGTAGCTAAAAAATAAAAATGTTAGTGTTTTTATCATATTAATGTGTGTTTGAATTGATTTTGTCTTTATTTTATCAAATTTGTGGATAAATTTTTATGAGCCAAAATAATATTAAAATATTAATTTTCATAATTTGTTAAAAAAAAATAGAATATAATAATAAAAAATCCATTTTTCCTTTTATGTTGAATTTTTACCATTTTTCACCTTTTTTTACAAAAATTTACCAAATTTACATCAATTTTCGTCAAAAAATTCAATCAAATATTAATTTTTTTCCTTTTTCAAAAATACAAAAAAAAATTTTTTTTTCATGAAAATCGGTTTTTTCGAGAAATTTTGGAATTTTTTTTTTCACTGAATTTTACAATAATTATCGTTATTTTACGAAAAATGCTCTTTTTTAGATTACCATATTTTACAGTAAATATGGTAAAATATCGTGAATTTACCATAATTTACGTAAAATATGTTGAGTTCAAGGTATCGTAGCAGCACTGTAATTGAAAAAAAAAACAAATCTTTTTTTTCTGATTGATATTTAATTATTTTTTCTAAATTCTTTATTTGAAAAATTTAAAGATAAATTTAAAATCCATATTTTATGGCTTTAATGATATTTTAATACTAATTAAAATATACTACGGCGAAACAAAGTTAAATTTTGTCTTGCAAAATTTCAAAATATTGATTAAGATTTTAATTTACTTTAGATAAAAATTCATATAATATTTTTATCTTAGCATAGATTAAACAAATCATGTTTAATAAAGTTAAATCACTTTTTATTAAAAAATTGAAAAAAAAAATGCATTTTTATGTAAATCGAAAACTAAAAATTTTGATTTGAAATTTACATTTGATCATGAAATTCAATTTGCCAAATATTTAATATTTTATAATGATAAAGAAAAAATTAAGTGTTAATCGGTGCAAAAGTACGCTTAAGTTGTTTTTTAATTATCATTAAACTAATATTTCATTTTTATCTAATAAAAATCTAAATTCATTTTTTTAAAATCCAATCTATTTCATTTTATATAATGTTGAAATGCATGAGAAAATTATAAATTTAATAAGTTATAAAGTTGGGAATGTCATGTTTAATTAAATTTTGAGAGGGCGTCTTCTCACGATTTAATATCAATAGCTCTAGAGTAGTTATAAGACTTCAAAATAATAACTAAATTAGCTGATTTTCAATTTTTTTTATATTTGAAGCTTTTGATTTATTTAAATATTTTTTAAAAATTATTTTACTGGTATGTCATATTTGCATTAGTAACTAAAAGAATTTAATCCGTAATAAAATAAATAGTTGTTCGAAAATTTGGTCACTTAAAAATTCAGATAAATACTTGAGGCTTTCGATGGTAATTCTTTCATATCATTATGCGCCTACGATTAAATTAAGATGATTAAGAGTTACTTCTTTTTTTTTGAAAATATTCAATTCATATTATAGAAATATATAAAAATAGAATTAATGTGGGAATTAAAATAATTGTTTGAAATTGTTTTAAATATTTTACCATCTAAAAAATTTAATACAGAAACATATCTTTATGTTCAGCATTAAATAATGATTTTCATTTTCTTATCCTACCAATGTTTCTAAAAAAATCTTGTGAATTTACACCTGACAAAGTTCAGCATAACTTTCTGAATCAACTTTTACAATTGGAAAAATATCTAGAACTTATTGAAATAATTTTTGATCATTCATTTTGAAATAAAAAATTTTATTTTTTTTATTTCTGGTAGCTTAAGATCAAAATTATAAAATTTAGTGGTTAAATTGGTTTATTTTTTTAGCTGTCATCGTATTGAAAAGTTGAAAAAATAAGTTTATTTTTTAATTAAATGATCAGAGCATATAAATAAAATGAACAGTAACGATTAGTGGATTACAGAAAACACCAATAAAAAAATAAATAAATGATTAAATAGCAATAATTTTTTATTTAATTAGATTTATTTAAAATTGTATGCACTTTTTTATCAAAAAAATTAGAATAGCATGAAAAAATCATTTACTCAACAATAAGAGCTTTTCTTGATTTACTTGGTCTGCCTCTTTTACGTTTTCTCCAATTGGCACTTCTGAAGGCTCTTCCTATTCTAATCATATATTTTCCACAAAAATATCGTTATTTCACAGATCATTATTTTATATTAAAAAAAGCGATTTTTTGAGTGAACTCAAATTTTTTTTAAAAAAATCAAACCGGAAAATGAACCAAATTAAATCATCAACCGATAAAAAGATAAAAAATAATTAATAAATAATAAATTAACTTCAAAAAATAATCACCTTTTGACTTAAAATTTCTAATTTTTTGTTAATTCATTTGGATTTAAACGGTTTTTGTCTCAAATAAATTAGATTAATAATTTTTCTAGTTTCAAAAACAAAATACTATTAAGGGATTATAAATTTTCGATCAATTTAAAATGTTTGACTGAAACAACAATATATCAATAAAACGATTCATTTAAATATAAAAAATATTTGAAATTTAATTTTTGAGGAATTGTATTTTTGAAACTAAAATAATTAATTTTTTCCTCTTTTTTAGGCCTTATTTTTCCATCTGTTTTTTTATTTTCGTTATTTTAGTAAAAATTTACAACTAACTAAAACAAAGCAGATATTTAATTTTAATCCCTTTTCTTTTAAATTTGAAATTACATAATTTTATTATTGATTTAAATAAATTTAAGAATTTTTAAAAATATTTTAGTTTTATGATCGATTGTTGCTGTGAGTCTTCTTTTTTACTGAATCCGCACGTGTATCATGATTCTCTCAATAATAATCTTAACTAAATAATCAGATTGCACGTTTTGAGCACATAAAACCTCATTTAGCCCAATATAAAAATTCAACTTGTTAACATCGAGTTAATTACACCCAAATCAAATGTATAAATCTACATTAGTATATCTAGAGGTACATCAAATTTAGATATTTAAAAGATCTTATGCATTCAACATTTATTAAAAAAAAATTTTTTAATTGAATAAAATTTAAAAATTTAATATGAAAAAATAAAGTATTTTATTGATTTGGATTGAATTTAAAATTAATTTCTGTTAAAATGAAAATTTATTTAAACATATCGTTTTTGTTTGATGACGTTCATTATTCAGTACTGGGTTATTTTCTGTAATTAAATAAACAGGAACTAAATTAAATTTATAAGTCAGTCTAGAGCTCTGTCATTTAGGAATTTTTTAACTAGGCCAGTCTTATCCAAGTTAAATATAATTGTAAAAAATCATGATCATTTTGAATTTAACTAGTAGAACCTAGATTTCTGATGTAATTAAAACAAAAAAGTGTTTACTCAAAATCTCAAATTACGTACAAAAAATTTATAAAAATTTTAAATGATTAGCCCAATAATAAACGTTAATTGTTTAATATTCGGTCTGTCAAATTGAATAAATTCCATATCTGTCTAAACACCACCCAAGGTTTCTATATAAATTGAGATTATTTTATTTTGAAATCATTATATTATAACTAGAAAGAATTTTCAATAATTAAATTGATTATAAAATAAGCAAATTTTAAAAATTGTTTTTTTTTTAGGTCTAATAAATAATTTAATAATAATAATAGCAATTATTTTACAATGTAAACTTATTATTCTAAGTATTTTAAGGAATTGGTTTGCTTCGAACCTTACATTATTTAATTACGTGATTATAATATTTATAAAATCTTTTTTTAAATTAAATTATCTCTTTTTTTTAGATTTTTAATTATTCAAGATTATAATTAAAAATTTTAGCTAATAGCTTTTAGCTCTAATCTATGTAAATCTTAATAGCTTCAAAAAAGCGTTAAAAATGTCAAAAGCAATTATTAAAATAATATCAAAGCATTATTAATTTTCACTAAAAGATTTCTATCAAAAACAACCTCAATTAAGATACTTAAAACTACCATTTAAAAAGTTTTTTTTTTTTAATTCAATATTGTATGAGAACAGTTTTCAAATGTCATATTTATTTCCAAGTTCACAACCATTCAATAATTAAAAAAAATTTAGTAGAATTTTTTAAGATGTTAATTTGGTGCATGTCGAGACTAAAAATTAAAACTAATGACATGCCAAAAAAAGCCAAAATTTAATGAGAGTTATTTTTTGCATGAATCATGAGTAAGATTCAAGTTTATTTATTCTTAATGAATATTTGATAAAATTCGTGACAAATCAGCCAAAAAATATTATTAGATGATGTTTGATTTTGACCTAAAATTTGATGATTATTGTGCATGAAATTAGATGGGATCATTTAGGAATGAATACCTTGCCACAACCTTGGATCAACATTTCCGCAGTTGTTTTAGTAATTTTAATTATCGATAATCCGCATAGCCTTATTAGTAAAAAAATATTTAAAAATACTAATAAAAGAGATTTGCTTAATACTTAATAGGCAAATCTTTAAAGCAGTTTAGATTAGTAGTAAGCGCCAACAGTTTTTTTAGAAATTTTCTTTAAAAATCAATAAAAATTTTTGATAATTTTGAGTTATTTTTTTAGATAAGAAATTATTTTAATAATTTTAAAATGATGTATTTTTTTTTGTGACGCCGCCAGCAAGTCTTGTCAAAAATTTAGTTTATTGATTAAATTTTGAAATGTTGTAATTTGGTGCATTTAAAAATTTTAATTAGTATTTGATTCCTTGTGCTATTAAATTACTATTTTAAAATTAAGAACAAATTTTAAATTGTCTTCTTGAGGACAGTTTCTGTAAAGAAATTTAATTACGTACATTCTTGATCGTTCCTAAATCTTGTTTATATTAAATATCATCCAAAGTATTTTTAATTATTCTATCATCCTGAATTTGCTCAAAATAACCACTCATTGAAATTAAAAATTTTTGATAATACATCCGGTTAGCAGATGTTCTGTCTATTAATTAATAAAACTTCTTTTTAGATGTTAAATTATTTTTTCTTTTAAAATCAAGATTAATTTGGTGTCTAACAAGTATTTTCTCACTCATTTTAAGTTTAAAATATTAGAACAAAACAATATTTGTATTTAAAAGTATTTAATTAAATTAATAAAGAGTTTAGGAAGCGAAAAATTGTATTACAGACTCAAATAAGTTTATGAAAAAATGATTATTTTAAATTGAATTAATTTCATGCAAAACGTGTTTAAATTGGCAATTATTTTTGTTAATTCAGTCTGAAATTTTATTCACACACTCTTGATTTTGAAATTTAAAAAAGAGACATTCATTGAATTTTTCAATAAAATAGATGAAAAGATTTCAGAAAAGATCTAATTAAATTAAAAAAATCGTAATGATACAATGGACATGTCAAATAGTACAATTTCATTTCCTCTTATATTTGGTTATTACCTACACTTTTCATCGGCCTCGCCGTCACAATTCTCTCAAATAGACTCACAAGACTTGTTTCTCAAGCACCAACAGTATGACATGATCGATCAATTGTCAGAAAACAAATTGAGCATCAACCACACTCGGTCTGGTCAGCTTTTGCAAAAAACTAAGCATTCAGAGAAAATTTTCATCTACATAATTTTGTTCATCATAGCCAGCATTGGCAATTCCACCTCATTTGTTGCTCTCTTGTTCATGAACAAATCGGCAAACAAAAATTTTAAAAACTCTCGTTCACGAATTCGCCTTTTGTTGATGAATTTGTGCATCGCAGATCTAATGGTCACCTATGTGCATTTACCTCTGGAAATAATTTGGGCCTACACGGACAGTTGGCGAGCTGGCGAAACCATTTGCAAGTTGATGATGTTTCTACGGACATTTGGCCATTATTTATCTTCTTTTGTTATAATAACCATCACAATAGGTAATAAAAAAATTTAAATTTTTTTTTTTAATTTTTTTATTTTATTTAAAATTTTTTTTTAATTTTTTTATTTTATTTAAAAAAAATTTTTTTATTTAAAAATTTTTTATTTTATTTTAAATTTAAATTAATTTTTTAAAGATCGGTTCTACGTGATTGTAAAGCCTTTGGAGTTGGAAAAGGTTTATACACTGAACAAAATTTTGTTGACTGTGTCTTGGATGATGAGTTTTTTGTCCAGCTTGCCCCAAGTGTTTCTATTCGAATTGCTGTCTCATCCTCAAGACCCCACATTTAGACAATGTGTCACTTTTGGCAAGTTAAATACTCAATTTAAAAAGTTGATATACAGTTTGTACCACTTTACTGGTTGTTATGGTGCACCTTTGTTAATAATGTGTTTTTGTTACTTTAAAATATTTTCTACAATCGCTACACACACTAAAACAAACCGCTACAATGTCAATGGACACTATTCCAATCAATTTCGCTATTTGAGCTCGCAGCCCAAGTCCAAGGCCGAAATTCAGCGCTACCTGAGATACAGATACCGCGGTCGAAACTACCAGTCTTACAGTCGTGCCTTTAACAAATGTAATATTCACGATTATGGTCAAAATGGAATGCATTCGCAAAGCGAAGCGATTCGCAGGAATCACAACAACACTTTTATGAAAGCCAAGTACAGAACTCTAAAATTAAGTGCTTTAATTGGTAATTTATTTTCTAATAAAAAAAAATTTTTAAATTTAAATGATTATTTTAAAAAAGTTTTAGCCTATTTGTTTTCTTGGACACCGTACTATTTGTGCCTACTGTGGGCCATAGTCGACCCGAATGCTTTCAATACATCACAAAATAAAAAAATTAAAAATTATCTATTCACATTTGCCGTATCGAACAGTTGTTTAAATCCGTATATTTACGGAATTTTTTTGAACAAGCTCTATCGATTTTTACCGTGTATTAAACACCAAAAGGAGCATAAGCCTTTAACCAAGACATAATTTTCAATTTCTTCTAATTATTATCTTCACTTGATTGCTCAAGAATAAATATCTGACAATTAATTTTATTTTATTTTAATTGAAAATGAATTATAAAAATGAAACTGAGTCTATTTTTACAAGCATGGATGCTTCCGAAATCTATGACACTGGTATGGGATGTTATAAATAAAAATAAAATCAATAAGATCCTACAATAAATGCTTAAAAAATTATTTTTAGTCTTTAATTAGCTAAACTGGAATTTTTTCCAGTAATTTTACTTCCTTTTAAATTTGAAACAATAATAAATTTTAAAATTAAATAAATAAATTGTTTATATAATTTTCTTTTAATCAAATTTCTTTATCAAATTAAAATATATAAATAAATTTATAGCTCGATTTAATGAAAAAGTCAAAAAGTAGATTTGATATTTGATGGCATCGATCCTTCCTTTTTGGAGAAAAAGGAAAAAAATTATCTTTTTAGTTTTTTTATTAAAAAATGATCAAAAAAAATTAATTAAAAAATATTTATTAAGTATCAGCAAAGTAAAATTTTTGATCAGATTTCAAGCGCTCAATCTTGCTCAAACATTTTTAAATGCGCAATTAAATTTCATTGGATTTTTAGTAATTACAATCCTTTTTCGAAAGTTTACAAATAAAGCTTTGAAAATGTTAAAAAAATTAAAAATCTGCGATGAAATTTAATTGCGCATCGAAAAATTTTCGAGCAAAATTGAGCGCTTGAAATTTGATCAAAAATTTTACTTTGCTTAAGTATCTTTATTATTTGTTTAAAAAAAGGTTATTTGGAGTTCATAATCGATTTTTTTCCCAAAGGAATTAAGTTCATCTATGTTTGATCAAAATTTGAAAACTTCAAAACTTAATATTTTACTTAAGTAAAGAAAATATTTTTAGTGATAATGCTTAAGCAAAGTTTTCCTTTAATTGTTATTTTTTTCACAGACTTTTAACTTTTATTTTATAATAATTATTCTATGATAAATAACACAGTTGACATAGCCTTAATAAATGCAGTCGTTTAATCTCTGTGTCAAAATCATCAAAAAATAAAATTATTGTTGAAATAAAAAATACCAAAAAATTGGACGATTTATTTATCTAATATATTTATTCATCAAAAATCATTTCCTTTTTCAATTTTCAGTATCATTTGTGCTATTTCATCTTTTTTAAATTTTATTATCAAGATCAATAAATTTTTTCAATTTTTTTTTAAATTAACTGATATTTATTTATTTATTCATTTCATTTAGCGCCAATTCCGGCAATTTAGTAAGATTATAAAATGTAAAAGAAAAAGTGAAATTATAATACAAATCAGAAATTGTTTTCTTAAAAATTAACTGAATTAAAAAGTTTAATTTCATTAACTAATTTGGAAAATTTAAGTTTTATTTTCTTGGAAATTAATCAATTTATGAAAAGCAGGTTTTATATTTAAGTCAAAGAAAGGACTTGAAAATAATCTTTTTTTTAAACTCTAAGTTAAAATTTAAAGCAAGTCTGGGAAATCAGAAAATCTCGGCTTTTTATGATTTTAAAATTTTTTTTCAAAATAAATTTTTTTTCTTATTCATTCGTATATTAATAAAATTCTTATTATAAGTTATCTTTAAATTTAAATTTTGATTGATATTACTTTAAAAAGTCATCATTTAGAATAGCACTAAATTATATAAAAATTTTAGATTGGATTCTTGGAATTTAAAATTTGCGAAAATTTGAATATTTGGAATTATCAAGCAATGAGTATTTTAATATAAAAAAAGGTTTTAATTATTAACAAAAAAATATTGTCTACATTAGTGGGCAACTTGAAGTTAATGATCAATTTTGGATGTTCAAATAATCGAAAAAAACTTAAATTTTAAAATAAATTATAATTATTTAATAGTATTAATGCAGAGATAAAAAGTCGATATAATAATGTATTCTTTTCAAATTATTTTTTCCTTATTTTTTACGAATTTTTTGTTTTCTCAAGTAAAATCATCACTCATGGGCAATTTGAAAATAATGATCAAAAAGATCAAATTAAGTTTAGATTATGAAATAAAATGTTATTTCTTAATAAAATTAATGAGGAGATACATTTTTTGATTTGACATTCTATGCTAAGATAAACTCTGTATCAATATGCTCATTTCAGAGTGCACATCATCGGGAGATGGGGTTATTTTAAGTGAATAATGTTTTGTAGACATTTGCGGATTTTACCTTAAGATTTAACAAAGTATGCTAAATCAAAAAATTTGTCTCTACATTAATAGTATTAATTTAATACTATTAAATAATTACAATTTATTTAATAAATTTAGCTTTATTTGATCATTTTGAGAATCAAAAATTGATTATAAACTTCAAATTACCAATTTGAGAGGTTAAGTAAAATGAAAAGATGTCAAATAATTTATTTTACAAGGTCGAAAATGTGAAAGTTTTAACAAAAAAATTGAAATAAGATAATCATATACAAAATAAAAAAGCTGCTTATTTATAAATTTTTAAATTAAATGTTAAGATAATAATTATTTTAAAATATAAACTATATTTTGTTTTTTTTTTAATGACACGAAATTTAAACAAAAATAATAAACCAAATTAACGCTTTTTAAAGTATTTGTCTAGTTTCATTCTTAGAATGTTTTCTATTGAGTATATAAGACATAGCTTGATTTATTGATTTATAGAAGAATGTGGTCGGCAAAGTAATGCTGGATCAATTGGAATTTAGGCAAGAAAATGAGGGCGAATTTTGGAAAAGCTTGGAGGATTTTTTTAGTTATTTTAATTCTATTCAATTTTGTCATTTAACACCAGAATTGTTCTTAGACGAAATTTTAAATGAAAATTGAAATGAGAGGATACCATGGAAAATGGTATCTTATCATGAATTTGCAGTGAGTGAAATAGGCTCGAGGAATGGTGGCGATTGCCGATTTGGAAACAATCCTCAATTTATAGTTAAATTGGTCGATGCTGACCAAATGACAACATGGCTACGTGTGTGGTGGCTTTGATGCAAAAATATACTAGAGAAAAAATAACCCAAATGAGATGTGAGTCGGCAGAGGAATTTATCAAGATTCGCTTTAAATTTAAACTTGGTAGTTGAACAAATGAATCACCTTTTTATCAGATACTGCACAAAACAAAATATTCAAAAATATTTTATTCAAGAAATAATCATTTTATATTTGTCTTTTATACGTATTCTAGTGTTTTACTCCACTTTTTTTTACCACAACTTTTATTTTATTTAAATTTTACAATTTTTAATTAATAATTTCAAACATGCAAGCTGAAAAAGAGGGCATTTTTTGCCGCTCGGGTAAGCCTACGGAGGTAAATTTCCTAATTTATATTTTAACATATATTTGGTGTATATTTTCGTTTTTTAATGAAAATTTACATACAATTTTGAAAAAGCAAGAAAAAAAGTGATATGTTTCAAATTTATTTTTTAAAAAAATAAATAAGAATTAATTTTACAATCTTAACAATTTTACAATTTTAACATTGAAATTAAATAGATTATAGCAAACTAAGGATATTTAGTTTTTATTGCTAAAAAAAAATATCTTTAATTTTTTTTATATAGATATTTGAGTAACTTCAGGTACCTGAACTCCTAAAATAAAGTTTTGATGAAATGCTGAGTTGAATTTTGACCAGAATAAACAATAGTGTTATTTTTAATTTTAGTAGACGACTGAGAATCAAATTTAATGATATGGTTTAATTTTTATGATTTTTTATTTTTATTTATGTGTCAAAACCCCTCATCCTTTTTCATGTAAAAAAAACTCCTAATGTTTTATTTAAACCAGGCGTTTTTTTTTTTGCTTTTTTTGATGGATATTGTTTTTAAATTATACCTTTTCCAGTTGATAATGATTTATTTAAATATTGCTAGAGGTTTTCTAAATTTTTAGATAAAGACTATTAAGATAAAGACTATTTTTTCAAAATAACTATAAGTTATTTTGAAAAATTTCATTTCATGGTTTATTAACTAAAATTTACTTGTTCAAAAATATAACTTATAAAAGCCATTCACCTACTTAAAAAATTTAAAGCCTTATGTTTTTATATATTATTTATTATATATATATATTTATTTTTTATATATTTATAATTATTTTCTTATTTTTATAAAAAAATATATAAATTTAAAGATTTTTATTTTAAAAAAAAATGAAATATCCTATTTTTGCTATAATATGCTTTCAATGAAATAAGATTGCAAAATTATTTTTTCAAAAAATTAATTTGAAACATCGCACTTTTTTTCTTGTTTTTTCAAAATTGTATTTAAATTTTCATTAAAAGAAGAAAAATACACCATATATATGTTAAAATATAATTTAGGAAATTTACCTCCGTAGGCTTACCCGAGCGGCAAAAAATACCCTCTTTTTCAGCTTGCATGTTTGAAATTATTAATATTTATTATTATTATTAATAATAAAAATAATAATTATATAAAATAATATATTATATTAAATTATAATTATTAATATTATTATTATTTCTACCTATTTCGCATCAATATATGACCAAAAGTTCTCGATAGGATTAAGATCAGGTGATCTGGCACACCATGGTAAGAGGGCAATATTATTCTCATCAAACCACTCTTTAATTAGCTTTGCTCTATTTGATGCAGCCCCATCCTGTTGAAAAAAACCAATGATTATCTCTTTGATAAAAAATATCGACAGATGCCAAAAGTTCATTTTCTAACGTTTCTTGTAGGCGTGTTGATTAATACGCCCTTCATTTATACGACAGCATCCTGTACTTTTACTGCTGATGCAACCCCATATTCCTGCGGAACCACCACCACCTTGTAGAGTTGGTATTACAAATCTAGTGTCGTATTTTTCTTTTTTTAATCTTTTTACTAAAACTCTTGATTTCCTATTAAACACCTCAAAATTGAATTAATCGCTAAAAATTACCATTCCCCAACGTTCAATTGTCCAATTCAATCTTTCTTTACACCATTTTAATCTTTTGATTCTATCCGATGCCGTCAGCAATGGCTTTTTCAGAGCTGTATAAGTTCCTTACCTTTACTAGTTAGAAATCTCCTTACTGTTTCTCTACTTATCTTAACATTTTTAAACTTAGAATTAAAGTCAGAGGCCAACTTTTTATTACTAATTGTAGGCTTTTTTCTTACCTGTATAAATAAACTATTTTGGTCCCTATTAGTTAGCTTTCTTGGTCTCCCAGGCCTTGTTGATTCCTTTGGGATACCATAGATATCATTATTTTTTCTTGTTGATCTCACACATTTTTCTGATACTCCTACTAATTTAGCTGTTTCCCTATTACTTTTGGTCTTATCTTTTAGGAGACCAATTATCTGACATCTTACTTCTTCATCTTTTTTTACCCTTTTTTTCTTAACAAAGTTCCTTCATTCTTACATTTTTCGGGGTATAGTTTTTTGTGTAACAGATTTTATTTTTTTTATTTATTTGTTTTCTGTACCGAGCTAGAGCTCCTTCAGAATAAGTTAAAAATTAAAAAATAAAATAAAAATGAAATAAAATAAAATAAAAATAAAATTAAAGTTAATAAAATAAGATAAAAAAAAAAAAAAAAAAAAAAAAGAATTAAAAAAAAAGTAAATAAGCTAAATAAATGAAAATTAAGAATATATAAAATTGGAAAAGATTGTTACATGTGGCTCATGTTTAAATAGTTCAAGTTTCAGGAAAAAAAGAAGAAATAGTAAGGTAGCAATTACACAATGGAGTTGGGTAGTCAATATATCTTGATTCGAAACCTTCTTTGTATTCCTTCACCAGTCTTACAACCAATGGAATAGAATGACTCAGTCCTGTCCCAACATATCTCTCACTCAATTCAAAAAGCCGATTCGAGACTGTTAGTAATTTTAGTTTATTAAAAGCCTCATGATGTACGATGTTGGAGGGAGTATCATATTTTAACTTAAGAATAGATCTGACTGCTGTATTCTGAATTGCTTGTAGTTTTTTGATATTATTTTCTGAAAATGAATTTAAGCAAGGAAAAGAATAGTCTAAAATTGATCCGACTAAAGATTTATATAAATTTCCTAGTGTGTTTTGATTAAGACCCCATTTTTTGTTTGACAATATCTTAATAATATTTAGCCTTTTATTGCAGCGCTCTTTAATTTCATCTACCAGTATATTAAAGTTTAATTTAGAATCAAATTTAATACCAAGAAACTTGATTTCTTTTTGTCTCTCTATTCTGTTTCCATAAATTTTTAAGTTAAGATTATCACTCTCTTTTTTGTACCTAGAAAAGACTACTGAACACGACTTTTCAACTGATATCTTCATTTTCCACTTAATAAGCCATTGTTCTAGTTCGTTGAGGTATTTATTGATCTTATTTTCTAGGTTCCCCTTTTTGTTATAAATGAAGAATGTAACTAGATCATCTGCGAAAAGCAGAGAGTATTCATTATTTGTTTTGTTTCTTTTAGGGATGTCATTAATGTATATACTAAATAAAAGAGGACTAATTACTGAGCCTTGAGGAACACCTGCAGTTATTTGATATTCTTCGCTCAAATGGTCATTCACATTTACCTTAAATGTCCTAGAGTCTAAAAAGGATTTTATCCAGTTAGTCAAGTAATGAGGTGGATTTATTTTAATCAATTTAAAAAGTAAACCTTCATGCCAAACCCTATCAAAGGCTTTAGAAATATCAAAAAAAAGGCCGCAAACTCTTTTTTTTCTATTAAATGATTCCACAATTTTTTGAATTAAGAAGAAAAGATTATCTGCTGTTCGCCGGTGTTTCCTAAATCCAGATTGCTCCTGGATAAGGAGTGAATTTTCTCTAAAAAATTGTATAATCTTGAATAAACTTTGCGTTCCAGTAGCTTTCCTAAACAACTCGTTATACTAATTGGTCTATAATTTAAAGGATCTTGTAAAGTAGAGGCCTTTTTTTGAATCATAGTAATGTAAGATGTTTTCCACGCTTTCGGGACTCTACCTTCTCGAAGAGATAAATTAAAAAGTTCTATGATTTCTATTAATGAATTTCTAGGTAAGTTTTTTAACATTAAATTATGAATTTGGTCAGGTCCTGATGCCGCTTCATTTTTTAATCTCTTTAAAGCCATTATTAATTCATTTAAGCAAATTGGATCATTAAAATTAGACTGGTTATAATTCCTAAAGAAAACAGAGTTAGAATTTAGTATTTCGATATCTTTCTCAGTATCAATTAAATCAGAATTAGGACTAAATATTGAAGATAAGAGTTCTCCAAAGCATTTTCCCTTTTCTTCATTAGTTTTGAATTCCCTTTCATTTAAAATCAATTTAGGAATTAAATTTGATCCTTTATTTGTTCTAAATTTATTTATTTTTTTCCAAAAAGGTCTACTTGTCAGTGGGTTTTTTCAGATGATGTAAGTTGATGTAGTGTAATGTGTAAGATGTAAGTTGATTAAATTTTTGCTTGAGCTTTTTACAGCGAGTTTTCTGGTAATTTCTTCTTACTTTCCTACGTTCTTTTATCAAATTAACAATGTTTGGCGGAAGACTCGTTTTGTAGATTTTCTGTGAAAGATATGGAATGCTTTTATGTGAAGCAGAAATAATTTTTTCTGTAATTTTATCATTTAGTTTGTCTATTGTGATGGAACTTTCAGTGACATTCACTATTTGAGAATTTAAAATCTCGCTGAATAATTGCCAGTTTGCTTTCTTATAGTTAAACTTTTTAGCTGCAGATTTATTTTCTAATTGATAGCCAATAGAAATCGATGCTTCGATTGGGAAATGGTTACTAGTCATGTCTTGACTATTTAAGACACTGAAGTCGGTAATTTTGTCAATTAATGAAGATGAAACTAAAAAAAGGTCAAGAATTTCAAAGTAATTCTTATTAAAAATATTGAAAGTAGGATGCTTATCATTGATTACTGAAAAGTCTAACTCGTTGATTATTCTTTCTAATATTATCCCGTTTTCATTTTCCCCTACGCAGCCTATTTGCTTTGTTCTAGCGTTTAGATCACCACCTAAAATGTAGTTTCTACATGTTTTATTAACTGTTTTAAAAAACTCAAAGTTCAGAAGCACATTGGGTGGATTATAAAGACTAAATACAAACAATTCATTATTCTTTCCTAAGTTCATTTTTATACAAAGGAGTTCGGAATTGAATTCCTCGTAAGAAAAATCTTGTATAAATTCGATTCCTTCTTTAATTAAAATGGCTACTCCTCCTCCGTACTTGTTGCGTGGTTTTGTTAAGAACTGATAATTTTGAAAATCAAGATAAATATTTGCCTCACTCAAATCTATCTTTAATTCATTGAGCAAAACAATGTCGGGACATTTTTGAGCTAAAAAATTGTCTAAGAGGTGAACCCTACTAGGTAAATGAAGACAATTCCAGTGTGTAATTACTAACCTTGTTTTAATAAGAGGTTTTGTTCTAAAAATTGATTTATTTGTCTTCTTGTTCATTCTAAATCTTCTTCAAAGCTGTTTTGACTGGAAGTTTGCTGAACAACTTCACTGGATGATTGATCTACTTGACTTGTACATTCAGTTGTTGAACTGTTTGAATCAGACTCGAAGGTGTTGTCATTTTCATTTTCTAAGACAACTAATGGCTTCTTTGATTCGTTTTCGGTGAATTCTTTTTCATTTGGATTAGATTCGGAAAATCTCTTGATTTGATTTTTTGTTTGGAAAAAAGCTTCAGTCTCATTCTGATCATTTGAGAGGAGATTGACAAGTCTCTGACTTATTGGTAGAAGATCGTTTAAACGGCTTACCAAACTGTCTTCTAACACTGAAGTTTTGAGGTCTTGAGGACTAATTTGTGACATTACGTCATTGAGATTTGATGGCTGATATCCAGGCGTTTTTGGCATCATATTTTCATCATTGTCTTTTTGGTCAGCTTCAATTATTGATTGGGTTTCTTCTTGGTCAATGTAAAGATCATTGTAGTCAATCTTTTTCCTCTCAAGCGACTTTTTGCTGACAGACAGTCAGCAAAAAGTTTTATAGCGATGTTTCATAAATAAATTTAACACTTATTGGATAATTTCTTAATTAATATGTTTAAAAATCCATTTAAGTAAGTTAATTGATATTTAATTAGAGATTAATGATGTGCGTCTAAAATTTTGTGCAAAAATTTTTGGCCTTTATTTAATTTCGATTTTTCAGCTAAGTGTAAATTCGAATTATCATGTATTTTATATCAATTTGTAGGGCAGAGTTAGTTTTATTAAAAATCGATTTTAATATAATTTATTTCTAATACAATATTTAGTATTTTAATGTCTGACGAAAAAAACGTATGAAAAAAACTTGTGCGTCTAAACTTTTGTGCAGTACTGTATAATGGAATCGTTTATGCATGTAATAGTAAATTTTGATAAAACGTAAATATCAAAATAAACTGATCCATTAGTAAATCTTGAAAAAAATATTCATTTTTTCTTATTATCAAATTTTACTAAGTTAGTTTTGATATTTACTGATGCAACCGTAAATATCAATAAAAAACAAACTTCCTGTAGTTAAAAACTACTGAAGCCCCTATTCTAATTTTTCGAATAATCGAAGTTGATTATAAATTCAGTCTTCATGAACTTGCATGTCAAGTTGGCGTATTTTCGGACTTATTTTCCCGTGACTCTTTCAAAATTGTCAAGTTGAACTAGAAATTAGAACCGACAAGTCGCTCAAATGCGTTAGACAAGCGGTCAATGAAATGTCAATTGGTTTCGGTCAAGGAATGGTAAGATGCAATTGTACATCTTAATGTATTACAAATCGATGCGGTTGTAGAAAATCGAACCTCTTGTGTAATTCTAGATGTCATGTATCAAATACAATTTGCTCCAATAAATAAATTTTTTATCAATATTTAGGCTTTATTTCATTTATTTCAGATTATTACTATATTTATCTTATTAATTTCAGTTAATTACGAAAATAATAGAAAAAACAGGAAAATTTGATAATTTTATTTATTTCAAAATTTACAGTACTGATACGAAAAACTGTTTTTACGTGAAATAACCAAAGTAAAAAAAAGTAAATTTACCGGATTTTACGTAATTTTACGTAAAATTACCGTAAATTACGTAATTTTACCTAAAAAGTAAAATTCCAAAAAATACTACTTTTTTGAGAATTTTGACATTTTTTGACTTTTTTGAAATTTTTTGGTCCTGAATTCAAAAAAAAAAAAATTACTTTTTTTCACGTAATTTTACGTGAAATTTTATTTTACAGTGGTAAATTTTTGTAATTTTTAGTAAAAAAAAGTAAAAAAAAAGTAAATTTTGTACAAATTTAAAAAAAGTTAATTATAAACAATAAACAAAAATGCAAAAACAAAATTTTCAATTAGATACATCTCAATACAATTCAATGATTCGACCAATCTCCATTTCTTTCTATAACTACTTTTATTACTTTAATTTTTATTAAAATTTTTTTTAAAGATTTAATTGAAAACAAAAACTAATAAAAACCTTTTTTAAATGATTAAATCTGATAAAATCATTCTCTTCCTTACATGTTGTTTTAACTCGTTCCACATAAGTTCAATGGGATTTAAATCAGGAGACTTTGGGGGAGATTTAATCTTTGTTTAAAAGAAATGAGTCAAATATTATCGACAAAGAAAGATTACTAAAATGCAATTTACCCAAACAATATTGTTAACATTTAAAAAAGTAGTGCACAATAGAGAACGATGCTTTGGGTCGTTGTCCTGGTGTAGTTTAAAGTCTAAATCGTAGTTTAATAAACAACATGTAAGGAAGAGAATGATTTTATCGGAAGCTGATGCCGAAATGGCGGTTAAAGATTTCAAAAATTTTTAACCAAAGAAAAATGCCATAATTATATAAATCATTTAAAAAAGGTTTTTATTAGTTATTGTTTTCAATTAAATCTTTAAAAAAAATTTTAATAAAAATTAAGGTAATAAAAGTAGTTATAGAAAGAAATGGAGATTGGTCGAAATTTTACGTGAAATTACGTAAAATTACGTAATTTCACGTAATTTCACGTAAAAACAGTAGTAGCAGTACTGTACGTCCAGGAACGTTAATATCGATATTTACGTATTATCAAAAAAACGATAACATGCACATGTATGCATCTAAGGATGACACTATTAAGAAAGAGCATTTTTCACCTGTGAAAAAAAGAAAAACCTTTTAAAATGCATGTGACATTATGTAAATTTTGAATTAGCTTGTTTTTTCTTATTTAAATTAATTTTTTATTTTTTTTTTATGTAAAAAAATTAATCTTATTTATTTTATTTAAATAATAATTTAGGGGGTGACCCCAGGGCACGTCCGAATGGTTCAAGACCTTCGTTTGAGCCCGCATTAAAAATAAAAATTGATATAAATTTAGATGACCGAATAAAATTGGAAAAAAAAATAAATAAAAACATAAAAATAGTGATTAAATTAGTTTAAAATCGAATTCGCATTAAAAAAAAATCAGATAAAAAGTGATTCAATTAAAGCTAAGTTTATCGAATGGAGTTGAAAATCTTATCAAATCTTATTTATTTTGACGCTGTAAATTTCGAATAGAAATTGGACAAAAATTTTTCGTTTTTTGATACATAAAAAATAAAATTAATAAAAAATATTTAATATAAATTATGACCTTTTTTTACCTAATTTAATTTTTTTTTATAGTTTTAGTAAATCAAATCAATAATCAATTTAAATCGTATTGGTGTTTTATTTTTGTCTTTTTTTGCATTAGAAAATATTATCTTAGGCAAAAAAGCTACAACCCAGTGTGTTACAGTATTTTCTTTAAATATTTTTTATTTACTTTTATTTTAATTTATCATAAAAGGAATCTTTTTTTTTTTTCAATTTGTTTTTGAAATTCTCAATAGCTTTTATTCAATTTGTGCATAATAATCTCGCTAAATCCAGATATTATTCACTTTTTATTTTAAATCAACTAGGCTTACTAATTTTTATTGTTTATGTTTTTGGTTTAGAATTTTCATTTATATATATGATAATTTATTTTTTTTATCTAAAAGCATTTTATAAACTGAGAAATTTATCTAGATTTATACATTTATTTAGCATTTCCTATTTTTTATCATTAAAAAAATGATAAAGCTTATGTAGATGTTTCTATAAAGCTCATTTAATTGAACGTTTCCAAACTTATGGGTCACATGAGCTTAGCTATGCATTGATTGACTTAGTGTTTCACTAATAAATAATACCCCAAAGGCAGCGCTTAGGGCTATTAAAAAATATCGATTTGGTTCAATCGCATTTTTTGGTCAAGGATAGTTTGGACTTGAAAATCTACTTTTAAATTTTCAATTTTTTTTTAACTAATAAAATATTTAAATTCTGCAGCCAAAATACACTATGTGTCCGAAATTGGTGCCATATTAAAATAGCAATTATTATATTAGAATTTTTAATACATGGTTAGGTTTCGGAATAGCAAAATTAAAAGCAATTAATCAATTTAAAATAAGACTCATGCCGATGTTACTTATCAAGGTTCGAAAAATTCAATTTAAATAATTAATCATCTATTTATGGATATGGTAAAGTTGTTGTCTACCAAATAAAATTAAATTTTTTCTACTCAATTTTTTAAAATTTTTATAATATATTAAATGACCTCCTTAAGATAAATTTTTCAAAATCGCATTTATTATATTTTTATATTTTATCATATCTTCTTCTTTATATTTTATTTTAAAATTTTACTATGTCCATGCGGCTTTAAATCAACTAGAAAAAATAAATTTAGTAATCAACAGGCAATAATTTAGCAAATTAAAATAGGAACAAAGAAATAGCAAAATAAAGAAGATACAAATTAGTAAAAGAATGGCATCAAAACAACTGACTGTAAATCTCTATTTAATTTAATAAAAAGTAAAAATGGATATGGAACAATAAAATAGATGAATTAACAAAACAAATAAATAATTCAAATTCAAAATTTGGCAAAATTACCACCTCTCAAAAAGGAGGACCACAACTTTTTTTCATTTGATGGTTACTTTTTCAGAATTTATAAAGAATACTCAACAATAAATTGTCGATTACTCAAGAGAATAAGTGTTTATCTTTTAAAAAGTTTGTTGAGAATTTGTCACAAAATCTTAATTACTGAATTATTTTAAAAAGGTAAAAAGTTGTGCAAAATTAACTTTTCTATTTTGAATAATTTGAATAGTTTTTTTCAATTTTTTTCTATTTTATTTTCAATTATAATTATTTATTATTGTTATTTATTATTTATTTGTTTACTGTTCCGAGCTGAAGCTCCTTCAGAATAAGATTAAAAAAAAATAAAGTTAAATAAAATAAAATCAAAATATAAAAAGTAAGTAAAATAGAGTAAAATAAACAGAAATTAAAAAGAGATATTGAAATATAATGTAGTGTGTTACACGTATTTACTTAGTTTTGGTTTCAGGGAAAAAAGAAGAAATAGTAAGGTAGCAATTATACAATGGATAGTTAAATTTATTATTTGTTATTATTATTATTTATTTGTTTTTCTGTACCAAGCTAATGCTCCCTCAGATTGATTGATTTCAATTAATACTTTTTTTTGTAATGACCCCCCCAGATTTAAAAATTCGTATTTAGAATTGTCTTTAAATGCTTATAACTTAGGATTCAAACACAACTTGATAGTAAAAAATAGATCTTTTTTAAAGTTGAAACTTAAATAATAACTAATCACATTAATTAAAATAATAGTGCAAAATTGTAGCTTAAAGTCTTAGCTATCTAAAGATTAGTCAATTAATATAACAAGTCTTTGCAATCCTAGGCTTTAAGCATTTAAAGTTAATCAACTTTTTTGAATAGGTTAACTTTCACAGGCAATGATGCCATAAACAGATAAATATTAGAATTTTTAATTTTGGAAAATCTGATGTATTTGGCTTTAGAATTAAAATATTATATTAATAGATCTAAATCAAGCAATAATTAGAGAAGAAAATATGATCCCAAAAGGATAGAACAATGAAAATTTACAGTCTTATACAGAATTTTATTCTGATTAAAATGAGCAATCGTCTATTTGAATTGGGTGGATTTTTGCAGGAGTAATAATGGTAAAACGTCAAAATTTTAAGGTTTTATGAAAAAAGTGAAAATTTAGTAAAATGGTGTTTTTTTTTTCAAGTATCTTTTGATCAGAATTAGATATTGGCCTAAAATTTAACACACAAATTATATAGAATATAAGCTATTAAATGAGCGGTTAATTGATATTCAAGTTAAATCTAAAAAATTTTTTACAAGTTTTTTTACAAAAAATTGTTTCTAAGGTCAAAAAAACACTTTTAAATATTATAAAGTTACTTTGTTTTCAATTTTTATATTTATGTACAGAAGTTGTGATTGGGTATGAGGGCATTTAGGGTACGGTCTGTTTTTTAGATAAATATTTTCTTTTAAATTTTACCTTTTAAACTTTTAAATAAAATTTAATTAACTATTCCATTTAATATGTGTGTAAAATTTCATGTCAATATCTAATTCTGATCAAAAGATACTTAATTTTCGCTTTTTCATAGAGCATTAAAATTTTGATGTTTTTTCATGATAATTCCTACAAAAACCATCAAATTCAAATAGACTATGGCTCTTTCATTAATAAGAATAAAATTCTCTACAATTGATATATCATATTGGTATTTGAATTTTCTTGACCCCCGAGGACAATTTGGAGTCTAATTCTGATCAAAAGATACTTAATTTTCGCTTTTTCATAGAGCATTAAAATTTTGATGTTTTTTCATGATAATTCCTACAAAAACCCCCAAATTCAAATAGACTATGGCTCTTTCATTAATAAGAATAAAATTCTCTACAATTGATATATCATATTGGTATTTGAATTTTCTTGACCCCCGAGGACAATTTGGAGTCAGGACATGTGTCACACCTGAGCATAAGATATGCAAAAAAAATAAAGAATTCAAAAAAACATTTTTTTTTCGTAAAATGACAAAATTCTTATAGGAATATAAAATTCATAATTTTTTTTCAAATTGAAGCTTGGGACAAGCATTAATGGGCACCCATTAGTAATTTTAAAGGTAGATTTACAGGCTCAAAATATTCTTAGAAAAAATAGAAATTCTTATCAGGCCTCGTGATAATAATTAAATTTTTCGCAGAGAATCTTTCCAATTTAAAGAGTTGTTTTGCTCGGCTTTTTGCAGCTCACAAAAAATAATTAGAATCCGACATGTGGTTCGAACACAAGCTCCAGGGTTTTCGATCTGTCAAATGATGATCGTGCACAATTTTTGTCCTTAAATCGCTTGTTCACAAGGAGCTGATGCACACCAATGGTGGAAAGCCTTCAAAAATAAGCTTAACACACAAAATAGCGAATAATGCTTAGTTTAGAATAAAAAAAAAATAGTTCAATTATTTTATGACTATGGATGCATAGAAATTATAATAATTTGTGTTGTTAGTTATCGATTTAAAAATGTGAGGCCCAAATTATCATTTATAATTTAGAATTCATATTTGATTTATCTTTTTGTTTTGACCAACAACATAGAGGTAACAACAACTAAAGCCTTACTCTCTCATTTAATTTCTTTTTTTTTCCATCTATGATTAATTTAACCAAAATATTAACTTTTCGTGTTTTCATCATCATAATTCAAGTTTTTGTTGCCAAGAAATTCTAATTGTTAGTTTGTTGTTGTTGTTTGATCGTGTGCAGTTACTTTAAAGAAAAAAAATGCTAATTTAAATTTTTATTCATTATGTCGGCTAACAAAAAAAAATAAAAATTAAAAACTATTTTTCTCTATTTTTTATTTTTAATACAAAATTAATCATCTAAATTTTGTGAATCAACGATAAGACTAGATAGCATTTAGAACGCTCCGACAAAAGTGATAATCAAAAACAAATTTGTGTATTTGTTGCCGCCCCATCCACATTCTCACTGCAATCTAAACGCAACAATCATATATTTTAAACAAACAAATAATCATTCGATTTTTTTAGATACTTTACATATTTTGGTTACTTTTCTCTTTGATTCAACACGAACAACAAAAAACAAAGAGTCAATCTGAACATGAAAATAGAAGATGCGCCACTGTTCGTCTCTCCAAACGACTCAATACTGCTGTCCTACTCGAGCTCAGTGCACGACTACCTAAACCAGCTGAGCTATCGCAACCTGATCGTCATATGTCTCATCCTCATGTTCTCCATCGTCTTCTACTTGATCAGCTTGATAGTGGACTCGATGGTCGACAAACAAAAGCACTACGACCTGTCGGTCAAGTCGTTTGAGCGGTACGAGCAGGCCGTGTTGAGGAGACGGCGCCAGGAGGACGACGCCGTCTTCAAAATAAGAGAGGAGAGCGAGGAGATGGAGGAGCGCAATGGCAAGCTCGCCTTCACCATCTGGACCAACCGCAACCTCCAAGTGAGCTTCGTCCACTCGGTCCTGTGCTCCATTTGGCTCTTGTACATTCTAATTGCTCGCCACAACGAACTGTTCGCCGACCTGCTCTACGCGGTCACTTGGGACGCCTATTTGGTGCTGGCGTTCTCGTGCGGCTACTTTCTCTACGACTTCTATGACATATGCGCCAACGGCTACTTGAAACGCGAATGGGTCGTGTGTGTCCACCACTGGATTGTGCTGCTCTCGTTCGGCTATCACATGATCAACCTCATATCCATCGGCTACACTGTGGTCGCCTTGCTCATGGAGTTCAACAGTGTTTTTTTGCACGCCAGAAAATTGCTCAAGTTCTACGCGTTCAAGCGCAACTCGTGCATTGTCTACGCCAATTGTGTGGCCAACATTCTTAGCTTTGTGGTGTTTCGCTTCGGCATATTGGCACTCATTATGTACAGCTTTAAAGTGGACGGACACAGAGTTAGTCTGCAGTACTTGTGCATGCTGATCGCGTTTGTGCTGATAATGACAGTGATAAATGTGATTTTGTTCAAGCGGGTTGTTCAGAAGGATGTGTGGATTTTGATGTGTGTCAAGGCGAGAAAGCAGCCTGTCGCCTTGCACAATGTGGAGTCTGGTGAACAAGAGGAAAAGCGGGTCGACACCAATCACAATGTTGTTTTGCTGGTCGACAAAAACTAGAATTAATTTTGGACAATTTTTATTTTTTTTAGTTTTTTTTTTCTCTCTTTTTCAATTGTATCGTATTTAGGACTCCTATTTTCGAATTTTTTTTCCGACTTTTTCTATGAACATAATTTGTATTATATAATTTGAATCAAAAAAGAATCAAGAAGAAGAAGAAGAAGAGGGAATTAAATGCGATACGAATAATCAGACTGAAGAATGCATGAGTCACGTGTGACCATAATCTCAAATGACGTTTGATGCCTAACTGATTGAATCTTGTATTTTTGTTTTGTTTTTGTCTTTATGGAAAATAAAAAAAAATCTCATCTAAGCTATAGGACGACTCTAATTTGAATTATATTTCGTTTTGAACAAAAAAAATAGGTTATTATAATTTTTTTTGAATAAATTTTTATCTTTTAAAATAAAAGTGAGCTATTTTTTTATCGTATCACTTTTTTTTTACGTAATCAGCACTTTTTTTTTGGATTTAGTTTTGACTGCTTGGCTTTAATTTATTTATTTGCATTTGACAAAAAAATTAAATAACTAAATTTTTATGGTTGGATAAAAGTTATGTTGATTTTATTGATTAAATTTTTTGAATACAATAAAAATTAAATAAAAAAATAAATTCAACAAAAATTGATAAAACAATGAAAAACTAATTAGGCCATTAAGTCGTACTTCAAAAGTAGACTTGTGCGTAATTACTTGTAAGTCATTTTTTGTTGAAGTCAATAACTTAATTTTTTTTAAAGTAACGTCACAACTAAAAAAATCCTTAAATCAAGTCAAATGATTTGACTTGATTTAAGGATTTTTTTGATTAAATTCATTTTTTTGGCTAGTCTTTGTAACTGGAATTATTTTTTTATCACTAAAATAGATTTACTTTAAAAAAATGCTAAATGAATTTAAAATAAATTTTTATATATAAACAACATTTTTGATTTAGAAAAACTCTTTTCATATAAAAAAGCTTTTTTTCAATTTCAAGGTTAACTAGCATGCGGCATTGTGAATTTTGGTACAAAAAACAAAGACAAAATATTGAAAATGCTAGTTATTAAATTTAATTTAATTTTATTTCTGTTAATTTCTGAAATTTTTCGAAAATTTACCATTTTTTAAGGTTTTAATAGATTTTTCTAAACAAAATTATTTTCACTATTCAAAGCAGCAAAAATAATTTACCAAATTTTACGTAAAACTACGTGAAGAACTATTTTTTAAAGTAAGTAAAAAATCGTAAAGAAAAGTAAAAAAACGGAAAAGGGGGAAATTTTTCTTTTTTCTTGTTTTTTTATTTATATATCAAAAATTAATTCTGTAAATTAAACATTTTGCATCATATATTTTATGTAAATTTTATTTAAGAACTTGCTATTGTGTTAAAAATTTAATGTATCTATGTGTTGAAGAAGATGACAGTGTGTTCGCTGAACATTTCGAATACCAAGCATATTCGAATCAATGCTTTAGAGTTTTTTTTAACAACCAAGAGACAAGTCAAGTTTCCATTGGAAGCGAAGTTTATCCTATCAGATGCAACTTGTAAGCTAAAATATGGTTGCTAACAAATGTCCAATAAATACAGTACTGATTTGACAAGGTTATTACTAAAACCCGGACCACCTATTTTTTTACTAAAAAAAGGACCTATACTTTAAAGACGAATAAAGAGCCGGACGATAGCCGACTTCCTCTATACTTGTAGTAAATTTTATAAGCTTTCATGCAAGACCATAAGCTAGGCTCTAGGACTTACCATTCGGCCTGCATCGGCCTTCAAATAAAAAAAATCAAAAAAAAAATAAATACACTTATTTAAAATTAAATTTTAAAATATAATATAATCTTTTGTTGATTAAATAGTTTTTTTTAATCATTAAAAATGATTATTTTTGTAAATTATAGTTTGCTGAAACATTTTTTTCAATAATGTTTTTTTTATTTTCCGGCCATTTTTTCATGAATTCTTTTAATTTTAAATAAATGTATTTAATTTTTTTTTGATTATTTTATTTGAAGGCCGATGCAACCGAATGGTAAGTCCTAGAGCTTAGCTTATGGTCTTGCGTGAAAGCTTATAAAATTTACTACAAGTTCAAAGCAAGTCGGCTATCGTCCAGCTCTTTATTCGTCTTTAAAGTATAGGCCCTTTTTTAGTAAAAAATAGGTCGTCCGGGTTTTAGTAATAACTTTTGACAAGTGGATTTTACGTAAATTTACTTAAAATCCACGTGTCAAATCAGAACTGTAAATGTAAACAAAAATAATAAATAATCGAAATTTTTTTTTTGGTTTATTTTTATGATATTTGATTTTTTTCATTAAAAATTGATAATAAAATATTTTTTTTGGGAACTTTGTATTAAAAATATTATGCAAACTTTTATTTTATTATGATTTAATAAATGGCTACAAATTAATTTAATAGCAAATTAATTGAATCAAGTAGTAAAATTGAAAATAAAAAGTAGCAAAAAAATAAATCAAAAGTAGCAAATTTTATATATAGGGATTTTTGGGAAAAGTAATAATGCTTTAATATGAGTTATTCGGTCACAAGTAAGATTGCCAAAAGACTCAATTTTCTAAAAAATTTGAGAAAAATCATCCAACAAGCTATCAGAGTTAAAATTTGATGTTTCATTAATAGGAAAATTTTAATAAATTTGATTTTTCTTAATATTTCTATTTTTAAATTAATTTTTACTATCAATAAAATTCAAGCTATCTAAACGATTCTTTTGTTATAACCAACATCATTTTTTTTGGAAATTTTATTAAAAATTTTAAAACATTTTTTTCCATTCAGGTAATTAAAATTGCAAAGTAAAACATCATCAGTTGTCAAATTTGATACTTTAAAAATTTCTTTGTCCAAAGTTTAAATAAAAACCCAATCAGATAATTTCAAAATTTACTTAAGTATTTATTAACAAACATATCGAATTTTTTTTTTGTAAAAATTAATAAATTCGTTAATAAAACAAGAAATTATTTTACGAAAAAAAATTTAATTATCAATTAGATGACCACAGTTCGTTTAGTTCCATGAACCAGATTGAACAATTATAATGTTTTGCTGTGCAATTTCGATGCCAAACAAAAATTTCAAATAAAAATACTACTAAATAAAGTCAAATGATTTTGAAGAATTTAATAACAGATAAAATTTTTTAAATTGAAATACAAAATTAAATGCAGAATTCATAAAAAGATCAAAATTTAAAAATAATAAATTGACCTAAAATTCGATGACCACTGTCCTTAGGTTCCAATTACTAATCACTTTTGAAATTATCTTATAAACAACACAATTGAAAAAAAAATAAAAAATTGAATAAAAATTTTATTTGAATTGAAAAAAAAAATAGACAGAATCATTAACTTGAATTGAATTGCTTGAGCATACAAAGTCAGTCATAGCTAGTTTAAGAATATAAAAAATTTGAACAAAAAAAAAAAACTAAGGACTAGAGAGTATTAGACTGAAATGATAGAGGTACCTCTGCAGTCTCTTCGAAGGTCAAGAAGAATTGCAGCGAAGATGTTCTCAATAAAACAAGAAAACAGATCAATCAATTTTTAATTTTTTAAAAACTTTTAATTTATTCATTTTTTCAATTTTTTTTATTCAACTTTTTACCTTTTAAATTATTCTTTTTTTATTAATTCAAAAAAAAATTTTTTTAGTCAAAAATTATTGCTTTGACTTTGCATAGAAGAAGAAAAATTTATCTTCTGCAAAATTTATTCATAAGTCTTTTATTAAATAAAACTAAAAAAAATCCAAGCAAAAACAATTCATTTTTTAAATTGATTTTATTTTAATTTAAATTTTAAATTAATTTTAAATAACAATATAATAAAATTAAGAGAAAAAAAAAATATTTTAGTTGTATAGTAAATAAAGAGAAGCCAAAAGAAAGAAGACCGAAAAAAGAAGCACGTGGAGGCTGAGAGCGAAAAGCAGACCTCTTTTAAATAAATAAACCTTAGACGTAAAATCGTCTCGTCCCGGCCCATCACCACCCTTCGTACACAAACAACAATCAATTAATCTCAAAAGATCCATTCTTCTTTTTTCGTTATCAAAGCCGACCACTTCCAGTTAAAAGTAAAAATAAAAAAAACTTCCCATTTTATAAAAATTTCATCAAAATGAACCAAACAAAAAAAACCAAAACCAACAAAATCAAATAAATCTCTAAATATTTCACAATTTCCTAGATGCTCAAAATTTCCATAATCCGGAACGAGTCTGTCCGAACCAAAAAACTCAAAAAATTAAAAATGAAGTATATTTAAAAAAAAGAGCCTCTTTGACGAGAAAATAAATTAGTTTTTAAGCTTAACTTGTTAAAATATAAATAATACAAATAAATTAGTCGAAACAATGTGGCACCTCCGATTGCCAAATAGAGACAAATGCACTCTCAGGCGGCCTTCTACTTCACTTTTCAAAACAATTACCATTTTTTTCTTTCCTCTCTCTCTCTATCTTTCTCTCTCATACAAACAAAACACAAAAACAAAAATTTCCCCACTAGAAAAATTTATAATTCCAAAAACTATTCTTTGAAAATTCGGCAAATTGAAGTTTCAGATCAGATTTTAAGATCAAAACGATCATTTAAAATTTCAAAACTGAATTAATCTAGTGATTTTGATAAAAAATAAATACTAAACATAACTAGACATGTTATGTCTAATAATAGTTCATTATCAAATAAACATCAAAATGATTGATCTCTAATTTATTTGACAAAAACAGTCAATAATTTAAATAATTCAGGTGAAGTTAATTCACAAATTCAAATTTATTACTTTTATATGCATTCATTCAAACTGAAATAATTTTATTTTTCCACTTAAATAAATTTTAAATTTAAAAATAGTGAATTATTTTGTCATTTAAAGAAAATTTTCATTAAAATCAATTCAAATATTTAAACCTATTACACACTTGACATGACATGTCAAGTAATTGCTTTGGAAAAAATTTTTTTTAATTCTCTATTATTAAGAAAAAATATTACAATTTATATTTTGATCTTTTGATCTAGATCTTAAACTTCAATTTGCCGTAATTTGACAAAAAAAAAAAAAAAAACAAAAAAAAATAAAAGAAGAACAAAAATCAGAACAAAAAAAAAAATGAGCAAAATTTTTACTTTGCCAAGATATTGATTTTTCCCTTGTTAATTAAAATTTATTTTTATTTGTGGAATTATTGATGCATTTTTTTGTTTCATATTGCTTCATTATCAAGTTTGAAAAGCGAAATTTTGTCAATTTAAATTATTGAAATTAATAATTAATTAGATTTTTGTATTAAAATTCACAATGCCACATTTGCATGCATAAAAAATTGTTTAAAATAGTAAAATGGGGTAGAACCAATCAGTTATCAGGTTAATGCAAATTTTAGGGTCAGTTTAGAAGATTTTAAATTTTATTTTAATTTTTAGTTTAGATTACTTGAACAAGAATATCATATTTTTTTCTGAAAAAAAAAATCATACAATTTTTATTATGTACGTTATTGATAGGTTTTACCCCTAGTGTTGGGTGAGAACCTATAAATTATCTGTTGATTTTATTATATGTTATTTAGCTGGCCAAGGAAATGAATGGCATACGAATTGACAAACATGATTCATGTTTTCTTATACGGATAACAGCAAAAGGTGATAAATAATATTTGAAGACAAGTATCGGCTTTATTTTATCAACTAATTTGATATTAATTAAATAAAATCATTACAAAAATACAGTTTATGAAAATTACGGAAATAAAACGATTTAAATTTTTTAGAAAAAAAAACTGAGACTCCTGAATCTTGTATTTTTTAAACTTTTTCAATTATCTTATTGTTACATTTTTTAAATTAAGGCATATATATTCTCTTAAAGTTCGTTTTACCATTAACAGATCTTTAAAGTATATTTGGAGTGAATCGAAAATTGTGATCTTAATGAAATAGTTAAGAATAAACATTCAAAATTTAAAACTCAATCTTACCTGTGTAACAAATATGTCTTTAGAAGATATGCGTCCGGATAGATAATCAGATCGCATGCGTCCGGTTTTACATTGAAATGAGTCGAATTGATTAAACATTTGCCTAAAAATATTTTCTTTTTGTTTAAGGATATCAATTGATATAATTAGAATTCAGTTAATTAGAATTCGATGTGGCATCAATGAAAAAAAAATATTTACATCGATGTTTCGTCGATGAGGAATGAGCAGATTCATAATGTTTCATCGATGAAAAAAAAAAATTTCATCGGATTTTCATTTATTTAAAATAATTTTTTATTTTTTTATTTGAAAAATTTTAGTTTTGTGAAATTTAGTACAATAAAACAGAACAAAGAGTAAAATAAAACTATTCCTTTTTTTTCTAGATGTTAAAAATTAATTATGTAAATGCAAAATAGTGCAACGTTCATTGTGGTATTAAATTTCAACGTCTCTTAATGATGCGCAAACTCTTTACAAAATGCAATACGTTCAAATACATTGAAATATAATCCTGCTAATATTGAAGAGTTTTAATAGAATGTTGTCTATTATGCAATTATGAATGTTGCACTATGTTGAATTTACAGAATTAATTTTTAACATTTAGAAAAAAAGGAATAGTTTTATTTTACTCTTTGTTCTGTTCTATTGTACTAAATTTCACAAAACCGAAATTATTATCATCTTGCTAATTTTACAAGGTGCGATACCGATTCTTAAAAGCTCATTCCATATTAATCCAGATTAATCTAAAAAAGGTCTCCTCATATAATTAGCTTAATTTTAAATTTTTTTAATGAATTAAATAAACAAACCTTGTTATGATCAAAGAGTAAATTTATTTTACTACTGATTCACGACTTAATTATTTTTTTAGTCGACTGAGAAAAATCTGGTTTTGTCATTAAATAATTAAAGCAGTTAACAAACAAGACTTGATTTTAAGGATCAAATGCTTATATAAATTTGTCACACATACACCTAAGCATACAGGCTTAAAAATAAGTATATTTAAAAAATAATTTAGTCGACTCGTTTCAAAAAATTTCAAACATAAAAGTTAAAAAGTCTTTTCGATCAAGATCTTTTCAAATTGCATATTAGCAAAATAAAAAAATTAAAGACTGTTTTTTAATGCATATATGCTTTCTTAATATTACTCAAGCACAGAATCAAAGTTCATGAAAAGTTCAAATAGTGACTCCTCCTATTTTTGTTGCTAAAAAAATACTTGTAGGTTTTAATTATCTCATCTTAAATTCATTGGTTAATTTGATGATTTTTCGATGATCCTCAATTTTTCCTCGATGAAACATTATTTAGGTTTTGTCTGGGAAGTGAATGAGAATTTTCAATCCGAAAATATTTGAGACAACTAAGTCCTTCAAGATGATTTTCATTTAGTGAATTTAGAAAATTATCTCTCGCCAAATTTAGAATAAGATAATTGATATTTTTCAAATTTTTAAAACTTCCTTCGTCTATACTTTCCAGATCATATATTTCCAATGCCTGCAAGCTGACTAGATTGTCTGCAAAGCTCGAAATAGTCGTGCAGCTAATTGATAGCATTTTCAATTTTGGCAGATGAAAGCTTTCCAAAATTGTGTTCGATTCTAGTTTAACATTACCTTTTAAGTTTAGAATCTCTAAATTTTCCAATCGAGCTAGAAAATCGAAATTCACTATAAAATTTTCTTCTAAATTTAAATATTTAAGATTTTTCTGGAACATAAAAGTCGACGGTTCAATTTGTTTGATCCAATTTGAGTGCATATTTAGAATTTCTAATCTATGAAGTTGTCTAAAAGCATTTGGATGAATGATCTCAATCATATTTTCATTAAGTTCTAGTTTTTCAAGCTTATTTAGTCCATTCAATTCATATTGATTTATATTTTTAAAATAACATTCTGACATATTTAATATCTTAAGGTTCTTTAGATTTAAAAAACTTTGATTAGAAATTGAACGGTTTTTATTTTCAGAAAGGTCCAACTCTATTAGATTTTCAAGTGGGCTAAATACACGTTCAGTTAATTTTTCCATTTCAGAATATATTATTGTCAAAGAGGAATACAGGATTTGCATTGAAAATTTGCCCCTGTTTTATTTTTGATTAGATCACTCAAATTTTTTTATTTTTATCAATAAAGATACCTTGTTTAAACTGTATTCAGAATATTTTAAATATTTTTTAAATTTTTGTTCCAAAGTTTACCAATTTGGAAAATAAAATATTTTTCATTGACAAATCTAACTTAACAATAAATTCTTTTTTAATATCAATGCTGAATGAAACTAAGGAAAAAAATTTTTACATTATTTTAGTTTTCATATTATTAAAAAAGATGTCTAAGTTTTCAGGGATCAAGTATTTAGTATTTATTTAAGAAAATATGACACTCTGTCCTACATAATGGATCAAGAGACTCAAATAAAATTCAACTACCAACACTATTGATTCGCCTTTTAGTATTCGGTTAGAGATTTGTAGGAGCTGAATAATTCTATTACATTGGTTGTCAGATTGGTGAAAGAAATGGAGAGGATTCCGAATCAAGACATATTGACATACTCTTAATTCAATATTTTTTTAATTTAAATTTTTTTCAATATTTATCTTTTAATTTTATTTTAGTATTTTCTTCTCAGTTTTGATTTGTTTTTTATCTGAAAAAGCTTTAGCTCGACACAGCAAAACAGAAAAAATAAATAATTTAATTCAATTTTTAATTTGCTAAAATTATATAATATCTCAAGCTATTCTTTTGTGATTCATTATTTTTGTGCTTAACTTTTTCGATTCATTTTTATTTTTTGCTTTACTTTTTCAATTCATTTTTATTGTTTGCTACACTTTTACTATTCATTCTTTTTTTGTGCTATACTTTTTCGATTCAATAATTTTTATTTCTAAGGAAAAATTAGTAAAATAAAAATCAAACATCTCTTAAAATAGGTAATAAAAATGGTCATATAAAGATATGTTCTAATTTTTGTTTTTTTTAGTTTATCAATTTTTACATAAATATTTTCTAAATCAAGACTTGTCAAAATTGAGGAAAAAAAATCAGAAAAGAAAGACTCAACTAATGACCGACGATTTTTTTTTTTTGCTTGACTTTTACGATTCATTTTTATTGTTTGCTACACTTTTTCGATTCATTTTTATTGTTTGCAACACTTTTTCGATTCATTTTTATTTTTTGCTACACTTTTGCTATTCATTCTTTTTTTGTGCTATACTTTTTCGATTCAATAATATATATTTTTAAGAAAAAATTAGTTAAGTTGTGAAGATTTAATTAATCATTATGTTGTAGAAGATCAACTCGAAACTGTGTTGGATCGAAAAACTGTTTTTATAAAAAATACTCATTAAAAATTAAACATGTTGCATCAAAAATAGAATATTTATTTTGTAATGTCTTAAAACAAAAATTCTAAACTTTCATATTTTATATTATATATTTTTATTGAATAAAGTAAAGTAATAACTATTGAAAAAGATCTTTTTTTAATTTGATTTTAATTTTGTTTTTTTTTTGAATGACTCAATTTAAAGAGTTCATTTTTGCATTGTTAAGTTTCTGGAATGACTTTTAAAAAAAAATTTTTTTTTTTTTTCTTTTATTCAAATTTTTTTTTCAAATAAATATTTTTAAAATAATTGTCACAATATCATTAAGTTTCTGTTTGTCTAGAAGTATCCTGTGAAATCAAAATGAAAAATATTAACTTTTCTTAAAAATTTTTTAAGGATTATTTTTGAACGAAATATTTTATCCGGAAAGATTAGTTGAGCAAATGATAATTTTTTTTGTTTTCTGTATTGTTTTCTGTTTTCTGTTTATGTATTTTGATTTATTTAAGACGTGCTATAAGTAATTTTTAACTTTTCAAAAAAAACTAATTAAGCGAATTGAACACTGAAAAATTTTATACGGAAATCTTAGGCCTACAAATTAACCTTCAACTATGGCAAGAATTTCCTGAAAATAAAAATGAAAGTTTGTCAAAAGACAAGACTTAACTAAGATTTTAAATTTTATTTTTTCTTCAAAATATATTACTAAAAAAAAACTTAACTTTTGTGAATTAAACTATTTTTTTATATTTATTATATTTATATGTAAAACATCGCCAAACCTGGCGTAATTTTTTTGAATAAATTAAATTAAATTAAATTAAATATTACAACTTAGACATAAGGCTTTTTTATGTTTGTTGAATTTTTTTGAAAGAAATTGATAAATTAAGATTATAAATAAATTAATTAACTTTAAAAAATCATTTTTTTTAGACATTTATTTCTTTCATTGGACTTAGATGCTTTTTTGTAAAATTATGCTATATTTGAATTTTTCAAAAATGATCCTTAAAATTCAAGATAAAATCTTGTAAAAAAATAAATACTTTTTCTATTAATCTCTACGATTCTTTATCAAATTTTTCGGTTTCGATCTCATTACTTTTAACTGTATTCAAATTCAAGATTAAGGCATTGAAGGAAAAGAAATTTTTTTACTCCATTTGCTTTAATGAATCTTTGTGAGCATTTTTGGTTTAGATTCCAATAATTTTTTCTATTTTTTCTATTTTTTCTCTAAATTCACTGTAAGATACTTATTTTTGTTTTTTAAAAGATATCCCAGTCAAAAAATTTCTAAATATTTTATATAGTTTCTTTAAATATTCTTCTAAAATCTCTTTTAAAATTTTGTAGAATAGAGATATCTTAGAGATAAAAAAAATTCTATGAATAAAAAATCTTTTCCTTTACTCTTTAATTTTTGTAAAATGCTTAATCTGTTTACTTAATCAAAAAAATTCGTAGGGATTTTTTGAAGTTTCTTTACAGATTCTTTAAAAAAATCTTGAGTGAATAACTTATTAAAGAAAATTTTGAGATATTTCAGAAAATAGACAAATTTTAAAAACGTCTTTTTTTCCATATTTTTTAATTTGGTTTAAGTTTTATTATTGAGAATTTTGTAACAATAATTTTTGGACTGTTGTTCTGTCAATTCATCTAGATTCATTTTCGGAGTGGCAAAGTAAAACAAAGAAAATATTGTCAGAAGAAAGAAATATAGGTCATTCCTGAATACCTTTAGAGAAAATTTTTTAAAAAATTTCCGTGTAAAAAAAAAACGTCTTAAAATGGCAAAAAAATTAAAAATTTTTGCCCTGACTAATGACCGTTCACCAAAAAGTTGACGGTATTTTTAAAGTTTTTATTGAATAAAGCAGGATGCTAATTTGCTTGCTTTGGATTGCTAGCGGTTTCTTTTTTTATTGATAGGTACCACAGTTCACTTAATTATTTTCCTATATTTCAAGATACAGTAAGATCTACTGTTTAGAAGAAAATAATTAAATCATCATGCGTGATTTTTTAAGTTCATAAGTTCAAAATTAAGATACGTAATCCATGCTCTTACATTCTAGCTTATTAAAGCTTTAAAAAAAAAATAACCTAATTACTTTCAAATTTTAATTAATATAATATGGAAAATTCTATTATTTTTTTCACAATTGCTAAAATTTCATAAGTCAAATCCATGTGCGAGTTTATTTTTTTTTTTAGTTAGGATTTGGACTTCAATTTTATAATTTTTGTCTTAAACTAGACCTCCATAATAAATTGCTGGAACCGTAAAAAATTTATGTGTCCGTGATCATGACTGATCAATGCTCACTTTACCGTTCCACTTAATTATTTTGACGGCCTAGTTTAAGTTATAGTTACTAAAATTAAAGTCCAATTTCGGTTTTTGAGTTTAATTAAGACTTGTTACTCTTAAGCAAATATTCTTTTTAATATTCTTAATTTTTTTAAAGTTTTCTTGAAAATGCTTAGTTTTTTGTTTATTTTTTAATTTTCAGATCTTTTAATTTTAAAATAAATTAATGTACTGTTTAGACGTCAAAACTAGTAATTTAACTAGTATCAGAACAAAATTATTGCTTATTAATTTCTGGAGATATAAAAAACCATTTTGCCAATATCATCTGCTTACAATTTTTAAGAATTGGTTAGTCTTGATCAAAAAAATTAAATAAGTCTTTATTTAAATTGCTAATTATTTTTCTTTTAGTTATAAATAAAAAGAACACTATCATTTTAATCTGAATATATAGCTTTATAGCAGCTTTGGTGATCATGATTTTTATCTTTATTATTACTTAGTCCTTGAAAATTCAATTTTTTTGAAGCTCAAAATCAAGTAAAAATCACAAGATCCTCTAAAATTTAGTTAAAAGATAAAAAATATTTAATTTTTTATTTGTTGAATTTAGTAAAGCATATTTTGTTTCATTATTAAAGTTTATGAAGCTCAATTTTGTTAAAATAAATTAATGAATAAATAATTTTTTTTAGTTTATTTGCTATGTTTAGATCATCTCTTCTCATCTAATACACCAATTCCCCAAAAAGAAAGCTTCACACCTAGGATTTTCCTTTTAATTTGTTTGAATAGCTAATAAAAGAAAAAATTATTCGGATCCTGACCAAATATACTCACATAGATTCAATTAGGCAATTGGAGTAAAAAAAGTTTATTTTTCTGCATGGCTTTAATCCAAACTTGTTTTTAAGTCACAGTTTTAAGTCTAAGTCACAAAATTTTAAGACAAAGTTATGACTTGACTTAAAGTTTTTTTTTTTACGTCAAGTCAATGACATAAAATTTTTATTTTTTTAATAAATTAAAATAAAAACTTAATCTAATTTCTTCATAATTTTGTCAAAAAATTTTTAAGGCATTGACTTGACTTGACTTAAGACTTGTGGCTTAAAAACAAGTCTGCTTTAATCTTGAATTTGAATAAAGTTAAAACTAAAGAGATCTAAACCAGTGACTTTGATAAAGAAAAAGAAAAATTAATAGATAAAGCACTTACTTCTACAAAATTTTATCATCAATTTTAAGGATAATTTTTGAAAAAAGCAAAATTTTACGAAAAAACATTTTTGTCCATAAGTTTCTTTAAAAAACTAGCAAAATTTCATTTTTATTTACCAATTTTTTTGGAAAATCTGGCTTTGGGTTGGAAGTTTTTAACTCTATAATATCTCTATTTTTTAAAGAGATTATTATTAAAAAGATTTTTAAAGAATTTTTAAAGATTCTACAAATTACCTTTAAAAAAAATTTGAATGGGATATCTGTTAGGAACAAAAAAGTATTTTACAGAGAGTTTTGAGAAATGTAGAGATTCTTTTATCTATATAAATATCTCTATTTTCTTTTCAAAATAGGTCAAATTAAAGAATTTTTTATAAAGTATCTTTTAAGAAACGTTATAAAATCTTGATAAAATGTTTGACTGGGTATACAGGAAATGCAAATAATCAAATAATAAAATTTTATAAAATTATACAGTGTTCAATCTGCTTTGATTGTTCACTTTGAAAAGTTAAAAATTACTTATAAGCACGTGTATTAGAAATTAAATGTTCATCAATTAAAAAGGCAAACAAAAAAGTTTTAAATTATTATTATTCCTTTATTTTTTTTTAAAGCTTACTTCCACGAAAAACTTTCTATTTATTTTATTTTAGTTATCTTATTTAACTTTATTTTTAATTTTGTATTTTATTCTAAGAAGCTTTGGCTCGATACAGAAACCAATAAAAATTAAAAATATATCATTTGAACAACAAAAATAAACAACAACAACTTAAAAATAACCTGCAAAATTTTAAGAAAAGTTAATATTTTTATTATTAATTTTAGAGTAATTGTCAAAGCGAAATTTTATCGTTTTTTTTTCCTGCATTTAAAAAAGTATAGATTTTTTTTTTAAAATTTAAAGATAATCAACCTTTTTCTTAAAAAAAAGCTTTATTTTTTTTTAATTAGAATAAAAATTCATTCACTCAATGTATTGATTTCACAGGATACTTCTAGACAAACAGAAACTTAATGATATTGTGACAATTATTTTAAAAATATTTATTTGAAAAAAAAATTTGAATAAAAGAAAAAAAAAAAATTTTTTTTTTAAAAGTCATTCCAGAAACTTAACAATGCAAAAATGAACTCTTTAAATTGAGTCATTCAAAAAAAAAACAAAATTAAAATCAAATTAAAAAAAGATCTTTTTCAATAGTTATTACTTTACTTTATTCAATAAAAATATATAATATAAAATATGAAAGTTTAGAATTTTTGTTTTAAGACATTACAAAATAAATATTCTATTTTTGATGCAACATGTTTAATTTTTAATGAGTATTTTTTATAAAAACAGTTTTTCGATCCAACACAGTTTCGAGTTGATCTTCTACAACATAATGATTAATTAAATCTTCACAACTTAACTAATTTTTTCTTAAAAATATATATTATTGAATCGAAAAAGTATAGCACAAAAAAAGAATGAATAGCAAAAGTGTAGCAAAAAATAAAAATGAATCGAAAAAGTGTTGCAAACAATAAAAATGAATCGAAAAAGTGTAGCAAACAATAAAAATGAATCGTAAAAGTCAAGCAAAAAAAAAAATCGTCGGTCATTAGTTGAGTCTTTCTTTTCTGATTTTTTTTCCTCAATTTTGACAAGTCTTGATTTAGAAAATATTTATGTAAAAATTGATAAACTAAAAAAAACAAAAATTAGAACATATCTTTATATGACCATTTTTATTACCTATTTTAAGAGATGTTTGATTTTTATTTTACTAATTTTTCCTTAGAAATAAAAATTATTGAATCGAAAAAGTATAGCACAAAAAAAGAATGAATAGTAAAAGTGTAGCAAACAATAAAAATGAATTGAAAAAGTAAAGCAAAAAATAAAAATGAATCGAAAAAGTTAAGCACAAAAATAATGAATCACAAAAGAATAGCTTGAGATATTATATAATTTTAGCAAATTAAAAATTGAATTAAATTATTTATTTTTTCTGTTTTGCTGTGTCGAGCTAAAGCTTTTTCAGATAAAAAACAAATCAAAACTGAGAAGAAAATACTAAAATAAAATTAAAAGATAAATATTGAAAAAAATTTAAATTAAAAAAATATTGAATTAAGAGTATGTCAATATGTCTTGATTCGGAATCCTCTCCATTTCTTTCACCAATCTGACAACCAATGTAATAGAATTATTCAGCTCCTACAAATCTCTAACCGAATACTAAAAGGCGAATCAATAGTGTTGGTAGTTGAATTTTATTTGAGTCTCTTGATCCATTATGTAGGACAGAGTGTCATATTTTCTTAAATAAATACTAAATACTTGATCCCTGAAAACTTAGACATCTTTTTTAATAATATGAAAACTAAAATAATGTAAAAATTTTTTTCCTTAGTTTCATTCAGCATTGATATTAAAAAAGAATTTATTGTTAAGTTAGATTTGTCAATGAAAAATATTTTATTTTCCAAATTGGTAAACTTTGGAACAAAAATTTAAAAAATATTTAAAATATTCTGAATACAGTTTAAACAAGGTATCTTTATTGATAAAAATAAAAAAATTTGAGTGATCTAATCAAAAATAAAACAGGGGCAAATTTTCAATGCAAATCCTGTATTCCTCTTTAACTCAATTATTTCGAATCTGAATTCAACTATAAAAAATCAAAAATATTTTTACATTGTATTTATTAATGCGATTAACACATGGTGCTCTTTTTTCGCTTTTTCGATGGGTGCTTTTTTTACAGGATACCGTGTAGGCTTTGATCAGATCCTCAGCGACTGCGTCAATTTGGCTTTTTTAGTTGCTCACCTTCTTCTGAATTTCGTCTATCTTGGCCTGGATGTCCGCCAGGTAAGAATTTGCCAGAATCTCGGCCAGCCGGTCGCCGTCTTTCGGCCAGCCTTTCAGCTCGTCCTCAATCAGCCCTCTGTAAAGGGGCTTGACCAGAGTGGTCTCGGCTTTCAAGTGATATTGAATGCCCAGATAGTGAGCGAACGCCTTGAGCAGAGTTGGGTCGCACGAGCTTTTGAGCAGCTTGAGAAAGTCGGGCACAAATTCGGTTGGCGCTGGATGCTTAACGCCGATATGCTTGAGTAGAAAGGCCCGGAGCGAGTAGTTCATGTCGTCGATGAGCTGGTCTCTTACCTCGGGACCTTTGCTGCCGCTGTGGCTGCTCATCTGAACCTTGTAATTTGTCGATTATTATTAAAATAAATCAACTGAAAATCGAGTCGATATTTTTATAATTTATTCAATAAAAGCTTTTAAAAACAAAGTTTATTATTATAAGTAAAAAAAAACTTCTGATTATTTATTATTTTTTTTTGATTAACCATCTTTCTATGCAAGTTTGTATGTAAAAGTAATTTTTGTTTCAAAGTTAAAAGGTAAAAGCAAAATTTAGATGAAATTCACATTCTCAATAATAACAAGGTAATGGTAAAATAAGAATATATGGCTGGTTCTGAAGAAGATGAAATGATTTAAATCATTTTTTTAGATTCATCTACAAAATTAATTAAAAAAATTTCAATTATTCAACAAACCATGACTTAATTAAAAACACCTAAAAAAAATTTAGAAAATAAAAATTTTTCTTTACTCTAACCAATACTCTAAAAATTTAATTGAAAAAAATTTCAATAAAAAAATCAAAAACCATCTAATTTAAAAAAAAGATTTGGTATATTTAGTAAATTTCTAAAAAGAACCCTAATCATGTATTTTAGCTTGTACCATAAATTACATGGAATATTTTGGAATTAAAAAAATTAATTTGCTAGAAATATTTAAAATTGATTTTATATTTAGAAAAAAAATAAAAATATATAATCTGGAAATAAATTCAATGATAATGAAAAATTATAAAGCAAATTTTTTCAAATTATCACTGAGAAATATATTTTAAAACTCTTTAAATGTTTTTTTTAATAAGAAAAAATATTTATTGTTTATTTATTTTTGAAATCCTGGAAAGATAAATGAATGCAACAAGCAGCATCATACTCAATTGATTCAAATGGTTGCTTCACATTGAATTAGCTAATGATGGTCTCATTTTGTGGTCCTCCACATTGTCTGATTTCACAAACATGATTTTATATTCAGAAAAATATTCTATTTTTTTTTAATAAATTTTGTTTTTTAATTCATTCAAGTACTTTAAATTTATTTTAAAAATTTTTAAATTAATTTTTTGAAATTATGTTTTGAAAATGTTGACCTATTTGATTCCTCTGTTTTATCAGTTCTTCATTCCCATCCAAAAATGAGAAACTTTTATTGAATTTTTAAATTATCAATTATTGACTCAAAGATTTATTAATTAAAAAAAATAGTTTTAAATTTACTTGCAATTTAGTAGTAGTAGTAGTAAATTTGACTGTAGCTGGCTAGCCAGCGAGTGTGCTGATAAGGCACACTAAGACAGCTGATGTGATTGATTGCTGCTCATCCAGCGATCAATGCCTGCTTTAAAGCTGTTAACATTGGGGACTTCAACTAATTCATTTGGCAGCGAGTTCCATAAGTTAGCGGTTCTGTTGAAAAAAAAGTTATCTCTATGTTGGAGCCTCGATATTTCTTTGTGATATTTGAGGCAGTGACCTCTTCCTTGGTTTTTTGTGACATTAAAATTGTTGCTTTTTTCAACCGATTCTATTCCATGCATGAACTTGTATAATTGAATTAGATCACCTCTTTTTCTTCTTTCCACCAGATTTGGAATGTTCAAAGCCTTCAATCTGCTTTCATACGGTTTGTTTCTAATTGACGAAACGAATTTCGTAGCTCTGCGTTGAATCCTTTCAACATTCTCACAGTCAGACTTAAGAATTGGAGATCATACAGGAACCGCAAATTCCAAAAGAGGACGAACAAAAGTTAAATACAAAGATCTTAATAACTTACAATCAAAACGAGTGAATGACTTCCTGATGCGACCTAACATTTGATTTGCTTTGTTTGTAGCCTCTATCACTTGATTTTTCCATTTAAGATTTGTATTGAAAATAACTCCAAGATCTCTTTCGGTATCTGACGTTGCTAACTGCTTACCATTAATAAAATAAGGAAATTCTTTGTTTTTATGACCATAATGCATAACCACACATTTTGATGTGTTGAAGAGAAGTAGCCAATCTTGAGTCCACTTTAAAATTAAATCTAAATCTGATTGTAGTTTCGCGGCGCTTATTTCTAATACCGTTTGCGAGAAAATTTTAGTATCATCTGCATACAATTTCACAACATTCTCTATTCCTTTAGGTAGATCATTGATATACAAAACGAACAATAGTGGACCAATCACTGACCCTTGTGGTACACCGCTAAAAATCTTAACCCAATCCGACAAAATTTCACCTTGAATAACTCGTTGTCTTCTATTTTTTAAGAAAGCTTCAATCCATTTTAGTGTCAGACCATCAAAGCCATACGCTTTCAATTTAGCTATTAGTCGTCTGTGCGGAACAGTATCAAATGCTTTCGCAAAATCTAGCAGAATCACATCAACAGGAATACTTTTGTCTAGACTCATTGAGATGAAATCTAGTGTTTCCAGAAGATTAGATGTACATGACTTTTTCTTAACAAATCCATGCTGTTCTTTAGATATAATATTATTCTTATAAAGATAGTCTTCCATTTTGGTTCTTATTATGCTTTCCATAATTTTGCAAGGGATTGAAGTTAAAGACACAGAACGATAATTGCTTGCCGTTGATTTATCACCTTTTTTATACAATGGAGTAATATTTGCTGATCTGAATTGAATTGGAAGCTGACTATTCGATAATGATTCTCTGAAAATCAAAGTAAAAGGAACAGTAAAGGCTTCTGCACAGTTTTTGAGCAATAACGGATGAAGCTTGTCTACACCACATGATTTATTTTGATTCAGGTCTTGTAATTTTTTGAATACCATTTCATAACTAATGTCATTTGGCTCAATGTCAATATATTCTGACCAGTTTTCATTAAATTCAACTTCAAAAGGAGGAAGCTCACCATCTTGTTCAATAACAAAAACATCTTGAAAACATTTATTAAGAAGATTTGATATCTCTTTCGGTTCTTGCGTTAATTCATTGTTTGACTTTTTTAATGCTTTGATAGATTCTTTGACTACTTGTTGATCATTTAGGTATTTGTACAATATTTTTGGATTCTTCTTAGCTTTTTCAACTAAATTCTGTTCATAAGTTAGTCTGGCTCTTTTTATTTCTGATGAGACTAATTTACAGATACGCTTGTAATCACTATAAAGATTCATATCCTTCCAGTTAGATGCACAGTTCCTATATCTAAGATTCTTTTTATCTCTAATTAAGACCTTGAGTTCATTTTTTATCCAAGGTTTTGAGATACTTTTCTTTTTAGAGTAATCCGTCACTGGAATGAATCGATTACTAGCTTCGCTGACATAGAAAATTAACTCATTGTACATTTCCTGAATATTTAAATTCTCAAATAGGTGCACCCAATCAATATTTGATAGAAAATGAGAAATTTTTCCAAAATCAGATTTATTGTAAATAAATTTTTTACAGGTATATGATTCCTTACTAACCTTGTTTTTGAGAACAAAATTGAAAAAGATAACCAGATGTCCTTTATTAATGTTGCCAAGAACAAATTTTGTATCGATTGCATTCACACTGCCCGGCTGAGTCGTGAAAATCAAATCCAGAGTGTTGACAGCTTTTTCGTTTGACATTTGAAAAGTTGGGATATTTACATGCTGATATAGAAAAGTATCGCTTAGTGTCTCTCTGAATTTATGTTCGAGTCCATTTTCGTTTAAGATTTCTGACACACAGCCATTTGACCAGATGATTGATGGAAAGTTAAAGTCACCCATTATTAGAAGATCCTTATAACCTCTCTCGTCCACATAGTCTTTAGCTTGTTTGAAGACTAAATCGAAATCGTTCATATCAACAAAATCGTTTGGCCTATAAAGACAGCCAACTAAATATTTTTCACAGTTAAAATTAACTACTCCCCAAATTTGTTCTATTTTACTTAAATTAAAACCTGCATCATTTAATTCAAATGAGTCTATTTTTTCATCAATGTAGAGACATACACCACCGCCTCTGCGTCCATCACTTCTGTCCTTTCTGTACAAATTGTATCCTTTAACTTTCGTAATTGAGATGCTCTTGAACCAAGTCTCACTAACGGCTACAATTTGTGGGCTATATGTTTCAATAACAACACTGAATTCATCTAGTTTATTGTCCAAAGAAGTAGCATTTAAATACATACATTTTAAAGATTCGAGACTATCTACACGTGATGGCGCTTCTGATGAACGATTATTGCTTCTTTAATTTGACGATCTGATTTCCACGGATGCCATATCGAAAGGGCGAGTCTTGTGAAAGACCATTATTTGCATAATTTCTTTGTTTTCTCAATTCATAGTCTAAAGCTCTTTCGGTTTCAGTCAAATCTGGACTAAGATAAACAGATTTGAAAATATTTGAATCTCTCAACTTTTTCGCTGCTAGTAGGAGTGGATTTCTGTTTGCTTCTTCTTTGAGTTCTACTAGAATTGGTCCTGGTTTACTTTGGTCTTTAGATCTCAAACGTCTCGAATACGCTGGCTTGATATCACTTTTTCCAATAGTGGATAGAATTTCATTGATTTTTGCTTCATCTTCTGCTTTCTTGTCTGCTAAAATCTCTTTCTTTGATTCTGGCACACCATAAATAATCACATTTTTTTTTCTTCTATTTCTTTCATTCATTTCGCTAATGGTTGCATTTTCTACAGCTATCTGATCCGCTGGTTTTTTAGCATTTTTTGTTCCTTGTTTTACCGTTTGAATCCACTTGCTACTGTTGTTGGATGAGTTAGCTGTTTTATTTGCTGCTGACAATTCAGATTTCAGTTTATTTATTTCAATGTCTTTCTCCTTTTCTCTTTCTTCTAGAAGTTTCACATGATTTGAAAGCTCCAGGACGAATTTCGAAATATTACCACACCATTCATGCAAAGTTTTCGAGTGCCCAGATACGACACCTTGTCCAAACGTTGGCCAGTTTGTTTCAAGCAAAAAATTTGAGTCCATTTGACAAAACTGCGTGCTTTTTATTTTGGTTCACTTGTGCTTTTCCTTTCCTGACTTTTGGCTTACGTGTGCTTTTTTTTAATTTAAAACTTTTTTTTTTTGTTAATTTAAGTACTTCAAGTTTTTGTAACTAATTTCAAATCAGTTATAGCAATTAAATTTAATTTAAAATAATATTTTTGTTTTGTGTTACTTTTACTTTTTTTAGTTTATTAACTTAATTTTGGAGGCTCTTAAAATCTAAGAAAAATTCCAATTGTTTAAATGAAAAATTTAATTTAATTAGATTTATTCAAAAAAATGAGCTGCAAGTATTGCTATAAGAATCAGTTCGATTTACTTTTGTTCATCCTTCCTTGTGGCTATTCGGTATGTTATGAGCACTTAAAATATCAAGACACGTTGTTCAAATGCCTTGTTTGTCAAGATCATCTAATCGAAAAGAAAAGCTGTTTAAAAATGAGGAAAAATCGCAAAAAATTGGACGAAATGGAATTTTTAGAACTAAAACAATCAATTTTACAATCTTGTGATAAAATCGACATTCTTAAAAAAGACATCAAGTTTTCTGTAAACGAGAATTTTTATACGTAATCAACCAAATAGAACTAAAGAGAGAATTATTAAAACATGAATTAGATAAATTAGTCGATGATTACCACGAGTCTCAAATCAAAGAAATTAACACAGATAAAATTAAAACCTTTTTGAGTCAAACTTTTGATGATAAAGATATAAAGACTGAAAATAATTATCTTTCTGAATTAAAAATTCAAATGTTTGATAAATTATTTAATAATTTTGAGAAACTAAAAAATTTTAAATTTAATCAGAGCTTTAAAAAATCAGATATAGATTTTGCAGTTTTTTTCGGCACCATTAATTCAACAGAATTATCTGATGATTTACAATTGAGTTCAAAAGAGCCTGAGTACAAAAATTCAGTTCCATTTTTGAATAAATTCAATTTAAGATGTGAATTTGGTACGAATAATTTTGTCGAATTGAGCACTGGAGACCTAGTGTCTTCGTCATTATCGAACTGATCAAATTTATTAATGATCAATCCATCTAGTAGTCAAATGACTGAAATTTCTCAAATTTAAATGACTGATTTTTCTTTTCTTGATGAATCAGAAATTATTTTTATATTCCTTGGACAAGAGGAAAAACTTATCACCATTAGTGAAGGTGGTTATGCCAAAATTTGGCAAAATGGAAAGTGTTTAAATTCTTTTAATTTAAAAGAAAAAATACTCTTTGTTGATTTAAATTCTTCAGAGTTTATATTTACTAATGACCTCTTATTTGTAACTCTATTTGATCTTGAACTAGGAATTCATATAAAGACTTGTTACTCGATCAAGGACCATTTAACAGCACTTAAAATTTTATGAAATAAAGTTTTTTTGACAGGGCATAGGGATAAAATAATCGAATGGGATATTGAAAGTGAACAAAATCTAAGAGAATACCGAATGTATGGAGAGGTCTTTTGTAAAGATATGCTGAATGACAACAAGTTTATTTGTGCTACCAATATATGTATGACTCTAGTGGTGGACTGTATGACAATTTTTAAGAATTGTTATGAAAATCCAATCAGCAGTGTCAAGTTTTGTGGTGACGGAAATATTTTGAGTGTTGGGATGCAAAATGAAAAAGTTAAATTATGGAAAATGGATAATTTTGATAATGAATATGAAGCCAATGTTTCCAAACCGTGCTTTGCCAGCATTTTAAAGAGCGGCAGATTGGCTTACACCGATTTCCAAGGCAGGGTTTATATTAGTGATTAAATTTTTGATTTTTTTAATTTTTTCATTATTATTTAAATTTATTTTAGTTAATAAATATTTTTAATGAAAAATTTTAATTTTTTCTTGAAATCTTTAAATTGGATTAAATGATTCATTCAATGACTAGCCTAAAATCAGCCGATGCAACTATACTGCAGAGTAATTTTAGCATACTTCAATGTGTTAACATTTTTTAGAATTTTTTGCAGGGATCATTACAGGTGACCCAATTTACAGAACCTGTTTTGGGCTTTTAATTTTTTATTCTACTGATTTTTCTAAAATTGATCAAAATGCAAAATATATGCTAGAATCTTATATATTTTTTTAATTGATTTATAAAGTTAAATATTTTTTTATTTTTTAATTTTAAAGAAAAAAACTAAATAAATAAATAAATAAATAACATTGTTATTTTATTTTGTAAAAAAAAATAAAATTTGATATTATAATTTTTTAATTTAAATTAATTTAAGGCTAAGTTAAACGGGGCCCAGGTCGGAGCCCTGGTTCAGAGATTCGGATATGGACCAGATAAAGGAACTATTAATAAAATACTTATTTGAATTGGAGTTAGGAGGCGTGCATGTCCAGTGAGCATTTCTGATAATAATAAAAAAATTAATTGCATTATTTCATTGAATTAAAATCGCCGGATATGAATTAAATAATCGGAAGTGACTTTGTTGGAAAACTCTGTTAGCCAAAATTTTTGTATAATTTGGTATGCTAATAACTACTTAGAGGGGTTGGGTTCGAAATAAATCGTTAATTGAAGCCACTGTGAAGATTTTAATTCTTATATCATTATAAAGTTTAAAACACTTTATCAATATTCATGCATTTTATTTTGAAAAATTGAATAATAAATCTGTTTTAGTAGGAATAGTAGTAGTAGTTCTTGCTGCGACACCTAACATGTAGAGTATCTGAGCCCATTACAACCGATTGGTCGTGTAGAGCTGTAGCAGCCGATTCCATTAAACTTATCTAAAGCTATTTTAAAATTAGCAGTTGATTTAGATTTACCACATTTTCTGGCAACTTATTCCAATGCGGAAATACTCTGTTTGAGAAATACATGTCTGGCGCTTACTGCAGCTGCAAAATCTTTCTAACTCGAGCTGGGAAACTTTCTCTCTGGATTCTGATGCTATTTCCTCGTAACGCCCCGACTGGTCCTTTATATTCTGATCTTTTCACTAGATTATTGACCATGCCTACCTCTTCTATTCCATTCACTTATTTGTACATTTCAATCAAGTCCCCTCTCACTCTTCTTTCACTCAGCTTTGTCAGTCCTAATTTCGTCATCCTCATTTCATACGAAATGTCTCTTAGGGACCAAGGTATTTTTGTTGCCCTCTCTTGCACCTTTTCTAACGCATTCACATTCCCTTTCAAACTTGGATTCCAAACCTGCACTGCGTAATCTAGATGAGGTCTCACCATGGATATATACAATCTTACCCACAGCCTTTCGTCTCTACTTGTAAACGTTCGCTTGAGCAATCCAAGTACCCTATACTCGCTTTCGAACAAGCACTTTTCGCTTGGCGGGTCCACTTTAAATCTGATGAGACCATCACTCCAAGATCCCTCTCACACTCTGTGGTTGCTAGTATAATATTTGAGTTGCTTTTTTGTGTATATTTATGCCTTGCATTTAGTCTGCCGAAATGCATTATTTTACATTTATCAACACACAGTCCAATGCGCCAAATCTATATCCATTGACATACTGCATCCAGATCTTTCTGTAACATCGCTTTCTCATAAACTTTCTTAACTATGCCGAGTATTTTCGAGTCATCTGCATACAATTCCATTCTATTTGAAACGCAGTTAGGAAGGTCATTTATGTACAGAACAAATAGCAGGGGTCCAAGTACAGACCCTTGCGGAACTCCACTCAGTACCTCTGACCATCTAGAAACTCCATCATCAAGAACAACTCGCTGAGTTCTCATACTCAAAAAGTCTTCGAACCATCTTACTATTTTATCACCTAACCCATAACCACGTAGTTTATGAAGAAGTCGTTGATGCGGGACAGTATCGATAGCCTTTGAGAAGTCTAATAGTATTTTCTTCCTTTACTTCCTTTTTTGTAGATCGGCGACACATTTGCCTTTTTCCACTCTTTTGGGATCTTTCCTGTCTCTAATGATTTTGCCTAAATTATCTTCAATGGCACTAATATAGTTTTTGCGCAGTTTTTCAGTATCAGTGGATGTACTTCATCATTGCCCATCGATTTGTTGCCATCTAATTTCTCTAGTCACCGTTCAATCAGATCCTCGTTAAGCTCTCGCATGACATTCTCAATATCGAATGAAGAGGAAGTTCGTAAAGGAAAAAAAGGCCTAGTATCATTTGGTACTTTATTAAAGACGGAATGAAACTGATCATTTAAAAGCTCAGCAATCAATTTTTTGTCACTCCTTACTTCACCCTCTTTTGTTCTTAACATTCTTATTTCTTCCTTAACTCCCATTTTGCTTCTCACATAGGAATAAATTAGTTTCGGATCACTTTTTGCCTTTATAGAGAGTCTGTTCTCATAATCCTATTTTACTTTACTCAGTTTCTGTTTTAATTGTCTACATGCTATACCATAATCACATTTACTTCTCTCAAATGAACTTTTTTTTTAGGCTTTCATCCTATACCAAGCTCGGACCTTCAGTTTTATCAGTCTATCACCTCGTAGTTCATCCATTTTTCGCTCTTTCGCAAATTCTCTCTTTTCTCCAGTACATGTTTCTTACATTGTCGCATATACTCATTCAGAAAACTTGTATAACATTCATTAATATTCCGTCCGACAAATTCTTTTTTTCATTTCACTAACCCCATACCAGTGTTGATTTGGTCAAAATCGGCTATTCTTACATTTTTCTCTTTTTTTTGGTAAACCCTGTGCTCACATCTTTCATTGTAAATTTCCACTCTAACAACACATGAGCCTTCTTCGTTTCAACTAAAGGTAGCAGAGCACTCACTTTCAGAACTCTGTCCGGCTCACTCGTTAATAGTAGGATCGGATCCAGTAAACTGGATTCTCCGTTTTTTCCATGTAAAAATGTAGGAAAATCCACGCACTGAATCATAAACGCTTCATCTATGCCTTCCACAAACCGCATTTCATTTTAATCACTGGCATTGCCACCATCCCATGTCCAGCTGATTTCCGGAAAATTGAAATCTCCACAGACTACCACCGCATCATATATTTTATTTTCTATCATTTTTCTTGCCTCTATTAATGAATCATTCACACATACAGTGACAAAACCATTACTTTTTGGTAGTCACATGCATCCACCCAACAAACTTTCTGCACCACTTCTCACTCACACCATATCTGTATACCCAGATATACACGGTTTCGAGGACTCGGAATACCATGCCTCAGAAACGCATACAATATGTGGCCTATCCAACTTATCCAGTCGGACAACAAGATCGGGAAGTTTGTTATTAAGTGAAGTAGCATTTGTTTAAATACAAGTGAGATAAGGTTCTCGAAAGTTTATTCTTTTCTTATCTAAACTGCCATTCAACAAAAGCGACCCAAGACTTTCATTTTCCAGGTAAGAAGATCCTCCAATTCCCCTAACTATTTTATTCTCATTATTTACACAATTGTTTTTAATTATTAAATTCTTCCTAGTCTTTCTATTTTTCTTTTTAATAATGAAATTACTACTTATCTGCTGTTTTCGTTGACACTTGTTTGATTTTTCGAAGCTCATTTCCTTGGATGAACCACCGGTAATGCCTGCCATCAATATTACTCTGTTCTTCCTTATTGAGCACTTTTCTTTTTTCTCCCAGCTTCTTCTCTAACCTTCTCTCGCACTCTGTTCGATCAGGACATATATACTCTTCTGCATGACTTTCAGTTCTTTTCAACTTTTTGGCTTCCGCCAAGACACCATTTCTGTCGACGCCCTTTTTAAGACGGATAAAAATCGGAGGAACACTGTTTGAGTTCGTTTGTCTGAATCTACGCGCATGCTCAATTTTATTCGTATTCACACCAATCACTTCGAAAATATTTTTTACTTGTTCTAGAACATCTTTGTTTGACTCTTGCTTCAAACCAAACACTATTAGACATTCTTTTTACTTTCTCTGGCTTGATTCTCTGCAAGGACAGAATTTGTTATGTCTATCTGTTGGGACGGTAGAGGCTGAGATGTTCTTAATTTTTCTCTTCCTTCACCTTCGCCAGGCTGCTGAGTAACAATAGATGACCAATGCAAGGACGATCCAGCGTTGGGACTTCCCTGCGACGAAGCCATGTCAACGTTGCTGTTGCTATTTTCATCCAGTTTCGATGTTTGACTAACCAGTTTAGATTCTAATACAGAAATTCGTTCATTCAACTTCGCTTCTGTCTGTGTCGTTCTCTCAGCAAGCTGTGTAGTGCTTTCATTGAAATTCTCACTATCTGTACTCTCAAGTTGTTGCACTTTATTTGTCAGTTTTTCAATTATATTACCATAGTTTATAATTTTTTTTGACAGTTCTTCAATCACTTTATCTTTCGATTTGACAATCCATTCAAGATCTTCTATAACTATCACTCGGTTCTTCCAAGTTGTTAACTCGGCCAAATCGAAGTGTTATGACCTAAGTCTTGACATGTCTCTACTTATTATTTAATCTTGAATTAACTGAAGCTGAATCACATGTTCTAGCTACTATATAAACCACTACCTCTTTTGTTATAACTTTGGATTCCATTTAATAAACTATTAACTAAATTTAATTGTTTTGTTTATTTCTTGGCTTAAATCCCTAAAGTCCAAAACCAAGACTTTACAGAAGCAACGACGTTCGGCTGGGCTCTGATCAGTACTCAGATTAGATCTTTTTGATCGTCTTGTAGTTTCGGATTCAATGCACACAGTCTGTTGTCTGGTGTTTATCGGAGTCCTTTGCAAGGTTGACTCAGTATCAATGACATTTTCATCCATAATTTATTATAATTTATGTTTAAATTTCAATTTCAAAATCTTTTTTGAAATTGAAATTTTTTGTATTTTTTTTTGCTTATTATAAATAATAATAAAAATTTTAAAAAAAAGTACATTTTTTTCGTTGGCTTTAATGCTTGACTTTTTTTTTTAACTTGGTCTGCCTACTGAATTAAAAAAATTTAAGAATTAAATTAGAAAATTTTTAATAAAGATCAATACAAATCACAAAAAAAATGTATGCATACATTTTTTTAAAGAGTTTTCAAGAGACTAAAATTATGATATTTACTAGAGACAAAAATTTTTTAAATTCTCAACTAATTTATTAAATTGTGTCTTGTGATTTTGATTTTTTTCTATTGCAAATCATATTTTAAATTATATCTTTATATTTTTTTTAAATAATCTAATTTGAAGGATTGAAATCCTTGATGAAGCATGATTTATACCGCGGACATCCATAGGGTATTCTTGAACAACATTTCATAAAAATTTCAATACAAAAAGTATAATTTATATTATTTTGCTAGTGCGAATATTGTAATGAAAAAAAAGACGCTTTTGGTTTAATTAGCCTTCCATGTGGCTATTAAGTTTGCAGTCACCATATAAAATCCGCGGAAGACTATTTCAAATGTTTTTTTTATGACGAGCACATGATAAATAGACAACTTTGTTTGGAAATGCCAGGGAATGGAAAAAAAGTTGGAAAAAATGTCATTTGTTGAACAAAAAAAAGATATTTTAAATATCTGCGATCAAATTGAGCAATTTAAATTGGACGCAAAATCATTTTTAGAAAAATTCTCTGATGACATCAAAAACAAAATTGATTTAAAAAGAGAAGTACTATAAACTAATTTTAATAAATCAGCTGACAATTATTATGAGTCATTAATAAATGATGCAACAGAGAAACAATTTAATATTATTGATTCTATTAAAGTAGATTTTGAAGAAATAAATACACAAGAAATCCGGGAAAAGTTAAATTTGGATTCAGATGAAAATTCAACCGTTTATCAATTACGAATTAAGTCTTTAGTTGATTTGAGAAGCAGTTATCTTGATGAACATTTAAAAAATTTTCAAAATTTTCAAAATATTGAATTTTTTTTGACAAGTTAAAATGCCAAAATTGTTCGGTTCTATTGATTCGAAAGATTCAAATGTTAATTTTAATGCAAACTCAAGACCATTAGCTTATTCCAAATCATTGTCTAATGAATTCGAGCTAATTGCTCAAGTTGGATTGTGTAATAAACGTGGTTTTTGTTTATTATCTTTTTGTACATAAACGAGTAAAATACCCGAAGCACAGCTTTATATGCGAGTAACGAGACGTTAGATTATTAGTTACAGTAGCAGCAGTTCACACACACAATTCTTGACTAAATTGAAATAAAAAAAAATTAGTAAAAAAATTATTATTTATTTATTTCGGTTTTGTATAATTGAATAATTTAGTTGTTGCATAATTGAAAATAATGAATAAAAAACTTATTGAATAAAAATAAATAAAGAATAAAAAATAATTATTGACTAAATTTTTTAATTGTCTCATTTATAATCAAGTAATTTATACTATTATCGTCAAAGACCCCATCTCTTATTCTGGGCAGCAGTTTCAAAAAGTATTCTTGATCTGGATCATTATCTAAATTTTGTTGTCTAACAGTTTTCTCTAAGCATATTACTTTGTCAAATTTTAAATAATTAGAGTATGCTTGAGTAGTAAGCAAGTTGTTTGTTTCACTATAATACAATGGACTACCTCCTACAGGATTAAGTTGACCTGGATCACCAGTGAGTATAACAGATAAACCACCGATTTGTTAAAAAATGAGTTTGAATGAAAAAGCAAATACACCTGAGAATTAAATATTTTCAGGTATAAATGTTAATTTAATTATGTGTATTTTCGTTTGCTTTTTTTTTCGATTTTTTTTTCAAAATAACATGTAACAAAAAAAATTACATATGTATACTAATAACAATTTTCGACAAAAATGATTTTTCGAATTCTCCCCCTTTCGATTTTCAATACGCACACTCACATTGCTTAGAAAGCTCATCACGACCACTCGTTCCTCGCAATTAATTTAATAACTCCCGCTATGCTGTGGTTGAGAGACCAAACAATTAAAGAAGAAACTTTTTAAGGATAAATCTTTATTTGAAATAAATTGGAATCTGAAACTAATAAGTGAAAAAAAGCATTTAAATATTAAAAATTATGACTAGAAAATAATAACTACTGTAACTGTTGAAAATAATATCGTAACTGTTGAAAATAATATTGTAACTGTTTATAACTCAAATTTAATATGACATAAAATTTGGGTTATAACAATTGGAAAAAATTTTGGAATTAAGCAACGGTGAAGTTATTTTCACTTCACAGTCAAAAAAATCGAATTTATTAATTTTTAACCCTCAAAATCGAAAAACAAAAGAAATAAATGGACAACATGATATTAAATATTTATTTAAAACAGATAATGATGAAATAATCACCATAGACTCAGAGTTTCATGTTAAAATTTGGTATGATTATTAATGTGTAAACACATATGGCATTGTTCGTCAAAATTTTCTTTGTGTAGAATTAGAAAAGGCCAAAATTATTATTTTATCGGATGATCATTTTTTTACCATACTAAATTGTTACAATGGACAAACTCTTAGTCATATTTATTTTGAAACAGAATCATCATTTTTATTTATTAAGCCTTCTTATGATTGTTTTATTATTTGTATGAAAAACTATTATGGTAATGAAATTAATCTTGTTATATGTAATTATGTAACAGTGAACATATTTTCAATAAAACAAAATTCTATATTTAATATTGTAAAATATAGTTGCTCATTTATTCGATTTGTGTGTACGACTATTGTTATAATTTTTTTGATGTCCAAAATTAGTTGGTATCAATATCCAAAATGTCGATGGTATTAATAAAAAAAAGAAGTATTTATGTATTAAAATTAACTTAACTTTTTTTTTTATTTTGCCTATGAGGCTTAAATCAATAAATAATAATAATAATGTTAAAAAAAAAAATATATTTTTAATGAGTTATTTTTCTTTAAAATTGAAGGACTGAAAAATAGTGCTTAAACAAACAGTTAACTTTGTTTAGAATTGTACTCGAGCAATTTTTAAATAAATTTTTTGAAAAATCAAATTTTTTAAAATCTATAATACTTCAAGGAAAAATGGACTGTGAATTTTGTAGTGAAAAAATAGATGATTTGTATCTTTTAGTATTACTCTGTGGCTATTCCGTTTGTTACAAACATTTTTTATCCCAAGAGGTATTTTTAAATTGTTTTATTTGTGATGAGTACATTATCAATAAACAAAGCTGTTTTCAAATTCAAAAGAATAGAAAAAAATGGAAAAAATATCATTTATAGAGAAAAAAATAAGATATTTTGTATATTTGCGATCAAATTGATCAATTTAAACTGGACCAGAAATCATTTATTGGAAAAGAATCTGATGACATCATAAACAAAATCGATTTAAAAAGAGAAGTACTGAAGACTAATTTAAATAAATTAGTTGACAATTATTATGAGTCATTACTTAATGATGTGAAAGAGAAACATTCGAAGTATATCGATTCTATTAAAGCAGATTTTGAAGGAATAAATACACAAGAGATTCTGCAAAAATTAAATTTGGATCTAGATAACTATTTAACCGATTTTAAAGTTCAAATTGAGTTTTTAGCTGAATTGAATATCAAAAAATCTTGATGAACATTTAAAGAATTTAAAAAATTTTAAAAATATTGCATTTTTGAAGGAGAAGACGAGCCACAAGTTAAAATGCCAAAATTGTTTGGTACAATAGATTTGAAAGATTCGAATGATAATTTTAGAGGAAATTCAAGACAATTTACTTATAAAACACTATCTGATGAATTCAACCTAATTGCTCAAGTTGGATTGCAAAATAATTTTGAATTAAGCAGTGGTGAAGTTGTTTTTACCTCTCAATCAAATAAATCAAATTTATTAATTTTTAATCCTCAAAGTGGAAATATATGTGAAGTTCCTACTCAGTATGATATTAAATATTTATTTAAATCAGATAATAATGAAATAATCACCATAGACTCAGAATTTCATGTCAAAATTTGGAATAATTTTAAATGTGTCAACAATTATTATCTTGTTCGAACAAATCTAATTTACGCTGAATTGGTAGAAGGTAAAATTATAACCATTACTGAAGATTTTTTTGTACTTTATACGAAATTTTCTGATGGCCATATTCTTGAAGCTTTTTATATCACAAGGATTAATAGTAATGTAAAGTTTATAAAAGCATTTTCGACTTTTATCATTCTTATAAAAGTCCATAATAACAATCAATTTTATCAAATAGAATATCAGCAAAATAAATCTTGGGAATGAAATTTTAAAGACTGTTATAAGTGATGTTTCAAAATTAATTTTAAATATTTTTAAATCTTGTATAAAATTCCAATATATTTACGCTAGAAAAAAATAATAATTTATGTAAAAAATTTGATTTGTTTATTAAATAGTTTGGGTTGTAGATTTTGGAAATTCGTTTTTTTTTTTAATTAATCTTTACCTAAATAAAGCTTCTTCAGAGTGAAAAAACAAAAACTCAAAGAAAAATTCAAATGGAATATAATAAAATAAATGATTAAAAGAAATTAATACTATTATAGATTAAAAATATAACAAAATATTTAAAAACATTGTTAACTTATATGCTGCAATTTTTTTAAACTAAAAGAATTATATTGATGTATAAAAAAGGCATAAATAAAATTTAAAAAAATGGATTTTAATTACTATCGATTTGATTGATTTAAAGAGATTAAGAATTTTCTTGATTTTTATTACAATCTGAAGGAACTTAAGCCTGCTAAAATGACAAATCAATGAAAACAGATAATTTATCTTTCTTTTATCTTTAATTTAATATCATCAAAAAGGATAAAAAAATTTTCTAACTTGAAGACTTAAGCTCCTCAAAACTGCTTCCAACTTAGAAATTATTTTAATAATTTTCATTTTGAAAATTATCAGTCTTGACCTGATTAAATTTTTGGAATAATTATTAAATTAAAAAAAAAATTATTTTTATAACAAAAATTGAACCAAATAAAAATTATTTAGAAATTTTTAGATAAAGCCAAAGTATCTAAAAAGTGTGTAGAGTTTGGAATTATTTTAAAATCAAAATGAACTGTGAATATTGTAGTAAAAAAGAAGATGATCTTTATCTTTTTGTTCTTCCATGTGGCTATTCAGTTTGTTATGACCATTTAACAAGCCAGGACGAGTCTTTCAATTGTTTTTTTAAGACAAGACCATGTGATCGAAAAACAAAGCCGTTTTAAAATGAAAAAAAATTGGACAAAGTTTTATTTTTTACTGTGAAAGAGTCAATAATAGATTTTTGTAATCAAATCGACGAGATCGATTCAAGATGCTTTACAAAAAATTATTTATCCTAAGCAATCAACAAAATAGATTTAAATAGAAAAGTTTTAAAAGATTATTTTAAAAAACAAATTGATGATTATCACGGGTTTTTAATCAATCAAATAAAAGAACATGAAACAGAATTTTTCGATTCTTTTAAAAATGATCTAGACAGAGTAGATAGTAAAGGTGTCCGAAAAAATTTAAACATTCTTCTTCAAAATGATTCAGAAGACGATTTGTTTGACTATAAAAAGAGAAATTTAGTTCATTTGAATACCACAAATTTTTAAGTTTTTACCCCAATTTTATTAGAATAACCACAAAAAATTAAAAATACATTAAATTAAAAAAAAAACACTTTTTTTATTATTTGACACTAATTTTTTTTATTTGACATCAATTTGATTAAAAGGACAAAAAAAATTTGTGACACTAAATTTTTTAATTTTTTCCACATTTGTTTGGACAAGCCCAGTAACGTCTTTTCTTCATATGCGCACCGCATAGATCACACGATTTTGTTTCTTTGTCATATTAAAAAATATTTTAAAATGTCAGCAAAATTTCAAAATTTTAAAGAATTTAATATTTAAAGATTTTAAAAATTTTAAATATTTTACATTTTGAAACTTTGGTGACATTTTAAGATTATTTTAAATTTTAAATTTTTTAAAAATTTTGAAACTTTAAATTCATTAAATTGGTTTTCTAAAATGCTGACTGAACTAGACATTTTATTTTATTTTCCATTAGTTTTTTTTAATTAATAAGTGTCAAAGATAAAAAATTGGGGTACTTTGTTTTAAAATAGGCTTCAATTTTAAATAAAAAGTGAAGTTTTAATCAAAAAAGTGTAAATAAATAAAAAGTAGTGTTTTTTTATTTAATTTGGTGTTAATTAATTTTTTTATGTATTACCCTAATAATTGGGGAATTTTATTTAATATTTGGGAGGAGAAAAATTATAATTTTTGGGTATTCTATTTAAGTTTTGTGGTATCGATTTTAATGGCCCTTTAATATATGTGAGGAAATCACCATAACTCTGCTGTAAACCGGTCCCAAGCCCTGGATGAGAAAAGAGGAGGGTGGTGGCAGCCACACAATGTGGTCTTGTCGTATGAGGGTGCCGCTGGCTTCGACCAACATCCAGTATAGAATCTTAGAAGAGCAAGAACTTGTTTTACCGCTGACCCTCTTTGGATAACTGTAACTTTGGAAGCACTAAAGTTAAGGCATTCTCTCTTTCTAAATTGAGAATGTCGCTTGGTTTGTGGTTCCAAGCTAGTCTAAATAGTTGCCGAGTTCGCAGTCTCTTGTGGCTCGGATGAGTGGCGCTGTTTATGATGAACGTCCCACGTGCTTCTTAGGGGAAGGCGCCGTCATAACTATGCCATTTGCCGGTCCCAAGCCCGGATGAGAAAATAGGAGGGGGACTAAACACATGACAAATAGAATTCAAAGTATAGCTTTAGACATTGTAAAATTTCACAAAGAACTTACAATACAAAAAAGATGAAATGTTATGCCTTAATGGTCGATAGTTTATTCTTTCACAAAGTGTAATAATTTGTAATATCTCCTATGAAACTCTTCAAATTTTGGGTTAAATTGTACCCCATTTAAAAGTATTGAAATTAAAAAGTTTTTGCGGACTTTCACATTAGGTGTTAGAAAAATTATTAAACTTTGTTACAAAATAAGATTGTGACCATTAGAGCTAAATGTGTAGCATTTTTTCTTTTATTTATTGAAAATTTTGCATGAAATATCACAATGCCTGTTTGTCTTTCTATATTCATTAAACTAAAAAACAAAATATGCACCTTGACTCAAAACTTTTATTAAAAAATATCATTATTTTTTTGCTAAAATTTCAATTAAAAAAATATGGCAAGTTTTTGGATAAAAAAATATTTGGAAAAAAACCGCATAAATCGATTAGATTTATGGCTGAGTTTAAGCGAAAACGATAAAAACAAACTTGAATGGACTAGAACATATTTTCAATAATTTCCGAGTATATTTATTTGCAGCATCCGCCCTTTTCTTTCTGAGTTTCTTTCTCGGCTCTAATTGTATCAGCAACAGATGCTTGTTTATCATTTCTTGGCAAACGAGTAGCTATGGCCGTAAAAATTTCCACTACATTTACAGCTGTTTTTGCCGATGTCTCCATGAAAATAAGACCATTCTGTTCAGCATACAACTTTGCTTCATTGAACTCAACTGCGCGTTTACTTGCCAAATCAACCTTATTGCCAACCAGAGCAATTACAATGTTGGTATTGGCTTGCTTTGCTAGTTCTCTAACCCAATTTTGAGCTTTTAAAAAACTGTCCTTTGATGTAATGTCGAAGACAATCAAAGCTGCCTGAGCGCCTCGGTAGTACATGGGAGCCAAGGAATGGTAGCGTTCTTGTCCTGCCGTGTCCCATATCTCAAATTTGACTGTGGTGTCGTCAATTTGCATCGATTGGGTTAAAAACGCTGCCCCAATTGTACTCTCTTGAAATTCGTGGAATTCTCTTTTGACAAAGCGAATTACCAAGCTAGACTTTCCCACTGCCGATTCTCCCAGTAGAACAACTTTAAATTGACATATTTTGTTTATACTGTTCGAATTGGGCACATTTGATTGCCTGGACGCAGCCATTTGTATAAACTCTCAATGGAAAACAAATCAAATTCTAAAATTTAAAAATTATCTATTTAGCATTGTCATATGAGAGACAAATTGAAATTGAAGATAGTTTTTTTTTTCTTTTTTTCTAATTTAAGCTTTTGCTTCGATGTAAACAATTTTAATTGAAAATTTTAGACAAAAAATGAGAGATAATTTTTCAAAAATGATAAGATTTATCATTTGCTAAATTGGGTATTGACTTCGGGGTGCATATTTTTTTTTTATGTATATATTTTGAAAAATTTAATTTTCCTGCTTTAAAGAAACAATAAATTAAAAATAATTTCTTGATTTTCAAACGGGACTAAAAAATAGTCTTTGTTCAAAAAAGCGGACATTATTATGTAATGGCAAATATTTATTTAATGAGTAATTTAATTAGTAATCAAAATTTTTTTATTTTTTTTAATTTTTAAAAATTATTATTTTTTTTCATATTTATAAAATAACATAAAAGTGATTAAACGCGTAAGTACCTTCATCTTTTGTTAAGCATCTTACTTTGAAATGTGTCCTTAAGAAAAGATTAATCAATGGAATCGAAAAAACAGACAAAAATCTAGATATATTATAGAACAAGCAAAATAAATTATTTAGCTAAAATTAAAAAAAAATTAAATTTTACCTAAATAAAAATTATGGATAAAATTTAGATTAAATCTTAATACAATTTAGCTTGAATTAACATTTTTACTAAATTAAAATTAAATAAGAAAAATTTTTTTTATTCATTTTATTTAATGTATTGCTAAGTGTCAGAAAAGCTTTAATTGCAAAAAAAATGGTGTATACTGTAACTTAAAGTGTCACAGAAATAAGGTCAGTAATGAGTTTTTGAACAAATTATAAAATAAAAAATTGATTGTTTTTTTTTATTTATTTTCATTTTGCAATAAAATTATTTTTCGAAATTCGTTTTAATTTAGCTAAAATAAATGTGGAATTGATTATTCTACCAAAATTAAAAAATTGATTATTATTTTGCTTAAATTGTTTTAATTTTATCTAAATAATTTATTTTTCTTGTTCTATGCGACACAAATCATGAAGTATATTTTCTTAAATTTTATAATTCAGATTCAATCTTTAATCAAAAATTTAAATAAAAGTTATACAAAACTTTCAATTTTAGATGTTCAAAAAAAAACAAGTGATTTTGAAAAAGCCAAAAATAAAATTAGCTGAACATTATTGTTTAGACTTAAAGTTAAATAACCATTTCCACCTTCAAATTTAGATAGCATAAAAACAAAATTAGATATTAAACGATTCGATTTTTGTATAAGGATAATAACTGACAAGTTATTTTTTCTTTGAGTTAAAAAAACACAAAAATGATTAATAAAAATTTAATTATCTCTAAAAAAATTTTGATTCAAATTTTTATTTTAAATTTTTTAATATTAAAAATGTTTTTATTCGTTATTAAGATATATCAATTTATGATTACAAGACAAGCAGAAAAACCAACGAGTTATTTGAGTTAATAAAAAGAGCTATTCTATTTTTTTTTCTAATTTTTGAAAATAAATGCAAATTCTTTCTGAGCTTTTTTATTTCGAAATTGTTAAAAAAAATGTTTAAAAGAAAACAAAGCTTGACAAATGTTGTCCAAAAATTTAAATAAAAAGTAATTTTTTGGTTATTAAAAAGAATAGACCGCTTCTGAGAAAAATAAAGAAAAAGTTCTTAAGCATAGATCTGACAGCGTTTTAGTTATTTAATTATGACCACATGGGAAGAATAATTGTAATTTTTTTTAAAAACTTCAATTTTTTTCTAAATTAAAAATACATAAAAAATTTTTCACTCTAATCAAGTTGATATACCAAAATTTATTTAATAATATCTATTTTTTTAGAATAAATCTTTAAATTAACATAACTGTTTTTTTTTTTTGGTTGAAAAAAATTCTAAAAAAAAATTCAAGTTTTCATTTAAAAAAAAAAGAGTTTTTTATACAAAAAAAATCTAATTGATCAACTATTTTACACGCAGACTTATTTAATCCTACTTTTCCAATTTTTTGTTCCATCAAAGCCTTAGTGCTTGTATTGAACAATTTTAAATTGCATTCTAAAATTAATTTTAGAATTAGCTTGAAAATTATTTATGACGAGTAAATTTAGGCGAATAATTTTCATAAGAACTCCAAGCAAAAAATGGCAAGCGATTTAACCTATAGCCAACTTGTCAATTTCTATGACCGGTCATTCATATTGAGCAACAATCGACTCTTGTCCACAACTTTATTTGTAGTCTACCTGCCCATCGGTCTTGCCCTGCTCGTAATTCGCTTCGTCCTGCTACTATTTCTGTACACTGTGGCCACAGCTGCCCCATCACTCAACACAAACCCCAAATTCATCAATCTAGTATCACTGGTCCTTGGTATATTCACCCAGACGGACTCAGTCACCAACACCAAAGACTTTATTCGCTCCGAGCAAATCTTTGTCTCCAACCACATTACTTGCTTCGACCACATATCAATCAAGTCTCTACTGAACAAAATTTACTCGGTCGAATCTGCTGACTACTTGAATAAGGAGTCCTTTTTTTTGGCCCAGATCCTCAAGCAAAGCATTAGCGCCAAAAAAATTGATTCTTTCTCAAAGCAAATTTTGTATTTTCCAGAAAAGTTGGCCACAAACGGCACTTTCAAGCTGCTTAAATTCGATTTTAGCTGCATCAAGGACTCACCAATGGACATTAAGCCCATTTGCTTAAGATGCTATCGTCCATTTCCATTTTCCACATTGAGTGTAAACCCAATCGAGTCCAACCAACTTATTAATCTAATTCTGTTCCTGTTTTCGCCAGTGACCATTTTTAAAGTTGATTTCAGCCTTGAGAAACACTCAAGACAGAGTGATGAGCCGATTGAGCGCTTTGCAGAAAAAGTTGGCCATTCAATCGCTTCCAAACTAGGTCTGAACCTTTGCGATTTTGACTCACAAGATTTTGAGTCTGTGTGGAACCAGCACCAAAATCAAGCTGAAGTAAAAAATGATCAGAATGGTAGACTGGCCCTGCAGATTAAACAAATCCTGCCCGATGTGACCATAGAGATAATAGAGCAGCACATTAGGCTTTCGTCAAGTTTGGATATAGACACAGTGATGGCCTCGATTTTGGACTCGGACAGCCATGAATCAAGTTTGTTAAGGTCGGAATCGACTCCGGTAGTCAATCAGCCTAGACTGGTGCTGCCGAGCTCAAAGTCCAATATCTTTCCGACTAGAAAAGAGAGAAAAAATATGAGTTTTGAAGAAAGAAAATTTGAGTTGGTCAATGAAGCCCGAAAGCGCTATTTGTCCCGAGATTATAATCAGGCTGATTTTAAACCTAATTTTTTTTAAATGTTTATAGAATTAAATTTGTTTTTTTTTTTTAATATTTTATTAAATAAATGAGTTTAATGTTTAAATCTGTTTTTATTTTTGTTGTTGAAGATTTTATGAATTTTTTTTCAACAATTGATGTCTGACTACTAGAAATGGAACGGCGAAGCCACTGCCAAAGTAGAAAATCATCAAAGCAGCAAGTTTGTATCGATTTTGAATATTAAATGGGATGTTCTAAAAATTAAAAATTAATTATTATATTTTTATTAAAATTAGTGCAAAAAGTTTTATTACTGATCCCGGGTTGGCTTCTTGTTCAACATGGCCGATAAGTGGATCGGAACCGCTTCTTTTGGCTGGGGTGGTTACGATGCTGCGACGACTGACTGGGGTGGCAATTCTGCCCAAGGCTTTTCTGAATAAAAAACTCATATTTTTCTCGAATAAATTCTAAAATTCGTTTTTAATAATATTAAAATGCTAACGCCTTTGAAAAAGTATTATGTAGAAAAAATAAAGCTTTATAATTTATGATTTAAAAAGATTTGCTTCTGCTGAAATTTTTCAATCATTTAAATGCAGGCTTAAAAAACTAATGCATTCATTTTTATTTTTGTTTAGAAAATTTTTTAAATATTTTAAACTATAATTTAAATATAACTTTACATTTTTTTTTATTTTATTATTACTTAAGATTTTTGTTCGATCAGACTTTTGATTTTAATTAAATATAGCTTTATTTAAGATTTTTTCAATTAATAATTAAAATAAACTCATTTTTTTTTAAATACAAAAATTTTTTAAAAAGATTGTCTTCAAAACAGTTTATAATTTTTAAATATTTATTTCAAAAATTTTCATCGTGAAAAGGCTTTCAGAAAAAATAATTTTCTTTAAAAAAAAAATTAAAGATAAATTAAGAAAAAAACTTAAACACAGTGCATCATAATTGGTGGTTCCTTTTTTTATTCTAAAAATTAAATGTTTTTATTCCTTTTAAATAAATCAAATCAATGATAAAATTAAATTTTAATGATGCTTAATTTCTTGTTTATAAGGCGCATGGATTTGATTAATTTGATTTTTAAAGATGATGTGCTACACTAATCATTATTATTTTTGATTTTTACAAATTTTTATATAATTTTAATTCAGAAAAAAAATCTTTCAAATGCTTCAAATATTTTATATTTTTTAAGCATTCAATTAGAAGAAGCAATTACTTATAGGAAAACAAGTTGCGTTACACTTCTCACGGTGAGAAGTGTAACGCAAAAATGTTAAAAAAAAGGTCCAAATGGTTGTACAAAAAAAAATAGGTAATTTTTTTTATTTTTATTTTACTTAATTAGTGAATAAAATTAAAATAAAGTTATGATTTAATTGAATTAGTGTTTTTTCATCTTTTTTCGTTATATCTTTTTATTTTTTGTGTTCTTTTTCTGAAATATATATTATAATCTGAATTAGTTAATTGTTTATTGATTTTGTTATTTATTTTTTTACTAAATTAGTGAAGATTTTTATTTGAATTTGTGGATAGATATTATTTATGCTCAAACAAAATTACCTTTTTATTAACTAACACTTTTTTATGAAAATAAAGTTTTAAAAAGATAACTTAATTAATTTCTCGCTTATTATTAAGACTGACCAAAGGAATACAAAATTTTTAAAAACTGTAATTATAGCTTATTTTTTGATTTAAAAAATTTTATATAATTTTAATAAAAAAAAAATCCTTACTAAAATATTTTTCATTTATTTATTCTTTATTTAAGCGAATTTAAACGATCAATTAATTATTAGCAATAAATAATAAAAAAAGTCAATAGTCTTCATAAATCAAAAATACTAGATGCAACCACGTATTTTTAAATGATTTGCTAAAAATTCAAATTCAAATTTGACTTTGCATAAGTATACTATATCACTATATATATAGAAAATTATTTATGCTTTACAAAAAATTAATATAAAATATTATTTTTATGTAGTTTTTCTAGAATTTTGATGGTCCTTTACCATGAAAATAATTCCCATAGCCTTGATCCTTTTTTTAATACTATTTAATTCAATTTTTTGCTATAAATCTAAATCTAAATCTCAGCAGTGCAAAGTTTGTCGCGATCTCATAGACAATTTCATAAAGGTAGACTTAAAAAACAATTTTTTTATTTAAAAAAAAAAATCTTTTTCAATAAAAGGGGTTCGAAAAAACTAGTAAAGGAAATTTCGGTGGTGGCAACACCGACTGGGAGGATCGCAAACTAGGCAGTTATGTTACCAGCGATATACGCTTTGAGGAAATTATCGAAAACGCCTGTTCTTCTAAAGAAAACGATGTAACTTAAAATTTTTATCACATTTTATCAATTAGCTAATTGTTGTGATTAGTGCCATCATTTACTAGAAGAACAGGAAGACAATTTACTTGGCTGGTTTAAGACAAAGCAAAAAAATTTGATTGTCGAGCTATTCTCGGATATTTGTATTGATCAGACAAAATTTTGCTGTCCCTCTAATACTTTTGGGTCCGACTGTCGCCAATGTCCGCAGTTAAATGGGCAAATATGTTCTGGTAATGGCAATTGTGATGGTGAAGGAACACGTGATGGCTCAGGAAAATGCAAATGTAGCAGAGGATATGCAGGAGAACTGTGCTCTTCATGCAATAATGGCTTTTATCAAAAGACCAGAAATGATACCAATACCGAATGTGCTGAGTGTTATTGGTCATGTTTGACTTGCTCTGGACCTGAGCAAAATTCCTGTCTATCTTGCAAAAATGGATGGAAATTTAACTCAGAAACAAATCTATGCGATGATGTGAATGAGTGTTTGGAAGAAAAAAAATGTGGTCAAGATGAATTTTGCGAAAATACCGAAGGATCTTTTGTATGTCAAAAGTGTGATGCGGCATGCCAAGAATGCTCTGGACCCGGAGCTGACAAATGCACTGGCCAATGCTCCAAAGGCTACGAGAAAATCTCAGATTCATGTGTTCATGTCAACGAATGTGAACAAGACCCAAATCCATGCTCTAGTGGTGAATGTGTCAACAAGCCGGGCTCCTACCAATGTCAAGGTAGTTAAAATAAAATTAAAACTTTTAAAAATTACTTTTATTTTTGTTTAGCCATAACAGACAAAAATAAAATAAAAACTAATGATCTGTTGATTAAGCGCAGTTTTATAATCGGTGTTATGATTTTATGTATGCTTAGTAGTTATTTTACAAAACAGTATTTTCTTACCGCACTAAGTTTTCTATTCGGATCATTAATTTTGTTCCTTTTAAATTAGATATTTATTAATATTGTCTTTTTTTTTTTATAAAGAATTGAATAAAGAAACGCCTGATGACGAGAAAAAAAGTGATGAACTTTAATTTTTTTAAATAAAATATTTTTTTGATAATTTTTTTTTAATTATTGCAAAAATTTAATTTTCAAACTTTTTAAACTATCTAAGACTAAACCTTATTCAAGAAATAAGTTTTTAGTATTAAAATCCAGGAAATTAAATTTTCTATAAAAAAGCGAGCCGCTTTTTTTCAATTTTTCTTTTCTAAACAAACAAAAAAGTATATTTTTAATAAATTTAAAATAATTTTTCCAAGGATTCTAATAAATTAAGAAAGAACGAATTTTGTATTTGTGATAAAGTTTTTAATCACAAATATCGTTTTAATTAAACTCTCCGGAAATAAAGATTGTCAATTTTCAACGTGAATTATTAAAAAATAATTAATTAATAATTTTGTGTTCTTTCAGTTAATCTTATTATAAGTGAGGGATGAATAAGTAAATGTATAAAAGACTTTTATTTTTATAAAAAAAATATTAGCTAATAAAAAGAAAACTTCCTGTTTTTATTAGAAATCGTTTCGTTTAATCAATAATTTTAAAAAAAATATAAAATACAAAAACAAGAAAATTACGGATAAAAAAAAAATTCTTTGAAAAATTTAAAGAAAAATCAAAAAAAAAACAATTTGTGAAACTATTTGAGAAATTGATAAATCAGAAACGAATTATAAAATAAATCATGTTACTAGGAAGTTAATATTTTATTCAATCTGCGCGGCAACTTAAATTTTTTTATTATTTGAGTTTTAATCTTTGTAAAATATTTAAATCTTTACAGTTCCATTAAACTTTAAAAACTTAATTTAAATGTGGATCTAGTTAAAATAATATGATAAATATAAATTATTTTTCTACAATTTATTTTGCATTTATTTAGATTCATCAATTTTATTATTTTTTTTAAATAAGCATACAAAATCAAACTATTAATGTTTATAAATTTGAATATTAATTTTTTTTAATAATAAATAAATACAAAATTTAGCGTTATTTTTACTATGAATAAAACTTAAAAATATTTTAATTAAAAATTGAATAAAATGATTTATGCTTTGAAAAAATGAATTAAAATTAAAAAAAATAGAAAAATACAGTAAGCTATGCTTTTTGCGGAAAAATAATATATATAATCATTTTTTTAATTATCCGGACATCAAAGACGCTATATCCGCATTTAGATTTCTATCCCGATTAATTCATTTAAAATTTGCTAATAATTAATTTTTTTTTTTATTTTTTGAAAATTAATTGAATTAAGAAAAATATGCTGAAGATTAAAGAAAAATGACAAGCTTTTTTTATTTAAATAAAATATTTGATAAATTTAATTTAAAGATAATTGACTGAAATTTTTGCTAAAATTATCTTTTTTATCCAACTCGTCCAAAGTTGACTTTGGTCCGATCAAATCTAGATCCGGATCAAGCACTTGACTTAAACTGTCCAAAAAACAGAACAAAAACTCTTTATTATCCAAAGTGTGAATTATTATTTTTATTCTAACAGGTAGCTTGTCAACAAGAACACCAAAATTTGGAATTTTTACCAAATAGCAACGCTTGCTCAGTCTTAGAACCAGTTGGATTTGAGCATACATCCCTTTTAGTGAGCCAAGTTTTAGCAACAAAGCCAAAAAACTTGCCACTTTTGCATCTAGCGAAAAATACTCAATTAAATAATTTATAAACTTTTGAATTTTTTTTATCTCTTTTGAATAAATGGCACAATTTTTAACAAAATCACCTAAATTGTTTGAAAATTTTTCCTCATATCTGGCCTTGAGCTCATCTCGCTCTAAAACATAAATTTGGAATTGTTCTATTAATTTATGTTTTCTGAGTTCGTAGGCGTAAATTTGAGACTCATTGTGATAGTTTACCTTGTAATACTCAACAGTCTTGTTTAACAGCCTTAAATCTGCCAAAATTTTAAATTGAATTTTTTTCGAAATTTATTCTAAATTTACTTTTATCATAATAAGAAAATATTTGCTTATAAAATTGATTGTTGAGATTAATCTCAAAGTTTTCTGTCTGGTAATTATGGCTAATTTTGTCCGATACAGACAAGGCCATAAAATGGCTCAGGTCTGGACAAAATAGAATTTCCACACTGCGCTGATTATCACGCTCACTTTTAAACTCATTGAACAAGTTTAGTGCACCGGAGGTAAAAGTATGTATGGTTATGTCACACTCAAAATAGTCTGCTATCAACTGAGGTAAATAGTCAAGCACAAATGTTTCAAAGTATTTATCTTTAAGGTATCTGATCAAAAAAAATTTAAATATTTCTTCTATTGATTCATTTTGACTGGTGATTAGATATTCACAGTCGTCATCAATGCTTAGGAATTCATAGGGCAAGCTTTTTGTCTGGCATTTGAGCTGAAATTGGCGCAGAATAGCCATGCATAGGCCACTGATGGAAACCTTTGGCCCAGGACCAGCATTATACGAAGCTATGAATGAGTACAAAAAACACCATCCGTCTGCTGGCACGTTCACCAAGTAGCGGGCCTTACCATTGATTAGAACATCTATTGAACTGTACTCGGCTTGGTTGTGGCAAAATTTTTTCAAGTCATTCAAGGAAATTTTTTTTCCATTGGAAAAGTTCATTTTAGTTACTTGGTTTTTTTGTAAAGCTTGTTTAGTTTTAGATCAAAATTAAGAAAGAAAAGACTCCTAGAGATGCATTTATTTTAGAGAAATAAACTTGACTTATTGTCAAGCTGCAGTTTAGCGCAAAATACACTCTAACGTGCTTGCAGTTGAAAAATTTCCACACTTTCAAAGAAAAATTCTCTCTTTCTCTCTTTCGTGTTGAAAAAAAAAAGATAAACCAAGAAATAGAAAATGGGTCGTATGCACTCTGGCGGGTAGGCTATCATAATTTTTATCTAACCAAATCCCGAATTCCCCGACCCGGAATTACGGGTGTTCTCCGACCGGTCTTGGCGACCGGGTCCGGGAATATGGGCCTAGGCCAAGCATTACATTTGGTCTGCGGATTAACTGCTGTGTTAATCTCGTTATAAAAGTAATGCAAGACTAGGTCTATTTAGACCGGTTGATCACTCATCGATCAAATCGATTTAGCCGGCTAAACAAACAATTTGATTTAAAATGTAGAATAAAAAAAATTTACTTTTTTCCGCTAACAGTAAAGGTATTTCCAAATCAGCTCTTCCATACAGACGATCAGTGCCATCAGTAATTTTTTTTTTGTTTAATAAAAAATTTTTTTTGTTGTCAATTTTTTAATTTATTTTTCTAACAGTGGTTGAAGCTTACATCAGAAAATGTAAAGGAACAAATATACAAATTGGCCAAAAAAGGATTGACTCCATCCCAAATAGGTGTCATTCTGAGAGACTCGCACGGCGTTGCCCAAGTGCGCTTTGTCACCGGCAACAAAATTTTGCGCATCCTCAAAGCCAAAGGTTTAGCTCCTGGTCTGCCTGAAGACTTGTACCATTTGATCAAAAAAGCAGTCAGCATCCGCAAACATTTGGAGCGCAACCGTAAAGACAAAGATGCCAAATTCAGACTAATTCTCGGCGAGAGTCGTATACACAGACTGGCTCGCTACTACAAAACCAAGGGCAAATTGCCGCCAACCTGGAAATAGTAAAATTAAAAGAAAATAAATAAAAAAATATTTTTTTTAAAAAATTTTATTTTAGCGTTTCATCGACCGCTTCAGCTTTGGTCGCCTAAGGAACTTTATTTTTTTTAAAATAATTTAATAAAATAATTTTCCGCGTATTTTTGTCTAATTTATTTTTTTTTAATTGGAAGTGATGACTCTCTTCCATGCGTCAATTGACAATTAAAAATGTGTCTTAACTAATTTAAAGGTCAAGAATGGCCCAACGATTGACATTAAGAAGGCGATTGTCCTATAACACAAACTCAAACAAACGAAGAGTAGTCAAGACCCCGGGTGGTCGCTTGACCTATCAGTATTTAAAAAAAAAAGGTACCGTTCCGGTATGCGGTGATCCGAGCTGTGACATCAAATTGAGCGGTGTTGCCCGTGCCCGTCCAAGAGAATGGTCAAGAATGTCAAGACGTTTGAAGACTGTCAACAGACCATACGGTGGTTCCAGATGCGCGTTGTGTGTACGTAACAGAGTTGTTCGAGCTTTTTTGATCGAAGAACAAAAAATTGTAACCAAGGTCTTGAAAGCTCAACAACAAGCTCAAGTCGCTGCCGCTAAACAAAAATAAATTGATAACAATTTTATTTTAATTTGAATAAAATATGTTATTAAAAAAAAAACAATTTTTTATTTTAATTAAGTGCTAAATTTTATTTTAAACAAAATTTATTGCAAAAAAAAATAATTATGATGGACTGTCTTAGGAGTTTGGTCAGTTTGATTATGAGCTATCTGATGCCTTCGTCTGTTGACAGTGAAAAAAAGGCACACATAAATTACACATGTGTAGATAAGCCCTATGGTGTTTTGTCTTTTGAGATATTGATCCAAATTCGCTTCCAAATCGAGTCGACCAAAAAACAAAAGGAAAAATTTTATCTTAAATTACTAGAGGATTATATAACTGTGCTGGACTATTTGTGTCACAAGAGCAGCAAAATGCTGTTTTATAACTATTTGCGAAAGCTAAAAGAAATATCGGACTCTGAGTACGACTCCAAGTATGCGAGAATTATCAAGTATACAAAAAAATCTTTTCTTCTTGGCCTCAAAGAACTCGATAATCAGCTTGTTTCACTTGACAAGGTTAAAAAAAAAATTCACGATTTACAAGAAATTATGGACGCGTTTGTGGAAAAATATGCCGATAATGTTTTTATATTGAATTATGTAAATCTTTTGAAAAAATTGCCACAGTTATCTCTAATGAGACGTGGTATTAAAATTTAAATGCAATTTTTTTTTTGATAGAAAAAAATATTTTATTTTTAAATAAAGTTACATCATATTAATTAATTTTTTAAATGATTACTGAATGATGAGCAATTGAAAATATTGTCTATTGACAAATAAAATAATAAATTAAATGAGAATGTAACTAAAAAAATTTATTTTGTATTCTGGAACAAAATAAGCAAAAATATATTCAAGAATCGTTACGATACTTTTATGACCGGTCACCAAGCTTTTACCACATGATAATATTCATTTAAATTTCTTTTTAATTTCGTTATTATATATACCCCTCTCAGTTTCTTTTAATTTTTTTACTCATTAATTATAATTAAATATAATTTAATTGCGTGGCATTATTTGTATTAAATAAAATTAAAAGAGAGATTCTAGTTCTAAATCTTTATTTAAAACCAAAATCTACTGAAACTTAAACTAAAATACAACATATATATATAAAGAAAGATAGAGAGAGACAGGTCCTGGGGTACAGGGGGTGTAACAATAATGTATTGTATAACAAAGTTAATAATATTGTCTATTTGACTCCATAATCTTGTCAGTTTCTCTTATTTCTGTAATTTTCCTTCTATAGCGTAATGTGCTTCCATAGGCGATCTCCTAGTAGACCGCCTCCGCAAGCTTGCTTGCCGTAGCTTATTATTATATCTCAAAAAAAAGTTACCTTTTTTTTATTAAAAATCAGAACAAAAGTAAAATTAACCGAATTTAAAATCCATGTCGGTAACTTGGATTGACCAGTGAGTGTAAACAATTCAGATAAAAAATAAAATAAATTTTATCAAAATAAATTTTAATTGTGAAAAATTAACTTGTTTTTTGGCTTTAGCTTCCCTCGCAAATAATTAATCATCTTCTTTTGATTCTAAATTTTCGCCTTGTTTTCAAAAATTAACTATTAGATATAAGAATTGTGATGGTGAAATAAAAAATAAAATACAATTTTTCAAACAGATCTACAAAAAAATAAGCAAAAATCAAGGTAGAGTAAAATTTGTATCAAAATTTGAATAAAACAATGTTTAAAAATTATATTCGCAGAAAAAAATTGAAAATGGATGAAATAAGGATGTATATCTTTCAAAGCATTAATTCTTCAATTATTAAATTTCAAAACTAAATAAAAATTAATTTTTTTTTTCTTCTTTCTGTCTTGAGCCGTGAAATACAATCAAGTATATATCATTCATTATTTCAATTTATATATTGTAACACTCTTTTAAAGATTTTTAGTTTTTTTATTTCATTATATTTTACTTTGCTATTTAATTTTAAATTTTTTTTTATCTAAGGAGCTTTTGCTTAGTAAAAATTCGAGGACCATAAAGCCGAAACTTTCTTTTTGGTGCTGAATAAAAATTTAGAAATAATTTTATAAGCTTTGGATCGAAAAAAGGCTTTTTAATTTTTCTGGATAAAAATATCAGGATAAATTATTTTATACATATTTTTTCATTTTTGTAGCATATAATAAACAGCAAAAAAAAAGGTGTCCCTAGAACCTGAATTTGGAAATCTGGTCATTTATCGCGAAGAATTTGAAATTCTTCGCGATAAATGTACCGCTATCTGTAGTACAGAATTTTACATAGAGACTCTTATGAAAGTCAATTTTGAATTTTCTTTAGCTAAAATTTAGTTCTTGTAAAAAATTATGTAAATTGAATCAAAAGTTGAATTTTTTCACCGGACTTTTTTAGATTTAATCTTAATATTTAAAAATAATTGACATTTATAGATGATAAATGGACATTTAAACACTCGACCAGAGGACAGTTCAATTAGCTTTGAATTGTTAGCCCGAAAATAAAAAATAAAATTTTCGCTATTTTTCAAATGCTAATTTCACCTATTACACTGATTTGAACTTTAGAAGAGACAAGAGTGTCCTTGTTTATGGTCGAACAAAATGTTCAATTTCCACAAAAAAAATTTTTATATTAAATAAAATTTCCACTTGATTTTAAAATTTAATTAATAAAAAAAAAATTTAAAAATGATGATCAAAAAAATAGCGAGAGATGAAAGTTTTGAAAGAACTGCAATTTATTAATTTAGTTTAATTTAAAAAATTTCAAAAAATCTCAAATGCAAAATACATGTGATATAATCGATTTAACATCGGACCCAGTCCACTATGATCAGTACAATTCAGAGGCGGCATTCGACATCGATTTATCACTATTCCAGCCCAGTGCCAACAATCCGAATGACGAAAATTTTTTCTTTTCACTGTTCAAATCGGAGCCAAATGATGGCAGCAAAATGTCAGCCAAACGGCGAATATCCTCAGCCAACTCAGAATTAAGCATTTGTTCATTCACTTCGAACTCAGTGGACTCACAGACTCCCAAGAGCGACGCCAATCCGCCCAATGACGAAGACTTGACTTTGTCGTTCACAGATTTGACAGACTATGATGCTGACTTGACCGACACCACCCTGAATTTGAACGACTTTCAGACATTTGACGCGAATGCCACCAAGAAACCCGAGTCTCACATAAAACGACCAATGAACCCCTTCATGGTTTGGTCACAAATCGAACGGCGCCGCATAAAAGAAATCGCGCCTGACCTACACAATGCCGAAATAAGCAAGCACTTGGGCATCAAATGGAAGCAAATGAGCCAAGAGCAGCGTCAGCCTTTTGTCCAAGAAGCCAATCGCCTCAGACAAATTCACTTCAAAGAATACCCGGACTACAAGTTTCGTCCCAAAAAAAAGCAGAAAAAAATCTACGAAATTCAGCACGATCAAGACTTGCTGCAAAATTACCAGCCATTGACGCCTCCCGAGCCTCCACAGCTCGCTCAACCAGTCACTGTCCAAAAGTTTCACATAGTCGACAATTCACTGAGAAGTTTGATCCTAAGCGAAAGTATGATGCCACAACCAAAACTGATCAAAATAATCAACAGACCATTTTTGCTCAATGGTCGTTTGGATGGAGAGAGGAGGAAAAAAAGCTCCAGTTCGAAAAAATTGTCACTCAAAGTGACCAGTTTGAATCTGATGCCGATTCAAGGAGACAAATCTATGCTCAAGGTGCGAAGTGAAGTGATGAAGAGAAAAAAAAATAATCTAATTTATGTGCCAGTGGTTCTAAGCTTTGAGCCTGGCAGTCGCAAGTTTAGCATTCGGACCCATCACAGCCAGGACAGAGCTCATTTGAACAGTATCATTAGATCCATTAATAAGCCCAATGAATACGCGTCCACTGAGGTTGACTACGAACAACTTGATTTAAGTGTTGACTGGAAGTTGACTGATTCATTTGAACCATTTAATCCAACAATGGATGACTTTTTAAGCATGGACACCATAGGCACAAATTTATTTGATTTTTTAATAGAATATTAATTTTTGTTTTGATTTTGTAAAAATTCTCAATCATCAAATTTGTCTTTTTGCTTAAAGGATAAAAAAAATGTTTGTTTTCTGAATTTAGTATTTATTAATTGTAAAATTTTGTAATCAAAAGTCTAATTGAGAATTTATTTTTTATATTTTTAATTAAAATAAAATATTTGTTCAAAAATGAAATTTATTTTTTTTTCTTAAGTGTTAAATCTATAAAGAAATTTGATTATTTGCAATTGGATTAGTTGTCAAAGATTACCGATTTTAATTATTATTATATAATCAATTGGCTTCGTTTTATTTTAATTTATGGAAATTTAATATGTTAATTGAAGATTAATAGCAGTCATGCTGCTAATGTGTTCTAGTCAATTTATTTATGTTTACAATACCTCTCGCCGTGCTCTTAAATCTCATTTCTCTAACTTGGAATGATAGATCATTTTTTTATAGGCAATTTTAATTTTACAGCTATTTTAATTTAGGAGCTATAAAATTTTATTCAAAAAAAATTCATATTTTTGTTGACCCATTGTTAAATTTAAATTTCAACATTTTAGACAATTAAACATTTTACAAATGACCATTTTTAATGCGTCGCTCATTGTTACTGTTTAATCTACTAAATCCTAGATTAGACCCACTTTTTTAAATTGTAATCAAGATTTCAGCAAAATTTTTGTACTCAAATTTTTATCAGCTTTTAGCTAGAATTAAATTCAAAGTAGATATGCATGACTGAATTTAAATAGTTTTAGTATATGTGTTAATACAAGTGGAAATTACACTGCGAATAATTGTTACCTGAAGCTCCTACAATATTTCTAAATGCATTATTGATTTGTTTTGTAAATTTTCTCAGCTAAAAACTTTTTTCTAAATGTGCTCATATTTTGATAGTTTTTGGTTAAAAGGATTGTGTTTTTTAGTAAAATAAGAAAAAAAAAGATAAAAGAAAAGTTGAGTTAATAAACAAAATGATTTCCACAGCTAAAATTTAGCTTACTTTACAGGCAGTGATTGATTGCCTATTTTATAAACACTGACAGGTTTATGGTCAAATAATTCTAATGAAAATTATCTTTTAATCTAAAGAAACGAAACCTTAATTCCAGTTAAATTTTCAATTTGTTGTTCCTAATAAAATAAGAAATATTCAAATTGGTAAATGTTTATCTTTATTTAAAATGCATATTATTTTTTATGTCAATTAAATTTATTTTTACATTTTAATAATAATTAAGCTATATTAAAAATTAATAAACTCAATTTTTTTTAAAGTTATTTAAACATAATTAAACATTTTTCAAGCTATGATAAGCAGTTTTTTCTTAGATAAATAATCGTAAAAATAAACCAAAACTATGCATATTTTTTTAATCAAAAAAAATAATTTAGACAGAGCCTTGCTCGGTTAGAATGGAGACATAACATTTTAAATCAGCAACATGATATAAATTTTCACTCATCAAATACAAGTTTTATTTTTTGAAAAAATGTCAAATAATTTTGAGTTTGATAATTTAATATTTATTTTAATGTCGTAAAAGTGATTTGAATAAACATACTTAAAAAGGTGTCTTATTGAGCCAATTTTTGAAATTAAATAAATAAATTTTGATTTAAATTTTTAATCCTCAAATTCATAAATGCTTCAAAGGAAGGTTATTTCTTTTTCTTTTAAATAGATCTAAAATTTTGAATTTTTCTCATGAATAAGAATTAAATCAGATAATTTTTTTAAATTTGTAATCTAACAAAATATACACTCAAAATTCTCAAAGTCTAAGTGATAATATCAAATTTTATTTTTTGGTCCATAAATTATTCTATAGATAGAAAATTTCCGAAATGGCAGCTTCTTACATCATCCATGCAAGCAATTTATTTTCATACAGCTAACAAATTTAAGTTTATCAAAACCAGAATAATAGCATTTTTTCTTCTGATGTTGAAAGTTTTGCATGAATTTTCACAATGGCCTAGTATGATCATAGGTATCGTTTGATAAAGAAAAGTTTTTTTAATTAAATTTAAAAAATAATAAAAAAATTAAATAATTAAATAATTTTTTAATAAAAAAAATAGAAGGTTAAAATTTAAAAGAATCGAGCTAGGTAAACAATACTGATAAAAGTACAATTCTAAAATAAAAACCGAAATCTTGGACAAAGTAAACATTTTAAAAGTTAAAAGAAAATTTATTTTTTTCAAACTTAATCTATCTATATAAATTTACATTTTATGATAGACTATTTTATCTATTTAAAAGAAAAAAAAGATAACCTTCTTTTGAGGCATTTGTGAATTTGATGATTGAAATTTTGCATCTAATAAAATTTAGTTTTTCATTTTTAGTTTTAAATACACAATAGATTTGATTGTTCGCTAAATAAAACATACAAGTCTTTCATACTTTTTAAATGACCTAATCTTTATTCAAAAAGTTTATTACATACTGTAATAATTTTTGGCTGATTAAAAGTCTCAAAATGTAAATCATTTAAGCAGAGTTGTTTAAAAGTACCACAAAAAGTCCAAGTCCAGACTTTTTTTTTAATTTGCTAGATCAGCCTTAATATCAAAAAATTAATATACTTTTGGGTTGTCTAATGCAATAGATTTGCCATTCACAGAATTTTCTTTCAAATTTAGCATAAATTTCTTCTTCAGTATTCAAAATTTTAAATCCTGAACTTGGACTTTTGAATGAAAATTTAAACAAAAAAAGTCTTGACTTGAGACTTGTGACTTTTCAACAACTCTGCATTTAAGCGAGCAATAGTTTTAGTTTCACAATAGATCATATTGCTGAATTTAACTAATTTTAAGTTTTTTTAATAATTTGTAGCTCTTAAAAGCTTCGAAACTAAAAGCTCAATATTCAATAATATTAATTTAATATTTACAGATTTTGTAAAAAAATTCAAAAAATTTAACTTAAATATTTCAATATTTTACTTTTTTTAAATGATTTTATAAACAACATTTTTTTTCTTATTTTAAATTTATAAAAGATATCAAATAAAAGAAGCGTTAATCGGTCTTTCACGACAAGAGCACTAGCCTGTTGATTAACCTTGAAATTTAAAAATTGTGCTCGAATTTAATAAAAGTGAACTAAGCTTTGTATTATTTATTTGAAAATACTTTCTAGATATTAAAAAAGTATGCGGCATTCTTTTTTAGTCTCTAGAAAGTATTTTTAACGAGATCCATAGTTGCTTAAAAGTCACAGGTCTCAAGTCAAGTCCAAGCCAGGACTTAGAACTTGCGACTTTAAAACTACTCCAATGGGCCCTCAAAAATGAATTCAAATTTATTAATTTCAAAATATAATTTAATTAATAATTTTAGTTTAATTTATTGACCGGTCATGTGACTATTATCCTTTTTTTTTAAATCTAATTACTTAAAATCTCATGAGCGAGGTAGTGTTTACTGATAGAAAAAAATAAAAATACATTAGATTAAGATTAAAATGTTTTTTTTTCAAATATCTCATTAAATTCCAAAAAAAGTATATCAGTTTCTGTGAAATCAGTTCTAAGAAAAACAACTCCGATCAGAGCTGGTAGTAAAGATAATTTAAATAATGGGTTTATTGGAGAATATATTGTGATGACAATGGATATTAATGTGATTAATAATAATTTATCTTTATGACAGGGCACACGTGCTTAATAATAAACTTGAAACCAAAAATTTTATCAAAAATTTAGGCAAGTAGTAGAGCATGATGTATGCGAGATAACATAATTAGAATGATAATCAACAACGAAACCAGATAGTCAAAAGCCTTAGCTAATTAATTATTTACGATACGATGGCTAGATAATTGCATGAATAAATCGATTATATCAATTGAGAAAACTGTGATGTGTGCATAGATAAAATCTAAATGGGACTGGGCCCACTAATCGGACAGTCATAGCTAAGGGACTTTTAATAAGCTGTCTGCATTCTAGATTAGAAAACATTTTAATTGTATCTCGACGAGTGTTGATTTAAAATTCGACACAAGACTATTTTGGTAAACCGGTGAACTAATTGTTGAAATTTTAAACTTGTTTATCTCTCATCCAGCTCAACTCAGCTCACTCAGTTACATCCAAGCTCAAGTTTGTGCAACTAATAAAACCGACCGTTTATTAAAATAGCTAATTCTAATCTAAACAATCGATCATCAATCAATTTGTTTATACGATAATCCGTATGGCAAATATTTGATCTTAATTTATTAGGTCTGATCGGAGGGGACCTTTAGACCTATAAAAAATTTCTTAACAACAATCATCAAACACCAACACAATGGCAAATACAATTTATTTTTAAAAAATTTTTGTTTTAAATTTCAGGTAATTTTAAATTATTTAGTTTAAGGACATGATCAGACTATAAATGTAGCTTGTTACTTAAAGATTAATTGTTATTTCTAGACTTATTTTAAAACTGTTTAACTAAATACTAAGCTTATTATTCACATACTCGGCCTCTACTACATTGGTGGCAGCAGTTAAGCTATTAGATGGATTTAAAAATTAAAAATTAAATGTGGTATCAAGTGTTTTGAATAGTCGATTTTAGTGGCAAACAAAAAGTTTAGTGTTGGTAATGGTTGGAAGAGCTAAATTGTTCATTGAAAGAAAGGAAAAAGCTTCTAAAGTTCACGAAATTCAAAACTTTAGTGCTATCTGAATTCCACATTTTTGACTCAAAAACCTCATAAAAAAATTTTTTTGAGGGTGGATTAAAAAAAATTTTTTACTCAAAGGGTTCCAAAAATAGCAAACCCTTTCAAAAGTTGTTGTTCTTTAAGACTCAAATCTCAAGGATAAAACTTAAATATTACTTACACAAGATTGATTTTATTTTGATTTTTAGGCATTTTTCACGAAATTTTATTTATACTAAGGTAAGTTTTTAGTAAAATTTAGAAAAAAAAATATCAATAGAATATTAATTTACAAATTTTTTAAAAATCACATGATTTGAAGAGATTTTTTAAGAAAAATAAAGTAATAAAGTAAAAAAGTAAAACCATAGATTTGTTCAGAATTTTGTCTAGATTATAAAAAAAAACTGGGATCATAATTGATCCCTCGGAGGAGATACGATTTAAACCAGAAAAAACACATTTTTTTCCTTTTTTTAGCCAGAAAAAAACCGCCACACCCTTTTTTTATTTTTCTAAATTACATTAGCATGTAGAAAATTTTATGCTCTTTCAGAATATATATAATTTTATAGTTTATAGACTCAAATCTCAAAGATAAAATTTAAACTTTAAGTTTTATCTTTGAGATTTGAGTCATAAAGAACAACAACTTTTGAAAGGATTTGCTATTTTTGGAACCCTGGGTGTAAAAAATTTTTATTAGCCCCCCCCCCCCAAAAAAAAAATTTTTATGAGGTTTTTGAGGGCGTAGATTACGAATTTTGAGTCAAAAATGTGGAATTCAGATGGCACTAAAGTTTTGAATTTCGTGAATTTTAGTTATTCACTGTTTCAGTCATTTTTCAACAATAATGAAGAGAATAGAATAGTATGAGATATTAATAAGCTTAATAATAATAAGCAACACTTAACTTGTACTACAGCACGAAGGAAAAAAAAACAAAAAAAAATTTAATCAAGACAAAAGTTTTGACGTAGTCTGCTACCAAACTTGCAATCTGATTTTTAAAATTATTTAAGAGCATGAAGAAGAGATGTCTGAATAAGTGTCTTATGAAAAGGGTGAAAAATCTATTATTTCGAACCCATAATTTCATTCTAGAAATACCTGATTTGGTCTTAATAAAGATCTGTTTGTAGGGGAGGAAAAGTTAGAACGTGATAGGAATTTCTTGTCAATAATAATCAAAAATCAATAAAACTTCAGCTAAACGTTAAAATCACGTAATTTAAACACACACATTTATTATTTTCAAGTCTCGACGGGGTTCATGACATGCAATTCAAGTATATCATTAAGTATAATTATACAGGTGAATTAAAAATCAAACTGCTGTTTAAGTGTTCGGCTAAAATAGCCAAAATAAAAAAGAAGAAGAAAACAAAAAGCAAATTTTGTTGTCACAACTATTCCCATCGTGTTTACACAAATCTCTTTTATACAATACGGGATTTACGTAAAATCGTAAAACAAACATTAGCATTAAAGTATTTGTTAGTCTTCTATTTAAACATATTAAGTTTCTTTTAGTTGTTTTTTCTAGAGTATGTGAGAGGGCTAGTATTAAGTATTTCAAAATTGTTAAGTATTCCGAATCACTGCTAATTTAAGGTCGTATTTAATCAACTACGAAACCCCCGTGGCTTGAGCTCATTTCTTTGACTATTCAAATGAAAAATTGTCATTACCAAAAACAGTAATTAAACAGAAAAAAAAAATCACATTTTCTAAGAGGAAGCCTTGATTGAATTTTAGTTCCAATTAATTTTTAGGTTAATAGTTAATAATCTAGCGATTGATAGGACAAGGCATTTTTTTTAATTAGTTAAGGCTCAAAAACAGGTCAAGTTTGCCTCTTATACTCTCTCTTTATTTTTATTCATCAGGCATCTGATTAAAATTTCTGTTAAAAATTACTCTCAATCACACTCGATATCATTTCAAACATTAAGAAACAAATTGTCAAATATAAATTCTTTTTATTAATTATTTATTTATCTCAATTATTTGCAACTATAAAACAACTTAAGTATTTTTTGTTCTTGCTCAGACAAAATTCATTTGATATTTGTCGAGTTAGTGTAATATTTGCCTTAAATAAAAAAATAGACAAAAATTCAGATTTATTAGACAATTAATTTTAATTTTTAAATAACTTAGAAATAGTAATTGCTGTTTTAAAGAAGTCTTAAAAACTGTCTTGTAAATTTTTGGAACACAAATCTAGAATTGCGCAATAGAAGTGACACAATAGGATTGAAAAAATGTTGAATTTTTGGAAACCAATTTTTGGGATAGGAGATCTTTTAATCAATTGTTGAAGAATGGTTTTTATTTCAAATCATAAAAGTTTTTGTTTATTTTTTTGTTGAAAAACAAAGATAAAAAGAGTATTAAAAACATTTAGCTAAATTTTACATTTCATTAATTTTGTACTATTCCAAGTGTTTATATGGCTTTTTGTATGATCCTGGACAGATTAAAATACTAAATTTGATGCAAATAATTACAGATTATGTTACAAACACCTCTAAGGCATTCGAGCTTAATGAGATGCGACTGTTTTTATTTTAGTCTTGTCAGGGCTTTTTCGTAGTCTAATAACGAATAATGCCCTACAATCTAATTTATAAATACTTTTTTTTTTAAATTAAGAGGGCTCAAATTAACGAAATATGGCTTAAAATATCACTAGAAGTTTGTCTTTGTAATGACTCTTAAAAGGTTAAAAACGGTAGTATTTTTATTCTATTAAATATTGAATGATATTATTTTTTTGTGTTATTGAAAAAGTTTAAAAAAATTCTAATTTATTTTTTATACTTTATATTTTATTTTAATTATTTTTTTCTTTTGATTTTCATTTGATTTTTTATTTAACTTTATTTTATTTATTTGTTTCATGCACTGAGCTAAAGCTCCTTCAAAATGAAATAAAAAATATAGCAAAATCAAAAAGAAATTGAAAGTTTAAATATAATGTATTACTAAAATTCATTAAGAAAAAAATAAGTTTTTGAAGAATTTCTTTATTAAAAATGAAATATATAGTTAGCTTTAAAATTCTTTGTAAATTTGTATCAAATTTCACTATACCGTTCATGTTGAATGATATTAGCTGGTACTTTTCGGCTAATTTTTATTTGTTTAGCTATTGGGTGTTACTATGGATAAAAAAAGATGTGACAAACTAGAAAAATAAAAGGGTGTTAAATTTAAGTTAAATAAATTAAATGAAAAATAAATTAATTATTTGGAATTGGATTCAAGATAGGAAAGATTTAAAATTTTTTTAAATAATAAATTAAAAAACTTTTTCGCGAATAGTTCGACTAGATTATTTTAATTATTTATTTTTTTTATCTTAAATATTAAAAAATCTATTAAAAGAAAGTCTTTTAATAGAAAAACAAATTTTGCCTTTTTACACAATCTTTTATGATTTAAGATTTTTTTGAGAAATTAAAATGTAATTTTTTTCTACATAAGAACCATCAATCAATAAAAATTAATAATATCTATTATGAAAAAAAATTAATATGTTTATTTGTTTCGAGCTAAATCTCGATGAGATTTAATTTTTCCTTTCAAATTTTTCTATTTTATATTAAAATAGAAAATATAGAAAAAGAAAAGTATCTTTTTCAACGATAGTTATGTATCTTTGGCTTAGCAAAAAAAAATCTATATATATATAGATGTTGTAAAATTTTAATTTTTCTATGTGGATTATTGTAAAGCTTTTTAACACCTTTAAATGTCTATGTAGTGCAAGACAAATGCTTAGACTTGCTTCTTCTAGATAAAAAACGAGAACGAGTTGAATAATAATTTCTAGGTAAAAGATTCACTTTATAATCTCTAGCCTAAACCCTGTCAAATGGAAGCTGTCGCCTTTTATCATCTATAGTATTAGTTGGGACAATTATTTATTTTTATTACATATTTAAAATTGTTGTCATTTATTTGTAAACTGTGTCTAACTGTAACTGCCTCGGATTAAATAAAATAAAAATGATTTTATTTTTATTTGTTTTGTTTATAGCGAGCAAAAGCTGTTTGAGAAAAAAAAATCGCAAAAATAAAATATAAAAGATAGTAAAATTTCTCAAATTGAGCCATTCCTTAATTTTTTAAAGTTTCAAGGTTAATCAACAGGCTAATATTGAATAGACTGATTAACTCTTAATTTATTTCAATTAAAATAAATAATTCATTAAAATATAATATATGAGTTATATAATGGATCTGAAGGAATAGCGATTATCAAGATACTAAATTTGTTTGATGACCCTCGATTTTATTTTCTTAAATCTTTATGTTAAAATCAATATAAATGAAAAACGTATAGAGATCAAATTTTGGGGTTTATAAAAGCCAAAGAAAAATTGAAATTAAGAATTTTAAAAATTTGAATTTTAGAAAATTATCTAGCCAACGCTTTTTTTAGGCATTCTTATCAGTCCGAAATGAAAAATTGGTCAAAAATGGTTTTCAAAAAGGCAAAAAAATATTTTTTAAATAATAATAAAATTACAATTGCTTTAAAATTATTTTAGCAAATATTCTTAGATAATTCTTGGCGCATTCTTGAGGAGGGGTAAGAGCTAAACGCTGAAAAAAAGATAATTTTTTTTTTTTCTTATTTATCTGTTTCAAGATAAAACTACTTCAGTTTAAATAAAAAGATATTAAATCTAAAATATGAATTTTTTTAAAAATAATAATGTATTTAATCGAAATAGATTTATAGAACAATAGAGTTTTATTCATTTTAAATAAATTATTTAATGGATCCAGCTTTCGCCGTTTTAGCCAATTTTTAAATAATAATTGAATTGAGTTAATTAAGTTTTTTACGTTTTTGTCAGTTACATATAAAAATTTCAATAAACACAAACTAGTTTAATAATTTAAAGATTTGTTTAAGTGCAAAAATATTTACTAAACAAAGTTTTTTTTGTTGAGAATCAAAGTTCATTTCGCTATTGCTCATTTATGAGAAATAATTATAGCACAAAAATAATTACATTGTTTAATACATTAAATTTCAAAATCGAAAAGGTTATTTATTTAAATTAAAAAAAAGGAAAACAATTTTTCGGTTTTGAATCACATTGAAATTTGTACGTAAAAAAAGGTTTTTTTTAAGTATCCTTTAATTCCCAACAAAGCATGCTCATATTCCTTTATGAGATAATATTTATTATCTTTTGTAGAGAAAACAGTTGCTAATATATTTTTTAATGACTTTTTCAAACTTGTCTTTGATTGTGTCAATTTTTGTGATTGTTCAGAAAGATTAAAAGCTTTAAAAAATTACCAAATAAAGCCTCAGTGCGTTCTTAGTATTCATTAATTATACCTTAGTATTTTTTTTCATTTTTTTGCTAAAAGGATTGATATATACAATCTCCTTTTTTCTTTTTTAAAAAATTAAAAAATTTAATTTAAAATCTATAAAATTAAAATATAGAATAAATGAGCAATTATCATTTATTTGTTTGTTTATCTGTACAGAGCTAAATCTCCTTCTAAATAAAATGTAAAATTTTATTTAAAAAAAAATTGAAAATACAAAGCATAATAATATGATAAGTTAAAAGTAATCACAAGTGCTGCATGCTAAGGCAGTAATTAAAAAATGGGTTCAGGTAGATGCGATCGCTAATGTGTGTAAATATAATTATTTATTTGTTTATCTGTATCCAACTAAAGCTCATTCAGAATTAAATTAATTAATTAGATAAGTTTAAAAGTTAAAGAAAATTTAAATATTTAAAAAGAAAAACAAGCCAAGAACAAATCGAATAATAATTATCGAAATTAAAAATTAACATTTTTAACGAGATCATTTTATAGAAATTTTATAGCACTAATTATGTCCTGTTTTCCTGAAGTTTCAACTTTGTAAATACATTTCGAACGTTTCATCATATTTCAATATATCTCTTTAAAATTCATTTTATTTTCCCCTTTTAAACTTTGTTTTTATTTATTTGTTTTATCTGTACCGAGCTAATGCTCCTTCAGAATATTAAAAAAAAATAAAATTGAATAAAGTTAAAAAAGATAAAATATAAAGAAAATAAAATAAAAAAATTAGAAAAAAAAAAGAGTAAAAAAAAATAAAGAGGATATTCTTATTTTAATTTATTTTCATTTATTTTTTTATCTGCACCAAGCTCTTTCAGAATATAAAAAAAAAGAAATAAAATAAAAAAATAAAGTAAAAAGGATTAAAATTATTATTATTATTTATTTCAAAAAAATTACGCCAGTTTCAGCGATGTTAAAAAATTATAAAAATTTTAATCCTTTTTACTTTATTTTTTTATTTTATTTTACTTTGTTTTTTTTTTGTTTTTAAAATAAACGAAATTAAAATAATTAAAATATTAATAAATAATTAATAGATTTTTTCTGAAGGATCTTAAGCTCGGTCCAGAAAGCAAACAAAAATTTGAAGTTTTAAGAAAAAAAAGGAAGTGTGTTTGTATGCATCACAGTTGAGTGAACAGATAATGTTGCATCGGCAAACATTAAACATCAATTGCATATCTTTTTATTAGCACATTTAGCAAAATGAAGCCGCCGATTGGATTACTGATATCACACATTCAATCTGCCAAAAGTGTTATTCAACTAATATCCTGTTCATGCTGTTTGCGCGTTAAACAACAACAGCTGTTTATTGTTAACTATGTATTGAATTACTTGTAATGTGTTATTCACATGAAAATGTTAGGCTTGAATAAATTTTTTTAATTAAATTTCTGTTAATGGCAATCGTCCAAATATTAGCTCTTTTTCTTCCTCTCTCTCTCTCTCTCTCTCTCTCTCTCATGTTCATATTTTCCAATTTTCCTCCGAGCTAGATTTTATCGTCGAACAGACCTTATTGATCCAATCGATTTCAAAATCTAATCCACGCACACCATTGGCCACCGTGTGCACAAGTCCAGCCCATCGAAACTATTTCTAAAATATCTCCCGCACTAATCCAAATATATTCGTTTTTCTCTCTTCTTTGCCAATTTTATTTTTTTCCTCCTCTCATAAACAAACAAAATCGTCGTCCATTTTAAAGCCCACTTTACACAACAACCAATTTACCTTTAGATTATTTATTATATATTGATGTTATCGCCACAAGACTAAAATGTTGAATACGTGTTCGTTTCTAAGCCAGACATTGGAGGCGTCGTCGTCAAGTCAACTGTTCGACATAGACGACTTTTTGATGCACGACGCAAGGACCAAGCGGACGCGCAGCGAGTCGGCGCACAGCTGCGACGAGGACGACGGCTCGCTCACCGACCTGGACGACAAGAAGCCAGCGCCGCATATCAAGCGGCCCATGAACGCGTTCATGGTCTGGTCGCAGATGGAGCGGCGTCGGATCAGCGAGCAAGCGCCCGACGTCCACAACGCCGAGATCAGCAAGAACCTGGGCGCCAAGTGGAAGCAGATGAGCCACGAGCAGCGCCAGCCCTACGTCCACGAGGCCAATCGCCTCAGACAAATCCACTTCAAAGACTACCCGGACTACAAGTACCGGCCGAAAAAAAAGCAAAAAAAAATCCTATCCACCGACTCGAGAATGGACGAGCTGCTCGACCCGTCCGTGCCCATGACTCCGCCCGACTCCGTCCACTCGGCCTGTTCCTACAGCTCCAAGTTCAAGGTGAACGACGAAGCGCTCAAGACTCTCATCTCCAACCAACAGCCGCTTCTCAATGCAAAAAAATATTTTATCAAGTTGATCAGAGAGAAGAGAGTTCGTGTGCCGTCCGCTTGTTTAGTATTGACGCCGGCCCATTCACCGCCTCACACAAAACCGCCGGCCACTCCATCTCGATCTAAATCGATGCCCGTCAATGTCACTGCGCTCAAACTAGTGCCCATTCAAGGCGAAAAAAAACTGCTCAAAATTCGACACACTCGTCTAATCGAAGAGAAAAAAAACAAAAAAGAAAATGTGTTCCTAGTGCCACTGGTGTTCACTGCGAATGCTAAGAGCAAGGGCGTCAATTTTTCCATCATAAGCCAGAGTAGTCAGCAGTCGCAGTCGGTGTTGAACTCTATTAGTAGTTCTGTGTTGGACAGTATACTAAGTCAATTGGTGAGGAACAAACAGGAGGATCGTGTGAGCCAAAAGTACGAGGTCGACTATGATCAGCTGGATTTGAGCGATGATTGGAAGTTGACTGACTCGTTTGAGACATTTGTTAAAGAAGACAAAGTCAAGGAGAGTGTTGTGAATGAAACGATGAACCATGGTTGTCATGACACAGCGCCTTATTTCATAGAAAACTCCACCATTGAAATACTTGACAACATACTAAACTCGAATCAGTTTAATTCGCAGCCGTCGGTGATATCGTCGGCCGATGCCGCCTTTGACTTCCTTGACACATCGTCCATGTTCAATGCAAATTTGAATCTAGTCGATTTGATCGGAAGTGTCTTCTAAACGAAACTTATTTTCTCTTCTCTCCTAGTGAGTCTGTACATTTAAGATTTAATGAAAGTAATGAAGAAACAAAAACAAAAAAGAGTAAAAACTAGTCATTTGAATGGGCCGATGCCGCTTTGTAAATATGTTGTTTAAGCATCTAGCATCGTGTAGGACACCGTTAAATAGATAGGTAGATAAATTATTTCTAGGCTTATGCGATTTTGTTGAATAAGTTTTTGTTGATGTTGTTGTTGTTTTTTTTTTTTATTGCTGAGATTATTCATTTTTTGAAAAATTTTTTTTTTTTTCATTTTGATTCACATTTTATACGACGAATTTTTAAGATTGTTTATTTAAATAAATTTAATTTTTTAAAAAAAGTTTTATTCTAAATTTTGAAAAATTATATGTATCCAAACGTTCAAACGATCTAATATTCACAAATTTATTTGAGATTCAAAAGTCTCATGCTCTACCGACTAAGTTAACCGGACTTATTTATTTGAACAAAAAATGTTTCGTTTTTTTTTTACTCTAGCATTTTCTAAATCACTTTTTAATCTTTTTGATCAAGCAATTCGTCCATGTAAATTTTGGTACAACAAAAACAAAATATTAAAAATACCAAAGCCTAAGTTCTAACGCACCAAAACATGTTCAGTAAATTGTATCAACTAATGCATTCGCTGTACCACCAATAAACCGGTTCTGCAAAACTCTGCAATAAATCACTAGAATCAAAAAACTTATTATTTTATTAAATTAAAAATCCAACTCAACTCTTACTGGTGGTATTTAATTTACATAATTTATACAGAACATATTTTGATATGTCCTAATGTAGGCGCTAGTGCTTTATTCTTGTTTTTTGTACTAAAATTCAAAATGTTCTGAATTTTACAGATCTAGTACATAATCAGTATAATGCTGGTACAAAAGATGTATCAGTAGCTACAATTTACAAAACTTGTTTCGCTATTTGAAGTTTATGATCAATTTTTGTAGCTCAAAATGATCAAATCAAACTAAAACTATTAAATAAATTGTTATTTCTTAAAAGAAATAATACATTTAAGGATTTAACATACTATGTTAAATAAAAAGATAAACTCTGCAATATCAAAATACACTTTGCACGAAATGATACTATTTTAGGCGGATAATTTTGTGCACACTTTGGCAGATTTTACCTTTAGACTTAACAAAAGAATGTTTAAACCGAAAATTTACCTCTGCACTAATTCTATTAAAAAATAAAAATTTATTTAATAGTTTTAGTTTGATTTTGTCATTCTTTGCATCAAAAATTGATCATAATATTCAAGTTGCTAATTCGTTTTGATCTGTCAGAACTTAGGCTTTGGCATTTTAAATTTTTTTTGACAAAAATTCACAATGCCAGCTATACAGACATTATTGTCCTTTTCTAAATTGTCAAGTAATTAATTTTATTGATCAAAAAAATTAATTTTCAAGAATTTAAATTCATTTTTAATAAAAAAATATATGTGGTCTATTTAAGCGGCATAATTCACATGCAATTTTGCTGAAAAGGTAAAGTTTGGGGAAGTTTTTTTTAAGGGGACCATTTATGAAATTTTATTAGAATATTTTTAATAGATTAGTTTGTTTATTTAGATTAATTAAAAGATATATCGACTGCTTGAAATATATAATTCTATTTATTTATTTTTTTTACCAAGAGCTAATGGTGAAATAAAAAAACAGTCTTTTCTCTTAAGGATAAAAAATCAATTCTTAGTTTATTATTCAAATATAACATTTTTAGTTTTTTTAATAATTTTTTCAATTCAGGAATTTTTCCAAGCCATTTTTTTAAAAAATTAATAAACATGAGGCTCAAATAACAAGTCGTGCCAAATACAGGAAAATTCATTTATTATTTTAATCTCAATTGATATGCTAGTAAATGCGGAACTTTTCAATTATAAACTGGTTTTAATATTTGATAAACTCGTTGTTTTTCTGAATTCAAAAAAAAAATAAAACACTAATTAGAAGACAATTCAATAGTGTAATTTTAGCAGTTTTTTGATCTACTCTAGAAAATATTTTTATAAAATGCTCACATTCTAAATTTAATATGTCAAATATTTGTCCGAAAGAAGTATTTATTTAACCTTTTTTCTTTTTCACAAGCCATTCTTTCTACTATCCAATTGTATAACACACATTCTAAGTCAAATAGAAAACAAATTAATTTAAAATAAACAAAAATTATTATTTTTTATTTGCATTTCCGTTTTAGATAAAACAAAAAAAAACAAACTAAATCTTTGTAAAGCTTAAATTTCTAATTAATTTATCTAATCACTTAATTGATTTTTTTTTTTGGGTCTTGATATAGAATAAGTTTTACAACTTGAAAAAAAAAAGCGATAAAAACCCATGAGATTTCAATAAAAGATTACTTACAAGTCAATTCATTTTAATTATTATTTCTTTAAGAGTACTTGAAACAATCTTTACATTTTTTGCGGTCTTCTTCAACTCATCTTAAAGAAACCATATTAAACTTGACTAAAAATAATAAAATCCAAAGGTCATTTGTTTTTATTTTTTTTTCAAAAATTTGTCTTCTAATAAAAATATTTATTTAAGTGCTTGTAAAAAAATAATAATTCATAAAGCCAACTAACATCAATCAATTTTTATATTATTTAAATTATTTAAAATAGTATTCAAAGTTTTATCCAAATATTCAAGGCTATTTTTGTCACGAACTTTGCCAGCCTCTATACAAAGTTCGTAATCAGGCGCATACCTTAAAAACATTTCATGTTCAGGTATATCATTTTTTAGCTTTTCAGCCATGATCAAAGCGGTTAAGTGGCACCAGAGTCTTGACGAATTGGCCAAATGGTACCCACCTCCGCCTAGGAACACAGTTGGCAATTGAGTATTAATTACCATTTCGATGCATTTAGTGTAACCTTCTAGAGTTAAGTTAAACGGATTGGAAATGTCTATCGGATCTCCGGTCAATGAATCAGCACCACATTGAACCACTATTGTTTCTGGCTTGTAAACACTGATTACTTTTGAAAAAATAGATGAAAACATCATTTCAAAATTTTTGTCATCAATGCCAGTCTTTAGAGGCACATTGACAGAATAGAATTTGCCAATTCCTTTGCCTATGTCTTCTAATGAACCAGTGCCTGGAAAAAAACCCGGCATGTATTTGTGAAAAGATAAGGTCAAAACCTTGTTTGTAAATTCAAATGCTTCTTGAACTCCATCCCCATGATGCTGGTCCAAATCAATGTACAAAATTCTTGAGAATTTTTGCCTCAATTTCATGATGCACAAGACAACATCGTTCACATAGCAAAACCCACTTGCCTTATCGCGTTTAGCATGGTGCCATCCTCCATTCCAATTGATCACATACTTAAACATGTCTTGATTTATCAAATGGGCTGCTGTTAGCGAAGCTCCGGCAACTGTTGACACATAGTCATGAATGTTTTCAATAAATGGACAGTCGTAGCCGATGCCAAAATCATCTTCACTCTCCACATACTCTATTTGACATGTCTTTAAATAATCAATGTATTCTTGTGAATGAAATAGCTTCAAATGTTTGTCGTCCGATTTGACGGGATTTATCAATCTAAACACAAATATTTTTTTAAAAGATCTAAATAAAATACTTTTTTTTTCTTTTACTTTAGATTTTTATTCTCAAACAATCCATATGATTTTATAAGTGAGAAGACCATATGACTCTTTGAATAACAAGCATATTTTTTTTTAAATATAAGAAAAAAAAAAATTGTTTACTCTTCCTTCAATTTTGACATTTTTATCCAATTCACTGATCAAATTTTCCGAATATATAAATCCGACAGACATTTTAGGTTTGTCATAATGAAAAAAAAAATTATTTAAAGTTTGTTTTAAGGAAAAAATATAAAAAAAATAAAAAGAATTAGATCAAAATTAACTTTTGTTTATTAAATTAAATCCTAAAGATTAAAATAGACAAAAAAAGAATTCTAAATATGACATTCAGTTGGAAATTTCTGGTTAAACAAAAGAATATTTGAGGAATTTTTGAACTTTTATTCACTTCTAAAAGCTAAATTAAGTAAAAACCCAGCAAAAGTTATTGTGAATTTAAAATAAAAATTGAACAAAAATTCTTCATTTTTTAATAAAATAAAAATAAGATTAATAAAAATTATTAGAAAAAATACTGCAACATACTTTGTTTCACCTTTTTTACCAAAAATAATTTTTCTCATGTAAAAGTTGACAACAAATAAAGAATCTAAACATTTAAATTTTATTGGGAATAAAATCTAAATAGATTATTGATTTTATTTACTAAAAAAAAAAAGAAAATAAAAATTTCAATTTAGGTAAAAAAGGTGCAACAAAGTATGTTGCACTATGTTGAAGTATTTTTTATAGTATTTTTTATCAAATTTAATTTTAATTAATCAAAATATTAGGATTTTTTGTTAAATTTGTATTTGAAATCCACAAAACCCCAGCAAAAAAAATCGAATTTTTTCCCCTTAATACCATATTAAAAAAGCAAAATAAATTTTTAAAAAGATTAAAGTATTTTAATAATTAAACACCATTAAAAAATATTAACATAAAGACTCATCAAGTTTTTTAGACTTTTCATAAATTTTTCCTAAAATTCAGTAATTTGTAGATTATTTGATTTAATTAATTATTTTTTTATTCATAATAACAAAGAATTGTACATTTAAAAACAAAAAATAGACATAAATTTTCAAAGAATTCTTGGACCTTAATGGTAAAAAAAATTAGGCTTTAACATTGTACTGTAGTTGTTTTTTCCTGAGATTCACAAATTTTTAAGCTTCTTGAATATATTTATTTTAATAATAACATAAAGTTATATAATAAAAGATTAAAATAACCAAAACAAAATCATTCAATTTTTTAAAATTCTCAAATAGTTAAAAGAAAAATTGGATTTTATAGTGTTATAGGCATTTTTCACGAAATTTTATTTATACTTAGTTAAGTTTTTAGTAAAATTTAGAAAAAAAAACGTCAATAGAATATTAATTTACAAAATTGTTAAAAATCACATGATTTGAAGAGATTTTTTAAGAAAAATAAAGTAATAAAGTAAAAAAGTAAAACCATAGATTTGCTCAGAATTTTGTCTAGATTTAAAAAAAAAAAATTGGGATCATAATTGATCCCGCGGAGGAGATACGATTTAAACCAGAAAAAACACATTTTTTTCCTTTTTTAGCCAGCAAAAACAGCCACACCCTTTTTTTATTTTTCTAAATTACATTGGCATGTAGAGAATTTTGTGCTCTTTCAGAATATATATACTTTTATAGTATATTTAAGTTTTATCTTTGAGATTTTGAGTCTTAAAGAACAACAACTTTTTAAAGGCATGTTGAAGTTTATGATCAAAACTTTATATCAAATTGCTCATTTTATATTTAATAATAAATTTCCTGAAGATTAAGGCAGAATTTTATAAAATTCTTGATGTAACATTGATTAACATAGTTTGTTACATTAAAATTTCAAAAAAAAAAAATTTTAAATTAATAGTATGTTCAAAATTAACTAAAATGATCGATTATTTTTGATTTTTTAGTAAAGTTAATAATGCAAATTTTTTTTTAACATAAAATATTATTTGGTTTTTTAATCTTATTATCTTTGCGAAGTTAAATCTTTTGTCTTTCGGATTTGTACTCTTTAATTCTAAAAATCGATTATTAATCCATTTATTTAATGATGAACTTAAAATAATTTTTTGAGACTGTAGCATAATATGTTACATCATTACTAATAAAAAAAAAATCATTTCGTTAATTTAAGAAATTATTATACTTACTTTTTAATTGAGCATTTGATCATTTGATCATAAACTTCAACATGCCCTTTTTAAAGGGTTTGCTATTTGTGGAACCTTGGCTGTAAAATTTTTGTTTAATTATATAAACCATATTGGTATTTTAGGTAAGCGAAAAAATTCTTTTTAATTAAATTTTATTTAAGCAATTTAAAAAAAATCTTAATCATTGTTTATTAAATTTAAACCCGAATAATAAGTATATTTGATGCCAGACAGTGTGATGCGAGAATTCTATGGTTATCTTTATTGTATTCGCGACATATCACAATATTTCTTTAGACATTATCTAAAAAAATAACTTATCTAATCCTAACAAATAAAAAAGCTATAAAAATCTTCTTTAAATTAAAATTAAAATTAAAAAATATGGATTGTTCTATTCAAAAAACAAACCATAAACATTCACATGGAATTAATCTAAAAGTTGGCCGAGTTGGAGCCCTGGCAACAATGATAACATTAAACTTATCATTTTTCCTAGTCGAACTAGTAATTGGCAACATATCCAACTCGAACTCTCTAGTGGCCGACTCGTTCCACATGCTCAGCGATCTAGTCTCATTTATAGTAGCTCTAGTTGCCATAAAAATCTCACACTTGACCAACCCAGAGCGAAATACATACGGATGGGTGCGAGCCGAAGTCCTCGGCTCACTAATCAATGCTGTGTTTCTTCTATCTCTGTGCCTGTCAATTGTAATCGAATCAATAAAGCGATTTTTGAACCGCAAAATTTAGAACAAATAAATCTTATTTTAATTGTGGGCGCAATTGGCCTCGCAATAAACATATTTGGACTATTTATTTTTGGTCAACTTGGCGGTCATCACCTTCATTCGCATGCAAAAAAATTGAAAAAAAAACAACATTTTATTAATGAAAATAAACAATCGGGCTCATTAAACATCCGCGGTGTTTTTCTTCATGTTCTTGCCGATGCCTTGGGCTAATTAGCAATTATCATGAGCACTTTGCTAATTAAATATGTTCCCGATGGGGACACTTTCAGCTGGAAGCTTTATGTCGATCCATGCTTGAGTTTAATTATAGCTATTTTGATTGTGTTTAGCACAATACCTTTACTAAAAGAGTCAAGTCTTATTTTATTGCAGACTGTTCCGCTCAACGTTGATTTGAAAGAGGCCAAGAGAGAGCTGAACAAAATCGAAGGCGTTTTGGACATTCATCATTTTCATGTGTGGACCTTGAATTCTGATTGTTTTATTGGAACAGTGCATGTTAGGGTAAATGACATTAATGATAGATCGATATTTGATAGTGTCAAAAAGATTTTACACAACTTTAGAATTCATTCATTGACTATTCAACTGGAACATGAGCATCCGACTGAAGAGTATGGCAATTGTGTTTTAGAAGAATGTTGTAAATTTCAATGCTGTAGTAGAAAATATGCTGCCGCAGCTGTTCATCCGGCTTAATTTAATTAATTGATTTTTAAAATAAAGTTTTTAATTTATTGTTCAAAATAAAATTATTTATTTTTTTATTTAGATTTTTGTCTTAATGTGTTTAGATTTGTATAAAAATGATTTTGGTTTATTTCTGGAAAGAATTTAAAATTGGATCAAGATTGAACAATTTCAAATCTTTTGTATTTTGAAAAAAAAAATAAAAGTGGTAGCATTTAAATAATCTAAAAAACTAGATTCATCTGAATTTTGTTTTTATAATTTTGGGAAATAAAAAATAAGACTAATGATAAATACGACCATTCGGTCAGTTAAGTTCGGTGAAGTATGCTGCAAAATCAAATTGAAAAATGAAAATAAAATTTCTAATGAAAATGTTTTAAATAAATTTGAAGTTTTATAAGGTGAAATCAAATTAAACTTTGCCGACAATTGTGTTTCTTTTTTATTTTTGACTTTTAATTATGGCGTGCATGCTTTGGAAAAAAAGGTTGAGATTTTTCAGAGGCTGAATTTAGATTTATCAAGTGTGATTTCACATTAAACAGCATAGGCATCAATATTCATAAAATTTTTTTTATTTAGTTAAAAAAAATGAATAAAAATCATTAATTTTTTTTTACCAGAAATTTAAATTTGTTAATTAATTAAATATATTAAAATCTGTTAATTTAATTTTTGTAATTTTTTAATTCTTTGAAAGTAATAAAAAAATTTATAAAAGATTTTATGCAATTTATCAATGTCAATATTTAACCATTATCCAGTTAATAGAAAAAAATTGATTCATTCTTCAGATATGTACAACAGCATAATAAGAAAAATAAAAAATTTAAACTATTTAATCAATCTCTGAAGCTAATCTAAATATTCGGCAAAATGTTATTTATTGTTCATTTTTACATTTTTGAGAGAAGAAAATAAAATCTCAAAATCAAAAAATCTAAAAAAATTTTCATTCAAGAAAAGTAATCATAAATTCGCAATTACTTAAAAAGGAGTTTTAGAAAAATTTAAATGTAAAAACCAAGGATAATTTTTTGAAAATCCCTTTTAATTAATTGCGAATTTATGATTACTTTTCTTGAATGAATATTTTTTAAGATTTTTTGATTTTGAGATTTTATTTTCTTCTCTCAAAAATGTAAAAATGTAAAAATATAAAAATGTACAATAAATAACATTTTGCCATATATTCACCTAGATCACTTAACACTTTGGAAAAAAAATTTTTTTGTATTAATTTCTTAATAATTCAAAGTTTGGTAAATTTAAAAAAAACTAAGAAAAAAATAAGTCAACTATTAAAAAATTGAAAAAATTTGCTTAAATTTTGAAATAAATTTTAATTTTCAAGAGTTGAATTTTGATGCCAAATTTAGCGTTAATTTTACGAAATAAAAATTAAGAAAAGATAGTGCTTAATTTTATAACTTTTCGGGTTTGATAATCTTGCTTAATTCTATCATTTCTATTTTTATGAAAATTTAAAATCTCAGTTAAGATCACCAAAGTTTTTAGCTTTAAATTAAAATTCAAAAAATAATTTTTGATTTTACTGACCTTAAATAAAATTAAATTAACAAAATTAATTCCAAATAATTAGATAAATTAAATAAAGAAAAAAGAATGATCAAAATTTTTAAAGCAATTCATTTAAAAATTAGAAAGATAGCAGTTAATAAATTTTTTTATTCTAAATTAAATAAATCTTTAAAATTTTTTGTTAGTTTCATTTTTTTTCTAATTGACTTTATAATGAGATGGAGTTATACTGGTGGTCAAATTGGAAAATTGTTTGCTTGGATTTACACCAACAAAATTTCCCGAATATGAATACTTCAAAAAGGCCATAAAGCCTGCTATTACAAAGGAGTTTAAAATTCCCCATTGTATCTTATTGCTTCTGGCATAGACTCCGATGGCCGGAAAAGTCGCCAAAGAAGCTACGACATGGTTGGTAGCGTCGTTTTTTTGGCCTCTAAAGTTCGAAGTTGCGTTAACAATTGCTCCGTAGGCCAAACCAATTCCGGCTTGAAAAAAACTTTGGAAAAAAAATAAGGAATTTTTTAAGTTATATTACTGCCCAATGCCACTACTCCGATCGCAGCTGGCAAAGCCTGTCTAAAAGTTTTCTTCTGGAGTTCTTTCATCATGATGATCTTTATGGGTGCCACGCCAAGACCAAATGAGAAGCCAACCAATGCTGTCTGCTTGACCAATTTTCCCACATTTTCACTATCATTATTCTCAAAAATGTTAAATTTAAAGTCATTTTTTAAGGACTCAGGCGATATCTCGCTAAATATCAATCTTCGATGAAAAAACCATCGGTAATATTGAAAATGATAGTCGTACAAATCGGTAATAAACTCAAACGGATTTCTCATTTTTTCTTAAATAAAAATTTAAAAAAAAATAATTTTTTTTTAAATTTATTTTACTGAATCAAAGTACTGAACTCAGTTTATTTTTTCTAAGAAAAAAAAATTATCAAAAACTAAAAATATAAAAAATTATTCATATACGAACTAAAATTGAAAGCTTTTATTCTTTATAATAAATAAAAAAACTAAAAAAAATTGTCTAAAATAAATTAACATTTTTAGTTGATGCCTTTACTGGCTAGTTCACAAGTAACTCGTTGAATATAAGTTGGATCCGGATAGCCAAAGTGTGTTGGCCCGCCACTAATGCTAGTCTTGTGATGAATATCATTCCAAGTGATCACATTATCTTGTCCACTTGTTCTCGACTGACCAATAGTGAAAATTAATCTCTGGCGAAAAGCTCTTTCCAAAAGAGACAGTATATGTCTTCCTTGGGAGTTATCTGGCAAATAAGCTTTGCGAAAGGTACCTGAATATGGCACACCGGGATTCGGATGCTCTGGGCCTTGAATTCCTCCATCAAAATTGTATTCTATTTCAATTGTTTTGATTGATGAGTCGAATCCAGGTAAATTGATGTTCAATCTTTTGCTTGTCATTCTACCAACTGGTTGATTGCCAATTTGTAATCCATATACTTGCTTGCACAAAGGACATTCTTTTCTCATTTTGAAGCATTGATCTATGCATGCTTCACAAAATACATGGCCACATATTTCCAATAATTTTGCATTTTGAATTTTTTCCAAACATACTGGACACTCTTGGTCATTCTCGTCATTGTTGGCACTCATACATTTTCTCATTATTTCTACACATTTTAAATATTGATTAGTGCTATTGTTTACTATGATTACTTGGACATTTTTTGATACAGAAATATTGTTTAAAGAATCAATGATCGGTTTTACAGCCACATCTAGGGTCAATCCTCGTATGCCGGTGCCAATGATGGGTACAGCTATGGAGCTAAAATTGAGCTGATTGAAGCAAGTTCTAAATAATTGATCATAAATGGATCTTAATGAGTTGGGATCATGTGGCGATCGCACATGCAAAATGTTTTTGTGCTGAGTTAGATTATAAGATGATGTAATTAAGACATCATTTTCTTTTAAAAATTGATAATTGCTAAGGTAATTTTGGAATACTTGTTCTAAATTTCTTCCAGCTCCCATGGTTATAGCTTTGGCAACTCCACCTTTATTATCAAATCTCGGTCCAGTACAATTTACAATGCAGTCAATGTTGGCCAAAAGGCTTATGTCAGCTTTTAAAATAATCAAATGAATATTTTTATTATTTAGTTCCTTGAATTCCTCTTTTTCACAATAATTTGACATTTTGAAATTTAAAATTTCTTATTTTTGGATTTTTTTAAAGAAAATTAAAAATAGAGCTATCTCAATTTCAATATTAAGTTAAATATTTTTATGCATAAAAAAAACCCATGACATATATTTATTACGAATGTGTTTAGCTTTGGTAAAAAAACCCTTATCTTTTCATAAATTTGTAGTCAAGGTGAATTTCTTGTTTTATGTTAGAAGTTATGAAATTTTATCAAATAACTCTAACCACCATCTTAACAATTCTTTGAATCAATTTTGTCATGTGAAATTAAGTCACCCTTTTATATTCTTATCCGGGCTTGGGACAGGCTAAACGGCATAGTTATGACGGCCACTTCGCCTTAGAAGCAGGTGGACGTACATCATAAACAGTACCACTCATTCGAGCACTTTTAATTAGGCTGCAAACTCGGAAACTATTTACACTAGCTTGGAACCACAAAGCAAGCGACATTCTCAATGTCGACTAAGAGAATGCCTTAACAGCTTAATGCTTCCTCAAAATTTTCAAAATTTTAAAGACCAGACTTGGCAAAATGTAATTTATTGTACATTTATATATTTTTACATTTTTATATTTTTACATTTTTGAGAGAAAAAATAAAAATCTAAAAATCAAAAAATCTAAAAAAATTTTCATTCAAGAAAAGTAATAATAAATTCGCAATTACTTAAAAGGAGTTTGAGAAAATTTTAAATGAAAAAACCAAGGATAATTTTTTGAAAATCCCTTTTAATTAATTGCGAATTTATTATTACTTTTCTTTATGAAAATTTTTTTAAATTTTTTTTTTGAGATTTTTATTTTTTCTCTCAAAAATGTAAAAAGGTACAATAAATTACATTTTGTTCCAGAATTGGACTTTTTTTTGAAATAAAAAAATCAAGTCTTTGCTCAAAATTCCGAGAATTCCGAGTCATTTTTTTTTCAAAAGTCCTAAAAAAAAAATTTAAGTCTTTGCTCGGACTTTTGAAAAAAAAAAAGTCCGGACTTGGACTTGACTTGAGACTTGTGACTTAAAAACAACTCTGAAATAAACGTAAATGTTCATTTTTTATCTTCAAAATAAAAGTTAAATTTGTTTTGATTTCAAGTTTTTTTTTGAATTAACAACAATATGAGAAATTTTTAGCATATTTTTTAAAAAAATTGAATTTTTTTTTCTCAAATTTTCAATGAGATTTGACTTGATATTACTTTTTACAATTGAATAAAAATAAATTAAACTTTTAAATAAATTTTATTATTTGAATTAATTAAATGAACTAAAATTCAATCAATTTTTAATTTTAAATGCTTATTACATTTAAAAAAAAAAGTTGAAAAGCTAAGTGAAAATCGCTGAAAAAAAAAACAAATTTGAATTATTTAATTAGTTAAATAAATTCTTAAATTAAATCAAAAACAATTTTTGTCCTAAATTAAATACACACACAAAGAAAAAAATGGGCAAAGAAGACAAAAAGTTCTTTAGACTAAAATCACTAAAATAAATCGAAATCGGAATATTTTGATTTTAATAATATTGAATAATTAAGACATTCGAAATTTTAATTTTTTTTTTACAATTAGCATTGGATATTCTAAAAAAACAAAATTTAATTAATACTAAAAAGAGAGAAAAAATTATTTTTTTTTTAAGAAACTATATAACAACACTCATATCAAAAATGAGCTAGTTTGACTTTTTGGCTTTCATCATATTTTGTCTCCATTTTTTGTACTGATGATCGACTAGGTCCAGAAATGAGGGAAACTTGTAGTATCTTACTTTAAGAAAATAGCAGAAGCACATGCGTCTACCGCGACAAGTGTAGCACGCCAACTGCTCATTTTCCTGGTCCAAGTCTTCTTCCTCCTCTTCTTCATCATCTCCAAAGCTCTGGATACCTCCGTTGACATAGTCATAGTAGTTTTGCATATTGAACATGCCATTTGGGTCACAGAACCCATATGGGTTCTCGGAGCCAGTTGGCGAGCACATGGACACTGGCGACGGATACATTGTCTCAATCGGCTGTGTCATGTACATGCCTTGAGAGTTCTGCTCTTCGATTTTCTGATCTTGGCTGCTTATCGGACTGTCACTGTTCGACTGGTAGATGCCTTGGTTCTGGTCACAAGTGGAAAATGCGGGCGTGCTCTCCACACTGGTCAGTTGGTTCTTGGCGCCTTTTTTGCTCCTTTTTCTGTCCTTGGTCTTTTCGGTGGGCAAACTAGTGGGAGTTTGTTGCTGGGCTGGTGCAGGCTGATACATCATGTAGGTCTGTGGTGCAGCCATCGGTGACAAATAGGTGTTTTGAGTGGGATACATGACGTACTGGTACTGGCATGGCGAATTGGCCGCGCTCTCATTCGAAGTCGGAACAGTGGAGTCCATTGGTGACATGCATGAGTTGACCATGTTGTACAAGCTTTGTGGCTGACGCGGAGTCTGATAGGAGCCGAGCAGTGAAGTCTGCTGCTGCTGCTGCGGCGATGACAACTGCTGTTGCTGCTGCTGTTGCTGCACTGGAGAATAAGTGTTGAGGGTGTACGCGCCGAGGTTCGGGTCGTACACATAAGCTTGGTAAAGACTGCAGTTTTGCTGCGGAGTGTTCAATAGCTGGTAATCTGGCTGAGTGTATGGCGACTGGTAGACGTAGTATGGTGAACCAATTTGAACAGGCACAGCTCCATTCTGGTAGTCGTAAGCACTGTTTGTGTTCACATTTATCTCTTGGCAGGGTGGATAGGGCGCTTCGTTGGTCAAAGCCGAGTCTTCCAATGAGCCGTCCATGGAGTGTTCAGCTGAAGAGTTGGGCACCATTGGCTGACCGGTTCCGCAGCTCAGTATTGGCACTTGGGCGTTCTTTTCGGCTATTTCGGCCTCGGTCAATTCATCTGAATTGTTGAGCTTCTGAAATTTTGTTCTGTGTCTGCGACCGGCCTTAATTGGAGTTGAATTGTCGAACACTTGTTTTTTGCTGCTCATTTTTTGTTGTTGTTGCTTAAGCCAAAAGAGAAAAAGAATTGAATTTTTAAAAAATGACTAAATCTTAAATTTAAATTTTGTTTAATTGAAAAGCCGATGATTTGTTAAGAGACCATGCTATGAAAAATTGATGTAAGTTTTGGGAAGCATGCTTTTTTGTTGTTGTTGTTGAAAATTTGGCTTTGTAGTTTGTTGCCTGGAATGGATTTATCGAAGCTTTTTTGTTCGCGTTTTTTTCTTTGTGAGTCTATTTTTTAGACTCAAAAATCAAAATTTTTTTTTTCAAATTAGCTGATTTTATTTGAATTTAAAGAAAAAAATTTTGTAAATTTTATGGCATGAAATTTTGCTTGGTCTTCTAAATTGTCTTCAGAATGACTGATTTCACATGGCCACTGTAACCTCATTTGTGCAAATTTGAGAATGCATTCATTATTTAAAATCTAAATAATATAAAAAAAAAATAAAAATTTGAGGATGTTTATTAATGGAAAAAAAAAATAAATTAACAGTGGCAGAATTTAAAAAAATTCTGAATCTAGCGTAATAAAAAATCAAAAATTTTGCGAATTTTTTGTTCATGATCATAAAATTGAGCTATTAACGATCACATAATCTTAATTTTTCCAATTTAACAAGTTTTCGGATTCTTCAAAACGAAACACGGTGATCAGCTTTTTAAGTCTTAATTATTTAAATTTCAATGAAGATTATGAAAATTCATAAAAGTTTTATGAATTTTAAATTAATTTCAATAAATAATTTGGCACTATTAATTAAGTAAAAATGAGATTACAATTTAATAAAATAAAAAATATTCAAAATGAATTTTATTATTTATTTATTTCTGAATCATAAAATTGAGCTATTAACGATCACATAATCTTAATTTTTCCAATTTAACAAGTTTTCGGATTCTTCAAAACGAAACACGGTGATCAGCTTTTTAAGTCTTAATTATTTAAATTTCAATGAAGATTATGAAAATTCATAAAAGTTTTATGAATTTTAAATTAATTTCAATAAATAATTTGGCACTATTAATTAAGTAAAAATGAGATTACAATTTAATAAAATAAAAAATATTCAAAATGAATTTTATTATTTATTTATTTCTGAATCATAAAATTGAGCTATTAACGATCACATAATCTTAATTTTTCCAATTTAACAAGTTTTCGGATTCTTCAAAACTAAATACAATGATCAGCTAGCATTTTAGTCTCTATTATATAAATTTCAATTTTTATAAATTTTAAATTAATTTCTATAATAAATTTAGCACTATTACTTAAATATAAAATTAGATTACAATTTAATAAAATAAAAAATATTCAAAATGAATTTTATTATTTATTTATTTCTGAATCACTTTTTGTTTATGGTTAAAAAACATAATTGCTTATCACTGAAAACAAAATGTTTTTAAAATACTTTTCAGCAATCAGTAAAAAATTACAATGTGAAAATTGAGAGCAGTATTGGACTAATAAAAAAAGAAAAAGATTTTAGGTTCACCTTTACGTGTACAAAAAAATTGGGTGAACTAATAGTTCACAAAACCTAATAGACAACAGATAACTGACTAGACCCAGTTTTTCAACGATTGAATATAAATTTAAAAATCTAAATGAATTATTTATCTTTTTTTTTTTAATTTTTTTCCATATATTTTGATTCTGAAGGAGCACTAGCTTGGTACAGATAAAAAAATAAATAAATTATTTAAAAGTTTTCAATATTTTTTTTTTAATTCAAAATAAAAATTAAACTCATTCTATTTCACTTAAGAGTTTAATTTCAATTATGAAAATGCTTGAAGTATTAACTTAAAATTATTTTAAACAGAAAAAAATATTTAAAACATCACACTATTTTAATGTTATTTCAACATTGGATACATTTTGTAATTCAAACACAAGAAATTAAACCAAATTTATTTTAAATTTTATTTAAATTGTTTCATCTAATTGAAGTAATAAAATTTAGTTTATCTAAAAAGAAAAATATCTGTTTTAAATAACTTAATTGAATAAAACAATAATTAAAATTTTTTTAAAAAATTTTAATAATTGATTAATCAAGATATGAAATTAGCTGTGTCTTTAAAAAAAAGATTTTAAAATTTATAAAAAATAGTTAACCTCATTTAATTAAAACTATACAGATTTATTTACTAGTGTTGTAGGTTGTATGGTTTTGGTGTGTCAATTAAAACAAAATATTTAAAGTTCTAACTTTATTTACATAAAAATAATTTTTTTTGAATAAAATTCAACTAAAACACGATTAAAATTTTTTAATTGTTTCGGTCCAGTGTAAACCCTCGGACTGCAATCGACTTAATATTGGCTTGTAAATATCTTTAGACAGTGGCAAAACCATTCCTGTTGTTTGTATCTCCTCTACAAATGAAAAATTTTATAAAATATAGAGCTGATAGTTTAGAAAGAAAAAAAACACTCACTCTCTAGAACCATTTTTGCCGCAATGGCAGCTGGTAGACCGACAGTCTTGGCCATGGCTGTTTGACCATTTATTTCCCCATAGTGAATAAAATCAATAGTTTTAGACTCGTTTTGTCCATTTGACAGCTTATAGCCAACTTCATGATGCATTATGATTATATCACGTTCACCTTCATCTTAAATTTTTAGCTCAATTAAAATTTTGTTTAAACAAAAAAAATATCTAATTGTTACCATAGGCCAAACGAACTGACAAATGCTTGGCCAAAGAGTCTAGTGGATTTCCCAATTTCTCAACCAAATCATCGGACAAAAGTCCCAATTGCTCCACAGCATTAGTCAAGTCGGCATCATGATTAAGTTTATCGTAAATAGCACTCTTTACATTCTCATAGTAAGTATCGCGATCAATACTTAGCAGATCGCACATGAATTGGCGCTTTGATTTAAAAAAATAATAGAAAAAATTTTTCTTTTTTAAAATTTATTAGGGAATCCGAAAGGAAATCTAGTTATAATTTCGAAAATTATTAATAATTGTTTGTTTTATTTCTATTAAAATTCTAGTTTTTTATTCTTTAATGGAATTTTCTGGTTATTATATTTGTATTAATTATTACCGTATTAAAAAGTGAAATTAATTTAATATTTTGAATTTTGGAATCAAAAAAATTAAAGAACATAAAAAAAAACTCAACTCATTTTTTTATTCTAGATATTTCAGATGAAAAAATTTGCGAAAGCAATTGAGTTATTTTAGTGCTAAAATTCAAAATTCTTAATGATAAAAATTAAAAAAATTATTAATGACTTTCAAATGAAATTTGGTTTAGAAAAGCGTATAAGTAAAATAAAAAAAAAATTTTTTACATTCAATATTCTAATCAAAATACACTAACAAATCAAACATACATCAAAACTTTAAAACATGTGTTACATAAACATAAACATATTTTTTATAAACAAAATTTTTAAATCAAAATTATCTTTGATGTCAATATTTTATTTAGTGACATGTCACTAAATTCGGATAATTAAGCTAATATCAAAAATACTCACAGGACAGACACGACTATTACTAATAGTTCTCTAATCTAGTACATACCAAAATCCCTAAAAAAGGACCCCGTTTACCTTACCCTTTAATTAATTTATATTTAGAAAAAAATTTTGTTATTTCATTTAGTTAAAATTGTAGGATATAATTTGTCGGAAAGGTAACTTGAAGCCAATTTACAGCCTTTTTCACTACAATTAATATGATCAACAAATCTGCTGTCACTCATCGTATCAATCGGCTAGTGCTTTAACATATTTTTATTTTATAATAAAAATATTTGGGTATGAAACTACTGAAATTTAGGCCTAAAATATGTTTCTGGCATAATCTAATTGATATTTTTTATTGGTCTGAACGACTTTTTACTGGCAAGTTGATGATCAATTCAAAATATCACTTCAATTCAAAAAGTTTATCCTTAGATATCAAAATTAATCTTTGATTTAATTTAAATAATTGTAATGTAGCATGCTTTACATGCAATGTAAATTTTGAAAATAGAAAAAAAATTGAAAAAACATTTTCTAATTCCAATGATAATCGATTTTAATATTTTAATGTATTAACTGATTTTATGTAAAGTTTATTTGAGATTTTTTATTTCAAAAGTATTTGTGTTACTATTCACAATTAAATTTAAAAAAGTAATTCAACTAAAAAATTCCAAATAAGTAATAAAATAAAATAAAACTACAAAAAATCAGTTTACTAAATTGAAAATCGATTTTATTATTGGATTGAGAAAATGTTTTTTCTATTTTTTTTTCTATTTTCTAAATCATGTAAAGTAAAGTTGCATGTAAAGAATGTTAAATTACAATTATTTAAAAAAAATCAAAGATTAAGTTTAATATCTAAGGATAAACTTTTTGAATTGAAATAATATTTTGAATTGATCATCAACTTCAAGATGCCTTTTTACTTATCTTTTTTTGTTGACAAACAAATCATTTGTTTGTAATTAATGTTAATTATTTTAAAAATACACTTAAATAAAAATTAATTATATTTGTATAGATAAATAGTTAAAAAAGTCAGTTAAATTTTACACAAATTTTAAGTAGAAAAGGTTTTGTGATTTTCAAATACAAATTGAACAAAAATTCTTCATTTTTTAATTAATTAAGAAATAAAAATTAAATAAAAAAAATACTAGAAAAAATACTGCAAACTATAACCTTTTTTACATAAAATAAAATTTTTCTTTTTTTTTTCTTTTTTTTTTTCTTTTTTTTTATTTGAGAAAAATAATTTTAGGTAAAAAATGTGCAACAAAGTGTGTTGCAGTATTTTTTCAAATATTTCTAATTATTAAATTCAATTTTAAATCTATCAAAAAATGAAGAATTTTTATTCAATGTGTATCTGAAATTAAGAAAAGCAGCAAAAAGAATAAAAGTTGAATGTGTATATACCCATGTAATATCGGGTCCAGCAGTGTGCAAACTAGTGTGATCTTTGAGACTTATTAGACCGAGTCTAATGAGACCAAGCGCATTTTGACTAAAGCCTTTGTATCTGAGAGTGCCTCGCAGAATCGAGTTCACTGTGTCTATGTTGTACTGGTCGATGTAGGCGATGGAGTCGCGATTGGGAAAAGTTTCCAGACTGAAACCGGGCAGAAAGGAGACAGAGCGCGATCCTTGCTCTAGCAAAGCACCATTGGCACCAATCTCAATTACCTTGCCATTTTTCAAGTACCGAGCGCCTGATATTGTGTTCAAGAGGACTGCTCTAGGCGACCAGTTGAATTTGTAGCGTAGCGAGTTGTTGGCGGACTCGGGCGCCGGCAGCCCGCCGCAATACGAGTCAAATTTCTCCACCACTCCGCCATACTCCTTTATTTCGTCAAAGCACTGCATGGCCAACATGTGATCAATGCCCGGATCAAGGCCCACTTCGTTCACAATGGTCACTCCTTGGCCAACTGCCGACTCGTGTAGACTCTTCATTTCTTTGCTCAAGTAGCTGGCAGTGACCATGTTTACTTTGTGTTTGATGCATTTTTCGCCTATCAACGGATGGTATGTGTAGGGCAGCAGCGAAATGACTATGTCGTGATTTTTGATCAGCTTGGACAATTCACCTTCGCTGCGTTGCACGTCCAACACAAGAGGATTGGCCGACGCGTACTTGCCCGCTATTTTGTCCGCTTCTTTTTTCAGCGCCGAAACCACGGTCACCGACAAATTTTGGTCACGTGACAAATACTCGATGACCGGGTCGCTGACGTAGCCGGCGCCCAACACCAACACTTTTTTGCTAGACGAGGCAACGACGCGCCGACTCCGCTGTTTTTCGCGCAGCGCCGCTATGTACTCGTAGTTGGACGTTAGCTTGCTGTTGGCCGTGATCACTGCGTTTTTGACCACATGGCCGATGTGTTGCTGGCCGAACTCTTTGAGAGCGTCGCACTTGACCATTTCGTTGATGTGCGGCACCAGCAAATCGCCAAAGTATTCGCTTGCTTCGCGCGGCAATTGTGTTGGCATGTTGTCAATTGAGCAGACGAGAACGCCGTTGCCGCCAAAGCTCTCTTTGTTCGTGTGGTTTTCGGCGTCGTACAAACAAAATGGATGGTCGATTGTGGTGCATTCTTTCATGAATTCAATGGAGCCGCCCGGGTCCGCCGATATGTCGCACATGGCCACTAGGCGATGCGGCAAAGACGGACAACCGGGACTCGAAGGCAGCCATGGCTGGTGAGCTGGCTGAAGAAGCTTTTTGGCGTCTGGTATTCGAATTAGCTTGGGAGAATTTGGTGCCCAGTAAATGCCATTTATTATCACACTTGAATACGGTGCTATGTCACGGGCAAACGTTGACTTGTACCTTTTAATTAATAAAAAAAATGTATTTCTTCATTTATCTTTTTAATGAAATAAAATTTTAAGTTGAAAAATAGTCAATCGAGTCAATTGAATTATGACAATGATATTAAATAATAATAATATTAATAAAGAGCAGACTAACTGCGGAGCAATGCTATATCTAACCTTGCTATGGTAGCTGTCTGTTTTAAAAAATGTCTTAAAAGATTATGTAAATAAGAAAAAATTAATTATTTGTGTTTCAAAAAGTTATCCAATTTGTTTTTAAATTTTTAATAAATAAATAGAAAGAATTGATGGTTTAAAGTGTTAAATATTGCTTATACAATTATCCAATCACAGATGTGTCTTTTAATATTTTTTATCTACTAATAGATAATTTTTAATTTTTTTAATTTTTTGAACTTTTTTTTCTTCATTTTTTTTGAAGACGTCTTTTGACGAGTACAATTTTTTTTCATAAAAATTAATTTTTTATTTAAAGAATACAATGTATAGAATTTAAAATTTGATGATGAAATTACTGAATCTGATAAAAGAAGTGGAATGTGTGCTCAGGAAGTTAAAGATGTTGAGTTGAGTTTTTTTTACTATGATAATACGTATTTTATTCTATGAAAAATAAGAATGAACTTCTGCCGGATGCAAATTTACAAATAAACAATAAAAAATTTAAATAGATTAATAAATAATTATAAAATTTAGGCAAATTGAAGTCTACGAACAAATAAAAATTAAAAGAAATAAAATTTTATATTTAAATCAAAGGTCTTTTTTATCTATTTTTTAATAGTAAATGACTGAACTTTATAAATCAAATTTTTGTAATCTTTTCAAAAATAAACAATTATATGAATATTTATCTAGCTAAATATTAATCAATATTTCAAAATTTTGAAAATCACTTGGATTCGCTGTATCTTTTCAATTTCGAGATTAATAAAACATGCTTATTTTTTTCTAAATGATCTACTTGATGCCTATTTAAATAAATATATCAATTAATAGATATGATTTTATTTTATTTATTTTATTTATTTAATAGATACGATATATAAATTAATCTCAAAAATTGTAAAACAATATTCAGTTATCTGTATTGATTTAATTTTTTGCTATTTTTTTATTTTAAACGAGTTTAAAAAATATAGATATATATTATAAATAATAAAAATGTTAATTATGTATATTTTTTCTTTTTTTTTAAATTCATATTTTAATTAAGCAACTTTTGCATACAAAAGTGTCTTAATTAAAATAAATGTCAAAAGTAAAAAAAAAGCTCCAATTCTCTTTCACACTTTCTATGACAATACACAATCAATTCGCTACTAACTTTTTTTTATTTTTTTCACATTTCATACTCCGTTTTTGAAGTTAAATTTTTTTTTCCTTAATACCTATGTCTGTAAGAAACATGCCGTATGAAATGAGGCTGACAAAATTAGGACTGACAAAGCTGAGTGAAAGAAGAATGAGAGGGGACTTGATTGAAATGTACAAATTAGTGAATGGAGTAGAAATGGTAAGCTTGGTCAAGAATCTAGTGAATAAATCAGAAAACAAGGGACCAGCCGGGGCGTTGAGAGGAAATAGCATTAGAGTCCAGAGAGAAAGTTTCCCAGCTCAAATTAGAAACGATTTTGCAGATGCAGTAAGTGCCAGACATGTATTTTTCTCAAACAGAGTAGTTCCGCATTGGAATAAGCTGCCAGAAAATGTGGTGAAATCCAAGTCAACTGCTAAATTTAGAATGGCTTTAGATAAGTTCAATGGAATCGGCTGCTACAGCTCCACACGGCCAATTGGCGGTGATGGTCTCAGACAATCTAGATGTTAGGTGTCGCAGCAAGAACTACTACTAATTCTTCTTTTAATAATAGTTTTGAACTATATGCTATTTATTTTAAAATAAAAAAAATTTATGAAAAAAAAATTTATAAAAAAAAAATATCTTTTAACTCTTATACTTTAATTATGTTTACCTCAAAACTTAACTTTAAATAAAGACCAAACCGAGACGATAAGAAAGCAGTCAACTTCAAAATAGTCTGTTCTAACCACCCACTCTTACTATTATTAGTACTATAATTGAAAAAAAATGCATTAAAAAAATTAAAAAAAAGTCTATAAATAACAGATATATACATTAATAATAAAATATGACATGTATTACCTCTCTGGATGTTCTTCATATTCTTGTGGATCAAATTTGCCAGTCTCTTTATTAATGAGATGATCTTTTCTGGACACTTTGCAAGCGTAGACTTTATTTGTGGCGCCATGTTCAGCTACTTTTTTCAGTTGGCTTGGATGCACATACTCATATGGAAGTTCTCTGAATACTTCTTGAGCGCCTTGGGACACATTGCCACTTCCAGTGAACACAAACGTCAATGGTCCAATTGATTTAGGCATTAGACCTAGAGCAATTTCGTATCCGGCATCTCTAACAGCTTGTCGGGCCATTTCACTGCATCGATAGTTGTGAGCGGGCCCGATGTGCATAAATGGCGTATGATGTCCCAGAGCAATAAAACGAAGACCTAGACCATGCATTATATCAATCATGCCCACAACACCGGCATATTTTCCAAAAGCAACCACTCTCTGTCCATTTGAGTCGACCATTTTTTCATAGTCGATCAAAAGTATGTTCTTCTCGAGGATGGCATCCAACAAAGGCATGTTGGCCTCTTGAGCTTTGATTGTGTGGCTGAAAAAAGCATAAGTTTTGTTGGGTATGAGCAAATCGGCGGGCACTTGCTTAACGCCAAGTATAAGACTTGCCTCGCTTAAATCTTCCTGAATGACTGCTCCGGCCTGAATGTATTCCGGTGAAGGAAAAGCTCGTCTGTTCGACGGCTGAACCAGCACTTTGAATCCATCTTTCATGACCAATTTGCGCACATGGTTGGGTGAGAGAGGCGCCCGACGTTCCCATATGCTCTGGTCTTCTCGACGTATGGCAATCACTTTGTTTGTGTGCATGCCTCTTTGACCAAGCTGTTTGTACTTGTGCTTGACAAATTTATTTAGATTTCGTATCATTTTAGTGCTTTTTTTTTCCTTTTTATTTTTTCTTGCAAATATTTTTTTCTTTAAATAAATAAAAAAAAAATTGGAAATTAATTTTTTTTAAATTAAATTTTTGTTTGGGTAAATTTACAAATGTTGCAGATGCTCGTTGTCCCTAGTTCAAAGAAGATAAGAATTGTAATTGAAAATGGTTTAGCGTGGTGAAATACTGGAAAAGGCGTGTCTAGAAAAGAATGCATTCTGAGTGCTCTGAATGTGCATTTTGGTCGCTACTAAGCTTATGTATGCCATTTTTTGGTCAAATTAAAAGCACACGCTAAAAATTTTTAATTTTTTTTGTATTATAAAGGAATTTTATTTTTTACAGCTAAATTGCGATTTTGAGAATGTTGTTCACGTGACTTAAAAAAAGGGTGTTGCCAAGCTAGATTTATTATGGATTAATTAACTTCGCAGAATTTGTTAATTTTTTGCTTTCCAAATTGTGTGCAATGGATACCCAGTTTTGTTTACTAGTGTCTAGCAATATTTTTGTTGGACACTTTTCTTATCAAGTTTAAGTATCTTGATTTAGATGATAAAAAATATAAAAAATAAAAAAACAAAACAAATATTTTATTCTTTTATTTTGTCTAAAAAAAATTTTTTTAGTCTTTTTTCGTATTTTTGACGAAAATTTGTGATTTAAATGAAAAAAAGGCTTAAACCTTGCGGAACTTTCTCAGAAATGTCCCATGTTTTTTTTTAAAAAAATTAAATGAAATCATTAATTTGGCTAGATTTTTATTTCATGAATACATTTTTACAGAAGATTTATATAGTATTTTTTAAAGTAAAAATTATTTATTTTTTTGACATATCAATAATAATTTTAAAATTTTCATTCACTTAATTTTTTTTTTTATACTAAAAATTATTTTCATTATTAATTTTTCATTGAAAAATTAAATCTAAATATCTAAAAATATATTCAAACTTTTTATTTTGATTATCAAAAAATTATCAATAAATGGATAATGATCAAAAAATTGGAAAAAAAAATTAAGTGAATTAAAATATTAAAAGTATTATTGATATGTCAAAGAAAATATATAAAATTTTCTTTAAAAATACTTTATAAATCTAAGGTAAAAAATGTATTCATGAAATAAAAATCTTGCCATTTGTTTTTACTTTAATTAGTTGATTAATTAATTAGCCTTTTAAACAAAGAAACACAAGCCTGTTTAATTTTCTTCGAGTATTCAATTTTTAATTTTTTTAATTTTAAAAAAATAATTAAATAAATTTAAAACTATTATTTTTTACAGTTAAGCTTTGGTTTTGGGATTATTTACTCATGAAATATTAAATGATAAAATTTCAAAAAATTTACAAAAAAAAACTTGATTAAAATCATTTATTCTAAATGAAATGAAAAAAAACATAAAGTAAAACTTTTAGTAAAATGGAAAAATGAAAAAAATAATTATTTTTTGGAAAAACATTTTCAAATTTGTACTGTTCTATTGATCTTGAATTTGGAAAAAAAACTTATTTAAAATCTATTTTTATCATTGCGGGAAAAACCCCAATTTTTAATTTTCAAATCTTTTTTCTTAATACTGTATTATTGTAAATAGGTGTTTTGTTCTCAAACTTATTTTGTTTCGCCATTTATTCTATTAAGATTAGAAAAAAAATATTTTATGCGAATTTAAAGCATTTATAGAACTAAACATAAAAACACCGTTTTATTTTATAAATAATCCAAATAAAATTTATTGATAAAGTTAATTTAAAATAAAAACTAATTCATAAAAATTTCAAAGTTTCGATTTAAGGCTTGACATCAATTTTTCCAATTTCATGGCAAGACCCATTTCACCTTTGATTTTAAGCTTTCCGCTCATAAAGGCCATTGTTGGTTTCAGCGCTCCAGAAGTCATTTTGTTAAAAACATCCGAGTTCATTGTCATGGTGCAATTTACTTGACCATTGTATACACCGGAGTCAATTTTACCGCTGCCATTTTTTAAATCAAGATACCAATCTGCTGTTTTGGCATCGGTTATCTTAAAAGCATAGACTCCATTTATTTTCTGAACTAGCTCTGGTGATAGAAGTTTCCTTAGGGCATTCATTGAGGCCGATACGTCCGTATCAGACGACGCCTCATTTGTTCCAAGAGCCAAAGTTTCTTGTCCTTCGACATCATCCAAAAAAAAGTCCATCAAAAGCGAACTACCAGGCTCGACAGCATACTTGTCAAAGTTAGTCATTGCCAAGTCATTTTTTAGCACATCTTCATCAATTAAAAACTTTCCACTAAAAGTCTTTGACTCCTTGATCAAAATTTGATAGGCAGCATCAGCCATAATGTCTGTGGTTCGCGACTGCTTTCTCATTTCGACTGATCCGATTAGGTCAATGGCGTCAGTGGCAATGGCAGTGCGCGGCCACAAGGCATTCACAGCTATGCCGTCTTCTTTGAGCTCCTCGCTCATTCCGAGCACGCAAAAACTCATACCATACTTGGCCATTGTGTAAGCCAAGTTGTTCTTGAACCATTTTGGGTTGAGATTGAGAGGCGGTGAAAGATTTAAAATGTGTGGATTGGAACTCTTGCGCAAGTACGGAATGGCCATCTTTGAGCACAAGAATGTGCCTCTGGCATTCACCTGATTCATAAGGTCATATTTTTTCATTGTTGTGTCCAAAGTACCAGTGAGACTAATTGCTGATGCATTGTTGACCAAAATGTCGATACCACCGAATTTTTTGGCACCGTCTTCAAGCGCTTTGGCCACTTGGTCTTCGAACCTGACATCGACAATGCATGGCAGTGCTTGGCCACCAACTTCCTCAATTTCTTTGGCTGCGGTGTAAATTGTGCCGGGTAATTTGGGATGTGGTTCTGCAGTTTTGGCAGCTATGATCACATTAGCGCCGTCACGAGCACAGCGAAGAGCGATCGCTTTGCCAATGCCTCGCGATGCGCCTGTAATGAATATTGTTTTTCCGGCTAAATTTCTTTGTTAACGTTAATTAGTTTATTTAATTAAATATATATTATAAATGTAGGCTTACTTAATCATTTTGTATAATAAATAAAAAAAATATTTTTTAACATTAAATTTATATTGAATAAATAAAATTGGACTTTAAACTTTTTATTTTTATTTATGAAAATTATCTTGAATTGCTGAATAAAGCTAAAACTTGTTCTATTTACTCAATAAACTAAATTTTGGTCAATTTATTAGAGTATTTTTTTATGATCTTTTTCTTGTCATGAGTTTAGAACTTTATTTTTTCCAAAGTTTAAAGACAATTTATTTTTATTTTTTCCAAGCAATGTAGATAAAATAATTGACTTATTTTTCAATATTTCTCTTTAATTAAACATACTTAAATTACGATCTATTCAGAGTTGTTTAAAAGTCCCAAAAAAAAGTTCAAGTCCAGACTTTTTTTTTAATTTGCTAGATCAGGCTTAATATCAAAAAATGTATATACTTTTGGGATGTCTAATGCAATAGATTTGCCATTCACAGAATTTTCTTGCAATTTTAGCATAAATTTCTGCTTCAGTATTCAAAATTTTAAAGTCGTGACTTGAACTTGTGACTTTTAAACAACTCTGGATCTATTTATATTTTTTTTTATCCTTATCTAAAAATACATTAATTTTATTCATAAAAAGTACGCTAAATTCGGCGCTGTAGAAAAAAAATTTTAAAATAAATCTTTGTCAAGGGTGAGTTAAAATTTAAACTAGAAAAAAATTTTTATTTTTGAATAATTGCCACAGAAACTTAAAATTTAAAATGAATTAAAATAAATAAATAAAAAAAACAGTTAAAAATAAAATACAATTTACAAAAAAATTGAATAGTAAGAAATTATTTATTGTGGTTTATTTGATATTTTGTATTTTAGATTCGATTTATTCAATCCATCAGTTCTACAAACGACTGTTAAATATTATTTTAAATTTCCAACGATTTCACATTTAATTCGATCCAGGTAAATACACTTTTAATAAAAAAATTTAATTATTCTCTTCTTGGCTTAAAGTTTGTAGACAATATTTAATGGACGCATAAATCCATTTTTGCTAATTTTTAAGTATTCCTCTTTTATTTCTGTTTCTTTGTTTTTGAGGTTTTATTTGGTAATTTGGTCACTTTAGAATTTGGTACTATAGATTTATTTAATTTATTTTTATAGGTTAAAAGGTACTTAGTCTTTTGTTTTCTTTGCTCTAGAATTTTCCATCAATACAAAATTGTAAGTATTGCATATTTCGTGTGAATTATATTCAGTTCGAGACCCATAGTCTTGGTATTCTAAAATATGAAAGTATATTAAGCATTCAATAGCTATAATTTGTTTTAATTTAGGTAGGGGTCAATTTGTTAGCTGCAGATGTCCGAAAAAATAAAGTAAACTTCAATTTTTTATCTATTAATATATAATATTCATATAATTTAGATTTAACTCGATAATTTTTTTTTTCAATCAATATTCAATTTTAATATTCTTTCGTCGTCTTCTGAAGTTTATTCAAAGCAAATTAAATTATTATTTTTAATAAAACAGGTCCAAATTAAGAAATTTTTGCCAAAGCTTTTTTCTATTTAAAATTTCTAAAAAGCAATTAATTAGACACACAGTATTTAGTTTTCAGGTTATAATTTATTTGTCTATAGAATAATTAAATTTTGAAAACTTTCAGCAGTGTCAAATAATTATAAAAAATGAGCAATATTAAAGCCTTCAATAATTGTTTGAATAAAAAATTTCAAAAGAGTTGCATTCAGAAATGAACAAAACAAACATTTTTTTTGATTCAAATTGAAAAATTATAGGCAAAAACACCTAGTTTGATATAAAAATTTTAGTGAAAAAAATATTTTTATTTTTGATCATATTTTAGTTTTTTCAAAGTTAAATGAAGTATTATTGTAATTTGTTTAGGCATTTTTTTATTCATTTTTATTAGTGTAAAAAAGTCTATTAAATACAAAAAATATACATACCATTAAATAAAAAATTAGTTAATCTAAATTTAAATTTTCAAAAAATATTTTATCTATTTGACAATTATAATTTTGTTTGTTCTAATAACTTAAGTCAACATTGGCTTCGGTCTTAACTCTAGTAAATAAAAGGTAGTCAAAATATTTGCTGATGACATTTTGAAATAGTTTGAAAGTAAAACAAAATTGGGTCCGAGCTAATCTTGATCACCAGACAATTCAAGAATCTAGAAAAAAATAATTTTCAAAAAAGCAATTAGAAAAATATTTGAAATCTCTTTTTGATTATAAAAAAAAAACTATCGAATATTCCATGGAAATTATTTTCAAAAAATCAGCTTCACCTAATGAATTAAAATTTTTCTTTAATTATAATATTTGAATCATATACTCAAATACTCTAATTGGCAGCAATTAAAAAAAATTCAAATATGTCTCTATTAAAGAGGCAACATTTCTATTTTATAAGTATTCTAAAAATATTGACCGATCAAACAAAAAACATCTTATCTTTTTCTTGTTGGATTAGACTAGTACTTTTCGACTTTTCGGTCAATTATTAAATAAGTAATCTATAAAAGGCCAAATAATTTTTTTAAATAATCATCTTCATTGAAATAGCTTCGAGTTCAATTTATGTATTCGATAAAATTTTAAAAATAATGAATTAAAAAAGAGGATTAATTTTATTATAATACTTGGTAAAAAAATAGCAACACACATTGTATTGGTCATGACAGCTAAATTTTCTTTTCAGCCATAAATTTTACATTTGTTAGTTTAAATTTATGATGTGATGATTAGCGAGATTATAATTCAAATTTTTTTATCATAAAATTAGTAAATCCTCGGCATCGATTAATAAATGTTATAGCAGACAAGCTGTTAAAGTTTTTAAGCTAATTTTCAGCTTTTTTCTTTTTTTTTTGTAATTTAGATATTCTGAATGGATTCGGAATGCGCTTTTCGATCTTTGGACGACTTTTCTGATATAATTTCGTCCAAAGACACCAATGTTAGACTTGAGATTTACAACGAGCTTGAATCGTTCCTCAAACAGCCGCACTGCAGCCTGCACTGCACAGACTTGAACTCGTTCTGCAACTCAATAATGGCGTGGGTTAGCAGCAGTAATTTCAAAATATCAATCAATGGCCTGACCATTATTCAATTGCTTATTCAGCATATGCATGAAAAATTGCAGAATTACTGCATAGATATCATTGTGCATATCGTTGACAGACTGGGCGATTCGAAGGAACAAGTGAGAGCTGCGTCCAAAAATATACTTTTGTTCATGATGGCCACTTATGGTCCCTCGGTAAAAATAATAAAAATTTTTTTTTTTTTTCAAATAAATTTTATTAATGAAATGTAATAAATTTAAAAAAAATTAAAGTTCATTTGGGACCGACTGAATGCGGGTTTCAATCATAAAATTGCCAAAATTAGGGAAGAAACACTCGATTTGTTGGTCGAAGCTTTTGACAAATTTGGCGCCAGTAGCATGCACTTGGGAAAAATGGTCACATTTGTGGTAAAATTGATGACCGATCAAAATCAGTTTGTGAGAGAAAGAGCGCTTATGTGTCTAGTTGAAGTGTACAAAACAGTCGGTGATAGATTGCGTAATGAGTTGAAAAAAAAACAACTGCCAGAGGAAAAGTAATTAGTTGCGTGATGATAATTATTTATTGCTAAATTTTAAAATCATTAGAGTGAAATTAATATTTTCGAAATTTGATGACGTTTTGAAGCATGGTAAAATGAAAGAGTCGTCCAATGGTTTGCCCAAGCCAGGTAATTTAAAAGGCTACTTATTTTTTTATGTCACCGAATAGATGACATTTTGTTCAAGAAATATTTCAAATATTTAAAAAGATTAAATTTACACTTAAGTGTATTTTTCGTTTATGATTATGCAATTCGAAAATTTGTACAAAAATTCAAAAACTATTATTTACTTCAAGATACTTTTAGAATCGTTTAGATATTTTATTTTTTTTTGTTGTCATTCACTCACTCGCTCACTCACTAAAATAGATATCTAATATTTGCTCTTTAATTTTTTATTTTTCAATCAATACAAACAGTCTTGGAAAATTTTGAAACCATTTTACTGAAATTCTTTTTATAATTTAAGACTATTTTTTTAGACAACTTTTTTTAATTTTTTTTGTTGTTAAATTGATGATTACGTCAATTAGACTTATGAACGAATTTTGCTTTAGTATTTTAATTTAAATTAAAAAAATGAGAGTAGCAATTTTTTTTTTAATCTTTTTTGATAACTTTAATTTAATAGATTAAGTGATCAAGAGTTGGGATTAAACTTTTATTTTTATAATTTTTATAATTGTGTTTAGATACAATTTGGGATCAAGTTTCTTATGGTGTTGATTTTCGCTAGTACTGATAAAGTCGAATACTTTATTTAACTGAGCATAATTAAAATTTTATTTTCTCATTTGTCAGACGGTCTTTTTATATTTAATTGATAAGTCTTGAAATGATGACAGATTTTAATAAAAATAAGAAAACCGATACGAAAACTTAAAAATTTTCTAGTAAAAAAACAAAAAGAAAAAAAAATAATTCGCCAAGTTACAAAAATGATTGTTTTTTTGTTGTATAAAAAAAATTTAAATTTTTTTTTTTTAAAGTTTAGTTTTATAATTCCTTTTTAATTAAATTTCTTATAAAATCAAAATTTGTTTGTTTTTAAACTTGTTTTAGTCCGATTTGAGTTTAATTTGAAGTTTTTTCTTTGCTGCGAACAACACCAGGCACTTGATAACACAAGCACAAAGCACTCTCAAGGACTAGAGCAAATTTTTCCCATTAAGTTCTGCTATTTTAATAAAATTAAAAAAAGTCACAAATTGTTTGACTAGTCTCCATAGACCATTAAATGCTCTTTTAACACCCAGAGGTTCTATTGCTTAGCTTAGTAGTCACTATTGTGCAATACATTGAGCAAAATTTTGTAATCTTTTAAATTTTATTCCCTTAAAAATTGTCTAGCAATTAATTTAATTATTTTAGCACAGATCTGTTTTGGTCAACAACAACAAAATAACAATAAAAGAATAATTATTTAATTTTTAGTCTTGGCTTAATTTTATATTCACAATAAGTCAGAGCACTTTACAAAACTCAATTTAAATTGAAGTAGAAAAAAAAACTAAATCAATTTACCTAAGATTTTAAAGTGTTCAGTTTGCATTGTTTGGTAAAAAAATTTAAATTTAACTCGATTAAAAATTGATCAATAGGAGCTTTTTTTAATTCATTACTAAAAAATGAAGTATTTTTCATCAATATTTTATGTATTATTTATTTATTAATTAATTACAAATTCAACAGGCTAGTGCTCAAAATACTAAAGAGTTGGTTAAAAATAATATTCAATATTATTCCATTAAAATTATTAAGAGTTAATTTGGGTGATAACCATGAAGATAGTGTTCAAGTGGTGTGACCTTTGCAAATGTTAATGTATGAAATGAGAGGAGGCTTTAGGGAATTGGAAGAGCAGCGTATCAGACAAATGAGATAAACGAATGAACTTTACTTATTGATGAAGCGCAACATTGTTTTCACAAAGAGAAGAGGTCAGACTAGAGAAGAACAGTAAGAGATTGTTTGAGAAATGACAGATTTCGTGCCGAGCGCTTTTGGGATAAGTTAAATATTTGTCGAGTTGAGTAAAGTAAAAAGCTTTTAAAGATGGCATAAATGAAGAATTTTTTAATTAAAAATGTTCTGAATGCTTTTTGTGCTTAATTAAGAATAGATGCTGATAGGGGCTGAGTGTGTGTGTGTATTTGAGAGTGGAATTAAGTGGAATTGTTTGCATTAGCGTTCAGTGGCTATTTATTCAAATGAGAAATTAAATTAAATTGACTCGATTTGGAAAGAAAAGCTATTTGTTTCAAGTGTTTTATTTTTATCGGTTGATTTTTTTTCATCAACTAGAGACCACGACCTGAAAATTTTTTTCTCTAAAAAAAACAAAAATAAACGAGCCTCTACCTCCACCACCACTACCACAACTACAACTACTAGTACTATTATTACTAGTCAGTTTTTTTTTGTTGCAAATAACAATAAAAAACACAACTATTCTTGGCTTTAATTTTATTACTAATTTGCTTTTGGTTTTGTTTGGGCTTGTTTTTTTCTCATTTGCTCGCAATACAATGGAGATAAATTATATTGTCAAAGTTAGTTATCACTAAATTGTAATCTCATTCAAATATTGCACAACTATTTAAAAGTAACGGATTCGGGTTACTTTTTTTCTCTCTCTCTCTTTTTTCTTTGTTGTTTTGCTTGGCCCGGCTACAGATTTGATTAACAATTTCACTTCTGCAAGCAAAACAATTTGGTCAGTGGTTGTGAGAAAGAGATAAATTGGAAGACAATTAGACTTTTTTTTTCGTTTTTGCTTTCGGAAATTTACTCTCATATAAATAAATTGTAGTTCTATTTGGACAAACAACAAAAAACAATAAACAACAAAAATTTATTGATATATAACAAAAAGAGATTTGGATTAGGGCTATTTATGTCGAGTCGTTTTTTTTTTTTCAAATATAAACTCGTTGAGTTTTTGGTGTCCTAATTTATGATGTTGTTCTAGTTGAAGCGTAAACGTCCGATTCGTATAATTCTAGATTAAGTCATCTGTTTACCTATTTTTAATTTGCCGTGTGTGTGTGTGTGTGGTTATGTGGACATAGTTTAGTTAATCCAATGAAATAGGCGCGGATATCCTAGTTATGTAACTTTGGAGTTGTTTTTGTCATAGAATAAATATTTACCATTCTTCTATTCTGACAACAATAATAGTCCGCTGAACTTATTCGGTTTCTGGTTCGTATATTTTGCTAGCTATTTTAACTAGATTCGAAAATATTTTGTCATATTTTTCTGTGTGTGTGTGTCTCTCTAATATTGCATTGATTGAATTGTTGTTTCGGCATCGAGTCTGCATAGCAACTGGGCCGAAAATGTAAATTTTTGTGTCTGCATTTAAATGACACGACCAGTGACCTTTTCAATGAACTTTTTTGCATTTCGCCTTCTATTTTTTTTTCTCTTTTTTTTTTAATAACAAATAAAAAATATTTAATTCAATCTAGAGTTCTCTATATGATTCGAGTTTGAGTTTGACTGACATGAATCCGAACCTAATGGAACAATTTTTGGGTCCATCGACCCAGTTTTTTTGTTTCAATCAAAATGAGCTGAATGTGGTGGCGACGCCAATCGACAAAAAAACGTGTCTCATCACCAAACGCAATGTGTTCAGCTCGCAACGCACTCAGCTCAAGAACCCGGACATAATCAGCAGCTCGTACATAAACAACAAGAGTACGGCCGTCATGCGCTCCAGCTACACTAAATTTTTTCACGACCAGCCTCTTCAGTCCAGCAGCGACTCTGGCTCCGACCGCACCATAGATCTTATTGACGATCCGCACACCGACACCGATGGTAATCTCCTCAATCACTCACCCATGGTCACTACTACACCATTATGCTAATTTATTATAATTTCAAAACAAAAATATTTTTTTTTCCATCTAAAACTTCACTGGTTTATTTATCAAGCCTTTGAAGTAGCAAAAAACTTTCTCTTTTTTTTTTTGTTTTACTCGACAAAAAAATTATGTCACTTTGGAAAAATAAGCAAACATTGGTGTGTGTTTGTGTATGTGTGTGTGTGTATTGGATTATATTGGTCTTAAATTAGAGATTAAATTTGTAATTAGGAGAGAGCAAAAAAAATTGTTCTATTTTAGTATTTTAGTTTTAATTTATTGGCGTATTTAAAATCGATTAGTGATTCATAAAGGTTAGTCGTATATTTCTATAGTAACCCAGTCCCAAGTGCAAATAACTTTTATTATCTATTTACTTTTGGCCACGACAAACATTAATTTTTATTTGCATTTGAGTTAAGTGAGTGAATCTTCTACGAGCTTTGATTATACTCTTTCTTTCTTTCGTTCTCTCTTTTCTTCTAAGCACATATACTAAATAGCTCATATTTTCAACGCATTTCGTTTTAACATAAATAAATCAATAATAATTTTTTTTTATTATTAACAAAATTTTTATATTTTTTTTTTCATTCCTAAAGTAAAAAGCTCTTCGTCGATTTCATTGAACAAAAATTCGGCTTTTGAATCAAGTACCGGATCAACTTGTATAGCTGATACAAACACTAGCAGTGTTCAGTCGTCTACAACAACCAAAACAATGCAAAGACCACAGTCTAAAATAGCTATATCCAAATCGTCGGTGCCACCGCGAGCATCCACTTCATCAGCAGGTAAATTGTCAATATTTAATAATAAAAATTTTATTTTTCATTAGTTTATTTTCATTTCTTTTAAAATTAATTTAAATTAAATTCAGTTCGATCAGCGTCGTTGAGCAGATGCTGCGCTAGTTCCAAAGGTAGTGTCAAAGTGTTTGTGCTCTATTTTATTTTGTTGTTTTTTGTTTGAAACCGACCGATTTTTTGTCTTTTAGTCTTTGGTTCTTTTTGATCAGCTTCAGATTGTAAACAATAATAAAAAATTAATTAAATCCTCGCTTAGGGCATCTAGATTAACAATTGCATTTGATGAAAAAAAAACATATTTATTTGCTCTTGTTAATAATTAATTCAAACCGAATTAATACGGCTTCTATTTTGCATAAATAAATTATTACTCATTTTCTTCGTAATCATTAAAAAATATTTTTTAAAAAAAAATATAATTTTTTTCCTTTTTTGAATTGTGTGTGTGCCTGACCAAAAAAATGAAAAAAAAATTAAAAATTTTTTTTAAGGAGGCGCTGGAGCCGTGGACGAAAATGTGTTTTTATCTGAGTTTGAAAAAGCGCCACCAATAAACGTAAATAAATAACTAGATAAGCAAAAAAAAAAAATCTAATTTTTAAAATTAATTAAAGGTGTACAGTTCAAGAGACGTTGACCAGCACATAAATCAAATATGTGAAGCGTTGGGCAACTCTGAAGATTGGGCTGGCCGAATGAACGCTTTGAAACGAGTGCGTGGTCTGGTCATTGCGTCTCGCGAAAACTACGAGTCCGAAGTTTACGAAGTGATTCGAAAAACAGCGGCACAATTCACCGCTCAGACCAAAGACCTGCGCTCACAAGTGGTGCGCGAAGCATGCATTTCACTGGCGTATTTGGCGCAGACATTTGGCAACAAACTAGAAATATTTATGGAAGTACAAATGGCCAATTTGATCAATTTGTTGCAGAACAGCGCCAAAATAATGGCCACAAGCAGTTTGATGGCGCTACGATTCATAATCGAAAATGTGCACTCGGCAAAATTGATACCGTTCATTGCGAACGGCCTCGAGTCACGCTCCAAAGAGATCAGACGCGCTTGTTGCGAATTCTTGCACCAAATGCTGCGCACATGGGACACGCACTATCTGGAACGGTCTGTGCAAATGTTGACGAATGCGATCAAGAAAGGCGTACTGGACGCTGATGCAGATGCCAGAGTTTTGGCACGCAAAGCCTTCTGGAGCTTTCGCAATCACTTTCCGTCTCAAGCCGATGCGTTGTTTAACTCTTTTGAGAAAAAAGTAAAAAATTTGCTTAGCAATGGTGCACAAGGACAGAATGGTTCGGTGAAAAGTTTGGTAAATGCGTGCGACAACACCGATAGTCGTTTACCTGCTCCACTCAATTCGAAAATTAAACGATCGACTAGTGCTGTTGATATCAAAAATCCGCGATCTACTTCATCGTTAAGTAAGTGTTGACCGATTTAATTTTTTATATTTTTTTTTTCGTTTTTTTTTTTTAATAATTTTTTTTAAACTAATTTCTTAAATTTGTGCTTATACATGTTTTGGGATGACCATGTTCAATTTGGAGATATTTTCTAAAAAAATTTCTTTTTTTTTTTGTGTTTAGAAATTTTTTAATTTTTATTTTAAATGTAGTAATCATACTAAATAAATAAACGATTTTTTTTAAAATTTTTATTAAGCTAAATTAACCACACTGTAATCATTTAAAAAGCAACTTTGATGTTACTTTAAAGCGAACGAGTTTGTCTAAATTTTTATCATCTAAGTCTACTCGGTAAAGTTTTGTTCTAAGACAAAAAATGAAAAAACAATTCTGTTTAGATTTTACTTTAATTGATGATAAATATCGAAATCTTTTTTTGCTATATAATAATACGAAAAAGCGTCCAAATTAAGATTTTATTTAATTAAAAAAATTATCCATTCATAAAAAATTAGATAGAAATTGATAGAATTTTTTTTATTGTTATGCTACGAAATTAATTTCATTAAGAGCCGACATTTCTTAATATTTTCTTAACATATTATAATTTAATAATTTTAAACCCTTTTTAAATTAAAAAACAAATTTGATTTTGATTTTTATTTAACAATCATTATTATAAATGAGTAAGTAACTCTATGTATTCTTTCTAAAGTAGGTTTAATACTACTCAAACTGAAAAAAAATAATTATCAAAAATCATGTAACCTATTTGACATAATAAAAGCTTAAAAACAAATACCAAAAACATTTACATTAAGTCTTGCTAAAAAGAAATAAACGTTTGACAGCTATATGAGATATTCAAACAGAACTCAGATAAATTTTAATTCCAAATTAAAAAAATTTAAATTGAAGTTTTCTATATTTCTGAATTTTACATTTTAAATTTTTTAATTTTTGTACTTTCAATTATTTAAATTTTTTGAATTTTTTCAATAATTGAATTGTGTTTGAATATCGTTTATTTCCTTCTAGCATTATTTTTTTTCACACAAGAATTCTTGGAAACATCAAGATTAAAATTTTCTCATTTTAACTCAAATTAAATTTTGCATTTTATATATTCAATTTCAATCGTATCCAAAAAAATTGACAATAAAATAACTAATCAATTGAATTAAATATAACTTTTTGAACTAACTCTCCTAATTCTGACCTGAAATTATTTGATTAATTTTAAATAAAAGCATTTACATTTCCAAATAATAATAAATTTAACCATGCGAATATTAACTGCAGTACCATTAATAAAGTAAACACTTTCTTTCTATCTTTTAAAAAGTTACATTGAATTTTAGCATTTTGTTATTAGAGTATTTTTTTTTAAATCTAACTATATTAAAAAAATATAACTATTTTTTTGTTTAAAAGAAAATAAATAAAAAATTGTAATAGTGAGAGATATTTGTTTATTTTTTTTAGGATTCTTAGCCTCTTTAAAAATCAAAAACGTAAAAAAAAATGGGGTTATGAAGTTCATTTCAATTCAATCTTTTCAATTTAGAAAAATTTGAAGGAAACTAAAAGCAACTTTGCTAAATCCGAAAATATGTGTCTGCAAAAACTCTGCAATGTACTTTCACAGTTGATTAGAATACTTTTTAATGGCATGCAGAATACAGAAAATTGCAGAGTATTTGCTTATAATTAAGCATTTTATAGAACTAAATTATCTCTTTTGGTAAAAAAGTTATTCAAGCTTTTCTGAATTGAAATGATCGAATTGAAACGAACTTCACAACCCCAACAAAAATTTAATTGGGAAGAAACAATAAATCAGCAATTACCCTGCTATTCATTATTATTATTTATTTAAACAAACGGTTTAAAGTCGGTGAAAAGTGCATCTATAAAAAATTAAAAAATTTTAATAAATATTTATTCTAAATCAAAAAAAATTTGCTTGATAGCCACCTTCGATTTGATGATACATTACAAATAAACACTTTATTTTTGTGTAAGAAAAAAAAATTGTTCCTCAAAGTGATTACAGTGCTCGAATAAAAGATATTTGGTAAAGTGCAGTTTTTTTTGTCTTATGTGATATGGTCACGAAAAAACATGATTTTTTAGATCTAACTTTTACTATTTGTATTTTTTATTTAGTTAACTATTTAAATAATTCATCAATAGAGGCAAGCGAAATACTTGCCGCAACTGAGCTAGAGAACACCGACTTGTTAAAATGTGACGATTTTAGCTTTGATTTAGCGTCTAGGTCGTCCTTGTTTACACAAATAAAAAGTGCTAAACCAGTCCACAAATTAAGACCTGGTAAATTAAATTACCATTTACTGTTTTAAAAAAAAAATTGCTTGGCTCTCTTTTGCATTTTGTTATTGTTGTTGTTGTGTTTCTTGTGCTTAAACGCTTTTTTGTCTTTTTTGAAAATAAATTCATTAATAATTTTTTTTTCCAAGGTTCGCGCATACCCATGCCCAACTCGACTGAGCCAGGTAAAAAAAATTCTTTTCAACTAAACTTAGAATAGAATAGTTTTTAAACAAGCTTTTAATAGTTGCTCGTATACCAGTAGTGACACCTCGCATAGCAGTATCAACTCCTAGTAAATCTACTACTTCTCGCATTGTACAGTCCCAGCCGGGCTCTCGCTCCACTTCGCCAACTCCAAAATATAACTATATAACAAACAACCTAAATAGCTCATATTCTAATGGGCAAACATCGCCTTTAATCACAAATTCAATATTAAACAATTTATCTGACTTAGCATCGACACCGCCGCCCAACAATTACGCTCATGTAAAGAGCAAAGTAAACTCGGGCCTGTCTAATTCGGGCGGATCAGCCAAGTCCCGAATACCGACTAGTAGTCGTAATTCAAGCCGTGAGTCAAGTCCAGGCAGAAGATCAAGTATTTTTCTGACAAGTAAATTTTATTTTTTCTCATCTTTGTTTTAAATTAAGATTATGGCAGTGAGAGACGTGCTAGTGCGAGCAAAACGCCTAGCAAGCGATTTGGCGTGCGCACTCTCAGCAATAGCCAAGAGGGCGAATCGGTAATGGCACACAGCATTTCAAGCAAATACAGTGTAATTATATTTTAATTTTAATGGTTTTTTTTTACAAGATTTTTCAATTTTTGTCTTAGTACATGAAGATGCGGAATAGACGATGGGATGACCTGTCCGACGAAGCCTCTGAAACATCTAGTCTTTGTTCGGACCGATCATTTTCGTCATCGGTTGGGGGCACTAGAGTAACAGAAGTAAGAGTGAGTGTTAATATTTAATCTAATATACTAATTCGCATGTTTTGTTTTTTATTATTTTTATTATTTAAATTTACTAACTAAGGTTGTTAAAGAAATTTTTTTTTTTTCCTATTTTTTTATCTCAACAAGAAAATAATTTTCAAAAAAAAAAAAAATTCTTTTAAAACTTAAGCTAAAAAATGTAGTTTGTTCACATCAATTAAAACTTATAAGAAAATTAAAAACAATTTATTTTTTGAGTAAGAGGAGCAATTATGTCTTTTGAAAGTCAAATCTAGAATTAATTTATTAAAACATAAAATTCGGGCAATTTGATTATGTAGTTAGGTTCAAAAAATGAGGAAAAAATTCCTAAAACTGTGACAATTTTTTTTTTTAATTTGATTTCAAATAAGATTCTGTAAATTTGTTCAGTCGAAAAGTTTTTTTTTTCCTTATAATTTGTTCCGTGAATTAAGCATGATGCAAAATTTAAAAAAAAATTTATTTTTAATTTTTGCAAAATTTCCTAACCCATCATTCATTTTTAACTTTTAGAAATAAAATTTAGATTTTCAGAATTTTTACCTTATTTTTTTACGCATATTCACCCGTCATATTATTTATTAAATTGTCATATGGATTAATTTAATTAAACTAGTCTGGTAAGTTTTAAGAACAAATTTATTTTATCACTAAATTTTGAGTATTTTCGTCAAAATGAATAATATTTCATATTTTAAATTTTACTACCCATCTTTAAATTTAAATAAAATACATTTTATTTAATAAATTTTTTTTATTCAATTTTGTGAACTTTAATGTAAAATTTGTTCTCAAGGTTTACATTAAATTTTTTTAATTAAATAATATTTTTGGCTTCCGACATAGATTTTATTTTATTTAACAACAAATTTTTTATACTATATGATTATTAAAGCATTGATATGACAGCTTAATAATTTAACTTTTTTTTTTTTTACTGATATCGAATTTCACAGAGTTGAATTTTTGCCCAAAATTGGCAATGCCAAATAAACTATCACTGAAAAATGAATTTTAGATTTTTAATGGTATTAAAATCTCTTTTTATATTTTGCCAAATCTGATCTGAAAAAAAAAATTTTATATCGAAGAAATAATATTTAAAAAAATGCTCCTTTTATTTTACAATGTCCACATTTTTATATAAAAATTTTAACAACCCAACAAACAACAAAAAAAAATTTCTTGGATTTTTTTTGAAAATTTTAATTATTCGAATTAAATTAAAAATTTAATTTAATTCGAATAATATTAAATTATTAAAATATTAAATTATTTTATTTTAATTAACCCAAAATAAAATACATCCAATACTGGTAGTTTTAAAATTTAAAAAAAATTAAAAAAAAAAAATTGAAGGAAATGAACGATACAATTACATTTTTGAGCAGCAATCAATGGAACGAGAAGCGTGACGGCCTGGCCAACATAAAATTGATGATGCAATCGAACCGCTTGTTCACACGGCAAGAGCTGAAGCGGCTGTGCGAGATATTTGGCAAATTGTTCAGCGAGAACAACAACAAAGTATTCGCCACATTCATGGATACGCTGGAAATGTTCATTCGTTTGAACAAGACTGAGCTAAAAGACTGGCTGAACATTCTATTGCCAAAGCTGTTGCATCGGCTGGGCCTCGAAACATCTCAAAATCAGTATTCAAAATTGTGCAATTGCCTGGAGGCCATTCGCTCCTCGTTCGACATTGACCACCAATTTAAAGTGTTGGTGTTGGCCTTGAATCAAACAAGCAACGACCGCAATCCAAAGTGGAAAGTGGCCATTCTAAAGTATTTGCAGGACATTATTTGTCTAATGATGCCAAACGACTTTCAAATAAGCGAAGAGTTCAGACTGGTGCTTAAAATAGTGGTTGCGTTGACCACGGATCCGAAGAGCCAAGAGGCGAGACGAGCCTCGCAAGCAGTCATCATCGGCCTGTTCAATTTGAACACCAGCGAATTCTCAATGCTAATGAACGAGATGCCCACAAACATACAACAAACTTGCACCGAGGTGCTCAAGCAGCACATGAAAAGTTTGAACATTGAGCCGAGCCGAGTGAAAAAAAGCCCCACGGCCCACTCCAATCTGTCCAAGTTGATCAAACCGGCCAGTCAATTTCTGAGCGAGTACGTGAGCGAAAATTCAACCCAGCTCAGTCACGTCATCAAGGACATACACAACTTGAACATGAACACAAACTTTTACCAAAAAAAATTGGACACTCTGTCCAAAGACAGCGGAGTGCAGAGCAATGTGGACGCCGACTCGGACTCGGACGGCGCCACCTCATCGGTCAGCTCCCACTCAAAACTAGCCAGCATAAACCAAATATTGCCAATCCTAAATCCAAATCAATCGAACCAATCGACTACCAGTGAAAAGCTCAAAGCAATGCGGGACTTGACCGAGTTGATCAAGGCCGGCAACAGACCCGAGTCCAATTGGCAAGACAACTTCACTATCGTGCTCCACTATCTATTCCATTATTTAGAGCTAATCTCCTCTTCCACCAACGACAACACCATTGACCAGTCGCTTTACATTCAAGCGCTTCTCTGTACCCGCGAACTGCTCCAGTTCCACTACAAAGAGTTCAAGGACTTTATCGAGATAACCATCACCAAGCTGTTCAACAATTACAAGGAAACGCCCCACAACGAACTGTACAAACTGGTCGAGGAGGTGATTTACACGGCGGCGCGCTGTTTGCCGCCCGAGCCCACGTCACGCATCCTCAATTCGTTCATTGAACATGCCGAGTATCCGCGCAACCTCATCGCCATTCGCATGCTACAAAAAACAGTCGAGCAAATGAGCCAAGAGATGGGCAATCGACTGCTGCACGAAATATTGCCTGCGCTGCTCCACGCCTGGGACAGTCCACACAGTCCGGTCAGAAAAGCGTCCGTCTTTTGTTTAGTAAGCTTGTACATGACTATTGGCGAGGACTTGCGCCAACATTTGCTTCATTTGAGTTCCAGCAAGCTAAAGCTTTTGAATGTTTACATTAATCGGGCCAAGGAGACCCGAGATCTACCAACAAACTAGACTTGTAAAGAAATTGATGCCACCAACTATAGACAATATTTAAATTAAATTGTAATTATAAGTGAGAGGATTTTTATTGATCGTGTTTTAAATGTGATTATTTTCATATTTTTTTTTATTTTGAATTTTTTTTATATTTTTTTTTCGATCTTTTTTAATTTAAAATAAAAAGTCGAAAAATAATTATTTCTGACTTGGAAGCTTGATTTTTTTTCTTTTTTCCTTTTTTTTTTTTTTGTCTAACAAATCATACGATGGACGATGATTCAATTACATTTAAGAGAGATAGAATACATTTTGGAAAATTTTTACTTCTTTTTTCTTGTCAAAATTTTACAATAAAATTTAATTTTTTAAATAAAGTTTTCACTTTTAATTATTCTTTAATGAGCTTTAATAAATTTTTTGCTATTAAGTTGGACGGAACAGATCAAATCCATCACCAAAATGCGATCGATGCCAAAAACCTGTAATTAATCTCCATTTGTTTGTTTTGTTTATTTATCATGATGTTCACATCTAAGATCCACTTGATTCACTTTCTCTCTTTTTGCCAATGTCTCTTCCATTATGTTTACTTACTATTGCTAATGAATGGGTTTCTAAAATGACATGTTCTGTTTTGGACATGTTCTGAATTTTTTTTGAATGAGTTTTAAATAAATTTCATGTAATCTAATCGATTCTTAACATCAAGTTTCATCAAGTTTAATTAACCATTTTTCTAGATTTAAATACAAGCTAAAATTAATTTTTGATTTTGATCAACAACAATAAAAACTTGATAAAAACTTGTTCTAAATTTTTGCAGCCATGAAACTACTCAAGTTTATCAAAGCTTCCACTCACCAAGAACGTCAACAAAAGCTCATCAATCGTCAATTGATGTTGACAGACATTATCTTCAAACTGCAGCAGTCTTGTCTATTCAAAGACATTTTCCCTTGTACCAAATAAAGACAAACAATCTCAACGATTCGACTGTGTTGAGCAAAAACTTTGCCACTCAAAATTCAGCACGATATGTCAAATCAGCTCAGCCAAAAAGATTGCAGAGAAATTTTTATAATGCTAAAAATAATCAATCAGAAGTTAATTATTCACTTAATCAACAATCAACTCCTTTATCTTCCCATCTAGTTACACCAAAAATAGATCGATTCCTTTCGATTTCAGACTCTGAGTTTAAAGGTCGTAAATCAGTTGGTTCAATAATATCACCGTTGGCAAACACTTCATCCGATTTATCAATTCAAGTTGACCATTTGATAAATTTAGAAAATAAATTTCCAGGGTATAATTATTCAATCTATAAATCTTATGAGCAGTTCAAGCAAATGGAAGTCAAAATAAATCAAGATATAGCTTCAGGAAATAAAAAGAAACGATGCCAACCTTCAGCCGGAGTTACTGGCAGCCTTTTAAAGCAAATCAAGAAAAATCAAAATTTAGATAGCAATATCCTTGTGGCATCTGTGCTAATAAATAATCCAATTGTGTTCTACACACAGGAAAATAGTTCAACAAATTGTGCTGAAAAAATTATATTTATCTGTGAAAGCTCTGGCAATAAACTCAGTCGCACCAAAATACGTTCGATATTTTAAATTTATTTTTAGATTTAATTTTGTAAAGTTGATTTAAAAAAATTTGTAAATATTATATAAATTATAGAAAATTTTTAAATAAAATTCCAAGTCTTTTCAAAATTTTTATTTTTAAAATTAAACAAAAAATCCTTTTGAAATATCAATTTAAAATTAAGCAAAAGTGAATGCTTAAATCAAAGATTCCTGCCAAGTAAAAACAAATTTCAACAGATAGGGCTACTTGCGAACTTGTTTAAGCATGTGAGTATAAAGGCTCAGTTGATACCGCTTCTCTACATGAAATTTTGATTGTTTCAAAGGAAGTAATTGATTTTTGCGAGCTATTTTGACTCAAGTCCTGTCGAAAAGATAAATTAATTGATTCAAGCGTAAAAAGTTCGGTTTGTGTGCGTGCCAAAAGCATACACAAAAACATTCTCACATGATTAAAATCTAATTTTCTAAACAAGATGATAAGAAAAGTTTACAGCGATCTTAATGTTTGTTTATGCTTGTGAGATGTGATACAAAATATTAAAAAAAAAGAGTCTAATCATGCAAACTGATAATTTGTACACAATTGACCATGGACTTCAGAGTTAGTTGTAGTTAATTATTTTTTAATTTTAATCACAAGTGTGGAATACTTGACAACATCAAAATGCTATACTTGTTCATTTATCTTTTTTTTTTTAATTTATTAATTACTGTAAAAAAACATATATTAATATTCATTTTAAAAAAAAAAATTTTTTAGTGATGAAATCGAATATGCTTATTCGAACCGATATTCGAATAAGTAGCATTTCAAATGAAAATTAGGTTTGAATTTAATTTTTGAATAAAAATTTTTTTTAATTATATACTTAAAAATAAATTTATTTAAATTAAAAATTGAATCTCTAAAATATTATTAAAATAATATTTGAAAATGTAAAATTTTTGAATCAAAAATTAAATATAATAATTATTCAATTTAATATTTGAAAATAAAAATTAATCAAAAAAAAATTGATTAGAAAAAATTTAAATAAAAAAGAATTCATTAGATAATTCGAATTTCAATTCGATTTGGATACTTAAAGTGTGCCAGATTTTCACCAGCCAACACAACTCTTCTAACATTTTCTGGATTACAATAGTCCCATCCATTTTACCAGTTACCAAAAAATAGCTGTTTTGATTTAACAATCGCTACAAGAGTACAAAAAACTAAATTTTCAAATACTAAATTTTTCAAATATTCTAGTAGTAGTAGTAGTAGTAGTATAAATGCTGTGGGAGACTTGGGTCTCCAAGTAGTGGCGCACGTAGACGCCCCACTATAACAACCACTTGCCTTTTTTTTCTTTTTTAAATAAACTATTTTTAGATAGCTTTTTTTTTTAAATTTTATAAATAAATTTTGTTTTACATATTTTCTAATATCCTATTTTTAGAAAAATTTTAGTCTTAATGGTAACAAAAAGAATATTATAAAAAATAAAGTAGTTTGTCAATTCTATTTTTAAATGTGTTGGTGTTAGTTACGCATCTGGTCGCTGCATCTAGGGCATTCCAGTCACCTGCGGTCCTGTTCGTGAAGAAGTTGGTGCGTGCCTCGCAGTTGCGAACCAACTGGCGCTCAATTGCACGATGACAAGTTCTGGTGTTCCCTGCTGAACCGTCGTGGCCATCAGACACCAGCCTTTGATCGCCGTTGATAAAGCATACGTGGTCGTAGCCGTGCTGAATCTTATGGAGCTGGATGAGGTAACCTCGACTACGCCGTTCTTCTAGAGTGATCCAACCGAGAGCTTCTCTTCTTTCAACATAGGGTTTCGATTTGAGTTCAGGGACTAGCTTTGAGAATCTCCTTTGCACCTGTTCAAGCAGTTTAATGTCACCCCGCCGAAAAGGATTCCAGGCACCGACTGCAAACTCTAAGTGAGGCCGTACGAACGACTTGTAGAGCAAGTTCACCAGTTCCAATGAGAAATACGAGAAGGTTAGCTTGATTCGGCACGCTATCATCGTCGCCCTAGACGCCGCTCTCTTCGACTTCTCAGTCCACTTAATGTCATTTGTGATAAAGATTCCGAGGTCTCGCTCTTTTGTGGTCTTTTCAAGTGTATGATCGCCTAGCATGTACTCGTATCAATCGTTCTTGTCCCCAACATGCATGACCACAAACTTCTTTTTGTGGAATTTCATTCGCTAAGTGTCCGACCATTCTGCAAGACGGTTGAGGTCAGACTGCAGCCTCCTAGAGTTCTCCACACGTAGTACCGAGCTCATTAGCTTGCTGTCATCAGCATACAGCTTACAAACAGATCCACACGCGTCTGGCATATCATTGATGTAAATGATGAAGAGAAGCGGGCCAATGACCGAACCCTGAGGAACGCCGCTCGTAACTGGGAACCATTCCGATTCTGCTTCGCCTATGGCTACTCTCTGTCTTCGGCCGCTCAGGAAATTACGAATCCAGATAACAATGATATCGGGAATGCCGTACGCTGCTAGCTTGACCAGGAGCAGTTCGTGTGATACTTTGTCGAACGCCTTCTTGAAGTCCAGGTATATTATATCTACAGGCTCTTTACGACTGGCGCAGTCTGTCAGGTAGTCAACTTTTTCAAGCAGGTTGGTCACACATGCCTTATGTGCCACAAAGCCATGTTGTTTCTTGGTAATCAAATTGTGTTTGTCCAGGTGTTTGACGATGTAGTCCTTAACGAGTGATTCCAAGACCTTGCATGGGACTGAGGTAAGAGAGACTGGGCGATAGTATAAATATAAATATATAAGTATAAATATTTTATAAATAAATTTTGTTTTATAAAATATTGTGTTAATTGAGCCGATTAGAAATGAAAAAGTCGGATTTTCAAAACTGACCCCTAGTCAAGCGCCTCAACAAAAGATTATGGCGGTCCAGGATGAGGTTTTGAATGATGTTTTAGTTGAGCTGAAAGATAAAAGAAATGGGAAGCCAGTCTCGTTGAATTCGAGAAGAAGAAGAGGGAGGCCGACGGGATCTGCCAATAAAACCAAGGAAAATGCGCAAAAGAATAGAGTTAATAGTGATTTAAAGTCATTTAACTTCCAAAGTTTTAATATGAGGTTCTTTTCTGGATCCGAAAATGAAGATTTTGAACAATGGATTGCAGAGTTCACCAGTCGCACAAAGCAACTCAAATGTGACCTGGAACGAGTGGAATTATTTAGAACTTACATGTGCGGACGGGCTCGTAGCTATGTTGATGGGCTTTTGGGAAATAACGTCACGGAGTTTGGTGTGTTAGTGAACGAGATGCAAAAGTTGTTTTCAAAAGTTAACCCAGATACATATAAGCTTGAACTAAATAAGATTAAAAGAAAGAACAATGAGAGTTTGAGTATTTTTGCATTAAGAGTGACCCAACTTGTTAGATTAGCCTATCCCGTATTGAAACAAAATGATTCAAGCAAGCAATTACTAGAAGATTTAAAAAAAGATTCGTTTATTAAAGGCTTAAGTAGTGAATTGATTAGTAGTCTAATGGCACGTAGGCCGATAAATTTAGGAGATGCTTTGAAGTACGCCGAAATTTTAGAGACTGACTTAGGCGCGAGGAAGAAAGAAAATCTCCTTTCTATGGAGGAATCGGAACCAAATTCGAAGAAAGCTAAAATTTCAAGTGATGTTAAATTAGATGTGGAAAAGCCCGAAGACGATGGTAAAGTATTTAATTTCCACAACTTGATGCGGAAATTAGATAACCATGCGAACAAGTTTGAGCAAAAATTTGATAAGCTGAATGATGAAATTAAAAGTCTAAAGACAAAGGAGAAGACTCCAGTAGCGGATAAAAAAGAAAATAATGTAGAAAGTTTAATGCCAATGGGACAGGATGATAAATTACAAAAGCTATCTTCGCTGCCAGCTTTGCAGCAGCACCAACATCAAAATCACTGTCCCCAAATGGGGAATGCACAATATCAAGGGCTTCATTCTTATTTACCTTATTTGCAACCTGGTTATACCGTTCAATTGCAACAGCCTGATTATAGGCCGCGATTCAATCCGAAATATGCAACCAACAAACATTTCAGGCAACAAATCAACCAGAACCCACCACAAGGAGCTTATCAAGGTAAGAGAAAATTTAATAATTTCAATGATCCTTCCTGGAAAGATAGATGCTTTTTATGCAGCAATACTGGACACATTAAGCGACATTGCCCACTGAACCAGTTAAATAATTATCGACAAAATCAACCTGTAAATTGGACTCAGCAACCCCAAATTCAGGCTAAAGCCCAAACCAATATCCCAATGAACACTTTTAATAACTTTTCTGCTTCTAACAAAAATGCTTCGAATTTAATAAACTACTCTAGAATTTGTTCGGCGACTTTCTTTGACCCTCTTTTGTACAACTTCCCATATCACTACCCAAACCGACCCACGGAACTGTTCATTCCTGAATTAAGTTTGCATAAAACAATCCAGCTAGATTTAAATAAGTCTAACACAATGTCAATACCAGCCAATTTATTTAGCACTTCTTTGACTAATTGTCTGGACACGGGAGCTAGTAAAAATTTTATTAAGGGGAGTTTCTTAGAACAATTTAAAAATTTAGAATTAAAAAAAGATGCATTAATAGAACCAGTCCTATTTAAAATAGGGGACGAAACTGTAAGGCAGTCAAACCTTAAGATTTCAATTCCGATTATGATCGAGGATGACATTTATATGGTCAATTTTTTGATAGTGGAAAGGTTACCTTATGATGCAATTTTCGGTATGGAGTTTGTAAAGGCTTTCAACGCTCTTATAGAGCCAGTTACAAATTCGGTTAGATCCTGATTATGATATAACCGATCCGAAACACTATCATACACAAGATTTTCTCATTTTATCACACGATTTATACCTACCGGCATTGAGTGAAGCAAGTGTCATGACTAAGCCAAATAAAAAATTTGATAAAACTGCGATGGTTAATAGCCACGCGTATTTAAGAGACAGATTTTCTGTTTACACTGCCAAAGGGATAGTGGAGTCTAAAAATGAAATCGGTATTAAAGTAGCTAACCTATCAAGTAAATTAGTAAGTTTGCCGAAAGGGACCATCGTAGCCACATTCGAAGTCATTAATGAAGATGACTATGATTTCTTAACCTTAATTGATGACATAGAGGAAGAAAAGGAAGCTGAAGCTGAGAATCCTACGGACGGAAGTGGCAGTGCTTCGAGGGTACCAGAAGGCGTAAATTTGAATGAAAGTGCCTTGGACGAAAAGCAAAAAGCTCGACTTGCCTCATTCTTGACTAAAAATTATGATTTGTTTAGTAAAACGCTAGCCAACCCTGGTAGTGCCAAGAATGTCTTACATAATGTGCCAACAGGGGACCACCCTCCTATTAACTGTGTCCCTTTAGAGCAGGTGTAAAAGAGAAGAAAGTTATCCAGGAGCAAATAGAAGAAAGGATAAAACAAGGCGTAATCAGACCCTCCTATAGTCCTTGGGCTTTCCCAATTGTGCTTGTTAGGAAGAAAGATTGCTCCGTGAGATTCTGCGTTGATTATCGAGGGATAAATAAAATTGTTAAGCGAGACGTTTACCCTTTACCGCGTATTGACGACAGTCTGAACAGTCTAGGTAGAGCTAAATTCTTTACATCCCTAGATCTGGTTTCTGGATATTGGCATGTGCCAATGAACCCAGAGGATATAGAGAAAACAGTATTTTTTAGCCACTATGGATTGTATGAATTTTTAGTCATGCCCTTTGGATTGTCAAATGCTCCTGCTACATTTCAAAGATATATGGATATTGTTTAATCAGGTTTAAAATGGATTTGTTGTCTAGTTTACCTAGATGACATTATTATCTTTTCGGAAAGCTTTGAGGATCACCTTGAACATCTTCAAAAAGTTTTTGACAGATTAAGAGATGCAAATTTGAAACTAAAAGCGAGCAAATGCTCATTTTGTTGTAAAGAACTAAATTACTTGGGGCATAAGGTGTCTGCAGATGGTATCAGTCCAGATCCAAAGAAAATCAAAGCGATTGCGTCGATTCCTCGACTGAAAAATAAACACGACCTTCGTAGTTTCCTGGGCTCGTGTTGATTTTTTGTTAAGGATTATGCTCTTATTACTCTGGAGTTATACAAATTACTTCATGAGAGTACTCCATTTGTATGGAAGGGAGTTCATCAAGAATTATTCGAGCTCTTGAAAGAGAAATTGACTACTGCACCAATTCTACGGCAACCTGATTTTAATTACCCGTTTGTCATCAGAACTGACGCATGCGACAATGGAATAGGGGCTGTTCTTCTGCAGGTGATCAAGGGTGAAGAAAAAATTGTCCAATATATTAGCCGGATATTACAGCCGAGTGAACGAAAGAAGGATGTACGGGAGAAAGAAACTTTGGCTATTTTATGGGCTTGTGAACAATTCAGAGCGTACGTTATCGGAACAAGGTTTATTATAGAAACTGATCATCAGTCTCTCCAATGGCTAATGAAGGCTAAATCGCCAGCTAGGTTTGTAAGATGGGCACTTAGGTTAAGCGAGTTTGATTTTGAAATTAGGTATAAAAAAGGCAAAGATAATGTGATAGCTGACTATTTGTCACGGGTAACAACTAACGAAGAAAATTTTGATGCAGATCACATTTTGGACACATATCTGCTAATTAATGAAACAAGAGAAGACCCAATTACAACTCGCGACATGGCTAATGAACAAATGAAAGACGATGTAATCTCAGCTATCAGAAGGAAGCATTTCGGGGAAAGGGTTAATGCTGAAGACGGGAAATTAATTTTAAAAGAATCAATTCTATACATAAAGTCGTAGACCGGACCACTTTTGCTTGTACCTAAGCATTTAATTGAACAATTATTGAATCATTACCATTGTTTCAAGCTTGCCCATGTGGGAAGTGACAAAATGTTTGGCTACTTGAGGAGACGATACCGATGGGGGAATATGTATCGGGACATAAGAAACTGGGTAAAAGGGTGTGAGAAGTGCAATCAGTTTAAAAATGTTCAATTAACGAACCAAGGACTCCTTCAACCAATAAAGGTTTCGCATCCTTTTGAAATAGTCGGTGTTGACATTTTGGGACCCTTTAAGACTACCAGACGAGGTTCTAAATACATCCTTGTTTTCATAGATCTCTTTACTAATTGGGTCGAAGCATGTGTCCTAAAAACTTTGGAAGCAGAAGAGGTTGTTAAGGCGTTTATCGAATAATAATCACGAGGCATGGATGCCCAAGAAAAGTCTTGACTGATCAAGGGACTCAATTTACATCAGACGTTTTTAAATTATTGTATGAGAAATTCGGAATTTTAAAATTGGAGGCAAGTGCGAAGCATCCCCAAACAAATGGTAAAGCCGAAAGATTTATAAGATTTTTAACAAATGCTTTAGCTACAGTAATTAGCTCAGATCAAAGCGATTGGGATGAATTAATCGAGGATTGTTTATTAGCATATCGAGTGACCATTAACAGCACCATTCAAGAAACGCCATTCTTTTTAATTTATGGGAGAGAGCCATGTCTTACTACTGATATCAAATTCAGGGTATTTAGGGAAGATAGAGTACTAGATGGTGTCGATTTAGACATTGATGATGAAAGGAATAATGAATTTCGAATGCAGTACAAAATTGATATGTTAGCTAGACTTAGAATTCACTATAAAACCCTGGAAGCAAAAAGGGATCAGCAAATGAACTACTATAAGGAGAGATACAATCTAAGGCACAAGCATGTAGAGTTTCCGATTGGATCTCTTGTCATGGTATACTGGCCAATACCGAAGAAGGGTTATACTCAAAAGTTGTTGCCAAAGTGGAAAGGACCTTATAAGATCGTGAGTAAAGTAAGTGCAGTCACTTACAGGATTGAAAAGGATAGAAAGACGCTGGTCATACATGTTCAAAGATTAAAACCTTATGTTCAATTCGAACGGAGTATCTAGTCAATATCTAGGCTAAAATCTTCATTCATTTATTTTTATTTAATTTTTATCATAGAATTAATCATAGAATCTAGTAAGTTAAGGTTTATCTAAACCTGACGTCAGTCGGATGAGTTTATGTTGTTATATGCTATGCCATCAGTAGTGGTAAACGGTGCTAAACGGGTCACTAGTATGGCCGACGTCCCACACAGACTGATGAAGGTCGGACGGAATGAAAATAAAACTAGATAAAAAAAAAAAGTGCCATCGCCGTTTGAGACATAGTGCGTAGGACCAAAGTGGTGGTCTACGGTAAATTTAAAAATCCACGAGTGGTTAAAAGGAAATAATGTATGTGGTGTTATATACATGTTAAGTTAGGGGTCCTAGTCGGAAGATCGCCTGCCGAATCTTTTCGGTGGATACTGTAGTACGACTGGACAGGCAGGAAACGACTTGATCGTTTTTAAAGAAGGAGGAGTGTTAGCGGCTGGCGCTTTTAATTGTTGATTAAAATAATAAAAGTCCTAAAATAGCTTAGAACTTAAGTTGCCAGTCTAATTTATAATATAAAACTGATTCTATGGTTAGATCCTTAAAGTCATAGAAAATGGCTCCAAATTTGTTATGTTATTTCCTATTTTAAATATATTTGATTTTATTGTTTTTTTTCTGAGCTTGTTTTTCTTGGTAAATTAAAGAATAAAATATTTATAAGAATTCAAATTAGTCTTTATATCATGGCACCTGGTAAACAAAAACAGTTTAGTGACCAACCTCGAACTAGCCGCCATCAATATTTTCTAATATCCTATTTTTAGAAAAATTTTAGTCTTAATGGTAACAAAAAGAATATTATAAAAAATAAAGTAGTTTGTCAATTCTATTTTTAAATGTGTTGGTGTTAGTTACGCATCTGGTCGCTGCATCTAGGGCATTCCAGTCACCTGCGGTTCTGTTCGTGAAGAAGTTGGTGCGTGCCTCGCAGTTGCTATGAGTCTAAAAGTTGTTCTGTAAAATTTTTAAGCTGATACAAACTTTTTACTACCCAAATTTTTTCTCTGCAATAACACTGCAATTTAATTTTAATGATTTTCTAGTGCTTTGCAGACTTGCAGAGTTTTTGCAGAGAATATATTTGGGTGGTATCACAAAGTATGTATCAGCTGATAAATTTTGCAGAACAATTTTTTGACTCATAGCTAAAAAGTTATTACATTTTAAAATATTTGTTTATGTTCTTTGTTTCAAATTTCACAATGTCAATGAGGATAACATATGGAAAGCAAGGGTAAAGGCAAAATATCGACTTGAATGGAAATTTAAATTAATGACCCATTGTTTTACAAGGAGCAGTAATGGAAAAAAATTTAATGAGAGTATTTTGTTCAAATGCATTCTAATTTTTTTATAAATAAAATTTAACTGATTAAATTATGGATTTATTATATCAAAATAACTACTGCCAAGCTTTATTTACTTTAAGAAAACGTTTTAAATTGCATAAAAATAATCAGAGCCAAAATAGAAGACTGCTTGTACAAGATTTTTTTTTAGAAACATTGATTTTTCAAAAAGAAATTGTGTTTCACTGATCTCTTCTAACACTTGATTTTGTTTCATCTAGTCTAGACATAGGTACTCTAGTCAACTTTAATTATATTAATAATTATCAAATTTTGCTTATTTTTTTGGATTTTATTTAAAAATAATGTGATGATCTACTAATCTAAGTTTCAATCAGATTTAGATACTTTTAAAAGTTTTTAAATAAATTCAAGATTGGCTTTATGAAAGCCAAAATTCCAATCTTTAAAAATGACATAAAAATCAAGTGAAAAGAAATATTTTACACTAAGTAACTGAATACTACAGAGCAAAATTATACAACTTTTTGTCAGGGCAATCGATTTAAGCACCTACAGTTTAAGGTTTTAAATCAGGTGTTGATTGGTGCATGAATAGTATCAATTGCTTCATTTGAACACACTCACTTGCATTGTCATTTCAAGCGTTTATTCACTATAGCTTTTTTTTAATTGTTTTTTCTTCAACTTGAACTAGAAGGTAAATTTTTTATTTTTTTAGATATGTTTTTTGTTTTTAATTTTATAAAAATATTTGTTAAAAAAAAGACGAAAGTGATTCCTTTTTTTAGATCAACTAGATAAGATTTTTTGAAGTTACATAACTTGATGGTCGAAAATTTTATTTAACTATTTAAAAAAATAATTGAAAATTACTTGAAACATAACCTTAATTGTAATGTTCTAAATCGACAGATTATTGAAAAATAAGCTCTACAAAAAATATTTCTTGTTAAATTATATAACAATTTTAATGAAACGAACAAAAGCAATATTTTCACAATTTTTAAAATAGCTTTAAAATTGGATTTTTTTTTCATTTAAAAATATCATATTTGCATTCAATCCATTGTGTAAAAATTTACCCCAAATATCTACTTTAAAAAATTCAAAGCAAATCTTTATCAACTTTTAAAAAATCAAGTTCTAATAAAGACAAGTTTTAATTGTTTTTTTTAAATGAATTTTTTAATGAGTCCAACTCTCTTTCACTTTAAATTAAAGAAGCTCGACTAAAACAAAATTAAAATAATAATTATTTTTATTCAAGTTTTTTTTAGACTAATTGGGCATAGTCATACAATTATCCAGTCAAATTATCATTTTTTTTTATTAGACTTTTTTTGCTGCCAGTCAGAAAAAAAATTTTATGAAATACCTCAAAAAAGACTTGATTCAAGATGATTAGCATGCGCTCGCTGAAAAGCCTTACTTTAAATTTTAATAAAATTCTAAAGCAAATTTTTTTCTAAGTAATCGTAAATTATTTAATAAACTCCATACCAAAACTGCTAAATATGTATGATCATAGTTTATAAATAGTAATTCCTCAATACAAATGTATCCACCAAACAACCTATATTCTTACAATTCATTTTTTTTAATGTCAAATGGTTGAAAACAAACGCGACATGGCTTACTAAATCAATAAACTTTAATTTTAACTAGTTTTGAATTAAATAGACATCGGAAAATTGTTAAATTAGACATTTTCTAATATAATTAAGTATTAGGTATATTTATTATTTATCCAAGTCACAATATTTAAACTGAAGAAAGAACATTCAAGAGGTGAATACCAAACTTGTGATATATTTGACATAGATTATTAAATTTATCTGACAATATTTAATGGCACTGGAAAAGGTGGTGGAATTTTGAAAAATTTTAAAAGAACAGAGCAATTTTTGTAAGGTTTTGTCAAATTCATGCTCTCATTATTATTTTTATTATTATTTTCTTAAATTAATTAAAATCTTCTGTTTCATTCGATTTTTTCTAGGTACAAATAAAATTCTGTTTTAAAAATTAGATACTTTATTCATATTTGCACATTTGATAAGAAAGAACATAAAATTGTCTTAGTTGAATATGTCATTTAGCGGAAAAGCTTATTTTTGTAAGCTTTGAATTTTTTGAATATTTCCTGACATGAGAGCTTAAACCGCTCGGAATTTACTTGGATTCAGGAATTCTTTTTTTTTATTTTATTTATAATATTTTTTTGCAGATAGTATGGCTTTAGTTTAGAACAAAAGAAGTTTTTTTTTCTAATTGAACATTTTTTTTCCTAAAATAGTTAAAAAGACTCAAGACCATTTTAATTGTAAAAATGTCAGATTTTGAGCATTAAGATGTTGATAAGAGAAAACGAACGACTGGTGGTCGCCTGACAGATTAATTATTTTTTTATTTGTCAAAATTTAAAAAACACATTGTGTTATCAACAAATGGAAGAAAATAATTTCTTATCAATATTTTGAAAGTCTGAACTTAATTTTTTATTTTTATTTATTTATTGAACTTAACGGGTACTAGCACATTAAATTAAAGATAAGATAATATTCAAAAGTTCACCAAAGATTAATTATAGGTATTTAACTTGTCATTAGTATTTGTTTTTTGTGAGTGAAGTTCAAGTTAATATTTGAGTCAAATGATTAATGTAAAGGCTGGTGGTGCAATTACCTTTGATTAAAGTCGGAAAATCAGCAATTAGAAACAAAAAATGCTGCTCTCATTTTTCTCTAAGAAAAAAAAATGATTTATTAACCCAAATAAACTAAATGTCAAAACACATTTCTAGCACATCGTTTCAACACCGATCAATCGACCGATCGGAATCTTCAAGCTTAAAGCTAATTAGTTTCAATTTACCTCAGTGAAAGAACAGCACGACTAGTCAGATATAGATACCTATGTGAAGAGTGTTTGTGAGGGCACACACAGACACGAGGGTTCTTTGTTTAATTATGACGACCAGCGTGTTTCATTTTTTCAATATCTAATTGCTGAAAAATGACATTTTTATTTTCTCTCCTCTCTCTCTCTCTCTTTCTCTATTTTTAATTAATCTGGACGCGCAAACAAACACATAGCACACAAATTCATTTCTTGAAATCGTTCTCAATTATTGAGAAAAAAACTTGTTAGATGGACTTGAAGATATCAATCAATAAGGTTGAAATCTATTTGCATGTATTTAATTTTCTAAACATTTGATTTTAATTCGTCTCAATTTACATTCATTTTATTTGATTGACTTTATCAAATTTTATTTCTATTGACCTAAGGAATTTCGAGCTTATTTGGCCTCATAAGTCCACTTTCTTCGAGTCACAACAATTCTAAATTCGAAAAACACATTTTTTTTTGTTGTTGTTGATGGAACATTAAGAGCTATTTTTAGTTAAAATTAAAAAGTGTTGTCAAGTGTGCTGCAACAGTCAAAATTATCAATTCCTTCGAGTCCCAAATGATTTATTAGATAAGCTGTCAACATCATTAGATTAAACCTTTTCGCTGATGCGTTTGTTCCGCTCTAGAGTGGCTTAGTCACATAAAAGTGGCGCTGAGTCGACAATATTAAAACAAATCTTGAAAAAATAATAAATCGAGGTTTTGGATAATATTTTGAAAAGCAATAAATATTTTTTAATTTTAGTCTTTTTAGTTGAAGAGATTTTTATATATACATATTACAAAAAAAAATATTTAATTTACAATTAGACTTATAATTATTTTTATAATTTTTTTATTTTTTGATCAAAGTCCAATTTGTTAACTTAAGTCTTGTAAACAATTTGTTTTGTTTTTGAATTAGTCAAAATCAAAAAAAAAAAGATTCTGAATTAATTCTAGAAAATAATAGTATTTAAATAGTAGTATTTAACTTTTAATTTGGGAATATTTAAAAATTAAGTATATAATATTCCATAGGTTTATTGGGATAAAGTGTAGAAAATTTTAAATTTTATTGTGAATGCTATTAATATAATAGAATGTTTGTAAGATAGCAAGTAGATCTATATTTTTTAATTAGCATTGGTAAAGAAAATAATAAAAAAAATACGAGTAAAGAAAAAATAAATTTTTAAAAGTTTATTGTTTTTGAGATAAGTAAAAAAAATTTATAGTGAAATTTTGTAATATGATTAGAAAGAGAGAGAAAATGAGATTAGATTGAATGTATGACTAATCGAATTGAATGGATAGATGGGATGAATGGACGGATATTTGCCAAGTTTAACTTGTCGAGGTTTTGTAAAGCATGGCTATGTGACTAATTTATGAAAATAGCTAGCAAACACTTGATAGATTTCGTAAGCCGAAAAGTCTAATTTGTGAGCTATTTGGGTCAAACAAATTCAATTATGCAATTTAATGTGCTTTGAAATGTTGAAGAATTCTCATTAATTAACTTTGAGGCTTCGGGAGCTCCTATAAACTTTAATTAATCTGTGTGTGTGTGTATCTTATATTTAAATTGTTGAATCCAAAAGCGTAGTAGTAATAGTAATTTGGCTTGGTTGGATGACGGACTAAAGACGGCGCACCTAATTGCTTCTTTAATTAGCAATTGTCGCTTTGTGTAACCATGGTCTTTTGTGCCGCCACACAAGCCTCAGTATTTAGGCCAACTAGTCTTCTAGATTTTTTCATTGATTTCTGAGCAAATAATTCAATAAAAAAATTTAATTAGTAGAATTTTGTGTTCGGTTTGTGGCCGGCTGAGAGAATTTCCAAAAAGAAAAATCTAGCGGAAGAACTCGAGGTCATTAAATGAGCATTAATCATTCGATTTTCAGCACAATGTGTTTGTAATTTAGATCGGTATTAAGTTTACAGCAAACTAAATGAAAACAAAATAAGAAACAAAAAAAAAAGGCGAAAAAATAGAGAGAAAAAAAAAGAGATTAATATTAATTTCAAGTTAACGCTCGAGTAATTAAACTAGATTTTGATCCGATATTGATTTATCGATTACAAGACCTTTAAGATCTAATTAAGCTTCAGTTAGCTCCTCAATGTCGCTTGCAAAAATAAAATCAACTAACTAAATATTTTGTTTCAACATTGAGCTTACAAAAATCAAGACCAAAATTAAAAGAAATTTTTCTTTGCTTTTTTTGTTGTTTTGTTTTTTTTTGTCGTTTTATTAGATTAATAAAAAAAATGTAAATTTAAATTATTGTAGGCTACAAGAGAACAACAAAAAAGACCAAAAATTTATTTCCTTGTTTGACCATCTGGCACACATATTACTTGTTATTGATTAGTCTTTTTTTTTGTTAATTTTTTTTTTAAATTGCATGAGTCACGAGCAAATTATTTTGATTACCTAATCCTAAAGGGATTCGATAAAATAAATTGTTTTAAACGATTAAACGTTTGTAGGATTATTATTTCAACTTTTTTTTTAACCTTTTTCTTTTCATTTGACAAAATTTTTTTTCATGCCTCATTTTAAAGATAGTTTGAAGATTTTCATTTGCATCATTATTATAAAATTAAGGCAACAAATATTAGTGAACCCGTAACAGAGTGCAATGTTTGGGCATCTTAATCAATTTTCATTAAAACAAAATAATTGAAAAACTTTGTTTTTCTTGGTTAACTATTTCGGTCTTGTGAAATTCAGTAAAAAATGATAAAATTAACAGAAAAAAAATAAAAATTGAATTTTTTTTTTCTAAAATTTTAAAATTAGTTTCGAGAATGTAAATAATTTTACATTTTTTAATTCTCATATTTTTTATTTTCTAATATTTTTTGTGCAATATTTCAGAAAATAAAAAAAAATTTCATTGTGAAAAAAAATCCAAAATAAAAATTTTCTAAACATTGCATATTATTAGAAAATAAAAAAATATGAAAATTTAAAAATGTAAAATTATTTAAATTCTCGAAACTAATTTTGAAATTTTAGAAAATAATTATTCAATTTTTTATCATTTTGTTCTGTATTTTGTACTGAACTTCACAAAACCACTATTTCATACATTTACAATTCCAAAATCTTTCAAACGTTTCAAAAATGTTCGATTTTCAAATTCGTTTCAATGTCTAACATTAAATTCTATTTTTTTATCTTAATTATTTACTCTTCTTCAATCTATATCTTTCAATAATATAAACTTGTTTTTATTATCGTATTTTGATCATTAGGCTGAAAGGAAGGACTAAGTTCCATTCCAACCTGCCTGGGTATTTTCCTAACTATATTTTTTTTAATAAAAATTCCAAAATCTTGAATTTTGAAAATAGTTTTTTTTTTAATTAAAAGTTTGAGACAATACTAAGACGTTTTTATTGTCCCTCTTTTTACTCTAACAAAATAAAATACCGTTTACATGACTAAATTTAGTTATATATACGAATTTCTTATGGTATCACATGGTATGACTTGATAGTTATATATATTATTTAAATTTATCTATTCTAAATTTTCTTCTTTATTCTTGTTTAATTTAAAGCTTACTTTTTTCGTTTTAAAATTTTTAATCTAAAGGAGCTCAAGCTTGATACATATAAATTATTAAATAAATAATAAATATAAATATATATTATAAAATATCATGAAAGTAACATAAAAAATATGCAAGTTGTAATCAATTTTTATTCTTAAATTTAGAGTTTGAAATGATATTTTGGATTACTATATTAGTCAAGTGAGAAAAAAAAACATTCAAAAAGTGATATTTTGAGGAGTTTGGTGATGCTTTTCAATTTTTTTAATATGCTAGATTTTCGATACTTCTTTGTAAGTTATTATTTCTAGCCAATTCGTGTTAAAAATTTTTTTGCCTTATTTTATTCTAAGGAAAATATGGTTTTGTTTCTGTCAAGTTTAAATTTTAAATAACCCATGTCATTATTTAACTTTTTAATTAAGCATACATAACCAAATTTAAATTAATGATCAAAATTTAAATAATAATAATAATAATGGTCAAAATTTAAAATTTTTAAAATTTATTTTTAGTTAGTGATTATTAATATTAAAATATAATCAAGAGACTTATTTACATTATAAAGAGCAAACTAAAATGTCTAACCATAACCCAGAGTTATGCATAATTTCGGCATGGCAAAAAATCAAGTTAAGCATTGAAAGCTTACAAAAAAAATTGTTTCTGCATTAAATTTCTAATTAAAGAATAATATTAATTTTTTCTCTTTAGAAAATAAATTTTGATTTTGATCATTATCTTCAGTTTGCCGCAAACACACAACATGTGAAAATCATCAAAAGCTGCTTTGAGTCTAAAACCGAAGACAAATAATTAAATCAATTTTTATTATAGACAAAAAAAATTATTTCAGCACTGTTTTTTAATAAGTGTATAAATTTGAATTTTTTTAATTTTTTTCGAAAAGAAAATAATTAAAGGAAAAAAAACATTTTGATAATAATAAAAAAAATAGCATAATCAAGATTTAGAAGATTGTTTAGATGGAAAATCGGACAAGTTGAAGAAGAAGAATATTAAAATAAATATTAAAAGAGAAATAGATTTGTTTATATTTATTTATTTGTTTATATGTGCCGGGCTAAAGCTTTATCAGATTAAAAAAATCTAAAGAAACAAAATTATAAAAGTAAAAAGAAGTTAAAATTGACAAATTTAAAAAGTAATGACAGTTGCAACATGTTGAGTATTGGTATTGAACAGTTCAGAAAAGAAAGAAGAAATAGTAATGCAGCAATTACACAATGAAGTGATACATTTTGAATTTAAAACCCGCTTTATGTTCGTTCACCAGTTTGACAACCAACTGAATAAAATCACTCATTCCTCCAGATCTAGAATTTTTCAAGTATTATAAAGCAGAATTTAAAAGTTTCAATTTTGATCAACAGGTCACAAAAAGTTAAGGCAGATTTTTTTTTTTTAATTTATTTGATAAGTTTGTCTAAATTTTTTATTTTTTCCAACACCAATGAATTAAAAATTAGGAATGAGACTTGAAATGGTGCAGTTAACTTCCAAACAATAGTTAGCTTTAAAACCACTTTTTTATATAATTAAATTAAACTAGACTTTAAATTTTTTTGTCCCGCAGCAAGACCTTAAATATAATAAATTTTAACCAATTTAATTAATTGTAATTTTGCTCAATGTTATTCGAGCTGTTTTTAAGATACAACCACTTTCACCACGAGCGAGTGCATTGACTGACAATGAGATTTTTTGCTTTTTTCTTCTATTAATAAAATATTTATGAGATATAAATTTAATTTTATTCGCCTAACGAGAGTTTAAATTCAAAGATAAAAGCTATTTGAAGATATTTTTAATGTTGGCTTTGGTGAGAAACGAAAAAAAGAAAGAAACAAAAAAATTGTTGCTGTAAATCAAAAGTAATGGTAATTAGGCTGCAGTTACGTAAGTAGACACGGATTTAATTAGTTAGAGGAAAAGTTTGAAGTATTTAGAACAAATGAGACTAGGCATCAATTGTTTAAGTTAAGCCATTGGCAAGAGAGCGTGCCTGAACATTGCCAAACGGTCCAACGCAATCCCACTGATTTACAACCCACTAAAGGTTAATCCGTTTAGATTTAAATTTTTTTCTTTTCCTTTATTTTTTCATTATTACTAGGTCAATCTAATTGGATTAAGTGGGGCTATTAGATTAAGTCGCGCTTATGCAACCCAATTGCTTGATCGGTTGCTCGGTCCGTCGACTCCCCCGTCGATCTCTTCTGTTCACCTCTTCAAACAGTCATTTTTATCTAAATATAAATAAATAAAAGATAAAAACACCACAAATAGAACACACAAAAGAGGCAGAAAGAAAGAGAGAGAGAGAAAGAGAGAGCTTTTATTTTCAAAGTTAATTTACAAAAATAAATATTCAAAGATAATCGAAAATTTTCAAGTGTTTGTGGCCTCTATATTTCGGTGTATCCTATCTCTAAATCTATCGATTAGCAATTTTAATTCATTATCTCTAGCCATCTATTTTGCCTATTTAAAACAAACGCCAAAAACTCAAATCGGAAATATTCCGTCGCTCTCCTCAATACATCCCCCCATTCATTCATTCATCCATCCATACACACACTCACACAAACACTCACACAATAATTGAGCACTCATGCGCTAATTTAGGTGATATTAAAAATCAAATGAAAAAATTATCATTTTTTTTGTTCATATTCAATTTGGCTAAATATTTAAATTGTTTGTTTTTCAAAATTGATTTTTGATTTAAAATTTGTTTTTATTTTTTTGTTGTTTTGGATTTAGAAAAGACACAGAGAGAGAGAGAGAGAGAGAAATGCAAATTGTAATCGCCGGGTCCTCAGCATCATTCTCTATTTACTTCAAGATAAGACTATTAATCACAAATGTTTTTTGTTTCTATTTAGATGAAAATTAACTTTAATTAAATACTCTCGTTTGCTGAATTAGTAACAAAATGAAATGTTTTCCACTCGCATGTCATTTCATATGGTTTTTACTTTTTTTGTCTATTTTGGTGGTGAGCTCAAATGCCCACTCGGATCCTGAAAACAGTAAGTCTTCATTTTTTTTTCAATGTCATTTTTGTTCCCTAAAGATGTTTTTTTAAACTCAAATTAAAATTAAAAAAAAATGTATGGCTTTAAGGAAGCCTTTTAAAATTAAAATTGAACTTTGCTTTTTGTTTGATATTTATCGGATAGATTAAAAATGAGATTTTTGTTTTACGATTCATCAAATCCACCACTTTTGATTATCTTGATTGCTCAAGCAAATGCATTAACCGAATTTTTTTGTCGGACCTGTTTTATTTCATTTATAGGCCAGACTGTAAGATAGCTGTAAACATTTAATCATAAAATCAACACTCCACACACACACACACACACATAAGCTATTGATTATAGATGATTAATGAAAAATTAAATTTGATTTTATTTGTAAATTTGATTGCTACTTTGAAGTGACGAACTTGATTTAAAATCTAATTTAAATTAGATACAACAAAAGCAAAAAGCAAAAAATCAATTATTTTAATATTTCAAGAATTGATTTTTGTTTAAACAAAAAAAAAAAAAAAAAACAAAAGGAGATAATCAATTATTTTTTTTTAAAAATAAAAAACGATCAAAAAATAATTATTTTTGTTGTTCCAAGGTGAAATCTTTAACCGTATGGTATGCGAAAACGACAAGCTAGTGTTGAACTGTAGGCCAGGCCAAGTGATAAAAATCGAACGGGCCTACTATGGACGCTACAGCATCACACCATGCAACAAAAATCATCTCAAATTTACCAAAGGATGTGTGGCCAATGACTCAATGCAAATCATTCAAAGACTGTAAGTTTTGTTTAAATAAAAAAAATTAACAAAATGAGCCGAAATTGAAGAGAACTCGGACTTATTTAGATGCGAGAATAGACCGAGCTGCACACATAGAATCAGAACTAGTCTGTTCCGCGTTGATCCTTGTCCTGGCATCGACAAAGTCCTCGAGGTCAACTATAAATGCGTTTATATAAGCAAAGGTTATTTAAAATAAAAAAGAAAAAAACAACAACAACAAAATTGCTTTAGTAACCCTTTAGACTAATGCTTACGTGCATGATCATTTTTATTTTTAAATTTTTCTACATTTCTACCCAAACGACCGGTTCTCATCTCATTTAAAACTGCTCTAAACAAAATTAAAAAAAAATATAAATTATTTTAACCCCTATAATAACCGCTTTAATTAGATGCGATGAAAAAGAATCGTGTGTTCTCTATGCCAATAGTTCAACATTCGGTGTACCATGTCCCAATTCGGTGCACGTACTTGAAGTTATACATAGCTGCTTTGAAAGTAAACGCTCTTTTATTAACCCTGCTTTTTATCACGCCAAACTTTAATAAAAAAAAATTTATTTTTATCTTTATTTTTTATTAAAAATTAGGCAAATCTCTTTTCCAAGTACTGCTCACCACAACAAGCACACCAAAACCCACAACATCAACACCATCAACAACATCGATGTCAACCACAACAATTACAACAACAACTATCACTTCAACAAGCACAACATTAAATCTTATCACTAGATCAACACAAGAACAAATAAAAGCACAAACCAGACAGCAAATGCCCAAGTGCTGGTCAAAGTTTGAATATGAGAATAATTTATATGAGATAAAAGTGGATTTAGGAAAGTTGATCTCGTTTCCTTGCAGTTTTCAGAGTGATTTTTTTTCCGACAAAGATCCAAAATTAACCCAAGGTTCTCATTTGTACAAATGTGAAATGGACGGCAATTTGTACAAAGTAAACTCAACATGTCAACTCAGACTTTTCAAATCCGAATGGCTCAATTCTCTTAATCAAGAAGTAAACAAAATTCAAAAATATTTTTAGTATTTTTTTTTTCTTTTTGTTTAAAAATTTTCCAATTCTTTTCTTTAATTTAATTTATTTTTTTAGTTGATCACAAACAAAAGACCGGTTGAGGTGATGAAAAAATTGAGCAAAGGTCTAAGTGATCATGAAGATTTGGCGTCGGAGCCCATAATGTCTTTTGTAAATTTTATGAAGAACATATCAGAGTACTATTCGATAAGAGACGCAGATAAGCTATCTACGGTAATTGTAGAGACCGTAGATAATTTGCTAGTAAAGAGTGATGACTGGCAAAATTTAACTCAAGTCGACAAGTCAAAATCAATAACTAAACTTGTGGATTTGGTCGATAAGGTTTTGTTTGAAGAAGACTCCATTGGAGTATCCAGCGAGAGCATAGTAGGCCAAGTGATGACCAACAAACATCTGAGCAATGAGCTTGAATTTCCAACAAACCGCTATTTGCAGACAAAGACACATGATCGGGTCTATCTGAGAGTCGACGAGCCCAGTGAACACCAAAAATTTTTGTTTGCCATCTACAAAAACATTAATCATTTGTTTCCGCTCGAGATTCTAAATTATAAAGCGAACAAAAAAAGATTTATCAATGCCAACATCATTTCGTTTAAAGTAAACGATGACAACATTTTACGACAGCTCAAACATCGACCTGTTCGTCTTTTGTTCAAGCATTTAAACAACAACAAACAAAATTGGCCAAAAAAACACTTTCTCCACAAACCTTTGTGTTCGTATTGGAAATATGATGCAAAGTAAGCAAAATTTTTGAAGTTAAATTTAGAAAATTTTCTTTTTTTTCTAAACTTAAAACTTGTGACTTTGACCTTTGGTATTTTAATTTTACTAAATATTTAAATTTATTTTTTTGATGTGAATTGCATTCATTTATTTAAAAGAACAAATTTACTTTAAATTTTTCTGCTTTGTTTAGTTAGTCAAAGAGTTAAAAATAAAAGATCACGTGACTTGAACATATGAACATAATTTTTTGTCTGATCCGATTAACGACGTTAAGTATTTTTTTGTTTGGCCATGACTTTCATCATAAATAGAAAATTATTTACACTCTTTTTTTTTGCTTTTCTAAATTAAGTCTAGACTAATTTTTTTTAATTTCAAGTGAATTTGAAGGAGAGTGGGACACAGATGGTTGTGAGCTGGAATCAAGCAATGAAACACACTCAATATGTAGATGCAATCATTTGACTCATTTCACCATTTTAATGGACATCTACGACATACAAAAGGATCAAGCCAGTCATCACAAACTAATACTAAGCATTCTCACCATCGTGTTATCCATAATCTCATGCATTTGCATAATTTTCACTCTAGTGGCGTTTCGATACATCAAAATAATAAGACGCAACCGAGACAATTCGTCTACTAAAGACTTGACCGTGATCACAACTCACCTATGCATTTGTTTGCTCTCATCTCTTCTCCTATTTCTCACCGGTATTCTAACTCAACAATTGGCTCTTGGCAAATTGTGCTCGAGCATAGCTCTATTGTCTCATTACATGTTTTTGTGCTCTTTTTTTTGGATGCTGCTCGAAGGAGTTCAATTGTATTTGATGCTGGTTCGAATATTTATACTGGAAAAATCTCCCATTAGAAAATTTTGTCTGGTTGCTTACGGAATACCGTTTCTAATTGTTTCATTTAGCAAAGCTATTGACGTCTACTGGCTGGACATGAATGGCTATGGCACTCAAGAACAGTAAGTTTGAAAATTTTATTCAAACTTTTTTTATGTCTGTTTTTTGTTCTAGCTGTTGGATATCCAATTACAAAAATTTCAATTTGACATTCATTGTGCCCATTAGTTTGATTTTGTTGGCAAATTTTTGCATCATAGCAATTGTGTTCTATTCAATGAAAAACTCAATGGGTCTTAAACAATCAAGGCTAAACTCGAACAAAAAACACGATCAATTTTACAAGTATTCTTTATTTTATTTAAAGGTTCGGCCAATTCAAAACTTTTCAAATTCCAAATCAGATTCGGAATATAAGTACAAAAAAACCTCTAAATGCATCTTTTAAATTAAAACAAAAATAATAATCAAAAAAAAATCAAATCTCCTCATTCTAATCATTTGTTATATATTGTTTTATTAATTTTTGTCAAAACATAACTTTTTTGATTAAAAAATCAAAGTTTATGATCAATTTTTGATATTCAAAATGATCAAATCTATCTTGATAATATAGTAAGACAGCCTAATTATTTTATGTGTGAACGGGATGAAAATTTTTAAATTAGCTTAGAAAATTGTTAATTTTCTGTAGGCATTGGGAATTTTTTTCTAAAAATAAATAATTAACCGTCCAGAGAATCTAAAAAATTTTTTCTAATTTTTTTTTAAGTCAAATAATAAAATTGGTCAAAATGGGTGATTTTCTATCAAATTATGTATTTGGTTTAGGGTTTAAATCTGGTTATACCAAAAACCCGGACCACCTATTTTTTACTAAAAAAAGGACCTATACTTTAAAGACGATAAAAAGCCGGACGATAGCTGACTTGCTTTGAACTTGTAGTAAATTTTATAAGCTTTCACGCAAGACCATAAGCTAAGCTTTAGGACTTACCATTTGGCCTGCATCAGCCTTTAAATAAGGTGCCCCAAATCATAAACCCTAGTCGGAAAGGGAACTTATATAAGGATGAAAATTATCATTTTTAGGTTTTCCTACATGACGTAAAAGAATTTAGACAAAAAAATTTTATGGCTCTCGGTCGAAAAACCGAACTCCATACCCCTCATTTTTAGGCCTAATTTTCTAGATTATGAGAATTACATGTTGACTTAAAATTTTTTTTGTTTTTTTCTTAAAGATCGGCCAAAATAACGTTAGAATAAGTGTTTTTTCAAAAAAATAATAATAAATTTAAATATAAATTTAGCTTTTTTATCGTGGAGATTGTAAAAATCAAATTTTTTTACTAAAAATCTATGTAGTCTGACACAATTCTTCTTACCTCCGTAAAACCTTTTTTATCTTAAAGAGAAGATTGTTTTTAATAATAGTTGGTAGTATTTTAATGATTGATAAAAAGTCTCTCGAAAAAAAAAATAAATCTTGAAGATGGTAAACCTATCCGAAAGGTCCAAATGGTTCGGCACAGATATCTTTCCAAGATAATTTTCAAAACAACTTAAAAACTATATCAAATTGTAGAGAAGAAAATTATCTATCGATTGATACCATATTTATCAATTTTTAATATTAAACTGAATACATAAATTAATTAAATCTAAAATGTCGAAAAATTCACCTTTATTTTCATATATTTTGCAAGTATTTCAACAAAAAAAAGTAGTTTATAATATTATTTAATCTAAACAGATAGATAATTATAATCTTTCTCATTCGGTACTATTTTCGCTTTGCTTTAGAAAATTATTTCAGGTAGTTATTTGCCGAGAACTTGTTTTTTTACTACCAGCTTATCTTAGATTTGAAAAAAAAATGAATTTATTTTTCAAATTTATTTTTAAAGCAAAGCTTCATAGGTTAGTATTAAAATTTTTATTTTTTTTATGAGTTTGTACTTCTGAAATTGACTTTGTCCCAAATAATGATTCCAACACCTCTTGATAACTTGCGCCATAGTTATACATTTCTATAGCTTCCCAAAAACGATTCCAAAGCTTTATATTTAATTTTTTTGACTTAAATTTCTCAAACGATGCCATAATTAAACTATTTAGCTTGTTAAAATCTTGACCATTATGTCTTCTTACATAATGTTTAAGGTCACAAAATACTCCTTCAACTGGGTTCAATTCACAGTGGAATTTTGACTGATAATGTTTAATACTTTTGATGAACCAGGGTTCACTGTTTGAGTATAACTGCTTGTTTTTGTTATTTGCTGTTCATACTGACACCCTTGATTTTTTTGGGTTAGGGCGGTAGCAAATTGCTGAAAAGTCATATAAATCATCTGCTTTTGAAAAATTACGGATGCAAGAGGGTTGATCAATCCAAGTATGTAACGGGTCATTAATAGTCAAAAAATCTCTATTCTTGAAATACCTAGCATTAATATTTTTTAAGTTAGCGATTTGTTTTTTTGTTTTTGGTGGCATTTTCTAAAGCAAAAATTGATCAAATTTGAAGTATTTTTTTCAGGTTATATAAAAAGATATGACCAAGATACTACCAAGAACTGTAAAGAGTAGATTAAATTTCATAAAATTGAAAAAAAAAATTATTTAGATAAAATTCTTTAAGAGGACATAGATTTTGAAATATCAAATTTATCTAATATTTGATTGTTTTTTCTGTTTCTGAAGTTTGGAGTGTACACATTGGGGATCGATTTTTTTTTTATTTTTTCATATTTTATTATTTAATCTATAAATTAATCACAAAAGTTAGTTCTCATTTGAATTTTTTTTTGAAAAATTTTTATTTTGAAAATTGAGTGTTTTTGCTGTTTTTATTACATCATATTTTTTGAATGGTAAAATATAATTCAAAAATTCTTTCAGATTCGTAATCTGTGACTAAAATTACATAGGATTCAAAATTTAAAATAATATCCTTATACATAAAATAACGAACTAGGGTTTATCATTTGGGGCACTATACAAAAAATCAAAAAAAAAATTAAATACATTTATTTAAAATTAAATTTTATAATATAATATAATCTTTTGTTGATTAAATAGTTTTTTTTTAATTATTAAAAATGATTATTTTTGTAAATTAAAGTTTGCTGAAACATTTTTTTCATTAATGTTTTTTTATTTACCTTTATAAAAATACATGACCACCCCATCTGGGTGATTTTCAGGGCTAACCGGTTGAAAAAATATGTCAATTGGGTTAACAGCATTAACCGAATTACCACTTACCCCATTAACCCCAGCAACTAATCGGGTGACCCAAAAATTTCGGACTAAATGGGTGATTAAATTGTGCGTTTTCTATCGTTACTGAGTCTTTAGGAAAATTATCAAAAAAATAGATGACCTGGCCGTCTTACTATTTATAATTAAAACCACTTCGGTGGCTCGTCTTTTCTTGTGAAGTTCATTTCAATTCAATAGTTTCAAATCAGAAAAACTTGAATGACTGTTTACTATGAGTATTAATTTAGTTCTGTAAAATTCTTAATGTTTAAGCAAATTTGCTTAATCCGAAAATATACGTCTGCAAAAACTCTGCAATATACTTGCACATTTGAATATGCTACTTTCTTATTTATTTAATTTGCAGACTTATTTTACTGCATTAAGAAAATTTATGATTTAACATTAAGAATTTTACAGAACTAAAGTATTCCTTATAGTAAAAAAGTCATTCAAGTTTTTATGAATTGAAAAGATCGAATTGAAACGAAATTTAATCTCCTTTTCCTATGGTTTACTCGGCAAATTGAAGTTTGAGATCAAGATCAAATGATCAAAATATAAACCGTAATATTTTTTTAATAAAAGAGAAAAAATAATTTTTTTCCCTAAGATGATTAATTTTCAGATGTAAAAATTTAAAATATCCTTTTATATTGATATATTTATTATTATTATTTATTATTTATTATTTTAATAAAAAATTTTAAATACAAAATTTTATAATTTTTTTAAGTGAAAAATTAAAATTATTTAATTTTCAATAAATGAGTATAAAAACTATAAATTTGAATTTCTGAATTAACTTAACCTGACTTTTTTGAATTATTGATTGTTTTTGTTAAATAGTTTAGAAATCAATCATTTTGATTTAAATTTAATAATGAACCGTTATTAGACATAATATGTCAAGTAATGATTCTGTATTTATTTTTAAAAAATTTCCAAAATTATTAGAATAATTAAGTTTTAAAATTTTAATTGATCGTTTTGATCTAAAAATTCGATCTTAAACTTCAATTTGCCGTCTACTCTCTCTATTTGCTTCTTTCCGCCCTTAACTCCTCATTTGTGAGTTTGTCTGAACAACTTAATTTTAACTTTTAATATTTTGTTTGAAACAAAATATTAAAAGTGCAATAGTTAAAGTTCTGATGAACCAAAACATGCTCTGTAAATTGTAGCAACTGATACATCATTTGTACCACCAATATACTTATTCTGCAAATCTCAGAAAATTTTGAATTTGGGATTATATATTAGGAGATTAAAATTCAACTCAACTTTAAGTGGTGGTACAGAGGATGTATCAGTTGCTAAAATTTATAGAACATGTTTTAGTCGTTCCAGAATAGGCATTTTTTATATTTTGTTTTTATTTTTTGTATTAAAATTCACAATGTTCTGAATTTTGCAGAATTTTACAGAATCAGTTTATTGACGGTATAAAAGATGTATCAGTTGCTAAAATTTACAGAACATGTTTTGGTCTTTCAGAACTTAAGCTTTGACACTTTTAATATTTTGTTTTTGATTTTTGTACCAAAATTCACAATGCCGTGTTGTTGGGTATTTTTAAATTGTTTTTTTAGAAAAATATTTTTTTATTATATGCTATGTTAAATTGCCGGCACCTTAATTTAATAAAAAAGAATAAAAAGAATAAAATTGAGAAAATTTTTATTTTTATTTAAAAAAAAAAGGTCTTTGCTGAGCTTCTGGTGTTTGATATCGACACTTCTCGGATTGCCATGGATTCTAGGCTATTTCATAATAGACAATCAAGCCACTCTCATATTCTCCTATTTGTTCACCATAATCAACACATCTCAAGGCACAGTAATCTTCATATTCAATTGTCTCATTTCAAAGAGTGTGCGCGAAGAAATATTCAAGCTAGTGCGCAAACAAAAAAGTCGTCTATTGATCGGCCTATTCAGCCACGATAGACCATTTTCCAATCACGCATCAAACTCGTCTAATTGTGGTCCGTCTAACAAACAGTCGACAAGCACCAAAATGCCAAAAAAACGTTTTCTAGACTACTGTTTGTATTCGCTGTGCTCGTGTTCATATCCATGCTCATCGTCGTCGTCATCACCATCCTCATCGTTTCGCTCCGATCAAAACTCTAAAAAACAAACAACCACAAACTACTTGCTCAGTCCTCAGTATTCGTCGTCGGCCAAGAATAGACTCTTGCCAAATTTAGATGAAAATCAGCCTCTCAATCGAATGAGTCAACAACACCAACAGCAACAACAGCAACAACAGCAACAACAGCATCACCATCGGCATCAACATCAACACATAATTGCTTTAAACAACACACTAGTCGCTCTTCCTAAACACAACATACGCATGCTTTCATCACTGCCCTATATGAAGCGCACATCGTCGCTCATGTCGTCCAGCACACTCAACTCGAACAACCCGACACAAAGTAGCTACATATCGCCAGTGATTCTAATAAACACGTCGTCAATACCAAAATCGCCACCTCCACCTCCACCCAATGCACAAGAGTTAAGCACTTTCAAAGCAAGAGCCACACGACCAGCCAACTACGACGAAAATCAGTATTTGACTCCCGAGTTTCACAACTATTCAGCTCTGGACACTGACTTTAACACAGACACACAGTACTACATGGACAATGGCCTGCTGGCTAATGAAGATGACTACATAAACAACTATGATGAATTGGACAATGATCTAGTCTATTTGAGATGCCATGAAACAAAGCTAGATGCTGAAAAATTTTGCTATTTAAAAGAGCTTAACAAGCTGCCAAACTCGTCTATTTGTTCGACTAGTTCGCAATGCTCGTCATGCACCTCAAGTTCCTTGAACAATCAACATTCGAAACTAGTGTCACAAAGCCAAAATTTAAAAGCCAAAAAGTTACTACAACAAACTGTTAACAACTAAGAGAATCTAAGCATTTATATGGATTTTTATTCACTATTCTTTTCTTTTTTTTTCTTTCTTTTTTTCTTTCTTTTTTTCTTTCTTTTTTTCTTTCTTTTTTTCTTTCTTTTTTTCTTTCTTTTTTTCTTTCTTTTTTTCTTTCTTTTTTTCTTTCTTTTTTTCTTTCTTTTTTTTCTTTCTTTTTTTCTTTCTTTTTTTCTTTCTTTTTTTCTTTCTTTTTTTCTTTCTTTTTTTCTTTCTTTTTTTCTTTCTTTTTTCTATTTTTTAAATCTATTTAGAATTTTTTAACGATTGGTGATTTTTGTATAGTTATTTAAAGATGTAATGTTATTTTATTTTATTTCGTGAAAATTTTACTCAATAATACAAATTTAATGATTATTTAATAAACAAAAGGCTTATTTTAAAAACTTGTTTTGATATGGACCATTAAAATAAAATAATATCAAATTTCATGAAAAATTATAAAATATTTTCTTATTTGACTTCTAGTTTATTAAAGACAAAAACAAATTATATCAATTGATACTGGATAAAAATTTTGAATAACAGACAACATATTTTTTATAAAGATATTTTATGTAACATTTAATAAATTAAACATTTAATTTTATTAATTAAATTATATATTATAGTTTTTTTTCTAGTAATTAATAAATTAGCTAATTTTATGATTTAAATTGTTCACAACTTTTAAGTTTTTTTTCTTAATTTCCAATTCTTGTTTTTTTGTCTGGACCTTAATTTTCCTTACCGCAAATGTTAATAAAAAGAAGTCTAGGGTATTACAGTTAAGTCTTAATAAAAGTTTAAGAAAAATACACACATTTTAATAACAAATAATTATTTAAAAAAACGACAAAAATATTTTTTTTAACCATTGTCATGTTGTGTACGGGTTGTGCACAATTTATTTTTTACATGCTAAACTGATTTACTTATTTTAAGTTTTTAATAGAATGTTTATGCCTATCTAATTTTTTTAATATAATAATTTTTTCTTTTTATACATTTTTACTTTATTAACTTTTAATTAATTTTAATGAATAAAAATAGAGGTAAACTTATTAAATTAGAGTGAAGTTAATTAAACTAGTGATATTTTTATTATAAAATAGGCATCACAGAATTATTCGCCGTTTTTTCTTATTACTTTTTACCATGTCTAAATTTACAACGGCCCCATCTGAAACAGTAAGCGTAAGGAATATGAAATAAACAATTACAAGTCAGGTAAAAATGAAGACAGGTGAAGAAATCTGATAAAAAGTAATATGAAGAGAGAAAATGTAAATTTTTGAATTTTATTTATTTTTTAAAATTTATCATCAAAAAATTATCATTTTAATCAAGTACATTCTATTCATTTTTTCGTATAATTTTAATACTTTGTTTTTTTTGGAAAAATTTTAAATAGAAAATTTCATCCATTTATACAGTTTTATTCATCCTTTATAATTATTTGAATCCTATATAATTTTTCAAAACTTCTGAATCTTCATCCGATTCCGTTTTCTTTAGGACTTAACTGAAAGCTTGCAATTATAAATGTGTCGTCAAATGGAATTGCCTGTTTATTCTATCCAACTCAAGATCTATTCTTAAATTATATTAAATAATTTACAAAATCTAAATAATTAATATGGTTTCTTCTAAAAATTTGTAATATTGTGAATAAACAACGATTCAAAGTTTGGTAATGTTCTTTGTATTTGCAAAAAAAATATTATTTGCAATAGAAGACTTTTAGATTGTTATTACATCATCAAAATTTGGACCGCGAAATTGGCCGGCCAAATTATAGACGGACGGCCAAATGTACGGCCAAACCCAAAACGGACGGCCACTTTGGCGGCCAAATATTTTTACCGCGAAGTTGGCCGACCAAATCATAGACGTTGAAATTTGCGATCAGACCATAAAAAGAGTTAAAAGAAAGTTAAGATTAAGATTAAGATATTTCCTGAAAAGTTAAAGATTTGCCAAAAGTTTTATATTATAAGAAAATGACAAATTTTTTAGAAAAAAATAATTTTTCTTGAAAAGGCTAAATTTTTGAAATTTTTTTTCTTTAAATTTAATGAAAAAATATTAGAGATTAAAATGTAATATTTGAAAATTTTTTGTTTCTCCATATTAGAAACTTGAAAGAACATCAAATTCTTTTTCACTTAAATTTTTTGCCACTAATCTTGCCTGGCCGGCAAAGTGGCCGTCCTTTTAGTGTTTGGCCGTACATTTGGCCGTCCGTCTATAATCTGGCCGGCCAACTTCGCGGTCCAAATTTTTGGCCGCCGGTCTGACCGCCAAATTGGCCGCCGCCCAACACTATTCTTGACTTTAAATTGTTAAAAATATATAAATATGAAAGGTTTTATAATGAGTTATTGAGGAAAAATGATATTGATTAATAATTAATCGTTTGAAGTAGGTTTACAAACATTTTTTTTTAGTTAATTAAAAAAAAAAGTGAGGTCTTCCATTAAAAATTAAATCGGCTTTAGAGATGTATCAACATTGTTTATGCTTTTTTCTTAAACTAAAAAAGCTTATGTTCTTTTTTAATATTTTCGTAGTTAAATTACCTTATTATGCAATAAAATATTAATTTTATTCTAAAATAAATAAAATTAAGCTTATGATATAAAGAAAAATTTTATTAAATACTAAAGAAATTTATTCTAAATCTTCCAACTTCTTTTCACAAAAAATAGATGCAAAAAAAAATTGTGAGCCTGATTTTCGAAAACTATTCAAAATTATTCAAAATTTTTGTAAGAGTAATCTATTGACTAAAAAAATTTGCATTTCAAATTAATAATTTTATTTAAAATATATGAAATTTTAAAATTTTATCTTTGCATTAAATTTTGTATAACGATGTTAAAAATATTTTGAAAAATAGTTAACTTTTTTCTTTTAATTTAATTTTGTTAGATAAATTTTTAATTTTAAAATTATCCCTCAAGATTATACTTTATATGGATTTTTAGAGAATTTATTTTCTTTAGCAAAAAGCGTTTCGATGCAAAATCTTCTAAGAAGAGAATTAAGAGAATGTATTATCTCGTTATTTGAATATTTAAATAAATCTATTTGTCCCAGTGCAAAATTTTTTGTTCTATTTCATTTCGTCAAAAAAAAAACAAATTCTCACTTATATAAATATTTTTTTTTCAATAGAAGAGTTAAATTAGTTCTGTAAATGCTAAAATTATTAACTTTTTGATTCACTTAAAAACAATTGAATAAAAACATAAAAAAGACCGCGTAGATATCAGCATCCACAAACTTTTTGAAAAGCTTGTTTTAATCAAAAAAACAATATGAACTCATTCAACAAGAGGTATCAGATTATGAAAAAAATCCAGATTCTATATTCGAAACGTGTTTGAAACATGATTATTAAAAAAAGATCTAAATATACTGTAGAATTTCAGCTAAGAATTTTTTAGGTGTATTTTTAAGTAAATCTCTCAAAAAGTATTAAATCTATTTTTTTCTTTTTCAATCAAAATGTTGAAAGAGACTGCTTAAATTCATCCCAAATATGCTGAAATCTAATCCCTGAATTTATTGAAATTCAAAATCTCGGGTGGGTTTGAATAAAAAATTTTTCTATTTTTCAAATATTTTTTACACCGATCCAGGTGCGTATTTTCTTAAATAAATAATTTAAAAATTATAAACTTTTAAAGATTTTTGACTTACGTTTTTGTATGACTTATTTAAAAATTAAATATTTGCACAAATTTTAGATTGAAAAGATAGAGAGATAATTCAAGTTTTAAATATTATCATTAAAATTTTTAAATTAAAAATCTAATAAACATACATTGAAAATTATCATTACTAAATATGTGGCAATGATAAATACTTGTTTAATTATTTATCATTGCCACATCTTTTATTCTTTTGTCATAGTTATTAGTAATAGATAAATTTGTGATATCATTTAGTGATTGCAAGCTTTTTTAATTAAAATCTCTTTTTGAAAGAATTTAAATAAAAATAAATTTTTATTTGAAAAATATACAATTACTTTTAAATTATATTGAATTATCTTTTTGTGATACCTAGACTAAAGTTCAATAATTATTTTTTTTTTGAATATCTAATTATTAAAGTTGAATAAGTTGTTTGAAATTTAATATTTAGGTTAGTTTAGATAAATTGAAATTAGAAAAAAGTCAACGCTATTTACTTAGAATTTAACGCAATGAGCTTACTTTCTAGCTTATCTAAAAACTTTTACTAATGAACAGGTTTTAAAGAACAAGGCATGATTTAAGATATTCAATTCTTTAGATAAATTTTAAAACAATTTTTATGTTTCATTTTTATTTATTTAGGATAAAAAAACTCCAAATAAAAATTAAATTTTGAAAAAGATGATGATTTTTAGCAAAAAACATTTTTGATCGTTGCATTCTTCTAGTTATGATTAGATTGTTTTTTCATTTGTTTAAACTACAACTGTTTCTCTCCGAAAATGAAATTTATTATGAAACTTATTAATTAGATTTCTTCGACATATCAATTATAGGAAAAACGCTAATCGAAATTTGCTCAAAAGTTATTATTTTTGTATTAACTATTTAACTGGAGGTGGGTTGCTTTCATTATTCAAAAAGAGTTTAATAGTCAAAGTTAACATTTTATCTTCCTGTTTAGAGCATAAGTAATCATCAATCAACTTCAGAGAAAATGTTGGAAAAAAAACCTATAAATATTTGATTTAAAAATAATAGAAAATTGGAAAATTAACCGAAGGCTTATTTTTTATATGTCATGTGATCACTCAAGGTTGACAAACTCTCAAGGTTTAGTCTAAATTAAGCCTGTTAATAAAACAATAGATGAGAGGAACAAAATTGTTCAATGTTTTACATAAATGGCTCATGTTGTGATGGAAACAGTTAAAATAAGCTTTTTTTTTTTACTAAAAACCAGAATTGAGACTAATTGAGAATTTTATTATTTTTTTTCTCAAATTAAAAATGAATTCCGCAGGCTCAAATACTGGATTTAAAAGTATTAATTTATAGTCGAATTTCTTGAGATTAATTGCATTGTAAATTTAAAGTTATCAGTGAATATAAAGATAATTACATGCTTAGCAAAGAAAGATATAAAAGCGATACAAATGAACGTCATTGTGTCGAGAAATTAGGGGGAAAATATTCGACATCGTTGGCCGCATCGGACTTGTCCGGACACCAACAGAACATAACAAGTGTTATTTATAACGAAAAGCATGCTGTCCTTAAGCCAACATACGACTCGGACTATCGGACAAATTACTCGACACCAGACAAAAAGGACTATAGGAAAAAGCGCACACAAACTCTGTATCCCAATTATGTAGGCTCCAGTGTAGCCAAACAGACAATTAGCGAGTATAGAAAAGAGTTTTAGTTTAGGGATGATCTAACTGAATAAATTTACAAAGTTGTTTATTTATTTTTTTTTTAATTACTTCTTCATTTAGAAACTGATCAATTAATAAAAAGTTTTAACAATAATAAAATATATACAGTGAATAATTAGCAATTCAAATTGGTAAATTTTATCCTATCTGATCAAGCATGATATTTAGCTTAAAGACTGACAAAAGTATCGCATTGCGATCAATAATAGAAACATAAATTGAGCCTATATATATATATAATATCCAATTTCATTTAAATTAATGTCAGAGACAAAATAGATGAAAATGAGAATTATCTCTGGTACAACAAAATTTGATCCTTTTCAACACAATCTAATCTTGCGTCTAAAATAACAAATTTATCTCTTTAACTATCACAGCTTTTTAAGTTTACATTTTTTTGTTGTTGCAAGGTCCACACACATTGAAACAATTGAGCTCAGGCTGATTTATTTATGATTGGGTGCTTTTTTTTCTCTTAATTAGACTCTAGAAAACAAAAAGTGAAACTTAAATTTTGATTTATAGCTTGAGACAATCTAGACAATTTATGTAAATGATGATAATTATTTTGAGAAAAAATTATGTAAGAGTTTTAGCTAACAAAGGTAACTTGTGCTAAAGCTCCATATTTAAAGGCTTGATTACTATGGTTTTTAAATTTATTGCTTTTACTTTTTTAGATTAAGAAAAAATTCGAAAATGGGTGGCAAAAAATCCAAAGAAACTTCATCGCACTCAAAAAAGTCTAATCCAGCCGAGCTTACCGAAGAAGAAATTCAACTATTGCTACAAAATACTCATTTTAATCGAAAACAGATCGAAGAGTGGCATGCCGGTTTCATTGTAAATGAGTGTTGTTTTTTTTTTGGTTCCAAAGTATTGTTTAATTTTTATTTTTAGAAAGATTGTCCAAAGGGAAAATTGGATAAGAAAAAATTCATAGATGTGTACAAACAATTTTATCCACATGGCAAAGCGGACAAATTTTGCGGGTAAATTATTTTTTATTTGGTCTTTTGGTGTTTTATTTTAATCAATCAATTTTTTTTTGTTAGGAAAGTTTATTTAGATTTTTTATATTCTAAAATCTCTAATAAAACATATATGGATATATGAAGATGAGCCAAATAATAAATTAATTTTTTAATTGTATAACTTTTTAACTATTTGTTGAAATAAACCTGCTTTCAATGAATTACTTAACAAGACAAATTAACAATTGATATAATAAATCATCCACTCTAATAAAAAAAATATTGATTGAATTCAAAGAATAGTATTGCCGTAACTATTATCTCATAATTTATTTTTATAAGAAAATTAGATTACCTTATTAAATTAAGTAATTCTAACTCTTTTTCAAGGCATTTGAAAATCATAGTTATTTTTAGTTAATTTTAGTTTCCATAGAACCATCATTTAAAAATAAGGAAATTAAATCTTAATTGTTTAAGTTTACTTTTCTCTATTAAAAAATTTATTTTATTGATTTTTATAATGAATTAATTTTAGGCATGTTTTCAAGACGTTTGACACAGATGGAAGTGGCGAAATAGACTTTGTGGAATTTTTGATAGCCATATCAGTGACCTCTCAAGGAGATATAAAAGATAAGCTTAGAATGGCGTTTAACATGTACGACATAGACAAAAATGGACGCATTGATAAAAAAGAAATGGAGAAAATAATCGAGGCCATTTACGACTTGTTGGGCGAAGAAAACCGAAAAGGCGAAAACTCGCCACCCAAAAGAGTGCTTAAAATAATGGCCAAACTGGATAAAAACAATGATGGAAGTCTAAGTCCTGATGAATTCATCAATGGTTGTCTAAATGATGAAATTCTAAGACATTTGCTAGCGCCTAATGCATGCTAATAAATGATGATCGTCAACGATAAATAAATGTTTAACGAAAACTTAACAATGTAATATATAATATTGATGTTTTATGTACCTTAGCAATTTTTTATTAGTTTAAAAATAGACAAAATAAATTGAATAAAAATAAATTGAATTATTCGTTTTTAATAAAAAGATTAAATAATTTATTTTTATTAAATAATTAATAAGATTGATTTTTAGCTTTAACAAATAAATCAAATAAATTTTCATAGTGTATTGTGTATTTAATATGAAACAAAGAAAAGAAAAAATAAGTTTGATCTTTACTCGAAATTTTTCAAATAAATGTTAATCTTTTATATTTCATATTGACATATTTGCATCTGAGAGTAATTAAATTAAAAACACAATACAATCAATAGTTTGTAAGTTTTTACTTCTAATGTTTGAGATTAATTTCAAATTTAATTAGAAAAAAAAATAGTTTGCATCAAATTTTAAATATTCCTTAAGGCTTTTTTATTTAGACAAATTCATTTGTTGTCTTAAATAAATCATTATTCAAAAAACGTCTCTTGTAAACAAATCGTTTGGGAAATTAATAATAAACAGACACTTTATTCTAGAATATTTCTAGGATAATCTTGAAATATAATTGTTTCCAAGCATGAAAACGTTTATTTCGATGTTTAGATGTATTGAAATTTTTTTTTTATTTTAGCTCAGGATATTCAATTTTAAATGTTAAAAGAAAAATTTGATATTTGAACAATTTCAATTTCATTGCAATTTCACTGTTTTTTAATTTATAAATAAAATTAAATTGTTAACTTAAATAAAACGAAATTTTAGTAATCATTTTTTGATTTTTGATTACAGTTAAAGAAAAAGGTATTAGTAGTAGTATAGTTTTTTCTGCAACAGGTCTAACCCCTTAGATTTGGTTAGCTTGCAGAAGCATTCCTCCTTATAGCATAGTTTTTTATACTCCTAACAGTATTGTTCCGTATTTTGTATTTTACGTAAACAATGGTAAAGAGGAATACAGGATTTGCATTGAAAATTTGCCCCTGTTTTATTTTTGATTAGATCACTCAAATTTTTTTATTTTTATCAATAAAGATACCTTGTTTAAACTGTATTTAGAATATTTTAAATATTTTTTAAATTTTTGTTCCAAAGTTTACCAATTTGGAAAATAAAATATTTTTCATTGACAAATCTAACTTAACAATAAATTCTTTTTTAATATTAATGTTGAATGAAACTAAGGAACAAATTTTTTACATTACTATAGTTTTCATATCATTAAAAAAGATGTCAAAGTTTTCAGGGATCAAGTATTTAGTATTAATTAAGAAAATATGACACTCTGTGTAACATAATTTATCAAGAGACTCAAATAAAATTCAACTACTAACACTCTTGATTCGACTTTTTGAATTCGGTTATAGATATGTTGGAGCTGAATAATTCTATTACATTGGTTGTCAGATTGGTGAAAGAATATGGAGAGGATTCCGAATCAAGACATATTGACATACTCTTAATTCAATATTTTTTTTAATTTAAACTTTTTTAATTTTTATCTTTTTATTTTATTATAATATATTCTTCTCAACTTTGATTTGCTTTTTTATCTGAAAAAGCTTTTGCTCGACATAGCAAAACAAAAAAATAAATAATTTAATTCAATTTTTAATTAGCTAAAATTATATAATATCTATCTTATTTAATCATATAACTAGTTTATAATTTATAATTTATATTTTTGTAGCAATTTACGATATGTCTGACAATTCTTACTTTATATCTTAATAACAATTATTGTACAATTAGATTTAATTCTCAAATCAATAATTTTTAATCATAAAACGTTTGAAACTCATCTCAAGCTATTCTTTTGTGATTCATTTTTTTTGTGCTAAACTTTTTCGATTCATTTTTTTTTCTTTACTTTTTCGATTCATTTTTATTTTTTGCTACACTTTTACTATTCATTCTTTTTTTGTGCTATACTTTTTCGATTCAACAATTTTTATTTCTAAGGAAAAAATAGTTAAATAAAAATCAAACATCTCTTAAACTAGGTAATAAAAATGGTCATATGTTCTAATTTTTGTTTTTTTAGTTTGCCAATTTTTACATAAATGTTTTCTAAATCAAGACTTGAAAAAAATTGAGGAAAAGAAATCAGAAAAAGTTAGACTCAACTAATGACCGTCGTTTTTTATTAAAAGACCTAAATTTTTTAAGACTTGAATTTCAAAAAAATTTCAGGTGACACAATATTAAGTTACTCAAAAAAGATTTTGAAACTGTTCTATAAGATTCGAATTCTAGAATAAATTGCTTGAAAAATTAGTGTAATTTTAATAAGAAAAATATTAACTTTTCTTAAATGTTTTGCAGGATTTTTATGAACAAAACATTTTATCAGGAAAGATTATTTATTGATATATTTTTGTTTTTGTGCTTGACTTTTTCGATTCATTTTTATTGTTTGCTTCATTTTTTCGATTCATTTTTATTTTTTGCTTTACTTTTTCGATTCATTTTTATTGTTTGCTACACTTTTACTATTCATTCTTTTTTTGCGCTATACTTTTTCGATTCAATAATATATATTTTTAAGAAAAAATTAGTTAAATTGTGAAGATTTAATTAATCATTATGTTGTAGAAGATCAACTCGAAACTGTGTTGGATCGAAAAACTGTTTCTTAAAAAAATACTCATTATAAATTAAACATGTTGCATCAAAAATAGAATATTTATATTGTATTGTTTTAAAACAAAAATTCTTAACTTTCATATTTTTTGAATAAAGTAAAGAAATAACTATTGAAAAAGATCTTTTTTTTTAATTTAATTTTAATTTTATTTTTTTTTGAATGACTCAATTTAAAGAGTTCATTTATGCATTGTTAAGTTTCTGAAATGACTTTAAAAAAAAATTTTTTTTTTTTTTTTCAATTATTCAAATTTTATTTTCAAATAAATATTTTTAAAAGTATTGTCACAATATCATTAAGTTTCTGTTTGTCTAGAAGTATCCTGTGAAATCAATACATTTAGTGAATGAATTTTTATTCAAATTAAAAAAAATAAAGTTTTTTTAAGAAAAAGGTTGATTATCTTTAAAGTTAAAAAAAAAATCTAGACTTGTCCAAATTCAGGAAAAAAAAACTCAAAAACAAGGTTAGTAAGGAATCATATAACTGTAAAAAATTTATTTATAATAAATCTGACTTTGGAATAATTTCTCATTTTCTATCAAATATTGATTGGGTGCATCTATTTGAGAATTTAAATATTCAGGAAATGTACAATGAGTTAATTTTCTATGTCAGCGAAGCTAGTAATCGATTCATTCCAGTGACAGATGGCTCTAAAAAGAAAAGTATCTCAAAACCTTGGATAAAAAATGAACTCAAGGTCTTAATTAGAGATAAAAAGAATCTTAGATATAGGAACTGTGCATCTAAATGGAAGGATATGAATTTATATAGTGATTACAAGCGTATCTGTAAATTAGTCTCATCAGAAATAAAAAGAGCCAGACTAACTTATGAACAGAATTTAGTTGAAAAAGCTAAGAAGAATCCAAAAATATTGTACAAATACCTAAATGATCAAAAAAATCAAGTGATAGAGGCTACAAACAAAGCAAATCAAATGTTAGGTCGCATCAGGAAGTCATTCGCTCGTTTTGATTGTAAGTTACTAAGATCTTTGTATTTAACTTTTGTTCGTCCTCTTTTGGAATTTGCGGTGCCTGTATGGTCTCCAATTCTTAAGTATGACTGTGAAAATTTTGAAAGAATTCAAGGCAGAGCTACGAAATTTGTTTCGTCAATTAGAAACAAACCGTATGAAAGCAGATTGAAGGCTTTGAACATTCCAAATCTGGTGGAAAGAAGAAAAAGAGGTGATCTAATTCAATTATACAATTCATGCATGGAATAGAATCGGTTGAAAAAAGCAACAATTTTAATGTCACAAAAAACCAAGGAAGAGGTCACTGCCTCAAATATCACAAAGAAATATCGAGGCTCCAACATAGAGATAACTTTTTTTTCAACAGAACCGCTAACTTATGGAACTCGCTGCCAAATGAATTAGTTGAAGTCCCCAATGTTAACAGCTTTAAAGCAGGCATTGATTGCTGGATGAGCAGCAATCAATCACATCAGCTGTCTTAGTGTGCCTTATCAGCACACTCGCTGGCTAGCCAGCTACAGTCAAAACTACTACTACTACTACTTCTACTACTAGAAGCACCAACGAGTCAAAATGACTCTTTTCCGATTTATGGCCGCTAAAATCTAAGTCAATTTTTTCTATTCGAGCTAAATTTATTTTTCTCAGCATAATAATAAGAATAACTATCTTAATTAACTAAATTCAAATAAAAAAAAATATCCTTTGTACAGAATCTAGTATATCCTACTAGAAGCACCAAAACGAGTCATTTTGACTCGCTTTTTAATATAAATTTTGACTTAATCTACAAAATCAATGGATGAGTCATAAAATATTAATAAAAAGTATACAAATCTTTAAAAAACTGACTCAAATCCTAATACTTGAACGAAGATAAGCAAATTTAATAAATAAAAAAATTATAGTTTGCGTATTTTACATGAAAGACGAAGAATTGGCTTAAAAAGAAATGAATTCATTAGAAGATTAAATTTTTGCCAGATACTTTTTTTAGCCAAATTTGTATTTTCGCTCAATTAAAATTAAGAATTGAATTGTTTTATCCAAATATTAAATTTTTATACATTAGACTCCACTGAAACGAGTCAAAATGACTCGTTTTGGTGCTTCTAGTAGTTAAAAATTTTAGTCCTTCTAGTGTTAAGTCAAGTCAAGTCAATGACTTAATTTTTTTTTTAAGTCAAGTCAATGCCATAAAAATTTTTTTTTTTTTGACAAAATTATGAAGAAATTAGATTAAATTTTTATTTCAATTTGATAGATCAGGCTTTATATTATAAAATTTATATTCTCTATAGTTGTCTAATGCATATAGATTTGCCATATTTCATTTCTTTTCTTGCAATTTTAGCATTTTAGTCTTCACATTCATTGAATGGAATAAAAATCTCAAGATCATGTTAAGCAATGATAAATGACTGGAAAAAATATTTTTACAGTAGTTGAGAATAAATTTTTACAGAAGGTAGAAATTTTTGTGATCTTCAATTAAATATAATTTTCCTAGAACAATTCCTTTACGAAGATCGAAATTCAGAATAATTTATTTGATGAATTTGTCAAAAAAAAATAAAAATTTTATGTCATTGACTTGACGTAAAAAAAAAAATTTAAGTCAAGTCATTACTTTGACTTAAAATTTTGTGAATTAGACTTAAAACTGTGACTAAAAAAAAATTTCTGGATTAAAGACATGCAGAAAAAAAAACTTTTTTTACTCCATTTGCCTAATTGAATCTATGTGAGTATATTTGGTCAGGATCCGAATAATTTTTTCTTTTATTAGCTATTTAAACAAATTAAAAGAAAAATCCTAGGTGTGAAGCTTTCTTTTTGGGGAATTGGTGTATTAGATGAGAAGAGATGATCTAAACATAGCAAGGAGTTGCTTAATAGTAACAAGTCTTAAATAAACTCAAAGATCGAACTTGGACTTTAATTTTAGTAAATATGACTTAAACTAGGCCGTCAAAATAATTTAGTGGAATGGTAAAATCAGCATTGATCAGTCATGATCACGGGCACATAAATTTTTTACCGTACCAGCAATTTATTTTGGAGGGTCTAGTTTAAGACAAAACAAATTAAATTGAAGTCCAAGTCCTAACTAAAAAAAAAAATAAACTCGCACATGGATTTGACTTATGACATTTTAGCAATTGTGAAAAAAATAATGGAATTTTCCTTATTATATTTATTAAAATTTGAAAGTAATTAGGTTATTTTTTTTTAAAAGCGTTAATAAGCTAGAATGTAAGATCATGGATTATATACTTAATTTTATACTTATGACCTTATAAAAACACGTATGATGATTTAATTATTTTCTTCTAAAAAGTAGATCTTACTGTCTCTGAAAAATAGTAAAATAATTAAGTGAACTGTGGTACCTATCAATAAAAAAAGAAACCGCTAACAATCCAAAGCAAGCAAATTAGCATGCTGCTTTATTCAATAAAAACTATAATAATACCGTCAACTTTTTGGTGAACGGTCATTAGCCAGGGCAAAAATTTTTAATTTTTTTTGCCATTTTTAAACGCTTTTTTTTTCTCAAAAGGAATTCAGGAATGACCTATATTTCTTTCTTCTGATAATTTTTCTTTTAAACAGCAAAATTAATTTTTACCGGAAAATTTATTCATTCAGGCTGGGAAGGCTGCATTTATATTCTAATCATTTTTTTTTAATGCTAATTCTTTTTTCAGCATCATTTTTTCCAATAAATTTTACACAGAACTCTTTATAAAAGCAGAAGACTTAACAATTGCTCATCAATGAAATATTCTGGAAAAAAAGTTATTAAGATATATTATTGGTATTCTTTGTTTTACTTTGCCACTCCGAAAATAAATCTTGATGAATTGACAGTACAACAGTCCAAAAATTATTGTGACAAAATTCTCAATAATAAAACTTAAACCAAATTAAAAAATATGGAAAAAAGACGTTTTTAAAATTTGTCTATTTTCTGAAATATTTCAAAATTTTCTTTAATATGTTATTCACTCAAGATTTTTTTAAAGAATCTGTAAAGAAACTTCAAAAAATCCCCAAGAATTTTTTTGATTAAGTAAACAGATAAAGCATTTTACAAACATTAAAGAGTTTGGAAAGGAAAAGATTTTTTATTCATAGAATTTTTTTTATCTCTAAGATATCTTTATTTTAACTTCAAAATTTTAAAAGAAATTTTAGAAGAATATTTAAAGAAACTATATAAAATATTTAAAAAATTTTTGACTGGGATATCTGTAAAAAACAAAAAAAAGTGAATTTAGAGAAACTATAGAAACTTCTCATCCAACAAACCCGTAGCAATGGAAAAAATTATTGGAATCTAAACTCAAAATGCTCACAAAGATTCAATAAAGCAAAAAGAGTAAAAAAATTTCTTTTCCAGCAGTGTCTTAATCCTGAATTTGAATACAGTTAAAAGTAATTAGATCGAAACCGAAAGTTTTGATAAAAAATCATACAGATTAATAGAAAAAGTATTTATTTTTTTACAAGATTTTGATTTTGAATTTTAAGGATCATTTTTGAAAAATTGAAATATAGCATAATTTTACAAAGAAGCATCTTAGTCCAATGAAAAGAAATAAATGTCTAAAAAATTATTTTTTAAAGTTAGTTAATTTATTTATAATCTTAATTGATCAATTTCTTTCAAAAAAATTCAACAAACAAAAAGAGTCTTATGTCTAAATTGAAATTTATTTTGAAGAAAAAATAAAATTTAAAATCTTAGTCAAGTCTTGACTTTTGACAAACTTTCATTTTTATTTTCAGGAAATTATTGCCATAATTGAAGGTTAATTTGGAGATCTCAGATTTCGGTAAAAAATTTTATAAAATTTTTCAGTGTTCAATTTGCTTAGTTTTTTTTTTGAAAAGTTAAAAATTACTTATAGCACGTCTTAAATAGATCAAAATACATGAACAGAAAACAGAAAACAATACACAAAACAAAAAAAAAAAAATCATCTGCACAACAAATCTTTCCGGATAAAATATTTCGTTTAAAAATAATCCTGCAAAATTTTAAAGAAAAGTTAATATTTTTCTTATTAATTTCTTGTCAAAGCAATATTATATCGTTTTTTTTTCCTGAATTTGGACAAGTCTAGATTTTTTTTTTAACTTTAAAGATAATCAACCTTTTTCTTAAAAAAACTTTATTTTTTTTAATTTGAATAAAAATTCATTCACTAAATGTATTGATTTCACAGGATACTTCTAGACAAACAGAAACTTAATGATATTGTGACAATACTTTTAAAAATATTTATTTGAAAATAAAATTTGAATAATTGAAAAAAAAAAAAAAATTTTTTTTTAAAGTCATTTCAGAAACTTAACAATGCATAAATGAACTCTTTAAATTGAGTCATTCAAAAAAAAATAAAATTAAAATTAAATTAAAAAAAAAGATCTTTTTCAATAGTTATTTCTTTACTTTATTCAAAAAATATGAAAGTTAAGAATTTTTGTTTTAAAACAATACAATATAAATATTCTATTTTTGATGCAACATGTTTAATTTATAATGAGTATTTTTTTAAGAAACAGTTTTTCGATCCAACACAGTTTCGAGTTGATCTTCTACAACATAATGATTAATTAAATCTTCACAATTTAACTAATTTTTTCTTAAAAATATATATTATTGAATCGAAAAAGTATAGCGCAAAAAAAGAATGAATAGTAAAAGTGTAGCAAACAATAAAAATGAATCGAAAAAGTAAAGCAAAAAATAAAAATGAATCGAAAAAATGAAGCAAACAATAAAAATGAATCGAAAAAGTCAAGCACAAAAACAAAAATATATCAATAAATAATCTTTCCTGATAAAATGTTTTGTTCATAAAAATCCTGCAAAACATTTAAGAAAAGTTAATATTTTTCTTATTAAAATTACACTAATTTTTCAAGCAATTTATTCTAGAATTCGAATCTTATAGAACAGTTTCAAAATCTTTTTTGAGTAACTTAATATTGTGTCACCTGAAATTTTTTTGAAATTCAAGTCTTAAAAAATTTAGGTCTTTTAATAAAAAACGACGGTCATTAGTTGAGTCTAACTTTTTCTGATTTCTTTTCCTCAATTTTTTTCAAGTCTTGATTTAGAAAACATTTATGTAAAAATTGGCAAACTAAAAAAACAAAAATTAGAACATATGACCATTTTTATTACCTAGTTTAAGAGATGTTTGATTTTTATTTAACTATTTTTTCCTTAGAAATAAAAATTGTTGAATCGAAAAAGTATAGCACAAAAAAAGAATGAATAGTAAAAGTGTAGCAAAAAATAAAAATGAATCGAAAAAGTAAAGAAAAAAAAATGAATCGAAAAAGTTTAGCACAAAAAAAATGAATCACAAAAGAATAGCTTGAGATGAGTTTCAAACGTTTTATGATTAAAAATTATTGATTTGAGAATTAAATCTAATTGTACAATAATTGTTATTAAGATATAAAGTAAGAATTGTCAGACATATCGTAAATTGCTACAAAAATATAAATTATAAATTATAAACTAGTTATATGATTAAATAAGATAGATATTATATAATTTTAGCTAATTAAAAATTGAATTAAATTATTTATTTTTTTTGTTTTGCTATGTCGAGCAAAAGCTTTTTCAGATAAAAAAGCAAATCAAAGTTGAGAAGAATATATTATAATAAAATAAAAAGATAAAAATTAAAAAAGTTTAAATTAAAAAAAATATTGAATTAAGAGTATGTCAATATGTCTTGGTTCGGAATCCTCTCCATATTCTTTCACCAATCTGACAACCAATGTAATAGAATTATTCAGCTCCAACATATCTATAACCGAATTCAAAAAGTCGAATCAAGAGTGTTAGTAGTTGAATTTTATTTTAGTCTCTTGATAAATTATGTTAAACAGAGTGTCATATTTTCTTAATTAATACTAAATACTTGATCCCTGAAAACTTTGACATCTTTTTTAATGATATGAAAACTATAGTAATGTAAAAAATTTGTTCCTTAGTTTCATTCAACATTAATATTAAAAAAGAATTTATTGTTAAGTTAGATTTGTCAATGAAAAATATTTTATTTTCCAAATTGGTAAACTTTGGAACAAAAATTTAAAAAATATTTAAAATATTCTAAATACAGTTTAAACAAGGTATCTTTATTGATAAAAATAAAAAAATTTGAGTGATCTAATCAAAAATAAAACAGGGGCAAATTTTCAATGCAAATCCTGTATTCCTCTTTGTGATTTTTTTCTCTTTACCAAAATTTACAATATTTTACGTAAAATAAGATAAAATACAAAATGCGCAACACCGTCGTATTGCTAAGGTCATTTAATAGGAATCATTTAATTTCATGCTTTTAATTTAGTCTAAAACTTTGTAAGACTTAAAGAGCTTGTCATAATTCACCTTAATATGTCAAATTTAGTTAGTATTTTTTTAAAAAAGTGAGATTTTTTGATTCGGCTAAATTTGAATAGCTTCTTAAATTGTTTGTTAAAAATGTTAGAATTAATAGTTGTTTTGTTGTCATTTAGAAAAAGATGTAGTAAAACAAAAAATATATCGTGAATATACCTAAGTCCAAAAACTCACCCGACAATAGTTGGTGATTTAAGAAAAAACGAATAGATTAAATAGGCTGGCTAATTAAAATAAAGTCTTTTTATTTTTCAATAAAGCAAAACAATTTTTTTCTAAAGTTATATTTACCTAAAAAAAGTAAAAGCTTTTTACTTTAAAATTAAACTTTTTTTCTCTAAAACGAATGCATGCAAAAATAAATCGTTTAATTTTTTACTAAAATAAATTTAAACATTTGAACAGTAGTTTTCTCCTTTCCTAAAATCATTTCATTGTATTTATAAAAAATTGAAGAAGATAAGCTTATTTGGAAAATGCTAGAAGATGACTTAACTGAACTTGAGCTCAAAGAATACATGCGAGTTCAACTTCCACAATCAGACGCTTATCAGACTAATCAAGACTATTATTGTAGATTGTGCTTTGAAACCACTAGACACCGAGCCAAACAACAATTGAGAAGATGTGACATTGAAGGCTGTTCAGTCAAATATATATTATATTCTTGACTTTGGCTGTGCAAGTCATTAAAGATCTACTCAGACGATAATGTGAGAGAAATTGTGTATGTTTAAATAAAGGTAGATATAATCTATATAAATCAAACAATAGTGCTTTAACAAAGAATTAATCTTTTTTCTCTAGTAAAATATGATATTACTTTAATTTATTTTTCTTTTACTTTACAAAAAAGCATTTTTACTATAGTATTAATTAATTTACTTTATATTACAATACTTTTACTTTAATTGTAAATAGTTAGATTTAATTTAAAATAAAAAGCTTTATTTTCGTGATAAATTACTTTAAAAAACAAAAAATTTACTTTTAGTTAAATATTATTCCGATTAAATATGAACCGAATTATTGTTTATATATTCAACTGTCTTTTTTAATTAAAATTAATTAATAATGATTAAAATTGATAAGAATGTAATTGAATTACATCCTAGTCTCATTCGGCTAACAAAGTAAAATTTTGAACCAAAATCACAAATAATTATTTAATTTTTAAAAAATCTAGAATAACCTTGAAAAACGTGTTTCATTTATCGGTAAAGGTGATCTATATGCTCTTTATTCTTTTTTAATTTATTTTCCAAAAATTGAAATTGAATATCACTACTGTATAATAAAAACCTAACTATTATTAATAAAAGTTAAACCTAGATAAATAGCTAAAAGTACCAATTTTACAGAAGTGAATTTATTTTCTTTGAATTGAATTTTTAAAAATAATAAAATTAAAACTCAAATTTTTGAATATTCTTTGTCGAACAGCCTTGTTGAATGTCATCACTTTTTATTTTATAACGTAAAACATTTAATTGACGATTCAAAATTATCTCTATCGAATTTATCTTTTTAAATTTGAGTCCGCCTGATTTCATCCTGATTAGGATCCTGCAAAATTTAGTTTAGATTAAATAAATTTGAGCATTATGAATTTCAAATACAAATTGAACAAAATTTCTTCATTTTTTGATAAATTAAAAAAAAGTCAATAAAGAATAAAAATACTACAACTTTTTACCTAAAATGATTATCTGTTTTAAAAAAGATGAAAAAAAAACAAACAATTAATAATTTACTTGATTTACTACAAAAAAAAATAAAAATTTTATTTTAAGTTAAACGAATTTTCTAAATGAACGGAATCGTGATGTGCAAAGTTCAATGTCTTATGGTTAAACGAAAAAAAAACAATACATATCCATCAATTTTGGCATGTTGGACATGGTGAGCAATCAATCTTACATTCTTGAGCGATTAGAACAAGAATGGAACCTAGGAATCATCATATCATTAGACCTTAATTAAAAAATCAAGCTATAAAAGCAGACAGCAAAACAAACTACTACGTCCATTCAGTTTAATTTGTTTTTACTTAACTCACTACATATCAAAAAAAAAAAAAAAAGCTGTAACACATGTAACAATCAATTCCAATTCATGTCTTCTTAACTTTCATTTATTTAGCTTATTTTACCTTATTTTTATTTTTTCTTTATTTTTATTATCTCATTTTATTAACTTTAATTTTATTTTTATTTCATTATTTTTTTTTTTTTTTTTTTTTTTTTTTTTTTTTTTTTTTTTTTTTAAATTTATTCTGAAGGAGCTCTAGCTCGGTACAGAAAACAAATAAATAAATAAATAAAAAACTACATATTAGGTATGATTGATCGGACTTCACACACATTTATCGATTTATGTTGAGAATACTATACGCTATCTAAATCAGACCACATCTTGAGTTTGCAGTGCCAGTTTGTGTGAGTTTATTTAATGTCATTCAAAAGTTATTGGTAAAGACCGAACTGAAATGATCGAATTAAAACGAACTTCACAACTTCGAGAAACAGATTGATCAAAACCTTAAAAACTTGTTTACAAGAAGAATAAGAAGCGACTTAATTGCATATTTCAAAATCCTAAGAGGTCAAGATAAAGTCAACTGGACAGTCCCCATTGGATCTGTCTCAGCAACGAGGTAAGATGCGCCCTCAGCTGGCATAAGAAAAAAAAAACAATTAATCAAACAATATGTGAACCAACTGAAAGGCAGTCGCAAACACTTCTTCACAAATCGTATCGTACCTTATTGGAATTCACTAGGCCAAGAACGCGTCAACGACTGTGAAGTTCAAAAAAGTTCCAGACAACTTTATAAGATCAAAACAAAGCAGATTTAACTCCTAGCTAATTTATTTATTTATTTAAAAAATAATTTAGGGGTGGACCCCTGGGCACGTCCGAATGGTTCTAGACCTTCGTTTAAGCCCTCATGAAAATCTATGCTAGTATAAAAATTGATTGATTACAAAAGTATTAAAAAGGAACTTGGTGAAAAATCGGATAAAAAAAAAAAAAAAAAAAAAAATATAAATAAATAAATAGTCTACAAAAAATTAGTTTTAAATTAGACAATAATTTTATCAAATGGAGTTATAAATCTTTTTAAGTTTGGGCGTTCTGATAACATGTATATTTCGATCTCCTTTGCGATTAATGATTGTTTGGATTTGTTGGTTAGGAATTTGAGGAATAGATTGTTTGCACGTTCTTCAATAGTTTCGAGTTTGAGAACTTTGTGGATTGTACGGATCGAGGTTTTGTAGGGGAAGTACTTGATGATTCGCAAGATTTTATTTTGGATTTTTTGGAGGGATGAACTGATTTTCTCGGTGCCATTATTTAGAATCACGAAACAATAATCAAAAAGTGAGCGAATGAGTGATTTGTACAGCATAATATTAATTGATAGAGAGTTTGACCATCTGAAATTTTTGATACGACGGATTAAGTTGGTTTTTGAAGTTAGTTTGTTTTCAAGCTCTATGAGGTGAGGTTTGAAGGATAACTTAGGATCAAGCTTGATTCCAAGAAAGGTGGGAAACGGATCGATTGGAATATCCTGATTTAAAATTGTAAGCTTCAGTTTGTACTTAATGTGGTAATTATTGCGGTGACCAGCAGTTGTGAAGGTGGTGTAGCAAGTTTTTGAGACGTTTATGGTGAAGCCCCAGGTGTTACAGAATTCGATTATTTTATTGATAGCTGGTTGAAGATTTTCTTCGATTAATCTTGTGGATTTACATGTTATCCAAATACAGAGATCGTCTGCAAATATTGCTACCTTGATGTGTTTCGGTAAGTTGTTTACTACGTTACTGAAGTATAAAATAAAGAGCGTTGGGGAGATAGAGCTACCTTGCGGTACACCACATTTGATTGGTTTGGTACTTGAAAGATGATTGTTGATACTGACCTGAAAAAATCGATTTGAAAGAAAGTCTGAGATCCATTTTGTTAGAAGTTCGCTGAAGTTTATTTCGTTTAGCCTATTGATAATACCTGAGTGGGATGTTTTATCGAAAGCTTGTTTGACATCGAAAAATACAGCACCAGTTAGCAAACCTTTGTTAAAACCGTCACATATCGATTGAGTTAATCTCAAAATTTGGTCTTGAGTAGATTTCTTTTTTCTAAAGCCACATTGACAGTCAGGAAGAATGTTATTCTCTTCGGTCCAAGTTTGGATTTTAGTGTTTACAATTTTCTCTAATAGTTTACCTAAGCAACTAAGGATTGATATCGGGCGATACGAGGTAACCAGGTCGGGTGGTTTTTTCTTTTTCGATAACATAATGATTTTGGATATCTTCCAACTATCGGGTACAGAACCGAGTTTAATAGAGTAGTTAAAAATTGAGTGTAACGCTTTCAGAACGTTGAATGGAAGGTTTTTTACAACTTTATTTGAGATCTCATCGAAGCCGGCAGAAGCTTTGTTTTTTAAACTTTTGATCGAATCATAAATTTCTTTTGTTGAAATATATTCGAAAGTCGAGAAACGTGTTTTACTTGGAACTGGTCGATTTTCGAAAATTGGAGTATCTTTGTCCGAGAAAATCTCTTCCAAGCTCTCGGCAAAAATTTCAGCGACTTTACGATTGTCACTAATCGATTCATTGTTCACGGATAAGGTGATTTGATCGGTATTTGGTGTACTGCCATTTTCTAGTTTGTTTAGTAGCGCCCAATGTTTGGAACTTGATTGAATGAATTGTGATAACTCACTGAATTCCGTTTTGATTTTTACCGATTTGATCTTTTTTAAGGCGTTTTTTATTTTGTTGTTTATGGCGTTGAGAACCTTCTTATGTTCTTGTGATTGACTTTTTTGAAAAATTTTTCTCAGTTTTCTTTTTTTTTTAACCAGGTCTAAGACGTGTTCTGGTATGGTAACAATTGGTTTGTTTTTGTTTATGATCGAGAATGAAACTTTTGATTCGGAAAGTGCGTTTTTGATGGTGTTAGTTAGTTGATTTACTTCGTGATTTAGCGACTCTCTATTAGTTATTTGGTTAGGTTCAACGTTATTAGTTGAAAGAATCGAATTGAATTTTTGCCAATCTATTTTAGAGATGGTACTCTTTGAGCGTTCTGTTTGGACTTTGGTTAGACGAGTGAAAATTGGCCAATGATCGCTGATCTCATTTTTTAGAACTTTGAAAGATGTGAATAATTTGACTAGATTAGATGAGCAGATTGCGAGGTCAAGTACATTGTTGCTACGACAATAGGTTGGGTTGTTGTCGTTAATGACGAATAAATTAAGCTTGTCAAGTAAAGTGTCAAGAACGATCCCTTTAGCGTTTGCTTTTTCACAGTACCATCTCGGGCTGTGTGCGTTAAGATCACCCAGAATTAAAATATTTTTATATTTACCGGAAACAAATTCAAAAAAGTTATTGTCAATTGACGACTTTTGGCTTGAATAAGCTGAAAAGATGGCCAACGGATGATCATCCTTGACCACGATTTCAAAACCTACAACTTCTTCAGATTCGTTTAATTTGATTGCTTGTCCTTTAATATTGTTTTTGATTGCTAATGCTGCACCCCCACCTCTACCTGATTTTCTGTCGGCTCGAATTAAATTAAAATTTGTTAAGACTACATTCTTGTTTGGCTTTAGAAACGTTTCATTTAGGCTGATTATGTGTATATCGAGATCTTGAGCTAGTTTTTCGATTTGATAGATTTTAGTGTAATCTGAAAGTGAACGGCAATTTATGTGTAAAAAGTTAAGGTGATTAAAATTGTTCATTTTCGTTCTCTATAAATCGATTCTTCATGTTCTGGTCGTCTTGATCGAGATTTTTAAAGAGCGATTCGCTAACTTTATTACTAAGATCGGATCCTAGATATTGTGAGATAAGGTTTAATAGAGGTGTAGGGTCTTCGTTAGCTGCAGTTGTAACAAGTCTGATGTTTCTAAAACAGTCGATCATCAAGTTTACGAGGCCTTGAAGAGTTTGATTCGAAAATTGCGTTGAGTGCGTTACTTCTGAAAAGAGACGAGACGATTGATTTGTGGTTGATTTGAATTTTCGGTCGAGTTTTTGTTTCTTGGCTTCAACTGCTTTTGCGAGCTCTGGACAGGCTTTGGAGCAAGCTGCATGGTTACCATCACAGTTGGCGCATTTAAATTTTTTCGGGTCGTTTATTTTGCATTTGCTGAAGTGATGAGGACCTTTACATCTTAAGCATACTTCGGCTTCTTTGCAGTTTGAGGCTGCATGGCCGAATTTTTGACATTTAAAGCATTGGTCTGGTGTAATACCAAAGCGCCAAGGCGATACTCTGATACTACAGTAACCTATTTTGATTGTGCTATTTTTTAGTATCATGTTGAATTTGTCTGGATCTGACATGACTGCTTTGACTAGTGGGAGCTTTTGACCAGTTGATTTTTTAATCATGCGTAAAGTATTGTCTATACCGTAGGTGGATTTTAGAAGTTCTTTTGCACGAGTAGACTCTATGTCAAAGTTTGTTTCCACGTTATGAAGTGCTAGATAGAATTTTTTTTGTTTGATTATTTCTTCGATGCCATGATCGAAAGCGTTGATTGGCCACTTTCTTAGATTGTCTAATTGGTTTTCGTCGTTTGTTTTGATAATGAGTTCTTGATTGTTGTTTATGTAGACGGTGGTGATGGAAGCATTTGGTTTGGTTAATTTTACGTAATCCTCTAGGATAAAGTAGTCTTTGAATCTACTGTCGAAGGTTTTTTTTGCTCTTAAATTTCAGGATGTGGGATTTAGTTGAACTTGATAAATGTACTACTGGGTTAGAATCTTGGTCCATTGTTTCTTGAGAATAGTTAGACGGGATTTGAGACTGGGTGAATTGGTTGTTTTGGTTCGTGTTTGAGTGCATGTTGAGTGGGACGAGTGGCTGGTTTAGGGGGAAGCTCGGGTAGTGATAGTTATGGATGGCTTGAAGTTGTTGATGTTGTTGGAATTGTTGTTGTTGTTGTTGTTGAAAACATGACTGGTTTCTTGAGGGTGTGTTATAGGGTGCTGGTCTGGATCTACTAGGTAACGGTCGAAAATTATTAGAATGAGGTAGGTTGTAGTCAAACGGATACTCCAGTACCTGGTACGACTGGTTTATCATATTGGCAGTGTCTGAGAGCTGCACTTTGAGCGTATTTTAAACAAAATTATGCAAGAATTGAACAAAATTATGAATATGAAATTCCTAGCTAATTAAAATTCAACTTTTATTTTTACTTATCTTATACCTTTATTATCAATGACTATGTATTCGTTGAGTCTGTCTTTACATATTTTAAAAATCAAAAACTAAATTAGAAAAACAATTTAATTAGACCTAGGTTAATTGTTGAATTTTAATTTTTTTTTAAATATTTTATAAATAAACAAAGGTAGATAGTCAGTTTATCGTGATTTAATGCTGTATACAGTGCATAATGTGAATTAGGCGCAGTCCGTCAGGAAACTGCAGTATTCTTTTTAAACATCTTTTGTTAACTTTAATTTTAATTAATCACAAAACGAAGATTTTTTGTTTAATTTGTATTTGAAATCGACAACTTCAAAAATTTGAAGCTTTATTAAAACGATTTTAATTTTTTATTTTAAAGTTAATTCTTTTGAATTAGCTAACTACGTTGTCAGAACTAGTTTTAATGAATAAATAAAGGTGTAAATTTAGTCGACCATTATTTTGGGTCCTACTAAAATACACACCCCCAATTTTTTAAAATTTTCAGGCCCCCATTTATTTTGCAAAGAAAAAATATTTTTAAAAGTTTTAAACTATCATTTAGTTTGAATTTTTCTCTATTTTTTGAAAATTAAACTTGTTTTTCTCCAAAATTTTTATTTTTTGTGAAAATTAAATATTTTTATATTTTTAAAAACCTGACCCCCAATTTTATACAACTGACCCCCAACTGACCCCCATTTTTCTTAAAAAGAATTTAACGAGCTTTCCAAAAATGTGTCTAGTTTTTCTCCAGGAAGTATAGTTTTCGAGATATTTTGATTATAATAAAAGTCCTTAGTTATTTTGTAATCGGATTTTAAAATTTTTAATATCTATCTATTTCAAATAGGTATTTCAAATAGTGATATTTTTAAATAACTGGTTTAATTATTAAAAAATCAAATAATCATCCATAAATAAAATGAAATTATTTGATATTTTTTAAATGTTTAAATATCTTATAATAATGCAATTTTTTTTTCATTGTCGATTTTGGAAACAGATTTTTTTGATTTTTTAACCGAATTTAGTTCAATATATTTTAATTGTTTTGTTTGATTTTGCTTTTTGATATTTAAAAAAAAAAAAGTATTAATCAAATAATCTAATCTCTTATTTCGTTCATTAAAGGCTTTTATTTTTCTTTAAATTTGCAACACCAATCATTAGTTAAATTTAAAAAATTTTTAAAAATGATTCCACCACCAAAAGATCAAATAAAAATAAAATGAAACGTAACTTGCCTTTACGAAAATCAGAAAAAAGAGGCGAAAAATTGCAATAAAAAAATAAAAAAAATTTCGCCTCATTCAAGTTAATCATATTTTCACATAATTAAAAATTTAAGACATAGACTTTATTTTTTTATTTAATTAATTTATTAAATTTATTGTAATATTTATTAAAAAATTTTAAAAACTAAACTAATTAAACATAAAATATCCAATTTTGCAATTATAAATTGAATTTTTCTCAATTATTATGAAATCATTTGAAATTCTCTAAAACTATACATTCTTGAGAAGAACTAGGCACATTTTTGGAAAGCTCGTAAAATTCTCTTCAAGAAAAATGGGGTTTAGCTAGGGTTCATTTTATTAATTTGGGGTCAGTAGGGTGTCAGGTTTCTTTAAAAGTAGATTATAGTTTTTTCGCTGAAAATAATACTGAAATTAAGAAAACAAACATAACAGTCAAAAAGCTTAGAAAATTCTTGATCGAATGGTATATCGTATTAAAAATTTTAAAATCCGATTACAAAATAACTAAGGACTTTTATTATAATCAAAATATCTCGAAAACTATACTTCCTGGAGAAAAACTAGACACATTTTTGGAAAGCTCGTTAAATTCTTTTTAAGAAAAATGGGGGTCAGTTGGGGGTCAGTTGTATAAAATTGGGGGTCAGGTTTTTAAAAATATAAAAATATTCAATTTTCACAAAAAATAAAAATTTTGGAGAAAAACAAGTTTAATTTTCAAAAAATAGAGAAAAATTCAAACTAAATGATAGTTTAAAACTTTTAAAAATATTTTTTCTTTGCAAAATAAATGGGGGTCTGAAAATTTTAAAAAATTGGGGGTCAGTATTTTAGTAGGACCCATTATTTTATATATCTATTGCAATAAAGTCAGCATGTATCAAATGCTTATATTAATATTTTTATCATTGTTTTGCTTGATTGATTTGGCGAAACAAAGTTTAAAAAATTAGAAATTTGCATTTTAAATGAAAAAACTTTAAAGTACACCAAAACTACAAGTATACAGAAACAAAAATGTTAGGAAGAAGGTTGAAAAAATATGATTTTATTTTAGAAAAAAAAAAGAGATTAGAATCAGACAAAAAAATGGCAAACATTTGATTCATTTAAATTTCTTCGAAAGTAAAAAATTCTGCATAAAAAAATAAATTAAATGTGAGAACGCATATTAATTGTGAATTGATAAGAATAAAAATTTACGTGCTTTATTAAAAAAAAAAGAAGGAATAAATAAATAAATTTTTATGTTAATTTAACATTACATTTTGAAACGACAAAAAACAACATGGAAGTAGCAAAATTTTGAAAAAAAAAAAAAAAAAAAAGAAAATCAACTAGAAGATGACAAAAATTGAATCAAAAGAAGAAATGAACAACAGTAGCTGCAGCAAGCCAATTGTGTCCATACGTCCCAAAATCTACGACACACTAGACCGACTAATCAATTGTCACAAAGCCAAATCATTTAGCAAAATGGCGTCAGCGAACACAAACGCAAAACATTTGCTCAAAAAGCAAGTAGCCAACGATGCACACGTCGACAAAAGACCTCAAGAGACCACAGCGCCAACAACAAAAACAATATTCAAAAACAACAACGATTTTGTGCTAAGCGACAACCGAAATTTGATAAACAAAAAAAATCGAAAAGAATCCGAACGCAAACGCAGACATTCGTCTTCATCAAGTGTGGCATCGGCCGCAATCAGTCCAAGTGTAAGTGACTTGTCACTCGAAGACTACGAAAACAAAAAGATCAAAAAGAGAAAAAAGAGAAAGAAAAAAGACAAATGGAAAGAAAAGTGTAGAGAAAAGTGTAAAAAAAAGTGTAAAAAAGAGTGTAAAAAAACAAAAAAAAAGTCCAAGTCAACTAGTTTGGATTTGATGGACAAATTAAAAACGGTGAATGCAGTGAATTTGGAGAGTGGAGTGGTGGTTTGGGGCAAGAGCCAAGTGCAGATCAGCCGCAGCCAAGAACTTGAGCTGTTCAACTCGTTGATCCAGTGCGAGTATGACGCCAATGGTCAGTCCACATATTTGATTGCCTATCAAGACCAAATAGACTCCAAGTTGGACATGCAACAAGCAGACAAATTTTCTGTCTATTTTCTGTCTCAAGTGTACTGTGAACAAAATGCGCACGTGATCGGCATTGTGAGAAATTCGGCCGCCACCGTGCCCGACATACTCACGTACTTTTCGGACAACTATCCACAAATGACTGTCAAATCGTCGCTTTTGCTAAACAGCAAAGAAATATTGACGCTCAAAATGAGCGAGTACAAACGAAATGTGGACTCGAGCTATTCGAATGGCACCTACAGATACGGACCATTGTTGCAAATAAGCATAGTGGGAGTGCGCAACGAGGAAATCGGTGACTACTATCCGGACTTTATCGAGCTGTTGGAGCGAAATCGATTTTTGTATCACGTGATGCCTTGGGGAGACTTTTCCATAAACGAGAACATGAACGCCAGAATGTCGGACGATGGTCCAATTATATGGGCAAGGCCCGGCGAACAATTGATACCAACGTGTGACACATCAAGTCAGTCGAAAGAGTGGCCACCACTTAGTCCGGCTAGTTCGCCCGACAAGAAAAAGCAGCGAAAGCAAATAGACATACTGAAGATGGGCGGCTACTACGGTCGATCGTCGACTCCGCGAGAAATCCTTTTCGAGGACCGGACCCGTCCGCATTCGGACAATGTGGGAAATGGCGTCGAGACAACGGCAGCTGTCGGTCTACTAAAGGCAGTACACGGCACACACTTGAATCAAAGAATTGTCAAAGACATTGTCTGCTTTCATCCGCACGACTATGCGCGTGTGATCGACGCACTCAAGCTCGACGTGTTCGAACCGCCAGTGGCACAGTGTTTGTCATGGTGCAACACGGCAAAGCTAAATCAACTTAGACGTCTAGGCATTCGATACGCCAACATACAACTAAAACACAATGACATTTATTTCATACCTCGTAATGTTGTTCATCAATTTAAAACGGTGTCAGCGGTTGCGTCCGTCGCCTGGCACACTAGACTCAAGCAATACTACGCGTCCAACATTCAAATGTATCAAATAGTCGATTGATTCAATCAAACATAGATCATCAGTCATAACCACTAACCACCTAACCAAATCTAAGCAGTCAGTTGCCTTTTTTTTCTCATTTTTTTTTCTCTTTTTTTTTTCTCTTTTTTTTTTCTCTTTTTTTTCTCATTTTTAATTTTATAATTTAATTTTCCAAGACAAAGTGAGATTTTTTAGTATGCTTTTTTTTTCTCTTCACAAGTTGTAGATAATTTATTATTATTTTTTTTTGTCCGAGCAAAATTAGATAAGATAACCAAAAATAAATTGTTTTATGTGATTTTTTATTTTTTGGTTTTTTTTTGTTGTTGCTGTTGATTTTGTTAATTTATTTTTAGGCCGTGTTCTGTTATCAATTAAATGTTAAAACCCATTTAGTTTAAAATAAATTTTAGAAAAATTTACTGAATTTTTTTTTTCATTTTCTCCGTAATAAATTGTCTTAGTACTTTTAAAGCAAGAAGATTATCTATTAATATTAAAAAATTGTCTTTTAAAGAAGCTATTTGTAAAATAAATAAATATAAAAAATTATTTTTGTTTCGAATTTATTAAAAAAATTTAAAATAAAGGCGTTCTGAATTTTATTTACATGAAAAAAGGGAGAATTTTAGTTAAATTTATATTTTAAACTCACAACGCCAATTTAAGATTAAATTTAAATTTTTTTTTTGACTTTAGTGAGCAACGAGTATGCATTTGTCTTTCATACCTTCACTTTTTAGATAGAAAAAAATCGAAAAGATAGAAAAAAAAAATTGGACATGATTTAAAATCATTATGATTATTTAGCTAATGAGACTAAACTTTTTCTTTTAATTTAGACATGGTGACACCGAGTGATTGTGAGAAAATGTTTTTTGAATTAATTTTGTTTTGTTAATTTAGTTTTAATCATTGTAAATTTTTTAAGATTTTTATTCAATATTATTAATAAATTATTGTTTTTTTTTTTCTTTTGCCTTTTATTTAACTGGCTTTGTACTAAAAATAAAAAGATGAAGGTGAAATTTCATCTACGTAATCAAATAAATATTTTGTTCTTAATTTTAAAATAGAATAAATTAAAAAGTTTAAGAATCAAACTATGTCCGATCAGGTTCGATTTGCAGCGTTTAGAAAATTAGAGGATTTTGTGGGCAGAGCCGAAAATTATGCCATACCGAATTTTAACGAGCTCGAAAGAGTTAACAACCGCATGAGCCAAAATTTGCTCTATTACCAAACAAATTATTTTGTATGTTTTTTGGCAATTTTTTTGCTAATGAGCATCATTCATCCGCTTCAAATATTCTCCGGACTATTTCTGATAATCGGTTTGTGTGTCATTGCCAACATAATGTCAAATAAGAGTCCAGAAATTCAACGCTTCAAGAAAGAGAGACCATTTTTAAACTTAATTATTGTCGTGTTCATCAGCGGGTTTCTATTCAATTTATTTGGCTCGTTGATGATTTTTCTCTTCAGCATTTGTCTACCACTAAGCGGTAATAATTAGATAAATAAACTTTTTTATTTTTTTTCTAATTTAATTAAATTTTTGTTTAGTTATTTTAATTCATGCTGCACTCAGATTAAGAAATTTCAACAACAAAATTGAAAACAAAAAAGAACTTCTTGGACTGACCAAAACGCCCATGGGTCTTTTATTGGAATTTTTGGGTATTGATTTTGTTTAGATTTTTTGCGACAAAAAATTTAAATATTTTATTTGTAGATTTTTTTGTTAATGAAAAACTTAAAGAGTAGAATGAAAGTGATGTAGCCGCCATTTTTTTCCCAAATAAATGTCAATTAGTTTAAATGTTTGATTAAAAAATAAATAATTTAAAAATAAAGTTGTGAAATTTTTTTATTTAGTTTAAAAAATTAATATGTATCTTATTGGGCAAAAAGATAGCTCGAATTTGTGAAAGAAGAATGGCTCTTGGACGAATGTTCAATGTGTGGAACATTTCTTTGCATTTTTTCAATCGACTCTTTGCTAATTCCAATACAATTTAAGACATTGAGTTTTTCTAAATATTTACAGCCTCGTTTTAAATACTTCAAACTTTTATCCCTTTTAATTAATTATTAAAAAAGAATAAAAAAAAATTGAATAAAATTTATTTTTTTTCTAATTTACCCTATCAAGTGACAATTTGAAATGTCGAGTACTTTAAGATAAGCACACACGCCCGACAGGTATTGAATGGACATGTCTGTTAGCATTGTGCATCCGCTAAGGTTTAAGTTCATCATAAATTTGCAGCAAAATGCCAACGATTTGATCGAATTGTCTGTCAATTGAAAACAATTGGACAAGTCAAGTGTTTCCAAATTTGGACATTGAGTACAAAATTTCTGCAAGCCAAGATCAGTAATATCTTTGCAGCCAGAGAACGCTGCATTTCGTAAATTTGAATTAGCGATTCCTTTTAAACTCTATTTTTTCAGCAAAAAAAAAACAAAAAATCAAATAAATTAAATTTAACAAAAATGTTTTAAATGAAATTGATACATTATCTCCACACTGGCATCCAGATAGATCAATTGATACCAGATTTTCAATCGCACCGACCAAATCAATTCCGTCCTTTTCGATTTGTTCACAATAGCACAAAGACAAATAGGCCAAATTGGTGCACTTTCTGACCAGAGATATCATGCTTTGATTTCCGATTCGCAGACAATTTGTCAAATTGAGTTCTCTAATTTTGTTGGCACAAGCTCCGTCGGTCAAATGCTTGACTCCCGAGTCGCTTACGCGAATGCAATCAGCCAAATTCAAGATGGTGAGTGTGCGCAATTGAGACAAATATTTCAGGCATAGGTCATTTATCTTTTCACAATCAATCAATGAAACATATCTCAAGTCAGAACAATTTCTTGTTATCAATTTGATTGAATGGTCAGTTAAATTTTTGTTCGATGCTATCTTGAGTTTTTTCAAGAATTTCGACTGAGATATGTACTTGAAAGATTCGTCAGTCAAATGTGGCGAGTCCAGTATAACTATCTCGGTCAGTCGAGATAACATATTACAAAACTAAAATAAAATAAAATTATATTCTTTAATTTGTTTTTTTTTATTTAATTTAATTGAAATTGTTTTTTCAGCATACTTTTAGATGTCGGTCGTTAAGACTAGAAAAATTGTTTATCTTTATGGTTTCCAAATTTGGACAATATTGTGCCAAGTATGAAGTTCCAATTGGCGATATCTGTTTGAATAGAAAAAAAATTTTTTTTTTTGTTAAATTTCTATTGTTATTATTAATACATTAGTGCATCCGGAAAGATCAATGTAAATTAATTTTCTGAGTCCTTCGCCTCCATTGATATACGAAAAACCCTTGTCGGTTATCTTTGTACAAAAAGCAAGACTCAAATATTGAAGGTTTTTACAATTTTTGCTCAATGTTCGAATTGTGCCGTCTGTTAATGCATCATTAAAAGCCAAATTCAAATATATCAGAACCACACAGCCTGATGTAATTATATTAACCATGTCATCCTTGAATTTGATTAGATAAAGTTCACGAAATTCAAAACTTTAGTGCTTTTAGATTTTTTGACCGAAAACTCCTAGGTTACTAACACGAGATTGATTATATTTTGATTTTTATAATCATTTTTCACAAAATTTTATTTACATTTAGGTAAGTTTTTAGTAAAATTCAGAAAAAAAATATCAATAGAATATTAATATACAAATTTGCTAAAAATCAAATGATTTGAAGAGATTTTTTAAGAAAAATAAAGTAATAAAGTAAAAAAGTAAAACCATAGATTTGCTCAGAATTTTGTCTAGATTTAAAAAAAAAAATTGGGATCATAATTGATCCCTCGGAGGAGATACGATTTAAACCAGAAAAAACATATTTTTTTCCTTTTTTTAGCCAACAAGAACCGCCACACCCTTTTTTTTCTTCAAATTACATGTAGAGAATTTTATGCTATTTCAGAATATATATACTTTTTAAGTATATTTTTATATATATATATATATATATCTTTGAGATTTAGAGTCCTAAAGAACAACAACTTTCTACGGGGTTATTGAGGGCGTAGATTACGAATTTTAAGTCAAAAATATGGAATTCAGGTAGCACTAAAGTTTTGAATATCGTGCAATTTAATTCATTTAATTTTTGTTATTGTTGTTGAAGATTAAAAAACAAAATCAAATTTTAGACCTACTGTTAAATTTTTTGAATCAGACAAATTCAAGTCTTGTATATTGCGACATCCACTTATGGAAACAAAGCCACTTTGTGTCAATTTAAATGCACCACGTACATTCAAATGCATTAGATAGGGTCTACTTTTTTGAATCATGGCTGATAACAATTTGTCCGTAAGTTTATCTCGAATTGAGAACAAATCAAGCTTTGACCACAAAACATTGGAGCTGGAAATCATTTTCCACGATCTACACACCTGTGATGCCCGATACAAATCAGTTATGGAAAGATAGGAGAAAATTTTAATCGCTGCTTGTCTAGGCAGCATTGAAATGTCATCTCTTGCTTCACCATTGCTGAACAACGTGTCACTATCATCTATGGCTTCACCTCGTTCCAATCTCTTTAAAAATTTTAATTCTTATTTTTTTGAAAATTTTTAAAAATTGTGCAAAAGTGATTTAAATGAGCATAGTGATTAATACTGATTTATTGACATTGAACAGTTAACATTTAACATTTAGATAGGTGTTATTTGTATTACTTGCATTGCTTTAGCCCGATTTGACTGAAAAAAAATACAAACAGTGATTAGTTTATAAGAGCGGGATAATTAAGGAAAATTTAACAGGGTTAGTCTTTTTTTATTTACTACCTGTAGACGATTCTGTGAATTAAATGAAAAAATAATTTAGTTTAAATTTAAAAATAAATTTGGGTTAGAAATTATTTTAAATTCTAAATTTTAAAACTTTAATTAAAAAACTAACAAGTCACATTAGTATCCTTTTTTTTTGATGTCTTCAAATTAAAAACACCAAACAATTATAATTAAAAATAGACAATAAATATTTTTATTTTTTTTACAGTAAATAAATTCACGAACAAAAATTAAATTTAACAATTATTTTCAATTAAAACTATTAAAATATATAAATAAGGTATTTTGATGTGATAAGAAAAAATGTGACTTGGTAGTTTTTAAAAGCTGGTTTATTGCGCTATTTGTCTCTAAATGTCATTTAATCGATTATTTGACTACAATTATTAGACGTTTACAATTAAGCAAAATAATACTTTTTTCTATTTTGTGATTCTTAAACAAAGCAATCTATAAATATAATTTTCTAATAAAGCAAAAAATAAAAAAAGCATTTAGCCATTAAATTGGGACAATAAATACCTGTCTCTAGAATTAATAATAAAGAAATTATTTGACCATGAAAAGCAGAAGAGAGTATCATTCAAATAAGCAACAAGTTAATTCAAAGGAATGATATTAGGGTTGTCATTGGTAAAATTACCTCAAAGTATTCTCTGGTTTGACGCGATTCCTTGCTAGCCAAATGCCATTGACTAATAATCAGTCTCGAGTGACTGATAGCTAGAATTCTTGATATCTTTGAAAATGCAACTTAAGTTTAAATAAAAAAAGAATAAAAAAATAATTTTCTATAAATGTATTCTACTTGCTTGTCGATCTTTGCGATACCGTACCCAGTCAAGCCATTGCTTAAATACGTGCCCATTTAACTTTTTTGTATGATAATACACTGCTTTTTTAAACTTGTCTTGTTCGCATTTTTTTTCCATTTTTTTCAACACATAATACCTTCTTATTGAACTAATGTTTTTCCATTTTAAATTTTAATTAATTAATCGCAAGACTTGCATGATTTTAAATTCTTACTAGTATACTTTGCGCAACAATTTTTTATTATAGTGATTGTAGGCTTTTTCAATCATTTGAGCGCTTGGTTCGAGCATTTCGTCCAAAACATTGAATATGTAGCTGAGAGTTGTTTCGTCAACTGGCTTTTGAAGCGGTTTTAGTTCGTCTGGTATGAACATGTCCCATTTGAGTTCTTTGACACCATTTTGATGCAACACTTCAAGTTGTTCAATTAACCATTTTATGTATTCCTCAGGGCGCACAATCGTCAAACCACTGATTAGACTTTCGTAAATTTCGCTAATTTTAAAAAAGCGAATGTACTGACGAGTTTTTGGATCAACTGTTTGTAAAAGTTTGAGTATTGATGCCATTGCCGATTACGCTTTTAGTATTTTTTATGGATAAAATATAATTTAATATTACATTTATTCAATATTTATGTATTTTTAAAGAAGCTTATTATAAGTTGATTTTGAAAAGAATTATTATTTTTTTTTCATTTTTGGTTGTCATTGGCAACTGTTTACTAAAATTGAAGTCAAGAGAAAAGTTTAAATACAATTAAGTGCTCTCGAGAGTGAACAGTTAATTGTAATTGGTTTTTAATGACCATTTATGAAGTTTGTTTAAATTAAATTTTTAAAATGTTAAAAGCAAGTTCAATAATTTGAATTTTATGATAGCAATTTAGATTATTAATAATTTATCTCGGTTTAGTAACAAGATAAACAATTTTAATTTGAATTTTAAAACAAATGTGTCTTATTTTATTTGGAAATCAATAAAAATTGTCCCAAAATTGATTACTTGATGTTCTTGACCCTATGTGCTGAAATTTCTTTTTTTTTTTTACTATTAAAAAAATTTAATTTAACGCTATTGACGAATCTAAATGGAGCAATTAATTTAGTTTAAGATAAGAATTTTATTTTGATTTTTATTTACCTTTAATCCTTTGATCATTAAATATTTGGACAATTTTAAACTTTAAAGAAGTTTGATAAAATTTATTTGTTCTTGAAAAAAGAACAGTTGTTTGAAATTTTTTTCTGTATGATTTTTTATAATTAAAGAATGACATTGTAAAATATTTTTTTGTTGATATTAATGGAAAACAAATTTGAAAAATGTGTTGCTTGAAAATGTTTTGCATTTATTAAATAATTATTTGACAGAATAACAATATCTAAACTAATTATTAGTTTCAAAAAAGTAGCTTTTTAATACTTCTAGGTAGAAACTAATTAATAAATAAAATCTTATTTCAATAGAACAAAAATTTTTGATTAAAAAAACAATGTTTTAATATTCAATCTTTTAAAATTAAATTTTTTTCTAATTTTGACAAAGTAAAAAAATAAACATGAGTGATTGTAAATAAAAAAAAATTCTTAAATAAATTTTATTCAAAAAAATAATTTCAAAATTAGTGTGGTTTGCCATATAGTTAAATGATGATGTTTTAGTGAATACAAGTGCGAGTGTGGTTTAATAGCTGAATAACAAGGTCCGTAATTCCGGTTGATAAACTCTATTTCTATTCAATTAAATAATTTAATAATAATTTGTACAAAAAATTTAATTTTTCATAAAATAAACGAACAAAAAAGAAACAATAATAATCTAAATAATACCATAAATAATTGTACATTGTTGAAATTTGTTCGATGCGGATATCTGAAAGCTATTGAATGAGCGCAGTGGCATTTGAATGAGTGGTGTTAGTAGGGGTAGCAGAGGTGGTGGCGGCGGCGACAGCAAGTGCATTAAGCTCGTACAGTTTGGCGTATCGTTTTTTGATTATGTGAATGTGCAGATATTTGAGAATGAGACCGAACACGTTGAAGAGAAGGACGCTCAAATAGATCAATGTTGTGTAGCAGATTTTTTGGGTGGTGTGTTGGTTGTGCAATACGTTGAAAAGCCAATAAGTTAGAATGAGAGTGTTTTGGACAAAATTGAACAAATAATAGGCAAAAACTCGTTTGATATTTTTGAGCTCACTAGTCTGATTGATGAAAAGATCGACAAGACCAAGTACGCTGATTACTTTGATTGTGAGCAAATCGTTGAGCTTTGACTTTGACTTTAAATTTGAGTTTGTGTTTGTGTTTGAGATTGTGTTTGTGTTTGTGTTTGGCAATAAAACGCCCATGTTGGACACAAACAAAAGTAGAATGTGCACTGAGATAAAGACAAGCAATAGATGATTGAACAAGTACCAGAAGATAGCTAGGATGCAGAGGCGAGATGTGATCAGACAAAATTTGAAACAAAAATAGACGAGTAGTTCAATGATGCCCAAGCGTAGCCAGTGTGTGTCGTGGGCAGTGAGAGGCGAGTGTTTGAGGCCGGCAAATACTCTCATTTGTTTGATGAGCTCGTAATAGGTGATAAAGAGACACAGACCGATCGATATGGACACAAAAACGGACACGAGCAAGATCATGAATTGATTTGGCGGCCTGGCCTCGGGACTAAATATGAACATGAGGGCGGCGGCGTCCGACGACACAGTCAACAAGTCCGTGTAGTACCAATTGAGGCGAGAATTGGTCGACAAATAACAACTATTGACCACAATCAATGGCAGTGTGTAAAATAATGAATTGAAATAGAAGAGCAGCGAGAGCTTAAATTCGAGATGAAACTTTTGTTGTGCACACGATTTCTTGTAGTTCAGAATGAGTCGAAAAAATTGTACAAAACAACTGAGTGGCAAACAGCCTGGTATCAATAGGCAAACTTTACTAAATGGATTGCTGAACAAAATTTGTTTGTTGGCGTTTATTTCGGCGATTAGACAAACGATTAAAGTCAACGATTGACCTGTGAACACACTGATCAACGAGCCCAATAGCCACTCGATTTGATGCGAATTCAAATAGTACACTAGCAGAAAGGTCTCTTGCAAAAAGTTGAAACTAAACAAACCGATTAGTACAAATATAACTGTTATTTTGTGGTAATTGTTCGTTTGCCTCACACACTCACTCAGCTCGCCCAACTCGCTCAACTCACTCAATTCATTCAATTCGCCACCACTCACTTGACTCTCATTTGAACAAAACAACGCTTCTCCTTGTTTCCTATTTCTCTTCTTTTTGTTGCTACTGATGTTAGATTGCAGTCGATTTTCTGTTATATTTACATGGTATCCATTTGGCTGACTGGGCCGATGTATTTGGGTTATGACCGAGTCTGCTACTGTGGATGATGCAGTGGATGATGCAGTGGATGAGGACGACGACGACGATTTGGATACTGTTTTTTCATAGTTGTAATAGTAGAAGTTGTTCAATTTGACTGATATGTATGTCTTGGGCTCATTGGTTGCCTGAAACGACGACGATGATGACGATGGTGATGTTGATGATGATGATGATGAAGACGACGATGATGATGATGATGATGAGGTTGACAAACAGCTCAATTGACGGTGTTTGTTGAAAAGACGGAATTTTCTCTTTTTGGCCGGTTGCTCGTGCTGTGCTGTTGTTGTTCGAGGACCATGACAGTTGAGGTTCGGTTGTTTGAGAAACAATTCGTTTATGGCGTTCAAAGATATTTTCGGCTCAAAGTTAATTCTGCTGCCACTAGTGCTGCTGCAAGTGGTCACTGTGCTCGAAGTGGACTCGTTGAATAGCTGTTTGATTAGACTTGAATCGGACGAATACGTGCTAAAGTCCTGACTTAGACTATTTGGCAAATTGATCACATCGGCCACACTAGCATGCTCGCATATGTTCTTGCCGCATTTCGGACACGAGTCCAAATTGGTCTCAAAGACGGCAAACGACGTCGATGAAAGCATTTCTTCTTTTTTTGTTTACACTTTCTCTTCTCTTCTTCGTTTAATTATTACTTGAAATTATTGCTATTATTGTTGTTGTTATTATTAAACTAATAAAAATAAAAAAAAATTTCTATATAAAATTAGTGGTCATCTAAACAAAACAATTGAACAAAATAGGTTGAAAATAAAGTTGAAAAAAAAAAAGCTGGACAAAAAAAGTTGAACAAAATTAATTCAATTTCTCATATTAATAATGGTCAATAATGCGTAACTTAATTAATGAATCAAAATTTACTTTGTTTAATAAGCTTTTGTTTTGACAAAATTTTGATGCGAGCGGACGAGAGAGCGAGTATTGAATTTTTAAAAACAAAGTAAAACTGTTAATAAAATTCTAATTTTGTTGTTGTTGTTTTTTTTTATTGTTTTTGTTTTAAGTTCGAACAAATAGCGAGCCAAATAATTTATAAGTGGTTTTTATTTTAAAATAAAAAAAAAATAAGAAAAAAAAAATTTTATTTAAACTTTTCTAAATTTACAAATAGTAAAGTCCCTGTAGACTAGGTCTGTGAGTGTTACTATTAACTTTTTCTACTGAAAGTTATTACCATTGCATCGGCGTTCTAGTCGAGTGTAAATCATTTCAAAATTAAAAGTGATTCATTTTGTTGGTGTGTCCTCAAACAAAATTACAAATTTTAACTAAACGAAAGCTGCTATTGCTGCTGCATCACGTGACTCAAAACCTCACCGGGCTAAACAGCACACGCTATTTGTTTAAATTTTCAACTTAGTGTCCTGAATAATGATTACAAAGTGGACTGGGCACAGATCGTAGGCTTTTACATCCAAAAATAAATAAAAAAAATAAAAACTTTTCTGTTCATTTAAAGTAACTTTACACATTGAATTCGTTTCTAATATTTCTATGATTAATTACTCTAATAATAATCATTGACTGTTATGGTTCGTTTCTCTACCAAGATAGAGTTAAAAAATGAAAAAAGCTAAAAAGAAAAAGCGAGCTAAATTCTTAACCTCTTGAACGCATAATTTAAACGTTTATACAAAATACTTGATCGCTATCATTTCTGGCAGATGTTCAACACTCTCTTTCTTTTTTCTTTCTTTTTTCTTTCTCTTTTCTTTCTTTTTTTTTTCTTTTTTCTTTCTTTTTTCTTTCTTTTTTCTTTCCTTCGTTGGTTCCTTCCGCTGTTCAACCATTTGCCTCTATCTAATTGCCTTATCTTATGCGGATTGTGCAAGGTTTATTCAATTTAGTTTTATTATACAAGCCGTTTATTTTTGTTCATAATCCAGAAAGAGTGCTGAGTGGACACACAGACTAACAATAAAAAATTATTAATGGTTTTTATCACATGCTAACAAAAACCAAAAATTAATAATAGCCAGTTTATTTTCACTTAATTAATTTGAAAACAAAAATTTTGTCGTTGTTCCTTTTTTTTCATTCTGGATTTTTCTTTCTGGATTTTTCATTCTGGATTTTTGTTCAATTGCTACGCTTGCCACACGAAAAATTTAAAGCCTAAATAAAATTCGTTTCGAAAAAGATTTCCTAAATATATTTATTTTCAATAAATAAATCAATGATTAATTTAAACACAATTTTTTAATTTAATTTAATTATTCTAAACTATATTAAAAGACAACAACGACCTTTGATCGAACCATAATTTGATTATCGCTAGTGTTGTTGTTATTGTTGTTGTTGATCATGATGAAGATGAAAAATGAAAAAGCAAAAACAAATGTTTGCTAAACAATTAAAGAAAATTTTTTTAATCAATAGGCAAATTTTTTGCCAAAACATATTGTGCTTTTGATTAGCCTTGAAGTTATGCAATTTGAGTAAAATGATCTAAATATATATATGCACCAAATAAATATTAAACAAATGGATCAAATAATCAGTGGATCGATAATGGTGTACTTTAATCGTATCTAAACATTACTGATTGGGAGGAAAAAATTGTACAAGTTTTGAAATCTATTTTGGTTAAATAATTGTTTGGTTTTCTTTTTTTATATGTTATTTTTATGTTACTTATTATAAAATTTCCGCATCTATTTGTAATGATTGAATTAAATGGACTGGGCTAGTATTACGTAAATTGGAAACGATCCGAGTGTAATTAACCTAATAGTAATGGACACAAACGAAATAGATGAGGAAAAAAATCCTAAATCTTATTTAATAAATGGGAGCACGTAGATAGATGGATTGACACAAAACGAAAGAGAGGCAGGGAGATGGAGAGAGAGAGTCAATTAATCGCGACAACTCGGGGCTAAACGAATTGACAAGTTAATTCGAAAATAGCTCTAACCCTCAAGCGCACAATTGACCTTAGGAATGGCAGATAAGAATTATTTTCATTTTATTCATTCAAATGTTTAACCTAAAAATTATTATCAAATATTTGCTGAATTAAAATTTTTTTTGTTGTTAAAATTTGCCAATTTTTGTTATCAAATGACCAATTTTTATGTTCTCAAAGATAAGTTTAATTAAATTTTGATTTTTGTTGAATTTAATCTAGCGTTTAAAAACACAACTGACCGTCGTTTATTTCAGCATTACTATCATTACTCGCTTGGCTTCAACTTGGCTTCGACTTGGCTTCAACTTTGCTTCAAATGCGCTTCAAATGCGCTTCGAATTTCGATGCTCAATTCATTTTGATCCCATCTGAATTTATACTTAAATTCTCTGTGTCCCTCAAGTCAAAAAGCAATTACATAAAATGGTCAGTTAAATACTAGTCAATAAAATGAAAAATAAAAATGAAAAATTAAATTAAAAATAAATTAAAATCTTACCAAGAAGTTACAAGATTTCTAAATCACATTTTAATTAAAGCTCATAAGGATCTGTTCTTACTACTAAGAGAAAATATGTTTTCGTTCATTCATTCAATTATATTAAAATATCATCATTTATTTATTTATTTATTTATGTGTGTTTTTAAATTTAATAACCAACAAATTGCCACAACTAAAAAAAATAATTAAATGGCTCATGGACCTTTTGATTAGGGGCAATAACTAAGATTTAAATGTTTTTCTTCTAAAAGTTGTTGTTGTTGTTTTCGTTGGTGTTATTGTTGTTGCTTTTGTTAGTTTTGTTGAGCTAATTTTTTGCTACTCATCATATGCTCTTACAACCTTAAGTTTTAATGAGACCTTTGCTCTGATCTCGTATATCTAAGCAAAATGTAAGATAAAAAATATCAATTGACTCATTTAAACATTTCATTACTTTAGCCAAACATTTCCGAACAACAGCAAAAACAACACATTTCAGCTCCTAATTTTGAAAAAAATTCGCTGTTTTCATTTTTTGATATTTAAAGTCTTTTATTATTTAAAAATCGAACGCAAAATATGCTGAGTTGATTATTTTTTGAATATGCATTTATTTTCTAGCCGAAAGGAAGTCTATGGACTGACCGGGATAGTTGCCTATTTTAGAATCAAGCAAAAAATCAAACAAAAAAATCAAACAAAAAATAAAAAAAAAACAGCATGTGTCGCTGAAAATATATAAATTTTTTTTTTCTCTTCTAAAAACTAAATACAATATCTGTGATTTTTGCTGGCCATTAGTTAGTACTTTAAAGTTTTTTAATTTTGTACAATTTTTAGATAGCTTTATTTGTTACAAGTTCTCGTTTAAAGTTAAACCTTAGTGCAAAAACTCAACTTAATCTTCTAACTAATCGCTAACACTTTCCACTAGACTAGTTACATGTCATTTAAGTCTTTGTTCGTTTATATTATTGCAAGGCAACATTTCGTCAATTTTCAAGTCTGTCGCATCTATCTTTGTTTCTTGGGCTAAATAAGCAAAAAGAGAGAAAGTTAAAAAGAGAAAAAAAAAGAGAAAAAAAAAGAGAAATAGAAAAAAAAAAGAAAATTTTGCATTATTTTGTTTAAGTCTAAAAAAGTTGAAAACAAAAAATCATCAATAAATTCGGTAATCAATCTTAACTTAAATTTGTGTAAAAAGTAGACGGTCTGAACAAAAAGATGTTTATTATTTTAGTGATTGATTTGATATGAACATTGAATAATGAATAAATAAACAAAAAGCCATCAATAGTAACCAGATGAATCTCTAATTACTTTAAGTCAGATTAGTGGCCACAACGCCAACCATTAACTCTTATTAGCTTAATAAAACTCTTTAGATTATTTACAATTGTTTTTAAGATGGCTTGATTTAATAAATTAAAGATGCTGCTGTTCGTCTGAGATCGATTCACAGTTCTTGCACTAATCGATTCAATTAGACCAATGTTTCGCATTAAATACGCTGAAAGCAACAAAAAAAAAATTTTTGTTTTCTTTTTGGCTCAATAGAAATGAGTAGAGGAAACAAAAATTAGATTTTATTTATCTAATTTGATCTCTATTTATCTAGTTGTGAGGAGAAAATGTCAATTTTTCAAATAACACGATATAGACAATGCGGGACAGTCAATTAGTTGAATACTCGCCGGAGCGACTTTTAAGCTCTTCGTTTTTTTTCTTCTTCTTTTTTTTTTTTCTTTTTTTTTGTTGATATGTTTTATTCGTCTAAGAAAATAATTCAAATTTGCTAAACCTGAACGGTCTTAACCTAAATTTTATCTATGAATAATTTTCTGCATGTTAGACTGATAGCTTAATTGATGATAATGAAAAGCTGTGTGCTCTGAATGGATTATGACCGGCGTGGTTTACAACTCGATCATAAAAATCTCAATAAAATTACACTCCTTCCTTTTCTTGTTTCTTATTTATGCAAAAAAAATTAATAAAGCTAATCTGGACAAACAAACCAATGCAGATAACAATTTAAATTTGATACTCTAATAAAAAAAAATATAATAATAATTAAAATTCAAGTAAATAAATCCCAGTGTGGGTCAGTGGCCAGAGTAAGTTAGTTAGGAGAGACCTTTTTTTTTTTTTTTAAATAATTGAATAATCCTCATTTTGTCATTTGGTAATTTAATATGCGGCTTAGAGTCCAGTGCTGATCACTTGAACAACAACAACAACAACAGAAGAAGAAGAAATAAGAAGATAACAAATCTATTAGTGTAAAATTTTATCTCAAACGATAAAATCAAATTTATTAATTTATCATTTACTAAGCCTAATAGTGGACAATATGATTTGATCATTTGTATTTTGATTGATGATTTAAAATTAAAAATCGGTTTCTTGGACAATGTCACGAAATATTTCGCAAGTATGTCACTACACACACTGTGTAGACGAGACTAATAAATGTTTGGCAAACACAAACATCATCCATACTCGCTTGCTTGCCCATCTCAGAGTTGATGAAAAAAAAAAAAAAGCCAAACGAAAAAAAATCCTCTGTCAACCCTCTCTCAGGCCTCTCCCAACCCAATCTACGCTCTACATGACTGCTTGTGCAGTTAATTAAGTTAATTTTTTTTTATTTAATTTAAAATAAATATTTTTTTTTAAAAAATAAATTCAGGTTAGAACAAGAGAGGTTTAAAATTGTTAAATCATCAAGTGTCTTGGAAAATACCTAGTGCATTATCAGATATGCCAATTTCAATACAGTAATATCGAAATTTGAACTCAGAGAATGAATGAACAATGGAGGGTTCTGAATCTTTTAAACAAATATGACTGAAAATAACTTGAGCAAACTCTTAGCCAAAAATAAATCTGGTTTTGATATTTACTTAAATAATGATTTAAAATAAATATATATTTAAAATAAGTATATATTAGCTGGGCTAGAATACTCTTTTTTTTTTCTTGATTTATATAACCAATGGTTGAATTATGATCGCGATTCAAAATACTTAAGCTTTAAAAGAGAACGCCGATTTCAAGTGTAATATATATTAATTTAAACTTTTCGTATAAATAATAACAAACTTCTAAATAAAACAACAAAATAATTAATTTCAAATTTATCCCTAATTGTTAAAAATACACCGCGTTAAAATTGGCTTAGTTTTATTTTTTTTTCTTACTCGCTCAAGCACTTAAAGTCAATTTAACTTTTATTATGTTCGACTTCCGCTACTTGAGACTTTTTTTTCGAAAAAAAAAAAGAAAATTTAATTAGTCTCGATAAAAATCAGTCTACATTTGAACCAAATAAAATTCAAAAAAGATAAAAAAAAAATTAAGATTTTAGTAAAAAAAAGAATTAAAAAATTTTATTACTAAAGATAGAAAAATATTTTTTTATATTTTATTTAATCTAAAGATGATTTGTCCAACTCAAAATTATACATATGTGTGTATAAAAGTATTTTAATGCATAGTAAACAACAACAATAACAACAACAATAACAACAACAATAAGAAAAATAACTCATTAACTAATTTTTGGTCAAAATATACGAGTTTAATGCTTAAATAATATTTATGATATTTGAGATAAAAAAAAATAAAAATAGAATATTATGTCTATCAAGTTAATATACGCTCTTTATGATTCAATATGTTCTATCCATTTAGGACTTTTGAGATATTATTTTCGAGATAGATCTAAAACAAATCAAGCTTAAATAAAGGCTACTATTATATCAGCTATCAAATTCAACAAAAAACAAGGAATAATAGACACACAAAGTCTTCTTGAAAACAAGATTAAATTCGAATAATATCAACCGGTTATTTATTAATTTTGTTCTACTCTCAACAAGCATTTGTGACTTCATTTTGTTGAATAAAATTAAAATTAAAATACAAACTGTATGTTTTCTTCCAAATTTATTGATAAATAAATAGCAAAATAAAACAAAGAAAAATTAAATATGAATTAATTCTAATGAGTGAATAAATATTAAAAACGATTTAAGTCTAAATACTTGAAATAAAAAAAAATATTCCATAATTGACTTAGAGTAGGCCATTTTTAGCCCAATCTTAACATTTTTTTTAGCTCTTCAATAAAATCAATTTAATTTAGTAAAAATCTTAATTTAAACTTTAAGATTTAATGTATTCTTTAATTCTGTTCAAATTAATCCATACTTTATTAATTAAATAATAAGGATATATTCTAAAATAAATTTAATAATTTAATTATTATTATTATCATTTTTTTTATTAGTAAGATGAGTTTAGATAAAATCGTGATGATTTAACAACAAACGGTTCTACTCGACTATGCAAAAATTTACAAAACACCTATTTAAATTTCAATTAGATTTACTCTACTCGATAAAGTCGATTTAAAATTTTAAGACAATTATTATTTATTAATTTGTTTTTTGTTTTGTTTTGTTAAAATCAATGAAATCGTCTGTTTTTTTAATGTCTCTTCTAGTATCCTAAAAAATTTAAATTTATTTGAGTTTTGTTTTCTTTTTTAATTTTTTTTGAAAGATTTCGGTTCTTTTTTACTATTCTAAAACTCATTTAAATATTAAATTGAAAGGCTTTTTAAATGTGTTTAAATTCTAAGCAGAAACATCTATGTATATATATCTAGATGCGTTGAGACTAAATGAAAGCTAAACGATACAAGAGCTATATTATTTTACACTGTGGATAGACTATTTTAACCATGAGTTCATTAAATTTAGAATAGAACAAGTACCAAGTGTAGATGGATGGGTAAAAAGTTTAGTTTAGTCGGAATATATAAATACACGAACGGACGGACTTAAAACCTACTGACTGATTGAATCCGTAAATCAATTAGTCTAATCTAAAGAAGGCTACTATTGAAAACAGATTTTGAGTCTGTAAAAATAAAATTAAAATTGTTGAAATACAAAAAACATTTAAATATTTAAAATAGATGCCTTACGGCAATGTTATTAGAGTTTTTATTTTTTGTTTTTCTAAAGATTAGCTGACTGCCTGTGGAGAGTGAGTATTGAAGAATGTGTTCTAAATAATTGAAATTTGACACTTATTCAAAACGAACGAACCAAATAACTAAAGAGAGAAAGAAGCGCCAAGTGGTCAAGTGGCTTTGAACATTTAGAAGAACGTTTTTAATTATCTTTTAGAGCTCGTTTACACTTTGACACAAACGAAATCGATCGACTCAAAACTCTAAATAAACATTTGCATATTTTGCTTTTTTTCTGTAATTTAATCTATATCATATCTTTTCATTTATCTCTAGGATCTAATCGGGTCCGAGCCGGACCTATTCAACATGGTTTAGTAATCATTCGAGCAGCAATAATTTCCACTAAGCCATTCATTCATTCATTATTTAATTTATTCACTCGCTCACGCATTTGGTCGTTCGTTTCGTTTGACTGTGGCACACATCACACAAATTCTAATGTACTCTTGGGAAAAAATCAAAAACCATTTTGGGTAGAAAAGAAAAAAAGAAAAAAAAAGAAAAAATTAGATCACTCCATAGCATACAAAATCAACAATGGCAAAATGTCAAATAGTACACTAGAACAAACATCCTTCAGTCTGAGTAATTATTAAATTTTTTCTTAACACTTTGTTTGACAAATGTCAAGAACTTTTATTGTTTAAATAAATCCAGCGATCAGTGAGTAGTGGTCATTTAGTAGTGGACATCTTAGATTAGTTTAATTGAGAGTGTGACCACAGGGAGCCACTCACAATTCTATTCTTTTTAACTTTTGTGAACACAAGTGTGAACTGTGGTGCCGCTTAGACCCACCGAGTGACTAAGCGACCGACTCAAATAATTTGCTTTGCTGATGTTGCCATTCGAATGAACAAAAACAAATGCCAATAAATTGGCTTACTTTGCTAATTGGCAAACAAAAAGCAATGACTCGAAAAACTAAAGCTTTATCAAACAAAGCCATAAAGACCATTTTTAAGAATTCTATTTTAATAAAATTTCGAGTCTATAATCAAACAAATAGAGTAATAGAGAGTTAATTGTTTGCTCGAGCTTTTTTATTAATGATTCCGAGTCAAACGTCAAAAAATTTGACAAGGACGATCCATACTAGACGATCAAAAAAGAATAACAAAGACAAAACTAAAGACAAAAGTAAAAAGAAAACGTAAAAACAAAATGATTGAAATTAAATTGCTTTAAATAAGAAAAAATTTCTTTGAAGATTAGATAATCTTTTGATTAGGAAAAAGAGTCGAATTTCAATAGCGAGCGAGTGAGCCACTGAGCCAGCTAACAAAGCCTCTATAATCATATACAACAAAATAGCAGGAATTAAAAATTAATTAAAGAATGTTTGTGTGCGCTCACCATTATTCTTACCATTCTTGCTATTATTACTATTACTATTCTATTATTATATTAATTATCTAGTTTTTTTTTTAGTTTTTTTTTGTCATATGAAACCAATATTCTTTTGCTTCGATTTAAAGAGAAAACAAAAAATCATTAATATCTTTTACAATAACTAAATGTCACATCTTAATCAATTCGTTTAATATTCGTGATACTTACACACTTGTTCCTGTTATTTTCATTTCATTTAATTTCAATTCAATTTTTTTTTCACTAAATACATAAACCATTTCATTAAATGTCACTTGTTAGTCTTTTCAAATAGAAATCCAAAATTTTCAAATCGATCCAAATTCCTATGGGATAGGCTTTATTTTAAATTTGTCTAAAATTACCTTTTATTTTTTTCCTATTCTAAAGTGGATTGATATTGAACAAAAAAAAACAGCTAATCTTGTATAATCAATGTACATTTGTATTTTATCATTCTCTGTCTGTTTAAGAACAATCCAGATTATACACATACATTATTTGAACATAATTTTTAGTGCAAGCAGAGCTAGTGGTGTTGGCTAACAAAGTGGTGATGCTAAACGGAACTTTTTTCTTAAATTGAATCGGAAAATTACATACAAAATAAATGAAAAATGAATAAAAATTTGTTAACGAATTTTTTCTTTTCTTTTTAAAACACATTTAAACTTTTATTTTATTTACCCCCTTAAAATTTTAAGATGAAACCACCAGCTGAATCGCCACTCAACTAACCAACACCAAAACTAATCGAAATATACAAATAACTTAACATTCAATCATTTAAAATTTTTAAATTAAATAAACTATATATAAAATTATTTTGATATATGCGCGTATACATTTTAATTTTTGATAACTTTTAAATATAAACTATTTTAATATACTTTTAAATAAGAAATAGTTAAAATCATTAGCGGAACACAAACATCTGATAGAATATCCTAGAACATATGTTAATTTCTTTTGGTTAAAAAAGGCTGTATTTATTCAATTAAGACTGGCAAAAATTCGGACAGTCTGTAATTAATTCAAAAACCAAAATATTTTCGATCTATTGATTACAAAAAAATAATTAAAAATCTCAAAACAACTTCCATGATAAATATTTTAATTTTCTTGCCAATTCAATTAAAAAAGAAAAAATTAAAATCAAGTTCATTTTATAAAATTTAGTTTTTCATTGAATTTATTCTCTGAAATTTAAGTTTTTTTAAAATTTTACTTGATATTTTAATAATTTAATTTAAATTTTTAAAATATGTCTTCTTTTAAGATGCTATTTGAAATCAAATTAAAAAAAAAACACTAAGTTTAGGATTTAATAACACTTGAAAAGAAAAATTTGAACAACAACAACTCTAAGTCGATTATAGTTGATTAAAAAAGTTGAAGTTTATTCGAGTCGTTTTAGCTTTTTCCTATTTATTTTTTTCCTATTGTAAACCTTAAATTTTAATTAAATTCGATTTAAATATAAAATAAAAAGATAAATTTTTCGAGTTTTGATATTTATTTATTACAAAGACTACTTAGTTTTGTATTAAAACCGGTCTCATGAATATATAGAATAGAGAGACTATAAACAAAATGCTCAAAATTTATTTTATATTGTTTTTATATGTTAATTTATATTGTTTCCAAAATTGTTAAAAAAAATTTATAGCTTTTTCAATCTAAAATGAAAATTGGACCATCTTCATTCATGGGAAAAATTGACTTCTCTTAATATTAGCATTGAGATTAATTTTTTTTAAAGATAATTTAGTTAAATTTTCCAAAAAATAAATTTTATTAATATTCTAACAATTTAGGCAATTTCTAATTTTTTAAATAATAAATTTCAATTTTTGTCCCATTTAACTTATTATGTTCTAAGTAATATTAAAATTAATCTTAAATTTAAATGTTTTTTTTTAAGGTTTATTTCTAAAGGATTCACTAGTTTGATAGAAAATTAATAAAACTGTGTAAAAATTCATAATATTTTCTTCAAGAGTTTATCCTTCTAAGAATAATATATTAAGTATCTTATGAGATCTCTTTGAATTAATACCATATCAAATAAAGAAAAAAACTTATAACTACTTGTGGAAAAAATTGTTCTTTTTCATCATTTTATATCTTTCAAATAATTAGTTCATTTTAAACACACTTCATGGTCAAATTTGTTTAAGCATTACAAATGCCTGAATAAAAAAAAATATATGGCTTTCAATTAACTGTTATATAAATTAAATAAATCATACAAAATAAAAAACAAGCCAAAATGAACAAGACACCGACGTAATATGTACAAAAATCATTTGTTTAACTTAAATTTGAGTAATTTTATGATATCTTTAAATTTGTCTGAGATTTTTTAATGATTTATCGTTACAATATACTTGGGAAAATATATTGTTAATTTGGATAATAATGTACTAATTTGATTTTCTTAAGATAAAATTAACGATCATATTCATTAGTATTTTGAAAATTTCATGCATGGATTAACCAATATATATTTTTTGAAATTTAATTAGAATTATGGCAATAAAAATCTGTATCCATGTTTAAAATTAAGAATATTCTAAAATTTTTGTTTATTAGAATATATTTTTCAGAATTAAAAAAAATTTTTTTGAAATTTAAAAAAATTCAAAATACCATTTATGAATATTATTCAATATATTTATCTTATATTGGAAAATTTTATCATTTACCAAAATTAATTATAATTAATAAGCTTTAAATATAAAATGTAAAATATTTTGGTGACATAGGTAAAAGCGAACATGTTTTTTTATGGGTTCAAACAATTGCATAGTTCTAAAAACAATTAACAAATTCAATTTGAATACGTAAAATCTAGCTTTATCAATATTTGATAGGCAAATAGAAACGAAAAACCTTTTAAAATTTGGATAACATAAAATCTTTAATAAAAGCAACTCTAAAAATTATTTTATTTCAAGGAGAAATATAATTTATTTTCAAAGAAAAGTAAAAACCTTCAGTAAAAATATTTAAATTAAATTACAGCAAGAATTGGACAAAGTCATACAGGCTATATTAGTCAATTAGCAAAAAATGCACTTTATTCAGTCTAATTAAAATTAAAAAAAAGCCCTAAACTTTCAAATAATTCTTACCTTGAAAATGGGCAATTGCTTTTGCAACCAAGTTAAAATTAAAATTTTCAACTTACATTATGCGTACAAGTATTGATATGTCTAAACAAAAAATGTTGATTTAAAATAAAATTTATAAGTGGTTGAATAAATAATTAAATACAGATAAAAAATTTTGAAAATTTATTAAATTATAACAAAATGTTTCTTGTTTAAATTAGAATCTTATCAACAAAATAAAAAAATAGATATAGCTTTAAAACATTTTAACAAATATGCAAAAAAAGAAAATATGCTTTTTATTTATATCTAGAAGGTTACAAATCATTAAAAATTACCACTTAAACATTTAAATATACATCTAAAATTTAAACTTTAAAAAAAATATGCTTTTTTTTTGTAAAAAATAAGATAGCTTTGGCCAAATCATTAAATCAAAATCAAAGACCTAATGTGTGTGCATATGTGTGCATATGTGTGAGTGTGTGTGAATGTGCTCATGTGGTTAGATGAGCATTTTGGATTCGTGATCACGCAATGCTTTAATTGTGTATTCGACTGCTGTTCTGTGTCCGGCGTAGTTTTGTGATAATTTTGACAAACTTTGTGCTTTTAGACGGTATGAAGGATCAGTAAGGATTTTACTGATGCTCGAAATAACTTTTTCGACTGTTAATGACTCATCTGGCTGCAGTCTTATGCCCATGCCGAGTTCATCGGCCACTCGCCACGCAACAAATGGCTGATCTCCACTAAGTGGTATGCAAATTATTGGCACACCGTAATTCATCGCCTCCGATACCGAATTCATTCCGGCATGTGTGATAAACAAATGTGTTCGTTTCAATATTTCAACTTGAGGTGTATGCGGTACCAAAAGTATATTTTCATTTGTGTATAGGTCGGCATATTTTTGATAGGTTTTCTCATCGCCTGTTGATATAATGATTGCGTATGTGTCGCTGAATTTTTTGCATCCTTCAATTAAAATTCTAAACAGATTTGAATTCTCATTGTTGAACACAGTGCCCATGGAAACGTAGATGATGGGCTTGTGATATTTTTTGAAATTTTCGCCAGTCGATTCACTTCGCATAAATGTGCACTTTCCTTTCCCAAGTGAATTGACCAAATTGGCAGCCAAAAATTCCTCTATTCTCTCCACATATTGATCCATGTCGATTTTCTTTTGACTAATATTTGAGCGAACCACTTCGTCCACGGACGGACCCACAAATTTAATGTTAGCTTTATTCTGAAAATATTCTAGTCTGGGCTGAACCTCGGGCATCACAAATACCAAGTTCATGTTTTGATCTATCATTTGCACTTGGCTCAAAGGCAGTTCGCATCTAAGAACCAAGTCTAAAAAAGAAAAATGCAAATCCCACCACAGAGTTTTGTAATAGGTGAACAAATAGTGAAAAAAATCATTTCCAAGAATGAAAAAGGTTCTTATTTTGTTTCGCTTTCTCAAATTGTTGCCCAACAGACCCATTTTTTTCAAATCGCTCCAGTACGGATAAATGCCTCGGGCACACATAAATGTAGTGACGTATGACACGTGCAATGGCTTGGCACAACTGTATTTTTTGCTGTACAATTCGCAAGCTATCTTGGGGAAAAAGAGCGCTTGGTCGTACAAAATTAGCACTGGTTGATCATTGTGCATGTCTTGGATTAAACGCTGGAACAAGTGCTTGGCACCGAGTTTTATTGAATTTTCGTAGCATTGAAAAACTCGGAATAATGTGCCAGGCTTAGTGTTGAAGTTCATCATTAATTTGAGTAGATTTTCGGTGCCCGTATTCTTTTCGAGTTCGTAGTCGCGAAACTCGATCAAATCTTTGCCTCGATTATTGGGAAGATTTAGAATGAGGTCTTTGAACGATTTGCCCGAATAGAACACCAACTTGGAGCAGTTCATTTCGGGCAATGCTTTAAGTAGTTCATTAGCGTAGCACAAAGTTGGATTAAGGTGACCGTTTGCCGGCACGCTCCATAAAAATATCACTCTGTCTGTTCGTTGAATCTCAACTGATCCGTATCTTTTGTTTTTAAAAAATTTCATTTTTTTTTTCTTCTAATTTAGCCAGGGAAAATTTTTGGTATTTAAATAAATTCTCAACTGAAAGTGATTCATACAAGTTAAGTTAGCTGAAAATCTTTAAATTCTTTCGTAATATCAAAAAATAAATATAAAGCTGCACTCCTTACATTTTGATTAATGCATAAATTTCCACATAGTTCTATTTAATTAATTTTTTTATCAGACTTTTCTATTTTTTATCTATGATAGTTTCTTTGGCACAAAATAAAGCATGACTTTAAACGTGTGTGAGTGTGTGCGTGAGTGTGAATCATTTCTACGTAGGTGATTAAGTGACGTAGTAGAAAAATTATGCATAATCTTTCATTAAAAAAATTGATTTAATTTTTTTTTATATTAAATTATGAATTTTGAAGTTCTAGATTCCAAAAATAAATAATTAAATTTTAAGATAAAATTCAACAGGAAATTAAAATGCTTTGAAATATTTTCACAAAGAGAAAAATTATTTTCTGGCTATTTTTAAATCTGTTGGAATTATAAATTGTTTTTAATTTTGGAATCAAATATTTTTTGATTAATCAATGTTTCCTTTTGTGCCATTTTCAGCTTTATCGTTTTATTCAAAGATAAATATTTTATTAAAATAAATTATATAAAATGCGCAAAAATATTGAATCATTGAATTTGAAATCATTTGAATTACTCAATCTTTTGATGAGCAACATTAGTTATTTTAGATAATTTTTTTTTCATTCACTCATTGTTAATAATAAAGTTAAAATAAATTATATTATTATTAAATTATGAAATTACTAATGTCTTTTGGAAAGTTTTTCCATCTAAAGAATTTTTGATTTTTTTGGTCCAAATTTATTAAATTTAATTTAAAGCCAAATAATTTTTATTTAAAGATAAATAATTTTCAAAAAATTTCAAATAAATTTATAACAAAAAATATGTAGCATTAATATAATAGAAAAAAAGTAAAATTCATACTAAATAGTATAAAGAAACTATAACAATCTTTACTCTTAAAAAAAATAAATTCTAAATGTATCTCGACCATGCTTTTAAAAGAAAAGCATTTTTTGAATTTTTAACAATCTTGTTTAATTATGCTAAACTAAGTAATTAGCACATTGCTAAATCTAAAATATATATTTACCATTTTAGAAATGTAAGTCAACAAAAAAAAAGAACAAATTTCAAATTCATGATTTCAACGACATTAAATTGAGTTTATAAATTTGATTTTGGCTATTATTTGAGTTGAAATTCGTAATTTTTTAGTTTTTAGTTTTTTAGGGAGTATTTTTTTTTTCAATTTTTCATTTTTAGACCTCGTTTTAAAATTTTTGAAGCTTAATTAAATTTAAAAACAAAATATGTTAATCCAAATGATTTTAAAGTAAATCAATTTTATAACAAAAATTTCTAATTCAAAATGAATTCTAATAAAAAGTAACTGTTTTGATTAATCTTTAATGTTTACAATTTATTAAATTTGTCAAAAAATGACAACCATTGGATTTAAAATTAAAAAATTTGTATTAACTCGAATTTAACAAGATTCAATCGTCCAGAAATTAAACTAATTCCAAGTTTATTTGAAACAATAATCCTTAAGCATAAAATTTTAAATGAAAAATAAATTAAAACAACAAAATATCACATTATACATTCATCTTCATCTAATGTCGAGCAATGTAGCTAAAAAAAGAGTGAATTCAAACATTGAAAGAAAAAAAAAATTTAGTCTTGAATCAAATCGCTATATATGGTACTGCTGCGATATTAGTGTCTTGTTGGTAAATTTAAGTAAAAAAAAAGATAATTTATTTTTCAATTTTTCCTTTTTTTTCATGAAAAAAATTAATTTACGTTAACTAACGTTAGTTTACTTTCAATCTACTTATACTTATCTCCTTATAAAATTATATATAAAATTAATTTTTTCATGTTATTTTTCCAAAATTAACACATAATTGAAGGTATTTAGGCCGATTTAGTTCTCGTAAGAATTAGTAATTTGACGGGAATTTTCCTTTTTTAAGTAAACTTACGTTAAATTGCGTAATTTTACCAAAAAGAAACTTATGGTAGCAATCATGTAAGCTTAATGTTTTTAATTCAGCTTGATCAGTGATTTCAATAATTCGACTGTCCAGTAATGAAATAAATTTGGTGCTTTTAAATTTATTATATTTTATTGTGCACACATACATTTAAAGTAAGGACACCAACAAGCCTCAATAGCTGAATGTTTCACTTAAAATGTTCACATTCAAGTTTTTAATTTTGGTATTTCGGTAAAATAAGCCACAAAAAAATTTAAATTCTAATTATATTGCTTTCTAAATTTTTACTTGATACAATGCTCACATTCACTCATTCGAATATTTAAGTTAATTTTTAATTGTTTGTTGACCGAAAAGCAATAAATTTAAAGTTCTAAAAATTTTATTAAATCTAAAATAAAATTGCGTTTGTTCATAAGCTTATTATTTTTTGTTTCCTATAAGAAGAAAGGAATTATGGCTCGTCTTGATCTTGGATATTTTTCGAATTCTTTGCGATAATTTCTATGTTTACCCAAAGCCCAGACTATCATTTGGTATGCACCGGCCAAAGTGAACAAAGCAGCTGGTAGTGATTGTGTCATTATGCTGAATGAAATCCAAGAGCCAATCTCGTAAGTATAATTTGGGCATGAGACAAAATTAAACAAAATTGTGAATGGATTCGAAGTTGGTAGAGGAATTTTTCTTACTTTACTTCCTGGGGGTCTTAAATCTCTAAATGCCAAATGAATCGAAAAGTTACCCAGCTCGTTTAATAAAAAGCCAAATAGTCCGATGTAAATTTGAAGAGAACCAAAAAGTGGTGGTGTGAACAAAGGATGATTGTTGTAGTAGGCTACATAGGCCGCAAAGCCCCAATAATAAAGTGAATTTTTAAAAATATTCTTAATAGGCATTGTTGCATGAGAAAATCTATGAACATAAACAGTTTCTAATAAACGCTTGGCATAATGAAATACCCAACAAGCACATGCCAAATGCGTTACATTTAGGTATTTTGCATTTGAATTGCTGTAAATAATACTTAGTCGAAGATAAAATATCAAATAGATGAATAAGGGGCCGGCGTATTCAGTTAGAAACACTGTTGTCCAGCCGACTTGAGGACCCAAGTCCTTGAAGTATAATCTGACTTTGCCTGAATCGGAATCTTTGTTTAAATCATCAACTTTTTCTTCATCTTTCAACGCTTTTCCTCCTTATAAAAAATATTTAGTTAATAATTTAGAAAAATTGTCCCTTTTAAAAATATCCAAATTGTATTTACTTGTGTCTGACTTGAGCATTTGTCTGTCTGGATATAATTTGGACTCTTGGAAATAAAAAAATTTAAAAAAATTTAAAATTTAAGTGAATAAATTTTAAATTTTCAACTAACTTTGAGAATGAATTGCTTTTTTCACATGACTTATTGAGTCCGAACTATTAACTTGAACATTGAACAATGGCTTCAATGATTTGGAATGCAAAATTTCGACTGTTAAGCTCATTCTTTATTCAATTAAAAAATTTAAATATAAGAACCAAAAAAAAAATTCGAAAAATGTTTTGACCTTTGTTACATGGTCAATATTAATTAAGTTTCTATGGTAATTAATTAAATCTAAAAATATTTATTAACCAAAACATGTTTTAAAATATTTATTTAAATAAAAAGTGGCCTAAGCTTGTAACATTGGTTTCAAATTCTCAGATATATTAAATTCACATCCGGTCGAGCTTAAAATATCAGCTATTTGGACACCTTCAGCAATTTCGATTAAAGTTAAACCTTTATCTTTGTTTACTTCAAACACACATTTTTCAGTTATTATCAAATCAACACATCTTGAACCAGTCAACGGTAGTGTGCACTCATTTAAAATTTTATGATCACCATTTTTAGCTGCATGCTCCATCAAAACCACCACTCTACTCTTACCACTGCCAACCAAATCCATTGCACCACCCATTCCTTTAACCATTTTACCCTGAAAAAAATTATTATTTTACTTTCAGGACAATACAACACCATGAGGTATCTCACGATATCATTTATAAGCAAAAGAGTGAGAAGTTTCTTTTGATTCGATCGTTTCAATTCACCTAAATTTAAATACATTTTTTAAAAAGAAGAGATAAATAGCTTCCAAAAAATGCTGTAATTTGTTGAATTTTCGTTTCACCCAAAAAAAGATTTGCGCAAAACCTCTTCAATTTATTGTAAAAAAAATCTGCATTTTATTGTAATAAATTTTAATGACTTGCAATTAGGATATATTTTTAGGTTGAAACAAAAGTGCTAAAAATTGTAACATTTCACATAAGTTATCTATCTTTTCTATTAGAATAATACTAAAATTTGGTGAATATAAACGAGGCATTGTGAATTTTGGAACAATGAACAAAAACAAAAATTTTAAAATGAAATAACTTTTTTACTGAGTCTTAAAGTTGTTCTGCAAAATGTATCAGCTGATACAAAGTTTGAACCACCAAAATTTTATCTTTGCAAAAGCTCTGCAATTTAATGCTAATGATTTTCTAGTGATTTGCAGACTTGCAGAGTTTTTGCAGAGACTAAATTTGGGTGGTAAAAAAATTTAGTATCAGCTGATACATTCTGCAAAGCAATTTTTAAACTCATAGTAAAAATATTATTTCATTTTAAAATTCTTGTTTTTGTTCATTGTTCCAAAATTCACAATTCCTAGAAACGACTGAACTTGAAAAATAATTGACTAAACTCATATAACCAAAAAATTATAAATAAAAAAAATAAATTATCTTACTGGAATCATCCAATTAGCTAAATCTCCATTTTTGGACACTTGCATAGCACCTAGCATTGTTAAATGAACATGTCCACTGAATAATTAAAAAGAAGCTTATTAATAAATAAATAAACAAATAAATAAATTGAGAGCATTTTGAATTTTGGAAAAAAACAACTTTAAACTTGAAGGATTTTTTCTCAAACAATTAAAATTGATCATATAAATTGTTTTAGCTTATCAATTTCAGTGAATGTATCATTCAGCTTCTTCTAAATATCCTAAAAAAATGCATATACATTAAAAACGAAAAAAAAAATTATATTGTAGAATTCTTGTAGAGTCTAGCTCTAAGTATAGCAGATAGTAATTCAATATACATATTTTGTGTACTTTTAGATTAAAATTTTTTACTTGGAAAAAATTCAAAATGTCAAAAATTGGCTTAGACTGACCCTCTAATCATGGCAAACGATTCAGAGCTTGAGAAAAATGCACCACCTGGCGAAATAGTAACCGTTTCTTTGCCAGCATTTATTAAATCTGCATCAACTTCAACTTCGGTTGGATACGGGCCTAAACCAAGCAAACCATTCTCACTTTGTAAAACAACATGAGTATTTTGTGGTATGTAGCTGGCGGCCAACATTGGCATACCAATGCCAAGATTAGCATACATTCCATTTTTAAATTCAATAGCAGCACGGCGCGCGATTTTTTCACGCACAGAGTCCGATTTTTTGCCATTAGCATCCACTGACTCTTTTTTTATTACTTTTTTTTCAATTCTTTTTTCTGTTATGTCACTTTTTACAATTCTGTCGACATAAATGCCTGGCAAATGAATGAAATTTGGATCTAATTCTCCTATTTCGACAATTTCCTCTACTTCAGCAATTGTTATATTTGCCGCCTTGGCCATTGGCTCATTGAAATTATTAGCCGTCTTTCTAAATATTACATTTCCAGCTTTATCAGCTTTCCAAGCTTTTATCAACGCATAATCTCCAACAATTGATTCTTCAAGAACATAATTCATACCTTTGAAAACACGTGACTCCTTTGTATCACTGGGAATTTCGACCGATTTGTCAACAGGATCGTATTTTATCGGTTGACCGCCCTCATGTATTAGTGTATTGACTCCAGTTGGAGTGTAAAAAGCCGGAATGCCAGCTCCACCAGCGCGACATTTTTCGGCCAAAGTGCCTTGCGGAATTAGCTGTACTTCTAGTTCACCCGATAAATACTGACGTTCGAATTCTTTGTTTTCGCCAACATAAGATGAAATCATACGCTTTATTTGTTTGGTTTGTAACAGAACTCCCAAGCCTACATTGTCCAGACCGGCATTGTTGCTCACTACAGTCAGGCCATTTACTTGCTCTCGTTTAGCTAAAGCATTAATTAACGTTTCTGGTATTCCACAAACGCCAAATCCTCCGACCAAAAGAGTCGAATTGGCCGCAATATCTTGGACGGCTTGTTCGGCCGTGTCAAATATTTCGACAAATTGAGCACGGCTGGCAACTTCGTTTGGTGAACCATCTAAATGCAAATGGGCTTTGGCAATTTTCTCGTACTTATTCGGATTCAAGGCTTTTATTCCTTCTAGATTTGTGTTAACGTAGCTTCGTGTTGACAGTAGACCTGCACATGCATTTATCTTTGTGGCTAGTTTTGTTCGTAAAACACTTTGAAGGAGAATTTGTCCTCGGCGTAGTGCCATTATAATTTTTGGTGTGTATGCGTGATGCAAATTGGTTTATAAAAGAATAAAAGAAAAAAAAGCTTTACATAAACCAAAGCAATGTATATGTTGCTTGGTTTATTTAAATTAATAAAAACAACAACTGAATGTGCATTTTCAACTCTACTTTAGTTTAGCATTGGTATATTGAATTAGATTTTTTTCGATTCACATGACTGATCTACTTAAAAATATGATTTTTTTAATCTAAAATCGTTTGACTTTCCAATCGCCCTTAGTTATGTTCTGTCAAAAAAATATTTAAATTACAATTTTAAATGAAAAAAAGCAAGATAAAACTATTATGGTATAAATCTGTGTCAAATCTTTCAAAAAAAAAAAGATGACAAAAAAATCATTTTTAATTTTTGTGTTAATTTAAAAACATTATAATTTTCTAAATCGAATGTTTAAATTTTATTTTGATTACTTGCAAAAAATATTACTAATAGACAAAAAAGCAGATTATAAAATTTTTACCCGATTTTTGAATATTTAAGTGATGGTTTAAAATTAAAAATTATTTTAAAAAATTTATTAATTGATTCAATAAATTAACAAGAAATAAAAAGAGGCATCAATTATTTATTTTTTTGTTGCACTAATTGGTGACTTTAAAATGTAGTAAACAGACTTTTAAATTTAATTCTTTTCTTAGACCCATTTTTTACCAATATTATAAAAAAATGATTGTTTGGTGAGTTTTTCCGGTGAATAATTTGCTGGTCCAGGTATATTTGGATTGGTTTGTCCATACCATCTACTGGTTGATGAAACAAAAGCTGCTGTGCTCATGTATCTTTTTTCGGGTTCTTTAAAATCTCGTACATCGTAAGCACCAGGGCCTGGTAATGGCAATTGAGTAGGCATAGGCACTGCTGGAGCTGATATAGCCAAATAATGACGTCGTCTTTTAATCAATTTATTATTAATATCTATAAATCTATTTTATAGATGGCAATTTTTTTATTCCTTTAAAATTTTTATTTTTTTTTTTGTATAGTTTTAAATTATTATTTAGCACATTTATTAATTAAATGTTGCAAAATATAGCTTTGTAATTTGAAAAAAAAATTAACAAAATAAAAAAATTGCCAAAATTGAAGTCAATATGAATTTTAAAAAACATTGATTTTAGTTTTCTAAGGGATCAAATTTCCAGCTCTTGAAAATACTCTGTAATGAAATTGTCAAAATTTTCGATATGAGTTCTTTTTTTAGAATTTTGGGTAAAGCTGGTTCAAAATGAAATTTTTAATATATCAATTGATTAAATTTATAGAACCTATTTTGGTCCCTTTATGTTAGAAAACAAGTTATTATGTTTTGAATATTTGTTCTTTTTTTTGCTCTAAAATTCTGAATGCTTCAATTTGAATTGATAAAAAAAAAGTTAAATTTACGGAAACAATTGACGGTTGATTTCATCTAAATTTGGCTCATTGGGATCGTACTCACCAGGACCTGGGTAATTGTTATGCGGCGTAAATCCGCGTCTATTTGAACTAGACTTAAAACTAGACACTATTACTTTTGGATTATCGTGCCTTAGACTGTCATTAATATTGTATATATTTGGCGCCGGTATTGTTTTATCAATGTGCATAAATTCTCTTTTAGTTTGAGATTTAAATGCAGAGTCTGCGTGAACATTATTGCTCTTGAATTTATATTTTAATGATTTTGAAATATCATAAATATTCGGCGCTGGATTATAATCAGGTTTGTCCACTTTTTGAGCAATTGGTTTATGAAATGTACTTGAAAAAGAATTAGAAAAATCTTTGCGGCTATTGGCATTCATTTCGTAGGAGCCAGCGCCCGGAGTTATCATCGGATTTAGTTTTATTTCGTCACGACTTGAGCTTGATGCAAATCCACCATAGCCTTTGACGGAATCGGAAGTTTTTTTCAATTTTTTTCCGGTATCCTCGATTGGTATGTAAGAACCAGGACCAGGCGTTTCTGACTTAAATTTTTTTTATTTTTACTTTAAATAGAAAAGAGAAAAATCTATTTACAAAGTTATACTGAAATCGCTTTGATGTTCGATGAAAGCCTTTGATGTCACTATTATCGGTGACCAAAGTGAAAAATTTTGATGGAATTGTCGGAACTGAGCCATTTGAAAATATATTCCCTTTAATTTTATATTTTATTTAGAAAAGATAAAATTATAAAGAAAAATGAGCGATAATTAAGAGTAGATTAAATTTTTATAGACAACTAAAGTTAATTTTCAAGTACTAATAGATTACTTTCTGGTGATTTGGGTTTAGAGGCTGAAAATAAATTTTGTAGTGAAAATTTAAAATCTGAAAAAAAATTCAATACCCTTGTACAGTTTTCCTTTTCGTTCTGGACTTCTTTTAAAGTCGTTGGACAAAATTTCGATACTGTCCTTTAACACAGCAGCACTCATTTGTTCTTATTTGGAGAATTTTTTGTTCAGAATCTGATTTTGAAGTTTTGAAAATATTAAGCAAGCAGACTATTAATTATTGCCATAGTTACCTAATTTATATTCGATTATTAAATAAATTTATTTTTGAGTACCTATATGTTTGGTTAAATTGTGTTCTTTTTATAGAAAGAGTGAATCCATTACTTTTTGAAAAATGAAATTTTACATTTCGGTGAACTATCTGTTTGATTTAACTGATTAAATCCATTTTATTTTTATTTTTGTGGATGTTTTTTCTTATTTATTTTTAAGATAAATAAAACAATATGAAAATATATTTCGAATTTTTATTTTCTTTTAAAAAAATTGATTGTGAATACGGTTTTGGAAAATAGTGGATTAAAAAAAGATAAGAAAAATTTCTTTTTAATTTAAACCTTTTATTAAAATAAATTTTCTCATGCACCAAATTAAAATTTCAAAAAATGTTTATTAAATGTTTATTTTAAATTTTAAATTTTTCAAGGTCTACTTAGCAAAGAATAACGGAAATATTTATTTAAAAAAAAATAATGATTCAAAATAAAATTTTCTTAGTTCATCTAATTGCTGCTGATCCGTACTTGTTTTTGGTCATCTCCTGGTATAATGGCTACATGTTTCGAGCATACGGTGGAAACCTGTTTTGAACTAACTGTTGCTAATTCTTTATTTTGAACACATGCAAGATCAGTTTTTTTGTCTTTTTCAGCTACTTGTCTGGGACCAATTATTGCCATTTCTAAGCTATCGGACAAAACTGCTATGTCTTTGTCTTTATTCACATTAGCAATTTCTTTATTCTCATTAATATTCACTATTTCACAGGGTCCTTTTAAAGCTACTTGTTTAGAATCGGATACACATGATAATTCTTTTTTAGCACACTCAGTCAGTTCTTTTGAACCAATTATAGTCACTTCTTTATTTGGATCGATATTAGCCAAGTCTTTGCAATCAATATAAGTTAAGTCTTTGTTTGGATTAACATTTTCCACTTCTCTACATCCTCTTAGAGCTACTTTAGTAGAATCTGAAATGCAAGAAACCTTTTTCATTGTTGACTCGACTAATTCTTTTGTACCAATTGTAGCTACTTGTTTATCTGGATTAACGCACGCCATTTGTGTTGAAGCTTTTAGAGCAATTTGTCTAGAATTGGCGACTGCATCAACTTCTTTTTTTGAATCTGTTTCTAAGCAAGCTTTTTCACACAAACTGGTAATACATTTTTTTTAAATAAAATTTTAATTTTAATCCCGACATAGCTTACTTGTCCATATTTGAACTATTTGAATAAAAATTTTCTAAATATTCGATAACTCAAAATAAACGATTTAATTTTTTATTAGTTTTTGCGAGAGAATAATTTATTAAATCTTGCTGGGTGAATTACTTAGAAATTTAGAGTGTAGAAAATTAATTTGTTTAAATTTTAGCATAAATATGAAAATTTTGTTAAGAAAATTTTATAGTACTTTACGATCCAATTTGGACTGGGGTTAAGTTTTGACATGAGTTTAAAAAAAATGATTTAATTAAAAAATAACTCATGTTTTTTTTTTTACTCATTCATTTTAACTCATTTTTTCTAAATCAATTTTTTAATTCAATTTTTGGTTTCAAAAAAAGGTGATTTTCACATTGGTGTTTTTTAAAAAAGAATAATTGTTCAATTAAAGTTTTTATTAAAAAGAAAAGAATTTATGCAAAATTTACACAAACAAAAAAGTTAATTAATTAATTGAATATTTTTGATTTTAACTCATTAAGCATGTCATTTTTGACATTGTCGAGTTAAACCAAACTATGTTTTGAAACAAAACTTTTTTTCCAATATTTTGGATAAGTCAATATTTAAAATAGGAATAATATAAGTTTTCAATTTTAGCAGTGTGAAATTTTATCAGCTTATTTTATTTATTTTTTAAAGAAAGGATACGAGCAGGGCTCCTTCAGCCAGTTATATAATTTTAAAGAATGGGTTTAAAATTTACTAAAAAATAAGAGTATTTTGCAAATTTTAATTTCCTTTAAAGCAAAAACGTTTGTAGGATTAATAAGAAATTCTGTCAATCGTTTGAATTTTAAGTGAAGCAACATTTTTTTCATTTTCATCTAATTTCTTCTTTTTTACTTATTCATATAGGTACACATTTTTGTAAATTGTTAATTATGTTTAAATATATTAAAAAAATTGTTAGTTATAAAATGTTTTATTTGTAATTTTTGTAAAACTAAATGAACTCCAACTATACTTAATAATTTTGCTTTGTTTCTCTAGAGGAAAAAATTAAAAAAAATTTAAGATAGCAAAATCTAAATCAAAATCTCACAAAAATATCTAATAAAAATCCTGGATTCTAATTAAAATAACAAAATTTAACACAAATAATACAATTTACACTTAAAAGAATAATTTATTTGAATTTATTTTTAAAATGTAATTATCACTAATGAAAACGTCCTAAAATTGAGCTTATATTTGAGCCATAGGTTTTAAATTTTCACTTATTTTGAAGCTACAAGCTGTTGTTTTAGCAATGTCGCTAATGTCAACACCTTCGGCAATTTCAGTCAAAATCAATCCTTCATGTTTGTCGCATTTGAAAACACATTTTTCGGTAATAATCATATCTACTACACGATATCCGGTCAATGGCAATTGGCATTGAGAAATTATTTTGGGTTCGCCTTTTTTGGAAGTGTGAGTCATTAGGACTATAACGCGGTTGCCACCTCCGACCAGATCCATTGCACCACCCATACCTTTAACCAATTTTCCCGGTATCATCCAATTGGCCAAATCACCATATTGAGATACTTGCATTCCACCTAACATGGTCAAGTCCAAATGATGACCGCGAATTATCGAAAATGACTCATCGGTGGACAAAAATGCACCTCCAGGCAAAATTGTAACTGTTTCTTTACCAGGATTAATCAAATCAGCATCAACTTCCGATTCACTTGTTGGATACGGACCCTAAATTTAATTAAAAATATGATTAAACATATTATATCAAAAAACAGTGTAAATATGTGAGATAATTCTAGCAAATATTAAAAAAAAAATACTATTTTAAATTTCCAAGCATTATTCAATAAAATAATAGCGTTTAATCAATTAAAAAAAAATTAAATCAGAATATATAGACTTGAATGTTTTAATAAATTTTTTAAATTATACATTTAAAATGTTCTTTCTTTATGCACCTTAATTTGCCTAAAATTTTAATGATCAAGAAAACTATATGAGGTTATTGATCAAATTTTACATTTATCATGAAAATGAAATGATTTGTTTGAAACGGCTTTAAATATTTAATTTAAATATAAAATATTATGCCAGCAAAAATTTTGATTTGTTCAGCAAACCATGCTGATTTAATTAAAAAACATAAAATTTATTCAAAACATAAAATTTTTACTTATCTTTTCTTTTGGGCTGTAAGAATGCTATGGCTTTCGAATCTTTCCTTAACCTTTTTTAATAATACGAATTATTTTAAATCAGACTTGTTTTTAAGTCACAGTTTTAAGTCTAAGTCACAAAAATTTAAGTCAAAGTTATGAATTGACTTAAATTTTTTTTTAAGTCAATGAATGTGAAGACTATAATGCCAAAATTGCAAGAAAAGAAATGAAATGTGGCAAATCTATATGGATTAGACAACCAAAGAGAGTATATAAATTTTATGATATAAAGCCTGATCTATCAAGTTAAAATAAAAATTTAATCTAATTTCTTCATAATTTTGTCAAAAAAAAAATTTAAGTCACTGACTTGACTTGAGCTAAGACTTGTGACTTAAAAACAAGTCTGTTTTAAATGTGCATATTCAATGATGAACATTTGAAAATGTTTCGGCTTAATATTTAATTGGAAAAAAAATTGATCAAAAGTTTTAATTTGCTATCAAAATGAAAAAAAATTAAAAATAAAAATGAACTCACAAGACCAAGTATTCCATTTTCAGCATGAAGAAATACATGCATTGATTTTGGTATAAAATCAGCCACTAACATTGGTAAGCCAATGCCCAGATTAGCTTTAATTTGATAAAATTTGCATAAAATCTAGTCGATGATGATGAACACATGTAAAATTTTACTTACCATACATGCCGTCTTTGAACTCGAGAGCAGCTCGTCGAGCTATTCGTTCGCGTGTAGGATCGAATTTTTTCGTACTAGATCCTCTAACAACTTTTCTCTCAATATATTTTTCGTAATAAGCTGGTTTGACTATACGATTCACATAAATACCTGGCAAGTGAATAAAATTGGGATCTAGCTCGCCCACTTCCACTATTTCCTCAACCTATAATAATTACACGTAGAAAAAATTTCTCTTTTATTTGGAATTAGTGTGAATAAAAAATCAACACAAATTACCTCAGCTATAGTCGTTCTAGCAGCTTTGGCCATTGACAAATTGAAATTGCACGCTGTTTTTCTAAAAATAACATTTCCTGCTTTGTCTGCTTTCCAGCCTTTAATCAAAGCGAAGTCGGCTTTAATCGCTTGTTCCAACACGTACGTATTATCTTCGAAAATTCTCGACTCTTTTGGCGGACTTTTTATTTTAAGAGAACCATCCGAAGCAAATCGAATCGGCTCACCACCCAAATGTACTAGAGTGTTTACACCTGTTGGCGTGTAAAACGCAGGTATTCCAGCTCCACCACATCTTATCTTTTCTACTAAAGTACCTTGTGGTACAAGCTCTACTTCGAGTTCACCAGACAAAAATTGGCGTTGAAATTCTTTATTTTCGCCTATAAACGAACAAATCATTTTTCGTATTTGTTTTGTTTCGAAAAGCATGTCTAGGCCACGATGATTCACGCCACCTTCATTACTAATAACAATCAAATCTGTTATCTGAGTTTTAGCTATTGCTTTTATTAGACTCTCGGGCACGCCAACCAGACCAAAACCGCCTACCAAAATGTTCATTCCCGACTTAATGCCGTATATGGCTTTGTCAGGATCACTGTAAATTTCAGTCAAAGTTTTTTTTTGAATGTGATTCTCATTGTTGGTTGACACTTGTCGTGTTTGAGCGCCACAAATACATGGATTCAATGTTTGATTGAACAAAAGTTTTTTTGTTGATAGAAAAGTGGGTGTTCGATTGAGAACAGTTCTCGTCACTCCTCTAATCATTGAAGATCTCACTAATTTATTAAAGGACATTTTGACTGGTTTGCCAATGAACTCTAAAATTATAAGCAACGGAATTAATTCGTAAAATTGGTTATGTAACAGAATTTTGTTTTTTTTTTATTTTTATTAATTAGAAAAAGAAGCAAAATTTTTTAGAGTTTTATAGTTGAAAGAAGAAAAATTATGCGCGCATTCTCTCAAAATTCATAATTTAAATTCGTAACGATTACGCACAGTTTGAGGCATATTTTTGTGCAGCGTATGCTTAATACGTGATATTTCAATGGGTTTACCTGATTAATTTAAAACAAAAATCTATTTTCTTTTTGACTTTTTCGTTATTGTTACAACATAATCGCTTGAAAATATATTTTAATTTGGTTGTTTCCGGGAGAGTGAATTTGGGAGCAATTTTTTTTCAATAAAACATTAATAGATTTTTCAAAATGAATATTGATGTAAATTTTTTTTAAAAAAATAATAAAAAATTTTGATTAACTTGAAAATATTCTTAAAATTTATTAAATTATCATGGATTCGTTTGGTTTGTCTATGGATTTTTGATTGCTCATAGATTGATTGATTGCAATCAAAGATTTGCAATTCTTTTTGATGACCTAGTACCTTGTTGAGTGCATAGTAGTCCAAAGACGGTTCTACAACAAAACATGATTGATACTTGATTGTTTTGTTGTAGAACCGTCTTTGGACTACTATGCACTCAACAAGGTACTAGGTCATCAAAAAGAATTGCAAATCTTTGATTGCAAGAATAGAGGCGTTAGAGGCAATTCTTGACGACTCACTGGTTTGAATAAAATTGATGCAGACGTTGAACTTACTGAAAATAAAAAAATTCTGTTGGGTATAAAAACAAATCTAAGATTCTTACCGGAACTACTAGACAGAAGATTTTCCAAGGATTTAGCTTTTTTAGTTAAATCCTTGGAAAATCTTCAATCACAGTTTCCAAAGAAATATTGGAATTGAAATTACATAAAATACAAAATTTTTGTAAAAAAAAACAGAATTTTTTATTGTCCAGATAAAAAAATTTAAATGTAAATTTTTTGTAAACCTTTGGCAACTTCTTTTCCAATAAGTGTAAAAGAAAATTTTTCATTTAATTTAGAAACAAACTTAAATTTAGCTTATCTATTTTTCATCTTGTTTAAAAGTCCAAAATTAAAGTCCGACTTGGACATGACTTAAGACTTGTGACTTTTAAGCAACTCTGTTTCTTTTTAATAGTTTTAGACTGTCGTATATTCTAGAACTATTAAAAAAAGACTTAAAATAATTTTGCTAACAGCGCCACACCATTTGGAATTTATATTTATTTTGGCAAATTTATAGAAAAAATATAATCAATATTTATTTAGAATTAATCGTTCAAGGTCAAATCATCCAAGCAGAAATTTGTTATTTGATGGGAAAATGCGATCTAAATGAATATAAAGAAGCTAGAAGAGAGCTTAGATGAGAAAATTATCAAAAAAATAAGCCTTTTTTAAGAGAAAAAATCAAAAGAATTTAAATATTCTAAAAAATTCGTTAATTTTATCAAATTATCTTTTAAACTAAGAGGAGATTCTGACTTTGACAGCTTTCCAGAACCAGTATTGTTCAGCAAGTGAAAATATCTAATAGATACATTGCCTCTATTTGTACAATTACAAACAATTTTAACAAAAGCTTTTTTATCATTTCATCAGGCTCACCTTAGTTACTTAAAATAACTGCTTTGAAAAAAAAGCAGTTCTTTTTTTAGCAGTTCTTTTTTATAAAAGAAAAAAATTCGCAACAAATAAATAAATAATAATTTCGTTAAAACTTTAATAAAATAGCTTAATTTAAGATTTCAAAATAATAAACATATAACAAAGCGCTTACAAAAAATTTAAAAATAAAATGAATTGTTATTAATAAAAAAGCTAACCTTATTACATTGAACATATAAAAATTAAAATTTTAATCAATTTTAATCTTTAAATTGTTTTTTCACAATAATATTTTTTAATTTTACCTTTAAACAGAAGTTGATTTTTATTAAAATGAAAAAACGGATAACTTTGATTTTTAAAGAAAAAAATTAAAATAAATCCATCAAAGATTGAGCAGGAGATCGATTAATGCCAAAGTATTTAAAATAAAAATGAATACTTGAGCATTTAAAACGAGTTGATTAGCCAATTATTTAAAATTCTTACTGGAACTACTAGATGATAGACTATTTGTGGTATTTTGTCCAAATAGTGGCTTATGAGACGGAATTCGTATAACAACGCATTTTTTTTTGCGGCAGTGCCACTGTTAGTGTATTGGTTGTGTTATTGGCGTCAAAAGAGTCATGCCACTACTTGACGATTGACTTTCTCCTTTCACAGATTGATTTAGCATTTTTAGAAAAAAATTAATCAAAATTATATCCTAATATTTAAATTTTAAAATTCAAACAATTAAGTTTTTATTTTTGATAACATTCGAAAATTTATTATTTAGTTTGAAAAAATATTCCATTATATTAACTTAGCAGACAATTAAAAACATGTAAATAAAACCTAATTTTTTTTTTTAACTTTTAACCAAACGATCTTTGGTAAATAGACATAAACTTAAATGACTTGTAATCTAGCTTGTTGTGTTAATATGCTTTTCTCATATTAGTTCCCTCATAAATAATAAATATAATTTTAGCATCATAAATATAAAAATAATTTTAAATAATTTAAAAAAAAATATAAAAATATGAATTTTTTCAAAAATAATTTCGTTTACTTAATTTTAAAATCACTTAATATTTCTTATTTAAATTCATTTTTTTGTAGTGATGAGTAACAAAGTAATCATTATCCTATTTTGTACATCTCGATGATTTTCCATCTAAATTAAATCTTACTTTTTAAAAATTAAAAATGTAATAAAATTCACACTTATTCAAAAGTGGAAAACAAAAAAAATTTTAATTTATTTGATTCCAGTTTATTAATTAATATTTTTTGCTAAAATTACACCAAAATATCTTTACTAATTTCTATTTATTCCAGGTTTAAAAATGACGTCTTTCTGAATTAAAACGCTATAATCATTGAAAATTTTTCTCCCCCCAATATTCTTGACGTTACAAGTTAAAAAAGGACGTCTTTCTGAATTGGAGACGCTATAAACATTAAAAATTTTTATCCCCCCAATATTCTTGACGTTCCAGGTTTAAAAAGTACGTGTATCTATTCTTACCTCTAAAATAATCCTTTAAAATTTTTATTCCCCCATTTAACTTGACGTTCCAGGTTTAAAAATGACGTGTATCTATTCTTAGCACTAAAATAGTCTTATAATTTTTCTCCCCTCAATTGTCTTGACGTGCCAGGTTAAAAAAGGATGTCTATCTATTCTTACCTCTAAAATAATCCTTAAAATTTTTCTTCTCCCATTTAACTTGACGTTCCAGGTTAAAAAAGGACGTCTATCTTTACTTAGCACTAAAATTATTCTTAAAATTTTTCTCCACTCAATTAACTTGACGTTCCAGGTTAAATAAGGACGTCTATCTGAATTTGAGACGCTATAATCATTATAAATTTCGCTAAATCAGTTTAAACTCATAAAAAGGAAATGCGTTCAGAATTACAAGCCCCCCAAATAACATCATAAAATAAGATAAATAGAGAGAGACAGAGGGGGAGGTGCGCGAGAGTCCGTAGAGAGCTAGGCCCCGCATAAAATCGAGAGATTTTAGGAAGAATGAGGGGGCAGAGGGTCAAGTGGCGCTTTCTGAACTCTCAAATATTTAAAAATGAGTAAGCTGTGTCACTCTTTCATTCAAATTTATCCATATTAGACTTCTTCTAAATTATCTTCATTTTTAATATTTATTATATTTTAATCAAATAAAAAAAATAAATTTTTGAATTTTAATTTTTTCAAATCTTAAAATTATTAAAATAAAATACACAAGATTTTGAAAAAAATATAAAAATAAATTCCTTAAAAAATCCATTGTTATATCAATTAACTAGACTGATTTTTTAAATTATATACCATCTTAAATGTGCATTTATAAGAATTTATAATAATCAAGTTTAGAAAAATTACGAAAAACGAAAAAATTAACAAAAACAACTAATTTAATCATTTCTGAATAACAATCAGAAAGCTATCATTTATACATGAAAAGCATAAATGATAGCTGATAAAACATCAATAATTTATATTTTTGGGTAATGAATATTAATTCATTATCCAAAAATGGGGTACCACAGGGGTCTTTTACTAGTCCTCTCTTGTTTAGTAATTTCACAAATGATATTACCAAAAGAAACAAAAAGAATTGTCAATACTCTCTCTTATTTGAAGATGATTTTGTCAACTTTTTTATTTAAAAAAATAAAAGGAAACCGTTAAAATTTACTTAAGATATTTTTTGATTAGCAAACTTTAATTAGTTACCATTTGAGGCAGTGTATATTAACGGATATATAAAATTACAATATATAATATCAAATAATTAACTAAAGAAGAAAAGAAAAAACACTTGAATGATTGATATGATCAAAAATTTGTTTCACTGAACCGTTGGCAAAACATCATTAAAAATCTTGTACTTTTTTTTTATCATTATTTAATTTTACTTAACTTCTTTTATAATTAAATTGTAGCCGGAATAAAAAAGAGAGCCATTTAATACAAAATTTTTTTTTATTCTCCTTTTTATTTTTCGAATGAACTAAAGTTCGATTCCATTTAAATTCGAAAAAAATAAACTAAGTTTGACTTTATTTTCATTAATAAAAAAAAGTTAACAAAAACAGTTTATTCATATATTTTGTTTTTTAAACAAATCAATAATAAATTAATTTTTTATTTTCTCTTTTTTTTCATAATTAAAATTGTACATCAAAAAAAAAAAAAACAAACCCCAAATTCCTTTATTATTCAATTAATAGAACAAATTTCTTAATTAGCAAATGCAACTTTAATTTTTTAACAATTTTTTATTTTTTTTTTCACATAACATTAAAACACGGGTCTTAATAGAAGGCGCAAGGCGTTCGGAGAAGCCCTGGTGGTGTTCCACTTAAATTATTTTTTAAATAAATAAATAATAAATGGACATTTCCCATTCGAAGTTTAGCAACTAGTTGCGACTGTTGTTACAGTTTTGGTGGATGAGAAAATGAATATAAAGTTTCAAATCTAATGGTTCACATTCGATAGATTTATTACTTTGTTGAAATATCTTTTAACAGATGATATTTTTATGATTCGATTAACAATACTGATCCACTGACGGTTTAAAGCGCGTTCAATATCAGCAGATACATCACGTCAAATATTTGCTATTTTAAACATCCCCAGAAAAAAACAAAGATGGCACCTTTAATTTTTAAATTAAATAAATTAATATTAAAGACTATTAAAAAAATATTAAATATTTTCAAAAGAAAAAATCTTAATTTCTTTAAATAGGTATTTTTGATAATGATAATCAGAAAAATGAACATTTAAAGAAAATCAATTGTTTTTTTTTTTCATTTTTTAATTTGCTAAAAAATATATAACATTTGATCTCCGATACGATTATGACAGCTTACTGATTTTCAAACAAATTTTAAATTATGAAGCAATTATGAAAATTAATCTAAAGAGATAAATCGGCAAATATCAAAAGTTGTTAAATTCAAAACTCTACTTTAAAGCCTCATTTTATATTTATTTATTTATTAAATTTATAGATTTTTATGTTTTAATTTTATTTATTTTTTTAATCTGAAAGAGCTCGGTACAATTGATAAAATAAATATTAATTTGAGCTATTAATAGTAATAATAATAATAATAAAAAGCTACAGCAAGCGAGCTTGCGGAGATGGTTTACTCGGAAGCCATTTATGGTAGCTAATCGCGCAAAAATCGAGAGATAAATTAAGGAACTACAATGAAAGTTACAGAGACGAAACTGAGGTACAAGACGAATACGAGAGATTATACAGATTGATGTGATTAAGTAGATTAATAGTAATTTTTCAAGATTATTTAATATTTTAACATTCTTCAATGGCAAACAATAATAAAAAAAGTTAGAAAATAATTTATTAATTTAATTTAAAAAAATCAAATAAAAATTAGCAAATAATTCTTTTTTAACCTGTAAAGGTTTTTTATTATTTAAAATTGTTAAAATTAATTATGACTTAATTGGAAAAAGCTAATTTTTAATTTTTAAAGCATCATTCAAATTGCATTTTAAAAAAATATTTATAAAATTTAATTTAAAACAAAATAAATAAAAACAGTAAAAATAAATTAATTCTATTATTTTTTCTTTAATAAAAATTTTTAATATATTTTTGCTCAATTTTATAATTGAATGAAATTGTGCTACTTGTCTATCGATTTAAATTAAATTTACAAAAAAATTTTCAAATCAAATTAAAAAAATTTTAAAAATAAAAAACTTCAATTTTTTTAAAGTTTGACAAAAATGCAATAAAAATTAATTTTTATACCAGCTATCTTAATGCTCCTACTTGAGCTAATAGCCAAATGTCAGTCAAATGAATCAAATAGCGTGGACGAACAGAATAGTAAAATTAGACAAATTTATTTTGATCATTAATTTTGAGACAAAAAAAAGATATTTTACTCAAATGATCTTTTGACAAAACAGCACTGAGGGACCTGTTGGCAACTAGATCTCTAGGCAATTTTCTTCAATTGCCAGTTTAAATTTTAGATAATAAAATAAATTTTTTTAAATATAAAATAATTGAGCGATTTGGTATAAAGCCAAGACGGTTTGTATACTTTTAACTACTTAAGACTCACTTGAATAATTTTCTAGAGTGTCTGACACCTTTCTTAAAAATTTGCTTAAGTTGAGCCCCACAATTTCTAAGTTGTCTATTCATGGTTTTGTGAAATTCAGTACAAAATGAAAAAAAGAACAGAAAAAAAATATAAAAAATTGAATAACTTTTTTGCTAAAGGTTTAAACTTAATTCTGTAAATTCAATATAGTGCAACATTTAAAGTTGCATCAAATTTCAAGGTCTGCTAAATTTGCAGAGTTTAGCAGAAATTAAATTTTAATATAATCGAGCTAAGTGCATTTTGCAGAGATTTTGCACATCATTAGCAGACTTTGACAGTTGACGCAACTTTGAATGTTGCACCATTCTGCATTAACAGAATTAATTAAAAATTTTTAGAAAAAAAGTTATTTAATTTTTTTACACTTTGTTCTGTTCTTTTGTACTGAACTTCACAAAACCTCTATTCATCAAGATCTAAATTTATTTCTAAACATCGATAGTGACTTTGCAGATAAGGAAATTTTGAAAAAGAGTCAAGTTCTAGGTTTATCCATCAAACAGTCTTTGACTACAATTACTTCTAAAAGCACCACCACTACCAGAGCCACAACATCAAAATCAACCACTACCACTACCACTACTACTACCACATCCTCTCCAATACATGGTAAACTTAGAGCCATTTAGCAGCATAAGTTTAGTAAAGAAAGGGAGCCTGGATTTATCTTTTGATTAAGATACTTTCCAAATGCTGCCCTATTGGCTCTATGTATACTTAACCGGCTCCCCTCTCAACTAAACTTATGTTTCATCTAAATTTTTTTTTCAATTTAAAAAAAATAGAAGATGACTCGGAAAAATCAAATGACTAAGATGATGATGATTATGAAATAGAAAAGCCTAAACCGACTAAGAGAAAAATTTCCAAAAAACTGCCTCTGACCATCAGACTGACAAATTATGTAATTTTTAAATAAATATTTTTGCAATGTTTTTTTTCTACATTTTTTTATTTTGCCAAGCTTCAAAACAATTGAAACACATTTATAAATTTTTACGCAAAAAATAAAAAAAAAAACAAAAAAAAAGACTCGGTTGAAAATTTAGTTGGCTCTTTGTTGTCGAGTTCAAATTTTGAGGTGCATTTAAAATTGAGGGACTCAATGGCGGCCAAAGCTGCCAACGATGCTTTGCTCAAGTGGCACTCGAAGGCTCCTTTTGCCAGTCTGAACCAACCGGAAGAAATGTACCATAAATTTTATGAGTTTTACTATGAATACTTTGACATACACTCTGGCCATGACTTGGACCATCACTTTGGTCATCATCATCACCATCATCCGCTCCATGACCACCACCATTTGAATCTGTTGGACTTTTTGGCAATCAAAAGTCAATCATCGGAATCAGACCCGAAGAATTCTCTTTTTGAAAAAATAGTCGGATCGGACTATTTGACCAGGCAGAGTTTATGGAACGACTATGATGGGGACCCAAAGCATGTTTTTGACCAGGATCACTCACACCACGACCATCACCACCATCACTACGATCCATTTCAGGACAACAACTACATGCATCACGACACTGACCAGTTCGATCACCACATCCACGACTACCACACTCACTTCAACAACCCCAATCCTCACCACCACAACTATTACTCTCAACATCCCATCTACGACGACTACGGTCGTAGACTCATCTACACTACTGGACACTTAGAACGATAAAAAAAAATTTTTTTTTTCTAAAAAATATTTATTTTAGATGAAAAAAATTTTGGTGTTTTTGGATGATAATATATTAAATCTTAACCATTAATTTATAATTTTTCATTTAAAAAAAAATAATAGTCTTAAATGTACGAAATAAGTGATAAGATTCATTGATTAGTTCTTTACTTTTAGTTTTTAAAATCAAAAAACAAAATCGAACAAAATAATTAACACATATTGAACTTTATTTATTTAAGTTAAAAGAAAATTTGTTCGATAATTCTTTTTAAATTTGTTCCCAAAATTTCGACAAATTATAAAAAGTGCATTTAAGATGTTTCAATTAAAAAAAAATAACCGGAAAAATTATTAAATGATTTAATTTTATAAAAAGAGATATTTTGAATTTTATCATGGTGTTTTTTTTTATTAAACCATATCATTTTTGGGCTTTTTTTATTCAAATTTTATTGAAAAATGTTCAATAGAAAAAAAATTTTGCCATATGCTTGATTAAAAGTCAATCAAATTAATAAAATCCTCCAACTAAAATAAATTTTGTTATTTCTCTTCTTTTGACTTTAGCCTCCTTTTCTTAAGATTTTTTTAATTACCCAATATTAAGGGGCAAATTTTAACAAAAAAAATCCAAAAAAAATAATATTTCATTAAAAAAAAAATAATTTAACCAATTGAAACATACAGTGGTTCTTGCCAAAATGAAAAGTTCCGTTCGGTCTCCATTCCATTAGGAAATAGAATGGAGACGCATTCCATAAAAATCCATTCCTTTTCCGTTCCATTCAATCCATTCCGTTCTATTAGTTCCATCCATTCCATCCGTTCCGTTCCGTTCCATCCATTCTATCCGTTCCGTTACATCCATTCCATCCGTTCCATCCATTCAATTCATACCACCCATTTTATCCATTTTTTTTTTAATTTTTTTAAAGTTTTCGATAATTTTTTAAAAATGGGCTTGTTTTGGATCTAAAATGAGTGAAATTTAATAAATTAAATTACATCTAAACTAGATATTGCCATAATAAATTTGCTATTTTTTAATTCAATTTGTGGTTACTTTTATTAAATTTGTTATTGAAAAATATTAAGAGTCATTAGATTATGTTTGACTGATCCAAGAAGAGTATACAGAGGTGATTTTTTTGGCATTTTTGGAGTAAATATAATTTAACGTAAAAATTGGTAATTTTACCTTTATTCACGAAAAATTTAGTTAATTAACCATTTTTTACAATTTTTGTTTAAAAAATAGTAAAATTACAATTTTTTACGTAAAATTACCAATTTTTACGTTAAATTATATCATAGCAAGTCGAACACATGTGTTTTTTGGACATTTCAAAATAATAATTTATTATAATTATATGCAAGGTCATAAACATTTTTTGAGAGAAAAAAAATGTGATTTGTTTATTGTCGCCCAATCAAAAAATTATTCTTTATTCGGTGATAAAAATGTGTGTTTAAAAATTAACATTAGTATAAAATTCATCGATTCGTCAAAAATTTTAGTCCAATAAAAATAATTGATTTTTTAACCTTGCTTACAGGGATTAACTTATTAGCATTATCCCACAGTTTTGAAATGTCCGAAAATTTTGATATGTTTACTCCAAATATACCAAAAAAATCACCACTGTATGCTCTTCTTGGATCACCACCACACAAAAAATCACCACTCTTTATTCAAAAAGCAATCGCAAACTGTTATTTTCGTACATAAACGACCAAAAAATATCAAAGACTCAATTAGATGCCTAATTGACGATAAAGGTGAACAAATTACGAATAAGCTCGACATTGCCGAGTGTCTCAACAATCAGTTTTGCACAGTATTTTCTGAACCTTGCTCTGAAAACGACTTTCCTGATGTTGAACCAGTAACGAACCGTAAGTGTACAATTTCTCTCGATAACTTCTCTCAAAAATCCGTTGTTCATGTAGATTCAAGCCAGCACTCTTTTGAACAAAAGAGCCTCATTGCGGCTGCCCTCATCGCCAAGTACCTCAATCAACAAGCTGGAATTTAGGCGCAAAAAAAACTATGCTTTATACACTGATCAAAATTGGAGCTTAAATGCCAACAAATTTTGAAATAAGCTTGCTTAAAGATGATCTTTTTGACTATTTGAAGAGCTTGGAGACAAAATTTTTTGTCCAAAGTGACCTGAAAATTTTCACACACTTCCAACAAAGATTTGACATCTAGCTAAATGGTGCATTCGATGATGTCCTCAACAGTTTTGATGTTTAAATCCGCCTCGGATTTATAGATTTATTTATATGTGTGCCAAGGACTGTGCTCAAGGTCTTTGGATGGTGCTGACTGAGCTGTATTCTGGTAACAAATTCCTGCTTTGACTCAAAGTAAGCTTTGTACTTTGGACTGAAGAGGGCCAAGGCGATCCGATGCGCAAGGAATTCGCGTCCATTGGAAAGAATGATTAGGTCGCAATAGCGGAAATTTAGCCACATTTTGCACAGGACTTGCATCGCTTCTGGCTCATTTTGGCTCAAGCTCAATTCTTGTATCAGTGAATGTTCCAATTGAGAGTTAAAATCGTTGGAGCGAGAACTTATTTTTTCCAACAAGCGGCGACTTAGCAAAGAGCTTATTTTGCTGAGTCGACTTGAGTAAAGAGAAAATTCGCTGGGGTCAGATTTTAGATTTTGGCCGTCAGATAATTTTCGGTTCAGATTGAAAATAGCTGGTAAATTGTCTATCCATGACTAAATACCAGAAAGTCTGTGAAATCTGGTTCACTTGGTTTGAGTGAGTATTTTTTTAATTTCATGTTAAATTTGGTCAAAATTTATTCTTTTCAGATTAGAGATAAAATTTAAGTTTCCATAATTTGAAAATAATTTATCAAGTAAAATATTTAAAAAAAATAAGTAAAAGTAAATTTAAGTTATCTAAAATAAAGAATATTTTTGATTTTTGAAGTTGTGTTTTTTTTTATTTTTCCACTCAAGGCGAACAAAGTTTTGGAAAAAATTTTCAATTTTTTTCATTTTTTTTTTGGATTTTTGGTGACAAATTTTAATTATTTTATTTGAATCAACTGCAATGATAGATCTAGAAGATATTTATATAATTATAAAAAAAAATTTTAATAATAAAGTTTAAATAATAAAAGCAAACATTGCGAACTTCTTTTCTCGAAATTCACTGCAAACGATGTGCAGAATCTTACCTATTTTAGTTGATAATTTTGAAAAAATCTTAAATTTTTTTTGTCTTTATATAAAAAGTATATTTTATTGGCCTAGAATTTTTCTATCACCAAAAATCATCATTTTTCAAAAAATTCTCTTTACTTTTTAAAAGGCTAAGAATTTTTCTTTCCCCAAAAATACTCCTTTTTCTATAATTTCTCATTGTATTCTAAAAATACTCATGTGATATTAGAATACTTTGTTTGTCTAAAATAACTCTCTTGGAACAAAAATACTTATGTTGTCTAAAAATACTCTAGTAATATAAAAATACTTTTGCTATCTAAAAATACTCTTGTGACATAAAAATCCTTTTTTTGTCTAAAAATACTAAAAATACTCAAAATACGCAAAATTAAAATGATTTTTTAAAAAAATACTCTTTAATAAAGAAAATTTTTTTTTTTTAATAAAATAATATTTTAATAATTTAATTAAAATTGTTAATTAATTGTAAATTTACCTGCATTGTTTGGAAAATAAAACAAAAATCTTCAGTGGTCTCTTTAGTGGTTATACTAACACCGATTGGATGAAATTGCCTTGCTTTATCTACGTGTCCAATCAAAATAACTGGGTGACCTTGAAAAATTAATTTATATGTCGCATCACTACAAGCAAAGTTTGGATTTTTTGTAGCCAATTCCAATAGATATTTGGTTGAGATTAGAACACGAATATATTGATTAGTCTTATTCGAATATTTTGATTGATTAGTTCTTCGGAGTTTACCTCATAATTGACTACAAAAGCCTTATCCTCTCATTTGGAATATTTGAATGACTAATACACCAATCTTTAAATTGCTTGTAATTGATTGTAGACGGGCCGTTTGTTTTTTTCCTATGTCTACTCAACATATTGCTAATTTGTTTCTGATCTGGAAAATTTTTAAATCCTTCCTTTCGTAAAGAAACTTAAGTCAGCCTTAAGCCAACATTTACCGTGACAAAATAATCTGGTTCCCTCACAGCCTAGATTTTCGCGGCTGCTGCTACCCAATACCCCCCCACATTTCGACCATCTCGGCTCGGACATATCCCGCAGCTTGATTCTGCTAGAAGAAGGCAAAAAACTCGGCGGCCTCAGCATGCTCAAACTCCACCTGATCAACCTCACTGGTTCAATGAAAAAATCAACTCTCCAAGAAAGACTGGCCTATTCCAACAGCATAATCGATGAAATAATCGATTCAGCAGAGTGACCCATGCATGGTGGGCTTTGGTGGCAGAAATCAGAAGAAAAATGGCAAACTCTGGTCTGTTACATGGAAATACGCAACGCTCTTAAAAATGCCGTCCCTCAAGAGAATACATTTCCTACTTCCCAGTGCACCAAAACGGCTCATGCAATCGCTTGCAGCATTGGGCAACATTGGACAGAGACCAAGACGGTGCCAAATCGGTAAATCTGCAGCCGTCAGACAGGCCCCAGGTGTCTACTCAACTGTGCTGGATCTGGTCGAGGAGCAACGCAGGTCCGAAGAGAACTTCAACGAATACGCAATGCTCCTGGCTGGAAATATCATAAGAAAAACCATCAAGCAAACAGTGATGACTACTGTGTACAATGTCACATTTTATGGTGCCAAGCTGCAAATTTTAAAACAACTAGAAGACTTGAAAAATTTTCCCCAAGACAAAGCCAGAGAGGCGAGTGCTTTTATTGTCCACAAGACTTTTAAATCAATCCGCCAGTTGTTCAGCTCAGCAAAAGAGATCCAAGACTGGTTGTCGGAATGTGCCTATTTGATTACCAGAGTGAGAGATTGTGCACTCAAGTGGGAAACTCCACTAGGTCTGCCTGTTTCTCAGCCCTATTTTAGAACAGTTAATGTGCAAAACTCGAAGAGAAATAGTCTGAGCACGACCAAGCCGGACTCTCTGAAGCAGCGGAATGCCTTTCACTTCATCAACTCTCTGGACTCTTGTCACATGATCGCTTTACTGCGAACGCGCTGGCATTGTAATGTAATATGGGACAATAAAAAGATTGTTATAACTAATTCTTTATTAAAGCTAAGATCGCTATAATAATAAAAAGAGTTGCTTATATATTGAATTATTTACGTGACAAGATTCTTAAAAAGAATAAAGATGCTATTGCAAATTTCCAAATAAGGTAAAATGAATTTTAATAAGTTATAGTTGATAAAATATTCAAGTCATCAACTTATAATATGACATCTCCCTTCTTTAAAATGTTTTCGTCTCGATAATCACATTATTTCTCTCAATCGAATATCAATTGAATCTATTGAATTTAATTCTTCTCCATTGTTTTCAGGTCTTGCTTGTAATAAATTACTTCTTCTTTTATTGCTATTTAGTAGAAAACATTTAATCAGAGTGAATAGACAAAAGCTCACTACAATAATAAATAATAATGAGTAAATAATATATTTAAAATAACTAGTAAAATATTCCAAAATACTGATCACTTTTGTCTTTAATTCATTAAAATATTTTCCATAAATTCCTTTTGAATATTTATCTTTTATTGGTCTTAAATGTTTATTGTCAACATTGTAACTGATTATTTCGCTGAAGACGATCATTTCGTCTAAATTAGACATCAATATTTTTGAATGGTGAGTATTAATTAGTTTGACTTTCGAGTTAAAAATGTTTATTTTGTGCTGTTTAAAATATCCATGTTTGTAAGATAATATTTCCATATTTTGCCTTTTTATTATCTCACCTTTAAAAGGATCATCTATTTTGATATAAACAGAATCCCTCTCACACGTAATCTCAGTACCATGCAAACTAATTATACCGTTATTATGTAGGAAACCATTAATTTTATTTTCTCTCAATTTAAAACTGACTTCGATTTCGTTATAGCAATGCTTTATATTTGATCGTTTTATTTTTATGTTGCTGGCATTGTAACACTCAGGAATTTATATAATTCCGTCTTCTACATATAATATTTTAAGCCAATTTTTGTTCAGTCTCAAATATTTCTTATCCAACATCGAGAAAAGTTTTAAACTTAATTTGAAATTAAAACATGCTTGATCTTTCAATAAATTTATCCATCTTAAATCTTCCTTTTGATTTAAGTCGATATTCGAAATCATTAGATCTCTAATAATTTCCGAATTGATTTTCCCTTTTTGAACTAACTTGTTCAATTTCTTTGAGTTGGCGATGTATAATCCTTGGTTTGTTTTAAAAAATGACATGTTGCATTGATTTGTCCTTTCTGTAGGTTCAAGTAATATGTTTTCTTCATAATTTTCAAAAAAATTATCCTCAAATTTACACTTTGCTTCAAACACAATTTCAAATGGGCATTCATGAAAGATGTCTTTTTTCCAAACAAGAATTGAGTTATCAATTGAACATTTAAATTTTTTTGCGAAGAACTTTCGATTAATGTATAACGATCATTCCATGTCATCAGCAATAATATCTATTTTTGTCATTAAGCATTTATATCCATGCATATAATTCGTATAAAGCCAATTGAACTTTGGATTTGGGTATTCATAGAATGAGCAAATTCTTTCGCTACATTTCATTGTTTTGTCAAAAACATAATCATCTGTTTCAATTTTTCATCTCTTTTTTTCAACCATATACCAACACTCTTCTTGATTTAAAGCAATAGGCTGCCAATCAGATGTTGTACAATATTTTGACCCTAAAATATTTTCAGTACAATTCATGTCAATTCTATCTACTTTACACTTATATCCTATTCCAAATACTAAATGATGAATCTTATTCAATATTGATAAATTATCGCTATATCCATGCATTTCCGGAAATTTTCTTTTAGCTTCTAAGGTATGTTCGCAAACTTCATTTGTCTCTAATATTGCCTTACTTTCACTAGAGGAGCAAAAAAGGTTTTCTTCTAATCCGAAACATGGATCTAAAAAAATACTTATAACAATAATTAAAGCAATATGATATTCTTTAATTTTTCTTGGTCTCCCACGTTTTTTAGTTACATCTTCATTATTTTTTGATAATTGTTTTCCTTTCCAATATTTATTTATTATATCCACAGTTTCAAACCTATCTTCACTAATCCATTCTTGTTTTTTATTTTCTTTCCATTTTATTAAATATTCTATTTTATTATTTTTTGTTCTGTCGTCAAGAATACATTCAACTTCACCAACATTTGTGTCAAAAACCTCCTTTTCAACTATCTTTTATTTTTCTAAGGGAAATTTTTGAGTCAGTCCAGATCCAGTTTCATCTTGTAGAAATGGTTTCCACGCTCATCATGATCGAAAATTTTGTATGGTCCCAACCATCTTGGAGCTAGTTTGGATATAATGCCATCATTCCTTCTATAAACAATTGTTCCATTTTTTAAAAATTTTCTTTCAATTCGTTTATTTTTGCTATTTGTTAATTGCATTTGTTTTTCTTGTGCTGCCTCAATATTACTTAGTGTTTTACGTCTTGTATTTTCAATTGTTTCTCTTATTTCTACAATTCTCTTTATTAGGCTCTCCTCTTCCATTGATTTATTAATAGATAACCAGTCTTCAAATTTATTACATTTCTTTCCATACACGACCTCAAATGGTGTTATTTTCGTTGTAGAGTGTATCCTAGTGTTGTATGCCAATTTTACAAATGGTACCCAAGAATTCCAATTTCTTGAGTCTTTTTCTGAAAGTTTTCTTAAGGTGTTCGAAAATGTCTGCACAAATCTTTCGATTAGACCGTTATGTTGGGGACTATATGCGGCTACTGTTTTGTGCCATTCAACCCCTATGCTATTTTTAAGGCGATTGATTGATTCTGAAATTAACGATGGTTCATTGTCACTCAATATTCTTAATGCCGGTCCGTATGTGCAAAAATAATTTAAAAGTGAAAAGGCGATCTCATCTTTTTCTTTCGTCTTTAGACAGAATATTTCAACATATTAACTTAGCTGTTATCTATGATCATAGCTCCTATATAACCTTCTTTGGTCTCATCTAAACCCCACACAAAATCAATACTTATTTCATCATGGAGTCCTGTAACACGATTGCAAAATGCTGGATGATGTTTTGTTAAATATCTATCATTCCTAATACAGACTTTACAATTTTTGTTAAATTTTTCAACATCATTATACATCCTAGGCCAATGGTATGCTTGGGAAAGCTTTTGGTATGTTGTATTGATTCCGAAATGTGCTGAGGCTGAATGTGCGCGGTCAATTACATCATGTCTCTCTTCAATTTTAGGAACGATTAGTCGATTTTCTCCTTTAAAAAAGTAAAGAATATCATTTATATTATCTAATTCGTTTTTTGTTGCAATCGATTCAATACGTTTAACTTGTTTCTTTGCTGTTCCATTTTTAAAATTTCCATACCTAAGAAAATGTATTAGTGAACTATCTTCCCACGGATCCAAACATTTTTGACTTTTCTTCTACATATATTTTACTTATCAAAACTGGTCGGCTTAAATAATCAGCATTATTATGCAGTCTTCCTTTTCGATGCACAATTTCAAAATCAAATTGTGACAAATAAATACCCCATCTTGCTAAGCGGCCCATTGGATCTTTAATTTTCATTAAAAATGTGAGTGCACTATGATCAGTTACCAAAATAAATGGTACACCTATTAAAAAGTGTCGAAATTCTTTAATTCCATGAACAGCTGAAGCCATTTCTTTTTCCGAAATGCTCATATGAATTTCATATCCTTTAAAAAGTCTAGAAGAATATTCAACAACATATTCAATTCCATTTTCATCTTTTTGCCCAAGGACAACACCAATAGCGAATTCAGATGCATCAGTAAATAAATAGAATGTTCTTTTATAATTAGGTTGTCTCAAAATCGGTTTTGAGGTAAGTAATCGTTTAAGTTCCTCAAAGGCACACTGACAATCAGCATTCCATATCCATTTATGATCTGACTTTGTCAAGCTATAAAGTGGAGCTGTTAACTTTGCAAATTCTTTAATAAACTTTCTGTAATAATTGCATATTCCTAAAAATTTCTGTAGCTGTTTTACATTTTTAGGCTCTTTTCGGTCTCTTATAATTGCTATTTTTTTATCATCCATTTCAATTCCTTTTGAAGAGACTATGTGGCCTAAAATTTGTATTCGTTCTGAGAACCATTTACATTTTTCTGGATTTAGTTTTAAATTTGCTTTCTTTATCCTTTGCATTACTAATTTTAAGTGATTAAAATGATCTTTTAAGCTAACCGAAAATACACAAATGTCATCAATAAATATAATCTCAAATTCCAGATCACCCAGAATTTGATGCATGATTCGTGAGAAAACCATTGGAGCATTTGTAACTCCCATTGGCATCATGTTCCATTCCAGTTTCCTTGTTCCATCACTAAAAGCTGTATATTTTTTAGACTTCTCTTCGATATGAATTTGAAAAAATCCTGATTTCGCATCACATGTACTAAATATTTTTGCATTTCTTAATCTGTGCAATAATTCTTCAACTCTTGGTTTTGGCCAGTCTTCTCTAACTGTTAATTTGTTCAATTCCTTAAAATCGATAACCGGTCTGAATCCTCCGTCTTTTTTCTTTACCATGAAGAATGGCGAACAATAAGGAGAATCTGAAATCCTTATAATGCCAGATTTAATGAGTTCATTTGTTACTTTTCTCATTTTATTTTCTCTGTCTCTGAATGTCAGTAAGGTTGTTTAAATACTATCTTATCTTCTTTTAATCTTATCTTAAATTGACCAATTTTACAACCATCTCTAAAATCTTCATAATTTTTTGCAAGATTCTCTTTAATCAATAAGCTTAAGTCTTTAAAATCTTTTTCGAATTCCTTTGTGATATTTATCTCAGGTTTTACTTTTAATTGTAAATTTTTAAATTCAAAGCTAAAACTATCATCTAATTCTTCATCATTCTCGACATATAATATTTCATTTTCTATCTTTTCATAATTATTTAAATTTAACTCGTGTTTATCGTATTTAATCAAACGTTGTTTTGGAAAAATTCCTGCTCCATTTAAGTTGAAATAGTCAATGCCTAACAGAATATTGTATTCTTTGTGCTTAAGTATTAACATAGGTAATTAGCATATTATTCCTCCGATATTTACTTCTAGTGCTTCAGTTTTCCCACACACATCAACTATCCTATCATCCGCAAGTCTGACCTTAGTTTCATCAGGCCAAAATCTTATTCCATTTTTTATTGCGCAATCTTCTGCTATTATTGACATTGTGGCCCCTATATCAAAAACTATCATATCAACATTTTTCTTATTTATTAGACCATTGGTCATTAATAAACTTGTTGAATCTGCTAAGAGTGATACACAATTTATCTTTTCATCATCAGTATCATTTGGTAAATTATTAGTTTCTTCGTCGTTTATTCTTGCATAATTTATTTTCTTATAAATTTTTCTTTTATTCTTCCAGCATTCTTTAGCAATATGTCCTACCTTATTGCAATTATAACATCTTTTGGACTTTTCGTTTATTTTACTTGTCCCATTTTTGAAACTTTTCAAATTATTTCTTGGCTCAAAACTTTGATATTTATTAAAAGAATTCCTAGTATAGTTACTTTATGTTCCTTCAAGGAGCCACTTATAAATTTCAAATTTTTTTCAAATTTTATTGCTATCTTGTAAGCTTCTTCTATAGTCTTAGGTTCTCTTATTTGAACTTCTAATGCACACTTCGGCTTTAATGCATGAGAAAAAATTAGTATGAGATCCTCCTAAGCCATATTTGATTCATTAGCCAATTCCTGAAATTTGGATAAAAAACTATCAAACTCTCCTGTTTGTTTGAGTTTAAAAAGTTCCAATTTTATTTTTCCTTTCCTTGCTTTTGAATTATCTCTTTCTAATAGTAACTTTAAATATCCTTCATATGTCTTAATTGTTGAATTCTTCTGGTAATTAAGCAAGGTACTTAACGCCGTCTCCTTCACGTAAGGAGTGATTACTGCAAGTTTTTTGTCTTCAGGGACACCAGCGGCTTTAATTCCATTAGATACTACCGAAATCCAATTTTCGACGTTTTCTGTACTCCTTCCATAGTACACAGGTGTATTAGAGTCTAGCACGTAACCTTTTCCTGCTATCTCTAGTTGAAGATCTTTTATCTTCTTCACATTTGCGTCGAATTCCATCAATAGCTTGCTTTTCACCTCAACTGTCCAACTCTGATCAACCGTTTTAATTGCTTCTCTCTGACTTGTGGTGGCCATCCCTTATCGCTGCTACCATGTAATGTAATATGGGACAATAAAAAGATTGTTATAACTAATTCTTTATAAAAGCTAAGATCGCTATAATAAAAAAAATAGTTGCTTATATATTGAATTATGTACGTGACAAGATTCTTAAAAAGAATAAAGATGCTATTGCAAATTTCCAAATAAGGTAAAATGAATTTTAATAGGTTATAGTTGATAAAATATTCAAGTCATCAACTTATAATATGACAGCATTACTTTTGTGTCGGTTCATGACTGCTTTTGGACCCATGCTGCCAGTGTTAATGAGATGAATAGGATTTGTCGCGAGCAGTTTGAGGCAGTGCAGCTGCTCGAAAATTTGTCCAAGTTTTTTTTGGACAATTACAAGTTCACGGCTGAGTGAGGTTTAATTTAGGTACATGTGAAGGAAGAGAAATTAATTTTTTTTTGTTGTTTAAAGGGAAATTGAGAATCAGAGTAATGACGAGATCAGAAGGTTGATGGTTGGGTTCAATGAAGAGTTGGAGAGTGTGCCCAAAAAGGGAGATTTTGATTTGGCCAAAGTGCTCGAGTCTGTGTACTTTTTTTGTTAAGTATGGTTATAGTGAAACATTTAGATAATTTTATGCAATGATGTAAATTTTGTTGAAGTATTGTTAAATTATTTGTTTTTTTTTTGTTGTAAATAAATTTTTTTTGCCTATTTAAAGCAATTAAAAGGGTTTTATAGTAAATTGTATGAAACAAAAATATATTTTTTATTTAATTTTATATGAAATTTCTTTTACAAAAAAAACTTATTCAGTCTATTTTTATTTTTCAATTTTAAAGAAAAAAACTTTACTTTAGCTAATTAAACAATGACTAAAAAAATTAAGTTGTTGAGCCGCTATTAAAATAATTATTTTTCATATGAAAATATAATTAATGATATGATGGGTTAAAATACTGTCAAAAAACAATTTTTTTTTATAGTATTAGTGCTTATGTTTTTTATTTTATTATAAATTTTTTTGTAAATTAAAAAAAAAATTTTGAAATATTTAAATTAATTTTTTAAAAAATTTATATTAATTTAAATAAATTTCCCTGCAATCAAAAATATATCACTGTTTTTTTCAGAATGTGGTAATTTATTTAATTATTTTGAATGTCTTTCTTAATTCTGACTTTTTTCAACTTTTAAAATATTTTAATAAAAAATTTTTTTCTAGAAAGAAAAAAATATTTTTCCTTTATGCATTACCCACATTATTTATGCTTAAGTAAAAAAAATTCTAGAAAAAATTACGAGATTACTTTTGTCGAATTTCAAAAAAATAAAAATCAAAGAAAAAAATCAACATTTTTCTTATACTTATTTGGAATCTAATTTTTGTCTTTTTTTTTATTTTTTAAATCTATTCACTTTAGATCGCCTTTAAGTCGTTTAATGTAATTATTAAATTAATTAATTAATACACAGAAGATTCATTTTTCATTCAAACTTCATAAAAATCTTTTTAAAATTGAATTTTTATCAAAAATAAAAAAATAAAGACAAATTAAATGACATGACTCGTCAGAAATATAATTATTTGTTGAAGGTTATTTAGATTTCAAAAAAAAATTTAAATAGTTCGTTATGTGAATAATCACTAATTTAACTTTTTTACCAAATAATTTTGATTTTTATCTAAACGATGTTACAAACTGAATCCAATGAAGAGTCTTTCAATGACGCGAGTGAATTATCCGAATCTATGATTGAAGATGAGGAACAACTGTCGTCCGACTTCGACCAGACTTCACGAAATTCCACGAAAATTTCAAATTCGAAGCAGTCATCATCTATCATGAGTAAAGCAAAATCGTCAAAAAATATTCATCAACACAAATACTTTTAAGTAGGAATCGAATTTTCATCAATCTTTACAAACTTTTTTGTTAAGTTTTTCACGAGGAACATTTTGGTACCATTTTCGAGGAATTTGGACCAAAATTGAATAATAACTTATTCAATTTTGGTCAAAATTCCTCGACATCGACCAAACTTCACGAAATTCCACGCAAATTTCAAATTCGAAGCAGTCATCATCTATCATGAGTAAAGCAAAATCGTCGAAAAATATTCATCAACACAAATACTTTTAAGTAGGAATCAAATTTTCATCAATCTCTACAAACTTTTTTGTTAAGTTTTGTACGAGGAACATTTTGGTACCATTTTCGAGGAATTTGGACCAAATATCAGAAAGTAATGAAGTTTTTAATTTGGTTGCACACAAACTTTTGAACACAAATATTTTTGCTAAGGAGCCAAATTTTTATCGATCTCTAAGAACTATTTTGTAAAATTTTCACGATGAACATTTAAGTACCATTTTCAAGAAATTTGAACCAAAATTGAGAAAGTTATGAAGTTTTTAATTTGGTTGCACACAAACTTTTGAACACAAATATTTTTGCTAAGGAGCCAAATTTTTATCGATCTCTAAGAACCATTTTGTAAAGTTTTTCACGAGGAACATTTAAGTACCATTTTCAAGAAATTTGAACCAAAATTGAGAAAGTTATGAAGTTTTTAATTTGGTTGCACACAAACTTTTGAACACAAATATTTTGGCTAAGAATCCAAATTTTTATATCGATCTTTAAGAACCATTTTTTAAAGTTTTTCACGAGGAACATTTAAGTACCATTTTCAAGAAATTTGGACCAAATATCAGAAAGTAATGAAGTTTTTAATTTGGTTGCACACAAACTTTTGAACACAAATATTTTTGCTAAGGAGCCAAATTTTTATCGATCTCTAAGAACTATTTTGTAAAATTTTCACGATGAACATTTAAGTACCATTTTCAAGAAATTTGAACCAAAATTGAGAAAGTTATGAAGTTTTTAATTTGGTTGCACACAAACTTTTGAACACAAATATTTTTGCTAAGGAGCCAAATTTTTATCGATCTCTAAGAACCATTTTGTAAAGTTTTTCACGAGGAACTTTCTCAATTTTGGTTCAAATTTCTTGAAAATGGTACTTAAATGTTCCTCGTGAAAAACTTTAAAAAATGGTTCTTAAAGATCGATATAAAAATTTGGATTCTTAGCCAAAATATTTGTGTTCAAAAGTTTGTGTGCAACCAAATTAAAAACTTCATAACTTTCTAAATTTTGGTTCAAATTTCTTGAAAATGGTACTTAAATGTCTCTCGTGAAAAACTTTAAAAAATGGTTCTTAGAGATCGATATAAAAATTTGGATTTCTAGCCAAAATATTTGTGTTCAAAAGTTTGTGTGCAACCAAATTAAAAACTTCATAACTTTCTCAATTTTGGTTCAAATTTCTTGAAAATGGTACTTAAATGTTCCTCGTGAAAAACTTTAAAAAATGGTTCTTAAAGATCGATATAAAAATTTGGATTCTTAGCCAAAATATTTGTGTTCAAAAGTTTGTGTGCAACCAAATTAAAAACTTCATAACTTTCTCAATTTTGGTTCAAATTTCTTGAAAATGGTACTTAAATGTTCCTCGTGAAAAACTTTACAAAATGGTTCTTAGAGATCGATAAAAATTTGGCTCCTTAGCAAAAATATTTGTGTTCAAAAGTTTGTGTGCAACCAAATTAAAAACTTCATAACTTTCTCAATTTTGGTTCAAATTTCTTGAAAATGGTACTTAAATGTTCCTCGTGAAAGACTTTACAAAATGGTTCTTAAAGATCGATATAAAAATTTGGATTCTTAGCCAAAATATTTGTGTTCAAAAGTTTGTGTGCAACCAAATTAAAAACTTCATAACTTTCTCAATTTTGGTTCAAATTTCTTGAAAATGGTACTTAAATGTTCCTCGTGAAAAACTTTACAAAATGGTTCTTAGAGATCGATAAAAATTTGGCTCCTTAGCAAAAATATTTGTGTTCAAAAGTTTGTGTGCAACCAAATTAAAAACTTCATAACTTTCTCAATTTTGGTTCAAATTTCTTGAAAATGGTACTTAAATGTTCATCGTGAAAATTTTACAAAATAGTTCTTAGAGATCGATAAAAATTTGGCTCCTTAGCAAAAATATTTGTGTTCAAAAGTTTGTGTGCAACCAAATTAAAAACTTCATTACTTTCTGATATTTGGTCCAAATTCCTCGAAAATGGTACCAAAATGTTCCTCGTACAAAACTTAACAAAAAAGTTTGTAGAGATTGATGAAAATTTGATTCCTACTTAAAAGTATTTGTGTTGATGAATATTTTTCGACGATTTTGCTTTACTCATGATAGATGATGACTGCTTCGAATTTGAAATTTGCGTGGAATTTCGTGAAGTTTGGTCGATGTCGAGGAATTTTGACCAAAATTGAATAAGTTATTATTCAATTTTGGTCCAAATTCCTCGAAAATGGTACCAAAATGTTCCTCGTGAAAAACTTAACAAAAAAGTTTGTAAAGATTGATGAAAATTCGATTCCTACTTAAAAGTATTTGTGTTGATGAATATTTTTTGACGATTTTGCTTTACTCATGATAGATGATGACTGCTTCGAATTTGAAATTTTCGTGGAATTTCGTGAAGTCTGGTCGAAGTCGGACGACAGTTGTTCCTCATCTTCAATCATAGATTCGGATAATTCACTCGCGTCATTGAAAGACTCTTCATTGGATTCAGTTTGTAACATCGTTTAGATAAAAATCAAAATTATTTGGTAAAAAAGTTAAATTAGTGATTATTCACATAACGAACTATTTAAATTTTTTTTTGAAATCTAAATAACCTTCAACAAATAATTATATTTCTGACGAGTCATGTCATTTAATTTGTCTTTATTTTTTTATTTTTGATAAAAATTCAATTTTAAAAAGATTTTTATGAAGTTTGAATGAAAAATGAATCTTCTGTGTATTAATTAATTAATTTAATAATTACATTAAACGACTTAAAGGCGATCTAAAGTGAATAGATTTAAAAAATAAAAAAAAAGACAAAAATTAGATTCCAAATAAGTATAAGAAAAATGTTGATTTTTTTCTTTGATTTTTATTTTTTTGAAATTCGACAAAAGTAATCTCGTAATTTTTTCTAGAATTTTTTTTACTTAAGCATAAATAATGTGGGTAATGCATAAAGGAAAAATATTTTTTTCTTTCTAGAAAAAAATTTTTTATTAAAATATTTTAAAAGTTGAAAAAAGTCAGAATTAAGAAAGACATTCAAAATAATTAAATAAATTACCACATTCTGAAAAAAACAGTGATATATTTTTGATTGCAGGGAAATTTATTTAAATTAATATAAATTTTTTAAAAAATTAATTTAAATATTTCAAAATTTTTTTTTTAATTTACAAAAAAATTTATAATAAAATAAAAAACATAAGCACTAAAACTATAAAAAAAAATTGTTTTTTGACAGTATTTTAACCCATCATATCATTAATTATATTTTCATATGAAAAATAATTATTTTAATAGCGGCTCAACAACTTAATTTTTTTAGTCATTGTTTAATTAGCTAAAGTAAAGTTTTTTTCTTTAAAATTGAAAAATAAAAATAGACTGAATAAGTTTTTTTTGTAAAAGAAATTTCATATAAAATTAAATAAAAAATATATTTTTGTTTCATACAATTTACTATAAAACCCTTTTAATTGCTTTAAATAGGCAAAAAAAATTTATTTACAACAAAAAAAAAACAAATAATTTAACAATACTTCAACAAAATTTACATCATTGCATAAAATTATCTAAATGTTTCACTATAACCATACTTAACAAAAAAAGTACACAGACTCGAGCACTTTGGCCAAATCAAAATCTCCCTTTTTGGGCACACTCTCCAACTCTTCATTGAACCCAACCATCAACCTTCTGATCTCGTCATTACTCTGATTCTCAATTTCCCTTTAAACAACAAAAAAAAATTAATTTCTCTTCCTTCACATGTACCTAAATTAAACCTCACTCAGCCGTGAACTTGTAATTGTCCAAAAAAAACTTGGACAAATTTTCGAGCAGCTGCACTGCCTCAAACTGCTCGCGACAAATCCTATTCATCTCATTAACACTGGCAGCATGGGTCCAAAAGCAGTCATGAACCGACACAAAAGTAATGCTGTCATATTATAAGTTGATGACTTGAATATTTTATCAACTATAACCTATTAAAATTCATTTTACCTTATTTGGAAATTTGCAATAGCATCTTTATTCTTTTTAAGAATCTTGTCACGTACATAATTCAATATATAAGCAACTATTTTTTTTATTATAGCGATCTTAGCTTTTATAAAGAATTAGTTATAACAATCTTTTTATTGTCCCATATTACATTACATGGTAGCAGCGATAAGGGATGGCCACCACAAGTCAGAGAGAAGCAATTAAAACGGTTGATCAGAGTTGGACAGTTGAGGTGAAAAGCAAGCTATTGATGGAATTCGACGCAAATGTGAAGAAGATAAAAGATCTTCAACTAGAGATAGCAGGAAAAGGTTACGTGCTAGACTCTAATACACCTGTGTACTATGGAAGGAGTACAGAAAACGTCGAAAATTGGATTTCGGTAGTATCTAATGGAATTAAAGCCGCTGGTGTCCCTGAAGACAAAAAACTTGCAGTAATCACTCCTTACGTGAAGGAGACGGCGTTAAGTACCTTGCTTAATTACCAGAAGAATTCAACAATTAAGACATATGAAGGATATTTAAAGTTACTATTAGAAAGAGATAATTCAAAAGCAAGGAAAGGAAAAATAAAATTGGAACTTTTTAAACTCAAACAAACAGGAGAGTTTGATAGTTTTTTATCCAAATTTCAGGAATTGGCTAATGAATCAAATATGGCTTAGGAGGATCTCATACTAATTTTTTCTCATGCATTAAAGCCGAAGTGTGCATTAGAAGTTCAAATAAGAGAACCTAAGACTATAGAAGAAGCTTACAAGATAGCAATAAAATTTGAAAAAAATTTGAAATTTATAAGTGGCTCCTTGAAGGAACATAAAGTAACTATACTAGGAATTCTTTTAATAAATATCAAAGTTTTGAGCCAAGAAATAATTTGAAAAGTTTCAAAAATGGGACAAGTAAAATAAACGAAAAGTCCAAAAGATGTTATAATTGCAATAAGGTAGGACATATTGCTAAAGAATGCTGGAAGAATAAAAGAAAAATTTATAAGAAAATAAATTATGCAAGAATAAACGACGAAGAAACTAATAATTTACCAAATGATACTGATGATGAAAAGATAAATTGTGTATCACTCTTAGCAGATTCAACAAGTTTATTAATGACCAATGGTCTAATAAATAAGAAAAATGTTGATATGATAGTTTTTGATATAGGGGCCACAATGTCAATAATAGCAGAAGATTGCGCAATAAAAATGGAATAAGATTTTGGCCTGATGAAACTAAGGTCAGACTTGCGGATGATAGGATAGTTGATGTGTGTGGGAAAACTGAAGCACTAGAAGTAAATATCGGAGGAATAATATGCTAATTACCTATGTTAATACTTAAGCACAAAGAATACAATATTCTGTTAGGCATTGACTATTTCAACTTAAATGGAGCAGGAATTTTTCCAAAACAACGTTTGATTAAATACGATTAACACGAGTTAAATTTAAATAATTATGAAAAGATAGAAAATGAAATATTATATGTCGAGAATGATGAAGAATTAGATGATAGTTTTAGCTTTGAATTTAAAAATTTACAATAAAAAGTAAAACCTGAGATAAATATCACAAAGGAATTCGAAAAAGATTTTAAAGACTTAAGCTTATTGATTAAAGAGAATCTTGCAAAAAATTATGAAGATTTTAGAGATGGTTGTAAAATTGGTCAATTTAAGATAAGATTAAAAGAAGATAAGATAGTATTTAAACAACCTTACTGACATTCAGAGACAGAGAAAATAAAATGAGAAAAGTAACAAATGAACTCATTAAATCTGGCATTATAAGGATTTCAGATTCTCCTTATTGTTCGCCATTCTTCATGGTAAAGAAAAAAGACGGAGGATTCAGACCGGTTATCGATTTTAAGGAATTGAACAAATTAACAGTTAGAGAAGACTGGCCAATACCAAGAGTTGAAGAATTATTGCACAGATTAAGAAATGCAAAAATATTTAGTACATGTGATGCGAAATCAGGATTTTTTCAAATTCATATCGAAGAGAAGTCTAAAAAATATACAGCTTTTAGTGATGGAACAAGGAAACTGGAATGGAACATGATGCCAATGGGAGTTACAAATGCTCCAATGGTTTTCTCACGAATCATGCATCAAATTCTGGGTGATCTGGAATTTGAGATTATATTTATTGATGACATTTGTGTATTTTCGGTTAGCTTAAAAGATCATTTTAATCACTTAAAATTAGTAATGCAAAGGATAAAGAAAGCAAATTTAAAACTAAATCCAGAAAAATGTAAATGGTTCTCAGAACGAATACAAATTTTAGGCCACATAGTCTCTTCAAAAGGAATTGAAATGGATGATAAAAAAATAGCAATTATAAGAGACCGAAAAGAGCCTAAAAATGTAAAACAGCTACAGAAATTTTTAGGAATATGCAATTATTACAGAAAGTTTATTAAAGAATTTGCAAAGTTAACAGCTCCACTTTATAGCTTGACAAAGTCAGATCATAAATGGATATGGAATGCTGATTGTCAGTGTGCCTTTGAGGAACTTAAACGATTACTTACCTCAAAACCGATTTTGAGACAACCTAATTATAAAAGAACATTCTATTTATTTACTGATGCATCTGAATTCGCTATTGGTGTTGTCCTTGGGCAAAAAGATGAAAATGGAATTGAATATGTTGTTGAATATTCTTCTAGACTTTTTAAAGGATATGAAATTCATATGAGCATTTCGGAAAAAGAAATGGCTTCAGCTGTTCATGGAATTAAAGAATTTCGACACTTTTTAATAGGTGTACCATTTATTTTGGTAACTGATCATAGTGCACTCACATTTTTAATGAAAATTAAAGATCCAATGGGCCGCTTAGCAAGATGGAGTATTTATTTGTCACAATTTGATTTTGAAATTGTGCATCGAAAAGGAAGACTGCATAATAATGCTGATTATTTAAGCCGACCAGTTTTGATAAGTAAAATATATGTAGAAGAAAAGTCAAAAATGTTTGGATCCGTGGGAAGATAGTTCACTAATACATTTTCTTAGGTATGGAAATTTTAAAAATGGAACAGCAAAGAAACAAGTTAAACGTATTGAATCGATTGCAACAAAAAACGAATTAGATAATATAAATGATATTCTTTACTTTTTTAAAGGAGAAAATCGACTAATCGTTCCTAAAATTGAAGAGAGACATGATGTAATTGACCGCGCACATTCAGCCTCAGCACATTTCGGAATCAATACAACATACCAAAAGCTTTCCCAAGCATACTATTGGCCTAGGATGTATAATGATGTTGAAAAATTTAACAAAAATTGTAAAGTCTGTATTAGGAATGATAGATATTTAACAAAACATCATCCAGCATTTTGCAATCGTGTTACAGGACTCCATGATGAAATAAGTATTGATTTTGTGTGGGGTTTAGATGAGACCAAAGAAGGTTATATAGGAGCTATGATCATAGATAACAGCTAAGTTAATATGTTGAAATATTCTGTCTAAAGACGAAAGAAAAAGATGAGATCGCCTTTTCACTTTTAAATTATTTTTGCACATACGGACCGGCATTAAGAATATTGAGTGACAATGAACCATCGTTAATTTCAGAATCAATCAATCGCCTTAAAAATAGCATAGGGGTTGAATGGCACAAAACAGTAGCCGCATATAGTCCCCAACATAACGGTCTAATCGAAAGATTTGTGCAGACATTTTCGAACACCTTAAGAAAACTTTCAGAAAAAGACTCAAGAAATTGGAATTCTTGGGTACCATTTGTAAAATTGGCATACAACACTAGGATACACTCTACAACGAAAATAACACCATTTGAGGTCGTGTATGGAAAGAAATGTAATAAATTTGAAGACTGGTTATCTATTAATAAATCAATGGAAGAGGAGAGCCTAATAAAGAGAATTGTAGAAATAAGAGAAACAATTGAAAATACAAGACGTAAAACACTAAGTAATATTGAGGCAGCACAAGAAAAACAAATGCAATTAACAAATAGCAAAAATAAACGAATTGAAAGAAAATTTTTAAAAAATGGAACAATTGTTTATAGAAGGAATGATGGCATTATATCCAAACTAGCTCCAAGATGGTTGGGACCATACAAAATTTTCGATCATGATGAGCGTGGAAACCATTTCTACAAGATGAAACTGGATCTGGACTGACTCAAAAATTTCCCTTAGAAAAATAAAAGATAGTTGAAAAGGAGGTTTTTGACACAAATGTTGGTGAAGTTGAATGTATTCTTGACGACAGAACAAAAAATAATAAAATAGAATATTTAATAAAATGGAAAGAAAATAAAAAACAAGAATGGATTAGTGAAGATAGGTTTGAAACTGTGGATATAATAAATAAATATTGGAAAGGAAAACAATTATCAAAAAATAATGAAGATGTAACTAAAAAACGTGGGAGACCAAGAAAAATTAAAGAATATCATATTGCTTTAATTATTGTTATAAGTATTTTTTTAGATCCATGTTTCGGATTAGAAGAAAACCTTTTTTGCTCCTCTAGTGAAAGTAAGGCAATATTAGAGACAAATGAAGTTTGCGAACATACCTTAGAAGCTAAAAGAAAATTTCCGGAAATGCATGGATATAGCGATAATTTATCAATATTGAATAAGATTCATCATTTAGTATTTGGAATAGGATATAAGTGTAAAGTAGATAGAATTGACATGAATTGTACTGAAAATATTTTAGGGTCAAAATATTGTACAACATCTGATTGGCAGCCTATTGCTTTAAATCAAGAAGAGTGTTGGTATATGGTTGAAAAAAAGAGATGAAAAATTGAAACAGATGATTATGTTTTTGACAAAACAATGAAATGTAGCGAAAGAATTTGCTCATTCTATGAATACCCAAATCCAAAGTTCAATTGGCTTTATACGAATTATATGCATGGATATAAATGCTTAATGACAAAAATAGATATTATTGCTGATGACATGGAATGATCGTTATACATTAATCGAAAGTTCTTCGCAAAAAAATTTAAATGTTCAATTGATAACTCAATTCTTGTTTGGAAAAAAGACATCTTTCATGAATGCCCATTTGAAATTGTGTTTGAAGCAAAGTGTAAATTTGAGGATAATTTTTTTGAAAATTATGAAGAAAACATATTACTTGAACCTACAGAAAGGACAAATCAATGCAACATGTCATTTTTTAAAACAAACCAAGGATTATACATCGCCAACTCAAAGAAATTGAACAAGTTAGTTCAAAAAGGGAAAATCAATTCGGAAATTATTAGAGATCTAATGATTTCGAATATCGACTTAAATCAAAAGGAAGATTTAAGATGGATAAATTTATTGAAAGATCAAGCATGTTTTAATTTCAAATTAAGTTTAAAACTTTTCTCGATGTTGGATAAGAAATATTTGAGACTGAACAAAAATTGGCTTAAAATATTATATGTAGAAGACGGAATTATATAAATTCCTGAGTGTTACAATGCCAGCAACATAAAAATAAAACGATCAAATATAAAGCATTGCTATAACGAAATCGAAGTCAGTTTTAAATTGAGAGAAAATAAAATTAATGGTTTCCTACATAATAACGGTATAATTAGTTTGCATGGTACTGAGATTACGTGTGAGAGGGATTCTGTTTATATCAAAATAGATGATCCTTTTAAAGGTGAGATAATAAAAAGGCAAAATATGGAAATATTATCTTACAAACATGGATATTTTAAACAGCACAAAATAAACATTTTTAACTCGAAAGTCAAACTAATTAATACTCACCATTCAAAAATATTGATGTCTAATTTAGACGAAATGATCGTCTTCAGCGAAATAATCAGTTACAATGTTGACAATAAACATTTAAGACCAATAAAAGATAAATATTCAAAAGGAATTTATGGAAAATATTTTAATGAATTAAAGACAAAAGTGATCAGTATTTTGGAATATTTTACTAGTTATTTTAAATATATTATTTACTCATTATTATTTATTATTGTAGTGAGCTTTTGTCTATTCACTCTGATTAAATGTTTTCTACTAAATAGCAATAAAAGAAGAAGTAATTTATTACAAGCAAGACCTGAAAACAATGGAGAAGAATTAAATTCAATAGATTCAATTGATATTCGATTGAGAGAAATAATGTGATTATCGAGACGAAAACATTTTAAAGAAGGGAGATGTCATATTATAAGTTGATGACTTGAATATTTTATCAACTATAACTTATTAAAATTCATTTTACCTTATTTGGAAATTTGCAATAGCATCTTTATTCTTTTTAAGAATCTTGTCACGTAAATAATTCAATATATAAGCAACTCTTTTTATTATTATAGCGATCTTAGCTTTAATAAAGAATTAGTTATAACAATCTTTTTATTGTCCCATATTACATTACAATGCCAGCGCGTTCGCAGTAAAGCGATCATGTGACAAGAGTCCAGAGAGTTGATGAAGTGAAAGGCATTCCGCTGCTTCAGAGAGTCCGGCTTGGTCGTGCTCAGACTATTTCTCTTCGAGTTTTGCACATTAACTGTTCTAAAATAGGGCTGAGAAACAGGCAGACCTAGTGGAGTTTCCCACTTGAGTGCACAATCTCTCACTCTGGTAATCAAATAGGCACATTCCGACAACCAGTCTTGGATCTCTTTTGCTGAGCTGAACAACTGGCGGATTGATTTAAAAGTCTTGTGGACAATAAAAGCACTCGCCTCTCTGGCTTTGTCTTGGGGAAAATTTTTCAAGTCTTCTAGTTGTTTTAAAATTTGCAGCTTGGCACCATAAAATGTGACATTGTACACAGTAGTCATCACTGTTTGCTTGATGGTTTTTCTTATGATATTTCCAGCCAGGAGCATTGCGTATTCGTTGAAGTTCTCTTCGGACCTGCGTTGCTCCTCGACCAGATCCAGCACAGTTGAGTAGACACCTGGGGCCTGTCTGACGGCTGCAGATTTACCGATTTGGCACCGTCTTGGTCTCTGCCCAATGTTGCCCAATGCTGCATAATGCTGCAAGCGATTGCATGAGCCGTTTTGGTGCACTGGGAAGTAGGAAATGTATTCTCTTGAGGGACGGCACTTTTAAGAGCGTTGCGTATTTCCATGTAACAGACCAGAGTTTGCCATTTTTCTTCTGATTTCTGCCACCAAAGCCCACCATGCATGGGTCACTCTGCTGAATCGATTATTTCATCGATTATGCTGTTGGAATAGGCCAGTCTTTCTTGGAGAGTGGGGTTAGGGTTAGGGTTGCCTAGATTTTCGTAGATTTATCTAACAAAATCTAGGTCTTACGTTGGTCGTGTCTGTCTGTCTGTCGTCTGTCTGTCGTCTGTCCAGATTTTTAAATGTCCTTGTAAACGCTTAAAACTTTGTTAACTGACTAATTAGACCATGCTGAGTCCGAAAAAAGCAGTTAGAAGTTTGTAGGTCGACTTTTCAAATTAACCCTAATTTAACCCTAGTTTGAAAAAATTTTCCTAAACGCCTGAAACTTAGTAAATTGACTAATTAGACCATGCTGATTCCAAAAAAAGCAGTTAGAAGCTTATTGGTCGACTTTCAAAATAACCCTAAATTTACCCTAGTCGGAATAAATGTTCGTAAACGCCTGAAACTTAGTAAATTGACTAAAAAGACCATGCTGAGTCAAGAAAATTAATTAAAAGTTTGTTGGTCGACTTTTCAAATAAGCCCTATTTTGAAAAATATTTACGTAGATAGCTGAATCTTTATTTTCTAACTAATTAGAGCAAGCTGATCCAAAAAAACGATTACATCAACTTATTGTAACTAATAATTCAAATGATTCAAACATATTACTTTGATTCCAATTTTCACAAGTCAGATTCTTCACATGCTATATAAGTGTCAAAAGCCAAAAACCAAACAATATGTTTACCTCACACTTGTCTTAATAAAGAAAACGTAAAGTCCCGCATTAATCACATATGTCAAACATATCTATAATATCTAAATTCATTCACAATTTTATCAACCAGAAAATCTAGGCTCTAATTTCGTCAGAAAATAAAAACTACAAAATGTTTTATTATTGGCATTAATTATTCCAATGAAAATTTAATTTCTAGAATCAATCTTAAAATCAAAATCTTTTAAACGCTAAATAATAAAAGAAAAATTTTTATTTTTTAGAATATTTATTTTAAAAAAAAATTATTAAAATTAAAGAGAATTTAAAAACCAATTGTTGAAACAATAGCTGAATGATCACTAAACCATGTCTCCATAACTTTAGCTTTTAATTGCACTTGGCCACTACCATCAATGGGAGAAAGTCTTACAAAAGCCCAGTCTAATTGTGAACCCTTTTCAAAAGTAGCTCTATTCTTGAACATTGGTATAAGACCCATGTCTGTTAACTTGTCCAATTTAGACTTTTCCTTCTCTTTGTTAAAGTCAACATTAAAATCACCCATAATCAAAACCGTACTTGTTGATAATACGTTAGCATACTTGTTTAGAAAGTCTTTGAATCGTTTCAAAAAGTCACCAAAAGCCAAACTCGGATGCTTTTACAATGAAATAATGTAAAGTGACTTTCTATTACTTGGAGTGCCACTTTTCAATTGAAAGAGCGACAACTCAACAATATCTTTATCGTCTAAATAAGTGTGATTTGCTTGCATGTCACAGTTATCTGCTACAAATTTAAAATTATCCCTAAGACGCTTGTTAACAAAACAAAGTTGACCAGTAGATGTTTGACGCGAAATTGGTGATGAAAAATGAATCAGTTCAAAATTATCAAACAAATGCTCGGCTTGATACTTGTATTGCATCAAATTGTGTCCTTCTACAAGCAGTAAAATATCCATTGACAAGTAGGAAAATTCTTTTCTTAATATATCTCTCTTGGGATTGAAATGCTGAATATTTTGAAACATTACTGTCGAATCACTTGTTCTAATTCCTTCAAAACCATAATCCAAAAAGGAATAAATATTCTTCATGTTATTATCCAATCATAGTCTGTTACTAAGTCTGGGGTTAGGGTTGCCTAGATTTTCGTAGATTTATCTAACAAAATCTAGGTCTTACGTTGGTCGTGTCTGTCTGTCTGTCGTCTGTCCAGATTTTTAAAATGTCCTTGTAAACGCTTAAAACTTTGTTAACTGACTAATTAGACCATGCTGAGTCCGAAAAAAGCAGTTAGAAGTTTGTAGGTCGACTTTTCAAATTAACCCTAATTTAACCCTAGTTTGAAAAAATTTTCCTAAACGCCTGAAACTTAGTAAATTGACTAAATAGACCATGCTGATCCCAAAAAAAGCAGTTAGAAGCTTATTGGTCGACTTTCAAAATAACCCTTAATTTACCCTAGTCGGAATAAATGTTCGTAAACCCCTGAAACTTAGTATATTGACTAAATAGACCATGCTGAGTCAAGAAAATTAATTAAAAGTTTGTTGGTCGACTTTTCAAATAAGCCCTATTTTGAAAAATATTTACGTAGATAGCTGAATCTTTATTTTCTAACTAATTAGAGCAAGCTGATCCAAAAAAACGATTACATCAACTTATTGTAACTAATAATTCAAATGATTCAAACATATTACTTTGATTCCAATTTTCACAAGTCAGATTCTTCACATGCTATATAAGTGTCAAAAGCCAAAAACCAAACAATATGTTTACCTCACACTTGTCTTAATAAAGAAAACGTAAAGTCCCGCATTAATCACATATGTCAAACATATCTATAATATCTAAATTCATTCACAATTTTATCAACCAGAAAATCTAGGCTCTAATTTCGTCAGAAAATAAAAACTACAAAATGTTTTATTATTGGCATTAATTATTCCAATGAAAATTTAATTTCTAGAATCAATCTTAAAATCAAAATCTTTTAAACGCTAAATAATAAAAGAAAAATTTTTATTTTTTAGAATATTTATTTTAAAAAAAAATTATTAAAACTAAAAAGAAATTAAAAACCAATTGTTGAAACAATAGCTGAATGATCACTAAACCATGTCTCCATAACTTTAGCTTTTAATTGCACTTGGGTTAGGTTAGGGTTAGGGTTAGGGTTAGGGTTAATTATTTTATTAATTTTAACCCAAGTCCCTTTATATCGGGATAATTAAAGAAACTTTAATTTTTTATCAAATATTATTAATATCCATTTATCCTACTCAAACAACCCTTAAAGTCTTTTTATTTTTAATTTTTCAAATAATTTTACTTCAATTTAATGTTGTTTAGGCTTCAAATGGTCAAAATTTCCAAATAAAATTATTCTCATTTAAAAAAAAATCCCAAAAAATTTTTAATTACTCTATCAAGATTTTCGGACATTTTTTAAAATTTAAAAAGCCTTTTAAATATGATAATAATGACGAAATTAACATATTAAAAGCATTTTTGATTGAAAAAAAATGTCTAAAAAATACATTGGTTCGACTTGATATGACCGGATTTTTTTTTTCAAATTTTTTTACCTAAAATATCTTTGAAAAACAAAAAAACCGTAAAAAAAAAATTTAAATAGATTTATTTATTCTAAATAATGATTTTAAATTTGATTATTTTTAATAGTTTGTTAATCTAATCATATATCAATTAAGTTGAATTGTTGAAAAACTTTCTTATAACTAACTTTAAACTAAATAATTGTTGAAGTTTATAATTTCTATCTTATAAAATTAACATTGATTTATCTCAGATATTATTCTCGAATTATTTATGATTTATTCACTAAATAATTGAATTGAACTCTGATAGAGATTCAATTTCACTAAGGGAGTATTTATGATTTTTTAAATGGACCTACATTTATTCTTATCTTTAAACATGAAGTTTTTAATTATTTTTAATTGCTAAAACTAACTTTATTTACAACGATAATTTAGATTAAATAATAACGTATTAATTAAAATTTAATTTCGAATTTTTTTTACCGACTATTTTTATTTGTTTTGTTTAAATTTAATAAATATTGAATAATTCTAGATTTTTTAAATGATCAGGAGAGAAAAATGCGTGTTAAATTATTTATTTAAAAAAAACTAATTTAAATTAATAAATCAGTCAAGAACAATTGTTGCAAAACTATCTTCGAGTGAGATGATTTCTTCATTTACTCTTGAGCCATTTAATTCTGAATATGCGCAGCTTTGTTTATGACTTTCATATGGCTTTTTTCTTTTGTAGGTTTTACCACAATGAATGCATTCAAAATTTTGTTGGTTTTTTAATTGTTTTATTTTTTCTAGTGTCTTTTCTTGTCTTTGAAGCAAAAATAAACCACCACCAGGCAGTTTATCAGTATGTTTTAGACATAAGTGCTGAACATAGCCGAATTTTGTTGCAAACGATTTATTTGCTTCGATGCAATCAAAATAACATTTGTACCTCAAGCTCTTTTCTTGCTTTAGAAATTGCAAAACAAGAACTGGTAAAACTAAATTGACAAAATTGCTTATCTTTTGTAAATTCATTTCCAGTCTGCCATTAAGAACATATGAATATTTTTCTTTGAGCCTGTTCATCTCTTCTTGTTTTACGTCTTTCACTTTTTTACACATTTCTAATTTAGAGAGTTTAAAATAAATCTGCTTTTAAAAATGGTTATTCTAAAATCAAAAGAAGGTTATAGTGTTTCAATGTAGAATGGGAATAATTCAAAGAAAAAGGGTCAAGGAATTATTATTTTATTTCCATATACTTCTAGAATAAAATTAGCAAAATTTTTTAAATCTTGATGCAGAAGTTTAAACACAATTTCTTGGTTTTTTATTTGATTTTCATAATTTCTTTTGGCTGATAAATAATCGTCTTTTGCTGACAATTTTGAATCTACTTCTGAAAAGACTTGCTCATATTCATGACTGATTTTTTTAAAAATTGAATAACTTTGCTTGGCTTTTTTTCTTTTCAGCAATTGATGATAATAGTGTTCTACGCTGTAAACTATAGACTTTTCGCACACTTTATCAAGAATAAACTCAAGCTCGCTCCAAATTAGAAGGTTTATGTCAAAATCATTATTTTCATCAATTCTATTATAATAAAGCCGACGATCTAATCTAAAATCACTTGCATAAAAATGATTTAAGCTAATTGACTTTTGTTTTTGATCAATTTGTCTTGCATTTAGCAAATGAGCTTTTTCTTTGTAATCATCACTAGATGTTGCCTTATTTGATGACATTTGTGTGCCCGAATTATTTTCACCTTTTTCTCTAATAGTTTTAATTTTTTTACTCTCTAAATCAGTATTAGCAATAATGTCTAAACTTAAGTCACGTTTTAAATTGGCTTCAGATTCATTGTTTTTTTGTCTCTCAATACAAACGCTTTCCACAAATATTATACTATTGTCAGAATCTGATTCGATAATGCAAATGCTTTTGTCCATGTTTATTTCAATGATGAACTTAAAATAAAAAAAAATCGAAAATTTTTAGTAAATGGCAAAAAAATACTAAATGGTTTTAATTGTCAAAATAAAAGAAAAAAAACTATATTTTGATTAAATGATTGCACAGCTATATACAATCCAAAGCCGATAAAAAAAATATTATTAATTATTTATTTTATTTTCAAAATAGTTTAAAGAATCTATTAGAATTTGATCTTCATCTTCTTCTGCTTTTTTTGAGAGTTCGGCTTCTTTGCTGGAGAAAACTTTCTTGCATTTTTGTTCAGTTAATTCTTCCGATATTTTTCTTTTTAATGTTTTGCTATTAAATTCATTCTCAGTATCATTTGAAGAAAATGAAATATTTGAAAATTTAAAAATGTTCAAACAAGTTTTTGATTTATGCACTAAATTCTTATCAATTTTTTTATTACCAATTGTCATCATTGACAAAGACTTAGCTATTTTATTGAAGCAACTTGTATATGATGATTTTGGTTTAACATTTAAATTGGAGCAACGAGGTGCATGATCGGGATTATTCTCAATTGGCTTCCATTCAATTGAAAGCATCGAGTCATATTCAACCGATTTGAATTCAAAACATTCCAATTTAGGCAGAGTTGATTCTTCTATAGCTAGACGATTCTCGATCTCAATTTCACGAATTTCCAATGGATTTTTTAATGAAATTGAAGCATTCCTGCAATGACTACTGGTACGCACATGGTTTTGTAAATGATCTCGTCGACAATAATGATGACCACATACAGAACACCAGAAACCTCCAGGAACTGTACTTTTATCATTTGGGTATAAAAAGCTGCAACTTCCAGGCAAATCTTGATCATGCATTATTTTCAAATGTTGAACAAATTTTTGTTTGCTCGCGAATGATTTTGTTTCCTCTTTACATTCGGGAAAATTGCAAACAAATCTTGGCAAATCCGAAATTTCTTTGCAAAGCATTGGTTTAGCAAGAGATTGCAAAACCAAATTAAAAAAATTATTCTTTTGCTGTTCGCTCACATTTGGAATTTTATCGACTTCTTGACCATATATACTTCTAAGCCTGTTGATCTCGAGATTAGTGGGCAGTTTGTAAACGTGTTTTGGCATTTTGAAGAAAAATTAATGGGTTTCAATTACTTAATCATATGCTTTTTAATTCCTATTTATAGTATTCTTTTGACTGCAGAATACATGACATTCACATTAAAAGTATAAATCAACTTTAATGAAAATTTTTTTTTTTAATATTTTTATTTTAAAATTTTAAGACACCAAAATTGTCTAGGCTTCGTAAGAAATAAACTTTTCTACTTCAAAGTTATTATGCATGCCTTTAAAAAAAAACATAAAATTTTTAATGGTAAACTGATGAACATATGAAAGACTGTGTTACCATCATATGAAGATTTTACAACAAAAAAATCATTTTTAATACAATCAGGGGGTTCCATATTGCTAATCATTATAATTGGACAACAAAAAACCATCATTTTACTTTTTCTATAGCGTCTTTTGATATAAATTGATTTTCTTGTTAAAATTGACTGAATTTCTTTTTGATTAAAATTTTTGATATCAAAATTGTCAAAAACAATAAATTTATGAACTGATGCATCCAATCCACTAAAAGCAAAATCTTTATCACTTAAAGATGGAATAAACCATTGGCATTTATAGCATCCTAAAATTATTAAATAGAAATAAAATTTTTTAAATGTATTATAGAAAATTTATCAAATACCGAATGAATATATGATGTTTTTCCAGTGTTTGATTCTCCATAAAGAAAAAGTGAAGTGAATATTTCTTTGGTCGTATTTTCATTATACCAATCAACAACTAAATCCCTCCAATTTTCAAATCTCTTTTTTATCTTTAATTTTAATAAAGAATATTTAGGCTTTTGAGCAGTCTTAAATTCAAAAAACATCTGTTCAATCTGATTTGCATAACTAACATTTTTCTGCACAAATGGATCAAGAAAAGAAAAAGTCTCTGTTTCTAAGGTCCAATAGTATGTATGATAGGGTTAGGGTTAGGGTTAGGGTTAGGGTTAGGGTTAGGGTTAGGGTTAGGGTTGCCTAGATTTTCGTAGATTTATCTAACAAAATCTAGGTATTACGTTGGTCGTGTCTGTCTGTCTGTCTGTCTGTCTGTCTGTCTGTCTGTCTGTCTGTCTGTCTGTCTGTCTGTCTGTCTGTCTGTCGTCTGTCTGTCGTCTGTCCAGATTCTTAAAAGTCCTTGTAAACGTTTGAAACTTTGCCTACTGACCGATTAGACCATGCTGAGTCCAAAAAAAGCAGCTAGAAGTTTATAGGTCGACTTTTCAAATTAACCCTAATTTAACCCTAGTTTGAAAAATTTTTCGTAGAGATCTGAAACTAAGTGTATTGACTAATTGGACCATGCCGAGTTCAAAAAAATCAGTTAGACTATTGGTCGACTTTCAAAAAAAGCCTTGATTGTAAAAATTTTTTTAGTTTTAACATGTATTTTGAACCTAACCCATTTTCCTGACTAAAAAGACCAAGTAGAGCCTAAAGTTTAAAGATAAAAGATTATGGGTTCTTTTTATATAGTAAATCTATTTTTGATTAATTTGAAAAATGTAATGTAGTTACCTGCAATTTTGTTTACCCTATACTTTTATCTAGATAACATTGTATTATAACGATTTATTCAAAAACGTCCAATTTGACAAATTAATGTATCTGATAGTTCAAATGTTTAATATACTTTATTATTGTCATAAGCCACAATCCCAACAATATGTTTTACTCACACTTGTCTTATTCAAGAAAACGTTAAGTCTTGCATTAATCACTTTCTCAAACATATTTAGGTATCTATATTCATTTACAATTTATTAACCAGAAAATCTAGGCTCTAATTTCGTCAGAAATTAAAAACTACAAATTTGTGTTATTGGCATTATTTATTGTAAAAAAAATTTAATCTTGATATAAATCATTAAAATTAAAAACCATTCAAACGTTAAATAAAAAAGAAAAATTTTAGTTTTTAGAATATTTATTGAAAGAAAAAAATTATTAAAATTAAAGAGAAATTTAAAAACCAATTGTTGAAACAATAGCTGGGGTTAGGTTGCCTAGATTTTCGTAGATTTATCTAACAAAATCTAGGTATTACGATGGTCGTGTCTGTCTGTCTGTCTGTCTGTCTGTCTGTCTGTCTGTCTGTCTGTCTGTCGTCTGTCTGTCGTCTGTCCAGATTCTTAAAAGTCCTTGTAAACGTTTGAAACTTTGCCTACTGACCGATTAGACCATGCTGAGTCCAAAAAAAGCAGCTAGAAGTTTATAGGTCGACTTTTCAAATTAACCCTAATTTAACCCTAGTTTGAAAAATTTTTCGTAGAGATCTGAAACTAAGTGTATTGACTAATTGGACCATGCCGAGTTCAAAAAAATCAGTTAGACTATTGGTCGACTTTCAAAAAAAGCCTTGATTGTAAAAATTTTTTTAGTTTTAACATGTATTTTGAACCTAACCCATTTTCCTGACTAAAAAGACCAAGTAGAGCCTAAAGTTTAAAGATAAAAGATTATGGGTTCTTTTTATATAGTAAATCTATTTTTGATTAATTTGAAAAATGTAATGTAGTTACCTGCAATTTTGTTTACCCTATACTTTTATCTAGATAACATTGTATTATAACGATTTATTCAAAAACGTCCAATTTGACAAATTAATGTATCTGATAGTTCAAATGTTTAATATACTTTATTATTGTCATAAGCCACAATCCCAACAATATGTTTTACTCACACTTGTCTTATTCAAGAAAACGTTAAGTCTTGCATTAATCACTTTCTCAAACATATTTAGGTATCTATATTCATTTACAATTTATTAACCAGAAAATCTAGGCTCTAATTTCGTCAGAAATTAAAAACTACAAATTTGTGTTATTGGCATTATTTATTGTAAAAAAAATTTAATCTTGATATAAATCATTAAAATTAAAAACCATTCAAACGTTAAATAAAAAAGAAAAATTTTAGTTTTTAGAATATTTATTGAAAGAAAAAAATTATTAAAATTAAAGAGAAATTTAAAGGGTTAGGGTTAGGGTTAGGGTTAGGGTTAGGGTTAGGTTGCCTAGATTTTCGTAGATTTATCTAACAAAATCTAGGTATTACGTTGGTCGTGTCTGTCTGTCTGTCTGTCTGTCTGTCTGTCTGTCTGTCTGTCGTCTGTCTGTCTGTCTGTCTGTCTGTCTGTCTGTCCAGATTTTTAAAAGTCCTTGTAAACGCTTGAAACTTTGTTAACTGACTAATTAGACCATGCTGAGTTCAAAAAAAGCAGTTAGAAGTTTATAGGTCGATTTTTCAAATTAACCCTAATATAACCCTAGTTTGAAAAATTTTTCCTTAACGCCTGAAACGTAGTAAATTGACTAAATAGACCATGCTGAGTCCATTAAAATTTTTTAAAAGTTTCTTGGTCGACTTTTCAAATAAGCCCTATTTTGAAAAATATTTACGTAGATAGCTGATTCTTTATTTTCTAACTAATTAGAGCAAGCTGATCCAAAAAAACGATTACATCAACTTATTGTAACTAATAATTCAAATGATTCAAACATATTACTTTGGTTCCAATTTTCACAAGTCAGATTCTTCACATGCTATATAAGTGTCAAAAGCCAAAAACCAAACAATATGTTTACCTCACACTTGTCTTAATAAAGAAAACGTAAAGTCCCTCATTAATCACATATGTCAAACATATCTATAATATCTAAATTCATTCACAATTTTATCAACCAGAAAATCTAGGCTCTAATTTCGTCAGAAAATAAAAACTACAAAATGTTTTATTATTGGCATTAATTATTCCAATGAAAATTTAATTTCTAGAATCAATCTTAAAATCAAAATCTTTTAAACGATAAATAATAAAAGAATAATTTTGGTTTTTTAGAATATTTATTGAAAGAAAAAATTAATAAAAATAAAAAAAAAATTAAAATTTAATTGTTGAAACAATAGCTGAATGATCACTGAACCATGTTTCCATTACTTTAGCTTTTAATTGCACTTGGCCACTACCATCAATGGGGGAAAGTCTTACAAAAGCCCAATCCAATTGTGAACCCTTTTCAAAAGTGGCTCTATTCTTGAACATTGGTATCAGACCCATGTCTGTTAACTTATCCAATTTAGACTTTTCCTTATCTTTGTTAAAGTCAACATTAAAATCACCCATAATCAAAAGCGTACTAGTTGATAATACATTAGCATACTTGTTTAGAAAGTCTTTGAATCTTTTCAAAAAGTCACCAAACGCCAAACTCGGATGCTTATACAATGAAATAATGTAAATTGATTGCCTACTATTTGGACTGCCACTTTTCAATTGAAAGAGCGACAACTCAACAATATCTTTATCGTCTAAATAAGTGTGATTTGCTTGCATGTCACAGTTATCAGCAACAAATTTAAATTTGTCCCTATGACGCTTGTTAACAAAACAAAGTTGACCAGTTGACGTTTGACGCGAAATTGGCGCCGAAAAATGAATCAGTTCAAAATTGTCAAACAAATGTTCTGCTTGATACTTGTATTGTATTAAATTGTGTCCTTCGGCCAATAAAATCACATCCATTGACAAGTAAGAAAAATCTTTTCTCAATATATCCCTCTTGGGATTGAAATGCTGTATATTTTGAAACATTACTGTCAAATCACTTGTTCTAATTCCCTCAAAACCATAATCCAAAAAGGAATAAATATTCTTCATGTTATTATCCAATCATAGTCTGTTACTAAGTCTAAACATATATAAAAAAGATTTTTCATTATTAAATGAACAATTAACGAAAAGGTTATTACAAATAGTTCTAAAGCTTTCTGCATACCCGAAACCCTAAACCAGGGCTCCGCCCCGGACCCCGTTCTCATTAATTGTTCTTAAACTAATTACATTCTCGGAACCCTAAACCAGGGCTCCGCCCCGGACCCCGTTTGCATTAATAGTTCTAAAGCCTATTGCATACCCGAAAACCTAAACTTTTCTTACTAAAACCTTTAACTTTTCTTAGCTTGATCACATTTTTACTATAATTTTTGTTATAAGTTATATTAATTTTATTCAGTTAACAATTTTTTTAAAAAAATTATATCAAAATAATTACTTGATTTACAAAATTAAAGATTTTTTAAGAAATAATGACAAAAATAGTGTAATCTAGGGTTATCTAGGGTTAATCTAGGGTTATCTAGGGTTAAACTAGGGTTATCTAGGGTTAATCTAGGGTTATCTAGGGTTAAACTAGGGTTATCTAGGGTTATTCTAGGGATAAACTAGGGTTATCTAGGGTTATTCTAGGGTTAAACTAGGGGTAATCTAGGGTTATCTAGGGTTAAACTAGGGTTATCTAGGGTTAGGGTTAGGGTTAGGGTTAAGGGTTAGGGTTAGGGTTGCCTAGATTTTCGTAGATTTATCTAACAAAATCTAGGTATTACGTTGGTCGTGTCTGTCTGTCTGTCTGTCTGTCTGTCTGTCTGTCTGTCTGTCGTCTGTCTGTCTGTCTGTCTGTCTGTCTGTCTGTCCAGATTTTTAAAAGTCCTTGTAAACGCTTGAAACTTTGTTAACTGACTAATTAGACCATGCTGAGTTCAAAAAAAGCAGTTAGAAGTTTATAGGTCGATTTTTCAAATTAACCCTAATATAACCCTAGTTTGAAAAATTTTTCCTTAACGCCTGAAACGTAGTAAATTGACTAAATAGACCATGCTGAGTCCATTAAAATTTTTTAAAAGTTTCTTGGTCGACTTTTCAAATAAGCCCTATTTTGAAAAATATTTACGTAGATAGCTGATTCTTTATTTTCTAACTAATTAGAGCAAGCTGATCCAAAAAAACGATTACATCAACTTATTGTAACTAATAATTCAAATGATTCAAACATATTACTTTGGTTCCAATTTTCACAAGTCAGATTCTTCACATGCTATATAAGTGTCAAAAGCCAAAAACCAAACAATATGTTTACCTCACACTTGTCTTAATAAAGAAAACGTAAAGTCCCTCATTAATCACATATGTCAAACATATCTATAATATCTAAATTCATTCACAATTTTATCAACCAGAAAATCTAGGCTCTAATTTCGTCAGAAAATAAAAACTACAAAATGTTTTATTATTGGCATTAATTATTCCAATGAAAATTTAATTTCTAGAATCAATCTTAAAATCAAAATCTTTTAAACGATAAATAATAAAAGAATAATTTTGGTTTTTTAGAATATTTATTGAAAGAAAAAATTAATAAAAATAAAAAAAAAATTAAAATTTAATTGTTGAAACAATAGCTGAATGATCACTGAACCATGTTTCCATTACTTTAGCTTTTAATTGCACTTGGCCACTACCATCAATGGGGGAAAGTCTTACAAAAGCCCAATCCAATTGTGAACCCTTTTCAAAAGTGGCTCTATTCTTGAACATTGGTATCAGACCCATGTCTGTTAACTTATCCAATTTAGACTTTTCCTTATCTTTGTTAAAGTCAACATTAAAATCACCCATAATCAAAAGCGTACTAGTTGATAATACATTAGCATACTTGTTTAGAAAGTCTTTGAATCTTTTCAAAAAGTCACCAAACGCCAAACTCGGATGCTTATACAATGAAATAATGTAAATTGATTGCCTACTATTTGGACTGCCACTTTTCAATTGAAAGAGCGACAACTCAACAATATCTTTATCGTCTAAATAAGTGTGATTTGCTTGCATGTCACAGTTATCAGCAACAAATTTAAATTTGTCCCTATGACGCTTGTTAACAAAACAAAGTTGACCAGTTGACGTTTGACGCGAAATTGGCGCCGAAAAATGAATCAGTTCAAAATTGTCAAACAAATGTTCTGCTTGATACTTGTATTGTATTAAATTGTGTCCTTCGGCCAATAAAATCACATCCATTGACAAGTAAGAAAAATCTTTTCTCAATATATCCCTCTTGGGATTGAAATGCTGTATATTTTGAAACATTACTGTCAAATCACTTGTTCTAATTCCCTCAAAACCATAATCCAAAAAGGAATAAATATTCTTCATGTTATTATCCAATCATAGTCTGTTACTAAGTCTAAACATATATAAAAAAGATTTTTCATTATTAAATGAACAATTAACGAAAAGGTTATTACAAATAGTTCTAAAGCTTTCTGCATACCCGAAACCCTAAACCAGGGCTCCGCCCCGGACCCCGTTCTCATTAATTGTTCTTAAACTAATTACATTCTCGGAACCCTAAACCAGGGCTCCGCCCCGGACCCCGTTTGCATTAATAGTTCTAAAGCCTATTGCATACCCGAAAACCTAAACTTTTCTTACTAAAACCTTTAACTTTTCTTAGCTTGATCACATTTTTACTATAATTTTTGTTATAAGTTATATTAATTTTATTCAGTTAACAATTTTTTTAAAAAAATTATATCAAAATAATTACTTGATTTACAAAATTAAAGATTTTTTAAGAAATAATGACAAAAATAGTGTAATCTAGGGTTATCTAGGGTTAATCTAGGGTTATCTAGGGTTAAACTAGGGTTAAACTAGGGTTAATCTAGGGTTATCTAGGGTTAAACTAGGGTTATCTAGGGTTATTCTAGGGATAAACTAGGGTTATCTAGGGTTATTCTAGGGTTAAACTAGGGGTAATCTAGGGTTATCTAGGGTTAAACTAGGGTTATCTAGGGTTAGGGTTGCCTAGATTTTCGTAGATTTATCTAACAAAATCTAGGTATTACGTTGGTCGTGTCTGTCTGTCTGTCTGTCTGTCTGTCTGTCTGTCTGTCTGTCGTCTGTCTGTCTGTCTGTCTGTCTGTCTGTCTGTCCAGATTTTTAAAAGTCCTTGTAAACGCTTGAAACTTTGTTAACTGACTAATTAGACCATGCTGAGTTCAAAAAAAGCAGTTAGAAGTTTATAGGTCGATTTTTCAAATTAACCCTAATATAACCCTAGTTTGAAAAATTTTTCCTTAACGCCTGAAACGTAGTAAATTGACTAAATAGACCATGCTGAGTCCATTAAAATTTTTTAAAAGTTTCTTGGTCGACTTTTCAAATAAGCCCTATTTTGAAAAATATTTACGTAGATAGCTGATTCTTTATTTTCTAACTAATTAGAGCAAGCTGATCCAAAAAAACGATTACATCAACTTATTGTAACTAATAATTCAAATGATTCAAACATATTACTTTGGTTCCAATTTTCACAAGTCAGATTCTTCACATGCTATATAAGTGTCAAAAGCCAAAAACCAAACAATATGTTTACCTCACACTTGTCTTAATAAAGAAAACGTAAAGTCCCTCATTAATCACATATGTCAAACATATCTATAATATCTAAATTCATTCACAATTTTATCAACCAGAAAATCTAGGCTCTAATTTCGTCAGAAAATAAAAACTACAAAATGTTTTATTATTGGCATTAATTATTCCAATGAAAATTTAATTTCTAGAATCAATCTTAAAATCAAAATCTTTTAAACGATAAATAATAAAAGAATAATTTTGGTTTTTTAGAATATTTATTGAAAGAAAAAATTAATAAAAATAAAAAAAAATTAAAATTTAATTGTTGAAACAATAGCTGAATGATCACTGAACCATGTTTCCATTACTTTAGCTTTTAATTGCACTTGGCCACTACCATCAATGGGGGAAAGTCTTACAAAAGCCCAATCCAATTGTGAACCCTTTTCAAAAGTGGCTCTATTCTTGAACATTGGTATCAGACCCATGTCTGTTAACTTATCCAATTTAGACTTTTCCTTATCTTTGTTAAAGTCAACATTAAAATCACCCATAATCAAAAGCGTACTAGTTGATAATACATTAGCATACTTGTTTAGAAAGTCTTTGAATCTTTTCAAAAAGTCACCAAACGCCAAACTCGGATGCTTATACAATGAAATAATGTAAATTGATTGCCTACTATTTGGACTGCCACTTTTCAATTGAAAGAGCGACAACTCAACAATATCTTTATCGTCTAAATAAGTGTGATTTGCTTGCATGTCACAGTTATCAGCAACAAATTTAAATTTGTCCCTATGACGCTTGTTAACAAAACAAAGTTGACCAGTTGACGTTTGACGCGAAATTGGCGCCGAAAAATGAATCAGTTCAAAATTGTCAAACAAATGTTCTGCTTGATACTTGTATTGTATTAAATTGTGTCCTTCGGCCAATAAAATCACATCCATTGACAAGTAAGAAAAATCTTTTCTCAATATATCCCTCTTGGGATTGAAATGCTGTATATTTTGAAACATTACTGTCAAATCACTTGTTCTAATTCCCTCAAAACCATAATCCAAAAAGGAATAAATATTCTTCATGTTATTATCCAATCATAGTCTGTTACTAAGTCTAAACATATATAAAAAAGATTTTTCATTATTAAATGAACAATTAACGAAAAGGTTATTACAAATAGTTCTAAAGCTTTCTGCATACCCGAAACCCTAAACCAGGGCTCCGCCCCGGACCCCGTTCTCATTAATTGTTCTTAAACTAATTACATTCTCGGAACCCTAAACCAGGGCTCCGCCCCGGACCCCGTTTGCATTAATAGTTCTAAAGCCTATTGCATACCCGAAAACCTAAACTTTTCTTACTAAAACCTTTAACTTTTCTTAGCTTGATCACATTTTTACTATAATTTTTGTTATAAGTTATATTAATTTTATTCAGTTAACAATTTTTTTAAAAAAATTATATCAAAATAATTACTTGATTTACAAAATTAAAGATTTTTTAAGAAATAATGACAAAAATAGTGTAATCTAGGGTTATCTAGGGTTAATCTAGGGTTATCTAGGGTTAAACTAGGGTTAAACTAGGGTTAATCTAGGGTTATCTAGGGTTAAACTAGGGTTATCTAGGGTTATTCTAGGGATAAACTAGGGTTATCTAGGGTTATTCTAGGGTTAAACTAGGGGTAATCTAGGGTTATCTAGGGTTAAACTAGGGTTATCTAGGGTTAGGGTTGCCTAGATTTTCGTAGATTTATCTAACAAAATCTAGGTATTACGTTGGTCGTGTCTGTCTGTCTGTCTGTCTGTCTGTCTGTCTGTCTGTCTGTCGTCTGTCTGTCTGTCTGTCTGTCTGTCTGTCTGTCCAGATTTTTAAAAGTCCTTGTAAACGCTTGAAACTTTGTTAACTGACTAATTAGACCATGCTGAGTTCAAAAAAAGCAGTTAGAAGTTTATAGGTCGATTTTTCAAATTAACCCTAATATAACCCTAGTTTGAAAAATTTTTCCTTAACGCCTGAAACGTAGTAAATTGACTAAATAGACCATGCTGAGTCCATTAAAATTTTTTAAAAGTTTCTTGGTCGACTTTTCAAATAAGCCCTATTTTGAAAAATATTTACGTAGATAGCTGATTCTTTATTTTCTAACTAATTAGAGCAAGCTGATCCAAAAAAACGATTACATCAACTTATTGTAACTAATAATTCAAATGATTCAAACATATTACTTTGGTTCCAATTTTCACAAGTCAGATTCTTCACATGCTATATAAGTGTCAAAAGCCAAAAACCAAACAATATGTTTACCTCACACTTGTCTTAATAAAGAAAACGTAAAGTCCCTCATTAATCACATATGTCAAACATATCTATAATATCTAAATTCATTCACAATTTTATCAACCAGAAAATCTAGGCTCTAATTTCGTCAGAAAATAAAAACTACAAAATGTTTTATTATTGGCATTAATTATTCCAATGAAAATTTAATTTCTAGAATCAATCTTAAAATCAAAATCTTTTAAACGATAAATAATAAAAGAATAATTTTGGTTTTTTAGAATATTTATTGAAAGAAAAAATTAATAAAAATAAAAAAAAATTAAAATTTAATTGTTGAAACAATAGCTGAATGATCACTGAACCATGTTTCCATTACTTTAGCTTTTAATTGCACTTGGCCACTACCATCAATGGGGGAAAGTCTTACAAAAGCCCAATCCAATTGTGAACCCTTTTCAAAAGTGGCTCTATTCTTGAACATTGGTATCAGACCCATGTCTGTTAACTTATCCAATTTAGACTTTTCCTTATCTTTGTTAAAGTCAACATTAAAATCACCCATAATCAAAAGCGTACTAGTTGATAATACATTAGCATACTTGTTTAGAAAGTCTTTGAATCTTTTCAAAAAGTCACCAAACGCCAAACTCGGATGCTTATACAATGAAATAATGTAAATTGATTGCCTACTATTTGGACTGC